>JAGSMW010000016.1:7044022-8440653 GCA_029286795.1 Byasa hedistus
GGCGTTACAAGGCCGAACACGATATTTGTTTTAGTAGTTTTGTTTTGAATATTGGCTTAATCCAAAGATGTCTTATTACTAATACAAAAATCTATCTGTTTTCAGCTCCTGTGTTAGTTATATATTTTGCGGGTATTTTTATTTTGTATTTATTAAAGATTTATTATATTACACGTGTGCGAATTTAATAACTTTGATGAACCATTTGATATAAATAAAAAAATATCTGTTATAAGAATATTCGTATACAGCAAACAAATTAGTACTATGCCAATTCTTATTGAGATCAGGTAAGAGTTATTTTATGTAAAATTAAATGTCTGTGTATTATTATTGCTGCAGAAATATTTAATAAAACTTGCAAAACCACTTTCGCCAGAAATAAGTTTTAAAACTACCATTTGTTTATCGCGCATTATCAAGCGGTCAAGATTAGTTGGAATAGTTAATAGGAATTTTAAAAACGTTAACTTTTTTTCGTCGACGATAAAAAAATCTACAATAATTCTACTTAAATTTTGGATATGGTAAATGGACGTTTTAATCCGTACCTTTTTTTTTCGATTAATATGTTTACGTTTTCCTAATTTAAACCTCTACGGTGACTTTTACGACGTACAACATGAAGCTGGATGGTTTATTTTAATCAAAGAAACAGTATTTTTTTGCGTGTGCGCGTATGCTATAAAATTGTAGTAACCCACCAAGTTGTTTACGAAGTCTTCTGGTTTGTAAAGTACCACAACAGTATTTATAAACACAAAGTTGTTTCTGCTGGAACTGTGCCGAAATGTCAACATTTTCAAACAACGATCGTTACCTTGATGGAAGTTAACAATTTTTGTTTTAATTAAATGACTCATCGGGAACGTTGGCTATCTTCGAGATTGTTTACTTAAAACAACAAAAATATATCTGGTTATCTTGCTAGATGTTTATATAGGTTTTAATTATTATCCGATTTAAATTTTTTTAAGGAAATGATCTGTCAATATTCTTAAGATTTATTTTTTCCTAATCAGCAAACACAAATAATGTAGGTACTTGTGATGATATGTAAAAGGCATTCATTGAATGCCAATTCTTGTTTTCTTAAAGCGTTTTTTTTTTAATTATAGTTTAGTTTTATCAGCATTAAGATATAAAAATCAAATATAAGCAACAAAATCAAAAACAGGTTACATCAAATTTTAACTGTAACTATATTTATGTTTAACTATCTGGAGCTTATAAAGGGCATAAATCTGTTTTCTAATTGTATTATATAATTTTTTAGTCGTAACAGATACTTGAAAGGTACGATAAGATTGATACGTCTTTAAAGAGAAAAATCACATAAATAAATATGTAGCTTTATAGTATTTCCTTCATGTTTTAAAATCTTTGAACCGTTTTAGTAAACCTTGGTTCTATAAATAAAGAATCTTTAATAATAAGAATCAAAGTTACGTACAAACTGGAAACCACGAATGTTGAGCTAAGAAGTAAAATAATTTCAAGGTATCATCTTTTAATTGTAAACTAGTATAAGCATTGACCCCTAAGTCGATTGCCTTGAATAATACAGTTTGTAGGCAGGCAGGCAGGTGTACCGGCGTGCATAACATGCGAGCATTGTTATAAGGTTTCCTGTTGCTACATCCACTGAATATATACACGCTGTAATGTCGCCGGGGATCAGCTTTATCATGTCAGACGTATATTAGGTGTCAGTTCCTATTTTAGCCACAAAATCTTTAGAGTACATCCCCTCCCTTATATTACTCATGGGGCATGAGTTCTCATATTAAATATATATTCGTATGAAATGGGAAAATAGTCGCACAGATTTAGGCGGCGGAATATTTGATTACGATCTCTGTTGTAGTTGAAGCACTTATAATGGGAAGAGATAATTTATCATTATCATTGTTTCATCATATTGATGTCCACATGTAAACATAGGCCTTTCCCAAAGGGAGTATTTTATCGTGTGTTATTTTTACCAGGTACGATTCATCGGATATCTCTTTATATCCATGTCATATAACTGCTGAACTGATTTTTATCAATCACGCTAATTAATGAGTGAAAGAATGGCTCGTTCTTTTCAAAAATCTATTAAAAACTAGTGCAGCTTCTTGATTACTGTTATGGGTCTTTTTGGCCTGATGGTATGTGATACTACGGCAGCTCATAATATTGTGGCTTTCCAGTTGCACCACATTCTCTGCGCTTCAACATAAGATGTTAAGTCTCGTTACCCCAGTAATTTTACTAGTAACCACACCCTTCATACTGGAATATAGTAGTTTATACTATTTGACGACAGAAATAGATGGTACGGTTGTAACTGTATACAGTTTCCTGCAAGAAAGAGTTAACACCAATAATGTTACTAACATAAGTAAGGTTTATTATTGGCACATAAAATATTAGCTTGTGCAATTAGTGTTAATTGATTACGATATTTATTAAGCTATAGCGTTAATATTGTAATTCACTACTGATCTACATATACAATTTGGTTAAATTAGTTGCTTGGTGTGACACTTAATATAATTAAACCGTTTTTATATGAATGCTTACCGAAATTATGAGCCATCGTACTCTTTCATTATGATAAAGAATTTTTATTTTTCCAATTAATGTTACCCTTTTTTGTTTATAGCACTGGATAACTAGCTGTCAGCCGTATATGTCTCATCAAGGTCTAAAATAATTGTACAGGCTTATGCCAATTGAAAATGAGGCGATGTCCTACATTTATACGAAATTGATTCCGGTATTTTGAATAATTGGAATCATGTTGAAATCGGATCGCCATCAACCATTTCGTATCCAGGCGTTGTAGTTTTGATTTCAATACATTTGCATAGCCTGTATCATAACAAAGTTTTTAATGAGTTATTAGCTAACAGCTTCGTGTCATGTAGATCTTTGGTTAAATTCTGGGAGATGTGACGGAGTTTGGATAGTAGCATGATATTTTCGAACCTGACCAGCTCATATTGTAATTCTACCCTCATAATAACATTGTTTTATTTTTGTTAAGAGTATCACAACAGCTTTCACTATCAAAGGCCTCGGTTTTTCTTAATAACATTGTATATGTATAGTTTTCTCAATACTGTAAAAGTACACATTTAATTCTAATTTAATTTTTCGGTTTACTCTTTTTTTTATCAGAAACGTAGTCTGAGAAATTTAAATGTTCATCAACTATCATTGTAAGAAATGAGAATTTGTTCATCGTCCCCAAATCAATTCACTTCCCTTTAGCTCAAGTACTAAAGTACATTCAGTAATGGGCACCCAATAATTGCTTTAATATTGATTAAGTTGGTTTCTGTAGGTGATACGTTTACTTTAACTTCACTTAAAACGATAATTGAATTCTCCAGCGCTTTAATACTTTGCTTTATCGGAATAAATGAGACGGTTATATTTATACCACAAATTTATGTCGTTTTCAAGTCATTCAGGTCAGTTGTTGACGTAAACTTTGCTTAAGTGTATTTTTTTTTGTTATGTGATATGGCATGATTGTCATAATGAATGTAGTTACGAGCCGTTATCGAATTCGGTCAAATAGTTTATTATGTTATTTGATACTACGTTAAATAACAATTCAGCTGATACAAACACAATATGTTAGATACTTTAAATTTTTGTAATGAAATCTCTTGAGTCGGGATAATTGAGCGTCTTTAGAGAAGCCTGTGTCCGTTAGCAAATTTTCCTTAGTTTTTAATTCGTTATTTAATTTCAATAGAGATGTAGCTATTTAAAAAACTTAACATTTGGCATGTCTCTTGGCGACTAGTGCATTATGGTGTTTAAGTACACACTAGAGCCACATTGTTATAGGCAGACTTGTCAGAAAAACGTCTTTCTCAGTACCTCGCCATTGGATTTCCACCTGATGCCTGTTAGCCCATAATATTCTGGCTGTCATATGGTGACAGTCGAAATACGGCAATGATGTTATGACGACAGGAAACAATGGTAGCTAGTTTGGCGGTACCCCCGGAATCGAACCAGGATCTCTGTGGCACAATGAGAAGCATCGTTAAAGATACGGACTAATCTTGTTACATTTTTAAATTGCGTTATTATCCTGATAGTCAATTTATCATTAAATGACTGCTTTAATAAATATCATTAAACGTTAGTTACAACGTTTAACGAAACGTTAACGTTTATCGTTATACAACACAGCATTGAGTCATTATAAGTTCCTGAGATAATTTGATGTAATAATTTGTAAGTGAAAACTGTTTAGACAGTTCAAGACTTCTCCATTTACATTTTGATTTTGAACAGTATTTCGTGGTGTTAGTATTTCTTGAGTTAACATACGCTTGAGTGGGCGTAGAATAACACTAAGTGATTAATGCAGAAGTTAATAAACGAAAGTAAACAATTCGACGTGTTTTACAACTAAACATACGTACCGAGCGTGGTTTGATTGTAAGAAATTAAGCCGGCCAAACAAACAGTTAAACATAAAAGAAAAAACTGCTTTTTGGGTGAAGTTATTGCTGTTATTGTTGTCGACTTTTACAGCTTCCTCGGACTTAGGGCCCTTGGATCTGGAATCCGCAGCTAAAAAGAAAAACTTAAGTGTTTTGATAGTATATAAAGGTATATCAGAGCTTACAAAAGTGACCCATTGACTTTGGTCTTGAAACGAAACTATAAGTTAAGTAATATAAATGATGATCTTGGTAGATTCAGCAGCGTCTTGTTATTTAATAAAATGTATAGCGAAAGGGACATAAAACCTTAATAATTTTACTTATGAACATCTAAAGTAAGTTATAATGTTGCTGATTTTTACAAACTTTTCAGGATAGATTAAGTTTTCAAAAGGATTTCACAATTTTCATGATGTGATTTTCACCCCACATTAGCTGTACACGATTCTTCACTTTTTCAATTTGCTAATATCGATAACATGTGTTTGTACACTATAGATAGATAACTTGTGATGTTATAGATTTAATCCTTGGCATTTAAGAGGCTCACTACAGATAAGATTACAGAATCGCTTACTAATTAAAACTGGTAACATAAAAAAATCAAAACATAAAGTATACCTGCAGTATATAAGTTTGGAAAAGAAATTACATAGTCATATATTATAGTATATTAGAAAGATTTATCGCAACTTTGTGAAAGGTTTATTCCTTTTTAAGTCGTGGAAAACACTAACATAAGCCGCAACAAGTTTTTTTTATTTAGTGGTTAAAATGCTTTGGGATTTACATTAGTTAAGCGTCGATGGTGAGTTAAACTATAAATATTAATTGTACAAATAAATAACAAGAACTTACTATTTTTTATAATTAATGTTAATAATTAACTTAATTTATAACTAACATATATTGACTGTTCTTTACCATCTCGATACACAAATAAAACGTCCACTTCATTTTGTTATTTAGTACAAAGACTGATTGATAATTTATAACTAAACCATTGTACTTTTTATTCCGTGTAAAAATGACGCTTGTTATATTTCTAACAAAGAAACATTCTTGTTCTGTAACCATTGAACTAGAAGCATATAGTGAAGTCAGATGTGTAGTGACCTATAACAAAATCACTCTTAAATGCCATCAAAATAAGAATAGCTTAGTTTTCTACAGGTATAATATGTTCCAAGTGACAAATGAACACCTTATGTAACTTAGTTATATAAATGTCAGGTTAAGAGTATTTATTATTTTGAACAAGATCAGAGACCTCATTTTTAGGTAAATGGTGAATAATTGAAAACAATGACGAATGTAATATTTTGTAAGAATGATCTTATTTTAAACGAGACTTTTCCAGTTTATTAATCTTGTCTGATTTTAAAATGTTCTGAAAGATTTTTGTCCATTATCACACATTAATATTTTGACATGCATAGATTCGTTTGTTTGGATTTCATAAATTCTGTCTAAACTTTAGAACTAGCAAAAAACTATAGCTGTATTAAAAAATCTATTTCCGGACTACACTGACAATTAATATGAATTTCTTAAAGACAAACAAAATAAAGATAATGTTTACTAATGAATTGTAGGAAATAGTTTATAACTGCGCGACGTTTCTTTGAACATACTGACAAATGGTTGAAAATATGGGAAGGTTTCTCATAAGAGAAAGTGTATTAGTCTATAAGAAAATAACGTACCATTAAACCGAACATTATGCGAATAATCGATGTTGTTAACTGGCATAGTAACATGGCGGTCTCTGTTCGATTCCAAGGCCACATGGCAAGCACAGTGTTCCTGCTGTCAACATGTGACAGCTACAGTATTCTGAGTGAGCACGCTTCCACGGTCTCATTGTTATTTAACACCATGTGAAATTGAGGTCAAGTGTTAACCAATAGCAGATAAGAATCGTCAGGGTTTGATCAAGATATTTGAAAAAGGATTATCAGGGCGTATGACGACCGTTTAATTTCGTTCGGAAATAGCTGCCCTTGGCCGCGACGTACTTCCGTCAATTTTGAATTTTGGCCAAGAAATTGTATTCACTTCATGAACCGTTGTATGAACACTGTTCTAACATAAATTTTAACACTATTTTAAACCTTAGTACTATTTCCGTACAAGTCCATTAGTTACTATTAACATATAAGTATTTAAAGAGCTGAATGTTTGAATGTGTCTTTCTACTAAGGTTATTTTTATAAATAAAAAACTTTTTTTTGTGATGTACTTTGTTGAAAGAAATACGGAATCAAATAAATTATATATTGTATTGGGTTAATAATATATATAATATAGAAATACATAAATCAATTACATATTGCCTATGGTTATATGGTAACACAGTACAGATGCGAAGCGTGAAATATCCTATTAAAATTTAATAAAGTTGCGGTTGTGTTAAATTAGGTAATATGCAATATTTTTAACAAAAGTGAGGTTTTTATAAATTGTTTACTATTTATATATGTATTTTTGTAACTTAGTTAAAGATAAATTGAAAAGTTAAAGAGACATTAAAATCAAATGATAGCGTGGGAGATAATTTAGGAGGACGGCTGTGATGTTGTACGTATACTGTAGTTGTTAATAGCAATCTATTTATTCATATTTCGAGGTGACAGTCTATTTTCGCGTCGCAAGACGGCGGGCTTATGATGACGGACACTCTGCTAAGTACAGCTTGTTTTTTTCAACAGTATAATATCAAAAGCGGTGTAATTCATCATTGTAATCACAAGCTTATAACTGCCTATTGTTTGATGATTGAATTCTACGCTAAACGTCACGTTTGATGTATAACAAAAGTACAGTAAATACAACAGCTCTCATTCTAAGGCTATTTTTAGATAAGGTATACGTGAGTGATAATATAACAATAATAATAGCCAATTCTATCCGCTCTAAACCACAGCAGGTTGATAATCGAAACGAGCACAATGGAGTTATAATGCTTGGTAGACGTTTGACGTCGCAGGCCAGAGACGAGACTGTTCCTTTGTTTGGAAATCATGTTTCAAAAGATGCATTATCCGTAATGTTTCAAAAGTACTAAGTAAAAAGAAAATTATCGGTACACGAATGTAGACCCTGTTATTGTCTTTTTGGGGGTTCAGCATAGATAACTTTCTGTATACGATTTCTCCACCTAATCTTATCTATTCATTTGATGTTAATCATTGCAATCAATCTTACTTAATTTATTAGTAATTGCGTATTTAAAATTGCAATCGAAAATTCATTTACATGTGCTAATATGATCGCGAAATAGGAGGAAATTGCGTATAATTACAAACTATTGGTTACAATGGCAGCAAAAGTATGGATAAATAAATAATTGTAGGTATGGTAATTATATATATTAATCAAGTATACTTAGAAATGTTTCCACAAAACGTAAATAAATTATTATGAGTTATATCATTACGCGGCGATTAAAGTCTAGATATTAAGATACAGGCTAACTTTTTTTTGATAATATTAATACTTGAATGACGCATGTTACTTCGTTATAATAAGCCAGGAAAAAATTGCTAATACCTCATTTGCACAAGCTTCGAAAACAGGTTATCGAGATCAAAAGTTAGGTGAATTTTAATAATTAAAGATCATTTAAATAACTAAAAAAGGTCTCTGTTATAATTATCGCTTACTTATCTTTGTTTTCTTTTCATTTGAACTTGCATAAGTTACAGGTTGGACGTTAAAAACATCGATCGGTTTTTGTAAACTTGTTTTATTCAAATCAAACATATCGATACTGACGCATTAGCTAGAAATAAATCAGCATGTAATCACAATCGTTTAAAAATACAACATATGTTTACTTAAGTCATCAGGATTTTTTAACAATTTGCCTTATTAGTCTTCGTAATGTTTATCATATTATACTTCATATTGATTGCATATAACATACGTTTACGGATAATCAATCCCTATTTATGTATATTTTATGAACCGACAAGAAGTTTAACTGAATTGTATTAAATTTAAAACAGTTGCCAATAAAAGCTGCTTAAACTGAATCGAAAATTGTTCATAACTTTCAGTGTTCATTTAATTACGCAGAACTTTCGTATATATTAATTGCTTATTACCTTTTGCTGTCGGCTAGTGAAAATCTCAGTAATATCGATTCAGCATTTCTGGAGATTACTGCGATAACCATATAAATAGCTTTCTATAAACTTCTTCAGATATTTCTGTACAGGTGCGAAGAATATTTTATTCCTTTCTTTACTTTTATTAGCATACAAAGACACTACTTTTATAAGTTCGGAATATAAGTTTTGAACAAAAAAAATATTATACTTCTGAAAGCTAATTGGATGGAAGACATTTATTTTTTTAAGAAAAGCAATGGTACTGAATTGTTAGTATAATTTTTTTATTAAAATATCCATTTATACCCATGTATAAGTGTTGTGAATGTAGTACTGTGAGGAAACTAAAATAGTGCAAGAATCAAACGTGTTTATTAGCTTGGGATATCCACCAAAACGCTTAGGCGGCGTGGTGGATGAATGGCCTTGATTCTCTCCTTGTGAGAAAAGGCCCAAAGTCAGAACAGTGAGAAACCTTATGTGAGCTGTTTATATTACGTAATACCTAATAGCTTTTTTGTCTGTCCGTACCATTCGTGCCAACATTCGTTACATTATTACGTAACAACTTGTTTATTGTGGGTATAAGCCAGACATTATATATTCACAGTCAATAAAAGTGACATTGCAGAGTTTATCTCGTCATCAATTGTCTACGTTCTACATCCGTCAAAGTTTCTACAAGTTTCTTTCTAAAGTTTTTATATAAATTAATTTAAAAATTTTTAGTCTCTCTGTTTAGAGAAAACTCCGAAACGGCTGGACCTATTGTGATGAAGTTTACTAAGATTTAGTTGATGAAAGCCATAATATGCTCAATAATTTAAATGGATATGTAAAATGTTAATATACAAATTTTTGCTTTGGGGCTGCAGCTGACTTCTATATCATCCAAACAATTAATCAAAAATCGATTATGATTGATATGAATGATAAATTTTTAGATATTTAATGTTATATTAGAGATATACAGACAGATCAACGACGTATTTCGTATGTCAAATCGATGGACCAATTTTAATCTGAACGAATAAACGCTAAAGAAATTCAATAATGCGTTGCTAAACCGTATGTCATATAATTAAATCTGTTATATGTAAAAGTGGTTCACTTTCCCAAAAAGACAGTGTGATAAGTATTTATGCTATAAATATTACTAATTAGTAAAAATGTTGTACGTTTTCTAATCTGTTCCGGTGTATATACACTACGACTTGGGTCATGCTTGTAAGTAATCGTGACTAAAGCTCTTTTACGCGTTTTACTAGACGAGCGATTGCGCTATATGAATCAGTTACGAGACTTTAAAGATTAATACGTATTATTGTGATTACATAAACCGTATATACATCTTTATAATAAAGCTATTTATTAACAATGGAAGGATATCTACCAAGAAGCGAAACAGAAGAATTATTGTTATTTTAGAAGAAAGGAAATTAAACTATTGAGTATTACCGAATGATGTCGGGCAAAGACAACCTGCACACGCCGTGTATTGCCATATTCAAATTATATAGAGCATAAATGAGTATAATGAACCTATGTGCTCGGTGTCTGTGTACTATGTAAAATCCTTTGACTACATCCAAATCTGGGTTGTTCAGAAGAGACCGCGTTTAGGCGAAAGTAGCGCGGGACGAATTCTCACCACACGGAGTCATGATTTGCGCAACACGAATTACAGATCTTACAGCCAGCACATGCCTTTGAATGCTGATATGAAGATGAGGATGATTTTTCATGAATATATGAATCACTAATGATAAAATAAAACATGTACTGTCAGCAACATTTAACAAGTGTAATTCCTTTTATTTCTTATTTTAATACCCTTATGGTTAAAGATTTTTTAATCAAATTATGATGGATGAACTGCAAATAGTTTTTCTTCTAAAAAAAAAATTAAATTAGAAAAAACGACCTGCCCACTCTCTCTGTTAAACGTAAAACGTTCCTCAATTTAACGCTCATAAAAAGTTTATAGGCGTTAAATTGGTGGGCTCCTCCTTCTCTCGAGGAAATAGTAATTATATCGATGAATTAATTTATAACTTAAAACTTCAAATAATATTGCATGTTTTTTACCCATAGTATATACAACAATAACACTGCATTTTACTGCATAATAATATTCTAAGCGCGACGGATACATTTTGTCATAGTTTTTACTACTTATTCTCTTTAGACTTCGTACAAACGCACACGTACACATTCAACCTTAATACAAAACAATGACATTACTCATATGTGACTCACCTGTTAAATATATTTATATTACGTTTATTAATTTATGTTTATTGCTGTACCGCGCACTGTTGTCAGAATCAACAATGTTTAATACAACTTGATTATCTACTAACCGTTTTCACATTGTAACTATACAGTAATACATATTGTCTTAATTGTATTGATATGTAATAACAAAGAGCGATTCACTCGATTAACTGACGATTGTTTTGTAATAAGTAATTACTGTTGTGGTAAAGGGATTATCGTTGCTATTAATTGTATTAAGCTAATGTGAAACGTAATTATTGTACATAATGTAACACTACAGCTACTTGATATTTGATGCCTCGTCGAGGTCTCTGTGATTAAATAATTATAAACTTTGTCGAAGTAGAAGTTTGTTGTGTAACTGTTGATAATAACGTATATGTACTTAGTATTTACAAAATAAATCGAATAGCGAAGGATTGGTATAGTCTGCTGGTGTTTGTTAGAGTCTTTAAAAGAAAAGTGTATAACCTACTTCTAGACTATTGCGTTTTTCTATTAAAAGACTACATCGTAGTTTGCCATCAGGTGAGACAGCACCGATATCGCAGTAATGGTTGTTAAGTTATTAAAAATTCATGAATAATCTGTGTATTGGTTAGCCGAACTGAAGAAGCGAATATAAGTATTACACAGATTCTATAAATTCGTTGACATCATTGCTGCAGCTTCTCAAAAGAAATGTGGGTTACGTTAAATGTCGAAATGTACATGTCCTTCTACATCCTTTAACTTAAGAAACACAAAACCCCTTTAGTCTTCTTTTTAACAGCTGTGTACTTAAAGAAAAAAACCTCGTTATTTAATTTCTCGTGTCAATTCTTAAAAGCTTTAAAATAATATTGTTGCATAATTTTTTTTTTAATTATGTAGGATTATTATCATTTTAAACTTCAGAGGATTCTAGATATGAATTTTTTGTTCAATGAAATAAATAAAACGAAGAATTGTAATTCGCTTGGAAGTCATCAATGTTATAAACGTGTGAAACGCTTAACGTTTAAAATTCAAGTTAAAAGAAGTAGCAACATTAAGTTGGATACATTTGTACAGTTACGACTTAATAAAATACTTATGTTTATATAAAAACCGAACAGTTCTGAAAGCCTACAATTGCAATTTCGATTGCTGGATGTAAATAAGTTCCGCGATAATAATGCTGTGCAATTGTTTAAATGGCTTCTGCTAAGGCTATTATGTACTTGACATTCGCAATACTTTGCTTCCTGCGAAGTGTCACCATATTTATATTAAAACACAGTTTTTTTAGTACGTAGTAACAAAAAATTTATGAAGTTAAATATTTTACCAAACACAAGCAAATCTAAAAGGTACATAACTTGGTTGTAACTTCGCGTTATCGAACGATGTTATAAGCAATATTTGCACACGTAATTAAATCTCATTTCCAGTTTCAAGTTTTTGTTTCATAGTTACGTGAATTTTTAGTTTTTTTTTTACAATTGTACTTGAACTGTAAAGGTCACAAGTACAAGTTGAGAAGGCATATAAAAAGGCGAGATTTAAACTACAAAATCCGCTAAACATAAGAGAACATGCAAAGGTACAAAGGTGTAAATTTTTGGTATTTTTTTTGTGACTGAATTTTATTAAAGACTGTAAAGACGGTAGCCGGCGGCACCGACGCGTTCTCTTTCCTTGATTCATCCGTCTATCGCGAGGCTCTCCGAGCTCATTGACCCCACGACCATGACCCCCTCCGAGGCCCCCCTCTCTTCTCCTTGTTCTCCTATTTCGCAAACGTTTGCTCATATATCCACATCGTTTATTTTTCGAGATATTATTTCGATTTATGTCTACTATTGGTTAGTTAAAAATTTAACCGGAACATGCTATTAACTTATTTATTAAGCTTTTGTTAAAATTGAGATAACGTTGTGATTTGGCAACAATTTACTGAAATACTTTTTATAAATTAAGTTGTGATTTTTATTGCATTTGCTGTATTTTATAAAAACAGCATTTATAGTAGATATGGCTCTTTTAAAATACGAGTATTTAATGCTGAAAATTATAGCCTTTTAAAAAACACGAAACTAGTTAAATTACGTTATTTTCCTCGTTAGTTGGCAGGTTCCGGATGCAAGAGTCCTGTCGAGAGTCTGACCTCGTTGTAAAACCCGGATAGTTCTAGTCCGGCTGTTTTTTCTACATAAAAATATATATTTTTCTATAACATTGCAGTCAGCTATATAGTATTTATAAGAAACGATTTCTAATGATTAGTTTCTTATTGTCGAAAATATATGAATGCGGAATTTCTACGAAACGACGATACGACCTGTACTTTCACCCGATTATAAGTGAAACGCTTGACGATATCAATATGACGCTAGTTAAGGCGGTGAACACTATACCATATATACTCGTTGTATTTAGGCATAATGTTAAGTCTCGTTACTCTAGTATTTACATGAGCTACAAATCCTTGTACGAATACAAGGACTTTTTATCTTTTGAAATTAGTGGAGTTACGATGACCACAATATTTTTTGCAGATTACTGTTTGGCGGCTGAAATAGGCTGAATATCTAACTAAACGATCTTTAGTAACAGAGACCTCCCACCAATACATATTTGTTTCGGATGGATATTAAAGAAAGAACTGACAAGCCCGAGGGAACAAAGATTCGAGAAAAATACAAATTGTGCCGTTATCCTCTATATCAATGTCAGGGAACATGTGAATGACGGTTTTCATCTCTTGTGTATTAGGAAGCATTACATTTATACTACAGTTTTCGACTCACAGACTATACGTAAGAAGTTTCATTCTGTATGTGAATTCAACTATTTTCTTTGCACTATAAATCTTTGATATTTTTATATGAAAGTTTACATAAAATAATATTTTAATATCTTAAAGAAATGGATTGCTGACGATATTTATTATTTCTTTACAAATGTATGTTTGGAAGTAATTATCATGGACACAAGGAAATCCATCTATGTTTTCAAAGGTAATTTATTTCCAAATCACTCTGAGGGCTTATAAGAATATTGCTTTCGTTCTTTGACCCAGTCAAAAATAACTTCAATTTAAGTAAAGTTGATATGAATTTTTTATCATTACGTGTTTGGACGTCTTCGTTTTTAAATTAATGGACGTTTCCGTAAAAGAGAAATGTTTGTTTGACACTCTGAAATCGTTATTTGCTTCAATTATGTAAAATGAAAACGAATCACCGTTAATATTGAGGTACTATTTCGAAATTCCTTTTTTACGCCCACATTCAACCTACTCAAATACAATGATCGGTATTTATATTGAGGTTATTAACATATATATTTTACGAATATCTGGGTGTCTACAATAAGTACGAGCTTAGATGTTAGTCTACTTCGAATAAGTTTTATATTATTTTTTTTAAATCATACGCATCTGATATCTTAGAAACTTAAAAATATAATAAGTGTCGGCAATTAAAGAGCTGCGGGTCACCGAGTGCCCCATTTGACTAATTTTTATGCATATAAAAAATATCTCTAATTGTAACTTTTGTTTAATACTCAAATTCTAAATGATTTTGACCCGCGGCGAAAGAATTTTTTTTAACTATGATAAAACTATATATTTACGTTTTTACATACAGCTTTTTAATAAAAAAAACCATAAATTAAAATAACATAACACAGTTTTATTATATCACGTAATTTATAGTGGATAAACTTGATTACGATCAAAGATATTATTGGCAGGTATATTTTAATAAATCATTGAAACTGGTTCCGACGTGTGCATGTTTTCTTAATAAAAAATCTGTCTGCATTTGCTTCTTAATACTTCATTATTTTTTTTTACCCTTGTCACTTTTGAATCTATTGTGAATAAGGATAATTGCAACCGGAAATCGACCATTGCTTATAATAAGGGACACTCAGTTGTACTTGTAGAGCACAAGGAAGCTCATATGGACATATTCCCTTCAAAGTTACTGATGTCTGTAGGCCTCGAGAACTAAAAGTACCAATTGATGTTCTAACATTCAATGTCTTTTGATCGACACTAAACGTGAATGTGGATGGGGTGCCATAATGATGTTTTACAGAAACAAAATATTGTTAATAGATTCGTGTCACGTCATTTCCACATCAGTTTGTATTGATCATGGTGCGTGATGACGTTTGTGTATACAAAAGCTAGTTTAATGATAATAAAGGTTTACACTTAGCGTAGTATCGTTAAAAGAATTTATTAAGACTATAAAACTTTATATAAATGTTAGATATGTTTCATTAACAATCTTCAGGTTTTTAGTTCCTGTTTATTAAGTTTATACAATGTAAGAGGACAAATTTCAATAAATAAATTTCAATTTGACAAATTTTTGTAACGGAAAACATTATTCTTGGTTTATTCCACTACAGATATTGTTTTTAACGCACTGTTACTCCTATTTTAACATATATTCTACATTTTGTTATTTGAAAGAAAAAGAGCATACATTTTTAGTTTCCATTAAAACGATCTCACTAAAAATATTAGTTTTGTTATGCGTGATAAATTTTTATAATAGAAATATGATATTTTGAACATATTTGTCATCATCATCATCATCATCAACCGGATAACGCCCACTGCTGGGCATAGGCATCCCTTAAGGATCTGGACGCCGACCGGTCCTGCGCTACTCGCATCCAGTGATTAAGTTCCCTCTAAGGTTTCCCCTCAACATATTTGTGTTATATGTAAATTGCTAACTTATCGTGTAATTCGTAAATTGAGCAAATGTTTGAGATGTTTTTAAATAAGCTTTCATATGGGTGTAGATGAAGCGAAGAGCGTGCGCCGTCGCGTTGCCGGCAAGGTGAGATGGATCACGCGGTGAAGGCGATGTCAGCGCGCGGGTGGTGGGCGAGGCTGGTGGCGCGGCGCCGCTTCGAGTCAGCTGAGCTGGAGGAGCTATACGCGCGCTACGCCTGCAAGCTGCAGCGGGCCTCCGTTGGATCCGCACTGGCGCTGTGGGCCCTGCTCGCGGCCTCTCTCGCCGCAGCCGACTCCACTCGAGGATGGAAGACCGCGCCACAGGTACGATATAAATTTTCAAATTTTCATTTAACGAGGTGACGAGACCAGTAAGGTGTTCACCTGATCGTAAGTGATACGCTTGCCCACAACGACGCGACGCTAGTAAAAATGGTATACTCTGCAACACATTGCGCTCGTCTCCTTGAGACATAAGGTGTTAAGTCTCGTTACCCAGCAATTTCACTAGCTTACAGCGCCCTTTAAACCGGAACAGTAACGTTTGCACACTACTGTTTGGCGGCTGAAATGGGAGCTGCGAAGCTACCTATGGTCTCCAGCAACAGAGACCTACAACCAGCAATTTCGTAGAGATTTGTATCTATTTCGTAAAGAAGATAATAATCGTAACTATATTATTTGCAGACATATTTCAAAAAGATATTGTTCTTATTTATAAGATAAAGAATTCATATGTAGGAATCATATTAACCTACCGACACTTTGTAATATACAGCTTTGTGATACTAGTAAATAATAAATAACTTTCGTGTATATAAATTCTTGATGTATGCATCCTGCGACATTGTTGTGGACACACATTTTAACAAAAGAAAATGAAAACTTTTCTTAAATTATAATTTGATTGACTGCGTATGCCCTTTAGCACATAAAATAAACGTTTCGCCCGAAGCCAATGGTAACGAAATTTTTACGTAAAACATAATAAATATTTAGGGAGTCTTTGAATTTACAAGCGGCGGTAAAATTCGATTTCAGTAAAGCACAAAGGAGTGTGTTAAGTACCGACAAATTGGAACGAAGGAGCTTTCAAGTGAGCTCATGTTCAACGTTCTATACGCAGGCCTTATTACGTACGAGGACTAGACTACACGTAGTGTTGGATTAATAAAACAAATAAAATAATTGTTTTTGAGGTCTACGAAATTACTTTAATTTAAACACTTTTGATATATGAAGCATGGCTTAGTTTATTATGTATTTTCTTTAGGATCATATGATTTATTTTTAATTGTTTGTAAATGTTTATTAGGTGGGTGTACTGACTGTGCACGCAGTGTTGTGCGCGGGGCTTGCGTGGTGGTGCGGGCGGTCGGGCGGCGCGACGCCGGAGCGGCAGCTGCCGCGCGCCTGCTGGCTGGCGCTGGCCGGCGGGGGCGCCGCTTTGGTCGCCACGCTGCCGTGCTGGGGCCCCGGCGCGCCAGCGGAAGGCGCGGCTCATGTGGTCTGGGCAGTTTTTGCAGCATACGCCCTTCTGCCTGTCGGAGCACCAGTAGCAGCTACCTTCGGCATCCTCTTGCCAACGACACACACGATCGCCGCCGCTCTTGTCGCCTACCGCTTCCCTTATCATGTCTGGCAGCAGGTTAGACACTTTGTTCTTATTAAGTACTGAACAATATTACAAAAGACGTTCACTATCCAAAACCGAAGTTAACAACTAATTAATTTAGCTTAGCTTTGTCAATGTTTCTTACCTCATCTTTATTTCAAAACGTCTAAACTAATAAGAACACACAATACACAGTCTTAGTGAACATAATACTTTACATAAAGGCGAGAGGAAACGTCGTGTAAATATTGCCTTAATATTTTAGGTTGACGGCGATGCCTATTTTGATAGACCGTCTAAGTTCAGAGGTGACGTTTTTCCTCATACAACAAGAAGGGTGGTTCGCGTGCAGTGCTGACGTCATCCTATCAATCTGAACAAATATTGCGTTCGTAGAAATATCACACTATACATAAAACGAATTTCATATCTTTGGAAAATTGCTTATGCTGAATAGGATTGTACGAAATATTATTATAGAGGTTTAGCAGCTATATTTAGAATATCGAGTTGTAATTCGGTCTGTTCACTATCAGTTCTTACATTTAAAGAAATTTAATAATCCTGAAACTGCTATTCTGATAAACAAACAACTGCGAAAGGATTATTTACACAATAATAATTTCCTTTTCACTTACACAGATCCATTGTGCATTACCTGCGCGATTACTGCACGAATATCTGTTGTATTTTTACGTAACACCGCCAGATCGCTATTTCGGTCATTGTGTGAAACTTAACGATGCAATTAAAACGGTAACACTCAGTAAAACATAAAAAGTCGAATTATAGAGTTCGCACTATCGTTCAAACAATAAAATGCGGCCTTGTGTACAGACGTTGTACATAAAGCTGTCGCGAAGAGTTATACGTAAAACACCAGCTTCAGGGTTTTGTTTTTAGATTTATAGTGTATACTTGTTAAGATTTGTTTTACTGTTTGTTATGTTCTACGTTAAGATTGGCTGCTTCTGTTATGTATGTACAACGTAATCCCAATGCCGTTTATATTTCTATAACCAACGACGTTTTATTAAACATCGTAAAGAAAACTTAAACTTTGAGAATGATATAGAATGATATTTATCTAACCTGTATTTATATTAATCTAGTTTCTATTTTCGTTTTCGTTTAGTTGCTGATTGGTATACGAGTTTCTGTGGGAAAGATGTCAATAAATATTGATGTATCTTTTAACTACATTAACAAAGTCCAACAAAATCGTTTCGAGAATTGATACTGCCCTGTGATCCATTTTTATAATTTTGTATTTCTTACACGTGGGATGTATATAGACAATATAAATAAATACTAATCTGGTGTGTATTATCGTGATTGAAAATTTATGAGCTAATTCTTACGGGACCAGATAACTCTATTCGATCATTCCGCTGTAGATTTATTGGGCAATTTCACGAAAAACATATCTATCGGATATTCATTTGAACTCGCACTGATTTATTATATTAATTGTAAACGATACATATAAAATAGTACAGTCTAATCATAATTCAGGTTTAATTTCATTATAAAATTTTGTAAGTTATTTGTTGAAGAAATAATAATACTATCGAAACCCGTCGAACTCCGCCTGGTAGCGTATAGAGTTAGTATCTTGTTCCAACTATTGCAATGTATGAAAACGAAGGTTGAAATATAGGTAGGATTATGTAAGGAGTTTCTTGATCCGAAGTAAACAGTTAGGTCACCGGCGTAGCTCAAAGGCTTGCTTGGTTTTAGTGGAAGAGAACATTTGTCAATGGACTAACAGCTCATGGGTAAGGTCCTGGAGTACCGGGACGTTGTACTTAAGAGCCCCGTACATTTATTGATAAAAAGATAACAAACTCATAAAGTATTAGTTGTAGATCAAACTAAGAACAAAGCAAACTAAACAAGTTATGGTTTAAAAGTAAATACATCGGTTTTATTACATCGAATTTATTGAACAGACTTGAATGTGAAATGATTAAAGGAACCGAGAAAATAAAAGTGAATTCAAACTGCAGTTCCAATTTATACTTACCATTAAAGATTAAGTGTAATGAGTGAATATATTGCAGTCAGATAAAGTGGGTAGCCATTCAATGGAATAATTTATAGCATCCAACGGCGATTCGGGAACGCGACTCTGTAATGATTTTTATATACTATACATGTGTTTTCTTCGACATTGGTGTGAGTTAAACCGATCCATTGCCTTGTACCAAAAAAATATGTTTTAACTTTTAAGATCATTGGTTAACACTTAACCTCGTTTTCAAATGATGTTAAGTGACAATGTGATATAAAGATGGAATAATAACAACGAGGCAAAACAAACTTGTCATACTTAATAGTAGTAATATACACTTAAACATTATTATCAATGATAATTGATTATTAAGTATATCGTTATGTATTTCATGCATTTTTATAACTAGATATATATATATATATATATAACTTAAGGCCAGGGGCATTATTATATATATATATATATATATATATATATGTATTATATATATATATATATATATATATATAATGCCCCTGGCCTAAAGTTTGTTGTAGTAGCCGTAGTATACCTTATTTGCGGGTTTTTCATAAGCTTTTTAACAAAATTATGTACATGTTCTCCTGTTAGGCCAAATAGCTATGTTTTATTTACATTACTATTTTTTAATAAAAAAAACTATTGAAAATGCTTTTATTATATTAATTTACTTATATACTTTTTGTGATTTTGATGCACATTACTTAAAACTGGATTTAATTTCTTTGGCATTTAACTATGTACGTATTAAAAAAAATTAAATAATCGGCGAAAAGTAATAAATTAGATAGTTATTAAACCATGTCTTCGCATAAAATTAATTATATAATTATAAGTACACACAATATATACATATATATTTATATACAAAGTATACATACTCATTGCATGTAATAAAGATAGATGTTTGTTTTATTTTCCTGGTATGTATCCTTATTAAGAATAATTTGTAAATGTATATTTAAAACCGTAAATAGTCTCTGTAAAATACATTTTCAATCTTTGTATTGTTGAAAATTTCTCACGTAATTTTCCAATAATGGCCGACAACATTTCTTTATACAGAGGGATGAGTAGTCATCCTTATTTTACATTTGAGCGCTCGATCGGGGTCGGAATTAAAATTCTCGCTATAACGCGCCTCGCTCACCTTACATTTCCATTACAATAATGTTTTGCATCAATGGTGTATGTGAAATTTATTCACTGTTTCCGAATTATTCACACGACACCGGTTTCACTGAGTTCAGCGCAGCTTCTGGTTTTTTCCTATATACATATTTCTTTAGGTTTTACCGAAAGGATTTTGTTATAGAATGGTATGGGTCAATGAATACAAAATCCATTCCTGCAGAGTATCATAGTTAAAAATGGCGGGATATTGTTGTAAATTAAAAAACCAAACGTTTTGCAGGATATTTTTATTTTAATAACTATTCTTGTATATCTTTTGAAAAAGTTTTTGCCAGACCTTTTTGTATTCTAGCGGATAGAACAGAAATAGGAATTCATATTCAGATCTGCGTAACATATTGAAAAATGCGCCAGCGGAAATTGGATAGCGTATGGCAGAAATATGAAATAAGACTAAACTTTTCAGTCGCTGTTGTCTGTAGGTTAGAATGTTTGCGCATAAAATATTTAAATAAATATAAAGTGTATACACATTAGGCTTTACTTTAATGATGCTCTAAATTAATTATTTTTAGTATTTTTATTTAAGGTTACCAGATAAAAACTAATGGACGCAACCTTTCGCTTGAAAAGTAAGATAAGATATATGTTTCTAATAACCCCATTTACAAGTAAATTTTGTACGTCTCTTCAAACTATTATTTTTGTATGATATTTTAAGTAAATAGTTTTTATATGCATTTTTGGCGTTAGATTTGTTTTGTTAGATGTATGATTTGTATAATCATTGCTATTGAGGGTATAACAAAATATGCCGGCTTACTATTTTCAAGTTAAATCTTTATTTTTTTCCTTTATATAAATATTGAAAAATTTGTATATTTGGTATTTTGAATGGTGTAATAATTTGTTTATGTTTTTGTGTATATATGAATAAATTTTAAAATTAGAGTAAGTCGTTAAATGATCAAAGGATTTTGGAATTGAGTTGCTCACCGTTATTGTGTCTGATGCCGTATGGTTATTTTGTCTCAATTATTTTTATCTAACATCAAAACGTGTAAACTGCGAAGAATCTTGGAGTGAAAACGCTCCAAAGAAAAATTTCCAAACACACATTCAGAGCGAAAAAAATTTTACTTATGCAAAATATCCATGCTGTATGTTACTTAAAACTTTGTCCTCAAACACTGCTTCAGAAAACTATAATAACTCCCATAAATTTCGATAACCACATAACATATTTCGAAAACGAAACACATTTTTACATAACCATTCACCTGTTCGGTTATCGGTGAGTTTATCAGAAAGTGTACCCTGAATACTAATAGGTATTGAGAGCATTTCCTCCATTTAACCTGCATGTGCGGTCTTACAACACCACTTTCTTGGTATCCGATAGTGTCTGTACTTTAATCTTTTATAGATTTTTTTTTAAATAAACCTTTTCTGTCTTTCTCAATAATAATTAACAATCCAGCAACAAATCCAGATAGGATATTTCATGGTCACTATTGCGATAAATTAGACATATAAGGCGGTCACCTTTTAAGAAGTAATTAACGTCGTTTTGTTTACTAAATATGTAAATAATATTTCGGTTACGATTGGAACAAATTACAACGAATGGGAATAAAGAGATTATTGAAAAAAATACTTCTCTCCCACATAAATGCCGATGTCTAAACGGTCACTTGCTCTCCTTATTATCGTATTCTTATTGCGAAAATAATTAGTATTGTATTTTGTACCATAAAATATAATTTTTTGAAATGTTTAAAATGGTCCGCTTTAGGCAATATATATAAACTATATCTTTTTAATAAAGTAAAACAAGTTTTTTTTGTCTTTAGTATAGTTTTCTAAAAGAATAGAAGTGATAATTGATTTATTTGTCATTTTCCCCTATCGAGTTTTTTTTTTCATTTCATGGCTCCTAATTTGACAGATTTTTTTGTTATGAACAACACAACAACTATGAAAAAATCAAATAAAATAACATGCATCAAATTGAGTATAATTTTCTTTGTCGTTTAAAAAAATTATAATAATGCTTTTTAAAAGATTGCTTGTGCATATAACAGTAAGAATTTTTGCCTAACGAGAACAGTAATTTTGGAACTATTATAATAGGAACGGATCAGTAAAGACTTTTCGGGGAGGAAGGAACCATTATTACAGTTTAACGACTTCCCGGCTTTTACGATTAGTGTGCAAGAAGATAGATATATTTTAGTGTGCTGACAATCCCTTTATATATTTTTTCTTAAATAGCTTATCTATATTAAGTATAAAGTTAAATTTTGATCATTGATTTAATTCGAAACATTCCATAAGCTTATAAATATATTTAACAAATTTTACTATGTTACAAGTGGTGATTTTTAAAGGCTCAATCGCTAACATCACGTGTTTATATCTAACTAGATATTAAATATTCTTTAATATTATTTGAGAATGTTGTTTATTTAGGATTATTATTTGTATAAATCAGTGAAGTTGTTATCGTAAGAACGACTTGTGATAGCGAAACTAGAACAATGTTTGCCGTTAAACGTCTAATTCGTTTTATGTATCGGCGATCGAGCGAAAGTAGTAATTCGCCGTCGACGGTCACTTATTAAGAATCTTTCATTAAATGCGATCGATGCGCTATAACCGCTTAAATATTTCTTATTGTGATATTACGTAATATCTTCGCCTCGTTAAATTATAAGCAATTCAGTAATGGTATAAATTTTATGTGATGTCAATCTGAGTTATATTTAAATGAGGAGCGAGTAAAAAGTGGCTCCGGAGCCTTCATCCGAGATGCGGCACACGCAGGAGTACATGCGCTATTTACATAACTCGGGATGCTGTACACCTCGCTGCCTGTCGCATAAATGCTATAAATATATTAACCCCCAACCCTTTATGATCACTGCGATCTATAAATTTATAACACTATATTTTTTCTTTTATGACGTCATTACTAATTTTTCTTTATTACCTAAGATATAACAAGAATAGCCTCATTCTAGACTAGTGCGCTTTATCATCAAAGACTTCATCGCCGCTTTATTCATTGAATTTTCAAAGCTATTTTAGTCTATCAGTGGTTTTTTTTTACAATTTGTATCTTTTTGTAAACACAATATTCTAGATCTGTGTGAGTTTCTAACCATTTACCAAAACGAAATTAATTAAATAAACTAGACCTTTCTTATTTCTATGATTCGAAAAATACTGATAATTTTCAATAGACTTCGATCCCTTAGTGACTCTTTTGTAGGCACGAATTTTTGTAGTACTTGTAATTGAATAAATCCGAGATCAACTTTCATCGATTCTTTACAAATTTTTTTAAAGAACAACGTGAACAATTCTGTTTCATAAAAGGCATTGAAAACTGCTTGATCGTTTCCATAGCTCTTTACAACGTAATTAATTGTGATGATGAAAGATAAATTGTTGGAGACTCTTCATAATATTGCGTAGCCGCTTGCTTGCTTGTTATGAAATGATGATAAGTTGATATAATTTTCATCCTTAGCGGTAGATCTGAATTGTCAAAGGAATTCTATGTAGGCTAATTCAACCGCTAAACTAACCGTGTGCAAATATTTTTGGTGTCTTTCACCTTCTTTAAAGATATCATTATTTAAAGATACTTGAAAAATTTTACTTAAGTCAAGGCGATGCTACGCGTTGATTTAAATGGTCAAACTTTTACCACATTATTATGAGCAGGTATGTCACTTACCACCAAGATAACATTATGATCGACTCGTCGTAGTCAAGACATATATAGTTTCAGTACATGTCCGTATGTGGTTAAGAGTTGGCGATGATTTTCGCGACGAAATTATTACCGCATTAGCATCGAATGTCATTTTCGCGAAACAGTGATTGATTGGATCCATTTGCCACGCTTTTTTATACACTTCCATTTTGTTACGACGTAGATATTTACAGTGATAAAATCTCGTGAATTATTCATTTTTAACGGTAGCTACATTTTTGTCATTCGAACGAATCTAGGCCTAAGTTCGACGGACATAAAGGCTTTATTTATTTATACACGCACATGTACTTTATAAATTTCTTAGATGGTAATGTCAATTTTTATATTCAATGCGGCTAACACTTTAGGAGATATTAAATATTCAACGTCTGAATCTGAAGTTATTATGTAAATAACTGTTATTTTAAAGGAATGTTGGGAACTTGTAGGGAATACTGTAATTAACATCGTAGATACACTTCTGTTTTTCACTGTCCAGTTTAGTTTAAAACCATTTAAACAAACCTATAGTTAAAATGGGTGACAATTTATACTTAAAAACAGTCATTTATCACTTTAAATATTATTTAATTAAAATATTATTGCTTTCTCGACGTTGTTAGTTACTGTACTTTTTATATTGCTAACAGATGGTTGCCAACGTGGTGGTGTTCTTGTGCGTGAACGTAGTGGGTGCACTAATGCACTCGCTGATGGAGACTGCTCAGCGGCGCGCCTTCCTCGACACTCGCAACTGCATCGCCGCGCGACTCGACATGGAAGACGAAAACGAAAAGCTGGTAACGCTATACACTATTTACCTTCCTCTCTCAAAGGAATTAGGGTTTTTAGTATCCTGATAAAGTTGTTTATATGTTTTAATTGACGACTTTTACAACTTCTAACTCATGGCTGGAACTCACGAGCTGAAAATTATTAACGTGCTTATCGTTGCAATATTACAAACTTATGTCAATCACAAGAAAAATAATCTTTTATGTCGTACATAATTTAGAAGTGTTTTAATTTCAGTTATGTGAGTAATCATAGGAATAATGCTTACGAAATATATTTTTAAATTTTAGATTGCCGGGACTTAATAAAGTTCAAGTAGCACCCCATTTTCAAAATAACTCTTAACCTAATTAAGTTGTATCAGCGCCTTAGGACGATCTGTTAAAGCTAACCCAACTTAAAGAATGCTTATAATATATGCTGTGATCTAAAATTAACAGTGTATATGAAATATGTCTCTTATATAATATCGAATAATATCAGTGGAACAGCTGTGGAGTGTATAGTATGGAAACTGGTCTCAGTTTAACAGTTAAGGCCGTAACTGATCCCGTACCGGGTTCGATCACGCCTCACAAAGTTAGGATAACGCCGCGTCGCTCCGGTTACTTGAAATCAATATCTACCCTATTTGTTGGGTATTTCCTTCAAGTTTGTTTATTAAATAACACTTTGAATTATGTCACTAAAGTTATACCTTATATCAAAACGGAAAGCTCAAACCAATATATCTTTTTATTACTCATTATGTTGTTAGTATGTGACGAACGCAAAGTTGGGAGAGAATCGTTGGATGCAGGTGACATTGAACTGGTCGCGATGGTAATCGAATAAGTAGACTTATGTTTAGCAGTAGACAACAATATGTTGTTATGGTGATGATGAGATGCTGTTAGTCTTGTTGACAACTTTTACAGCTGTACCGAATTCAGGTCTTGCTGTTCATACACAAATAGGCGGTAGCTAAAAGAGTATTCTTAAAATGAATATAGATCGTTATTATAATAACAATTTCAAACCTTTGAAGTTTTTGTTATAGAATTGAACTTTGGATTTATTTTACTGCTGGTAAGTCGCTATTGCTCAGAGACCATCTAGGTATGACAGGAGCACCCATTTGTACCGCCGGGCTTTAGTATGCATACATTACTGTATTCCAGTTTGAAGAAGGTTGTAACTATTGAAATACCGATATGAACAGGTTTGACATCCTTTGTCTCCAAATAGCAGCATATTCTTATGTTATGGGTAGACGAATCCCTTTACTCCTTTGGTTCTTTGTAGAAAGAAATATATCAATATCTATTTATTCATGATTACATATTTTCAAACAGGAACGGCTGCTCTTGTCTGTGTTGCCTCAACACGTTGCGATGGAAATGAAAAATGACATCATCTCGCCGGTGGAGGGACAGTTCCACAAGATCTACATACAGAAACACGAGCAAGTCAGGTGAGTCACGCAATAGCTCGTACCACTCCTTGTCTGCGCTAATAAACAAGGCGGCACTACGTGAACACTTATACTTGGCAATGTTGTTATCATACACCGAAAGTGTTGGCCCTACTCCAAATCGATCTCTAGAAATCATCGATTCCACAGCTGTCCCTTAAATATATAGCGTAAACAAAGGAGACATATTGTATAACAATTACGTTGGATGCAATTCATCATATCGCATCCGACAGAACTGAAGAGGTTAATTTACATGTTAAATTCGTATAAAATGCAAATACTGTAGCAGGCGAAACTTTGGAAAGTCGACAAACAAAAAAATATATCCGAACAGGAAACAGATGTGAAATGCAATAGAAAGTTTTTATTGAAAACTGTGTCCGTTTGAATATGTTAATATTTTCAAAGTAAACCTCAATTCATATAGAGTAAGTTTAAAAATTATTTCTACGAGAGAAATTTGGAATTTTGTCGGCGACTAACTTCAATACGGATTTATTTTATAAATTCTGGATTTTTTTTGGTTACTAACACTTGGCTTTAAAATGAAATGGTGTTAGAGACAAAGGTAAAGTGTGATTTTCTAAAATACTTTGGCCCACATCTTGGCAATTGATACAAACCAATGCTGCATGATTTACAAAATACAGGTAGTACCAAGTTGTACTCGTAGATGTAGGTAGATCTCCGTGTGGTCTGTGCAAGTGGTTTTGTTATATACTTATCGTATTTTCATTCCTTTTTATGAATATATATAGATACGACAACGTAACAAAATTTAACAGTAATAAATCAAGGTATAAAATGAAAATTATAAGATATTAATAAAATATTATCTCTTTTGCTACAAATGTTACTATTTTTATGTAGTAATCTCTTCGTCAGTCTTCACATACCTTGAATTTTATTATAAAGTGTAACTAGCGTTAAAATATTTCTGCCCTTGCTCACGGTGCCTTTCCTTATCGCCTACAAAACTATTCACTCATTACGTTTAATCTTATCGCTAATTACTTTCAATATTCAACCGTTAAGACACGTCAGCCAAACTATATGTAATATGAATAATGCTGTGTATTGACGAATAAGTCAAATCTCTGAATATACGAACAAACACCACTAAAATCATGGTTATGAAGGCTTTGTATGCAAAACACTAACATTTATGATTAGAAATACAAAGTTGGGCGCGTTTTGCTGTACTCACAGACTAAATTCAGTTATAATTTAGACTGTCGACAAATAGAGGTGTGGCTTTTGTGTATCAAATGCCTTCTGTTATATTAAACGAACTTTTAAAGTTTATTGCAGCCCTTCGTAAGGTAATAAGTACAAGAAATTGTATAAAATATCTGAACCAAAAATAAACTGTGAATTGTTTATTATAAAATAAATATAATGTAGTTTGAGTTTATTCATATTATTACGAAGCCCGTTTACTCAGGAGTAATTTTGTCCATACATAATTTTATTATAATATATATGAAACAATATTAATAAACAGTGAACTTTCTATGGTACATGTTACACATACGTATTTTCGATTTCTTCTTTCAAGTTATAGCAATATTATCGTTTTATTATAAGGAAAATACAAAACAAATAAAGCCCCTGTGTGGGAGACATTATAAATACCTCCACCACAACTCTAGTCTCGGTATATCGTAAATTTGTTAAGCGATTAATCTATAAAAAAAAGGCAGCAGCTGTCGACCAATGAATGCTTAAAATGATGATGTTAAATATACTAGTTTACTTTTTGTATTTTTCTGATCTTGATATAATTTTATTTCGTATTGCTAACAGGTGTTCAGCATGCGAAATAGCTGTTCAGCAATTGTAAACAGCAAAAAAATTTCTAGTGACAGTTAATATTTTACGACGCTTTGTTTGTGCAATTAAATCATTGTTTAACTGTAATAACACGGAAATAATTTCAGTGCTATTATGTTTTCCGTTCAATTACTATGAATTAATTGCTGCATTGCAAAATAACGTTTTAGATTTTTTTCTTCCTAAAATCTCGTTTTGGCTGGAGACGTTAGATTTTATAATTCGTGTGTGTTCGGAGCGATGACATGAATCGAGATATAGCCAACGAGCAACAAAAATATTTCAAAATCTTCATGAAAGAAAAAAGAGAGGTTTTCTCAGAGTTTCTCAAAGATTATGAAGTGAGGAGATTCGAAGAAGATCTAAGGCTCTGACAAACCCAAAGGATTGTTAGGCTTTAGTGGGTGGAGCTCATTAGTCGAAGGATTCGGATTAACGGATAATTGGCTAGCAAGGTCCTCGTGTCGGTCGTATAACAGTAGGCATAGTACTGGAAGTTTTTCAAGGTAGACCGACAGTCGGGAAAACGTCGAGGGAGTGTAATTTTTGGGGAGGGTATTTAATCATGAATGCCGTTTCATCAAAATCAGTTTTAAAGTTTATTGAGTGCAATGAAGTCCAAAATACTTAATTATTAAGCAATCGAAAACCTTGCATCTGCTAAAGAAAATTTAAGCTTATTCATAAGAAATTATATAAAAATGTCAGTAAAATAATATCAATGAAAGGGCACAGGGTCGTGCAGTGATTTTTCAATTAATCATTAACGTGCATAAGTTGTAAACAGGTGTGAATGCATTTTAATTAAGCGAAGTCATTTCGCTTTCCATTCTCTCGCTTCCGTTCGTTAAAAGAGTTTTATGAATTAAATACGTTTAATCGATTTATAGGTCATCAGCGGACTGGGCTGGCTTCAGCTAATTAAAAAATCACCAATTGGAATGTAACGAATAATCATTGAAAGTAGTTAATTAAATTTCGATTTATAAATCATTGTAGTAATTAGTTTTACAACTTAAATATACTGATTAATTTATACACATTGCGTCTCTTCTATGGATGCTATTTTAAGCATTTCTTTTATATTAATACATGATTTTTTTATTCGACGACGTTCACCTGATAGTAAGTGATACGCTTGCCCATAGTAACGTGCAGATAGTTGAGATGTACACAGCACCAAATTGCGCTCGTCGCCATGAGACAGGATATAGTCTTGTCACCCCAGTAACTACACTAAACTTACAGCGCTATTTAAACCGGATAGGAGCTGCTCCCAGATATACAAAATTGAATTTATTAACAAACTTTAAGTCTATTACTTCAAAATTAGATGATTATCATATCACATGCATCCCATTTCTCGTCCCTTCCAATAATTTCATTAGCTACAGTAGCACTTTTACACACAGACTATTGTTCTATTTTTAATGTGTACATAGAGTATATAAAGGTGGTTTTCGCGATCGTCAGCCATTGTCTTTTTATCATGGGGGCACTGCCTTCGCGAGGTTAAAAGCAGGTTATGTCGGACTTGAATCGACTAAAACCTCCGCGATTTTCCTCCTTCGTCGCTTTACTGTTCTTAACATCGTCGGCCATTGTCTAGTTCGAAGTGTTGTATCATCTTCTATCACCTGTCACGTATGTACGAATCTATATAATTCTAGATCTAGCCCTTTATGACAAAGACCAAAAATTAATTAAATTTTTCTAACGTTTTGAATTCCTGACATAAAAAACAACTCTGTCTGGATCTCGACATTAACCAGATTTTTTTTCCTGACATCTATGATGTAGTCAAAGACCTTGTGATCAATAAAAATTTAAGTAAGACATACGAGTATATACCGAAAATAAACAATACGTCATAGTTTCTTAATAGCAACGAGCATATTACATTTAGTGCTACGAATCACAGTGCAAAAAATCTTATAAGAAAATCTCTGTCGGCTGTCGGCTATCATTTGTATAGAATCCGGAAATGTTTCAGAATAGTTGCGAGGCTGTGTATATTCTTATATAGTATAAGTAGCCTGACAAAACGATCGATGACATTTTTACTTTTTTTGACGGCTTGTTCTATGACTTAAATGTTATTTTTTTTTTTTTTTCTCTTTATTTTTTTTTTTTGGGGCTTTTATCCCTTAGGGACATGCCGGCCCCATTGATACAAAACCTAACAAGAACACAAAACATTAAAAACTTAAGAATAACGCAAAATAGAAAAAAAAAATACACCTCTTAATTGAATTATAAAAAAAAAAAATCTTAAGTAAAAAATATAGTAGTGCTAAGAGAGTCCTTAATCCATAAGCATGTCAAAAATATCTCGTGCTGCGTTGGAGTTTGGCTTACACAAAATCATTTGTAGAGCACCTATGTCTTGTATATTAATGTCATGCTTATGGATTAATAACTCCCTTTTAGTCTTATACTTCACACATTCCATCAGCAAGTGTTGGACATCATCTATTTTATTGCAAATGCTGCAACATGGGGATGCAATCTTTTTCATTAGATATCCAAAACTTGCTGATGGATAGTGTCCAGAACGTAACCTATGGGCTTTAATTATATATGCTCTGTTTAACGAGCAATCAACATACCAGGGAAAACGAGGAGGTTGATTTTGAATAACTTTGTACCAAATGCCTTTTTCTTTACTGTGTTGGTCAAAATATTCTTTGGACTGCTTATAACATTTTATTTTAAATTTTCCAAACACTTCAGTAAAATGTGGCTTTACACCAATTTCTGTACCCTCTCCCGCTCCAATTTTAGCTAATCTGTCAGCCTCCTCATTTCCCCTAATCCCAATGTGTGATGGAATCCATTGCAATTTCAGCCTGATTCCTTTCTTACCTAGTTCATTAATTTTACATAGTATTTCGTATGATACTGGTAATCCTTGGACTCCGGAACCGCTTCTAATAATATGTTGTAATGCACTTTTACTGTCTGAGAAAATAACAAAGTGCAGTCCCTGTAAGGTATTGATATATTTGAGACTTTCTAAAATTGCAATAAGTTCCATCGTCATTATTGAGACATTAAATTTATTTTTATACATTAAATAATCATTCCTTGTTTGATCATATAAAGCTGCACCATTGCCATTAATGTTTTTAGAACCATCTGTATAAATTTTATGCCATTTAAAGTATTTTTCATTTAATTCATTTAGTATATTGAACTTAATCACAGACTTTTCATAAAATTCTTTTGACTCTTTGACACATTCCAAATTACATATTATTATATCTTTTGTGTTTATGTAATTGACCCATACATTTAAATTAAACATTTCCATTAACTTTGAACAATTAAGATCATATTTTTTACATTCGTCATATGCTTCTAAAAGTAAAGGTTTATTTTTGTTTCTCCAATACACCTTTCCTTTTAATTTATTAAGGTCGTCTATGTATTTTATAGTCAAATTATTTAACAAAGACATATTTTTTATACAATACTTAAAAGCTAAGTACATTCTTCTCACATATAATGGATATATACACAATTCACTCTCCATCACATGGATGGGTGAAGTTTTTATAAAGCCTCCCATGATTCTCATTGCCTGATTCTGGATTTTATCTAGTTTGTATATATGCGTTTTTTGCACTATTACCATAGAGAAAACTGCCATAATCTAGTCTGCTCCTAATTAAAGATATATACATAGTTCTTAAATGCTTAGGATGTATTCCCCAGCCGGATCCAGATAGTACTCTTAATATTGACATAAATTTGTTAGTTTTTTTGCATAATTCATTGATGTGAGTACTCCATCTCAATGATTTGTCTAACCACATTCCTAGGTATTTCACATTTTCTACTAAAGGCAAGCGATCTTTATTAATTACAATATCTATTTTATGGCTCTTATGTCCTCTACTAAAGATGCATACCTTGGATTTTTTACAAGATAATTCAAGGCCTATATTATTTAAAATTTTAATCATGTAGTCTAAAGATTTTTGTAAGTGTAAAGTGCTCTGATTTATATCTTTATGTGATGCATAGAGAACGAAATCATCAGCGTACTGACCCACAATAACATCTTTTATTTGATTAGAAATTGCATTAGTTAAAATGTTGAATAGTAAAGGAGACAATGGGTCCCCTTGTGCTAAACCTTTTCCTGTCCACCTAGTTAAAACGTTTGAGCCACCTAAAACATCCTGTATCATTAATCTTCGCTCACTTAAAAAATTATAAAGATATCTACAGATATGCATACCAGCTCCCAATTTCTCAAGGATACATATCAATTGGTCTACAAGAACATTATTGTAAGCATTTTCTATGTCTAAAAAGCATGCTACTGTGGGCACACTATGTGTAAAACCTATTTGTATGTGCGTAACCAATCTCGCAAGAGAGTCTAAGGAAGATTGAGATTTCCTGAATCCGGTTGTGTGGGGCGACAAAATCATCTTGTTTTCAACATACCATTCCAATCGTTTTCCTATCATGTTGTGAAAAACTTTACATACACAGCATATTAATGAGATCGGTCTCAGTTCACAATCAGTATTATTTAAATTAGTTGGTTTTGGAATAGGAATTACTACGATTGTGCGCCATTGTTTTGGTATATAACCCGATATGAATATGACGTTATATAAATTTAAAAGATACTTTTTACCATTCTCAGGCAAGTTGTAAACCATAGAATAAGTAATTCTGTCATTACCCGGTGCAGTATTTTTGACTTTTAAACATTTCTCTAGCTCTTGCATTGTAAATGGCGATTCTAATAATTTATTTCTAATATTTAAGTGCGGTGATTTGTTTAAAACAAAATCCGGTGCCAGTGTGCACAATAACACTTTTTGTTTTTCTATATCAGCATGAAACTTAGATTTGCTAGTACCTTTAAACCAACGCATTTTGTTCCACATTTCTGGAATTGATGTGGACTCACTAATATCATTGCAAAAACTTTGCCAACTACGTGATTTAGCCCGTTTAATTAGACAATTTGCTTCTGCTATTTTTGTTTTTAAATACGTGAAATTGTCGGGAGTGGGATTTTTCCTAAATTTACTCAATGCTAAACGACGCGCCGCAACTGCTTTAGATAGGGAAGGGTTCCAATAACTTTTCGGAGTAAACTTTTTGTTTGGATTTGTACACAGTTTAATGTTTGGTATATTATTTGTAGCGGATATTTCAATCTGCTCTACAAAGTAGTCATATTTATTTTGAACGTTTATGTCAGACTTAAATTCACGATAATCAGAAAAGGCTGCATTTAAGTCTGTTTTATAACCGTCCCAGTCGGCACATTTAAAATTTCTTTTTACAGTAAAGTGAATTACATCCTGATAATTAATCGCAATTTTAATAACTAGATGATCGCTTCCTAGATTCTCATTAAGTATTTGCCATTTACATTTTATTACTATATCTGGCGAAGCGAAACTAACATCAGGTGATGTTTTTTGCAATATATTATTAACCAATTTAATCCTAGTAGCACTATCACTATTTAAAGATACAAAACCGTAATCTAGTGACGCATTAAAAATTTGTAAACCCCTTAGATCAGTTTTGTAGGACCAATTAGTATGATGACCGTTAAAATCGCCAATAATAAGAGTTTTTTTTTCTATTAAAGAAAAAATATAATCCCAGTCTTCTGGTCTAGTGCTTACGGACGACGGGCAGTAAATAGCTATAATATTTTCAATATTTTTACAATTAAATAATTTTATGTGTAATAGTTCAATGCCTAAGTTTTTCGAACATGTTGGTTGTATTTGAGCTTGTAAGGATTTATGGACTAAAAAGCTACACCTCCATAGGAATCGAACCTATCTTTTCTAAATATATTATATCCACTTACATTAAGAGAAATATCTGAGTGTAACCATGTTTCACACAACACTGCTAAGTGAATATTTTCTATATTTAACAATACCTCAAAACTGCTTATCTTAGGTTTCAAACTTTGACAGTTCCACTGAAGAATATTGATTGCAAAATCTTTTGCTGACTTAGCCATTGTAAATTTTAAATAATGACTGTATCACTTCCCCATTTGTTAAAACTCGTATCAAAACTGGTTTAAGTTCTTCTAGAATTATTTTTAAAACTGCTATAATTTTATCATCAAAATTGTCTTCTGATATTATGACTTCTTTTACTCTTGATATAATTTTCTTAAAATTTATGTCTGTTTCCTGTTTTGTTTTTTGATGTTCTTCTTCAATATATTGCACCTCGTCTGTATCCATACTTTTATTCTCGTCTATGCAATTGTTTATCTGTCTGTTCTTTATAATTGTCCGTTTATTTTGCATACTCGTTTGCGGTATTATTTCTTGTTCTCTCATTTCATTACTGTCATCTATACAATTTTCTTCTCGTCTTATAATTGTCTTAACAGCACTGCTGTATGTCTTATGTGTACCAGGCTGTAATGAATTAGTAATAATCGGAATGTTTACATCACGGTCCTTATTTGTTTTTTCATATGTCTTTGTATTTCGTAAATACACTTGTATTGCTTGTTTATACGAAAGGTTTTCATTGCTCATTATAAGTCTTATCCTTTTTTCTCTTATAAAGAAAGGACACATTTTATCTAAAGTCATATGCCGGCCTTTACAGTTTAAACATTTGAAAATTTTAGTTTCACAATTAATGTGATTATCCCCGCATTTAGGGCAAAGGTCTTTATTTGATGGGCAGAACTTTTTAGAGTGTCCGAATTTCCAACATCTGGAACACTGGGTTACAGGAAAGACATATTTTTCCACTCTAAATCTGCATTCGTAAGCATGAACATACGAAGGAGAAGAGGGACTTCTGAAGCATAACCTTACAGTTTCGCTGTCTACCCATTTACCATTAAAATCCATTCGCTTGAGTCTCCTTACTGATAATATTTCATCGTCGCTTTTCAAGTTATCTATAATCTCTTTCTCACTCATATCTAAGTCCACTCCCTTTATAACACCATACGATAAATTACTTTCATTTATTAACCGAGTTTTGATTCCGGAATCCAAAATAATTTTATTCTGTATCAATTGTTCCGCAGATTCTTTATTTTCTAATTCAACTGTTACTTTATATGGGTTTTTGTATTTAATTCTCAAAATATTTTTAATGTTTTCACCTTTTAATAATTTAGCTAAAGCCATTTGTTTTGGTAAATTTTGTGTGGATGTTAAACACACCTCATACCTTTCTGTCTTTTCCTCGACTTCTATATTTGTATCCATAGTGTTTTTGTCCATTACACTGCTTTTAAACAACATCTTTCGTCTTCTACCTTCAATTCTTACAAAGTCATCTTCGCCACTGCTTTCAGTTTGTTCTCTTAACCTTTTCTCGTTTCTTTGTATTATTACACTTTGGTTGAAAATTGCTTCACATTCTTGTTTACTTTTATCTACCTTCACACTATACCCCGAGATACTGTCATCCGTATTAATATCGCTTAAACTATCTTCATTCATAACCACACAAATAAGAAGGGTAGTTGAAGAAAATGTTTAAAAACACAAATAACAGACGTTCGTAACAATAAACGTACTAGCGTGCGTTCACCACAAGGTCACGCCCGTGACTGTTAAATGTTATACTGAACATAAAATGACCATGACATTAGAAAGAAACCCTCCCTTGTCTTTGTAACGTGTTTAATCAATATATCTGACTTTTACATATTGTTTGGTAATGAAACAAAAAATCATAAGTGCTGCTTTGAAAAGTTCTCATATACTACAAAAATATTATGTAACCCACTTCAAATGTTCTGTATGTTTTACAACTGACTATAAATTATGATCTATTACTCCAACTCAGACCACCTAATGATGAAGATTATCACGATATATGATGTTCAAAGAAAAGAATTCCTTCATTTAATTAACTGTGCGAATTGTGTCAAATCTTTCCGGTTTGTATTTAGGATTTTTTTTGTATCGAAATTTTTGTGTGAAATGTATTATTGTTGAGTGCTTGCGTCACTTGGACTGGGGCCAACACGCAGCGGATCAATCAGCCCCGCTTTGTGCTTTGCGCTAAATCTCAACGCGACCGATTTAATAAAGTCGACGACAGTTCATGTTTATTGCCAAACACAACGTGACGCCTAGAAAGTAATATAAAAATTATCACATTCTAGCAGGCCAAACCTAATATTTATGACGTGTAAAATAAGTCCTCCTGCTGTGTATGCCAAAGAATTTAATCATCAATTTTCGTAATTGTAGAAGTTAGAAATAATTAAGACATGAATAACCATTGTGGAACGAAATCATAAATTAGAACTCAACTTAAAAAAAAAATTGGTTCATGTCCAGAGTAAATCCTATCAAACATTTCAGCTTTAATTAGTCCAAATTAATTTTTCATTTTGCTTTGAAAATCACAAAGTTTTCGAAGATAATTTAATTTGTACGTTTCCAATCAGTTCAATGTTTTCAGCGAGTCGATTAAGCAATTATTTTCAGGTCATTGCTGTGATTTCATTAGAAATGAGTTCACAGAGCAAAGTTATATACTTATATTATATTATATGACGTTTGTGTCTAAAAGTTGGAAAACTTGTATAATCATGAATACATTCGCTGCTACCGCACAATTCAAGCTTCGTAGCCATCTTTATTACTGTTAGTCCCTTGTGAAATTTTAGCAGCGACAGCCTTTATTATGAAACGTCTAATTTCAAAAATCTATATATTTTAAAACGTGCTATTTATTAAATTTTATTCAATCCCTAGAGAATTTTTGGAATTTCCAGTGCGAAAATTTCCTTTACGTTGCCAACCGTCATCAGCAGTTACTCTAGTTATTAACAATATAGTTTTTGATTGCCAAAGCAGCAAATAGATATTCTGAACTATATCCGCACTGTTCCCCTAGACATTAATTGGATGGCCTCTTTCAGTTTTATATAACTGTATTTAAAAACGTTGACACGCGCTTTTTCATCACTTATTGCATTTTTGTAATTTCACAAAGGTTTGTTCAAACGAATATGTAAGCGGAAAATCTCATAGTATGTATAATGCTTTGACGTACGGAATGTTTTTATTGTTGAATTTTACTTCATCGTTATTTGTTGATTCGTACCATTTATTTAGTAAAGCATATATAAATGTAAAAACTATTAACAAGGGAAACCGTATGTTGTTATAAATGTTGGTGTAGGTTAAAATTTTTTTTTTCTACAAAGCGACAATACATTTACCTAATGGTAAGTGATACGCCTACCCATTAGCAAATAAAGGAAAAAAATGAATGAAATACTTACCTTTTAAATCGTAGCATTAGTTTTGTAGGTAATGAATAATTCTGAATTTTTTTATGATATTTAATCATATTTGGTGGTAGGTCTCTGACAAGAAACAGCATTTATTTAGGTACCACCGCAGTGACTATCTCCACCGCCAAACAGTAGTGTGTAAACATTACTGTGTTCCGGTTTAAAGGGCGCTGTAAGCTAGTGTAATTACTGGGGTAACTAGACTCATGACCTCATGTTTCAAAGCGACGAGCGCAATGTGGTGCAGTGTATACCATCTTAACGAGCACCACGTTGTCATGGGCAAGCGAAGCGTATCACTTACCATCAGGATAACGCTTTTTTCGCCTTGTCGCGTAGTCGTTTAAAAAAAATTAAATCTGTGTTTGTTTTTCATTGGAAATGTTTCCGTGAGGAATTTGTCTATGTACTAGGAAAGAATTTTACAAAATGCATAAAAATTAAGTTAACAAAATCTGTCCATGATGATGATGGTGATGAATTGATATATTGCACTAACAAGCAAAATTGTAATTTTATTATGTTTGTATAAAAACTACTTTGTCTTGTTATAGAATTACCTTAAAATTTTATAATTATTTTTTTGAGCATCAGACAGATTTTATAGGCCATGGCTGGGCACAGTTTTAAATAAATTTGTTCTGTTATATTAGTAATCTGATTCCATAAGAGACTCACGAGACGAGTTAAGCGGTTCAAAGAAAGGTCGCCCTGTCTCCGAAAACCCTTTGAGGGTAACACAATATGAGATTAAAAGTCAACATCGACAGGTAAACGTTCGGTAACTATAAAACATTTTTGTATTCAATGACGCGACACAAAGAACGTTGATATAAAGATCAGAGGATACTCCTGCTACAACGTGGTGCTAGTTAGGATGATATACACTGCGCAAATTTGTGATCATTGCCTAAATAATAGATGTTGTATCGTTACCTAGTAGTTGCACTACAATTTAGTAACAGAAATAGTCGTTACGGTGTTTCTCATCTAAACGGTCTTCGATAATATAGATCTACAACATTCGGCCACGTCAGTATTAGAAATGTTAATTGCTAGAATCGCTACTAGATTAAGTATTAACTAGTTCAATTAAAGATCTAAGATATCTAAGAATATCCTTATAAAATTACAGTTAACCGTTATTTTGTTTCTTGTGATACAGCAGACATGACAGCGCATCTATCGCAATTAAAGGATTTTAACGAAAGCTTGTCCACGAATCCACATGATGGTAAACGGAGTTGTAGTCGAGGTGGTTAAATGCACAAGTCTAGGAGAATGTTGTTAGTTGTTTGTCGCCGAGTAAGAAAAGTTTAAGAAACACTGTACGAGCAAGTTTGAGTGTCGCTTTATATTAATTGGTTGAAGCCCGTAAGTGACATGGTCGCATTAGTTGGTGGTGTTATTGATTGGTCCAATCCATCATCAACATATATTCCACGCTACTAACATATAAATTCATACATGAAACTGAAACCCTACTACCGATTATCATGTAACATGTAACCTAATTATTCACGATTTTTTATTTTCTTATTTTTTTTTATAAATTACCACAATAGTCTTGCTGCTTATTTATATCAGTACCCATCATTTAATTTTCGTCTGATAATTTCAGTCTGAAAATTTACACCGTAACAAATGGAAAGTAAGTAGTTAATGAGCAAAATATTCTGTACAGATACTACTTTAGAAACTTAGTTGCTTCCGTTTTTATTTTATAACTTTTAAAGTCAAAAATAGTAATACTAATGGGTTTGTATAGCGGGAAAAACAGTGCAAAGCAAGTAAAGCACATGTGCTAATGAAAGAAGTTTGCTATTTGAGTCTAAGTGGAAAGCATTTAACGTTAAGTTATACAACGAATTATCGTGTTTATCGTAATTCTTATTTACATACCTTCGTAAAACTTAACTTCGTTGAATGATGGCGGCACGTGGACGGGAAGTCTGCGGCCGCACTTTATCCCTTTAGACTAAACGGATATTTCGGTTGATGGGATTGTCTGGGACCGCTCCCCTGTTCTGTCTGGAAATATATACTCTGTTAAATTTTAGATCATTTTATGCGGAATGCAAAACGTATGCTTACCCATTCCTGTGCCATGTGCGAACATTGCTATCGTCATAACCAGATGTATTACGTTGTTGGTGTTAAAACATATATGTATAAAGATATAATTATATTTAGATAAAAAGTCTGATTGTGTAAATAATTTTTTTAATGTTACATAACACCTTCTTCTGTAGTGGCATTCTCTGCAAATAAGTTCATTAGGGCGAGCTAGGTGCTGGCGGTGGTGCATTGGGACTTGAAGTTTTAATTAAAATCCCTGAAGATGATAGCATATACACCCGATGAAATAAATGTAATCAAAATCATTTGGCTTACCAGTGGACGTCTATAGGCCGATTATTGTTTGATTTAATCAAAATTATTTATTCAAAAATTCATTTATGTATTATATAAAAGCTGAATTCTTACACTTTACATTTGATTAGATAAAATGTTTAATTTAAGATACCTAATAAACACTTTGTAATAGATATAAGTGGTAATTAAACAATAAAGCATTTTTACCAAACATGTTTGCTAGATCCGTCCCACGTTATTAAATATACTATGTAAAAAGTACTTATTTGTATTCTAAAAGTCGGTAAAATATTACTACTTACTTTTATTATACCTTCTCTTTTGTTATAAATATTTCGGTTCTTATTATTATTTTTTATCGGTTACTAGCAAAATTGTTTTAATATACAATTCGCTTTTGCAAAGAGGATTTTTCAGTAAAAATTTTCTAAGATACAATTAAATATTATAATTGTTATAACCTGTATTCCCTCGTATACAGAATATTATGGAAGTTTTTTTCATTGTCGCTATTAAAGTTTCCACCTAATAGATAAATAAAAACAAAATTGCATGACGATAGTTTTAATTTTCATAATAATCTAACACGCGGTATTGAGTCACCAGCAGCAAGATGACATGTCAGATAATGTACGGTCATGTCTGTTTTAACGAATAGACAGATCGATGTATATGTTACTGTCTATTCGTTTAAATGGACACGTTACTAAATATATGAATACGAAAGAGCTAAATTAAACCTCGCAGATTGTCTTCATCGCTTCATTGATATCTGGCGGCGAGTTACATCAGACGTCGTAATATATAAGGCATAAAGAAAATACATATATGGCAACGAATAGCGATGACAAACAAACTTTCTGCTTTATTTTTTATATAACGTAGTGATCCTTTCGATGTTCTACAGTAATGGATGGATAATTGGAAAATCTAAAAGGAAATACGCTTCTGGTACAGCGGAAGAAATGGTTTAGCGATGTAAAGGAATGGACCGAGCTTAATTACAATGAAATTAAAATAATAGTCGAAGTCCGGATTAGTTTTTTCAATCGGTCAATCTACAGTTGAAGGCACCTCGTGATTACCATTAGGTTATAAATAGTATCATTAATAATATTTTAACATTATCTCAGCTGTGTCAACAATGTTTTTTTTATTGATTTAAACTTGTCTTAATTCCTTATCAACTTTATATGTATGCTATGTATCAGTATTTGTTTGAAAAGAAATTTATTTGATTTTATTGATTTAAATTGTGAAGAAGATTGTGTCAATTAAAAGCTACGTTCCGGTACGATTTATCCAAATGTTTCGAATACATCTATTTATTAAGCATTATAAATAATGTGAATCAAATCCCTACACTTAATTGGGGAAATGACATAAAACATTTTTTCTCACATTTTCCACATTTCTGTATATTTTTTTCATTTGAGTTGTATGTATACTTCTTCTATTAAAAGGTCTACCGCTATAGAAATATTATTTACACAATAGCACATATGTTATTGAGAGAAGTTCTTTGAAGGTTTACAGACTTTAATGAATATACATCAACTATGTTCTCACCTAACGTCCTCTGAGTCTAAGGCCGTGTGATACGCCAAGTGCGAGGTCAAGGTGTTTTGTGGCTCACAAATAGTATTTTTTTTATAAACGTACTTGTATGGTCTTACAAGGCCATCATGTTAGGTATCCCTGGGAATCCAATTTTAACTGGTAATTTTTTTTTTGGTTTCTGTTTAATATCGACGTGCTTTATATATTACACCTCGCAGGAATTTGAAGATCTAGGTAGCTAAACAATTTTTACTTACAATCAACCTCTTGTTACTTTCGTCGATTATGTATAAATGCACGTTATAAAACATACCAATAAACACTATTTGCACGTCACTAACGTATAAAGCATGCGAGGGTTTACCTAAGATATACGTAAACTGAGTTGAATTTTGAACAGTAAATTATTCAGTAGCCCACTGTTTGAATAATGGATGACAAAAGTAGTTTACAGTTTTTTTAAGCGGTTTATATTTATTACTCCTTGTTCACATAAAATTTTTATAGTTGTTTCTTATTTCACTCATTGGCAGACAATAAGAATTCGAATGGTCACCAGACATTCAGATACAGATATTATTTATTTGAATATCGCGAATACTAGCAAAATATGTTAATAAATATATCTAATGAGCTTCATTGAATTGGTCTATACATAATTAAGTTGAAGTTTCATCATCAACGCGATGTGCTTACTTCAAATTAAAGTATGGTAGTCAAAATAAGAAAACTGACCAGTTCTTCAATTAGTTAATATTTAGCTTAACGTTTCTTTGATTCTATCTATAATGTCTCTCAGTTTTAGAGTTACAATGTATAATGGTATATATAATGACATATTTCAAGTCCAACTTGCGATCGTTTATTTTCCGGGCACGTTCCAAATAAGTTAACATTGTTCGAGCAGCCCGAGGAGGACGTTTTGTCGACAGGAAGAAGTCGCGTGTCGTTCTTGATCCTTTTAGACATGACTTATAATTAGATACCTGATGGCCAGCGTGACTCATGATAAATGATATTTTAACATCTTCAGTAACTAGCCTAAAGTGTTGTGAAAACTATTGTTCTTTTAAACAAATACAATTTTCTTTTCATGTATTGAAATAAAAATCAAAAAGTTTTTAAATTTACTTTTCATTGCTGAATTTTTAATGCCATATTAGTCTAAGTTTACTAGAATCGACGTAAATTATCATACCGACAAATCAATGAAATATAGTTTGTCGACATTTCATTGTCATACATAGTATTTACTTCGGTATTGTTTCTGTTCGTTGTTTGCAAGTTTCATGATTTGAAAATGTAAAAATTATCCCAATGTCTTTCTACTCTCGGCGTCTCGTAAAATGTGAATAAGAAGGGAGTTATACCAAGGAGAGAACAGCAGATAACGTGACATGACCAGCATACCGATCTTTCTAACCCGCATAACGAGAGCGACGATTAAATAATGAAATTAAAGTAACAAAATGACAAACTATATTAAGTTTTTAAACAAAAAACAAAGTAATTTTCTATATGTTAAGTTCTAATTAAGTTTTATTTAGTTTCATGTTACTCTTATTAACCCCGTATTAAAAGAAAAGTACGTCATAAAAAGCCACACATCGATTCGCTGAAGTGATGTCAATTTGTCATTTTACTAATAATATGCTTTTCGTCAGGAGTTATTGAATGATGTCAGTAGATGTGATTGAAAACCCATTACCCTAAGTCATTTCTCCTTTCATTTATCCATATGTCTGCCTGCTCAAAAGAGCGAAATTCATTACTCACTTTCAAGGCCTTGCGAAATATATTGATTAAATAGACAGTCTACGGCTTACGTTTTTGCTCCTAACCTTTTTTAACTGCAAAGTTTTTGTTAGACTGTATATCTGTGTTACATGCAATCTATAATCGAGAAGGTTGTACAATGAATTGTCATTAAAGATGATACGAGGTTACATCGACATCCATTTAGATGAAAGTAAGATTTGCAATGACGACATCGCTAAACTATAATATCTTTCGAACACCACTAAGATTGGCATGTATTTGTGTTCTTTATATTCAAAAGGTTTATTTTTATTCTCTTTGTTTTTACTCAACTCCAGATACTGCGAATCAATTTCGTACTGTTTAACCAATCGTCATGTAAATTGATATAAATTTTTGAATAACGATAATCCGTGGATAAATTATTTAAAAAAATTCTGATACAAATACAGACTCCTTTCTTACCATGTTCTTTCGCAAGAGACTGCACTTGCAAGTTTCTATAATTATTGCTCATGATTTACACTATGCGTTTTGAAATATAAATTACCTTTACTTAATTTTGATTATGACTTATAATCTTGTGGTTGTGAACGTTTCATTAAAAGAGTATTCGTTTTTAAAATTTGAACCACCAAATATCTTAAATAAAGGTAAATTTACATAATTAGTAAGGTGATATGACATATTTATACACTTTTAAAATTAAATTTTCGCAATAAAATTCATTAATATAAATTATCTGTTTAACATAAGCTAAAGAAAAAGGATACAGAAGTTATTTGTCCTTTCGATATCCTTGAATACTAATACAAGAACGGATATCCAGTACATTACTATATATGCTAAATATCCATTGTCAGATATTTAGATAGAAAAAAATACATTTTCAGAACCACACATGCTAAATGTACTAAAGAATTTTTAAAGATTGGAAAATTATAGAAAGAGATTGTAGTATAACATACTTTCTTTTTTTAGTAGAGAGTGTTTAAATCTTCATCAAAAAATTGTACGATGAAATCTGTATGCTTTATGAAATCAATTCTGACTTATTTTTAAACAACAATGTTAAGTAAATCTTAAAAAATATACCTATATTTCCTTTCTACACTATGTGCGTTGTCTATCTTTAAGTCGCTGAAGATATATAAGTAAAAAAGTTATGGATGTACTTAGCTGTAACTTTGTCGTCATTGTTCATGACAGTAGTCAAAATCTTATGTAATCCATCTGAAACTATACGACTGGTAAAGATTTTCAGTATAACCACAGCGTTATGTTCTAGTTGACAATATCAAAATAAATATACGTTCTTTTATCCTTTACGCAGTCCCTATTAAACGGACTCAAATTTTTGATCGTAAATCCAATTATAATTGCTACACATTTCGTTTTACGCGAACGCAATCGGCTTTTGCAAAGTAAGTTTATTCATCGTGAATTTTGAAAGAACTCTTTTCCGTGACTGATTTAAAGCACGGGCAAATTGCGAGCACTGAAAATGAAAATTACAGCGCAAAAAACAAGCAAAAAAAACTGTTAACTTTTAAACCGCAGGTGACTCTTGAAAAAATGTTTTACGTTTTTATTGACTATGTACAGCATATACGTTATAATATCACAACAGTGTTTATAGGTTAAAATAAAAAAGTTTATTAATTTCAAAGTCATACATTTAGTTTACAGTTGCTGGGACATTCTTTTGACCACACAAAATGCTTGTGTTGAACGTCCTATTTGGTTTTGATTAACTGGTATTAATCCACCACAAAAAAAAATCATGTTAAGTATAACAATAATAAGAATGTAATGTTATGCTACTTACTTGTAACGTGTTGAAAATGCAAAATATTCTATAATAATTGAGACTGGGTTTTATCTAAACTAAACTCTACTACAACTAAAATATAAAATTAAACTCACTATGAATTAATTTTGAATCTAAGTTAGTCACATATAATATGCGATATCTAACCGTCCATGCAGACGAACATTTTTACAATTGCAAAGATTTTTCATTATAACCACTTTTAATTTTCTTGGCTTGGCTTCTTCAACGGATTACTCTACGGCATATAAACTTCTACAGCAGTTAACTATTTTATTTATTATTACTTACAGAACAACTACTACAGCGTTCAGAGAGTATGATGTAAAAAATAAAAATTTAATTTTCATCAAATACGAATAATTACTATAAAACTTTAAAAACATCTAAAAGTATAAAAATAATTCAAACGACATGGTACCAAAATGTTTTTCAGACGAAAACCCAGTTTCTTATTCGCGCAGTAATAATTTTTTTAATGAAAGTATAATTAAACATTTAAATGCAGTTTAAGTTCCATTAAAGTAAATTTACGGCTCAACACGAGATGTTTACCAACTTTCATTTAATAAAACTTACCTCTGTTTAAACAGAATGTACTACTTTGTTTTTCGTCTGAGTTTGTAAAGCATCAGACGTTTTTCATTATTACTTACATTTTCCTATTACACCATTATCATTAGGTATATGGAGAAATAATCTTTTGATCACTAGGTAGTCATCAGCACGTCATATTATGAGACACCTTTTTTTTTATATAAAATGACAATAATATTGTGTATAACGAATGCATGCGCTAGTTAAAATATTTTCTTTTCATTGCTGCTTGTTGACAAACATAACATGTTAAATTTTACAGGAAAAGGTGCTATTTCATGTATTTTTAAAAAAGGTTTCTCTCTTTTATCCAAAATATATTGTTTCAAGTACCGTTTGCAATTACTGAAAATAAATATTTCGAGTTTTTCATAATCCATTTCGCATTAACTATTTGTGGCGATAAAGTTTATTTATAGCGAACTTTTTTTTTAAGATTTAATAAAAACTTTCGTAGTGTATTTTTTTATTAAAATGTCTTACTATTCGTGAATGATTTTTATAATTTCACATAAATTTACGTACACAAATGTATTTACAGCGCAAGATAATTTTGATTGTCGGTAATAAGAAGTTTATGATGTAACCAGCTTCAGTTCAATTGGATTATTTCCAAATGGTTATCCCGAACAGAACAAACTAAAGTTATTTCTAAAAACTTCGTCATTATTAGAGCATAACACAACATGTATATATAACAAAAATGGGAGAAGATTTCTTGAGTTTCCGTATGTTAATCCCGAGTGATTCGTAAGAGACCATAAAGGTTACGTAAATAGAGTTGCTAAAGTAACGGAGCAAGTGTTGCGTTTCTTCAGTACATTAATCCTCTTTACATTTAAAAGATTTCCTTTACTTTTGTCATGTTCATTAACTTTTATTTGTGCTAAATGATTATGTTAACATTATTGAGAAGATTGTCCAAAGTATAGGTTACGAAGAAAGCTTATGTAATTTGGCTATGATTTAACAGTTTTGTGATGAATGTATATACAAACATTTGATATTTATATATTATATAGATAATAGGATATGAATCAATAAATGAATGAGTATTTTAAGCCAGGTTGAAAATAAATTGATTGATTAAAATGTACTCGTCATCAAGAACGGTTCCAAATTTTTTAGTGACACCTTTCAGGGTAACAATTAATTGTTCGTTGTGTGTTTTAATGCACAGACGTACGCGTCGCTTGGCAGGCACCCAATTCACATTGAAACTACACGCATAATTCTAGTTCATTTACTGTGTTGCGGTCTCAAAGTCGCTGAAGCTAGTTAAAATTCTAACGATTCTACTAACGTTAGCCTCGTTACCCCAGTAATTATATACTAGAAATAGGTTATCTCACGAGGCGACAAATATCCTGACAATGAATTCATTGTTGGCGCGCATGTGACTACCTGGTTTAATATATCTTAATACTCTAGTGTCGTAATCTAAGTGTCGATGTATAAAATGAAATTAAAGCTAGAAAGTAATCACATAATATCTGGACTAAAACATCTCTAGTGTGCAGATCTGATAAACTCCGACCATTACCGTTTCCAGACTCTAATTGGATAGTCCCTTTGCTTCTGCGTTTGCACTTACATTACTACACACTTGTTTCCCAACATCATAAACGCTTCCACACCTTTTAATGTTTTTTTCCATATATCCCATATTATATTAACATTCATCTATATAATACTAAACAAGAAGTATGTAATTTTTTTTATTCTAAATCTCTTTGAATCGGATCTCTGTAAAGTTAAACATTAAATGTTGATATTTAAATCTCTGATGTAGGGTGGTAAACCTCTCGGTGTTATACCTGACGCACTTTGGAGAGTCTATTCCTTTTCCTTTCATAATGCAAACTCCTAAGGATTGGAATTGCCTGCTTGCACCAGGGTTTCCGACAAGCTATGATATGGAAATATTTAAGAGAAGCGTATATAGGCTAGTTTTAGAGTAGTGTGCTTTACTGTTGAAGACTACATCACCGCTAACCATCAGAAGGAACTGTAGTCAGTCAAACGCTAGTCTATATAATACGAGTAAAATTGCTCTCCGAATTGCGAACCTTCTCTTAGGCCTAGGTTAATTAAACTAAAAATAAATAGAAGTAGAGAGCGCCGAGTCGTTAATTACGCTAACATGGGGGCTAATAACACAGCGCTGCCTGGTGCATCCTTCCGTGTTTCTTCCGTATTAACATTTCCGATTGTAATTAGTGTCGGAATTTCCCGACACGGAAACTTGACTGAACTTGTTGAAAAACTTTTCTAGTTATTTATAAGAAATTTTTGAAATTACCGTTCACACAGATCGATAGAATACAAAATTATAGTTTCCTTAGGAATGTTAAAAAAAGTAATCAAGTATTAGTAGTGCAACATAATAGTAATTTTTTAATAAATATTTACAGTTCCCATTATTGGAACTCAGGCTTAATTAACAAGGGGAGCATCATGACAATAGTCTACCACGTTAGCCAATTGCGAGATGGTGGACGTCTTACTAAAAGTGTTGTTAAAAGAAATTTTCAGTTTCTTTACGTTGTTTTTATTTAAATTCGGTATGGTAAAAATCGAGCTCATGTATCTTCGATTAGTACTCAATTAAATACCATGGCACTTGCAATTCAACAATCACATCTTTTACTGCGAAGTTTCATAATATACTATTTTCTTTGTGTTGCTCGACTACATCTTCTATAATTAGTAGCCAAAATTAATGATTTTATGAAGGTTTTGAAACTTATTAAACAAATATAGCATGGATATGTTTTTGGAAGTACTTCAATGAAACCTTCCCTTAATAAAACACGACTCTGCCTCGTCGTTAATCTCGGGTGACCGATGTACCCCAGCCTAATCGGCGCTTTCCGATCGTATCGGATTAAGTTTGTTCATAAAACTTCTTACTCGTTTTTTTTACTACATAATTAAATTTTTTCTTGCCACTGCAGATTTATTAAAATTGTTTGAGACATGCGGTAAATGAATATGACCTATAACAACTCCAAAATTTTGTGTAATTAGTTGCGGTATTTATAGATTCTGTTTGTGAAATTTACCGCGATTGATAGTAATTATAACACTACAGTAAATATGGTAGACATGGTAAAAATAATTTATTTTTGTTTTAGTATTCTTTTCGCGGACATCGTGGGCTTCACGGTGCTCGCATCGCAATGCAGCGCGCAGGAGTTGGTTCGTCTCCTGAACGAGTTGTTTGGACGATTCGACCAGCTCGCTAACGTACGTATCACACTAAAATGTTAACATAACTCGAAGTTAAGCTGAAGTATTTACACGTGGTATACACGTTTTGTAATTGATATATTATGTTACCCTACAGGACAACCACTGTCTCCGCATCAAGATTCTCGGCGACTGCTACTACTGCGTGTCCGGGCTGCCCGAGCCGCGCTCAGACCACGCGCGCTGCACCGTAGAAATGGGGCTGGACATGATCGACGCGATCGCGTAAGTACTATCATAAAAGTACTAAAACTAAAAACTTCTTTTGTATAATTATTTTTCCTTAATTAGAAGTTATTCTGGAGAAAACTAATTGATAATAAAACATTCGTAACTCTTCTAACCGCTATCTATCCGTTTCTGTAGATTACGAAAATGGATAAAAACTTCGATATGTAATTTTCGATAAAAAGCAGTTTGAAACGGTGACGAAACAGTTTCTCACTTTGCTGTTTTAATTGAGAAGAGTACAACCTTTTAAAACATATTGCTTGCAAGAATTCGCCTACGCCTACGGCCTTCACAATGACTGCGTTGAACTGTTATTAATTTCGTTGGTTTCATACATTTGTATTGCAAATTGAAAATTAAGCTAAAATATACTAAGTCCATGTATGGAACATAGTACTCAATTATTAACATATCTGATTTTAATATATATTTAAATCTTTTATACAGAAAAACCTATTAAATTTAGTTACATTAGTGTAGTATTACAATGTTGATCTAGCATTGCATTGTATTATTCGCTGTAAACGCTTTCTTGTTAAGATGGTTTTCAGCTGGAGAGATATACCATCAGATTTTTATTTATTTAACATTTATATAACACGTTATATAAAAAACTGCAGAACATGTTTTCTCTTATTATAAAAATGAGAAAGTTTACGAAATCAAAGCCGTTTACTGATTTTCATGCGGGGCACATAAGAGCGCAGAACGACCACTTTCTTATCAGCATGGCAACAGCGAAACAGCCCTGCTGAATAAATTCAAAGACAACATGATGCCCGAGCTCAATGTCCTAGAATCTAGGACCTAAATAGACGCTGAGTTATATCAACATTTATGGCTTGTTTTAAGCCGCAGGGTCACTACTACTACTATCACAACGCCTTTACCCAGCGTATATTTTTTTAAATAAAAAGATTTGTACTGCATTCTTGGAAATAAAGTTGTAACGGTAAGAAACGAGAGTAGGTTTTAAAATACTGTATACACAAAGGTCTCGAAAGCTTTGTTGTTTACAGCGTTCAACAAACAAGAGAGACGCACCGTAATAATAATAAATTGTTCTACAAATCCATTTTATTCATATCGACACCACTTTCTTTAAGATTGAAATAAATGCTGCTTGTACTTAGGATTGCACTTTTTCCATTTAAGATTTCCGAATAAGTAACCTCTTATTATAATTAAACAAACGCAAGTTTTAAGCAAAATATAAAATATGGTAATCTACCATCAGTGTGTTAGTGTAATGTATCCTAGTAAAAGTAAATTGATTAATTCATGAGTATTTGGCATTGATCAATTTATCGACTAATTGTGTCGACAGTTCCATATTTTTGTTTGTCCTTAAAAAAAATTATAAGTTATTATGCTTTATAGCAGCGGCTTGCAATCAACACTTAAGTAGCAACCGCAAACCGCTAACCTCAAAACCGTTATGTCTTTGCACCACCAACACCACAAACCAGGAATGTTTCCTATTCGTGTCAATGTGGAAAACCTTATTCATATATTTTAATAGCAAATATGTGATATGTAATGGTTAAGTATAATAAAAAAAATATGGCCATTCACATAATGCGCTTATGAAAATTGTTTGATATGCTTTTACAATTTTTTGATTTAGATCTGCTGTAGATGTTTCTATGATATATTCCAGGTTATGATCATGAACTCAAAAGGACAAGTACCACAAAATTAACTCTTTCCAAATGTGGCCGGTTGTCAACTGACCCACCGCTTGTTAATGACACCCGGTGAACTTTTCTGTCCGTTTATTGCTATATTAAATGTTAATTGCGGCAAGATCTTATGCCATTAGTTGTATAAAGTTGTGTTACGTGGTTATTAAGTTTCTTAACGTCGCATGTTTACAACATTACAAAAAAATTACTTTAATGTAAACACCGTGTCTTGTGAGAGTATGGTCAAAAGTCAAATCACACGGAACATATATTTAAGCGAAATAATTATTGATATAAAAAAATATTTTATTGAATCGTTAATCGATTAAGCTTTTTTAACCTTTTGCCTAATTGTATTAGCGACTAAGGCTATATATTTAGACAGATTACGTATTTGGCAAGTAACGCGATCTCGCCACCAAATATTGCTGCTGTAGGCATAATATCAATTACATACTGTTAGCAAAGAAAACGAATTACGCAAAACATATCATACGTAGTTTTTAACTAAACATAACTTACATATCCTCTAAAATATTTCAAAAACATTCACAAGTTTTTAAATGAGACCATATTTTTAAATAAGATTAATAAGTTCTTCTTCTCTATTTTGCAACGTATACATACAAAGTTTGTATACTTTCTCTAAGTGCAAAAGCATTATGAAAATTTTATTTCAAATAAAACACTAAATCAAAAGTTAACCGGAATCTGAAATTCACATGAAAGACAAAGTAAATCAAACTCTTTTTCATATATACATTCTTGGGAAAAATACAGTTACTGGTAACAAATCATTCCAATTTAGCGCAGAGAGCTTACAATATATTTTCATCAGGTAAAAAGGGGAAATTTATTTGATTCTCTTTCCCTTTGCATAAAATACTTTTAGTTCACATTTACGTTCGTATTTAGCGGCAAAATTATGAAATAGAAATATGGTATTTTTCAGTTTCTAATAACTGTAAATTTTTTGTTAAAAAAATGTAGTAAGTCTAGACCCATTTAATTTTACATATACATATATTTTATACAAATTAAATATGTACATTCTATATACGGTATATTTCTTAGTGAAAACGAGAATAGGTTACAAGACGAACTTTACTCCCCCGGGGCCGCCACATTGAGTCGACTTCTCTGTAACTTACGTCACAATAAGTTGGATACGTCTGTTAAGAAGTCACAATTGTGTTAGACGTTTGCTGGATTGTTGATATTGTTAAACTATGAACAATATAAACAAGATACGGATATGGCTAAATTAATTATACATTTAATCCATGCGATGAATTCTATTCTATGGTATAGTAATTAGGAATATCACATTTACATCAGCCGGAAGATGCCCACCGCTGGACATAGATTTCGCACATTGTATTTGTTCTTGTGCTGGCTGGATCCAGCGGTTTCCCGTGTGGTCACCCAGAATACTTGACCCCTCATATTTTGAGAGCTACAAATTTACAAAATGGGCATGATGGAAATGGCCCGAAAAACCTTATCACTAACTAAACTTTATCATTTATCGCCACGGAATCGAAGCGGAGACCTCTTTGTTTAGGCAACCCGTTAGCCGCTATTTTAGTTAGCAGTCATTTAGTAATTCATCGATAGGTAATACGAGTAAAACATAAGTGCAAACATAGCAACGTTAATTTTAAACACAGTAGCGTGCCCTTAACGACTTTCCTTCACGCCACCCCATTCTCTTGTACTGTTGTCCCCACGTGACTAATTTGCTGACGTACAGAAATGGGTTATATATAGAGAGTAGTTAATGTGTTCTAACTCAGTAATAAAGTGAGAAACAACAACAACAACAAAGCAAGCAATAAATTTTGCACAACCATAAAAGCACGATGGCAATGATAATTGAATGTCAGTTTACGATTGTTCACAATATACATGACCATGTCACTAACAGTTTAATGCCTTTGAAGCTTAATCAATGTGGATATACAGGCGACTCTTAGGTTCGAATCTTATTCATCCTTTTGATATCGGCTACTGACTGACATCTGACATCACCTCTAAATTAAGACCGCTGGATCCACAACGCTTGGTATGAAGGTCACAAAAAAGTCGTGGTCCTTATCCTGGGATAGTTCTCTTGTAGACATCTTTTATGTCATGCCAAGGAAGGAAGGGTTGGTGGGGGTATCTCTTTAGATTGATCCACTATAAATGCCTTTTACGACAGTTTTACAAACTGAACTGTCATGGCTCTAATAAGGATGACAGACTATTTAAAATGCCGTCCCTATCATAACATACATGTATTTTAACGATCAGATTTAGTTTATTAAATAAATACGGTATATATTTAATAAAAGGATACTGAAATTCTTTATTCATTTGTTAAAGACAAATCCTGCTATCCTTACGTGTATCCTGGATCTTTTCGGTTTTTCTTTAGTCAAATAGACTAATCCCATACTAATGAAGGTTACTTGTTTCCAAAATGTATTCACATTCATTGTATATCAATTCATTCAAATGAGTATGAATATTTTTTTTTCATGTATTTACAATAACTTACAATTAATTGTAAGCCTAAACATCACAAAGGTTAGATCGAGGCGATATTGTCAAGGAATTTTAGAGTGGACAAGTCTTGCGTTTGTTTACCTGAACATGTGATCATTGTGGATTAAGGTTGTCACATTGCGAAAATTGATCATTAGGCTTACTTCACTGCTTATTTATGATAGTATTAACTATAATTATTATGCTTCTGTTAACTATCGATTAATGGGTCTTCTACTAACCATATCATCTATCTCTTTAATTTCCTTAACGCAGTTGTTAACAGCTTGACTTATTACATGTCTGTAGTTTAAATCCGGGGCCAAATATTTGAATTGGGCCAGTTTGAATGGTTGTAGGGTTTTTTCAAACCCGCCAGGCAAGCTAGCAACCCTTTAAATTGTATATTTATCGCCATACAAACGCCGATATCTTCTATATGTTGACGTTTGAGATCTAGTATATTTAGGTAAGCACGCTTCATCGTCTTCGTCTTGATTGTTACTTATTATCATATAACACTAAACTCGTGGTGTTATGCCATGCTCGATATAGAAATGTCTCGAATTTACATACATATGGATATTAAAAGTAAAATCGCACGATTTTCCGTGTCAATTTAACAGGATGAGCGTTAATTAATGCACTATCTGTTATTTGCCTGCCGGTATTTGCGTGGTCAGAACAGTAACAATAGCAGGCGCTTTGTCCTTTGACAAATACGCTTTATTCTCTGCTCGTGATGTTGAGTGCGAGGCTCGTGTAGCGAGGAAAACGAGCGTATTTACAGCGGGACACCGTTCACTTCTGAACAAAACCAAATATAATAAGACACTGTCGCCGTCAACTCCGTGTCAATCCTTTCAACGATATCTAGTTATGTGTTTTAATGGTGCCATGGCATTTAATGAAATAATAAAAAAACCTTCATATTGTTCCTATTCGAAATCAGGGCCTTCTCGCATAAAGAGAGAATCGAGGCCTTATTAATCAATTGTTGTCTATTTATTACTATATGTTAGATTTTAATTTATTGCGATTGTGGTCTCACTACATTTGAAACAGTGCAAGCAGTTATCACCGCATTGCTTATTTCTGGTTGTTTAAAAGACACTGTCGATTGACAAATTATTGTGTTAACGATTCTTTATATATTATATCCTCATCACTGATTAAAAATCTATTAAAGTTAAGGACAAACACTAGGCTTTCCGTGAGTCTGAGATCCGAGAAAAATGTGCAATTTAAAATCAATTGAATTGACATGGAGAATGATCATTATTTGTTATCTGTATAATTCTTGTTTAGTTTGGACAATTTCCCTAATAAAGTAATTGAAAAATGTATGTCATCATATCATCTTGATTATGACGTTACCCTAACATTACCCTTTCACCACGCCCTGAAGTTCACGGGTGTGACACGGGCTACTTGTTGCTGACGCATAGGCAGGCGGAATATTTAGAGCGGAATTAATGTGCCACGCGAACAATAAATTGGACTAACAACCGACACTCCGCACTATACATAGTATTATACATCAACTCAATTATTTTAAGACTTAACGATATCAAAAATATATAAAAAAATTGTATTATTTCCAATCTTTTCGGTTGGTTTAAATATTAAAATTTTTGAGGACTCAGTAAGAAATCTCGTAAGTTTTTCTCTAGAAACTTGAGACCGTAAATCATCGTTAATGCTAATAATAAGCTGCAATATGAAATTAATTTTGTTGTTTTAAATTTTTCTAATCTCGATACGTTTTATACAATTAAGAAGAGAAGATAAAAAAAGAATTACTTTGCGCTGACGCGCGCTATGTATAGTGCAAGAAATTTCTCATTTATAGCACGTATAGAAAACACATTGTGATTGACGAAAGAATAGAAAATTAGTACAATAATTATAATAACTATTCTATGTAAAATACATAAATTTTTTTGTTTTACTTTACATGTTTGTAATTTTGTACTTCCTTATGAAATGGCTATTGAGTAGGTTGCGAATTTTACAGTCATTCGTCTTCCGTTGTTGTATCAACATGAATCGTAACATTGAATTATTGGAGAAATTATTTACATCATAAATAATTTAAAGTTTTTTATGCATTTGTTTTAACATTGCTTATTTTTCTAGCAAAGTGTTGTTATCGGAAGTCAAAGTGCCTGTTCCCGTAAACCTTTTATCTCGCATCTAAAATAACCTATCAAATGCTTTCACTAGTTTCTTTTGTGTCTATATTAATAGCAAACTAGGTTAAAAGGTGAAAAGAAGATTGAAAAAATGCGAAAGCTTTTGTCGGGTTTCGTAATTGTTCTTAGAATCATTTCAGCACGGCTTTATTATTTTCATATAGGCTACAAAGATTATTACTTGACGGTTGTTGTGCTAATAATACCAGCTTATATGGAGCTATTTTTAAATATAACGTTGTTAAAATCTGCTGCAAATGTTATGTAATAAATTATTAATTAGTATTTTTAAAACTTTAGGAAATTTGTATTGGTAATTCCAATCTATATATCTTTATATTTTATGAATATAAAATGTCAAAAATCCTTAATGTTCTCTAGAGCTCACTAGTAGCTTATATCGGTATGTACTAATGAAAATTTCTATTAAAAATCATTATTATTAAACGAGATTGTGTAAATGTAAATAACTTATTACAGATCAGTAGTGGAGGCGACGGATGTGCAGCTGAACATGCGCGTGGGCATCCATACCGGGCGGGTGCTGTGCGGCGTGCTGGGCCTGCGCAAGTGGCAGTACGACGTATGGTCAAATGACGTCACTCTTGCTAACAACATGGAAGCAGGCGGAGAACCAGGGTACGCACATTTCTGTTCATAGTATAAACTATATAATATAATTTGTAATTAATGATTTAACTTCCATTACTAATAATGCATAAATGTCAATGTTCTGGAAACCATTGATAACATTCACACACCAGTGTGACTGATAATGTCACCGGCGCGATAACTTATTGTGACTATTGTTGCAGCTCCATACATTAGCCTGTCACTCAAAACCTACTGTCTCTTATTTGAAGCCATTATAAAGTTTAATTGATACATTTACTGTTGCTGTCTATTTTGATAAATGAATAGAGACAAGTTTAACTGTTTTCATCATCAGTCGTAACAACATTGCTTCACAGCGATATGTAATATTTACTTTATAAAACGTTCCCCCCAATTTAACAATTGGATATTGTATTAAATAAGTTCCCATATTATTTTTAAAAAGAACTAGTTTATGCGTTCTAGTATTCAATAGAACAAGGCTAAACATTTTAATACACATCTGATGTTGTTCATTCTTCCTTTCCTATTCAAAGTATCCTTCTATGGAATGCGCTCTCTCTCGAAATCAGAACAGCAACTAATCGTCGCTCTTTTAGGATAAAAGTTCGGGAACTTCTTCTCAACGTTGCAATAAACGAATCTTCATAATCTTTTATGTATATGAGTATGTATTTTTTTTTAATAACTGTTTATGTATATATATATTTAAAATATGATGTGTACGTATATTATTTATATTTATAATATACCATATGTGTATTTATAATATTTGTATTGTATTTGTGTGTATGTTTCTTTTTTAAACCATGTTATGCACCTACCTCATAAATTCTCTGCACCACCTAAGGCAGACTGGCAGTTAATGCCAAAGGCATTATGTCGACCGGTACACTTTGAGTGTATAAATAAATAAATATAAAAGTTATTCTATTATGTGTTTTTTTTTTAAGTTAACTTTCAGTTACGGTGATGTGATTGTTATATACTCTGTAACATGTTTTGCGTAATTAATTACAGACGTGTGCACGTTACTCAAGCGACGCTAGAATGTCTCGGAGGGGCGTACGAGGTGGAGCCGGGGCACGGGGCCAGTCGCAACGCTTACCTGCGGGACCATTCCGTTCAGACCTACTTCATTATACCGCCGCCGAGACGACGAAAAGTTGGTTCACTGAATATAAATTATACACATATCATTAAAATACATTTACCGTTTCCTGTACGCGACTCTCATATTGTATATGTATGAGAAAATGAAGCATCTGGATACACAAACTTTATGATTAATAGAAATTCTATGTCTTCTTCAATGCGCTTTAAGTATCGCGTCTTGTATATTTTTCATTAGTCTTACAGTACCATATAAAATAAAAGCTTTTAAAGTACCTTTCAAGTTAACATAAAGTAAAATGATGAAAGCTGTCTTTATAGTTCAAAATCGCACATTCGCTTGTGGTTAAATAAATAATATAAAATATTTTATGTATTTTAATGAAAGGAAATAGGAACATGTTTTCATCGGCATGTTAAATATCGGAACCGAGTGTAGTAAATACTGAGAATAAATGCTTTTACCTTAAAGTAAAATAACTTGAAAAATTAAAATATTTTTCAATAAAGAGCCATATCAGTAGCCAATATATAGTAAACAGTTGACATTTCTAATTGGCTAAAAAGTAACATATTTCGTTTAATTGCCTCTTTGATGCAGTGTCGAAGCGATTGCCTTGTAACATGAAGAATCCTGGTTCAATTCCAAGGCCACTTGTAAATCTTCCGCTATAACTGTATTACAGTTCCGGCTGTCGATATATGAGAGTCAGAATATTTAGGACGACTCCGTATAACCATCCATGGCGTTATTGTCAACACAATATGAAGCTGAAAAAAGTTCAATGAAATAGTATTTTTTATGTTAGTATTAATATCAGGAACCAGTAAGAGCTTTTACATTTTGTGTATATTTCAGATGTGCCTATCAGCGGGCGTGGGTCTCGGTTCGGGGTCGCGTCGTAAGCTATCTTTCAAGAATGTGTCTAACGTTGTGGTGCAGCTGTTACATTCAATCAAATTCAACGTCGACGTACCCTTTTCCAACATGGCCGCCTCGCCTCAAGAGCTTAAGGCCAATGCCGCTAGAAAGGTATTTATTTACGCTACCATTTAGATGCTCGAAACCTTCGAATAAACTATTTACGTATTTATTGGTAAAAATTTTATTTTTCTGTCTGCACTTTTATATTTTTGTGAGTCTTGTACTTTATTGGACACGACTACATATTACGAGGTCCTTGTCCGAATCTTTATCTTGCTCTTGGAATTGTATTATACAAGTGATTTATACATATTTTTTTAAATCGGAAAATCACTTCACGACTGTAAGGTAAGTCTATATTTTCATTTATTTGTTTACATAATGTATGTGGTCTTAATTAATTAATAAATTTTAGTGGAAATCAACTCTAATATGGATAATTCGTCTGAATGGTATTTATTTCAATTCTGCAGTAATTTCATGGTAATTTATTTTCAGTAGTATTATCTTTACGTTACGATCATAGTATTATTTAATTTTATCCTAGATTATAAATATAGCGGCGACCTTCATTTGTAATCGTGGCAACTTTCGTTCAGTTTACAAATGTAACATACATAATTCACATATACATAATAACTCCTTATAATAAATATATTAATATGGGGAAATAGAAGTGAATTTGTTATAATTTCTTTGTTGTATAATAAACGTTATGTAATTATTAAGACATTAGGAAGTTTTGGAAATGGTAACTTGGCACGTTAAGTGTGTGGCAGGACGTACTCGGAGGAGGGTACAGGGTTGGGGTTGTGTCAGGTGCTGGACCTTCGGCGCGCGCTGCACGCGGAACCGGGTTCCGCCGAGGCGCTTCGACTGGCTGCGCTACGCGGCGACGACGTGAGCGCCGCGCCCGCAACCCCCGCCGGCCCGGCCCCCGCCGCCGCCCCGCATCACCACACCTTCGACGCAGTCATGCAGCACCACGCCCTGCGCACCCACCCCACGGTCGCACCTCATGCACACCTCCACTTAAGCACACGCGTATAAAACTCCTCGCGCTAACTACTACGCACCCGCGATGCAGCAAAACACATTTACACTTAAACCGGTGGTAGGTCACCAGGTAGTAGGTCTCTGTTGCCGGAGACCGTCTGGATGGGTACCACCGCAGCTCCCATTTCAACCGCCAAATAGTAGTGTGCAAACATTACTGTGTTCCGGTTTGAAGGGCGCAATAGCTAGTGAAATTACTGGGGTAACAAGACTAAACACCTTATGTCTCAAGGCGACGAGCGCAATGTGGTGCAGTGTATACCATCTTAACTAGCGCCGCGTTGTCATGGGCAAGCGTATCACTTACCAACAGGTGAACGTCTTGCTCGTCTCGTCGCATAGTAGTATAAAAAAATAACTGTACAGTAACGTTTCAGTTTTTGTCTCAGGAAATCGGTTTTAATAATAAAATTCGCATTAAAAAAACCACTAGCATTGTCAATCGCGGGTACGTATTTTAGTGCATTGGACACACAAAAAGACTGATTTGATATAAAAATGTAATTAATTGTGAAGTGTGGTTTATATTATTGAAATATAAACCACGTTTTATTTCTCTCACATTATTGGTTTTCGCTTAAGAACCTTGTACATGAAAGACATCGGAACGACTATTCCGACGTTTTACATTTGAATGTGAAATCATAACCTCGCTTAATGGTTTTCTAGTAGTTAGTTTAAGTTTGGAGTGGTATAAGAACTAAATCTATGCTGGCTTCATCTATTGAATTTGACGATTTACACTGAAAATTCCTCACGAATTTACTATAACAATAATGCGAGGGTTTGGATACTATTCTGCTTTGCACTTAACACGTCTTTTACAGCCTCTACCTCCGGTCCAACTTGCACAGACTTCCAAAACGTCACAATAACTTTAATTTTTTCGCACCACCGTGAACCCTATTCGCCTGAAACGTATCACTCAATATTCAATGTTTTTTCATATTGTTAGATACTGGTCTGTGTAAGCTTTTACAGTTCTTTCTCATCCGTTTCTGTGATCTTATGAACAAATTTCTTAATCGAATGTATTTTTTCGAAACAAAACTCTGCTTGGTCCTGTCGTGAGTACAATGAAAAATTTCCTTTACAAATCTCTTGATGTTGTTTCTTTTCATATTATTACACAATAAGTTGGAGATATCCTTCCACCGGCGACTAACATACGACATCTGCTCATTGTTTTTCAGATAATCCGACCTTGGACTTTAGTTCCACAACAAATACCCGATGAAACAGTAAGCGCAGACAAACATGAGTGTTGTGTATTCTTATTGTTCTCCCCCGTTCACCGGGTGATTGACGCCGACATCCTCTTTCTGATAGGGAACTCGATGTTTGTTCATGGACCACTCCTACTCGCGGATGGCGACATTCGCACCTCTATCTCTCCCTCTCTCTGTGTCTCTTCTCCTATAATACTTTGCGTGCTTAGGACCGATTGTTAGAGATACGCGAGCATTCAATACCATACACTCACCACAATCTCTTTTTAAACTAATTTGCTTCCGAAATTGTAAAACTGTATGTTTTAAAGATTGTTTTTTTTTTTATTGAAATTATGATTGACAATAAAGCTGAACGCACTGAAATGTGTTTCACTCGCTGCCCCGATTAGCCACCTTGAGCACTAGAGCATGGCATGATCCTACCGGATAAATTGCATGATGTTTGATATTACGTAAATGATGAATTTATGATTTTTTTTATACTTGACTATCTTATACTGCTTAAAAAATATAATAGATGCAATTGTAGTTAAGTCTAAATTCTAGAGGCTTCTAACAAATTTCATAATCGATTGGATACTGAATTTTTTCCGAGTAATTTAAAATTTTTTTACAAACTACTTTTAAAATTATTACAACACAATGTGTAATTGAAAACTTAAACCTCGTAAGCAAATCTCGTTACATGAGTTTTATATGTACTTCTTTATACTTTATTCTGTTGCTATTCTAATATATGCGATGCTGCTTCGGATTCTGGAACTTTTCCATTCTAAGGTCAGTTCAATAACTGAATTGAGCATGAACTCGGCATGCGGTGGACCCCTCCATGTACCTCGTGTTACAACTACCAAGAATGAATCCCCCTTTATTTTCATTTGTCTAAATAAATGTGTATTACAATCCTTTTCCGCGGTGTCTCCTTGTACAATTGGTGTAAATATTTTTGTAGGTAAAACAAAAACGGAATCAAGAAGTACAACTGTGTTTTATAATTTCACAGAATAAAGTTACCGAGAAATTTAAGCGGCCGCTGAAAAAGCGTCACTCTTCCGTGTACCACCAGCCCACCAACCGCGTGAACAAGTACCTGGCGCAGGCAATCGACGCGCGCTCCGTGCACCGCGAAAAGGCCACGCACGTGCATCTACTTACTCTCTGCTTCAAAGATGCGGAAAAGGAAGCGCAAGTAAGCTAACGTGTTTCTAATTCCCTCGTTCATAAATAACTTTAAAGCTTTAAAACGTTATATAATTACAAAGAAAACTAAAAAAAAACTTTTCACAATCATGAAATGACAGATTGTAATAATAGTTTTTCAAAACGTAGCAAAAGGATCACACTGCCTTGCGATGGGGTTTGAAAGTTTATGAATCTGTCTGTTGCAGCTTAGATTCCAAACAGAAGGACCTATTTTGATCTAGTCTTTATTCGTTTGAAAGGTGATTAGGACAGGGTCTGGTCTTTATTTCAATTTCTATTTAGTTATGTGAATATAGTCAATTATATTGCGTTTTTTAAATAATAATCTTGATAAATAATAACATTTTGGTTTATTATTTTTTATATAAATATATTTGTTTCGTTTTTCAGTACCGTGCGTCAACCGACGGCGGGTGGGCTGGTTCACTGGGGGCGGCTCTTGGCGCACTTGCTGCAGCGGGAGCACTACAAGCTGCCATACTGCCTCGCACTACTATCTTACTGCTTTTGTTTGTGACTGCATTCGCCTGGTCCGCCGCTGTTCTGGCGCTCACACTCGCAGCTCGCTTGCGTCTCATACCCTGCGACGTTTCTCGCCCTTTCGCCCTTAGGAACGCTATTACAACATTCACTATAGTACTGGGATACGCTGTAGGGCAGGTTAATGTGGTGGGTAATATCGCCGCAGACTTTATATTACATGTAAATTAAAATTACATAAACTAAATACGCAGTAGTACGTTAATGTAAGTAAAAGCCGTGATAAAGCAGTTTACTATTATTATAAATAAAAGGCAACACTTTCTATCAATTTCTGTAGAAGAACTGCTTTTTATATCAATATGTGATTTATTGTTTAACTAATCTCGAAACTGTTCTATTTTTTCATGATTTAAAAATTTACTTAATTTTTAGTATGCAATTTAATAATACATCTAAATGACCATAACTGAAGAAAAGGTCTTGATCTTTTTATCACCTAAATTCTACGCAGTCGCAATAGTGTACGTAGTTGATAATTATTAAATAATTGATTAACTTGTTAAATTATAGGTAACTTGCCGCGAAATAGACGTGTGCCGCAATCTGACCGAGAATGTGACAACGATGGCGGATATCCGTGCAGCTTCCGGGCACGTGGCGGCGGCGCTGTGGAGCTCCGCGGACCACCGCGCGTGCCCCGTGCCGTTGTACATCGCGCTCGGCTGCTTCATCGCAATGCTCACTGTTGCGGCATTCCTGCGGTTGCCCATACTCATCAAAGGCATACTCCTCGCAGTCATGACCGCCGGGTACATCGCCGTTATACTCGCCTACCATAAAGACCTGTTCGACTGCTACGATATGATGACAGAGTAAGTTTTTTTTATATCAACAATGAACTAACATTTCACATGTCATTCGTCTAATGAAAAATCAGGGACTTCAGTTCAACTGTAAACAGTTCATACTTTTGTAGCATCCATAAATGTATATTTTAAAAACTTGTGCGTGATGCTGTTTTAGGGTGGGGCTAGTCGGGTCAGCGTGCGCTATGTGCCTGTGGACGCTACTGCTGGCTCTTGGAGTACTGCTACACGCCCGCCAGACTGAGTGGACGGCTCGCCTCGATTTCCTGTGGCAGGCTCAGGCACGCGACGAGAAGCGAGATATGGATGCATTACAGGTCTACTCTATAAGCCTTTATTTGTTTACTTTTACAATAGCATTACCAGCAATAAAATGATTTAACTTTATTTCTGAACAGGCGTCCAACCGAAGGATACTGTTCAACCTACTGCCGGCGCATGTAGCGACACATTTTTTGGACAATCAGTTCAGAACTAACATGGTATTTATTACAAGTTTTTTTGTCGGTTTTGCTTGTTATTGTCATTAATAAAAAGAGCTCTTGTTGTTCCTGTTACTGGGACTGAAAGCATTCTTTGACAAGGAGAGACTCAAGGCCTTTTATCTATCCTCCAAAACCTTTAACTTCTTAGATCATATTTATTAATAATATAAACACATTATGTAAAACATAAAGTTCACTTTACAAAACGGTTATGTTTATGATGTCGGCGAGTGACGAGAAACATTGTTTTCAGGACCTGTACCACCAGTCGTACCAGCGCGTTGGCGTGGTATTCGCGTCTATTACCAACTACCACGAGTTTTACATGGAGTTGGACGGGAACAACCAGGGAATGGAGTGCCTTCGTCTTCTGAACGAGATCATCGCCGATTTTGATGAGGTACACAATCCCACCTGTTTTAATATTACAAGATAGAATTGACATGATACATAATTTGTTTTTACAGCTTTTAGGAGAAGACCGTTTCAGTCCAATAGATAAAATCAAAACAGTTGGATCCACATACATGGCAGCTGTTGGGCTAATACCGGATAAGAAAATGACAGATGATCCCAGCACCAGAAAGCATATGGCAACACTTGTCGAATTTGTTTTTGCAATGCGAGATAAATTAAAAGACATCAATGACAACTCTTATAACAATTTCATGCTGCGTGTTGGTAAGTTAAAACATGAAGAACACTTTTAACAAAACTATTGTGGAAATCTAGAAAGCATACTTAGCTAATATATGTTACAGGTATAAATGTTGGACCAGTGGTCGCTGGGGTTATAGGAGCACGAAAACCACAGTACGACATATGGGGTAATACGGTTAATGTTGCGTCACGAATGGATTCCACTGGTTTACCAAATCACACTCAAGTCACTGAAGAGGTTTACCAAGTGTTAAAAGATATGCCATATCAGTTTGTGTGCCGGGGAAAGGTTAAGGTTAAAGGTAAGGGCGAAATGACAACATACTTCTTAACAGACCGAACACCAGACAATAGCAGCAGTCAGAATCCTATGAACGGTCAACCTCAGAACCCGCCTACTGCGTACGGTGGAGTGGCAACTCCACTTGCGATGCTGCAGAACTCTGCGAGGAGAGCAGCGGCTCAACCGTCCAGGTTGCCACCATTACGTGAAGCGACTGGAGCCGGTGAAAACGAGCCGCTACTTCCAACAAATGGACATCAAAGTAATGGAAATAATCACAAAGGCACGAAGGGCAGACGCAATAAGGATCAGGATGACACGCCTCCACCACCACCGCCGCACGGAATCTCTGGCAATCCAAGATGGCCGCCGCCTCGGGCGTTAGTGCCGCCTTGGCCGCGGCCACAAGAACCTAGGCCACCGGTAGTGCATAAAAGGCGACCGCCGACTAGACTGCCCAGGCCTAGATCAAGCGAAAGTTTACCTTTGGCACGCAGTCCTCGCGTGCACTCTTCGGCGGATGAACTAAGCTCTCTAACTCGATCGCCAAGCCTCAGTTCATCCGACGAAAGCTATTCCCGGACCACGGATGCATCCCCATCACCTCCTCGACCTGTTCCATGGAATCCACCAACTCGACCACAACGAAACGAAATCAATTCTACATACGATTATCCCGTAATCCGAACAAACAAACCAACTGCTAATGTGATCAACGAAATTTATGCGAAGCATAAAATTTCTAATAAACCTGTTTTGGAAGAAAAAATATTAGATGATATTAGCTATCAGAAAGAGGAAGAAAAATTGCACAGAAGCATAATAAGTATGCTGCAAACGTCTGCAAAACGAGATGGTTGTAGTCAAACTGATAAGAAAGATGTACCGAATCGTTTAGCTCCTAGGACCAACTCGTTTTCTAGTTCGGGGAGCCGCCCGAATAACCTGAAACATTTAAATCATGACAGCAGAGAGGTGTTCACGAAGCGCAGCCCGTCGGACGTGGCCTGTGTGCCGCCGTTCGAGAGGGAAATACAAAGGCTTCTCGACGACAAGAACATAATTATGAGCCATCCAGCGAAAAATGAGAGGAAGGATCTGAACCTTGAATTGAGGTAAGCTATGTTAGAACATTAAATAGACATTTAAAAAAACACACACCCACCGTTCACATTTTATGTTTGAAGTCGATAAACATAATGAGGTGCAGTGTTTATAATACTGACTTTATTTATTTGTTGATTTATTTTGTGAGTTGTATGACTTTGTCTATATTATATTCAGAGGCCAGAATGCATCGCTAGAAGCAGCGCGCAGCGCTAATAACAACAGCAGCCCCCTACATGCTGTCGGACTGGCAGCTATCGCGCAGCTCGCGCGCCGTGAACCTAGCCCCGCGCCGGCCGACTTCCCCGGCGTGTTGCCCACCGACGTGGTAGTGCGACTGCCCTCGCCCGTTAGACGGTCTGACTCTGCCAGGTGAGTGACACCTGCAATTCTACACTCTAACATTTTTAACACTATTTTGTATGGCAAGAGCAGCGTAGGACGACCGCCAAACCGCTGGAGAAGATCGAAGAGACTCGTTGGCTGCTTGTGGCATCGAGCCGGTCGTGCTGAAAATCGATTGAGGAGGCCTATCTTCAGCAGTGAACAACTATAGGCTGAAATGAAAATTATTTTTAGCCAATATCGCGCACAGAGCAAAACAATACAACTAGATCCAAAATCAATGCTAAAAAACATGCAAACATGCAATACGATATTGTAGAGACAAGTACCTGTTAAAATCGTCTCTTTTACCTGAATAACAAAAGAATTGTCTGGTCGTTGAAGAAGTTCTTACTTTAATACCTTTTTCCTTGTTGCAAAATATGTCAATAATAATAACAAGTTGCACCAATTTACGTAAACAAATAACACTTGTTACATTTTCCTACTTTTAAATGTATGTATTGCATCAACAGTGGGTCATGCGATAGAAAAATTGATAGTACAACCAAAGAAAAACAAGGAAACGATCTTCAGGAGCGTCTGCACAACCGGGTAAGAGATATATATGTATTTTTTTTATAACAATATATTATTTTCATGAGTTTAAGAACAATCTTAATTTTTAATAGGTTACCACATCAAATCACAGAGAGATGAATTTATACGGCGAAAGTCAATCTGAATGGAGCTCGTCATGTTCAGAGGGTGAGGGGGAAGGAGAAGGCGGCCATCCTGAGAGCACCGGCTACACCACTGACGATCCCGCTTTGGAGAATGTCTCAATGTTAAACGAGGCGGGACTGACGGACGCCGAGGCTGCTTTAAGCGACGTCAACTCCTGTTACTTCGACCGCGACGACGACGTTTCCTCTAGAGCCTCCTCTCGTCTTTTAGACTCAGAGGCGCTGGTGTCTTTGGAAAGCCTGAGCGCTATATACGACTCGGACGAGCCGGCTCATAGGTACTTAGCCAACATACGCACAGTCAGCGAGTCCATAACGAGGAATTTTGGCCAGCCCGCGCACGTCACTGACGGCGAAAGTGACGTATAGTGAAAATAAAGCTTGTTTTCATAATGAACAAACATAATTCGTTTGTTATGTCTGTCGTTCGCGTAATCGAGCGTTGTGATACGAAAATCTCTCAGCGCCGTTACAGAGAATCCAAAGACACCTAGATTATTTTGACGTCATGAATCTATGTTTGGCTCTCTAATATAAAATACTCAAAATTTCCGCGTCTACTGTTCGAAGTTATATTTAAGGTAGTTTTCATTGACTTGTATGTCCTTCTTTATTCAGCAGTGGCCGACAGTAGGCTAAAATTATGAAGTATGATTTCTCAAAAAAAAAACTGTTCTATTTTTTGTTATAATAATGATGAGTTTGAACGAGTAGTATACTTTATTTTGTATGTTTCGATCCGAAGTGTAATTTTTATGTAAATTGTCAATATGTACCTATTAATGTAACGCTGTATGATATTCATGTACAGTCAACGTGCCATGTGATGGCACTTCGAATCTTGTAGCAGTAAGCGATGATCTCTACAATTATAAGGTGCTCTGATCTAGAATTATTTGTTGTTCGTCTTGTGATAATGGAAAATAGGAAGTTAAATACGACCGACCAATACCTGCGAGTCAGTTAAATGAGGGCTGGTCCCTCCACTGTTCAATCGTAACTTACATTTAAAAGAATTATTGCTGGTATCCTCTAATGTATTGTGAATTGTGAAAATAGTACATAATGTAATAAATGTAAGGATTATGCATTTCACTAAGTATTTAGCTTAACCGTTGTTACCATAGATCCTACTAAGTTTCCGTTTAATCTTCATAGGGTGAGATTAAAAACTGTATTGGACATTCTTGTTGCTTATTGCTTTATATTTTGGAGATTGATAAAAGCTTTCAAGAGTCTGGAGCTTCGAAGTTGACGTTATTTAGAGTCCCAACTGTATCACGTTTTAAATGCAATAAACTGAAGTATTTAAAGTAGCAGCACAAATCTAGCCTTTTTAAAGATAAATTTTAGACTATTACTTTCAGTAGCTTTTCATAAATAAAATTAATTATGCCGGACTTAATGAACTCATGATCTTGCTCTGCCCTCTAAGTATTTTAACTGCGAAACCTCTATTTTTTAGCATTTCTCGTTTCTAGTCACATCATCTCATAAACTTTACAGGATTTAACTGTTTTTAAAATCTACGTACACGTAATGCACATCCCGTATTGCGTTAATTTCCTTGGTACGTTATTATTAGAAAATTTTATAAAAATAGTTTTTGCCAGTTTATAAATTTGGAGGGTTTAAATTTAACACTCAGTTACACTACAAAATAAGCAGAAGTTACAATTTATGTATTATTTTTAGTTTAACATTGCTCTCAGTTTTTTTAACCGATGTTTAAGGCTTATTATTAAGTATTTTAAAAAATTAACCTATAAACTTAGCTACATATATATGTAAAATAGTTGTACAGTGCCACAATATAGTAGTAAAAAGATGAACGAAACGATAGCATAGTACAATTCGTACATAAACAGTCAAAGCGGATATTTGTTCTAGAATATTCTCTTTAGTGAAAAATCATATTTTATCGAAATTGTCGTTGATACACTATATAATAAGAAACCTCATATATATTTTTCCGTACATTAAATTTGTGAATTCATAATTTATGGTATCGGTACTTGTTTGAGCGCGTACTTAAACTGATACGATTGTTTCCGTAGCGACTTAGTATGATTCACGTTTTAATATGGTGGTTGCGGTACAAAAATCTTTTTCTAGATATTTAACGTAAATCAAAAGATTGCATAATTTTTGCTTCTTCATATTAATGAAGATATAATATGTTTTCAATTATTCGTTCTTAATATTGCGTTTGTATTATTAACAGGCGTTCGGTGCCTTTTAACTAGCCTGTAATAAATATTTGATAACTATGACTTTTGCTGTCGTGTGAGTTCTTATGATGCTAAACGATCGGAAGCAGAACTTTTTACAGTATTTGTCACGAACTACCGGTGAGGCCGCGCTAAAATTAAACTACATCACGATTCAAATAAGAGAAATTTTCGTCTTAAATCCTTAACTTTGGATGACAAAAACATATAAAAGGTTTTGACTGATTAATTGGTGTGTTTGTTAAAGGACGTCAAATGCGCTCCGTTGGAATTTACAAATTGTTAATCATTGTAAATATTGTTATTCGTCTGTCAACTGCTATTGTAATAATATTTATTTAGGTCCAATACGAAACAGTTTTATTTTTGGAAGTATATTATTTTGTATCATGTTGGTCTTATGTTTAAATATTTTTTGTGATAGTGTATATGGTGAGTTATGTTGGGCGATCGGGCGGATGAGTTTTTGTAAATAAAACTCTGGGACTACTGTCCCATGTAATGGTGTAGAGAGAACTAGTTATGTTGTGCAACCAATAAAGAAGCTTTTTATAAAATAATACTTTATTCTACAGGCAGACAACCGCTCTGTAGTACACTGGCAAGCGGATTAAACTTTACATATAACTTGTTTCTTAAATACACTATGAAAAACAATAACGGCTTTATGTTACAGAATGAATGTTATCGCTAAGTGTACAGTACTTAAGTTACACTTATTCCATGTTGTGGTTACGTAACTCCTCCGCCCGTAGAACGAAGCGTACTGGAACTGAGGGTTGGGGTGAATCTTCAACCCTTAGGTTACGAGCTTCTTGCATCTCGATGCTTGTACCGTTGCCCGTCGAGACTTGACTCTTTGTACTGCACTTCTGGTGACATAACTTACGATAGTGATTAATTGTAGTAGTATCCGTAAAACCATTATAAGCCAACAGGGTTTGCTTGTAGTAACTTGTTGTTTTCTATAGTTGTTTCAGCATCTAAAACTCTTACATTATTTAGGTTTTTATGTGGTTGTTTGTACAATGCAATCTTTTGATAACTGTAAAGGTTGCCAATTCAAGTATTTGCAGATCTGGAGCTCTTGGTTTTTTGTGTACAGGGCTCTTGAGGGTATGCGTATTCATTATTACCGAGTATAGTGGAAGGATGCCCGGGAAGAAGTGTAAAGTTATCTAGGTAAAGGGTTGAGTATATAGATGTAGGATGGTAAACAGTTCTGTCATGACTAACTGTATCTCTAATATAAAATTCAAAGTTTCGTTAGTTGTATAAGCTTTAACATGACTACTTTTCTCTAAATTGTGGATATCGATACCTGGAGAGCTTCTAATGTGAAGTTGTTTAAGTTGTTTATTAATTGCGTCTCTACAGTATAATAAGTCTTTGTTTTTATCAGATTCTGTTTGTTCATTGTTCTGATTTGAAGTGCTTGGCATTTTAAAAAGAGTGGATATGTTTATATTGGTGAGGTCGGTGTTATAACTAATAGGAATGTTTGGAGGTGAACCCGATAAGTTTTCAATAAATTTATTTATCGATTGGTCGCCTGTTTCCTGAGAGGTAATGTCAAGAGCGTTTATATTTATAGGTGATAATGCGTCGGCGTTCGTTTCATACTTGACTTTTTATATGGTTCTAGCTTAATTTCTTTTTTTTTGTCGGAGTTAGCGGTCCGATTTGTTTACAAATCTATTATTTGAAAACGAGCTATAATTACTATAATCCGGTTTTGACGTAAGCTCTACTTTATTACTATAGTTATAAAGGTTATTCTTATTTTCGTATAATTTTAATTTACGAGTATATTCCTCTTGAATTGCTAGCCGAATAGCATTTTCGAGGCTACTTGGTTTATGCATCCTTGTAGCGAGTGATACATATGGACTTAGTTGCCTCACAAATATGTTGATAGCCATTTTTATCGTAAAACTCTTTTTTTAACGGATCTAGATTAATTAAAGTGTAAGTAAGGTACCTAACTTTATCGCCAAAACTATCCAGTTCCATTTTATTTCTATATAAATTGTTAAGATCGTGGGCTAGTGTGATCTCGTCACGAGTCTCACCGAATCGTTTTTTTTAACATACTTTTAATTTTGGGCCAAGTTTTAAAACTGGCCACCTCTGAAAAAACTTCAGCTGCTCTACCTACCAACTTTTTTATTATAAGCAATCCGATGCTAGGATCCTTATCTTTATTGCCAACAATTTCTAAGACATTTTCTACTGCCTTTATGAAGAAATTTATTGTCTTTCTGTTCCCATCATAGGATGGCAACAGCTCATTGATTTTTGCGTATTCGGCACTAGCCGTAAGCAATGACTGATCTATTTCAATAATCGGTACGCTTTGCGTTTGTGTACCTTGCGCCATCTTTCTACGATTAACCCTTTTCGTTTCCGCTAGAAATTTTATCTAATTGGAGAAAAGTTTGGTAACCGACGGGATTATAACCAATAGCACAAGGTACACCCTAATTAAAGGTCAATACTGACTGCAATACCTATCAATGAGTTTACACTTTTCGAGGAAGGGATGGTACATAAAGGAAATACTCGGAGTAATGAAAATCTCCTTACCCCATATAGAGCATCCTGCTGTCCATATAGGTCTCTTCCTGCGACTGGACGTGCTATTCCAGGAATCCGCTGCTGCGTGTTGTCTGTCTTCAACCTCTTGGCTACACCGTAGGTTCTTTTGTAGAATCGATGTCGGACGTATTCGCGATTTTGAGCGGATTCGTAGACACGATTTGTTGCGGTTGCGAGTTTCTTTACTCCACCCGATGCTTGTTGTAGGTTCTGTTGTAGAATCGATGCCGGACGTATTCGCGATTTTGAGCGGATTCGTAGACACGATTTGTTGCTGTTGCGAGTTTCTTTACTCCACCCGATGCTCGTTGTAGGTTCTTTTGTAGAATCGATGCCGGACGTATTCGCGATTTTGAGCGGATTCGTAGACACGATTTGTTTCTGTTGCGAATCTTCCGGAGATGCTATCCGTTACGACTGCGCCAGTTATGTTGGGCGATCGGGCGGATGAGTTTTTGTAAATAAAACTCTGGGACTACTGTCCCATGTAATGGTGTAGAGAGAACTAGTTATGTTGTGCAACCAATAAAGAAGCTTTTTATAAAATAATACTTTATTCTACAGGCAGACAACCGCTCTGTAGTACACTGGCAAGCGGATTAAACTTTACATATAACTTGTTTCTTAAATACACTATGAAAAACAATAACGGCTTTATGTTACAGAATGAATGTTATCGCTAAGTGTACAGTACTTAAGTTACACTTATTCCATGTTGTGGTTACGTAACTGGTGCCAAAATATTTTCATGTGTTTAGAGTACTGCTTGATTCGCCAACTATCAAATTACTTTTATACCAGTATATATATTCGACATTGTTAAGTGTACTTGCATATTTTTCGATCAGTAGGTAGCAATGTAGAATTTAACAAATAATATTACAAATAAAATTACGTACTTTAAATATCTTTTGCAATTAATCAGAAATTTTCCTGTGTTCAAATTTAACTAGAATGTATGGTACGATAACATTTAGATCACATTTAACTTTTTCACTATTGGTTTTTAAATGATTAGTGCTCTTTAACCGAGCATTTTCATTTCTTATTTCATAGTTATAATATTGTAAATATCATTATTACAGTACTTTACGGATATGAGCTATTATATAATTTTATTTATTTGGATTGAATTGAGCAATATTACATTACATTTAATTAAAACGAAACATGAATAGAAAATTGTTTTTTATTTTTATTTATTATATCCTTTTCTTAACAAATTATCATATATTTGTAGATGATTATGTTACAAAAGCTGGATTGATCTATGAGAGTAATTGCTCATATGGTTGCAGGTCAGGTATGAAACGCCGGTATGCGCTTTGTTTCCCGCATACTAATGATGTAAGCCTTAAAATATATTACAACTATGAGGAATGGCTTGTGTCATTATTGTCAGTATATTTAATTTAAAGTAAGAAGTTTAAAGAAGAATTTTTGTATTGCTTCGCTAATAAAATTTAAAAAAGTAAAAATACATCCGTAACGAAAATTTTTTATTTATACATTTATAGATATTGAAATAACACCAAAAAAGAAGGCCAATTCTATTTTTCTTTAAACTTTTTTTTTTATGCTACTATGCGACGAGACGAGCAAGACGTTCACCTGATGGTAAGTGATACGCTTGCCCATGACAACGTGGCGCTAGTTGAGATGGTATACACTGCACCACATTGCGCTCGTCGCCTGGAAACATAAGGTGTTAAGTCTCGTTACCCCAGTAATTACACTAGCTACAGCGCCCTTCAAACCGGAACACAGTAATGTTTGCAAACTACTATTTGGCGGTTGAAATAGGAGCTGCGGTGGTACCCATCCAGACGGTCTCCGGCAAAAGATACCACCAGTAAATATTAACGAAATGAATCATATAAAATGAATAGAAGAATCAAATGTAAGAACTAACGAAATATCCGTACGAGAGTGCATAGTATAGTAATAGTGAGTTAGTGAGCGAGGCAGGTATGACGCGGCACAGCCACAACACAAGCACACAGCTGCCCGGCGCGGCGCCGCCGCCCATTGGCTGCCGCGGGAACCGGTCGCGCCGCACCGTCCCCTCTAACTTCCAAACGAATTCTTATTCATATACCTTGCAACGACCGTTGCTGCCGTTGAGTTGCGCGCCGTCGCGTCCGATTTCCGCGTAATCTTATCGTATGTTCTCAATGGTGAATGAAATCACTATAATTGTGTCATATTTTAACAAGTGAATAACGTATATTCCCTAAAAGCATAAAGTGGTTTAGCGCCGCTATGAAAACACACGATCTGGCCAGTGTTATTGTCCTTTTTGTTTCAACGGTGCTTGGTGAGCAACTACAACATAGGGCCACCTCCATGTGCGTCTGATAATGAGTGAAGTGCTATAAGTTTTTTGTTTTATATCAAACTATTCGTGAATAGTGGTGCACGATGTGCCTCAGGCTCCAGTGCTTATGGTGAATCATAGCGTTTGTGGTATGAATATGAAGGTGACGGTGTGTTTTGGGTCTGTACGGGTGCTGGTGCCATGTGGTTCGGGTGACCTCTTAGTCAGAGACCTAGTACGGGAAGCCACACATCGGTATAAGAAAGCCACCGGACAGGTCAGTTGTATTTCCTTTAGACCCATAAAACAAAGTTTACGCGCGGATTTTCTGCTTCGCTATTAGTTGCACTAGTTGAACCAATAAATATTATTGAAAATGTTTGATAAATAAAATTTTATAAATAGCAATGTACATATCGGCATGTGTTGAATAAAACTTATAATTACATCGATCATCAACATCATCTAGCGGTATGTTGTGTAGGTAGGTGGGCAATAGTAATCTTTGACACGACTTGTTTTTGCTTACAAAATGATCATTTTGCTATGGAATGCACGACTATGGCTAGGCAAGAACCACTTTCGCGGCAATGTATCAATTCTGAATAGACAACATGCATTAGCGGTGCTTGAGCGATGTGGTCAAACTAGATTCACGCACGAATTGCTTGAATTTCATAATTTGAATGTCATACTTTCTCGTCATCATTGTTTTTAGGACAATAAAAACCTAGTTTTAATCATTTTAAAAGAACATATCTAAGTCAATACAGTCTATACAAATGCATAACTTAAAATTGGCGCGGCTATTTTATTTGCGCATTTTATAACAAATGTAAATTTTGATGTAATTGTGTATTTCAGTACTTAACACTAGAAGTACCAGCAGTTCTTATATATTTACTTTCTTAATTCTACTACCAGGATTTCCTTTATATTAGATAAAAGATTTTAAACAACAATGTGTTAATTAAGTTAATAAATAGTTTATATATAAACTATTATATGAAGTTAAAAGAGAAAATCTTATGAACAATTGATAGAACCGATTGTGTTGATTCGATTGGTAGTTTTGATATTAAATTGATTTGTTTAACTACTCCTTTCTAAAAAAAAAAACTTTATATTAACACAACGTGAACTGTTAATTCGTAATACTTTTGCAGCGCTGACAAATGCTTCTAGATGCCACTATGTAGGAAGCCGTCGACCTTGCTTGCACCTTTGCAACACCATCGACTTGTAGAGCAATACAAATATGTACGATATGAGGCTTCACTGTGCACATTGAACAAACAAGATCGATATGCAATGCATTCAGAGACCAAGTTATCAGTTCAATCATGTACACTACATTGCGAGTTTCACAACGATCTCAATATCTTAATGTACTCACATTTGCTTTATTATAGACAACAACTACATTTTTTTAGCAATGGTTAGTGCATGTTTTATTTATTGTTTTCATTTAATTACCTATGTGGCTAACTACTTGTCCAGTAACAAGAGGGAACCTAATTCGATTTTAGAGCAACATGTTGCCGCCATAACAGCAGTACTGTTTTGAGGCTGTCAATATTCTTATGTTAGCCAGATTATTCTGGACGAGCACACTTAAGAATCTCCGGTCTCATTGTCACTTAACACCATGTGAAATTCAGATCAAGTGTCAGCTCATTGTAGATAAAAAAAATTAAGAGGTGAATGCTCTAATGCAAAAATCAAGTCCTTTAATCTGAATTTTGTTTATAAATCTTAATTTCGGGAGATGTTATATGATTCCTGCAATTACGTCAGATAGATTTTTACAAATTCACAAACAATTTTGTTGTCTTATACCATCGCAGTTGAATAGCAAATACGTAACGTTGCTAAAAATACGTGTGTTTCTGGTTTAAGTATTAAGTAAATGAATACTATGATCAGCGAAACGGCCATTCTTGCATGTAACATTCGTTGCACAAGTAATGCTAGTGTACTTTTGGCAAATATTTCTGCATGACTAGCGTCCGGCGATTACTCAATAAGGTCGCAAGCTCGAGTTAACCAGTGGCAAATGGCGCGTTTTACGTTCATTTAGCGAAACTATAACAGGCAATATTTATACAGATATTACAAATCCGAATTAAATGATACTCCAACGTATCGGCAAGACGGAGTCATAAGCAGACATAAAAGACGAAAATATTGTTCGTCATGATTGGGCTGAAGACAAGACGCTAGATGTTGTGTTTAAGTAACATGAATAACAAGGAGAATCTGAACAAACTTTTTCGCTTTATACCAGAAGTCTGACTATTTTCGAAATGAACAACCTTCAGACATGAAAAGGAGCGACAGGAAGAAGAAAACTGAGTTGACTTTTAATAACTGAATGATTTATTACTTTGGATTCGCTATAGCGGCTAAAATTTAAAAATATCAACAATAGAGTCGTTCATGTTTCGGTTGGCAGCGAGCCCGTGAGGTATGCAGTAAGCACGCTCGTGGCCACTCCGCTTAAACCTCTATTGTGCTCCTTCGTTATGTATGGATATCGTCTATCAACCGGTTCTCAGAAAAATGACATACCATTCTTCCATCTACACATATCTCTATACAACGTATATAGCAGTAGTTGGACCAAGCTTATTATTTTTCTGACTAATTGCGACATCTCATGGGTCATTATTTGTAAGAAATTGATTTGAGTTAAAATTAATTTAGATGTGATATAATAAAAGTAATGATATTTAGGATGTTTAAAAATAATAAAATATAATTGTAAAAACTTTAACTAATATTAGTTTCTATTTCCGGAGTTGTAAGAATGCGTTCTTAGTTAATTGATTGATTTTGATTAACCAAGTTTCGGACTGTGGAAAAAACAACAAGCCAATCTTCCCATGGCGGGCACCATATGTTCGGATACACTTGTAAAGACGATAAATGTACGGTCTTTGTCCGAATCTCTCGAAGAATTTTTTTTGTGCATACAGCACCGCTCTGCACATGTCGCTGATTTATATTCAGTGCTTTAAGTGCTTAATTTATCTTAAGTATTCGAGAGATACACTCAGAATCTTTCACATTTAACAACGTCACATTTTTACTTAATCCTTTAGTTAATAAGTTTTCAAACTCTAAAAGAAATATTTTCAAAATTATTCTCAATATATCGAAGTGCTTGCGACTAATAAGAGAGATATTTCACAAGAGAGCGGATTTAAATTGTCTACATTTTTTATACCTACGTTATAATCTTATCAGGTAGCTTTAATTAGGTAAGTAGGACGACAAAACTTGAAGTTTTCTTTAAAACTACATCAGCATGACAAAGATAATTAAAACAAATTTTTATATATATATAGAGATTTATAAAGCTCTTACGTTTTTTGGGCGGGGCAATGTGTTAGTCCCAAAGTAATAATAAATCATAAAACAATTAGTTTCACTTCTTTGCTCCAGTTCTTAAAGATCAATTCTACGGTTAGTAAAACTTAAGACAAATTCCGTCAATGCTCCCAGCGGATATGGGAGCCTTTTATGAACAACGATCCGGTTTCAAAATGATCGGAGACTAGTACGACTAGTAAACACGACATTTTTTTTGATAAATTACTCAACCATATACGTAGGTATATCTGGTATCCTTTCTTTTTTTGCTATACCATAAATGCGCCAAGTTGTACTTCGGCTGTGCACAGCATAACGATGAACTTAATTTTTTGGTAAAATTGATCACAGTATTATAAATACATAATTACTAAATTATTATTTAACGTTTATTTGTGTTGTTTAATTCTCTGTACCCAAAAAATAATTGAAATAACTAAAATCTTTATGGTTATGTCTACTATAGTTTATGGTCTACTTTTTAATGAAATGAAGCATTTTTAGATTCGTACTTTATCTGTAGAAGAAAGTCGGCAATCAAGTTTCATCGCGTAGCGAATGTATATATAAGTGATCGATACTACTTTCCATCTATTACGTAAATGATTTTTTTATTTTACGAATAAATTCTCTTTCTTTCTAACTTTCGTACAAAGTTTCGATAGACTTATAAGATTTTCTATAATTGCTTCATTATTTTTTAAATTAGCAAACAAGACATTCACTTGATAGTTAGTGTTATGGCAGCCCATAACAATATGGCGTTACTTAGGATGATATACACTGCACCAAGTTCTACTTGACATAAGTTGTGAATAAGTATTGCTACCATTGGTAGTGAAGACGTCAAAATATAATGAATTATGTAATAAGATATTTAAATAAGAATATTTTTAGTATTCAGAAACGAAAAATATGTTTCTGGTTCCTTTATTTTCTAAGGTTTTTTGTTATTCATAGTAATAATTTTTATTAAGCTATATGTGTAAATTTGTTTTGAATACGTTGGACAAATATCTAAGAAGTCTTATTTATAAACCTTCTACTCTCTCTCTGTAAGTCGTTTCCTCAGTGCTGGGAGTCGTGTGTTATAACCTGCTTCTTTTGATGTTGTTTCCTAACAATTTATTAGATATATGGTAACATTTATTTGAATAAATTTTTATATACTTGTATTATTTTAAAATGTATCATTACGTCTTTCACAAATGCCCTGTAAATTACGAATGCGGCATTAAAATGTAACGTGGTTGACAATGGTGCGTCAGAATGTTGGAAGGTGGGCGTGCACACGACGCCGCGTGCGCTACGTGCCGTGTATACACGTCCGATTACTGCCCGACACAATGCTAGTTGATGTCGTGCTTTCATCGTTCTGTAACTCCGAAATTAACACTTGCTTTACCACAAGTTTACCAACACCCCTTTCTAGTAAAATAGTATTTAAAGTTAACCCTTTATTATTATTTAGTATAACACCAACTAATATCATGTGCTTTGACGGTGAAGGAAAATGTGAGGTAACCTGCATATTTACGTCATTTACCGTCTGTGGTCGGACTAGTATGTGAAATGGAGAAGGCAATGGCAAACCACTCCATTATAACTGACAAGAGAGTAATCGTGTGTTTCATTAAAAACATGATGACCACGACCCACAGTCATGAGGACATACGACTTAGAAGAAGATGAATTTAAAGTTAACCCTCTGAGACTTTTGTCTGAGATTCAACTATATATATAAAATAGTAAGAATTTTCTTAGAGCAAATATAAAGCAATTAAAGAGCTATACAGCGAAGCATTAAAAATTAAAGATTAGTTAAATTAGATTATCCTTCTAGACTAGTGCGTTTCACCATTTAGACTTCATCTATGTTTACCATCAGGGATCGTAGTAAAACACTAGTTTATATAATACAAAAAATAGAAACTTGGGGCCATAGATGTAACTCGTGGTAACGTTCACTTTTGTGTCGTATATCATCTCTTACAATAATTATATATTACTTTATTCTTTTATGATAGATGAGGACGCAAACGAATCTCTTCAAGAAAAGAAATTAATTTTGATTCCGGAGCGGACACAAAAATTTTCTCTTAACAAAACACGTTTGGTACAACAGTTACTAAGTATAAGTTGTCAAATATCTCCCTTCCGCTCCCTTTTGCTCTTTATTCAATGCTTTATAAACAGTGTTACAGTGATCGGATTTAGTTCAAATATGCGCCGTTTTGTTCGATAATCTGTTTCCATCTAGACGGCAACTTCATAATACCTCCCTCGTAGAAGCCCCCCTCCTCCTTATTTGCGAAGAACTTGGACAGCCACTTTTCACAAGCCTCTTTTGAGTTCAACTTTACACCACCAAGGGCGTTCACCATGGACAGGAACAGGTGGTAATCACTTGGCGCTATGTCCGGGCTATATGGTGGATGCGATAAAACCTCCCATCCGAGCTCCCGTAGCTTCTGACGAGTCATCAACGAAGTGTGTGGTCGGGCGTTGTCGTGGTGGAACACTACACCCTTCCTGTTGGCCAATTCTGGACGCTTCTGGTCGATCGCCTGCTTCAAGCGGTCCAGTTGTTCGCAGAAGATGATAGAATTAAGTGTCTGGCCATATGGGAGCAGCTCATAGTGGATGATTCCCTTCCAATCCCACCAAACACACAGCAAAACCTTCCTGGCCGTCAATCCCGGCTTGGCCACTGTTTGGGACGATTCACCGGCCTTCGACCACGACCGTTTTCGCTTGATATTGTCGTATGTGATCCATTTTTCGTCGCCAGTCACCATCCGCTTCAAGAATGGGTCGAGTTCGTTCCGTTTCAGCAGCATATCGCAGGCGTTGATTCGGTCCAGAAGGTTTTTTTGCGTCAAATCATGCGGCACCCAAACATCAAGCTTTTTTTTGTATCCAGCCTTCTGCAGATGGTTTAAAATGGTTTGGTGACTAACTCCCATCTCCTGGGCGATGTCACGAGGTGCCACATGCCGGTCTAACTCGATGTAGTCCATGATTTGATCGGTATTTGTCGTCACAGGTCTTCCGCCGGCTGGCTTATCCATGGTGTCGTTTTCACCGGCTCTGAATCGTCGAAACCATTCCTCCGCGGTTCGAAGTGATAGAGTACCATCCCCCAAAACACCATTAATCTCACGGAACGTTTCTCTAGCGGATTTGCCTTTAACGAAGGAAAACATTAAAATAGCGCGAATTTCGGCGTTAGTGAACTCCATGTTTACACGTCTATAACTGTTGAACGCAATATCCAAACTAATTATGCATAGCGTCGTTTTGTAGGTTATGTCAAGACCTTTCAAATTATTATTTTATTAAATTATTATAAAAGTATTGCTAGATACGAGCTCTGTAGCGCTTTGTACATAGGCGCGAAATTCAAAAGACAAAAAGGCGGAAGGGAGATATTTGACAACCTAATATATAATACTTAGAATTAGTTTCATTGTGCCAAATACGTTATGAATAGTATTCCGACTGGTGTTTAATTTTTGTAGATAATTATTCTCAGAATCTAAAGAAACTATTTATATGAAGTGATGTAATGATTACCACTATTACAAAAACTAAGGAACATCCTTTTATTATCCCTATCAATTTTAATAAGTATGTATTATGTTAGCACGTTACAGGAAAATCATATATTTACAAACCGAAATCAATTTTAATTTACTTTTGCGGTATTTTACTGTAAATGGTAGTCAATTTCGTGGATAAGTTAGACAATGCGGTTTTTGAGAACCCCTTTAGCTAGCATTACTGTGGTCCGATTGGTAATATATAATACTAGTGTTTACGGCGTATTGTGCATTATTTTGTATTGGGCGAACATGATTCACTATCTTTGGTTATACCATTGGACACATAGTTAGTCTTTCGATGATATTTTACTTTTAATTGAACGAAGCGACGACGGAAGCAGAAAGTTAACCTAATGATGTCTGTCTATACTCATTTGGCGCTAGCTATGGTGGTATCAACTTTATCATATTATACTCTTCGCTTTGAGATTGATGTTTTTTTTTAAACTCTTTCTCTTTGTAGGTGTGGGCCAAGGATTTTGGTACATCTTTTCTTAATTCTATGTTTTTAAAATTTTCTCTCTTTCATTCCTAATTTTCTTTTCATTCCGATTCTCTTTATCATTCTTCTTTTTTATTTCTTGAGATTGATGTTAAGTCTCGTTACCTATGTAATTTCATTAGCTAATTAGCGTTTCGAACCAGTATACTGTAATGTTTGTACACTGAGGAATGGGCGTTGCGGTGTTACCTATTTACTCTAAAAATAGAGGCGATGTTAATAAATTAAATCCCAATCACAGCGCTATAGTTTCATCTATTTAATCTGCCAGCATATAGTTGGTAATGGCGAGGGAAACGAGCACAATCACTAATAAGCGGACGGACATCAATCAACGTTCCGACGGGGCGTTGGACCGCCATTGCGTCCATGAGTCAGCGGGCACTTTGCAATTAGCCACACGCTCATAAGCATACGGCTTTAACTAGAATATAACAGGTTACATGTAAACAACGCGACGGAAGCGGCTGATTCACGGATTCGTTAGTATACCTAAATATTACGAAAACGTAAAGCCCGAGTTACAATTCAATTTGACGTCATAACCAAATAATGTACAGATACGCACAGAATAAAAATTATCTGTGTCTGTAAACGTAGGCCCATTTTTATGGACACGCGAAAATATTTAATATGCCCGCCATATTTCAAAAGTTGTATAATAATGTTATTTAGTTCGTTTTATTGCACGAGAAGTTAATAAGTCTTAAACTGTTAAAAGAAATTTATTCACTTCGCATCGTTATCGGAAGTAGGCCAAGATTTTCTAAATTTTATTAAGCTTTGAAGTTGATATTGTACGAATCATATAAACAACGACGACGGCCTTTAGTACAAATAGTTTAAAATGAAAATCATAAGTGATAAAAGTATAGCATAAATGTCATAAAACGGTCCACTTTGACTTTACGGAAGCCGTTGACTTTTTTATCATCTACAATAGGCTAACAATTGACCTCAATTTTTCGTGGTGTTAAGTGACAATGAGGCCGTAGAAGGTGAGGCGTGCTCGTCTAGAATACTCAGGCTCTTATAGGAACACAGCAAAGCTGTTGTGGTGGCAGATATGACGGAGGGCAGCCAGGAGAAGCCATATCTAGCCGGTTTTAATAAAACCCTCCCTCCAATCAAACACCATAGACTCCCTGGAGTTCGGCATGTTGTTGAGAAACCTCCATATTAATAGACAAGCTGATGTGCAGTTAGTTATGTTTGCAATATAGCGGCTATTATTATATCATAATAAGCTATTATAAATAAACACATCTATCAACATATATCAGAACATATTACAACCAAAGGTAAATAAATGTGTAGTTACAGTTACGAACGCAGTTCAATGTTATAACAGTTTTATAGTTTTTAATGCGAAAATTTTTGCAAACAAATGCTTACAAAATTTTATAACGAATACATTATTCACGATTAATCAGTCTAACTACATAATAATTGCAAACTGTAGATAATAACAATGGTCAATAAAATATAATCGTCAGTGTTCGCGGGCTTCCTAAAAATAACACTTGAGAGCAGTTTTTGTATAGTCAAGGCCAGTAGACTTGCTTACTTGCCTTTGTCCGGCCATTTTTAATTAATATTTATAACTTTATATACACTTCTGTACTATGTTATACTGGAGCTGTATTATTTATAACAATTTTCAAATCGGTTGCTAATATTCATATATTTTATTGAAATACTCTTGCCAAATTATCTTTTCCCAATAATGGAGCTTTTCTCTTTTTTGGTATTCAACATTTATCTGCGTCTTAACGTCGTAACAAATAGCAAAAATATATACTTAACATTTTACTATATTATATTTAAAATATGAACTACTATTTTATAATACATTTGAATAGTATAGTGTAAAGCAACCACGGGGCCTTTCACAACTACCTGAGTTTTTGTAATTCAACAACAATGGGACAGTTTGTGAAGATCCGATCCTCTCAGGTAGCTTGATGAGTTCGAAACGTTTTTAACAATCGGTAACACGCTATCTAAATAATTTCAAAATTAGGTTTTTTTTCTGTGAACATTATATTAAAAAAATTTATCGCTTATTAAATCTTCCTGAATTCCAAACAGGGGCCGGATAACGACCAAGTCAGTTAATTAACAGTCATTATTTTTTAGTGCAAGGGTCTTTAACCGAACTTACGATGATAAAATAACAAAATATGAACATGTTTGTCACTAATTAAAAAAAACCATCTCTTATGGTTATTATCGTTTTTAATTATGAAATACTTTTACGAATTTAAATGTGAGAAATATCTTAAGTTATATGTAAAGTCGTTCATATATTTTAATATGGATTATCTTAAGTGGCGTATAATGTTATCGGTCTTTAGTTAATCACCAAGACGGAGTTAATCTAAGCGTCATTATTTTGGTTTAAATCCGATTACTGATATACAAACGTGGTCGTCACAACGTGAAGGTAGTGTTAGGACAGTTTATCATTCTGGGGATTGCATAGTATCAAACGGAGTGTTTCCTTTTCCACCGTGAGGAATGAAGGGGGGAGGGGAACGCTCACAATTCACCCTCTATGCAACCACGCCGCGCATTCTTGTACCGATTTACCTGCTCTTTTATTCGGACTTCGAATTGTCTCGAAGAGTCTTTTATAATTTGTATTCTAGTTTTTGTTAAAGTTTATATCGACTTTTTTTTGATTACGGAATATGATATTTTAAAATCCTTCAGGAGAATTCCAAAAGGATCCTCGGGGATTGTATTGTTGGCTATAATTGTACTTGTAGCTCCAGCGTCTATTTCTGCCGCCGAATAGAAAACCACAAACATTACTGTTCCCATTGCGTTGTATTTAGTGAAATTACTGGGGTAACGACACATCGTGAATGTGAAGATGGTGAGCATAATGAGGTGTTGTTTTTAACATCGTAACTTGCGCCACATTTGTGGGCAGGCGTGTGTGTCCACTTAATCACATGATCGTCTTCTTCTTTCGTCGCTTCGTCTTATATAACAAAGAACAAGATTCTTGATGAGGTCTTCCACAATGCTATTTATTCAATCATCGGCACCAATTGCTTCTTAATTAAACAGCAAGAGTGGGCGTAGTCGAAGTGAACTATTAGCTATATGATTACAGCCGGAATGTGAGGCGTGGGATTGCATTCCCACTTGTCGTGAACAATGTCATTGGTTATTCAAGTACGTGAAATATTAGAATGTATAACTTACTTTGGTAAAATTCGAAAAACTTGAAATAATGACTTTTTGATAACATCTTTTTATGATAACTCTAATGTTTAATAGTGCAAGTGTTATCCACGTGTAAAACTCGGGATTTGTGAAGAAAATAGTGCAATTAATACTTGACATTATCTATGTGTATGTGTTTACCCACATAAATTGCAGTGAGAGATTGTGTCAACAGTGTTACATCGTATAACAAATTATAGTGCACATTTTATGTACATAAAGAATTAAAAATCTTTTAAAAGGATCTTGCAAAATCAGATCAGCTATAACACCAATACTAGCGCAATCTGGTAACTGGTTTTAATTGCTGTATTATTTATAAATCATACAATAATGGTTAGCAAATGCGCTCACTGTGGAAAGTACTCTTCACAGACAGATGGCGCGAAATGTTTTAAATGTTCAATTGTTTATCATCGGCAATGTGCCAATATTAGCCCCGAATCAAAAATTAGCTCTAAATGGATCTGTAAAATATGTAGAAATAAGACTACTAAGACTACAGCATTGGAAGATATTGAGGCGTCTGCGGAGATCGGTGTCGATTGTCAAACTGAAGGGATATTAGCTCAAGAGATAAAGCTTCTGCGAACGGAATTAAAAAAATTTTCCGTAGAAATGGTTTGTTTTCGTCAAGAGATTGCAAAGCTAAATTGTACAATGACAGATTTTAACACAAGATTAGATAGTGTTGAAAATCGTCTTTGCCAGCTTGAACAGTCACAGGAAGGTAATGCAACCCCGTCTAACAACGACCTGACGGATATCGTTTCGCAGCTGAAACGAGACATTAACAGTAGAGACCAAGCTACTCTTTTAAACGATGTCGAGCTGACCGGAATCCCTGAACAGAACGGAGAAAACTCAATGCACGTGTTAACTCTGGTGGCGAAAAAATTGGGCGTGGATTTGGATGAACGAGATATTGTATTCGCGGAGCGAGCGGGCGCGCGCCGCCGCGGCGACAGCGCCGAGCCCGCGCGCCCGCGCCCGCGTCCCCTCGTGGTACGGATCGCGCGGCGCGCCGTGCGCGACCAGCTGCTGCGCGCGGCGCGTGTCCGCCGCGGCCCGACACATCGGGCTTCAACATGGACGCAGAGACCACGCGATTCTATGTCAACGAGCGCCTGACATATGTCAACAAGCAAATGTTTCACAGAGCGAGGCAGGAAGCTAAGAAACACAACTGGCGCTACGTATGGACCAGGAATGGTATTATTTACGTAAGACGTAACTCAACCGCAAACAGGCATCGGATATGCGAGGACAGCGACATTGAGAAGGTTTTTTGTGGATCTCCTGTTTGATTATTATTAATGTATTTAATTTTGTGTGGAGTCGGGTGAAGGCTAATTATCATTACACGTTTGCTTATTTACTATGTGAAACAAAACATTAATCATATTTGTTCAGTTATCTCATTTAAAATCATGTTATAATTTTAATACATATGTTATATACTTCAGCGAATATCACTTTAGAGTATCAAAATTGGATGTAACTTTTCAGTGAAATCGCATTACGTAGCCTTAGCGTGTGTGAGTGTTGTGATGTCTAAATGTTATGCATTTATATACTTCGTTTATATTAAGTATTATATTAATTTCTTTTATATACTATTTGTTACCGTATTTGAAAATGCTAATTATGCATATGAACCATGCTTAAATAGTTTTCATGGGTCATTAGGTGCATTGCATATTATATTAGTTAATTGCATCAGTGCCCAAGAGATTATCATATTAAATTATTTTTTGTGGTATATATATTTAGGTATGTTTTATACATTTTTTTATGTATTGTCATATATTTTGGCATTTATGTTAATTTATCCTTATACATCATGTTGTTTTTTTAACTTATTATGTAATTACTCCATATTTGGCATTCCAAAGAATACGATCGTTTCCCTTGCGCTTTATTGGTTATATGAAAGGAGCCCTATTTTAAAAACAATCATCTATTTTAAAATTGTTCTTTATTTAAGATGACTTCCAAAAAAAGTAACTTCAGATTAGGTCTTCTTAACCCGGGCTCCTTAGGCACAAAACATGATGAATTTATAAGTGCAATGCTCGAACATAATGTCGACATCATGGCCATAAACGAGACCTGGCTGCGCGATGGCGAGGACGATCGTGCGCCTGCAGTGCCCGGGTACCGGCTGCGGCACGAGCCGCGAGCTGGCGCAGGGTTCGGGGGCCGCGCGCGCGGCGGGGGTGTCGGTTTCTATGTGCGGCGCGGGCTCGCGGCCCGCACGCGCGCGCACCCCGCCGCCCCGTCCGTCGAACAGATGTGGCTAAGTCTCACAGTAAACAAGAAGCAACTTATCATTGGTACAGCCTATCGTCCTCCGTGGCTGAACGTGGATACGTTTTTTGATGCTTTAACCGATACTGTTTCTACCTTTTCTAATTATGACTATATTATTATAATGGGAGATTTTAATATTAACTTATTATTTCACAATGGTAATACCGATAAACTCAATGATTTTCTAACATATTTCAATTTGCAACAACACATTGCGCAGCCAACTCATTTCACCGAACATAGTTCAACTCTAATCGATTTAGTCTGTAGTAACACAGTTATTACCAAAATAAATGTAGATCATAATTGCAATTTAAGTAGCCACGCATTCATTGCTGTAGAATTACAAATTAAAAACGTACGCCCGCCTCCACGTCAGTTTAGATACCGGCCTCTCAAGGATATAGATTTGAAAATATTTAATCGTGACATCGAGTGTGTTAATTGGAAAGCTATTTCACACATAGACAATGTGAATGATATGGTTGCGCAATTTAATAAAACTTTATTAACATTGTTTAACTTACATGCCCCAATTAAATGTGGACAAGTAAGACAAAGTGCGCCTCCTTGGATAACCTTTACTATTCGTGAAATGATGAAACTACGAAATAGGGCTCATCAACGGTATCGTTTTTCTGGTCTAGAGGTACACAAAAATTATTACAAAGAATTAAAGCATTGCGTAACTACCGCTATAGATAGCGAAAAGCGGGCATATTTTAACCAACACATTAACCAATACATTAATAACTCCAAAACTCTTTGGCACAATCTCAAAAGAACATTAAATGTGGCTAGTAAGCGTCAACATGGTGATCTACCTCAACATTTAACTAACCCTGACGTAATTAACAAACATTTTAGTACCATACCAGGGAGTACAGTAGCATCGATGTCAACAATAACGCATTTCGAGTCTCATCGCTATGGATCCACAATATTTGAGCTTAAACCTACAGATGAGAACACCGTCGCAAAAATAATTGCATCTATTAAGTCGAATGCAGTGGGTGTAGATGACATTTCACTCGATATGCTGTTACTTACATTGCCACAGACTCTTAAGATAATAACTAAAATAGTAAACTGTTCTATTCTCTCAGCTACTTTCCCTAAGACCTGGAAGACCGCTTTAATCACTCCCTTACCTAAAAAAAATTTAGTTTCTGATATAAAAGATTTGAGGCCGATAAGTATCTTGCCCTGCATATCCAAAATATTAGAAAGAATAGTTTACACGCAAGTCTCATCTTACCTTGAAGCAAACGGTATTTTACCTAGCCTACAATCCGGTTTTAGAAAAAGGCGCAGTACCGTTACAGCTCTAATGAACGTAATAGATGACATTTTAACATCTCAAGACTCTGGGCAAGCGACTGTACTAGTTCTCCTCGATTTTTCTCGCGCATTTGACACAATAAATATTCCTTTGTTGCTGTCTAAATTAAAGTTTACGGATTTGGCCCTTCCACTGTCAAATGGTTTGAAAGTTACTTGTCAAATCGTACACAACTAGTTAACATGATTAAAGACGACGGTACTCAAACACGGTCAAATCCTTGCACGGTTACAAGAGGCGTCCCCCAGGGATCTATACTCGGACCGCTTATTTTTATTCTGTACACGGCGGACGTCTGTACATAATTCGTCATTGCAAATATCATCTTTATGCTGATGACATACAAATTTATTTACCACTATCGCCGCATGATCCATCTCCTGCAGTGTCTAAAATTAATCAGGATCTGTTCAATATTGCAAAGTGGGCAAATGAAAACACTCTCGTGCTGAACCCTAGTAAAACTAAATATATTGTTCTGGGATCAAAACGTCAGATAAACCGAACACATAATTATCAACTCGGCTTACAAATTAGTGGCGAACGGGTGGAACGGGTCACAGAGGCCCGAAATCTTGGTTTAATGATGGATGAACGACTTCGATTCGAGAACCATGTGCTTGCGACCACACGTACCTCTTTTTATAGGCTCAAAGTTTTGTATAAAGTGCGTGAATATTTGAGCGAAGAGCTGCGCACTCGCCTCTGTGAGTCGCTTGTGTTATCTCATTTGGGTTACGCGGACGTTGTCTATGGCCCCAGACTTCTTTGCAAAACTAAAAGGATAGTGCAAAGGGTACAAAATGCATGTGCACGATTCATATACAAAATTCCTCCGCGCCACCACGTTACTCCCTTTTTGAATCGCTCAAACATGTTAAAAATGTGTTTAAGAAGGGATCTACATTTCGCAATGTTTCTGCATGGTGTTTTAAAAACAAAACAACCAGAATATCTCTATGAAAAACTAAAATGGCGAAGCCAGGATGCAGATGGTGGTCGTTGTTTAAGGGCTATCAACTGTATTTTGCGTATGGCACAGCATCAGACCGCTGCATTTAGAGGCAGTTACCGTTACTTGGCTACTAAATGCTGGAACAATTTGCCACCCCCTATTAGAAACATTAAGTCTTCAAAATTATTTAAAATTCATTACAAGAACCATCTTTTTCGACAACAAAACTGTGTATTTAGTAGCTAAGTATAATGTATAATATGGAAACCGTTATAACCGTATGATATTTTATTTATGTTTAAATTGTTACTGTATTTTATTTATTTTTTGATATCCATAATTTGTCTTTTATTTATAATTTATTAATTTCTTTAATTAATTTTCTAATTTAATTAATTTCTATTTTGTTCATGAACGTCGCGGGCACGAGCCAAACTGGGCTCCGCTGAAAACCAGCGCTGTGCAACAGTTCTTGCACAGCATATGCTGAGTCGGCGTCCATTTAGCATCACATCACTCACCTAGTTTTAGTTTTAAGTCTCTATATTCCACCTGTTTTGATTTTTTATTTATATGTTGAGTGTGTGTTGTCTGAAAAATAAATGTCTATGTCTATGTCTATGTCTATGTCTACATATCACGATTCGGCAATTCTGCTACGATACATTGAAATAATCATAGAAAAACATTAAATCTTTGACTATTTGACCTTATATAAATATCTATTTTATTCATGATGACCTTCACAATAAATACATTATTGAACTTACAAACAAAACTAACACATGAATTATGACATTTTTCTAAATTAATATGATTTTTAAACCAAAGATTATTGTGTTTATAAGCCGATAGTTTTATCAAAATAAAAATTAAATGTTTTTTATTTTAATATTATACGCCCAAAAAGCTAATATTTTTTTTTCATAAATAAATCCAACCGCTGAAATGAAAAACCTTAAATAAACTTTATTGCAACAGAATTTAGTAAATGATGCAAAATCAATTTTACCGATTCTCCCATTCTAAAAGGTGTTATATATTTTCAAATCTTTTAGGATATTTCTATGGAATAATCTATAAGAAAAAAGAATTAGGAAGAACGCAATTTCAATGAAACTGTGTTGTGTTCACAAGGCAGAATCAATTTTACTTTTCCCACACTAGGTTGAATTTTTTATAAGACCTTTATTCTGTTTCCAATAAAAAAAAAAAACAAATCGTTAAAAATAATTAGGCCTCGGAAAAATGTTATGGGCCGTTCATAAAAGGAGCAAAACAGATATGCGTCAGAAAACTCTTTCGGTATCGTCGTATAATATATTAACAAGTACAATTTCTTAACAGAGTTTGTATGAATAAAAGATGTAGTTATATAATCGGTACGATAATTTTACGATTGTTTCTGATAAAATTGTTGTGGAGCATTTGATAACGTAACATACAAACAAATTGAATCAATACGTATAATAGTTCTAAATAGTTTCATAAATCATACTTGTTTTTGTTGATATACATTTAACATTATATATTAACCTTCAGATGATGATGATCACCTTCAGGTGTAAATAGGTGTTCTGTTAACCATTTCTTCATTTTATCCAAAATAATAAAGAAGAATCATAAACATAGGCATTACTAAATTTAATATACTGCTGAAGGCGGTATTTGCTGTTAAGCTTTGGATAAAAGGATCATGAAATAGTAAATAGATAAGGTGTATGAACACGAGAACTCATACATTTCGAAATATATTAAGAAATATATGAGTTTTAAGCAGTATTTATTAATCTATATAATAAAAATGAATTACTGTTCGTTAGTCTCGCTAAAACTCGAGAACGGCTGGACCGATTTGGCTAAATGTGGTCTTGAATTATTCGTGGAAGTCCAGGGAAGGTGTAAAAGGTGATAAAATATGGAAAAAGTGCCCGTAATATGGTAAAAACAACAATTTTACTTTTCCATTAAGGTGACCAGGTTTTTAGATAGGAAAAGCGGGACAACTTTGAAGGAGTAATAATAACGTAACATTTTTTTTAGTTCCAACATAAGTACAATTTATAAATATAAAAATGTATAATATTTTATTCCTTGACATATTTCTATCTAAATTTCTTTTAGGGTTAAGGTCGGTGACATACTTTTTGTCATTAATATAAAATATTAAGACTACGAGTACTTTAAGCTTGGTTTAGAAAATATTATGTATTTATGAAATATTTAAATAAATTACTTACTTTAATTTTCTATGGTAAGAAGTAGATTTGTAATATTTATTTGTTTAATTAGGTTGCTAGCACGCAGTACGGGCACGAAGTGTATAATCTGAGAGACAAATACAATGTAACTGGGTAGCAAAAGCAACATGTTACGCAAAACAATGATTTTCATAAAAATAAAATTTAACTTAATTCTTAAAGTTCTTTACGCGGATTGCATTCGTGACGCGGGACTAATTGTAAAAAATCGGGACTGTCCCGCTAAAAGCGAGGCGTCTGGTCATCTTACTTTAGATACATAAAACGTCAAACATTTGAAGTTCGTCCCGTCATTTAGAAACCAAATACAATTTAAAAGAATATTTTTGATTTTGACATTTGACGTTGACAACCAACAATTACTGATTGCAAGTATAATATTTTAAGAGAAAAGGGAGGAACATGACCATGAATTGACCACGTAGACAATTTTTTAATGATTTTTATTTTTTTGTTTTATACGTGTACACATGACGCTGGCTCACGCACGAACCGTGCTAATGCCATCAATTGGAAAGAAAAAGAATATTGTACTTTAGCGGGAATCTGGGCGTGAAGGTGGAATTGTCTCGGTTCATTTTTATTAATTTGTGCATAATGCGGATGAATGTACGATGTGAGTGTATCATGCAGTAAATTAGTGTGTTCGTGTGCAGCGATTGTAGAATCCAACCGGGAACACCGCTGTCCTAAGTTCAGATTGGTTCAAAATAGTAGTTAAGTGTTAACTTTACTTTGTTGATCTTTTGTGATAGTGACACTATTTACCGCTGAGTGCGAGAACTTTTCTTACTTTGATTATCTACAATTTATAATACCAAGGAGAAGACGTCCTGACTTAGGACGTCGAAGTCAATCAACGTGTGCATTTAAATATAATAGAAAAACCAAATTAATAACGGGCATTTCTTTTGATTACGAATTATTTTTTTCTGGTTCAGTTTTCACCACACTATTTACTAAAGTTGAAACAGCCTGGAGTTATCAATAAGCTTTTTTATTTATTGATTTTGGGGTGAAACGAAGTTTGCCGGGTCAGCTAGTTTATTTATAAAATGAATAAGGAATTTCGAAAGTATCTTAAAAGCCGCGCCGTTCTCACTTTAGAAGTATCAATTCTGTGATAGTATTTTTTCTTGTTAAACCACTTTTATATGCACTGTGAGTTGTGTAAAGAACCATGTACATGCATGCGTGCACTTAAACAATCACACGGTCAGCTTAAAGGACCTGCGTACAGGTTGATTTTTGTTTTAACACGGTAAGTTGAGATCGTTGTTTTAAAAACCTACCACGTAACAAGGCAGGTTATATATTGTTCTTATTGAAAACATAGCACTCCATGTTTTAGTTACCTGTATAACACGATACTATTGTTTAAGTTCACCACTTCATTGTAACTTGGAAATCTCATTCATACTTGTACATATCGCTTAAATATGGAGCTAATTAATTTAGAATTATCCTTTGCTTGTGTGATCTAAAGATGGAAATAGCTAGCACATAAACAAAATAGCTCATGCTATTTATAAACTTATGGGTAACGTAGATATACGTATCCTCAACATCATGAGTTGCTTTGATCGAAATGAAGTTTGACGATTGTTTATACTTATGTATATCATTAAACATATGTAAAATCATCATCAGTAGATAGACGTTTTTACATAGGCCTATTTGATTTATTATTTAATAATAAATAGATATTATAAATAACGATATGGCTAGTTACTGAGAGCTAGGTATTCGATGATGATGTTCACATGTTTGTCTGTAACAATGTGGTGCTAATTATTTTGCACATTTAACGCTTATCGGTTTAAAACATAAGTAACATCACTTAACTGTTATGGGAGTAAAATATTTTTAAACAATTGTATAGTTATTTTAATAAAATAAATATTTATTTAATATAATAGCTCTGTAAAAATACCGTAATTTTCTTATCGATTGTATATTTTGAATGTTAATACTTCACGTCAGAAATTAAATAGCCTAAAACTTTTCAATGAATTGGGTTATATTCACTTTTCTTTTATAATTTTAGTATTTTTTTGATACTTACCAATTCTGCTTCATATATTTTCAGCAGTAATGCATACCGGAATATATTTTTTGAAATAAACTAAGTTATAACGCAATTGTACGACTTTGGTGCGGGTGTCGTATCGATTATTTTTCGGCCTTTATCAGAACGCAGTGTGAAGCGTCTGACCCGCTTACTCGACTGATAAATATTAACCTATTTGAAGGTGCGATACATTTCATTAGATAAAGTATTTTTTTGTAATAAAATATTACGACATTACTAAACTAATTATTATTCTTTTCTCAGATAACAATAATATTTGGAACCGTAAATTAGATTATTTAGCTACATTGAAATATCCAGAGATTCTAACGTCTACGCAGGGGCTAACTGCTTGGCTTGTAACACAGAGAACCCGAGGTTCAGGTATGGTTTCTTTGAACCTGGTTCGAAAGGTTCAAAGGACGATAATCCTTATTATGTAAATGTGCTGCTATAATAGCTTTTCTTTGTTATGGCTGTCAACATAGGGCTATGGTATTCTGGGACCCTTCACTATCCACTACTTTATTTATTTGAGGTCTAATGTTAACTTATTAGCGATATAAAACAGTTTTATATAAAGAAATATTTTTTGATGATAAAATTCACTTAAAGGTGTTGTAAGGTGTAGTACAGTACATACGTGAACAGGTACAACAAGAGCGATCACTCTCGTTTTCTCCCACGCGGCGTCACCCACCGGTGAGCACCCCGGCCGGTGAATAATTCACTTGGAACATAACTCTGACCGACAGCAGTATTACAATTACCCACTTTCCGGCTGACGAGTTTCCGTTCCGCGCGCCAACGAAAGTGCTTCAGCGCCATTTCGTTTTGCTCCTCGTTTGTCGTGTGTGCTGTTTACTTAACGCATAAAGAAGGATGTTATTTTTTTTATCTCACATTGAGAGTAAATACGTCGTAGCTTCTAACAGGTTTAACAGAGTTTGGCTTTTTTACTCTGTTTGGCAAGTGACCCTTTTTAGAAAGATTTAACGTAGTTTCGCTTTAAGAGATTTTTAAAGTTGTGTTATATTTCTTTTTCCTTTAAAGATAATGCGATCTGTAGCATAAAAAGCACGCTTACTTATATCTCAAAACAAAGAAATTAGAACGCTAGACAATATCTCCATCCTTATATTCTCTTAATATTCAATAGCTTTTCGTTTTTACTACAACAAATGAAAAATTATGAGTGTTTCAACGCAAAGGTATCATTAAAATGCAGAGTTGCTGTGAAATATACTTCTATAAACAATTAACGTGAGATAGACTTTCTTCTATTATCAGTTTCTCCATAAAGATTAATTTTTCTCTTCAGAAAAAAATCCTGTGAAGTTTTGCGTGTCATCGCACGATTGTTTCCAGTTCTTGACATCGTAAGTTCATCTAATATATAAAATTCTCTTGTCACAATGTTCGTTCCCATACTCCTCCGAAACGGCTTTACCGATTCTTATGAAATTTTTTGTGCATATTCAGTAGGTCTGAGAATCGCTTACTATCTATTTTTCAAACCTCTAAGTGATCAGGGTTGCCCACACCAAAAAATTTTTTTTTTATTTTTTGGGATTTTTTTTTCTATTTTATTTTATTATTGTGTGGCATCAAAAACTACATACAACCCTAAATTTTCACTTTTCTATCACCAACCCCTGCTTTTTAATAGACATTTTAATATTTTTGTCTCGCTCGATATCATCAATTGTACATGGCCACGTATCAAACCGCGTGGCTGTAAACTCCAAAAAAAAATATTATCACTTGGTAAGTGATCCCCTCCACGTATGTACCGGTGTCACCTCTCACCAGTACACAGCACGGAGTGGGGATGACAACGAATTCTTTATCTCTCAAACATTATGCCTTTTGTCACTCCCTCTACATATAAATATATTCTCAAGCAACTTTATTATTTATTATTAATAACTAATGTCATTGAATATAATTTATTATTAATCTATAATACAAATATGTGTCGGTAAGCGCATCACTCTACAACGCCAGGACCAATTTGGCCAATTTGAGAAAAATTCGAATAATCGCCGGGAAGCCCCTAAAAACAGCGCTTTCCTTTTTCTATACAAACGTTCTCTAACTAAAATGTAGGGTCAATTTAAACTTTATTGCTATTTCATAAAGTTCATATTAAATTACAAGCTTTCACTGCTGTCTAAGCAATGTAGGTGTGTTCCTAACGCTAAAGAGTCAATTTTAACTTTATTACAGCTGCTCAAAGTTCAAATTAGATCATTCTTTCAAAAGTGTGCGTATGCGCGTCGGAGGATCTAACGCCGCGTGCCGAAATTAAAACGAATGAAATAATAACATAAATAGTCACAAAATGTAAGAGCTAAAGATCATTACTGCTGATTTTCAATTAGGTCGGCTTCGCGGTATTATTTATTTTGTTTTAGTTTCTTTTTCACGACATCACATCAGTCCAGCACAAACCGCGTTACCGTCTGGCGGACCTAACAGACTTCATTCCGTCAAAAAGATTTGGAATGAGGCAGTTATTGGAAAATGGAACATGGAAAACGGAAAACGGAAAATGGAAAATGGAAAAAGGAAAATGGAATATTGGAACATTGAAACATTGGAATACTGGAATATTGGAATATTGGAATGTTGGAATGTTGGAATGTTGGAATGTTGGAATGTTGGAATGTTGGAATGTTGGAATGTTGGAATGTTGGAATGTTGAATGTTGGAATGTTGGAATGTTGGAATGTTGGAATGTGGAATGTTGGAATGTTGGAATGTTGGAATGTTGAATGTTGGAATGTTGAATGTTGGAATGTTGGAATGTTGGAATGTTGGAATGTGGAATGTTGGAATGTGGAATGTTGGAATGTTGGAATGTTGGAATGTTGAATGTTGGAATGTTGAATGTTGGAATGTTGGAATGTTGGAATGTTGGAATGTTGGAATGTTGGAATGTTGGAATGTTGGAATGTTGAATGTTGGAATGTTGGAATGTTGGAATGTTGGAATGTTGGAATGTTGGATGTTGGAATGTTGGAATGTTGGAATGTGGAATGTTGGAATGTTGGAATGTTGGAATGTTGGAATGTTGAATGTTGGAATGTTGGAATGTTGGAATGTTGGAATGTTGGATGTTGGAATGTTGGAATGTTGGAATGTTGGAATGTTGGAATGTTGGAATGTTGGAATGTTGGAATGTTGGAATGTTGGAATGTTGAATGTTGGAATGTTGAATGTTGGAATGTTGAATGTTGGAATGTTGAATGTTGGAATGTTGGAATGTTGGATGTTGGAATGTTGGAATGTTGGAATGTGGAATGTTGGAATGTTGGAATGTTGGATGTTGGAATGTTGGAATATTGGAATATTGGAATATTGGAACATTGAAACATTGAAACATTGAAACATTGAAACATTGAAACATTGAAACATTGAAACATTGAAACATTGAAACATTGAAACATTGAAACATTGAAACATTGAAACATTGAAACATTGAAACATTGAAACATTGAAACATTGAAACATTGAAACATTGAAACATTGAAACATTGAAACATTGAAACATTGAAACATTGAAACATTGAAACATTGAAACATTGAAACATTGAAACATTGAAACATTGAAACATTGAAACATTGAAACATTGAAACATTGAAACATTGAAACATTGAAACATTGAAACATTGAAACATTGAAACATTGAAACATTGAAACATTGAAACATTGAAACATTGAAACATTGAAACATTGAAACATTGAAACATTGAAACATTGAAACATTGAAACATTGAAACATTGAAACATTGGAATACTGGAATATTGGAACATTGAAACATTGAAACATTGAAACATTGAAACATTGAAACATTGAAACATTGAAACATTGAAACATTGAAACATTGAAACATTGAAACATTGAAACATTGAAACATTGAAACATTGAAACATTGAAACATTGAAACATTGAAACATTGAAACATTGAAACATTGAAACATTGAAACATTGAAACATTGAAACATTGAAACATTGAAACATTGAAACATTGAAACATTGAAACATTGAAACATTGAAACATTGAAACATTGAAACATTGAAACATTGAAACATTGAAACATTGAAACATTGAAACATTGAAACATTGAAACATTGAAACATTGAAACATTGAAACATTGAAACATTGAAACATTGAAACATTGAAACATTGAAACATTGAAACATTGAAACATTGAAACATTGAAACATTGAAACATTGAAACATTGAAACATTGAAACATTGAAACATTGAAACATTGAAACATTGAAACATTGAAACATTGAAACATTGAAACATTGAAACATTGAAACATTGAAACATTGAAACATTGAAACATTGAAACATTGAAACATTGAAACATTGAAACATTGAAACATTGAAACATTGAAACATTGAAACATTGAAACATTGAAACATTGAAACATTGAAACATTGAAACATTGAAACATTGAAACATTGAAACATTGAAACATTGAAACATTGAAACATTGAAACATTGAAACATTGAAACATTGAAACATTGAAACATTGAAACATTGAAACATTGAAACATTGAAACATTAAAACCAGTAAACCATAACCAGTAAACCAGTAAACCAGTAAACCAGTAAACCAGTAAGCCAGTAAGCCAGTAAGCCAGTAAGCCAGTAAACCAGTAACAGTAAACCAGTAAGCCAGTAAACCAGTAAACCAGTAAGCCAGTAAGCAGTAAGCCAGTAAGCCAGTAAGCCAGTAAGCCAGTAAACCAGTAACCATTAAACCAGTAACCATTAAACCAGTAACCAGTAAAACCAGAAACCAGAAACCAGAAACCAGAAACCAGTAACCATAAACCAGTAAACAGTAAACCAGTAAAACCAGAAACCAGAAACCAGAAACCAGTAACCAGAAACCAGAAACCAGTAACCAGAAACAAACAAACAAAAGTTCATATTAAATAACAAGCTTTCACTGCTGTCTAAGCAATGTAGGTGCGTTCGTAACGCTAAAGAGTCAATTTGCACTTTATTACAGCTGCACAAAGTTCAAATTCAATTATTCTATCAAAATGGTGTGCGTATGCGCGTCGGAAGATCGCCGCGAGCCGAAATTAAACGAATGAAATAATAACATAAATAGTCACAAAATGTAATAGCTAAAGATCATTCTTACTGATTTTCAATTTGGTCGGCTTCGCGGTATTATTTCTTTTGTTTTAGTTTCGGCACGCGACATAAAATGCATTCGTTTTCACGACATTACATCAGTCGAGCACAATCCGCGTTACCATCTGGCGGACTTGATAGACTACATTCTGTCAAAAAGATTTGGAATGTGACAGTTATTTGTTCCTAATAAAATAATAATAGTAAATATAATTTATGTACTATAATTATAACTTTGGCCACTCTTCTGGAACCCACTAATATTTAAATATTAGTTATTAGATGAACATATATAGAGCTGAACCCCACACACCGCCCTTTCACCAAAGTGATGGTTCAGTCCAGATTTTTTTGCGCTGGCTATAAAATAGGTAAGAACAAAAAACTGCCACATTCCAATTTTTTTGACAGAACGAAGTCTGTCGGGTCAGCTAGTGTAGATATAAAAAGTTAACGAGCACGATCAACGTTACTATTGTTTTTATTAGCCTTTGTTACCACGTGAGATGATTTAGAAACTAGTTGAACGAGGCAGAAGCTCTACTGCCCGTGTAAATTTATTATATTTGTTTTATGATTATTATTGGTGCCAAAGAAAACCCAGTGTTGCTTCAAAAGTTCAAACTACCAGAAAAATTTAGTAAAATGGATGGAAAATCGTTTAATAGTTTAGCAAATGTAATCCTGGACGACAGAGGAGATATTAAAGACAGCAAATCTGTTATCTGCGGAGTTGAAAAAGACAACCCATAAATTTAAAATTCCAATAAGAAAAATATTAACTTCAGATACATTAAGTCAAAAGCGTCTATTTTAACACCTACAAACCGACACTTCATTTATTTACATAAATCCACACTTTAAATCAAACTTGGATACGTTAGTGAACTACAAATTTATGACTCGGACGTATTTCATTGACTAAAGAAATAAAAAAAAAACTTGTTTTTCACGTATCTGCTGTCCAAAAGCTAATGTTGAGTAATGAAGCAAATTTATACTTTTTTAAATAAAATTAATGACCTTAAAGTTGATGCAGTAATTATAGGTCAATAAACTTTGTTACACATTCAGAACCAGTTTCGGGCCTTGTACAGCAGTTTATGTAAATAGCAAGTGAGCGTGAAATACCCATGGGATCGATAAAATGCCAACGCAAAGCAAACGGCAACAGAGCTTTTACAACAATATCCGCTAAAGTAACTAAGTTAACAATTTAAGTTGCAATACTAATTGAATAAAGCTTATTATGGCTTGTTTACTCTCAAAGTTTATTAAGACAATTATGTTGGCAACTAAGTAATCCTATAAAGGGGCTTACTTTTATGTTTCAAAGCAAATATGTAATACATTTAACAGGCTTCCTGTGATTGTTTTTTTGTTGTCAAGTTGTATTGGCTTATAATTAGACTATTGATATTCATATTAGAAATAGTTAATTTTAAAATAGACATTTGTACTACACAAATGCATGTAAACAAGCTGAGTTGCTACATGTAACTTTTTATAGTCTCTGTAGCTATGACGAACGATTGTTAAATCGATGCTTTATCGACAAAACGAAATCGTACTTCTTTTGTGGAATATTGAAACCAAGAGTTTGTGCCATAAAAATAACATTGATTAATAACTTACTTTTCTACTAAAAAAGCAGAAATTTAAAAAGTATGTAAGAGTTCTGTTTCAAGCTGATTTTAATCAGCACCTTTATGAAACAAAGCTTCGATAAGAGCGCATCATGTTCGTCTGGTTGTAATTGTCCATAGAATCCTGTCCTAAAATTAGGTGTTAGTTAAGATGTTGACATAACAACATATTCACTAGTAGCCTTCATACATGTTACGTTTCGTTACCATAGTAATTAGATACATTAGCTATAGTGTTAATGTTTGTACACCACTATACAATAATAGATAATTAAAGCAGACAGGTCAACTACCATGTATAAATAGTCAATACAAATTCATATTTTAATTGATTTGGTTCTCTCTGTATAATCTAAAAATTAAAAATAGTCACAAAATAGTCTATCCGAAAGACCATGCAGCAGAGCTGCTAGTTTCTTTAGTAAATGTAAATTCAATGTATTGTTATTTAAATAACTTCTTGTATTATATGTTAACGCAAATATTTTTCGTCTTAAAGGCTAAACCATTTAACTATCTTCATGTATTTATTTGAAATATTATTATGTCCGAAGCATCTGAGTATACACCAAGTTTCTTTATAGACTTCAACGACATCTGTTGAATGAAATTAAAAAACTCAAATGTGTAATTTTTTTTTTTTTTTTTTTTTTTTTTTTTTTTTTTTTTTTTTTTTTTTTTTTTTTTTTTTTTTTTTTTTTTTTTTTTTTTTTTTTTTTTTTTTTTTTTAGCTCATTAAATTAAAAATAGTCACAAAATAGTCTATCCGAAAGACCATGCAGCAGAGCTGCTAGTTTCTTTAGTAAATGTAAATTCAATGTATTGTTATTTAAATAACTTCTTGTATTATATGTTAACGCAAATATTTTTCGTCTAAAAGGCTAAACCATTTAACTATCTTCATGTATTTATTTGAAATATTATTATGTCCGAAGCATCTGAGTATACACCAAGTTTTTTTTTGTAGTTTCCTTATTACTAAGAAACGTCTAGCTGGCATAGAATCCGGCACCCCGTCGCGTCCGGCGGGTGCACTGGCCACATCCGTCGCGCTTCGCCACTCGCCACGCCATTGACCCCCACCGCAGGGATCTCACCCTTTGGGAACACGTAAACTTAACTCCTTTTACGCTATAATTGAGGGGCACGATCATTTTATTACTTCCTCTTTTTAGGGTTCCGTAGCAATGAACTAGTAGCCATGCACTGTACAATGTAAGGGAAAAAATAAATGGACTGTAGTGTTTCCAAGTTGTTAAGCGAATTTACACAACCATATCTGAACCACCACCGCACTCCATGAAAATCAAAATAGAAGAAAGTATGCGAGTCACAACTGTGGTAACATAAAGCAAGTTTTGCTATGTTAATATATTTTGATATATTCAAATGACAAAGCAAAATTGTTTCAAAAAAACAATTTAAAATTTTTGAATAAGATCAAATGAGCAAAACATATTGATATAATTCTTTTCACAAAACTACTACCACATCGTGCATTTTAAAACAGCTATAAAATATTTTTTTTTTAGCTCATTAAATTAAAAACCTGGTACATGAGGAAGTGCGCAATTATTTTAAAACCAGCATATTATGATGTAAAGAATGGCAGAAACGTGTCTTTAATAATGCAGATATTTTGAAAGTATATCTATAGTTAAAATAATCTCAAGTTTTTTTTGTAGTTTCCTTATTACTAAGAAACGTCTAGCTGGCATAGAATCCGGCACCCCGTCGCGTCCGGCGGGTGCACTGGCCACATCCGTCGCGCTTCGCCACTCGCCACGCCATTGACCCCCACCGCAGGGATCTCACCCTTTGGGAACACGTAAACTTAACTCCTTTTACGCTATAATTGAGGGGCACGATCATTTTATTACTTCCTCTTTTTAGGGTTCCGTAGCAATGAACTAGTAGCCATGCACTGTACAATGTAAGGGAAAAAATAAATGGACTGTAGTGTTTCCAAGTTGTTAAGCGAATTTACACAACCATATCTGAACCACCACCGCACTCCATGAAAATCAAAATAGAAGAAAGTATGCGAGTCACAACTGTGGTAACATAAAGCAAGTTTTGCTATGTTAATAAATTGGTTTGTACATAAAACGTTACATAAACAGAAAAAAAATTTGAGTCAACAAATGGATATTTACTAAAATCTTAAAATAAAGAAATCTAGTGTACTCGATTTCTACAATATTGCACAAGGAATTTTAAAGAAACGATATAGATATGGTTATTACAATTCTAAACATTATTTAAGGTAGGCTTTCTTCAATTAAAACCAGAAAGCAGTTCGCAACCAATAACTTCATTGTATAACAATTTTACTTAAGTACCAAAAAACTTTTAAAATGTAACACCTTACGTCGTACTTTTTCATCAAAGAAGTACTTGCTATAAAAGGAATAAGAAGGAACGAATGGAACATTAATATTTATGCAATGTACGGATAAAATGTAGAATACATTCTAAGAAGACTAAGAAGGATATTTCTTATTCCGCGCACATGTTATTATAACAAAGAAAAATTAATAAAGTCAATTACTCAATACCTAGCTATGTACAAATATTCAGTACAAAATATTTGAATCGTTCTCGTGCTGGTACAGGTGTTATGATTATTTAGTCGGCGTGTGAGGTGAGCTCAATGGCCAGGTCGCGAGGGTCGCGGGGAGACGGCGGCCAAGTGCCACGTACCCCCCCCCCCCCGTCCTCTCCACTCCCCCCGCACTCCGTCGCCTGCCCGCGGCCGGCGCACGCGCAGAAAGTCGAGCCAGTTGCCCGCCGCGCAGCCTCCAGTTTGTTTACATCCTTCGTAACTCGTGACGTTCTCAATTACATTGTGTGCATCAAGTAATACATAAGTGATAATATTGCGAAATTAATACTCGACAGTAATCTGCTTAGTTATGTAGACGGCGATTCGAGACGATTTTTGTAAAAAGTGTGTCCCGCGTTTCATGCGTTCATTCAGTTAGGTATTTGCATTGTGCAGAAAAGTTGCACAGCTCCCTCCCTGGTCGTTAGCGTTATTGAGACGACGAAGGCTGCTGTGTGAAGGACTCGCATTACTGTAGGTGATATTACTGCTTAAGCAACGTGCCGAACAATTGTTTTATTCGTGCAATTTAAAAATTACAAATACACTAACATTCATTAAAGCGAATGCCGAACATTTCTCAGCGTAACAGACGAATAGCTTAGTTGGCGTGGAGTTCTGTTTTGCCTATCCATTGTGGCGTGATTGCACGCAAGTCCGGAGTTCTTTACCCGATTATATACAATAACGCAATAAGCGTTAATGTGCAAGGAATTTATATAGTTCTAACACAAAGAGAATACGCTTACGTTTTTTTAAAAAAAATTAAGTTATGACTGAACTCTTTTCATTTTGTGCCTCTCTCTTCAGGTATTACTGGTCCTATTCTCGTTGCTAACTATCCATCTGTATTTTTTATGAAAACTGTATGTAGTGTTGCTAAGTTGTTGTATTATATTTTAAAGCAATGCTCTGATTATACAACACTTATATTTTGGCTTCTAATAAAACAAAAGTTTAACTAGATCTTATTTGGCAGACCATTGTTATTATTAATGCATGAGTCTTATTATCCTTATTTATGATATTTTAATTATGTGGTTAGCTTATTTGAAAGGAAGGTTATATTGTGTCCCTAATATTAAATATTTTGTTATGAATTACGTTCAAGATTCGTCCATCAATTTTCTCTAATAAGTATTGCTATAGCAATATCCGCTATACTTAGAACTTGCTCCAGATATCTAAATCTTCAGTTACAGCTCAGAAACAGTTATGTTCTGTTTTAAGGTTCATATTTTATTTATTTAGTTGTGTTCACTATAACAAATTATCAAGCAATAAAATGTAGATTTTCTTAATTTTTTATAACTTTACCAATTTTTAAAAAAAGTTACTCAGACAAAGCTTACCTTTTGTATTATGTTAAATAAATTTGTCTAATCGATATATAATTGCTGGTTTGTACTTGAAAATTATTATTTAGTTTTCAGTAGAAATTTTAAAATCTGCTAAGAAAATTATATGGTTTTTGGGACGACACAAATATTTTGTATAAAATTGCATTAAATAGTGTATACTTAAATTATCAGATACCAATTATTATTCAGTGTTCTTTTAACAGAGTGAGTGTATCGTCAGTATGAGAGTGGTTGTAAGCAGGTTTGATACTCACGTATATTATTGGCATAGGTTTCATCACATGACAATGGCCATACAGCGTATCGAACGCAACTAAGAAATGCCGTCGCTTCGTATTACCAATCCAAGTTAAAATAAGAATAGTATATTACCAAGCATTGATTAAACAAGCCCGTCGATGAATTATTCAAGCTATTGATGGGAATATTATGCATTCATTCAATGGTGTATGAATTATTGATAATGTGATACTGAGGATCTCGCGTTTATAGTTGAACAGTTTTGAAAGCTGTCTTGAGACAATGGTACGAACCCAACCCATACAATTACCAGCATGCAAAAGAGGTTCTTCGAGCGACGATGGTATCCAAAGCATGTCATTTATCACATTGGACAGATAATAGGACTACGTATAAGTGTAACTAGTGAACATTAATAACAGTTGCGCTCCATACAAAGTAAAATTAAAAACAAAACAATGTTTTCTTCTCAACAACGCTTTACTAGTTATTTTCGAAAAGAGAAACGTAATACATTGCACATTATAACAAATTTCTGTGATATTAAAGCTTATTAACAACCCGTAAATCTTTTGTGATTTGCAAAAGAAAGTTGAAGATAAATAAATAAAGTTACGTACTAAATTTATAGGTAAAATTACAGCAATCTAATCCCTTTCACATTCATCAGGCCATCGCGTTAGTTGGTAATTTCATATTGCTGCTTTCTTCGTTCCATTTGTTCACGGAGCGATGTGTCGTTAGAGGCGAGACACTTGTGAATTGGTGACCTGTCTCTACGGCTCATCCGGCTTCGTTAGCTTTAGTGCTACGATAATGTCGGCGATAGGCGAATATTCCCGCGTGGCCTAGCAGTTTGATTGTAGATAGAGCTCGTACGGTGCGTTGTTAAGGCGAGTGTGAGGCAACGCGGCGAAGGAGGGGAGGTGATGCCTAGATAACGCGATAACGGCGCGGAAGGCGGCCCGCGGAGACCGCACTGCGCTCTCGCTCGCCACACTTACCTTTTTTCTCTCTCTCCTGTTTTTTTTGTATCGCTCGTCTGTCTGCAAGTCTAGCGGTAACGCGGATGAGGCCGCTCTCATTGGGAACGTTGGCGCGTAGTTTTATTAGTGCGGCTTACTTAATTGTAAAAGTGCAGTAATCTCGGAAACCGTGTTATTGAAACTGCAGAATTCACACAATAATTAATATAATCTTATTGCAATTGGCTACGTTATCGTTTCGTTATAGAAAGCGACAATGTTGAAATTAGCTCTGTAATCTTTGTTTTGATTCATGTATTGTTCGAAATATTTTTAGGTGTGTAGTCTTGTTATTATATACATTTCGATCAATTGACAATAATGACTCATGTAAACAGTGTCACTGAGGAAAGTTTAGTCTAAAAATTTTAAACATCTAAGTTTAATATGTGCTAAAAAGTTCATTATGAAAGACTCAGCCCCGCGTTGTGAAGATGTCGCCGACAAATTAGTCCGGCTGTTCGGCTGGAGGCAGACCTATCCGGTTCAGAAACTTCAGAGGAACCTATTGCCTAAGAACAGTGAAACGGTAAGCATCATGCCTAGTTAAGTACATTTCTTTGAAAATAGTAGCATAGCAAAAAATGTTTATTCAAATCTATAAAACAACTACTGTGTCATTATGACTTTGCTGTCGTTGGTGTTGATAGGAAAAAATCTTTCAGAATTAAAGTTTGTTAAACAAAAAATGTATACACAACGTAATAATAAAAGATTACGTTTACAGAAAATAAACCGCTGATCATGGTGCAAAAATGCAAAGCAACTGTTACTCGCAGAAAGTACGCTACTTGAATTACTAATGATCTTAGATCATAGTTTACGTAAATCAGCGAACAAATCAATCGCAGGTTTCATACGAGCGTTTAACTGCATCAGGTTTCAAGTGAGAATCTTAGTTGGTTTTGGTCACGAGAAGTCAATATATTTTTTTAATTCGTTGAGGCGACGAGACGAGCTATACGTTTACCTGATGGTAAGACCATAACAACGTAGCGCTAGTTAAGATGGTATGCACTGCAGCACATTGTGCTCGTCGCCTTGAGACACATGGTGTTAAGTGTCGTTAGCCCAGTAACTTATTAAAAATGATGTATAGTATCTTAAATTAACAAAATTTTGTGAGGATTCCAATAATACTGCAAGTTTTTAGTATTCTTATACTACACCCCGAACTAGTGCAAAGAAATGAGCAAAAGAATGAGTAGTATATATAATAAATAAAGCCTGTATACTCACAACAACATTTTTAATTCTTATATCCGTACTACTATTTTATGTTATATTTTTTTTGGCAAGGGCAGGATGTTCCGTTTGTAAAATACTACGTCCCGTTACTTTCGTAACTTCATACGCTAATGTTTGTTACCACCACCACCATTAAAACTTCATAAGTGTATTTAACTAGAAAATTTTTATTGAGATCGTTGCCTGAATTCGGAAGTTGACGGAATTGGTTAAAACGGACAAGTGGCGAAAAATTTCATATCTAGAGTATATTTTTCAATATGAGGAAACTGTTAGGAAAGAAGTGTAAAGAGCGGTAATAAGTCATATGCTGGGTATTATCATATAGGAGGGGACGGAAGTTAAGAAGGCCGCAAAAGTTTGTCGTGTAGATATCTTTAAGGAGAAGTGTAAATTGCTGACAAACCTAAAATTTTGTTTTATTCAACTAAACAGCGAAATGAGCAGAATCTTCATCTGGTGGTAAGTTTTACGCCGTCTCTGTGAATTATGAAGCGTCTAAAGAACAACTTTAATATAAAACACTGGTAACTATTCCTATCAGATACGTACGTACGGCTATTAAAGTGGAAACAAGTTAAATCGTCAACGTTCATTTAATCTCTGGTAATTGGTTAGTAATTACTAAAAAGTTATAACCTCCATTGCTTAGTGCGTTTACGAGTTAACTAATCTGAAATTCCTCTCTGATAGTGAGCTCGTGTTAGTGACACATGCTTTTAATTGATAACGTGATAATGATATAGATAAGGTATAACGTTACAACACTGTCAAGTCGTGAATTGATTATAAACTTTTTACGTCATTCATGACATTTTATTCAAATTTGTCTATCAAATTTAACAGTTTCGTGAGGATAACTTTTCTGGAGATTTTTCAACCATCTGTTGGTAAATGGTACTAAATAAATAAGTGTGTTGTATGTGCAACTTATTCATTACTCACTTTTTTATCTATAGTTTAATCGATGTACGTTTAATAGTGTTGTACCACGTCTAGTGGGTATGGGGGCCGTTTTGAAACGCGGCATTGTGGCTGTACAAAGCCATTTCCTGTGTATTCTGATGCCTGGCAATTCAGTGCGGTATGTTCGGGCTGTGGACAACAATTAACAGATAACCACCAACGGATCGTATTCGCCGGTGACTTATTTTAAATTAAATATGGTAGCTGCGTATTGGTATTGTTTGAAACAATGTATTGTTAAGCACGAGTTGTTCGTGATAAAAGTCACGCTAAACAAATTTCTAATTCCGCGACAAGGTTTAATTTTGCTTGACGTACAAATTAAAAAAAAGTTCATTGTTGTTACGTTTTAGTGGTAATAGTCTTGTCTCATGAAAATCCACAGAAGTAAGGTAACAGACATCGAATAAAGCATTGCTGTGGCCTCAAGTGGCAATAATCAAAGAACTATAGACGAAGGACTGTCGACACAATGCTGGTAGGTACGCGGGTGCCCAGCCTTGAATATCTATCCGCTAATGATGGTTACTTCGTGTGGTGAATGTAGTAGAGTACGCTTCCAATCTACGTTGAGCGAATATAGTTCGCTGGTAAGAAAATAATGAAAGTGATCGAAGATTATATGATTAGTAAATATACTGCAAGTTTTTTTAATGTTCTTCTTCTAAGTCGTATTTCCTCATGACTGAGGGTCGTGGTCATCATGTGACATGAAACACACGACGACTTTCTTTGGCAGTTATAATGGAGTGGTTTGCCATTGCCTTCTTCATTTCACATACTAGTCCGACCACGGATGGTCACGACATAGATATGCAGGTTTCCTCACGATGTTTTCCTTCACCGTCAAAGCACGTGATATTACTTGGTGTTTTATGCTAACTGCACATAAATTAAAAAATTCATTGGTGCATGCCGGATTCGAAACCGGTACCTTCGCATTGGACGGCCGGCGTTCAAACCACTAGGCTATCACGGCTCACTTTTTAATGTTAGGGAAATATATATTAACATAAATAAATATTTGAGATAGCTGCCGAGAACTCTGAAAAAAGAAAGATGGTAGTTTTGGTCTGATCTGACTGATCTGATTTGGTCTGATCATCAGCAGACGGACAGCATATGTAGAGATGGAATGCTTTCTTTAAAGTGGTTCTGTGATCTGGTGGAGATTGTGGGAAATCGCTGGAAGTAAACAGCGCTGAACGAATTGATGTGATCTTTGGTAGGCATATCCATCTGTGTACACCGATATGATAATGATATGTTATATAGAAAATTATAAATTCAAAATCGGTTGTTTTCAGTTTGGCACTGTATTGTCGTGTGCATTTATGTCTTCTGAGTATCGTGCACTCTATAACGATAAACGTGATTTAGGTTAAGACTTAATACCAATAACTAACTAGTTATTACAAAAAAAATATATACACAGTAGCTATAATGAACAGATACCATGTCGATATTTTTTTTTATTAAATAAGGCTGCGTATTTAGTTTCTATTATTACACGCTAAAAATATGCATTCATTGTAATAGTGTGTAATAGTCTATGTGAAATTAAATAACATTATACATTATGTGATAATACTGAAGTAACTTGACTACCGTATTATTAATGATAATAAATGACACCATTATTACAACTACCCATTTACATCATACGGAAAATTTTAAAATTTGTTTTCAAATATATGTAAATGTCATAAAATATAAAAATTAAGCAAATGTATAAATAGTTTCAAAGTTATTTTTGTCACTATGGATTAATATTATTAAGAGAAATTGGGTTTAATTATTATCATATGTTTTAACTATAATGAGATTATAGGTGGTGAAGAACGAACGCTCGTTCCGGAAAGCAGCTTAGCCACAGCGCCACGGAGGCAGTTAAATGATACATAAGTTTTTTTCGTGGCTCTATAATCATGTCACTTCAGCAAACTCACGAGCGGTGACCGTCCGCCGTGGGCGTGGAGTCGCCGCCGGCACTGTTTTAGCATCAAGTGTAACATTTCACAAACAACCGTTATATACCGTGCACTTTTATTCACAACCATGTGAACCAATACCTAATTAAAATTCCTGGCTTCGCGTACCGTGAACGTTTCCATGTGACGCTCTCGTATTAGCCTATTCTTCAAGGTCTGTAGAGTTTTTTTTTTTTGCTTACTTTCTGTCGCACAAACACCTCTCTCTTAATTCTATGTTCATTGTATAAGCATTTTGATAAATGAATTTGCTGTAATTATATACACATTATAAATGAATGTTTCCGTAAAAAAATCAACAATAGAACCTGCGGTAAATATAATAATTAGACATATAATCAACTTTAAACAGACATATTTTAAAACGGTCATTTCTTTACTGTTGATTTTTACAAATTTTTAAGAAAGTTTTCAGAACATTTTTGTTTAGTTATTTTTCCATTTGTATCCTATTTCTTGTACAGTATTTGCTATAATTTTAAAGAATACACTTGTGGGAAGCACTTTTTTGTTTTTTGCGTGACAAGACGGGAAGGAAGTTCACCTGATAGTTAGTAATACGTTGCTAGTTAAGATGATAAAAATTGCCACCTGTTCTTCTTTGTCGGTGTCATTCTTGACAGTGTGGTCGTGGTCATTACTTCTCAATTTAGAGATATAATTCACAGAATTTGATTCATTTGTATTATGGAAAATTGTTTAGTAACATTCAGTTAAACTCCGGAAATAATCTGTTATATTACATTTATCTTATTTACAATAATATATTTATTATGCGCTGAACACTTGCAAGTAAAACTGAGAGAGACTGGATAGGTTTTTTTTTTATTTTAACATTTTTTTTGCACGCTCTTTAGTTCTTAACAAAAATAGATCAAGAGATTTATACCTAGGTTTTTTCCTTAAATCTTCAGATATCTGCGAGTGAAAGTCTCGTCAAAATAGGACCATCCGTTTCGGAGATTAACAAAAACTAACTAAAACAAAAATTAAAAATAGTTTTTTGATATAAATATCTTAACATTTAAGTTTATTAAAACTGTTTTGTTACCAACGTAAAATGAAATTTTGATTTCATTGTATAGATAAATTGTGATGAAAAAGTATTGGAACACGAACGATTTCAGAGACTGCATCAAGAACCTTGAGCTGAATGAATCTCATTGAATTATATGTTTCTGAAGTCCATTAGTGGTAGAAACTCGATGATTTCAAAGTCGCCCACTCCAGTATCGCCTGCGCCGCGACGCCGCGCGACTGTGCGCACCACGCTCACTGTTAATCCAAACAGTAAAAGCAAAGTTCTACAGTAAAAACTAATACAATACAACTATTGACATAATAACACTTTTATAATTAGTGTCGCTGTGTAAAAACCGTGCTTAAATAAACCGTACCATAGATCAATTTACAGTTATTCAAATTAGTTTCCTTAACAACCGGTGAATTTACTGAAAATTAAAATAGTTTTTAGTTCGTCAATTGATTAGCCCTTTCGTTGTAGTTTAATTAACCGCGGTTCCGTAAGTTTTTAACGCGAAAAATAATAACAGTATACGCGCGCATATTTGACGTTTTAACTTTGTGTAAAGATTGCGAAGAGTGCGTTGCAATAAGGACCCAGTCAGTATTTGCATAAGAATTTTGCGAAAAGCCTTGAAGAAACTTTGCTTTTAAATTATTAAAATAAATTTAGAAATTGTTTATATCGTTTAGCATGCGCTAGGTAAAACAAAAAACCTTTTTATTGTTCATCTTATGAACTCCAAATAACCTAAATAAAAACTATAATTTAAAATGTGTAACTTAACTTTTAAGCAGGGATATATTTCAACTGTCGTATTATTTTTATAGTTAAAATACAAACTTGACTTACTAAATGTTTTACCGACATAACCTATTCCTCAACATTTTTCTTATACTTACAGGTTACATTGATTTCTTAAGTGTTAAAAGATAATCAATACGATGTTCTTGAATAATATTATTTCGTTGTTATAAAGCAGTAGACGTATTCGAGTCCATTTTCCATTCGACACGCGTGACGTTCAATACCATAATTGAATGCATTTCCGTTGGCTTAAACCGTATTAGGCCGGACATAAATTGGATAGCGTCTATAACTTTAAATATAATTCGGTATCAAATAAGTTGTCTATGTTTTAGCTCATCAAGAAGAGATCCTTTTAACTATACATCGTCTATAATAAAAATTCAAAGAACATGTTACTTCTTATGTAGGTGTAAAGAAAGCACCTGATTTTTTAATTGATGTCCATGCAGCACATTTGGAGTCCCTTTTAAGACTTCCGGTCGCATTAAATATATACTATTTTTGATATAGATAACCTGTAAATAAGAAAGATGTGTAGTATAGTAATAGTAGTAGCATCATGCTTTGAAGTGGCTTCTACCCCATCACACAAAATATTCTGTTGTGTCTGTAAAATATTAATCGCATACATTGATCATCTGTCAAGATTCAAGCGGAAGCTGCTTTATTTTGCTCTTCTCAGAAGAACATCGCGTGTACGATGCTGCACCGCTGAACGATACCGACGAATGCATTCATGGAATTTGTGTTTTACACATACGAGCAGTCTTAAGCATCTTCCTACTGAGATAACGTTATATAAAACAGAACAATTCACATCATATTCTGCGATTACTGTAAATTTGTTTGTTTAGGTTTTTTTAACTTTACCTCGCAACAACATTAAATACGTTGAAAATGTCGAGGTAAAAATTTCATATTCGTAGCAAAACCATTCATGTTATTAATACTTCGTTATTTATGTGGTAGATAATGTAGTAAAATTACGAATTATATAAATCGAGAATTTTTTTAAGGGAGGCACATCTAGCCTGGTGGATGCCATTCCGAGGCCGCATTTGGTCAACGGCGCACGAAGGCCAAGGTCTCGTCCGCACTACTAACCCGATATAAAACGCTTAGCGCTCTTAAGGAACATAATCGTCTATTGTAATAGATTACGTAAAATCTGACTCAATTAAAATCGATTAAATACCACGAATTTACTGATCAACTTTTCGTTATACTTCCTCTTGACGATATTATCGTAATTAACTACTAACAAGCTTTAATTAAATAATACTTTAGATTAAAGAAAGTTGTTTATGAGACCCTTTAAGAAAACCGATTATCGTCTTTCTTTAATCTTTTTTTAAAGTGAAACTATTAATATAAATACCATTACCGCTGGCTATAATAGTTTAACTTAATATCCGAGTTTCAATCTTTACCATCATTAATGTAGTGATATAGAAAATTGTAATCGTTTCACAACTTTATCAAGTAAGTCGGTGAAATCGAGAACTGTCGTGCATTAGAAGTGACTATGTGACATAGTTGGTGTAATGGCAGTGGTGATGGAAGAGTCGAATGCCGGTGCGCCTGTACCACCACCTAGGGTTAAAAAACTAGCGCGATTAGCCGCCTGTGAGAAGCGCGAACGCAGATCTGTCACTTGGGTAAATATTTATATTTTGCAAATTAATACATTTTTAACTGCTTTGTAAAACACTTAAGTTCCTTACTTAGATTCCAAGGCCGCAACTGGAGTAAAAACATATTAGGCTCATAATTTTGAATGTTTTGATTTGTCACAGAACTTAAGTATAATACTTGTAACAAACAGCATCAAGTCCGCCTAACACAAAATTATATAAATAAAAAAAAAAACTGAGTAATTTTTATATAATTAAATTTTTTTAGGTATCATCATCAGCGGTCTAACTAAATAACGTTTAAATATTATATAGCTATCCACGACGAATTCCTAAACTATGTAATGAATTTCTTCATCAATAAATTTAAATCTATTGGAAAACATCTTTTACGCAAAAATAATATTTTTGTTAATAAGATCATAAAGTTAAAAATTATTGCATTCACATCGTCTTGTAACAACTAAATAACTTGTTATTTATTAATTTACTGCCACTGGTCCACGTGTAAAACTGAAATGATTATATGCTTTCGAGTCAATTATAAATAATATATTGACACATATATTAACATAACCGCGCAAGAAATATAATATGGATAAAATATAGTAGTCTTGATGCTGTCATTAGTATTATCTATTTTTATAAATAAAGAACTTCTGTTATGGTTATTATAATTAAAGAAATAGGGTGCGAAAATATCAATACAAATTAAAGAAAAACCTAACTATATCAGTAGTTTTATTGAAATATACATTAAATTAATAATGTACTTATATTCATTGAAACAAGTAAAAATAGCTGGTAGAAAGCTATTTTTCCATATATCTTCTTTGTAAGCGGTGACGGTTATTATAATTTTATTAGCTAAACTTACTCAATTTCTCGAATAATAGATGACTCAGGTGTCATCGGATGTTAAGTATCATTACCGCATCACTGGTGATGGCAATATAATGCTGTGTGGACTTACCAACACTATTGCTATGAACTGTATTGCTGACCATCAGAAAATGTCTCGCTTTGTTGTAAATAAAAATTATTAATATTTTGTTAACAGTTTGTTACTTTGTTTTCATCGGTTTAATACGCCCTCTTAGATATACAATATATAGATATTAGTATAGTTTATTCAACAACTGGCCGGGCCGTACCTTCAAACACGCAACGATGGCCTTGAGTATCGGTTTTGCTTATCTGTTTTCTGATGCATCATTGCTACAGTACTTACTTAAATAATAATTTGTTTTAAATAACGCCTAAAATTTACTTATTTGAAATAGTATTAAAAATTGTATGAAACGTGATGTTTCTTTGATGATTTTTTGATATGTAATAGAAAATACTTGGAAATTTCACTCTGATCGAAATTGTGAATGTAAACATCAGATTCGCACGAAATGCACCAACTTCATTTTAAAATGTACAAACACATACATTTTAAAATGAAGTTAAATATCTGAACCTCGATGTGTGATTGAAAGTAACCTAGATATGTGAATAGTTGTACGTGTATAAATCGTTTTAATTTATTTTATATCGACCGAAGTCTTCACGTCTGCGGTTGTCATCATTCAAACTCAGCGATGTCATTCACACAAGGTTTACAGACAAGCGAACAAAAGTGCTTGATGAGCAGACAAAGGAGACGAAGTCTATACTATAGACATAAATACATTCATACATACATACGGTGCTGTTCCATTGAATGGATTGAAAGGCGCAAATATGGCGTGGGAACGATTTCACGTTTGTTCGGTGTTTAATTACTTTGTGCGATAAAAACACTTCAAATTCGATAAACCTGCAGCAGAGCGAATATTCGTGTGTTGTTTCAGATATTTATTCCATGTTTTAAAGCGTTGTCAATGTTGCTTATTATATTTTATACTGAAGAACATTTAAAGTTATAAAATAGTATCGATCATTTTGTAACATAACACTTGACAGATTACAGTACAATGATAAAATGAGCTAAAATATAATTGTTTGCTTTACAGGGACCGGAAACATGGGTGGGTGTGAGAGCTTTGCGCGCCAGCTCTGGCGGTATCCTCGACCCCGACGACCGTGTGTGCGACGTGGCGGATGATCGCGAGACCCTGACCGCAGAGTGCACTGGCCAGACGCCACAGCCCAGAGCAGCACAAGCAGATGGCGCCAGCGGCTCTTCAGCGGGCACGGCCTCGCCGGATATGTTTAGAGTATGTTTTCCAATTAGTTATAAAAATAAAGCATTTATAGTATAATGAGTATTTAGTTAAAGTGTAAGTAGTAATACAAACATTAAACCCGAAAAAAAATAAATGTAATTTGTAATAAAATATTGGTCAAAATATTAAGATTATAATTTTAAAGAAATATTAGAGATCTTCGTATTTTACTGAGATATTTTTTTAAATCAAACGTACTGGCCGTATAGAGAGAAGCGTAATGCCCTATACGCTTTATAAGTGGATTTAAAAAAAAAGAGATTTTGCGGGAAGCTACTTGTCACAACTTGTAAAGTTTTGAAGAAAATTAATTTTACTTTAATTAGCCCCGACATTTTGAGACATGTCTTCTGCAAATGAGCGTTCACGTTTATCTTTCTGTTTCGAAATGGGCAAGTGTGTTTCCGATTTATGTTGCAAAACTTCCTTCGAACAGGTAATTGTTTATAATATTAAACGTGCAAATATTTAGGTTGCTTCAATGTACGCCTATATTATTATTTATAATTTGTGCATTCCTTCCGATTGATATAAGTTTTATTTATAATATAATATTTCTTATTAATCATATATTGTTTTAATTTTTGTGACTTATATTATTAGGTGGGTAGGAATAAATAAACATAAGATACAAATTACCTACTTTACTTGTTTCAAAAAAGTACTATTGCAAATTATTTCAATTGCAAAAATGTAGCCAACACGTGGTCAATTAAAAAATAAAAATAATTATGTTAAGACGTACACTTAATAATAATGATTTTAAATATAAAACATTTTGTTGGCACTTTGTTGAAAAAAAATATTTGCAGACAAGTCATTTTATGTTTTAAGATGACGGACGCGTTTTGCTGATGTTACCATCATAACCAGCTAGCTACTCATTGATATGGTCTCGCGTACAATTTACAACCAGGAAAGCATTCTGCTCGTATCATCACTTGTCGTAAAAAAGGACGAGCATCTTATATATACTATCTATTTTAATGTATCTATTTAGTGGATAAAGAACTAAAAGTACACTAACAGGATTATCGAGCACGCAGCCACGTAGTCAACCGAGCGTCGTAATTTAAGCTCATTAGTAATTTTTGCGCATTTAAATTACTTACCGCCATGCTTTGTTTCAACGATAAGAGTGCAATGACAGGCAACAGTCACTCGTGCGTTTCGATGGTAATTTTTTCTATTAGAAAAAATGCGAGTAATCAAAGCGATTCTCTTAACAGATTCGTCTCTTTTTCACAGGTAATCATGACCTTATACCTGTACTTCTAGCGAGAGATTGTTATATAATGACCAATATGTATTTCCAGGGAGGTGGTGGCGTAGGTGGCAGCATGAGAGTTGGCACGACCGAGTCGTGTGTGGAGGTGGGTGCTGCGGAGTTAGAGGACGGTGCCAGCGGGCTGCAGGTGCGGCGCGGCAGCGAACCCTCTCTGCACCAGGACACCATGCCGCCGCAGAGACAGGTGCGGAGATAAGAACCATGTTTATTCATAAACTCCCATTGCCTTGTTACATGATAACGAAAATTATAAGAATGATTCTTCAAACGATTGAAGTGTTTTGGGTGCATTGGGTAATAAGACAAGCTATATAAAATATGTTTCTACTATCTAATCATCCTTATGGGAATTCTGTCCTAAAACGTCAAGTACAATATGGTGGAATGTTTATCATCATAACCGGCACTACATTGTTATGGGCAGATGTGCAAATAACCATCAGGTGATCGTTTTTTTCGTCTCATAGCTGTGTGGAAAAAAATAGGAGTCGGAGTCAGATAATGACAGTCAAATAAAAGATTTTTAAATCATAACTACCTCACATTTTGTCAAGTCGATTGTTGATGATTAAAATATTAAATTTCCGTCATCATTACAAATGTAAAGATGATGGAAATTTAATAAAATACTTCTGATCTCATTACACGGTGACCTCAATTTAAAATGACAGTACGAACTGTCCGTTTTACATTGCGGTGCTTGAGTGACTGTATAGTTAGATTGCTTGATTGTTGAGTTTTAGTAACATTATTGAAATAATCTTTTCATTCATGATAGTGCTATTGTTAACTAATTGACTAGCATAAATCAATAAAAATATTTGAACATTTAGCGTTAATACTGCAATGAATGTTGTATTAATAAATTTAAAATTGTTCGCTTTAACGAGTTAACCGTTTTTGACAAGGGAACTATTATTGCCTGTGTGGCTCCAAAATACCGTCCGCAAAATATTCCATTTTCATATTAAATTAAGAAGACCAAAAGTCTGCTTATATTTATTAGAGGAAAGTCTGAAATCTATTGTTACTAAAGGTCATATGCCGATCCTTTACTTATAACCTAAAGAAACTCCCTTATGAAGTTAACACATATGTACAAAAGTACATACGTGTTAACTTCATGACTACCATACACCGCAAACCAGTAATTTAACTATCAGTGAACGTTCTATTAAACACTACCGATAACGTATCTAGGTAAACCAGTTATTATTCAGCTCCAAACCATTATCATCAATTCGCAACTAACTAAATGAATGAATGAAATAGAACCGGTTTGTTTTTAATTTCCAATAGACTAATAAATTGAATCATGCTAAATTATTATAGACATACAAAAAATAATTAATTGTGTAATGAAAGTAATCACAGGAAAAAATTCTTTACCTGCGAATTATAACTTGACGTTAAAAGTTTCACTTACTTTATACATATTATACATACTTTGGTGAATGAACGTCGGGAATATTTTTTGGATTAGACTTCCGCAAAACAACTTAACTGATTTTAGATGATAAAAATATGCGGTGTAAAATGCCATACACGAACAAATCAACGTCTGACCATGGTAACAAGTTTATTCTAAGTTTTCAGAAGTAATTCTTCATAAGCAATAAGGTGCATCTATTCTCCTGGGAATAAATGATTATAGAGTCTCCTTTAGGGTGATTAATGTATGCGTGCATGTGTAAATTTTGTATTATAATATACGAAAATTTATATTGCAGGTGTGTGAACAAACGAAGCGGTGGTCGGCGGCGGTGGTCTGCCGCGACGACACCAGCCGTGTCACGCAGAAAGTGCACCCAATGCCCGACGCAAGCCAGGAGCGTCTAGCCGCCGGCCAGCACTTTCAGCGACAGTCCAACCGACTCTCTATGCAGTTCTCCGGACCTGGGTATGGGAACACAACCTGTATAAACTTAGTTCTTTAGTTAATATTAGTGACCCTAACGTTAGCGTTTCTATTGCGATACTGATGTTCACATAATGTACATAGTATATTATAATTCTTATGTAGTTAGCTTGTATATAAACTTTTGGTGGTTATTTATCTGTTGTCGACACAGGTCTGGTTAGGTACCATCACACCGCTTACTTCTGCCATCAATCAGCAGTGTATAAATATTACTGCGTTCTCGTTTGAAGGCTTACTTAGTAAAATTACTGGGGTAAAAAGAATTAACATCCTATGTGTCAAGCCGACGAGCACAATGTGCTGTAGTGTACATCATCCTAACTTGCGTCAAGTTGTTATGGGCAGCCGTATAAATATTGCTTATGTTTTTAAATAACAACTGTATTGTTAAATGGCCTAACACCGAAGTTTAAACTTAGCTTGAATTTAATTATTGCTTTTCAGAAGTGGAGTTTGGTTAGACGCAGCTGAAAGAGTACAAATATACGGCAGTAAAAGTCTTCCACGTGACGCAAGAAGAGAACCCTTGGGGCAGGACACCTCCCTCGACACACAACAAAACCACAGGTAAAATTATTGAACACAGTATTAACACATAAAAATAAACAACTTCCATACAGTCGTCATTTGATGTAAAGTTTAATCTACTTTTATTAATTTACTCACTGTAAAATTTTTCAGAGTGGAAGATATGCTCCGGTGGGTATCTGGTGTGAACAATGTTGCTGACGTACCTGTAGTGCAAGAGAGGCAATTAGATTTTCTACCTGAAGGTGATTTTGCTTAAAACAAATATCTTCTTTACAATGAAATCGTTTGAAATATTTTTTATCGATTATTTGACCAATAACTAACGTGTGTGACAAAAGATAACTTTTAAATTAGATATTTTAAATGAGATTATTTTAAAACTCATTTTTTTTTTAATTTTTACGCTTGAGTAATTATTTAGACATTGTACGTGTCGCACCGGCTCACCATTGACCTTGTAATACAGAGGTCTTCTGTTTCTTTCTGTGACCATATCTTGTGGAGTTGGACGGTGGATGGGTTTGTTGTAACATGCACATTTGCCAACATGTGAGTACCAAAGTATTCTGGGCGAGTATGTTTCGCTATCTCAGGCTTCTTTGTCATTGAACATCACGTGAAATTCAGCACAAGTATTAGATCATTATTGATGAAAAAATAACATAGTTAATTTTACACAGGCAATAGCGAGCGTGCAATATCAGGTCTGGAAGTGCCAGTGAGTCCAAGCAGTAAGCCGGTGTCGGGCGCTACGCAGACGGTACAGGTCACGTTGGTGAAGGGTGAAAAGGGGCTCGGCTTCACCATCACCACCCGGGATAATCCAACCGGTGGGCACTGTCCCATATACATCAAAAACATCCTGCCTAAGGTATGTTCCGTTATGCCTCTAACGAAGATGTCAATTAAAAACGTATCCTGACTGATATATCGTATTAACCATTTTGTAACAAAATTATGTATTTGTCACGATAAAAAAACTAACAGGTTTTGCTTGTTTCACTACTTCCCAGAATAAAAAAAAATGTCTTAAATGATGTGTCGTCGGGTGACTTTTTGTCTTATTTCTTCAAAACGACGTTTTATCATTTTTTTAATTTAATTTTATATTTCATTAAACATTTTGCGTTTTCTAGGGCGCAGCAGTAACGGACGGGCGGCTCAGAGCTGGTGACAAACTGTTGTCCGTCAACAACGTATCAGTGTCAGGTCTTACACAGCAACAAGTGGTCACTCTACTGCGGAACACGCCGACCGACTCCACGGTCGATATTGTTGTTGAGAGGAGTGTACCGAACAGGACACAGGTAGTAACAATTATATACATCAACCATATATGTTTCAGTAAAAACATTTTGAAAATGGCTAATGCTTTTGCTGATATCGTCTTAACGATAATACCTTGAAACCGCAGCATATTAATGTTTGTATACCGTGGTGTGGAAATATATTACATGCATATTTCTTTCGCATACTAACTATTAGGCGGGAGAAATTGGCGGCTACAGTGTTCCCCTCCTAAACAACCCACCAGTATTATTCCATGAACTAAACATTCATGTTATTTTAACTCGCTTTTAAAACTATAGGCTCCATTGTAAATTTAAAAAATGATGCCCATAATCAATGTTAATAGTTTAAATGTCAATTTTTCAGAGGGTAGAACCCCAACAAAGTCCAAACAAATACGTAGAGAAAGCGATAGGATCCACCAACAGCGTAACAACAAAGCCTGTAGAAGCTAATCAGTCTGAGAATGGTCGGGTCTCGAGCATAGTAAACGCTTTTAACCAAAATCAAAATACTAACAATTCAATGCGAGGTCGAATATCGAAGAGCTCCTCCAAAGACGACCTTTTAAATAAGGATCAGACCCTGGTGGACTCACATGTACAAGATACTCTTAATACATCTTCTAGTTCTGTAAGTATTACTTGATTACTTTTTTAATTGACAAAGCCACGAAACGAGCATGAGGTTAACGCTATACATGTGAAATCTGATAACCAAAATGTTATTTTTTGATATATTTGTAAATAATAAAAATGTTTTTCGCTATATTATAGATACCGGGGCTTCGTAATCGATTGATTCTTCGATTAGACGTTCCTGTTCATGACTCCGAGAAAGCTGGGCTTGGGATTAGTGTGAAGGGAAAGGTCACCGTGGGACCGGATCCACAGGATTTAGGAATCTTTATAAAATCAGTATTACATGGCGGTGCTGCCTCGCGCGATGGCAGGTTAGATATAATTTAGTGTATTTCTTAAAATGTGTTATCATTAAAAAGTCGTTACCCTCAGTAAATTTACTAATTACAGCTACTGTTAAAAAACAACATGACAGTAATGTTTGCACACAAATTTTTGCCGGCAAAAACTGCCTCTGCGGTGATACTTATTAACTAGGCCGAGTCGGGCAAAAAAGATTTACCATTTTTATACATGAAAGTTAATAATAGTTTCATCACCATTTTTATGTTTTGTTAACAAGTTTTAGCTTAGTTTTTATTTTTTATCCTTACTACTAAGTAGACAATACATAGTAAACAAATAATGAGATTTTTGGCAGGTTACACACAAACGATCAGCTGGTGAGCGTGAACGGCGTGTCGCTGGTAGGACAGAGCAACGCGCAGGCCATGGACACGCTACGCCGCGCGCTACTGCACGCGCGCCCACACGTGCGCGGCAGCATCTCCCTGGCGGTCGCGAGGCGCACGGGTACGTGCAATTTAAAGAAACTAACACTTTTGTGTGCCGAGGGCCACAATTCCTTCACATATCATTCCTCGCTAAAGCAAAAACAATTTTTGTGTGTCTAAAGCCCACTATTATGTATCAGTGGTGGGGGCTCATTGAGCAAACTAGGAGCGTTCCCTTCTCTGCCAGTGAATATGCTTTTTATGCCGAGTGTGTGGGTTATGTAATTAAGTTTTTCTAGGTGGTAGGTTCGTCGTTATAAGCGAACTCTTTAATTACGTTTCACCTCTAAACTTAAAAAAGAGTATTTCGCCAATTCCATTACCACAGTTTCCAATAGGAATCCCATCGGCTGTAAATATTTTGGCAATTGTTACTTCAGTGCATTGTTATAATTGTATACAATATTGATTGTATTCTTACAGACAGCATGGACAGTCTCGCAAGGTGGAAAGACGATACACCACCCAATGGCAACGACACTACTAACTCTAACGATAACAGTAATTCGCAACACTTTAACACGGTCATATACAACTCAGATAAAGAGAACAAAAACTTGGATTACACACAGAGATTTGAAGTCAAACAGAAGGAAGTCGGCGTAGACAACTACGACGGGAGAACCGGCAAGAAACATGCTTCCATTGTGACCATAAATAATAACAATAGCTGGGTCTCCAACCAGTCGGACGACAGCAAAGGATATTTAGAAACAGATAAGGATAACGTCGTTCCACACGATACAAAAAGAGACAGCTTCGAATGGAGTCGCTTAGACGGATGGAACCCAGTGATAGACAGGCTGACGGGCCTAAGGAATGAGAGTTATTACATGGCGACGCAAACGGACGGAACTGTTGCTAATGGTGGCCACCACTACCGGCAGAACTTGGGGCACGTACATATGGCACGGTCACCGCCCGCGCACCACAACGTTATTATAGAGGAAGACTATGGAACGACGAGGTACATACATATACATTATAAGTTAAACCTAAAATGAAGAAATATGCAACAATGATGATGATTCCTGTGATCAGTACATGTAATTGCAAAAGTAGATTTTTAGGAAACTGCTCTTAAGCTGTTTGATACGTTTAAATAAAATTCTCTGCTTCACATTAGTCCATGGTTTGATACCAGGGCCGCATATTGCGGCGTTTGGTTAATGAAAGAGTTTTTCCAATCCGCATGATTAGTTATCGCCCTCATCATATCATAACACTGCTCCTGTTTTCCGGCTGTGTACTTATAAGAGTCATAGTATTCTGGATTAACATTTTTCACGATTTCAGGCTTCAATGTGACTTAACATTGCCTGAAAGTAAGTCTATGTTCCAGTGTGCCCATTGTAAATACAAAAAAAGGTGTTCTTCGAAACATTATTGTATTTGGACTAACAAATTTAGTATTTTGTACAGATAAAAAAATTGTCTTTCTTGACTTAGACGTTTAGATAGCAGCGCTCTATCTCTCATTGTTACGGGCTCAAGTATCTATCGTATCGTATGCCTATCGTCGTTTCTTAAAGAATATTATATTATAACAGAGGCGGAGAGTCGGGAAGCGAGTGCGGCGCAGGGTTCAGCCGCGACGCCGTAGGACGCCGTTCCATGTCCGAGAAACGACATGCGGCACTCGACGCTAAGCAGACCGGTACCTACAAGAAAATAAAAGAAATTAAAGCGGTCAACTGTTAGTATTACAATTTCTTGCATTACCATAGATTATATTAAAAAGTAAAATATATATAATTTTATCATAGAATTTATCATATTATGTTATTAACACTTAACTATTAAATATTATTTGACTAATAGGACAGAAAGGACTTCGAGTAGCTGCCTCGTGTCAGTAGACGCAGAGCTGCTGGTATGCCTTCCTCATTGAGGACCGATAGATATGTAGTTTTTGGATGAGGTCTATGTCCAGCTGTGTATGTCTATCGGCGGATGATGATGAAGTGTTAATTATTAAGATACAAAGTTTAATTATTTTATAAAAGAATACCTTATATATAGGTGTAAAACTATAATTATAAATTAGGTAAGAATTTATAATAATTAGATCTATTTCAGCCATGCAAGTTGGACCGTCACTGGGCATGCGGAAGTCATCGAGCTTGGAGTCTTTACAAACAGCCATACAAGAAACACAAAAGAATCCACGCAATGAACCTCTGTACGCACGCGCGCATCCACGTAGGTTTTTTTATATACACTGTTACTTTCTACTAAAATACTGAGTTTTGGATAGGAAATATTCCTTAATTCTACGAAGCAACGAGACGGGCATGGGATTCATCTGATAGTAAATGGAGTCTCTCTGGTACACAAAATGTTAAATCTCATCACCACAGTAATTTCATAAGCTACATCGCCCTCTAATGGAAAGAAACTATATATTTACTAGCTGACCCGACAGACTTCGTTCTGTCAAAAAAATTGGAATGTTCTTTGTTCCTGCCTATTTTATAGCCGGGGCAAAAAAATCTCCTGAACAGTTATGAGCGGTGTGTGGGGTTCAGCACTATATATATTCATCTAATAACTAATATTTAAATATTAGTGGCTTCCAGAAGAGTGGCCAAAGTTAGAATTAAAGTGCATAAGTTATATTTACTATAATAATTTTTAAGGAACAAATAACTGTCACATTCCAAATCTTTACGTTACTGGTTACTGGTTTCTGGCTTATGGTTTCTGGTTTCTGGTTTCTGGTTTCTAGATTTCAGATGTCAGATTTCCATTTTCCATTTCCGATTTCCAATTTCCAATTTCCGATTTCCGATTTCCGATTTCCGATTTCCGATTTCCGATTTCCGATTTTCAATTTTCCATTTTCCATTTTCCAATTTACAGTTTCCCGATTTTAGTTTTCAATTTTCCATTTTCCAATTTCCAATTTACAGTTTCCCGATTTTAGTTTTCAATTTTCCATTTTCCAATTTCCAATTTACAGTTTCCCGATTTTAGTTTTCAATTTTCCATTTTCCATTTTCCATTTTCCATTTTCCATTTTCCATTTTCCAATTTCCAATTTACAGTTTCCCGATTTTAGTTTTCAATTTTCCATTTTCCAATTTCCAATTTACAGTTTCCCGATTTTAGTTTTCAATTTTCCATTTTCCAATTTCCAATTTACAGTTTCCCGATTTTAGTTTTCAATTTTCCATTTTCCAATTTCCAATTTACAGTTTCCCGATTTTAGTTTTCAATTTTCCATTTTCCAATTTCCAATTTACAGTTTCCCGATTTTAGTTTTCAATTTTCCATTTTCCATTTTCCATTTTCCAATTTCCAATTTTCAATTTTCCATTTTCCATTTTCCATTTTCCAATTTCCAATTTTCAATTTTCCATTTTCCAATTTCCAATTTACAGTTTCCCGATTTTAGTTTTCAATTTTCCATTTTCCAATTTCCAATTTACAGTTTCCCGATTTTAGTTTTCAATTTTCCATTTTCCATTTTCCATTTTCCATTTTCCATTTTCCAATTTCCAATTTTCAATTTTCCATTTTCCAATTTCCAATTTACAGTTTCCCGATTTTAGTTTTCAATTTTCCATTTTCCAATTTCCAATTTACAGTTTCCCGATTTTAGTTTTCAATTTTCCATTTCCAGTTCACGGTTTACAGTTTTCAGATTTCAGTTTACAATTTTTAATTTTCAGCGGTAAATAGTGTCACTATCACAAAAGATCAACAAAGTAAAGTTAAGACTTAACTACAATTTTGAACCAATCTGAACTTAGGACAGTGGTGTTATATAGATAGATTAATAATAAATTAAATTTAGTAATATTAGTCATTAATAAATAAATAATAAAGTTGCTTGAGAATATATTTATATGTAGAGGGAGTGACAGAGAGCATAATGTTTGAGAGATATAGAATTCGTTGTCATCCCCACTCCGTGCTGTGTACTGGTGAGAGGTGACACCGGTACGCACGTGGAGGGGATCACTTACCAAGTGATAATATTTTTTTTTTAGAGTTTACAGCCACGCGTTTTGATACGTGGCCATGTATAATTGATGTCATCGAGCGCGACAAAAATATTAAAATGACTATTAAAAAGCAGGGGTTGGTGATAGAAAAGTGAAAATTTAGGGTTGTATGTATTTTTTGATGCCACACAATAATAAAATAAAATCGAAAAAAAAATCCCAAAAAATAAAAAAAAATTTTTTGGTGTGGGCAACCCTGATCACTTAGGGGTTTGAAAAATAGATAGTAACCGATTCTCAGACCTACTGAATATGCATAAAAAAATTCATAAGAATCGGTAAAGCCGTTTCGGAGGAGTTAGGGAACGAACATTGTGACAAGAGAATTTTATATATTAGATATATACCTGGCTATGGTCGATCTCTGACAACGAAGGTCTAACAACAAATAGTTTATAAATAAAAATATACTTATAAACATTTCTTTAATAAATTATAATAATTCATTTCAGCGCTAAAACACTGGTTAACGGATGACAATAATGCGCCGGAGCATATTGTAAGAGGATCTCCGCAACAATCCTCACTCTCACACAAGAAACCCTCGCTGCTGAAGTCATTATCAACGATGTTTAGGTATTTTTTTTTTACAATAATAGGATTGGAAAACCTAGCAAAAAAAACGAAAACGAAGGTTACGGAAGATCGCAGCCCGGACGTTCATCAGAGAAATCACTGTCTAGGGAAGCACTCGAGAGGCACAATAGAATAGACGAGAGGATAGAGGACACTAATCCACCGCCACCTCAGAGGTACATAAATGTTACTCATCATCTACCTGTTCCGTTTCCACTATATGTGGAGTCGCAAAACGTGCATATTATCCATTTCCTTCTATAAACTGCATATCCATATCCACACAATTTACCAGGTGGTAGGTCTCAGTTGCTGGAGACCACCGCAGCTCCTATTTTAACCGCTAAATAGTAGTGTGCAAACATTACTGTTCCGGTTTGAAGGGCGCTGTAGCTAGTGTAATTACTGGGGTACGAGACTTAACACCTTATGTCTCAAGGCGACGAGTGCAATGTGGTGCAGTGTATACCATCTTAACTAGCACCACGTTGTCATGGGCAAGCGTATCACTTACCATCAGGTGAACGTCTTGCTCGGCTCGTCGCATAGTAGTATAAAAAAAAAAAACACAATTCATCCATCTCTTTTTAGTCTTCCACTATTATTCTGTCTACACGCATGTATTTACCATTCTCCTAGTAAAATAATTTTTCCCTAACCATCATGTAGTTAAACCATGCCAACATATAACTTGAATGTTTTATTTTAATATTGCAATTTTCAAGCTTACCCTGTATATTATTTTTTATTCTGTCCATTCCAACACCACCAATCCATCTTAACATTCGCGTTTCCGTTGCGTTTAATTTCATCGGCAATGCAAAACATGTATATATATACCTGTACATACATAAAAAAAAAAAAAAATTTTTTGGTGTGGGCAACCCTGATCACTTAGGGGTTTGAAAAATAGATAGTAACCGATTCTCAGACCTACTGAATATGCATAAAAAATTTCATAAGAATCGGTAAAGCCGTTTCGGAGGAGTTAGGGAACGAACATTGTGACAAGAGAATTTTATATATTAGATATATACCTGGCTATGGTCGATCTCTGACAACGAAGGTCTAACAACAAATAGTTTATAAATAAAAATATACTTATAAACATTTCTTTAATAAATTATAATAATTCATTTCAGCGCTAAAACACTGGTTAACGGATGACAATAATGCGCCGGAGCATATTGTAAGAGGATCTCCGCAACAATCCTCACTCTCACACAAGAAACCCTCGCTGCTGAAGTCATTATCAACGATGTTTAGGTATTTTTTTTTAAAACATTTACTTTATTAGCCGTAGGAGTTCTTTGATATAATTTTCAATTAAATGTGCTATATTATAAAACTCATAGTTACAATTTTTTACAATAATAGGATTGGAAAACCTAGCAAAAAAAACGAAAACGAAGGTTACGGAAGATCGCAGCCCGGACGTTCATCAGAGAAATCACTGTCTAGGGAAGCACTCGAGAGGCACAATAGAATAGACGAGAGGATAGAGGACACTAATCCACCGCCTCCTCAGAGGTACATAAATGTTACTCATAATCTACCTGTTCCGTTTCCACTATATGTGGAGTCGCAAAACGTGCATATTATCCATTTCCTTCTATAAACTGCATATCCATATCCACACAATTTACCAGGTGGTAGGTCTCAGTTGCTGGAGACCACCGCAGCTCCTATTTTAACCGCTAAATAGTAGTGTGCAAACATTACTGTTCCGGTTTGAAGGGCGCTGTAGCTAGTGTAATTACTGGGGTACGAGACTTAACACCTTATGTCTCAAGGCGACGAGTGCAATGTGGTGCAGTGTATACCATCTTAACTAGCACCACGTTGTCATGGGCAAGCGTATCACTTACCATCAGGTGAACGTCTTGCTCGGCTCGTCGCATAGTAGTATAAAAAAAAAAACACAATTCATCCATCTCTTTTTAGTCTTCCACTATTATTCTGTCTACACGCATGTATTTACCATTCTCCTAGTAAAATAATTTTTCCCTAACCATCATGTAGTTAAACCATGCCAACATATAACTTGAATGTTTTATTTTAATATTGCAATTTTCAAGCTTACCCTGTATATTATTTTTTATTCTGTCCATTCCAACACCACCAATCCATCTTAACATTCGCGTTTCCGTTGCGTTTAATTTCATCGGCAATGCAAAACATGTATATATATACCTGTACATACATAAAAATGGATGATAAGTGACGTTAAAGAACTCTTCTTTTCGAAACTATTAAAACAATCCTCAAATATTTACATTAGTATATGTATTTTGTTTATAGATTTGATATCTTATTATTCACTTTAAAAAAACTTGTTGCATATAATTTCCTAAACCGTTCATCGAGTTTTGAATGCCGTTAATTGGTATGAGTAATCATCCTTTTTTAGATATAGATAGATATAAAATTAATATATGAATCACACGGCTCCATTGATCGGATTCAGTTAGTAGTTATAAGTTCATATGCAGATTTTTTTACTCTAGTATCATGTGCGTTTAAGTCTTAATGTTTTCGACAGGGAAGAATCGAGTCGATCGCGGCAGAGCAGCAGCGAACGCGGCTCGCGGTCGGATAAGCGCGCACACGCACACTCGCATGCGAATGCGCCGCCGTACCGTGCGCCTCCTGCGCGCACCGCCCCCGCTCACACGCATGTACGCATTCATTATTTTGAAACAGTTCTAATTTTTTTTTTGTGTTAAGTTCAATAACCAATTAGTTTTTATTGGCTCATAAATTTAATATATGAAAAGCCGGAACAGCTCATCTTTTAAGGTGTACTCAATCCCCATTGAGTGTGAGGCTAGAAACCGTTATGTTCAAAGAACAAAACCTTTCGTGAATATGTAAGATCCATGAAGGCGCACTTAATTAGTTGTCTTTGAATAAATGACCTTGAATCTCTTATGCGAGAAGCCCCGAGGCTCGGTGGTGGGAACGATAAGAACGCTGTTACAATTATGAGTATTATATTTATGTGCTTGTTACAGACGGCGGATTCGGCGTGGGGTCCCACAGGGCACTACGTTAATTATGAAGAGATTCAAAGCTTTAAGTAAGTGTGGTGTAAATTTATACCCGTTATAAATTCCTTTATAAAGGTCTTCCCGAAAGTCGTTCATCTAATGTTTAGACATGGATTAAAATGAAGACTAGCTCAATAATATAATGGAGTTCTCTTTACTTGCTTTTATGTATTTATAATCTGTAATGGCTTAATACTTGTCTTCAATTTCATAAGGTGTTAAGAGTCAATGAGGGTCAGAATTGTAATGCTCAGAATACTCTTAACTCTCTTTTGTTAACAGTCGGTATAGCAAATGCTGGTATGAAGGTAGATTTGCAATATGAGTGTAGCAGGTAGGTAGCCAAATGGGTTCAAAATAGACTAACAGTAACCGAGTTTCACATTTGGCTCTGTAATAGAACTAGCAACTTTTACCGTGACAGTTAAGATTCTGTTATTTGCATCACGTTTCGTCTAAGTCATGACCAATTATAAGTTTCTATCCTTTTTATTTCAACCTTGATTTTCTACACATGAATTACCTAGAAGAATGTATCCGGGTTTTATAGTTTTTAATTTATTTTCAGTGCGCGCAGAGAAAAACTGAGTGAGGTGCAAATAGGACAAATGAGGCTACAAATGAACGCACAGAGAGCAAAAGCCGAAGAAGAAAGGTAATAATTCGTCACACTTTTCACTTTATGACTTTTTATTCAGAATAAGCATTGAACAAAGCGTACGACGAGTGAGACGTTCATTTGATGGTAAGAAACCCACTTACCGAGTTTGTTCAATTAACTGCATGACTATCGATCATTTAGCAACAAACATTTTTTTTAATTTGTCAGTCTTTTTTATTCAATTAGTATAGCGTTTTCTTTCGAATACTTAATATATTTCATAATTATAACTGAAACCACAATTTTATGGGCACGCGTTTCATTTACCATTACGTGAACATCCAGCTCGTTTAGTCGTTTGGTGAAATAAAAAAATGCTTAAATGCGATTTGCACGGTTTTGCTTTAACCACATTTATTTGAAAGGAATACTGGTACCGTTGAGTTTTAATTTTCAAAAATAGATAAAATGCTGTTGAAATTGAATGAACCCATCCCACTTCTATTCTACAATCATTATCTCATTTTAAAGATTATAATGAAAAAAAAAAATGTAAAGTTTGAATGATTTAGACGGTTTTTTGGTTTTAATAGAACACATCCGTCTATTTTGTATGATATCTGTGTACTGTTTTACACGGTTGCGTTTTGCGCGATTTTTCCAAGGACGTATCTACTGTATAAATGGAGGGGATAAGTGTAACTTAATTTGTAAACATTTTTCAAAGGTCGTCTCATCGGTAAATAACATAAAGTGTAAATAAATCCATTAAATGTATCGTGGGCGTATCGAAGTACGCCTACGCGTTTCATTTAAGCATCAATAAAATTGTTCGACGATCGCTCTGAACCGGGCCTCGATGCTCGATCCTATAAATAGACTCTAGTTTATTTAATACTTCATAAATTCCCTTTTATAAAACATCTCCCGATTGATGCTTATACTTTATTAATAATGATATTTCATTACGTATTTAAAACCAGTAAAGTTATTGTATCAATTTTCTTTGATAGCATAACAAGACAAACTTTTAATAAATTTTAGTTTAACTAATGTTTGCTCTATTTATTTCATACTGGTCATATGCCCTTGTTTCTGAAGACCGTCTAGTCAGGTACATTTTTATGGGCTGATCAGAACCTGATGGTATATCACTTACCATCAGGTGAACATACTGTTTAAAAAGTCTCACTTTTTCGAGTTTTTAAATCAATATTCAAAATCAATCAATTAATCAAATATTTTCTTGATGCCGATTTTTTAAACAAGTTTTTCTATTATCCACTTTGTTCTAACTCGCCTCCAGACGGTGTCGTTTTCCACAGGATGTAAATTAGTTGAATGCATCTTCTAATACGGATAATCATTATAAAATGAATTTACATCGGGAAAATGTACCATATTCGGGTAGTCATATATGTATGATTTTGATTGGAACAGTCGCCGAGGTCTACCGGGGGGGTATCACTCGCAGCGAGCCTGCCGCGACGGCGGCGGTCGGCCACAGTCCAACTACTACGAGTACGAAAGCGCGCCGCCCAGGAGGCCCGGCAAGCTGTCCCACTACCACTGATCTGCAGATTGGCTCCCTCTCAACAATACTGAACTCTTCCAAAGTAACCAATTAGTCAAGTGTTTCCTTAACCCTTCGAAAAATATTTTCATCCTTACACAAATGTACAAGAGCATATGGAAATGGCACCTGCGACATTATTACGTCTAGAAATGTTCAAAAAACTTGCTCTACCTGTGTGTGTATTCTTACTAATGAACTACTTAACAACCCTTGGTTGATATCTCAAACAATGCACCATCCGGTTTTAAATGTATTTTAAAATACACTTCCGTTTAGCATATATATACCTGTATTTGATATATAGGATACAGATGTGCTTTGATTTGATATGGATGTACGTTTGTTTGTGTTCATTAAAAATTTTACACTTCCGTCCCGCCGGTGCTGGATTAATTGTTGTTCAGTGTTGAAAATGATCACTTGCTACTCATAAATTTTAATTAATTTAATTTATCTTGGAGAAATATATTTAATATCATCCCAGTTACAATTAATATTTATTTTTCTTCAATCTTTCATTACTATTATATATTTTATATTGCAACAGACAAAACTTTATCGGTAATTTCGCCTAATAATATGATTTATTAAATGAAAAATCTCAATCACAGTGTAGTAGTTTTAGTAACATTTTAATATTTATTCTTAAACCTAGTATTGTGTATTCTTAAAAATAAAACTCAAGCTTATAGAAGCGAACAAATTACTGAAATGAGCACTTAAACTTTATTTATTTCAATAATTAATTATATTGCAAGATAAAAGAAACAGCAAATATTTTTCGATAAATCTGTGGCGAAATTAAATACCATCCTTGGAATCCGCCTCGTTTTAGTAAATATTCGTACTTTTCTGAAAGCATATTTGCAACGGGAAAAGTAGTAAAGTATTTAACCTGTTGTTAAATATGGTCCGTGACCAATACTTCTTTATTAATTTGCTATTTATTGACTATCTCCATATCATCTTATATCTGGATAAAGTATCACGACTTATCATTAAAAAAATTAAGATATTTTACATAAATCGTTGATAACTATTATCGCACATAATTTTTATTATAGAGATGATAATTTGTTAAATTATCTCCGACTGACTTAAAGTCCAAGTTACTATTATGTAATTACTTACGGCCCTGACACATGACGCTTCGTGTTCATTTATAAACCTTTGTAATAGTCAATGTTTTCTGCATATTGCATTTCCTTATAAATAAATTATGAACGACTCGCAGATTGGTTAACCTTTAACACAAAATGAGTCGGTAAATAATATTTTTATCATGTTGTGGTACGTACAAAATATTTTGCATGAATAGAATGATGTAATGTGGTGACGCAGGTAGTAGTTTATGGTTAAAAAAATCCAAATTTTTTGCGCATTTGTTTGTCTGAAATGCTAATACTTGTTAAATACTATCTGTGCACCCTGCTGTGTATACATTGATATTTTTTTCATGTACAGTCGAGTACACTTGTTTAAATCTTTATAAAAGCCAGTAAGTAAAATAATTGATAATTATTTAACCCTTTTAATGTTTTCACTGCTGGGACACGTAATATTCTCTCACAATGAACGAATTAACGCCTTTGTTTATAACGAGACGGATTCTTAAATTTGATTCAACACATTTTTCATAAAGCTTTGTGCCATTAACATTTCGAAGATTTTTTTTTATTTAATTTAACCACTGAATTAATCGCATTTCAGTGTAATTTCCCACACAGGGACTTTGTAAATACATCTCATTTTATGTGTTAGTACATGAGAGAGCATTCCTGTTTAAGTTCGTTTTTAAGTTTTTAAATCAAAGAAGCTTTAATGTTTAGTTTAGACATAAAATATAGGAGTATTCAAGATATTCCTGACTGAATGTCATTTTTATTATGTTAACTCTTATATCATGAATCTTATTAAACATGTGTAAAATCAATTATGACATGTGACTTCATAAAATTAAACTTTTTGTTAAAAGTTTACATTTTCTTCTTTTTTATTTTTTTATTCTTTACTATGTTTAGTAATACGTTGCGGAAATAAAGATTAGTCATTGTATTATATAAATGTATTATGGATTCCGACAACTGCTGTGTATAGATAATAAAATTTAAGCTAATTTAGAAATTTACTAAATAGGTAATTAGATTTTGAAGTTACTTCTATTATAAGAAATCAATGGAATCCTTGAGGAACCTCGTGCGTACACTGTGTAAATATTATAATGTATAAGAAATTAGCGCAATAAGTTTGTGTATTCGTTGCGAAAATTGGCCATCGGTACCTTAAATAAATAAGATTACTGTGACCTTCTATTTTATTTTAACATCTTTTTAAACCATTTTTCACTATGAAGCTATGGTACAAGCAGAACCATAGCTTCATAGTAAAAAAACTCTCTCTCTACTTTACGCCTTTTCTAGTAATATCTTAATCCTAGTAACATCATTAGTTTGAGCAGCTACAGCGCCTTTCAAACAGGAATGCAGTAATGTTTGTATACTACAACTTGGCAACAGAAATAGGCGTCGCGGTGATAACTATTGGCGGTCCAATAAATCTTGTTCCTTTTCTGTCGTATCTTTTATCGACCTTCTGCCATAACCTTAAAAATTCCATATCCATTTCCAAACATTCCAGAGATATCGATACGAGAGATTTATTTCCGAAGATAACAAGCATCCGGTACGACGGAAAGGGGAATGATGTATTCGCATAATACATATTCAGTGTCATATAAAGCTATGAGATATAGAGTAAATACAAATTCATAAAGTAAAAAGGCAATTTTATTTTTTAATTATTAAATTACTGTTGTCAATGTAAAAGACCATTAAATTATCGTGTAATGCTAGTCTTTAAAATAATAAAATTTAAAATTTACTCGGTCTTTCAAACTAAATTATAATAATAAATGACCTCCATTATTGTTTATAAAGCGTTCAAAACAGAATATTAAATCAAAGTTGATGGCTTTTTAATACTTTAGGTTTTGTTATTATTTATACAACAAATAGATCGTAGGCAACGAAATATTCAATAGTGTACGTAGGATATTTACATAGCAACGCGCAGCTATCATCGTTTACTATTTATAGCGTCTTTAAAACAGAAAAAAAATTCACACTATACTGCTATGAAGCAATAATAGGCGCCGATACCGTCCTTATTGGTTTCCAACAAAAGTAACCTTTACCAGTAAATTTTACTTCAATTAACTTTAAAAGAGTCATGATAATAATGAACGCGATTTATTAACCTCTTAAATTTCACCAACGTACAATCAACACACGATGACATAGTTAACGGAATTGGTGCAATGAATTGTTATTTGCCTACGTCTGTAATTTTCATATACATATTCGCAGAATTAAAAACCGGACACTATCATTACAATGACGTTATTTTATAAGATATAATATCTGTTTATGATCTAGATTTTAATAATCGGGAGAAAAGTATGAATTACCCTACCTATAAGGGGAATCCCCAAATTTATAATTTTATTATTTTCAAATAACAACATTGAATTTTATTTACTTATGTGTTTATTTTTATTTACATGTGTTTAAATCTTATACATTCTACTGCATGTCGTGCCTGTTCATATCTGAAGGTTGGTTGTTAAATCTGAAAAAAGTCGAGGCTCTTGTTCAAGGTATATTACGTAACTAACATCATCCGTCTTTTAACAACTTCTATCATACCCGTCATGGTCAGCTGCAGAAGACTGCACCAGTTATATTTTTGTTTTTTAATAGTTTCCATTAGCTTCTGCCTCATGCCGATATATCGAAGAACCTTTTAATTTGACACTTTATGGATCCTGGTGATGGGAAGCATATGTCCTTAGCACTAGATTACAAAAGCTTCAAGACGCCATCTAGTATCATATTTAATTATTTATGTCACATACTCATGGTGGACTGTTGCCTTTGTCTATGTAAAATAAATAAAAAAAAGAGTAAAATTCGTGTTCGTACCTTAGCAGAGTTCTTCTTCTTCTTTTATGAATACAAATGTGATAAATAATAGTTTTAATTTCCAAGATATAAAGTTAGTATATCCCTCCCTGTGAGAGATAGGTAAAATTATCCGTACGAGGAATACTTACAAATCCTTGACACACACAATTGCAAGTTTTCATAACATGTATCTCTCTCGGTTTGCTTTAGTTTTTTTATATGCAACGACTTTGAACACGTTTGACGTCATGGGGTTTTACCTACCCGCGATTTGCGTTTTATCTTACAAGACAAGTTATTTAATTCATTAGGAGAATTACCCTGAATTAAAACACATTCTCAGAAATGGTAGTTTTTTTTTTTTTTTTTAATTGTGTTCACCGCCATGGTACCCTCCGACACAAGTCGGAGACTTTTTTTGCGATGTACGGACTTTGGTCTGTTTTTTTTTTTTTTTTTTCAGTCCTTGCTTTGTTGGATGGTGAGGTTTACGTAATGCCTTACGGTATCCCATATGTGTTTGTTTTTTTTTTTCACTGTGTATATGTTTATAACTATTATATTTCGTAATTTAATTGCTTTTCAATACTAATTCAGTATATATTTGTTATATATAATAATATATACCTATTACCTAACCTTATTTCTATTTATTACATCACTTGCTATTTCTACACAAAAGTTAATAAACTTATCCCTTATTTTGTTATTATTTATTACTTCATTTAGATTTTCTTTTTTAATTTTTACACCACTGCTTATTTCTAAGTTTATTCTTTTCGCACTGTATTTTTCACATTCTACTAATAAATGTTTTATGTCTTCTTCCGTTTCAGAATCACAAACACACACGGGCGAGTCTTTACATTTGAACCGGTACAGGTAGCTTGAAAACCCACCGTGTCCAGTAAGTACTTGTGTTATTATTGAACCTAGTTTTATCTTTTGCAATAACCTGTACGCTGATTCAGCATTGGGAAAAAACATCTTTGTCACAGCAGCCGTTCCACCCTCTTTGTATCTTTGATCCCATTTACTTATCGATTCTTTGCGAATTTGCCTTTTTAAGAATGATAAAGGACATTTATTATAGTCCACAACTGTTTGATTTTGCAGAGCAGCTTCTTTAGCCAACTCATCTGCCCGTTCGTTTCCTATCGCTCCATTGTGCGCTCTCACCCAAAACAGTCGAACTATCTTGCCCTTTTCCACTGCCAACGTCAAGTTTTTCCTAATTGCTATAATTAATGGATGGAACGATTCAGGGCTGCAAATTAAATCTAGAGCCGACCTAGAGTCACTGAGCACATCTGTGGCTATAGTACTATCTGCCAATATTATTTCGGTTGCTCGGTAAATTGCGTACAATTCTGCTTGGAAGACGGTACAGAAATTTTCTAGTTTAAATTTTTTGCTGCAGACTTCTTTTGCATTATTCCAGCAGGATAATGCTGCACCAACTTTACCTTCAATCTTGCTACCGTCCGTGTACACTTGTTTTCCGATAATATTGTGTTTTATCATTGTATCTCTATCCGTGTCTTCTAGGCAGTTATATTCAATTTCGGGCTCTTCTGCTGGATGTTGTGCATTTAAGAAGGACTCCCTCTTCTCAATCTCTCTTAAGCCTATTATATTTTGGGATTTGCCCCTCTTCGCTACAAAAAGAGAATTTGCTTCCTGGACGCGAAGGTCTAAGGGAATCAGCCTTGCCAGAATTAGCGCCGCATTTAGTGAGACTGTTCGGTAACTTTTAGTGACTTTCAGCGCGAATCCCCTTTGTATAGAATTTAGCCGTTTCTGGATGCCAATTTTCTCTGCTGCATTAGCCCACGCGCTGGCCGCGTACATAACAATAGGTTCTATTACAGCCATATATATCGTCCTTATAATCTCCGGATTTAACCCCCATCCAATCTTTGCTGTTTTCGCTAGCTGCTTGTAGATGTTAGCTGCTTTACTGCATACCGCTTGTACATGCTTTTGAAAAGTTAGTTTATGGTCGATTATGAGGCCCAATATTTTCATTTCCTCTACTAATTTAAGGACTGACCCACCCATGCGCAAACGAGGTCGGTCGAATTTTAACTTTTTTGTAACTATCATAGCATTCGTCTTTTGTGGAGCAAACTTTAACTTATTTCTCGCGCCCCATTCAAATACATATGATAATGTATCATTAGCTTTTTCTTGTATAATATCCGCTGTTTTCCCGGAGAATACCAGGACGATATCATCAGCAAATGCTTGACTGTATATACCGCATCTCTCCAAACCATCCAACAGTGGATCCAGTAGTAGATTCCAAAATGTAGGCCCTCCTATAGAGCCTTGAACACAACCCTTAGTAGTTCTTTTAACATATTCCACATCCGCATATTTTACACAGACCCTTCTATCCTCAAAGTAGCTTCTTACTAGTTCACGAAGATTATTCGGGCAATGCTTTTCCGATAACCGACATAGAATTGCCGGCCACCAAGCGCTGTCAAAGGCCCCTTCTATATCTAAAGACACGATCAAGCTAATGAGCTTCTTCTTAATGTTTTCCCTAACGTGTTGAGTTAAGTCGTACAAGGCATCCTCTGTACTTCTTTGCGGGACAAATCCATATTGTCGAGGGTTTGCTTTGGGTAACACGTGCCACCGTATTCTTCTAATGAGCATTTTTTCTAGAATTTTACCCATAACCGGTAATAGACCTATAGGTCTGAGCGATTTGGGTACCGTGTAATCCTTCTTACCCGGCTTCTTAGGATCACTACTGCTGCCTCCTTCCAGAAATGGTAGTTAAGAACATAAACTTGACATACCTCTATAAATAATGTCATATCTATGTACGAATATTTCGTATAACTTGATGAAAGTTAAATTAAGTTATTACTTTAAATTGTATATCATGACTCTAAGTGGATAATAAAGCAAAAACTAAGGAAGGCCACAAAAAGGGCAATTTGCAATAAACAGTAGCGGACACGCGAACTGTGACCTTGCCCTTCTATCGATCATATTGTTAAGATAAATGACCTCCTCCGCGCCAATCTCACTTAATAGGGTCGGATTATATGGAAAGACTCAAGTATCAAGTGAATACGTAAGTTTTATATATTTTTTACTAATGTACTCTAGAAGTAAGAAACATCGAAAAAAGGTATATATGGTATACATTAAATAGTAAGTTTTAACAGAATTGTTTAAAAGTTTTCTGTACTATTATACTAGTTTTTATTAAATAATATCAGTGATTAAAAAAATACTTTACTACTTCCTCAACATATACATGTATATAGACGCTAGGTTAGAAAGAAAAGATTTAGACGTGATAGGTAGATAGCCATCACGTCTAAATGTTTTTACAAAAGATCCATCCATTTACTGGTCGCAGCAAAATTTTCTGGAATGTGTATTACTATATATAGTTTTTTTTAAAAACTGTGCAAATTATAATATTATTCAAGTTAAAGAACAAACTTTTATATATTTTGTGGCTTTTAATTATCAATTTTTACCTAACATTTCCGTTTTACTCATAGCCACAGGAGAACTGATGTGACAGACGTCTTTCCTTATTACGGAGTACCAACAGCTTTTTAATTATTGTTTATATTAATCTGCTGTAAAACACTCGAAACGTCGAGGCAATATAAAAAATTAAAAAACGCGATGAAAATCAGAACTTGATAAATTTTAGTTTTAATAATTATGTAATATACGCCTAATTATAAGAAACTATAAAAACACCTCCTATAAAAAAAATCACTAAAAAGACAGCTAGAAAAGACCTATTAGTATAACATAAGAATGTTTTTCAAACGATCGGAACAATTTTTCTAAATTACAGCCTAGAGCATAGCTGATACAAAAAAGTACATGCTAGTTTTTTTTTTTTTAATAAAAATTTGGTGTACTTTCCAGCAACAATGCAACTTAACTAACATAAAAGATTCAATGTACACATCCTGGTAAGTTTTTCACATTTCATTATTTACAGCATATTTACATCGTTGTCTCTTTAATCACAAAACAGCAAATATGGTAATGTCTACTTATCTTTTGCGTAAGCTGACAGACGGACGAAACTCATTTCGTACCGGCGGCCGTGATTCAGATATGAATACGTTGCATAAATATTTAACTGAGCCTGATGAACTGCCTCTGAATCATAAGCAAAGGTCGGCTGGATCACGAATGCATGCAGCATCCCTTCTCTATAAAGCCGCAAGTTTTATTTACATAAACGCTTTATATCATTATTCTTGTCTTGTAGCTTCATTACGACATTTATATTTTGTTTTTGTTACTTTGAAATTTGCTTAATATAACTAGAAACCTGTTTATTACAGTGTTGTTTTTATTTATTGCTACTCGTTTGCTGATTTATTTAGTGATTAGTAATTAAAGAATACAAAAAACAAGTAATTTTACATTAAATAATCGTTATGAATAATATCAGCTCTGTAGTCAAGATCTAGTAAAAATAGAAGTAAGGTAATCCCTACCTGTCGTAAAAGGGACTTCGGTTTCACGGGGTTTGAAGGTGGGTTTAGTTGGGTTGGGTTTTTGTGGGTGGAAATCCCACATAAACCTGACTTCGCCCTTGGAGCAGGTCTAATCATTTGTTTTTGCTTTATAATGCGTTTGCCGCTTTACGATAAGAGATAGCAAACCTTTTAAATCCATTAACATGTTTTTGCAAAAGGATCTTATTTTGAAACTTGTGAAAGAATTCGATGGAATGCTTTGTTTTGAATCTGAATTTATTTTGTATCTGCGAAAACTGTTTTCGTATATCCACTGCGAGTATTTGTTAATATTACAGGAAAAAAAATTATAGCACCTGTAATTACCTTACCTACTTCTGGTAATTTAGAAAAAAAAACACTATTGTAGCTATCGACGACTGGAAAATATATAGAGTTAATTTCAAAATTCATGCTTTCATTAAAAAGTTATGGTATAACAGTTTTCTTAAATTTAATATTCGTTATTTAATAGCAGCTTAACCTTTTTTGTGTTAAGCTGTCTATAATGCCTTCTTAAAAACGCAGTTTTTATCATGTTGTAGGGTAAATGTTTTATACTAAATAATCATAAGACATGTGCCTGTGCGACATATTATATTTCTAAATCAGGTCCTAAGACGTTTTATGTGTAAACATATCTGTATTATATTATTTGGTAACTGACATATAATAAAGAGTTATATATTTTGTTTTTAGACTATAAACTAGCTGTTAATTATTATTTTAAATTAGAAAGACTTATGCAGTTTGTAAAATGTATGAAGTTGAGAAAGGGATCGGCCGTCAGGGAAAGTGAGTTGCGCAGTGTTCGGTGCGGCGCGGTTTTGTAGGGCAGCACCGCATCAGTCTGCGCGAGCGCGCTGTCGGCTGAAGTGCGCGCGCGCCGGTCGAACTGCCACCACTCCTCGCCACATATACCGGTTCCGCATCACCGAAGACACCTCATGTACTCCACTCAGTGACGAAGGCCCGAGCGTCTGCTAATGACGTCCAACTATACGTCGCCGGTCGCTGTTAAAATCTTCGTGAAGCCGCTTTGCTCGTAAACGCTTTCCAACAGGTCGCGTAAAGACGTTGCGTGTGCGCTTTCAGAAGTGGCAAGAGGCTGTGTTTGCACGAGCGAAAGCGGTCTGGCGGGCCGCGCGGTCGCCGGATCTGTCTGTGTAGGTGTTTTACTTGTGTTGTGTTGCAATGGAAATAAGTGTTAAAATGTCGAAATCTGGTTTATGAGGAGCTCAGTGAATGTGTTCATGCCGCTGTGAAAAACGAACGCACGTGCTTATGTAACCCTGAATTTTTTAGAAGAACAAGTGAGTATGTTAGATTTTGTAGAGCGATAGTGATTAATTTTTATTTTATATTGTAAAACATATATTTTCTTACGAGATTATGCTATAGATTATTACTTAATAACAGCATTAATTTAAACCTTGATTAGAATAATTAATATCTTGAATAAATTTTCAAATATTACAGATACAGATAGTTATACAGAGTAATGAAACTCTCTACCAACTATTCATTAAAAATTACTACAGTTCAATTGTAATTAATTTGGACTGCATGTTTAATAAATCACGTAAGTCCAGTATTTTAATTGACGATTCATTAATTTTCAAGACATGAACTGTTGTGACATACAAAAATATGTTACGCAGTAACATAGGAACAGTAGACTGAAAGTTATTTACCTACAAATTGTAAAAAATTTAATATTAAATCAAGTTACTTAATTTTTTTCTAAATTATCATAACACATGACATCCACAGTTTTTTTTTGTTTTTCTTCTAAATGTGTAATTCTTTTTAAAAAAAAAAATTGTGAAGTCCTATTAAGCGAGTTGGCTGCCTGCCCGACAGTTACCGCGCATCTGTATACAAATATTGAGCGAAGTTTAAGACATCTTATTAGAGGACAGCTTTTCCATAATCTTTTTAAGAGACCGATTAAAGTGTGCTGTAAAAACTACATCTGTTTCAGAACACGTAAATATACAAATCATAATACGGGACATAGTCTTCATCGGAATAAACCTTTCGCGTATTAAAGATTTCCAAATTTTCTAAATTCGATGGCACTATGTTATCACCAACGGTATATCTTTATTGGTAATATTTATTGGTAAACATATGAATATATCTTTCTATAAATTGTGAATATTGACTGTCGTAGCCTTACCCTTTACCCTTTTCTCATTAAGCCCTTCTTATATACAAAGTATAGCGCATTTATGGTTTAAAATGAAATAAACGAATATTTATTCAATGTTTGTGTTGCGAAATATTACTACTTAATATTTAATAATACACAGAGGTAAAATACTGAATATCAACAAAAAAATATTTTGAAAAAAGTTTAAAGTATGAAACAATCAAAGGATATCTGATACCTGATATTTAGTACCGTTGCCATTTGACTTAATGACAATCTGATGATAGTTTCGACAAAGTTTTACAACAATCAGACCTGAAACATTCACTGCAGTTAGTGACCGAAAGTAGCCGTCAGAATTATTAAAAATTCTCGTATGAGATTCGTAACTTTTAAAAGAAAAAATCTTTCTCTTTTTATTGGACAGATTGAAGATATCAGGCGCTTGCTGGAACCATACACAATCAGCAATCTAATGGTTCTAGAAAACAAGCGTCGATTGTATCAAGATAGTATTGTGATATTTTATAACGAGCGTTTAATGATGAAAAAATTCTTATCTGTCGAACTCAACTAAATCAGATTATTAATAATCAAAACTAAGCCGACAAAGAGTAAAGCACTTGTATCAACTAAAGAGAAACATAAAAACTGGACGTTTTCGTTATACAAACAGCCGTTCCCGCAGCGAATTGAGGGCGAGAAAGCATTTCAAAGATCACTCTTAAAATATACATAAGCTCTCGTGTGAATGAGTAGCGGGCTGCAGATAAGATAAATGGACCAGGATACGGACGCACTGTGCAGTGACGTGTTATCGCGTCCATTGCTGCTTTTGGGGTCCAACTATAGAGATATGACGCATAAGGTCAGCTGATATCGCTACCGGAATAGCCTTAAAGCAGGTCATTATTAAAACGATTCTTGCTTCTGATATTACATATCGGGATGTTATTTTAATTGTAGATATTGCTTAATCTATTTCCGTCATTGTAATTTGTCACTATCGTATATGTTTGTTGTTTTTTATTTTAATTACTGATTAAGTTATATCGTAATAATATGTAAACTATTATATGTTAATGTCATTGTATATTTCGGCTTTACATGTTTACCGTTCCTGATAGAATGGAATAATTTAGATTAAATTTTTAGCCTAACGAAATTTTCGGGTAGTATAGCGTTTATTTAATGATTTTTTACCTCGACATTTCGAGTGCTTTGTAGCACTCATGATCTCTGAGAACTAAGGTGACAAACGTTCTGATGTCATAGTTATCACGAAATACCCTATAGCTTTTTAATTATTGTTTACAGAACGATCTACGCAGTATGAGCGCATTGTGTTTTGAAGTATTCTTATGGTAGGTATTGGATTTAAATTTATTAATAATGAGATCCCGAGCCGATGGTATTACCTAAATATGTTCTTTGTTAATACATTATGTTGAAAATCGATAAAATTTTATTTTATTAAATGTGACTATTCGCCCAAATATTGGATTTCATTATAAGATTTGTTTATTTTTTTCAATAATTGATATAAATAAATTAATAATGTTTTGGCTTGAGTTTAACTTCTTCGTTTTTAATATACGTAATTTGTTATTAACTATATATTTTTTGTTATTTAAATAGAATGAATCAATCACGTGTAAACATTAATAAATTTTATTGTACCTACAATTTATTACTTGCGGTTTCCACGAACGACATTATAAACGACAACAGACCGATCCAATTATATTTAAACATAAAACTTTAATTTGATAACTACCATTATCATGTTAATACCGTAAAAATGTAAATATAATAAATAAAACAACAATATAAATAAATACTCTTGTAAAATTTATATAACTTTACCGAAATTAATAAAATAAAAAACAAATTTACTTAAAAATTTTACTAAATTTACAATTTAACCGCTGGTAACAAATTATAGTTAGCGTTGCATATATTGTGTTATAACAGAGAAGCAAATATACATAAATTAAAACAGTGCGCGATGACGAGGAGACGAAAATGTTATTGTTATAACCTAATAAAATATTTAAACCTTAAACAATGCTTTGATTTAACCCTTTAAAGAAATGAAGTGGTTTGCGCTCGTCGTTAAAATAAGTATAGTATAATATAATAACAGTCTACGGTTTATGTTTAACACGCAAAAGTATATGGAATATTTTTAATTTATTTTCCATGCACAACCACAACGAACTGTTAACGAACTACTGTAAGTTTAAGGTCGCAATTTGCAATTTATACGTCTACATTTTTCTAACTAAAGGCACTAAATAAAAAGGTAATTCACTTAAGTTACAGAAACAGGAAAAACCCGGTCGGTTTTAAAAGATTAACATTTTTTATAATCTAATAACAGGAATTAGTTATTAAAGGCGTTAAATATCGTGACGCATTTACGGTTTAATTACACTGAATGAAGTAATTACTTGTAGTATTATTGCATTAAAGCAGTTAGATCGATTGCCTTCAAATAGGAACAGTCGTTCTCTATTAACAATTCCTTATTAGACATGCGCAAAATTTAGAAATATCACGCTGCTTGAATAATCTAGAATTCGTTGATTATTGTACACGTCTTATTTAAGGTTAAACAGCAATGTCGGTGAATTGTGAAATAAAATAAATAATTATGTCAAAGTAACCCTCTAGATATATCACAATACTTATTGTCTGAAATAACACAAATATTGTTAATTGTTAAAATCGCGTAAACATAACAGTTTTACATAAGCAAATTCCGTCATGCCGTTTGTATTAAGTCAAATGAATTCATCGTGGACAATAGGATTGTTTTTCATACTGTTCAGCTTTCAAAGAAATGATGTGCTTGTATGAAATGTACAACATATTTTATTATGATTACCTTATTTTGACTTTAACACCATATAAATTGTCAAATATATTAAAATGACAAAATTTTAACAAAGTGTACGACATGTAAAGTCAAGGTCCTCGACAGTTAGGGAATATTGTTTAGGATTTACAATTTTAACGCGTGTCTGCGCCTACGCATTATTTATTACTGCCCAAACTTACGAACACACGTCTTTCTTCTCATTTCTCTTTTCTCGTCAGATGTCGATGGACAGGAATAAGTTGTAATGATGATCATGATGAACTAAGTATAGCTTGTGTTAGAATCGAAATTTGTATTTACTAGTAATGTTAGTGTAACAAATCATTTATATCATACGTATATCACACATACTATCAGATGAACGTATGATAATTATATTTTTGCTAATACTTCTTCCTATCCTTTATGTAATCATTTTTTTTTTCTTTTTCTAATAATTCGCCATTTAGCTCGTATAATTTATGTTCAACAAATTTGGTTATATAAATTACACATGTATTAATTATATAACAACTATTCAGGTTTTGTCTAGATTTATTCTCGGTATACAATTTTAATATATTTTACGTGAGGTTAACAAACTGCGGTGATAACTTTTGTACTGTTAGATTTATTTAACGAATTCTGCTAAATTAACTGCTACAACACGTTAATCGAAACAGAATGAAATGTTAATCGTTTATCAAATAAACACTATCGCTTTAACACCATTTGATGTAAATTGGCAAAGTAGTTTACGGTAGAGAATCATGTTGTTTCGTAGCGTACACACGCGATAAACAAATGGAAACACTGACGCAGGCAAGCTGCTTCAATCTTTTGTTGTGAACATTACAAAAGATGAAGGGAAGCTCTTCTTTCCAATGCAGATAATAATAGAGGATGTGTTGTACGGACATGTCAGAAAGAGGAAGCGATCGCAGGTTTCTCTAGGTGCTTTTACATCAAACGTCGATGTATACAAAACTACCGTATATAACATATCATAAAGAGGCAATAGTTGTAATTTTTAGGGATATTGTTTTATATCCCGATTTATATATGCTTTTTATTATGTCCAGCAGTGGACTACTGCGGGCTATTGATGATGATGATGAACCTTAATTTTCAACTTCAATTGTTTATCATACTGATTTAATTTTTTTTATACAATAATGGCGGTTGATAGGAATTGTATAACTCTAACGATGAATCCTTATTATAATTAAGTATTAGATATTAATCACACTTGTATGATATTTTTTGTTCAAATGATGTTTAAGCTGTTCTTCTTATCCGTGACTTACAACTTCATTGGACTGGTTGTTCCTGTATAACCGCCTGCTAAAAGTGGTGTGGCATCCTATTACTAACAGGTTTTTCAAAATTTATATTTGGTCAGTGTGAATGATATTAGATTTATTTAGATACAATAAAATACCTGTTATTTTGTGCTATTTATAACCAATGTCAAACACTTGCACGCTTGTTAGCATTTAGTCGAGAGTGAACAAAGATGGCAATTATAAAGTCTCGCTGCTATGTGTCTGACATTTTTTGTGTATACCTTTTTAATAGGCAACATGTTCAGGTAACCTCCAGATTAAGTATATATAACAAAACACGCATAATTAGATTTACAAGGATTTTTATTGAGCTTTTTACATTTTCAGAGACGTAATGGATTTCGTTATGTACATTAAACGTATTTTATGACCATCATAACTTTATATCACAATTTATTTACACATGTATAACATCATAAACTACCTTAAATGAAGATTTTGTAGCAGCTTTAAACGATAATTTATTTGCAATACGTTACGTTCATATTGCAAGTAAATTATTTGTAAAAATTACTTAATATTACTTTATATTTCTCGCTACTAAGATCACTAAAAGGATATATCACTATTTACTGGTGGTCTGTAGACTGTCTAGGTAGGTATCACCTCAGCGTCTATTTCTGCCGCCATACAGTAGTAATCGAATATTACTGTTTTACAGTTTAATCATGACGAGACTTATATGTCGTAAGACGACGAGCACAATGTGGTGTAGTGTATATCATCCTAACTAGCGCCATATTGTTATGGGCGGGGATGTCACAATCAGGTAAACGTCTCGATCAACGTTTCACAGAAATAAAAGAAACCTCACAATATGAAAGGAAAAAGTCAACGTTCCGTTAAGTGTGACGGTGGTCTTATCTAACGAGTTTTCGTGGTGTGATAGTGATAACGTCAACACGAGTTGCGCACAACTGCGATAATATTAAAATTAACACATGCAATTAACAATTAGTTTACTGTAAGTTTATGTAGTATACCTGATTCTGTCAAATAGTTAAGTGTTATCCTTTTCGGTTATTAATTAATAAAACAAACGATCTCTTACACTTATCGGAAAAATTTTAACAAGAGAAGTATAAATAGGATGGAATAATTATGACTGCGGTGAATAAAAATAAAATTTAAGATATACAGCTACCTTGAACACCGTCTCAAAATTTTCCTGAACGTAGCGTACTCGTAGATAGAACAAAAACACTAGTGTAGGATTTTAATAGTTAAACATTATTTATTTTACTTAACATTTGTCATTAGCCGTCGCGATGAACAATTCTCACATTCATTTAGGAAATATTTACGACAAGAAAGGAATTAGACGTTTTAGTTATACTTGTTATGTCTCAAGGATACGAGCACGATGTAATGCAGTGTATATAATCCTAATTATCGCCACATAGTTACCGTCTGGCCTATCAGGCGAAGTTCCTGATTGTCTACTCATTTTGTAAAATAAAAAACAATTTTATACAGATTTCCATTTGAATAAGTTTAATTTAAAGTTCGTTTTCTTTGCCCTTCAATGTGCATGTCGGGTTTTCTTTAACATTTCTAAAACTTAGTTCCAACAGATATGAAATACTAGAAGATCTCTGGAAATACAAATGGTATCATACAAAAACTTGTACTTGCAACAATTTGTCGTGTTTTTGTCCGTCCATTTATCATTATTTTTATTATTTCCTTACGTAACCGATACTGCATTACAACCATCCCGCTTACCTTGTGTTTGTCCGAGTCGGCCAAGAACTAGCACCTTTGTTTACACGAATACATTGTTATACAAGTTTTAAGAATATTATTTGTTTATAAACTTTATTATTACTAAATCATAAAATTAACAATATTTGCGCTGTAAATCACTAACACATAACGCAAACCGTTAAAATTCAGTGTGGTCGAGAACTGTCTATTTTTAATTTGGCCGCAGTAAAATTTTTCAAAGGCGGTGACTCAATTTCAGATGTTGATTAGTGACAATGAGAAAAAAAGACGTTTTTTATATGATAATAGCCGAAACATAGTATTCTGCTCTTATTCGCAAGTTTACTCCAATTCAGTCGGGTTCGTAAAGATCAAAACTCCACCACTTGTGGGTTGAGAATCGCACAAAGTAACTTAATTTTACAATGAAAGCGGTAAGGCGCTGCGCCACGTAAATTTAAAAATACATATTCAGATTTGCTGTTGAGGCTTCTATCTAGAAACTTGCTTTTCTTCTTCGTGGTTACGATATAAGCCAATATTTGCTCGTGTTTATGTGGGTCATGGTCTTAGTTAGATGTTATAACAGGTTATAGTTAAAACAAAAATATTTATTTTCGATAAAATATTTTTTATAAACAGTGTTATTATTAACAAAAAAGTCAAGATTAGTGAAAGTAAAGAATTGTTTCATGTTCACGTTTTCGTCAAGCCATAGACATCAACAGTGTGATCATGGTGAGATGAAAGTTTTCGTAAGTGAAAATTACGTTAAAAAATAATGTAATTTTTTTAGTTGATATTTATGTAAATTTCATTCGATGGCCTGGTTACGTTGCAGTGACACGAAGAAAATAAATAAGAAAAAAAATTATGACCATTACACGTTGTTTACGTCTTCACAGGTTGTACTTTTGAGTTGTTATCTTTACTTGTATATACATGAATTACGATATTGCATTTATTATACAAAACGATGTAAACAAGGATGAGAATATTTATCAAATTTATCATTATTGCAGCAGTTTTTAATGAAAAGTAAATGAAAGCCATTTTAGGGATTTATATGTAATGTTTATTTATAATTATTTAATAAAATATTATGTAAAAAGATGTGTATGAAAATGAAATCGGAGAATGTTCAATTGTTGTGACAATAGGTCATAGTTTAATCATATAATCGTTATATATCGATCTATTTAATAAATAAAATATGGCATAATTCTGCACGCTTGTATGTCTAGATAAAATGACGTTATTTATTTGCGCTTCATATTGATGGGTTTTTGTGTTTTCGTGCATAACACATAAAACATGTTCACGTTAAATGTAATTAAGTCGAAGCGGCTCTTTGTTTTTAATAACTTGATTGGTCTGTTAAAGTAAAAGCCTTTGTAAAATGTGAAATCTTTACTTGGGGCAGCGAGTCTATATTGCTAAGAGTCGAGCCCGCTTCGTGCGCAATCGGAACGGTTCGCGGGAGCGCGGCAGCGGCCAGAGCCGACAGGTCGTATGTACGCGGCGCGCGGCGAAACCGTCTCGGAGAGCCGCAAAGCAATTTTACCGCTCAGCCGGTCGCCGACCGACGTGGGCAGTGAACGTTCCTCCAGTCGTGTCGCCGCTCCGATACTGTCATCACTGTAAACAAATCATAATCATATGACAGAAACTCGCGCACTACTCCTCCGAAATAACTTCACCGCGTTGAAAAGCAACTGAACGCCGTGTGAATCAAAATTATCAGCGATCTATGCGACCGATCGCGGTGAATTGCGAGAGTATCAGGTCGGAAGGTGTATTTTAGTGACGTTCGGAGTTTTAGTGAAAGGAGCACGTTATACGGTTTGTGTTTGAGCAGTGCGAGTGTGCGGTGGCGGGTGACGATCATTGTCAGCTCACGGTTGCTGCCATTGTCTAACCTGGGCGATGTCCGAAGATGCGCGCCCCCGGCTAGACGCGGTGTTAAATAGTCGTTAAAGGACACCGAGCCAACGTCGTCGGGAAAGGCCGCTCTGTCTCCTGAACACCAGTATATGCCTGCATAGTGTATGTATATCTTAATGAAAATACCAAATTGCATAAATTTAAACGAAGTTACAGACTATGTTTAATATGATTACTTTCATTCATAACGGTTTACCGAATGTTTAAAATGAACTATTTAATTTCCACCATCAACAACTTTCTCTATCAATTTACAACATGTAATGAAATAATAATATGTAACTTTTATCAGATTAGATATAATTGAAGTTTCATTTGTACACCTGAACAAGTAGGATATCAATTCATACAGCACAACTAGGTAATTAGAACAAAAATATAACTCTTAAAAGAAAATTATAAGAAGGCGCGTAAAGCGAAGATTACAGGGCTGCAAGATATTTATACTCGTTGTGTGACGCGATAGATTCGAGACAATTTCGTGACTGACACAGTTTTCAATTCTTCAACTAGTTTCCAAAGGAACGTAAATCTTATATTAATATAGTGTATGTACTATTGGTTTGATATTTCTAAAGGTGTAAAGATAGTACAGAGGACACGCATGGTTCAGATTTCAGCGAAAAAGTCTCGTTGGGGAAAGCAAAAAATTTCGTTTATTGTTTTATCCAGTCTAATCGAGCTCATGGAATAGAAAATTCTTTTCAATATTATATAATCTGAAAAAAAAAAACGTGAAATAAATGCTAATGTTCTATAAAAACATTTATCTTAACAATATAACAAAACATTAATAATTAACTGAAAGCAATTAATGTGATTACTTGTAATGCATGCCATTTTTATTAAATGTCGTTAAAAAACAAAAAGGAATGTTTTTAGAGGGTATGATTGAAATCAATTTTGGATGGGAACTATCCCACGCTTCCTAAAACTGAACAATATACGTCTTCGGTAATTAGTAAACAGGATTTTGAGGTAATGATCTCAGAAAAACTGAATGTTCATTACATTAAAGTATACTTAAGTTTGATCTTTCAATTGGATATTCCTATATCTATTTAAAACTGAAAATACCAATGAATGCGTATTCATTTACAGTATTATAGTTTTAAGCTAGATAAAACGACAAATCTATTTAAGATACAGACGAAAACATATTGAGCATATAATATTTATTAACACAAACGTAACTTTTTTCTGATTTCATCAATAACTAAGCGTACATAACAAACGGTTATTTACTCCTCTCGTATAGTTTTTTGAACTTTTAATTTCATGACTTGCGTTTTATTAGGTACTCACTTTCAAATTTTCCTTATACATTGGTTAAAAAAATATTATGTATCTATGCTTGTAATACAAAATATTCTCAGCTTTTCAATGATGATGTGTATATCCGAATCGATCAGTTTTTCTTTCAGTAAAGGTGAGACAGACAACTCAAAAAGATTAACTTTTTCTTAAAAAACTATTTTTTGTTGTGCCACAAAAAAAGTTTTTTGTTGGAATTCGTGGAAATGTACCCGAGTACATTTCCAGTTTCAATTCAATATCTTTATTTAACGTTTGAATTGGTTAGAGAATGTTGACCTTTTAAACTTACCTTTTGCTTCACTGTTCTTTGACTTTGTAAATACGTCCTCTGTTTTTATGCTTTTTTCTTTTTATCACTACTTTATAAGAAAAAAAATACTTATTTTTAATACCGATAACTTCTTTTCTAAATCGGTTAATGAATTTGAATAACTTCTATTAATAATTCAAGACGAATATTACCATTTACTCATAAGGATCTATTATTATCATTACAAACTTTTTTATTATACGTTCGTTCAGCTCGTATTGTGCGAATTTGTTCAGTAAATTATTTACTGAAAAGAAACTAACCTTCGCGTGACTTTGTGTTTATGTTTGGATAGAAGTACAATGCTATTTATATACAGTTCTTTCAGATGTTATCATAATTAGTCTTTAAATTATGGACTGTCTTGGTCTGTAATTTAAAAAGACTAAGCTGTTTCCAAATCAACCTTTAGAGACTAACAATGTAGGGGTTGATTTGTGATAATTACTAAAACTAGCACAAGCTCCAGGACTAATCTTTCAGAGGCATTACTACACTTGACTACCGCATTCGTTAAAGTAATATTGTACCACAGTTAATTTTATCGTAACTTTCTACTTATAAGATCTTAAATTTAAATTTGTATTGATAAGATTTTATATCCATCTTTTAAAACCAAAGTTGCACCCATCATTAGCATAATTATCTTTAGTATATAATGGACCCAGTACTGTTTATTACCAGAAAATGACATTACAAGTTTCAATTGCATTTACATATAGGTCAAATAATTGAAAAAATTTAATAGTGCTAGTTTGTAACTTTTGCTACAAAACGAGGATACCTGTTCCACGTGTACGTGAACCACTTAAACGTTTGTGAAGTATGTACATACATACAAGTTGGAGTAGTTTTTGTATTGATTTAGGTTTTAATAATGACATGAATATTTTCAAACGTTTTGAAAAGTTGTGAATCTAAATATTCGTAAATATAGACAATAAAGTTTGGACTGTTTCTGATTTGTGAAGATATTACATATAATAATGTAACAAATATGGTATCTTAATCAATTTTTTAATAATTTATTTGTTATGCTATCAACCTATTCATATCAAACGCTTTAAAACTTCCGTGTAAGATATTAACATTTCCAAATCGTTTAAAACTTAAAGACAAGTTCAACAAACTTCTGCAAACAAGTCATTTACTCATTGATTATATCGTGTATAAGTTTGTATATGAGTTTTTATAACATGGCCGTTCACCTGATGGAAAATGATAAGCTACAATGCAACGCTGCTCAGGACACAAACCGTGGCGCTCTTTATTACACTGTAGTCGATTATATAAGCTACAGCGTCAGTCTGTTTTATAGACGTCAATGAGGTTTATCGGCAAGTAAACATAGGAAAAAGTGGTTTATATTAATTACTTTTTGTGATATTTGTATAAATTAATGTTTAATTTCCTTAAAAGCTGTCGTATTTTAGTAATTGGTAAACACCAATGGATCAATGTTCGCGCTTCATTGCAGTCCATGACCCGAGGTTAATAAATTTTTGTTCGCAATTAAATGAAAGGAATTAAATGAAACTCATAAAAAAATTAATACACTAGAATAAACATACATTTATGGCATACGAGATATTGTTTTAGTAAATATAGTTGTAAATAAATGTCCTGACTGTCTACTTGTGAAAGAATACCTGAGACCAGCAGTGGAACATTAAGTTGATTTCTTAAAAAGCTTTTTTAATGAATACGAAAAAATACGCACCTAGACATGAATCAACAGGCTTGTTTCAGTTTCTTGTCGAATTTTTTATTCATTTCCGTGAACGCCAAAATAAGAACAAAATATAAGCGCTTCCAAAATAATGAAATACTTTTTGCGTCTATTTCATATACTTTTAGAGAGGTGTTTTGAATTGTAAATTACTTTATATCGTCAGGCGGTAATATTCTGGCCTAGAACTCTTTACCATCTTCGGCCACGTTGTCACTTAACATCATGAGAAATTGAGTTCAAGTGTCGCAAATAATTTTTTTTTGTTCAAAACTTTGATGAAATAAAAAGCAAATTTGCTTATCAAACACGAAGAATGTACAAAGCACAATTCACAGTTCTAAAGCACTTTTCAAGTCAATAGAACTTACTTGAACAAAGGAACAGTCTTTCGTTTGTTCTTTACTTAAGTTTAAATATTAAACAGTTTAAGTAAAGAACTTCGCTCGCTGTTACAATAAAGAAAAGTTCTACATTTATAATGCATTACAAAAACGTAATTCATACCCAATTATAATTTCTCAGTAATTTTCATATAATGGAGCAATGATCTTTATATGTCTAGTTTGTATTCTTGCTATTTTTAGGCCTTTATTAATTTCGCTATAATGTAGTCGACTTTTGTAAGTCAAACTGATAATATCTAATAACACAATGTCAAAAGAAATTTATAACGGTACGTATATTTCTACTACCTAGTATGTTATTGGTATCGAACAGCTATAATTGCGATAAAATTGTATTTGTACAAAACTAAAACAAAATGTTCTTGGTTCCTTCATTATACAATTTGTCCTTATCGCGTCCGATAAAACATGGCTTCACTCAAACATCTTTTTTCTTTTAAAGTAGGTTTTTTTTGCTTGCTATACGTAAATGAATACGGAAATTACTTACTTTAAAAAGTCTTGTTCAATGGTCAAAATTATTTAAACAATTAATATGGAACTGTCGTGTTGAGTATTTTTAAACTTAACACGTTGTAATGGATCTTCCTTTTCAATGCCGGTTAAATAAAAGAAGATTATGCAAATATGGCTCTGGCATTTGTGCTACGTTTGTCCTTTTTGAAATTTCATTAAAATTTTACGTAGCTCTCTCCGCCTACTATGAAGCTGCCGGTGCGCTCATTTAAGTTGGAATAATCAATGAAAGGTAAATACTGATGAATGAGTCCAAAATAGCCGTTTTACCTTTGATTCCATTAACATCGATTATATAAAGAGAAGACGTATGTTTATGTAGAAGAATTTAAATAATGTTTTTCTGAAAATGTCCTGCTCAATTGTAACGAAATCTTCATCAAATTTTACTCTCTGAAAAATAGAATCGGAGACGCTTCTTTGCTTTAAAAATATTTCTAATTTGAGAAGATTGGATTATAATCGAATCTATTATATAATATATATGAGCTCAGAGCACAAATAAAGATTTATACAAATTTATAACTGTAACAAAATCGATTTGGTCCTTTGAAAGATATGACGCTAAAGACAGATACAGATTTCTAAATTAAAGCTCCGTCTCATTGTACTCGACATCCTTGACATATGCATTGTCTAGGAACGCAGAAGGTAATGTGTAAAAGGCATGAAAGTATCCGTTAATTATTAAACTACTTATCCTAACATATCACTCAATTGTGCCACTGCTTGACACCTGATACTACAGCGCCCTTCAAACGCAATGTTCTCACACTTCCATGGACAGATTAAGGGTTTTCGGTGGTAGGAATAAAAAAACGCTCCTTACAATTGGACGTTTTTAATGACCCGCGCAGCGGTTACCTCTTTCTCCAACTGGCCACTTCTCTGACTTCAATTTGAAGAGGGCAGGCACTCAATGATGATGAGCGGCAATTCGAATCCCATTAGTTTTTGTGAATTGAGATTCAAAGCACGTAGACCATCGGCGGGTGTGCAGCTCACGTCAGCCCTAAACGATTGTTACATTATATTAACATGCGTTCACGACGATATATTGCCAGCCGGCACACGAACACAGCCAAACGCGTCTTTCAAATCGTTTAGTTTAATAGCTCTTTTTATTTTACTTCCGAAAATATGTTAATGGTGTCAACAGCAAACATATTACAATATATTCAAATATAGCATTGTGACAGTGCGTATCTTTTCCAGTGTCTAATTTTGATTGTCATAGACAAGATCCAAGGAAGACAACGAAAGAAGTGGTAGAAATAATAAAGTGCGCACGGTGTGTTTATTCCAAATGAAAAAGGTTGGCAACATATGATCCTAAAAGTTTTCTCCAACTGACCGCTCAACCTCAATTTGAGATGGCATGGATGACCATAACAACAACAATTACACTGAGCTATAAATTAACGTAAACAATACTAAACTTAAACATGTTAGTTACGATACACAAGTCACCATATTATAATTATATTTTAGTACGTTAACTAATGAATACTTTGAAAAATTATTTTGACCGCATGCTTACAAAATTTTAACTGATGCCGTTATCATAAAAGACCCTCGTTATTTTTAATGTTGTCGAGAATCAGCGATTGTTTGTGGTTAAAGTTACTGATACATAATTTATATGTATGTATATGCAATTAGTCCCTAATGTTTGTAAATTTATTTATACAAAATTATTATTTCTTACTTCGCAGAATAATTTACAGTTTATAAAACTTATAGATACGACATAAAATATATTCATACCTATTGTTTATCATACAGTTTGTATCTATTAAAACGGTACATTTTCCTTTAAAAATATGTAACCATTATGTTCATTATACTTAAAACGATTTTGGAAAATTACTATTTAAAAACGAGTGCAAAATCAATATTAACTGTTCTGCCATATCGCTCGTTTTTATTTAGAATTTTTAAAAAAACAACTTCGGGTCAAACTTACAAAATAAAGAGAAACATTATAATCAAATCACCCGTTAAATGTTTTGTAATCATACTTCAAAAAAGGTTATAATATACGTCTCGAATTGGAACCTTGTTATTGTCAACTGCAATAAATTGATTCGCATTACTAGAATATCCGTAACAATATGTAATCACAAAGTATTTTAAATCAAAAACAGATGTTTCGTATATTAATGAGACATTTAACATCTTTTCATTGCTTGAAAAAGTGTGTTTCGTTATTTTAAAAAAGTTTATTGTCTCAAATAAATTTGGAAAAAACTGCGCTAAAAGCTTTATTACATACAAATGTTGTAGTAATCATAAAAATTAAGTGAATCATAAAAGTTTATACGTATCGCTCTTTATAATAGCAGGGCGTGTTAATAACTTATTTGCGTTTTGTATGACGTTTATTTTATATGATTCATAAACAGGATACATGTTTAAAATGTTTATAAACTTGTGAAGTCCTGACTATAAAAATATTTAAAATCATTGTTAAAACGTTTCTCAGCAATCAAAGTAGAATGTAACGCTTCAAAAATATTTTTGTCCTTATGACTATGTTATTGTTTGTAAAATGTGGCGATCAAATTTAATTTGAGCTGCGGAGGATTTGGGTGCGGCCTAACCCAAAAGTAAACAAAGGAATACCTTCGTATTACTATAGAATTCAATTGTACAGCAGCTTTTTGTGTATGTATTAAAGTCATAGATTCAAACATAAATGAGTTTCAATCTAAAGATTCAAACATGAATGAGTTCCGAGAGGAAAGAAATGAGAAATAAAAATAAGAAGAAAATTGTGCAGAAATTACTGTTACTGTTTGAAGGCTACTGTAGCTGGTGAAACACCTTAGGTAACGAGATTTAAATTATTATATTTTGGTGTTTTGGATACAGTCTACTACATTGCTATGACAAAGCGTATCATCAGGCGAGTGTTATAAATTTTTTTACCAGTAGGGACTATGCAGTGACCTCCTTTACCTACGTTTCATTACTTTGAATGTAATATCTTATACACTCTCACAATATAAATAGATCGTAAAGTACCGAGTTTACTGGTTGCTGTACGGAGTATCGATTTTAAATTTATCTCATTTTGAGGTCACATTCTCCACAAACAAGGACACCTTTTTTATGTGAAAAACAACCCTCCTCGTACTACAAGCTGAACTTAGTTTCGCTGTGACATTGCCAGCCATACAATTTAATGATCAACGATATAAACTAAAACGGAAATTAATAAATCAGACAGTCGTTACGAAAGCATGCGACGTGTTATGAGATTATCTATTTGTTTACAAGTTAACTGTAACTCAGATACACTTTTGAAGTAAGCTTAGCATAAGCATAAATAGATAAACAGAGAGAATTGTTAGAAATATATGGCAATGGACAAGGCTTTACTGGTAGCAGGTCTATTTGTCGAAGACCTTCTAGGTAGGTACCACCGCAGCTCCAGTTTCTGCCGCCAAACAGGAGTGTGCAAATATTACTGTGTTTCAGTTTGAAGGCGCTGTAAGCTAGTGAAATTACTAGGGTAACGATACTTAGCACTTTGTGTCTCAAAGAGACGGGCGCTATGTGGTGCAGTGTCTATCATCCTAATTATTGTCACGTTGTTATGGACAAACGTTTCACTTACCATTAGGTCTCGCTCGTCTCGTATAAAAAAAGCATATTGCGCGAAGGACTGTCGGTCGATGGAACAGTAAGGTTTTGTAGAGGCGGTCGTGTACCAGCAGACAATGTTGGAAGGCTCCCATAAAGTGGACCGACGATCTGGTGAAGGTCGCAGGATGCCTCAGGATGCGGGCAGCGCAGAATTGAGTATGCGTCTACCGGCTGATGATGATGAAGTATAAATAGCCAATTTAAAGAACTCCACTACCATTATTTGCTTTCAAGATTTTTATCACTTTATCGAAAGTTATGTATTTTAAACCTTTACGATTCTCAGCAATATTATGCTTTGCATAGTAACCTTCGCGTTATTGATTCCAACAATTAAATTTTTTAATCGATACAACAATCATCTGTCGATGGGATTGAAACTATACGAAATGACGTCGTCTTTGACACCATTAAAAATACTATCACAAATAACATAATTTAATTTCACCATTAGCAACAGTATCTTCAAAAATTAGTATTTATTTTTCTACTCTTAAGATCTTCATGTTTTAATATTCAATGGAACAATATTAAAACTAGTCTAAAATTAATATTGATTATTAGTTCTTTACAGCTCGTCTAAATGGAACTAACACATAAATTTGTAAAAGCTATATCTATAATTATTGTCAAGGATTTAAATTCCGGATTATTATATATGTATTTATACCATCGAAAAATATTTAAAGCGTCGGTGAGTAGACATTATTTCACTTAGCACATACTGCAACGGAGATATCGAAGCGATGAATTTGCTTATGCTGACGATACAATATAAAGTATTTCCTTGAGTTTTACACTAATAAGTTGTTAAGTATGTGAATAACTAATAACACAGCCCCGAATAGTGAAAAGATTCTCTGATGTTGTATAATGCTGTTAGTCATTTGATCGACTTTGACATCTTATAGGATACTGGGCCTGGGATCATCAGTGCGGGCTTATGACCAGCTGTTGGCATTCATCGACTGTGCCTAGTGATAAAATATAATTTACTCTAAGCTATATTTTAAAATGTGACCTGATTTATTAAATTCTTGATATATCGCCGCAGTGTTTAAATTTGTATGTTTATATCCTAATATAGGACCTGAGGTCACCTGCCACTAATAATTTATTAGTCCACTAAATTTAAGTTATTTAAGTTTTTTTTACAAGCGATGTTTGTACATGTTAAGAATATTCTGTAAATTTTTCATAACACGCGGTTGTTAAAATTATTCATAAAAATGCCTGAGTTAGTATTGACTAACATTAATTTTATTTTATTTAAATAATTTTGTACTGGTTTGTTGTATAAATATCTGTGGCCTTCTAACTCTGTGCGTATGCTAAATGAAACACTAGTCTGCGCCGGATAAAACCGCAACCTTCATCGTCCAGTCTAGTTTATATTGGTAAATAGAAAAATGATCATGTATTTTTTTCCTTTATCATTGTAATCATTATCGTCTCTAATAAAACTTAAAACAATTTATGTATAGTGCCATGATAATGATCTTTTGATCTTGTCTTCCTGTGTTAGACTTGTACATATTTAATCTCAATTTACAAAAGTAATAGCGCATAAAACTATTGCACGATCAATGCTTCAGAAGTACCACTTAACTTCATTACAATTTCATGTTTACAATCCATGTATTATTTTTTATATTGTAAAAAAAAACTTACAACGAGTTTGCATTTAATTTCTCACATACTGTAACACTCTAAATGTTTAAATCCAATTTATGAAATGTCATGGCGTGTTATGTATAGCGAAAATATAATAACGCAGTTCCACTTGCTACTTTACAATATTAAAATTTTCATTAAACATCAGTTGTTGCCGGTGTAAACCGAATAAAATAGTCTTTAAAGAAAGTTGCACGGCTACGCGACGTAAATTTTTCGAAACTCAACCAGTTTTGTTTATCAAGCTGAAGGCAATTTGTGAACGGTTCAAAGGTCATAAGTTATGAACCCGTTCAATTTGCACGCTAGCATTTTTAACATGCAATACCACATGGAATAATTTCAAAGGCATTACTAGAGTTCAATAATTTTTTTAAGAATAATAAAACGGGACGAGGTGTAATTGTAATCGTAATAATGACAAAGCTTTGATTATTTTCTTAAAAATCTTCAGCTACAAAAATTCTAGTTCGTAATATATAGTAACTGGAAATACTGGGTTTTGTTTGAACTCATATTTCATATGTTGTATGCTTCGTAGTTCGTTTTATTTGCACTCAAATATTAAACCAAAATGGTGGCTGCGTGACCGCGTTCGCTCCCCCACATTATCACGACTCTTGCATAATACAGCCATGTTTAAATGAATGCGTAAAGGCCGTATTTGTTTATAAGATAGAAGCAGAAGAAAATATAAAAAAAAACTCCCTCCAACCATCGCTTAAAACAGATACTCACACTGAATGGAATTATGTAAACCATTTAATCTATATTCTGTTTCGAAAGATAGCGTCGCAAGTTTTCTCAAACTGAATATCGACTGAGCCTAAGACGAAATTAACTTTCTATTTTAATTTTAAAAATTCTGATATCATACATTATTTATTTCTAAATATATACTTTTCATTTACAACAAACTAAAACCTGTCCTCAATTTTATATGGTGTTAAGTGATAATGAGGCAGTGAATGGTGAAGCATACTTGCCAAGAAAATACTCTGTATCTCATTCGTTGTCAGCAGAAAAACGATGATGCTATAATGGCAGCAGACTTATAATATGAGGGTACTAGCTAGCCAGGCGTATTGCAAAACCCTGCCAATCAAAATTCACAACATGTGGCCTCGGAATCGAACCTGGGACTACCGTATCTAAAGGCAGTTATACTTATTACACTTGCTCCATGAGCCTGAAAAGGTAATTCATGCATATCCAAATGTTTTTATAACGTCCATATCGCCATTTACATTTTATTAAAATCCCTTGAAGACTTTCGTCGTATAAATTATACCAATTTTAGTTTTTATACGACGCAGTTGCCAAAAGCAGTTGGTGCAAAAAGATCAAAGAGAAAAATATTGAAATTAACGATTTTTGTTGTTAGCGAAATGTGACAGAGAGGAATTATTAATATTTTTTTATTACATATATTAATATACGAAGCGTTAAATAAATAAGCTTTTCATTTGAAATGATATTGATTGCAAAATACAAACGTCGACGTGATTTACAAAACCAAACGTAAATATTTATTATACAAAATCGACTTCGGCTCGTTTAAATCGTGCTACCACTTTTTTTATTATCTTTAAATTGTATTCCTTTTATTACTTTTTATTTAGATATAAGATAGATCTTACGAAAACGTTGTACTGAACAAATGCAACACTATTTTTTTTATTTAATCATGCTAAGTCTAGCTTAAGTCCCCGGTGTCTTAAGACTCAATCTCAGTACAGGAGCTCTACTTAAATAATCCTCTGCTATACCGTCTAATAAATTGGTTATTTTTTATACAAAAGAGTCTGAAATAAATTATGTCCGAATATATAGTGGTAGAAGCATTTACATGTGGATATTAATATTAACTATAGGTTGATACGAAAATTTAAAAGCTTCCGCTGTCAATGAATTGAATGAACTTAACTTATATAATAAATGCGAATAAAAAATTTATGCCTTCACGCTTAAACTGCTGAATCAATTGTGATAAATTTTAATATTGAAATAGATAGGACCACTGAGACGATTAAAGGCTACTCGTACTTTCCATACAAATACTTGAAATGAATGGGGTAAGGGGAGGGATAATCCTTGAGTGGAAACTTTGTTGCGCCGTCCATTTTGATTTAAACTTCGCAGAAATGTTTTTTACTTCAAATGATTAAAATTTGTATTTTAATTTTTTCAAACTACTGAAAGGGGGGGGGGGGAAGGGAAAAGCAAGGTTATGTAGATAAAGTTTATATTACAATATATCTTAAAATTATTACATTCATCATGTATTCTGTGCTCATCATTGTAACCATTAAGGACAAGCTAAGTTAATTAGAGATGTTAAATAAATGGAGGTAACTGTACAACCCAATGACTGCAGTTATTTTTTTCTTATTGTAGCCTTTGCCAATAATCTAAAATAAATAAATTTACAGTTTTTACGTTAATGATTCCAGCATAGACCGACTACAAATTGGTTAATAAAAGCCGGTAAAGAATTTTCCATAAATCTTTTTGTAATTAGTCTTTTTCACTGCTCTCCCACAGTAATTATAATACCTACTATTGTAATAGAATGGTTTAAATATATTGTGGTGTGCTAATTTCGTGATTACATAAAGATATGATGTAATAAATATGAACATGTATTAACACACGCCATTCTAGTTCAGTTCTCAACATTCTCCCGGAGTTGTCTGGTAGAGAATGCCTTTAGGGATTATAACGTTTTGGCGTATACAATAAAGTTTTTAGATAAATGTAGGTAATATGTTCTTTGTAACTATAAACAAAACTGGTGTGATAAAATCCCGTCTAGTCTAGATGAATCAAATCATCAGTCGATAAACATCCACTGCTAGACGTAGGTCTTTCCAAAGCATCTTAAAGGCGATAGATCCCGCGCTGTTTGCACCCAGCTTCTTGTTACACATTAACATTATTACATTTTTATTTTATATTATTTTGTACCTATTTCTTATAAAAACAGTAGCTTTTTTTTTAAAAATAGATATATGTATTTTTTTTTTTTTGGTTTTTTCTTAGCAAGTTTTATTTTAGTATATATATAATATGTCTTAGTTTTATTTAGTATGTAGTTTAGCAATATGCACCGAAATTACTTTCACTAATATAAAATTTTCCAACAAAAGGCCTACTGGAAGAAATTTCACATTGGAATAAGTAGTGCCTTTGCACTTAATATGTCTGTACATTTAATTTTTAATCTGTGATTTCTGTGTGCATAAATAAATAAAATAACAATAATTACGTACTAAGAACGCTTTCTCTTGAAAAAGATGTATTAGAAATGATAATGATATTTTAATCATAGCCATCAACCGCCTCTGTATCTCAGTGGCTAAGCGCTCGCGTTTTGAGGAGATATTTGATTTTATTTCAAGGCAAAATGTTGTGGAGTTGATACGGTGTGGGTTTTAAACTCGCCTGGCTAACCAACATCTTCATATTATTAACCTGCTGCCGTAGCAGGACTGTTGTGTTCCAACTGTCAACATATGAAAGCCGGAGTGTTTTAGACGACCTTTCACCATCTTCAAACTCTTTCTTTATCCCTTTACATCGTGTAAAACGGAGGTCAAGTCCCATCATGAATAAAATATCTAAAACCAATGAAATAGCATTGACTTACAATCTCATTTATAATTTGATAATATTGATATTACTTGGGAAACATCTGTTAACTTTATCGTGCCGATGGAAATTCTTAAAACCGGTTTTGTTTATTAATTACCTCTATTAAATGTAAATAAAACTTAAGCTTCATGAGTTCGAATTAGGGCGCCTTTAATTTTATGGTCTCCCGTTCGTTCTAAGTTTTAATTGAATTTTCCAGCTAATTATAAGTTGCGACGTATTTTGTCTTAGTTGATTGATTTTCTATTGAAATAATCAAATGTATTTGTCAACTATTTTCCATCACAGGCATTTATTTAAGCGTAACTGTTATAAGTTTAATTTTAAGTTCCAGGATTTCAAAATATTTTATGTTTTGAAAATCGTAGTAGCTCGTACCTATTCTACAGAGCGGTGTTATGCGAACTATTTCTAAAAGGGTATTCCAATTTGCAAAGGAATCCTGTGTTGAACTCTGGGTAACTGACAGTGCCTATTGTTTTAAATAACATCTCTGGACCCTATTGATAACTTCGTGATCACGGTCCAGTTGAAGGCTGTATAATAATATTATTCTATTATTCAATAACAATGCCTCAGAGTTATTTTCATACACAAAGGGAGTAAATTCAGTTTAACCATGTCGACCCGACGTCGCTCTAATTTAATTAGCTAATTCGATTGCGGACACAGAATCCCTCCCTCGGCTATATGACGCCATAACCACGTAATATGTTACTCTAATATTTTATAATAACACTGTAATAGGTTTATTGTTGGTATTATTATACTTTGCTGCAACATTTTTAACGTGGAGTATCTGTTAGGCTAACTTTCGCCAATGCACGCGTCTCCAAGAGCAAACTGTTAATTTTCAGTGATCAATTAACAATTATCACTTACCATTTATGTTTTGGTATAAGATTCAATCTAAATTTATATATATCGTTTATCGTGACGTATATTCAGTAAAAAGGAATTAAAGCGAATAGTATCCGTCCTTACATAAATTCCCATTCCCACAAAGATATTTCGTCGTGTGACCTTTACCGTTTGCCGAAGTGTAGCCTGCGTTAATTCTCCGTTGTGTCCTCGGAAATAGTATTAATGTGACAGTCTTAAGGAGTCACAATGGAATGTAGAATCCTTTGTTATTATGCACCATATATTACACATTACGTTTTGTCCCGGAGGTAAAATGTTTTTGTTTATTTAGAACAAAAAAGGACTACTAGAGCCGGGAAGAGAAAAGATCACCTCTGTTAAATAAGATAAATATTGACTTATAAATAAATTCTTTCATATAAATTCACATAAATATTATAATAACAATATTGTTTATCAATTTTATTCTATTGGTGGTAGTAAAATTGCTACCCTTATAAGTTGTACTTTTACAACCGTTGATCGCTGCTTTGGTGTTTAAAACACTTTAATTAAAGTACATTTGTTGATGTTTTTCTTAATACATCTTAATACCTAAACCTCGGTCATCGCACTTAGTGTCAAAATCAAAACTACTTTTGTTTAATTCAAAGTGGAAGTAAAGTTAAATATTTTATTAAATTAGATGCCCAAACAAAGAGCTTTTCAGCCAAGAAATTAATATTTACGGTCATAATTTTCAATGAAATTATGCTCAGTGTTTATCATTATTATATTTTTATGTATAAATACTTCATAAATTGTTTCTTCATACAATAATCAAGTCGGAGCAATTCAAAATTCATTTAAATATAAGTAACGCAGACATGATTGCTTTTTAAGTTTGGAGAACTTATAAGAATTGGATGTTGATGGTGAAAAATAAAACACATTTACATTTCCGCATAACCTTAAATAAAATATTGCCATTTATAGTTATCAGATATATTATGACTATTCCATCAACTGGTAGTTTTCAAAAATGGATAAATTTAGCGGTAAGTGCAACTCTCACTATGTTTTCCTTTTTAAGCCCCATTTCAATTTCCTTCGAGGTTACGTAAAATAAGTTAGAGCATTAATTCCAAACACTAATTATGTTAACTCAGTATCAATTCAGCATAACACGGGCGTTTTATTTGCTATGGTCGAATACTTTACGAATACATAATGTGGATTCAAACAATTTTTCTCCTTTACGTAACCCTAAGAAAAATATTACAAGAAAAGTAAATTTACATTTTTCTTTATACTTGTAATATCATCGTGTAAACGTTGCGTTATTGAAGACCTTAAACTCTTTTATCTCGGTAACGTTTACTCGGCACGAACTTGACACGAATTAGGCTAAAAACTCTGATATTTCGCTGAGGATATATTTAGCAATAAAGTATGCAAGCAACATCGACATTCATTCAAAGAACAAATATAATACTTTATTACACATCTCATTAAAATAAAATATTTCAATCAGTAAAAAAATCAATACACAGCCAATGTTCAACGATCTCCATAACCTTTAAATACGTATGAGTTAAGAAGAGAAAATACGAAAGGGGAGAAATTAGAAGAAACAAGAAAAAGTGAAATTATTACATCAACTAACTTACTTATTGATATAATAATCCGTTTGCTTACTTAAAAAAGAATGCATATTTCATTAGTGATAAAAATGTCGAGGAAACAGAACACGAATTAAACATTTGGATACACGTTTTACATGGTAAAACTGTGTAGCGTTTTTGCTCACAAATGAATAAAATAGTACTTTTATCCGAGAAATTCCGCTGCTTACTTTAAAAACATCCGCTAGAAATTCCTGAACGTGCGGAAAAACTTATGAGGAAGTATTTGCGGTACACTTTAACAGATTAATAATAAATCTATAATCAAAATTTTCTTCCTCACAAATTGTACTCGTATTTAATAGTTTGCAAAGCACTTATACTAATACGAATTGGATGATGAAAGAAGGACCAAATGACTCTTAAGAATTGTCACAGACCGGAGGCCAATTTTACTTCCTACGGTGTACCTTCCGGGGTATCTATTGACATTAACACTGTAGAAAAGCTTATATTCATCAGATTTCAAAATCGCGTGGGTTGTGGACGTCACTCGTTCCTCTCACGTTGAATATTACTCACAGTTTCCCACACCATTAGATAAATATATTTTCTAATAAAAGCTGTTATAAATGGAAACGCCTTTGTTAACTATAAATGTCAGTTATAGTAGCTGGAAGTTTTCAATTAACTACCCAAGCTTTAATAAACTCTTTTTATCTGGGGATACTACAAGAGAGGCTACTCATGATATATATTATCGTCATATTAAATACATACTAAACACATATCTCCGCAACTTCAAAGAAAAGAGAAGTCGTAAATAGTTTTTTCAAATTTTAAACACTATTTATTGCGTTACTGTAAATGGTAGAATTCATTTATGTATGTTTTATTTTATATTAAATTAAATCTGTCTTTTCAACTTTTTCCCTGTCTATATTTACTGTTAGAAATCTGTAACAACGGTGTTTGTACGTTGTATTATATCTTTTCAAATACAAAGCGGACGCAAAACCATATAAGCTTTTCAACTATTCTCATGAATAATCTAATCAAAAATAAATAAGTAAGCTGAGGTAGCGCATGATAAATTTACCATAAGTTACGCGATTGGTTACAATTACGTACATCAGATATTATGCATGTTGACTTAAATTTTATTTATGAATTCATTTCACGTCCAATTTGTTATGCCGCGATAAAATTGATTTGCAACTCCTTTAACCGATACGCGTCATCCTTGAAAGGTATAATATGTAAGCACTTTATTGCGTTGGAGAAACATGAGCGCCTTACGGCACATCGATATTTAAATGTTCTGGAGTATACAACACATAACTTTTATGTATCTACATTATACATAGTTTTAGGTAAGAACGAGATAATTTTTTTTTCGTTTTATGCGAGAAAAAAACAACACGCCTACAGACACCAACAGTACACTAACAACTACAATAACCTACCTACCTACAAAAACAGAACACTTGCTTCTGCGAGGAAAGAAGTCTGTCGTTTCTTTCTGTAGATGAATGACAATCCAACCTACATTTTCCAAGCCATGTATAACTTGTGTTAATTTACAGTTTAACATTAACTTAACTTAATCAAAACTAATAACCACATTGTGCTCGTCGCATTGAGACAAGATGATAAGTTTTGTTACACCAGTAACTTTAGCAGCTACAACGGCATTGAAACTGGAGCACAGTAAAGTTTGTACACTATCTAGTAGGTGCTATCATCCTAGACGATCCGGTAATAAAAACTTACAAACACAAATGAAGTAATAACCGATATTAGTAATGTAAATCCCTTGATAAAGGAAACTCAAGTATTTCTGTTTTTTTTTTTTTTTTCAGTTTTATCGCATAAATATAGTTTGAATCTGAAAACGTTTAAAACTATTTACGAGTATAGACGATAATGTAGTAAAGAAGAAGTCACACCGATGAAGTCATCGCTAACTTAAGGATAAGGCAAAGCATGAAATGTATTATCGATATTGTAAAATAAACGCAACATTTTATACACAGCGTATATCTTACAAAATAGATAAAAACTTACGATCATTATACAAAAATTGTAGACCCATTCACCATATTTCACCATAATAATGGTCAAAGCAAATAAGTATGCCTCTAATATCAAATATCGTTTTAAAATTGGATATCCGACGACGATAAATCTCCTATCTGCAATTTAAAGTACCTTCATCAAAAACACATTTCCATAACTTGTTTTGCTTATCTTTATCTAACAAATATTATAAAAAGGTTAGGCAGGATGTGAAGAGCATTTAAAAAAAATCCTTGTGGGTATGAAAATTACTCCCTGCGGATGAATTACTGGCTATCATACCGTTATTGACCATAAGCATCAATAACTATTAATAAAATTGCTTATTCAATTATTGTTACCGTTCTATGCCAGTCAACTTTGAGCAGCACAGATATACAGAAGACAGGTGCAATAAAGGTATTATTACGTTAAACTTGTATCTAACCTTTAAAAAAGCTTTTTCTCTAAAACTCGAAGTTGCAAACAAAAGCTATTAGTTTGTAAATTCATTCTAGAACTGTATTTTTTTATCAATCGAAACATTGCCTGTTTTATTAGGTACAAAATTCTGCGGCAGGTATTTCAACACTATACCGATTTAAAGATATAAATTCATACATAAATGTTAGAATAAAAACCTAAACAACTTGTTATAATACAAAAAGTGTATGCTAACAAATTAACATATTAACTACGAACATATATTTTTTTTTATGACAAGCTCGTAAGTGAATAAAGCTTATCTGTTTCAACATCGAACAAAGCGTTCTGTTGATTTGTTATCTATATAGGTATATATGTAAAATGATCACTATGAATAAAACCACTGTTTGCTTGTAAACCGTTTTGCTCTGGTTTGATATTAATAATTTTAAACAATATTCTCTCGTTATTTCTCTCTCACTGATGTTTTTAAAGCTAACGCTTTGGAATCCAATCACAACTTAGCCAGGGAAAGTAATGATGGATGGAATATATTTGACGAAACGACAAAAAGATGTTTGTTTTACAATGCTATTTAAACAGCCGCATTGTTGATATTTTACTTATTTATTCATTTATTTTCTAAACATATTCGTACCATTACCATAACCGAATACCCTAATGCGGTAGGAAGATAAATAGTTATTAAATGTTTACAGCTGTACCATGGTGTTGTTAATTTTTTATACAACTTTGCATAAAGATGAGAAGAACGAACGCGTGATGATTTCTGCGCATGTGGTGTTAATTAGAATGTTTAAAGAGCCACCACTTTGCGTTAAACGCTTCGAGAAGTAAAATTTAGTTACTGCAGTAATTTCACTAGCCAGATCTACCTTCCAATCGGAAAACAGTAATTGCATATAACTCTTTGCTGGAGGTACATTGTATTTAATACTACGAGCATCGTAGATCCTACGGCTATCTGGAGACCGATCAGCAGTAAAAACTGTCTGCCTTATTTTAACAAATTCAGCATATTTATTAAATGCTGTAGCCTAAATAAATAAAAGATAAATTTTTTTTCAAAGTGTGCTACCAAAAGTTTTACACGTGATTGTAATGTCATGCGGAAATTAAATGGCTGAGAAAAAAAACTACCTGAGAAATAATACTAATTTCGTGATATCACGTGAAGTGATCACGTCAATTGACTGACTAACGCAAGACATGCGTCTACACAATTTGGTTTTTTTCCCAATAAGGTTAAAGTTTTTGTAGTAATGATTCGCACATATTAATGTCGGTTCCAAAATTATTATTTATTCTTAAGCTAATTTATCGAGCATCTTAAAATCATGTACGACTCAAGGTCTAAATAAGTATTATTTTTTATGTTGAAAAAGATTGATTATATATTATATTATACTTTATTTTAATGATTCTTTTAACGTTTGTTTAGCTGTATACTTATGAAAGTTCTACCAAAATCCGTCCAATAGTTTTGGATTGATGATTACACGGAACAATCAGAAAGAGAGACAAAACTTTAAACGTTGTATTTTTTTATTTATTTGTTGGAGACAAACAGAAACAAAAGTGGAAAAAATACAAACAAAATTACAAAAATAGTTACATTTGCTTCCTTAAAAGCCTCACTAAGAACATTGTAATATATGGAACTAAGCAACATGGATTTAACGAGTAATACAAACACAAACTAAATCTAATATGATAGTAGTGCGAAGCTCAAATTTTACAAAATAATGAATCAATTAATAATAAGAGAAGAAAAAAAAAAAATATTTATGAATAGTTGTACAGTGTTTTTTTTGTTTTGTCCTTGTAAGCGACGCGTGAGCATGAGAACATGTCTAGATTGCAGAGATATCTATTGTGGAAGTCGCACATTCTGTATAGGGGGTCACGTTTCCCTGTATTAGTTCGGGTTGTCGGTACGTGAAATAAATATTTAGATCGAGTTACTTTAGGTGGTACTAGAAAATTAACCTTTGACAGCAATGCAGGACTGTTTATCTCTCCAACACATATACTCCTAAGGACGGAAGCGTCAATCAAAGATCGTCTATTTTGTAGCGAAAGCATATTGTGCTTCACTAACAATTTTTCGTAAGAATCGCGAGTATAACGCAGCCGATAATTAAGTATGCGTAAAAATTTCTTCTGTACGCTTTCAATTTTGGAAGTGTGGATTGTATAGTATGGGTTCCAGATGAGACTTACGTATTCTAAATGTGGTCTTACTAATGATTTATACAGGGTAATGAAAGTGTCTTTCCGTTTAAAAGGTTTTGTGATACGGGAAATGAAACCCAGCATTTGATAAGATTTCTTTAGAATTTGGTCAATGTGCTTATCGAGTGTCAGCTTTGTGTCCAGAATCACTCCCAGGTCCCGTATAGTAAATTCGCTTTTTTGCTGTAACCATCGTGTAAATTTATGAAATAGTTGATTTGAATTATGTAAAAAGCAATTTCGATGTTACAAAAAGAAATTTACATTTTATTCATTGTAGTTAGATTAATTACTAACTAATTACTGTCTTCACGATGCTGATTACAGCTCATATTAAAGTGAAGTAGTCTACTAATAAAAAATAATTTCGTCCAAATTCTTAGTCAGAAGCGAACTTACCTTAAAAAAACAACAGATGGCAAAGCGTATTGGTGTTCCCCTCACCACCTGGCGTTCCACAAACAATAAAAACTACTCATTCTCTTACCTAATTTACTCAAAATGAGGTACTTCGATACGAGTATATATTTTTAGCGTCAAAACGGGCAGGATGTTCACCTGACACAAGAAAGTGGCACTACACTGTGATCGTAGCTTTGAGACGAGATGTTTAGTCTTGTTATACCAGTAATTTCACCTGCTAAAGCGCCCTTCGAAAAGGAACCCAGTAATGTTTATACAATACTGTTTGGTGGCAGAAATAGAAACTACGGATGTGTATGTAATAATACGCCTGTATCTGGATTGAAAAACATCTCCTTAATCATTGTGTTTACATTTATAATAAATCACAAAATATATTCCACAAAATTGGCTCATTAACATTTAGCGTCAATAACAAAATTATATTCAACAAAATTGGCTCATTAACATTTAGCGTCAATAACAAAATTATATGGTTGTACAATAATAAAGAGTATACACATAGATCTCACTCTTAGCTCCTGTTTTAATAATTTCCACCGTTCTAAAGAAACCACGATCCGACCATTACTCTCGAGTATCCTTACAGACAATTTGTCTTGAAGCTAATTTCTTAGAAAACCCACAAAGTATTCAAGCGTACGAAAATACATTAACTTGTTTAAGACGCTTTCAAAGTTTTTTTTTGCTTACTTACGGTAGGAAAAACATTTATCTTTTTTAACAATACTCTGTCACGGAAAAAAACATTTATTGTTGAGATTCATACTTTTATACTATGGCTGGAGCACTGATGTTAGATAAAGTGCTTTTTAAATAACTTTAAAATTCCAACTACTGAGTGGAAAGTAAAAAAAAATTACATATATTTATATTACATACAAATTTAAATTAGTGCGATTTTTATACCATTTGTTACTGTAGGAAAGTGTCTATTGTGTGTGAAAATGTCTGCGCAGCCTATTTTTCTTTAGTCTATATTCAAACTACGTTTTTTTCAAACAATTATTTTGTAGACAAGAGTCGGTGAAATCTGAAACTACTGTAATACAACGTCGAGACCGGTTGTTATTCCAATTCGAACTCTTAAAAACATTATAATGATACTCATTTTAATTCCAGAGGTTTTTACAAACTGTTGAAAATAATAATTCTAGTACGGAGACTATCTTCCTGCTGATCTATGATCGAGTAAGACATCGTGACAAACAATAATTGAAGAGATAAGAGCAGTTTCGTACGTAAGATATCGATTAAAAAAAATAAAACATCTAAATTTAAATTATTAACCACACGAATAGTTCGTAGCAAATATGACTTATTCTTACTCACAAACCGGTTAATTATTAAGAAACGATTTGCACATAATGGTAGTTAAAACGAATCGTTTGTTTAAATAAACCGAATTAAACTAAGAAACTCCGTCGTTGAGCCGAACACGGCCTTAAAATTAACAACAAACTCCCTCGCAACTAATTAATTGGCTTCGTCAAAGCTTGGTACCTGCCTACCTTAATTCTGTTACCCGCTGCGGTTACCCACTCTGGTAATAATTGAAACCACGTCAAATTGTAGCTGGTTGGAATACTTTTGTTGTTAGTCCCCTTGTCGCGGTCGCTGTTTGAAATGAGTACAGGAATATTTTTTTATACTTTTCGTCTTTTCATGCATATTTTTCATTTCTGAATTTTTGTTAATTAGCAGATTGTTCTTTTTGCTAGTTGATGCCTATTGGAGTTAATCAAACGAGACCTTTTAGGAGTTGTAAACACTTTTTGTCCTGGTAAAGCGCGCTTAAGACAAGAGTCTGTCATGTAGAGACAATGTGCATCTGGAGGGCTAAGGCCAGACGGTCGGTCCAAAATTTGTTATATTTATGTATAAAATATGTTTATTATTCCAAATGTAATGAATTATCAATTGACGACACCTCTGCAATGCGACAAAATGTAAAAAATCTTGTACAATTCAATTATAACCACAACTTCTATAACATATCTTTATTAGATAGACGTGTATATCTTTTCACCGTTGTATTTTTTTTCGCGTTTATATATAAACATAAAAGTTACGCAATTATGTTAATGCTATAAATGTTTTATAATAGTAAGTAATGAATATATAATACAAAGCACTATGTTAGACTAGTGATTCTATTAGTATTTGATTTAAAGTTGAATTTTTATTGCAGGATGCCGGCGCTCCGGCTGCTCGGGCGCAAATGGCTGGCAGCCTCCGACGATCTCGTATTTCCAAGTATCTTCGAGCTCCTATTCCGATTTGTTTGGTAAGTGCTCAGATTGCATACTACACGTGTAGCAACTGATAAAACCTGTTGAATTTATTACCTACAAAACATTTTGGAACGGAATTTAAACTATAAACATAAACACTACCCCACCGTCGTTTGCTAGAAAACAATATTATAGAACAGTAAATTATTCATTAAAGGTTTGATAGGCGATGTAAATGTTTTAAGCATTTATTTTAGGTAACAAACAGCCAATACATAAACAAGATAACAAAATTAATAATTCTAAAAGGTCTACATGTAGTAGCGACAAGAAATTTAAATGTTAACAGAACTAATTAAAGACTTAAAAATAAACTGTTTTCATATAGCAAAAAACGATAAAACACTAATTATTACATGTAGTACAGATCACGGCAATTATTCTATAGATATAAATGCTCAAAAAATATGTCAACATTTCCAAATGATTTATTGATGTAAGTGCAAGAACTATGAAAGGATTAGTTTTTTTATGTAATTTGTCTGACAAAAAGGTTCATGAATTGTTCCCTGTGTAAAATAAAGGAATTTTGAAGAAGATTCGTTCTAAAAGTGTAAAAGGATCATTGTGGTAATTAAATTTCTTTTTGTTTTTTTTTAAATTACTTAGTTTACTTGTGTATACATAAATATTTGTTAGAAGAAAGTGATCAATATCACTTAACTACATTAATGCCCAAAATGTGAAATTCGAATAGAAAACGAAACACGCCATTTTGTCAGTACAACGTTCGATAATATTACATCTTTTACAAATACTTCCTAAGGGAAGCGGATATTGTCATATCTATGCTCATTTTCTTATTCCTAATACATCTGAAAAATGGCTTAAAACTTTTATACCAATTTTCATGGCGATCGGTTAAACGATATTGGAAGTTGACACGCTTAAGCGAAAACTGTTGGCAAAGCGAAAGGCGATAGCGTGGACATACTTTCCACGATGTAACATTTTTTTAATAATTTCATTATCTTTTTATGTGGCTTGTTCAATACTAATTTTAAATCATAAATTATTATTTTATAGAGAACTTGCTCTGACGATGACGTATCCATGAAAAATTTTATGTTGTGAGAAAGTATTAATAATGGCCGCCAAGTCAGAGTGAAACTTATATATGAACGCTACCGTATACTTTACAGTATGTTTGCAACGCATGTGTTCCGTTACATCGATACGCAATTCACTAAATAAACAAAATTATTAGCAATGCATGTTTCAAAAGAGAAATGTTTGTTTTACAAGAGTATTTATAATAGCAAATGATTTGAGCCTATTGCCTAGTTATTACTGTAAACATATTTTCAATTACTACCGCTACGTATAATTACCAACAAATAAGACACACAAATACAAATGAGGTAAACCTGCGGACGGTGAAGTCAATAAATTTTAAATTTGTACTTTAAAATAAAATGAAATCGCGACCAATAATACGTTTAAATACCAAAGTATTAAACAAATTTCTAAAAAATGTGTTCAAAAAAGAAATAAAACACTTTTGATGTTAATTTTAACTAAATAATTCTATTAAAAAATGAATAGAACTCACAATAACGTAACTGTTGCGAATTACTGGTGAAGGAAACAGCACGATTTGTTTGTAGATTATTCAGAGTTCTGTTCTCTACATTTTTATAGTGCATATATATATACTGTATTTGCTTAATAAGCAAGTTTTTTTGTCCTTGAAACGGAGAGTTAGCTAATATACAAATCCACCACTAAAAATAAATAAAAAGATTAACAATACAATTGAATCTACTCAAAATTATAATTAGACATTATTTAAAAAGATTCTTAATCCTGTGATTTGATTTAAAAATTAACATAACTTTTAATACAATGCTGCTAATATGCACAACTATACAAAAAATACCTTGTCACATTTATATAATATAACCTATCACTGTTAACTATAAGAAATACACTTAATTATGGTCACATTAATTAAATAAAACAATAAAACTTTTTAATTTAAATTGAGTAAATGCAGAATTATGAATTTGAATTGCTAATCAATGTCTGAGAATCAAACCTTTTAATATTAGCACTCTTGACAAAAGAAATCAGCTAACTATGGAGTGATTTAAAAAAAAATACGCATTTAATTCTGTGTATTTTCTTATTGTATTATCACAAAACATTTTACAAATTGATTCAATTTGGATAATTATTTTGTTTAAATTCAAAGTTCTTCCCATAAAAATTTTAAACTAAAATTCAAAAAGACAAGTTTAGAACTGAAAATTTTGCAGCAGAAAACTGAGTGGTCGGGAACTTTTTTTGATCGTCTTTTCTCACAAAAGCATGACATAACACAATAACATTATTAAATGTTATTACACAACCCGTACGCAATAAATCAAAAAGTACAATAAATGTTACTTATGTCAACAACTATATATGAAATAATTGTATTCAAATGCAAATTTATTTTATACAAACTGTCTAAAGACAGTAAACGTATTTCCCGTTACTTTTTAACGCTTAGTAAAAAGTGTATTGAATTATCACCGTCTGTGTTCTATTTTTTTTTTATTACTATGAGCCACTTTCGGCACAACTGCTCTAACCTTGGAAACTGCTGTTATAACACAGTAATGGATTTTAAATTGCATCGTCGTCTCTTTGATTGCCTTTATTACTCGCTACTTCATGCGAACAACTCTTAACCTTTTTGGAAGACGACTCTCGACACGCTTTGCGATTCTTATGCAACAAATTGATTAATTTTTAAATTGAAAATTTATTCTTCAAAACATTTTTCATAACAGTAAATGTGCAAACGTTAAGCGTTCTTCTATTTGTGCTTGTAGGTAAGCAAAATTTATCGCAAAAAAAAAAACAGATTTTTTTTCTTGCTTACTCTCTGAATAGCTAAATGTGAATCCGGTATTAGTTTAGAGCACGACGTACTATCGTGCTTCCGTGTTACTATGAAATGCCAAATACGCTTTAAATTCTAATTTACATCAGGACGGCAACATTTTTATTTGAAGTGTTGAAGTGTTACTGGTGGTAGGTCTCTGTTGCCGGAGACCGTCTGGATGGGTACCACCGCAGCTGCTATTTCAACCGCCGAATAGTAGTGTGCAAACATTACTGTGTTCCGGTTTGAAGGGCGCTGTAGCTAGTGTAATTACTGGGGTAACGAGACTTAACAAATTAGGTCTCAAGGCGACGAGCGCAATGTGGTGCAGTGTGTACCATCTTAACTAGCACCACGTTGTCATGGGCAAGCGTAACACTTACCATCAGGTGAACGTCTTGCTCGTCTCGTCGCATAGTAGTATAATATAGATCACAATTTAAGCGGTTCTTTTAATAAAAAAAATATTTGTCCACAGGCTTGTGCTGATCGCATTAGTAGTAGAAGTCCTTATTCCAATAACCTGGCAATGCCAGAGCGAAGGTTGGAAGGGGGGCGCCTTCGTGAGACTCTACCTGTGCGGCACTCTGGCGCTGCAAGCTGTCTTGATGCTGTTGCTGGCTGCACTGGCGCAGCAGTCCGCCAGAGGCACCATCACAGATGTCGACGCGAGGAAAATGGTTGCACCTTTATTAATATTAAAGTTAGTACTTTTTGATTTCAGTACTAAATATTTTTTAGGTGTTCGTTAGACTATATTCACTCCTCTTCACCTTCAATCCTTCAATTCACGCATATTAAATTTACTTTACCATATCAAGTTTGTTACATGTCAAGTGCTTAATGAAATTTGAATCCCGTTAACATTTACAAAGGCACGTACCCAAATCACAAACTCAAACAGATTGTTATCTTTGTTATTTAAACTTTAAGTATGATATAATATGGACCATTATTTTTTAATGTTCCATAGTAAATACTAGCAGTAAATACTTTCGTAACGTTTGCACAAATTTATTGATCATAATTAAAAAAGAAATAGTTTTCTTAATTAAATTATTTTAACAGTCGTGTTCCAATGACGAGATAACAACATTATTAAGTAAAAGCGATAAAATCTTTAAAATTTTAGTTTTATTACATGTGTAATATTCTCATAAATATAAAAAGTGATTATTAACTGTTGTTAATGATTAATTATTAGCAAATAATAATAGCTTTTTATATGGTAATTGTAAGCAACAATACATAATCAGGAATTTTTATTATATAGTAATTTCTAGATGTATTGCGGGGAACTTTGCATTTATTTGTTTTCGTTTCATAAATCCTTTCTATTCACGTAGCATCACTTGTTTGAATTGGTGGAAAGTTTAAAGGATCGTTCGTTCAAATAATATGCAAATGTGACATTAACATTTCTATTGCAGGGTTTTCTTGGTGGTGCCTGAAATAGGTTTAAATGTGATGGGAACAATGTGGATGTTCTGCGAAGTAATTGAATGTACCGTGAAGGATAAGTTCTCAAGTATTGTAATACAAAGTAAGTTTATACATACTTTATAATTATCACGGTACTCTACTTAATTTTAATTGAAAAATAAACACTGTTTTCTTTATCTAGGTATAGTACTTTTCAACTGGGTCCAATTGGCACTAACTGTTTTTGGCCTCTTTATGGTGTTCGACCCATTGGGGTCCGTGAACTATGATGATATGCAAGACACACCCAATCAAGTTCGACATCATAAAAAAGTAACCGGGCTTTGGTCTAGAAGATTTCGTTGGGCCTTTTGCTGGCTGAAGAGGGATGAGCACGGCAAAGAGGCGTTTCAACAAGTTGCAGGTGAGCATTTCTGTATTCGTTAGAAGTAACACGACACAAATTTTTTTTATTAAACTATTTTTAATTTAGTTATTTATGGTTTCATCTGATTACTTTAATTGCTATAATGTTGCAAGTTGTTTTAAAGTAATTTGTTTTAAAATGTGCATTCAGATTTTATGCAAAAAAAAACCACTGCTTGAAAGAAAAGGCGAAGACTGATATAAGGCCCGACAACTATTTGAAAAAAAAAAGATTGTTAAAGCATTTTTTTTACATTTCACGTAGATAATATTTTCGCGTAAATATCTGCAAGAGATGCTGCTGGTAAAAAGAGAAATCAAAATATAATACATTACCCGCATTTTTACTGTAAAAATCTAAAATTGCTAAAACTTAGATACAATATGCATAAATTACGTAAAGATCTAAAAATATGAATTTGAAATAATTAGTTGGAATTACTGGTAAGCCATTTTATAGCCAGTGGTTAAGATTGCGCAAATAGTCCTCATTTCCTTCACTTATTGCTTGCGACATGGTGCAGCAGTCTTTCCATTTTACGCTTATAGCCTTTTTCATATAGAAATAACTGGACTATGGACTTTGGTCCATAAACATCTAAATCAGTTGTCGCCAAAGTCTTGTCATTTTATATCACGGAGGAATTGCGCGAGTTCAAAAAAATCACTTTAGTAACAACAACATAAACAAGAAAATGATAATTATCACCGAAAATAGATTGTATTCTGCTTCAGTATGTTCAATAATTAATATATCTATTTGTAAGTTTTGGATCCATTGCTTCAATACAATTATTTACCAGAAGCCTTGAGATAATTTCACGATTTTCTCAGTATATTTCAGTATATTCTACACAAATTGCCTCGGGATTGTGATACGAATATATTTATAGGATTTGCGTATTTCATTTACTATGAAGTAAAATAGTAATTAACGGCAATTGCTTTTTATGTGAAGAATAGAGATAATCGAAGATTAAACGTTTACCGTTTACAAACTTTGTATATGTTAATAAACGTTGGAGAATTACGTGGAAAAACATAAATGTTCATATATCTGCCACAAATGTTTTGTACCAGGTTGTTGTGTTGTTTGTTGTTGTAATTAGAGGATAAGTTACTAAATGTTTACACTGTATATTGACGTTTGTTCTTGACATGAAAAATGACAAACTAACTTCTCACGTACGAAATAACTCGCTATCGTTGTATCTGAAGTAATTTTGCTCAGACTTATACTTTCGGGTCAATGGCGCGGTCTCTCCAACTAGGTTACAATCTTGTTTAATAATAAGGTAAAGAAAAACTGAAAGGCGTTTAATTTAGCGTTTGCCTTTTATTTTACCTACTTTTAGCCTGTTTGGTATATTAATAAAGTTTTTTTATTTTAGCTCTACTTAGCGCTCTGTTCAGGTCGACCGACCTCGTTCCATCGGATGTAGTTGCTGGCTGCGTGCTTCTAAGAGTACGGCAGAAACGTGAGACAAGGGAAATGAGACGTATCCAGATGTTGAATGACGAAGAGCCCATATATACCACGGATGTAAATAAAATTTTTTCGGAAACTCCCCCGTGGATGAATTTAGAAGATGCATTACACTACCTAAAACTGTCGATAGCGGCCTACGGTTGGCCCTACGTTTTATATCGACATTGTTTCACCGGATTTTGTAAACTCGCAAAGCATTTGACATGCTGTTGCTGTCGGTACGTATTTCATTGCAGAACAGGAAATAGAATATTAGTTGCAATCACCGAGTAACTCCGAAATTCAAAGACTTAATGAAGTCATTAAGAAATATTTTTTTAAAAAACATTCCAATACAAGTTTTAAAAGTTAGATTGTAACATTTTATTAATTATATTTTACTTCGGTAACTATTCATAGGAGCATCCTCTAGATGAAATAAAGTTGTTAATGTTAAACATTTCATTAAAATAACAATGCGCATAATAAATATATTACACCAAAGTTTTTAATATCTTTTAATTTACATATAAATGTAATTACAGTTTTGTTACTTTTAAAATCAAATCTGCAATAATCACTGTGATTATAGAGGAGACATTACAAAACAATGTAGGAAATAAATTTAAGAAAGGGTCGAAATCATAACCCAATTCACGTTTCAGGCCAAAGAACTCGATAGTAACGGACGACAACTGCTGCTTGTGCCACTTCGCCGGCGTCAAGTACATGTCGAAGCTCTCAGCAGACGATATCATCTTTGCTTCTTTCAACAATCGAGTCTTTGAAGTGAGTTTATATTTTGATGAATTTAGAAAAAAATAACGACCATATAAAAAACCGTTCGAGATAATTCATAACGACGTAGGCTTAAACAGGTTTCTTTTTAATATACTTAATTTATGAACTATGAAAATTCCTGTGTATGGTATGTAACGTGATCATACATAGTAATATTGAAAAGGTTAAAAGTCATGTTAGGAACAATAGTTTGAATATAAATAGTTATATTATTAAAATATTGATTATTAAAAAAAAATCCTAAAAATGTCTCCCACATTTCAGCTTCCTTTCTGCGTTATAGCGGATCACGACCGAGAGAGCATTGTTGTAGCGGTGCGGGGTTCAATTTCACTTAGAGACATCTTTACAGACTTTACGGCTGGTTCAGAGAAATTTGAAGCGGATGGTGAGAATTTAAAAACCTAAATTATTTTCTGAGTAATAATTTTGCTGGTGCACTAAATATACATATTTCAATAAACAAAAGCAATTCTGTGCTTTTCATAACGTAATTAATATATAATTGAAAATCTATAAATTATAAATCTGTCTACTCTTTTCTGAGAATATCTTCTATAGAGATTTTCTGTGTGTGCATATTGTATAAAGAATCGATGTTAGAATATAATAGTTAAAATCAAACATAGTTACTTCGAGCTTTCTTTACAAGTTTTTTTGATTACATGAACGATAATCTTCACCGTAGTTCCTTGTTATCGAAAACAAGGATGTAGTTAGTCTATTTTGGTAAAGCGCACTTGTCTAGAACAAACTTATTCATTGTCTTTCTTAGCAAAAATACACTGTTTTCTGACATTTATGTTCGGCCCCAAACCCGTTGCGCAGCCGCTTATTTCGTATAATTTGTGTTTTTGTAGTATCTCGTCTATTCCACTTTATCAATTAGTTTGTAACAGGTTTGCCGGACGACACGGCCGCTCACAAGGGCATGTCAATGGGCGCTGCTAAGATGTTGAGACGCCTTATGCCCGTACTGGACCGTGCGTTCCAACAGTTCCCGCATTACGATCTAGTCCTTACAGGTAATATCACAACACGCTGAGATCAAAAAGAAAATAATAGACAATAATATAATTCCATTCACATTCATGACTTAAATGTTTCCGTTGTGTAACAGGTTACTCGCTTGTCTTGTATTACGTAGTTTGAAAACATTTTTCGAAACTACCTAGCCTTACTGCTTACATTTACATTGTGAATATGCTACCATAATAGCATTGCTTTATTCCTATAGTCAAATATACGAGAATCATCGTATTCTCGACAATCACGGTATACATTCTTCAGACCTATTGTTACTTATTTACAAGCCATTTACTTCAGTAATGACTTAGTACGCGATGAGGATAATAAGTATAACTGTAAATGCAATAACGTTTGTAAATATTTATTTTTCCTCAAAGTAGATGTTATAAATATTATCACACTATTTAAGAGTTATGAAATAATTTCGTACGCCTTTTAACATTTTTTTTAAATGAGGCGAGCGATGAAACCTCGAAACTTCCAATACAAAGTGTAAATGGTGCTTCGGTTAAGTCTCTTCCCCTATTATTTATACTATTATTTTCTGAATTATTATATAATTTAAGTCAGTAACAAAACTTTCACATCGTTTCCATTATTCAGGTCACAGTCTCGGAGCAGGTGTAGCAGTTTTGGTAGCATTAAAACTAAGACCAAGATACCCTCATCTCAAAGTATTCGCATTTTCAACACCAGGTAAGTGTTACTTTTGTCTATACAAATTAATATAATTTATGTGTCTGTTTGTAGTATCACACACCAGCCAGCTTCTTACATTTTTCATGTGTCACAACACAAATCAAAAACTATATAAAAAATATCGTTCGCTGTATAGCAGACGGTACATAAAGAATTAAAAATAGTATGCAGAGGTAATATACAAATACGCCGGCAAAGTAATATCTGCAGGGTATCGGCTAGTAATTAAATAAATAAGAAAACTACATAATTCGAAGGAGTCTTCGAGAGAAGAGTGAGCTTAACAAACTGGAATATTAATCCGCTTACCATCAGGTAAAAAAATTAAAAACCCTTACATTATCCATAAAAGATTGTAAGAAACTGTTAACTCGATTATTTTGTTGCGTATTATAATTTATGACTGCGTTTAATATTTCAGCGGGCCTAATAAGTCGCGAGGCGGCGCGGTTCACGGAGAGTTTCGTGCTGACCATCGGAGTCGGCGACGACCTGGTGATGCGGCTGAGCGTCCACAGCATAGAGAACCTGCGCACCAAAGTCATACAGACAATACACGCCACTAAATTACCTAAGGTACAAAAGGTTTTGCTATAAGAAAATTGTAAATAAAATTAATTTATTTTTAAGATGTTAGTTGCTTTCATTTATTAGATTTGTTTATTTAGGCGCTTTTTTGGGTTTCTGGTGGAAGCGGCATAATATTTATTTTTTTTATTTATCATAGACTAGTGCCTGACTACGATCCCACCTGATGGTAAGCGGCGATGTAATCTAGGTGGTAAAGCGCACTAGTCTAGAAGAAGCCTGTTCACTCTTTTTTTGAAGACCCCCACATCATACCTGGACGGAAACACTGACGCCGGCAGACTGTTCCACTCCCTCGCTGTACACATTATGAAGGACGAAGTGAAACGCTTTGTCCTAATGCGCGGGAGATCGACAACGAAGGGATGGATGCCTGCGGTGTGTTTGTACGTCCGATGATAAAAGGGCGAAGGCGGTATTAGATCATGCAGTTCTTGAGCACACTCTCCAAAGTGCATTCGGTGGAATAATTCTAACCTATTAATAATCGGTTCAAACATGATGCGCATGCTAATTTAACCCTAACAGTATGCAAACATACTGCGTTCAGTTTTAAAAGACGAGACTTAACAACTTATGTTTCGAATACTGTGTTGACCTGATTAGCGCCACATTGTGGGCAAGCTCACCTTCAACTGAACGTCCCATTGTAGCATTAACAAACCTGTGTGCTCTCGTATATACGTTCCGTTACACGTTAAGGTCCTAACTCTTTTTTTTTCTATTTTCAGTACCGAATAATGCTGAACGGGTTCGGTTATGCACTGTTCGGGGTGCCGGCGCGCGACCTCGAGTCCACATGGCGGCGGCCTGAGGAGCTCGAGGCGCATGCAGCTGATGACTCCGACGCTCTGCTCGTGCAGGGTGTCTCCACCGTGAGTGCTGTCAGTTGAATCCTTTTTATCCGCTGCTGCGTGTGACAGTGTGTATCGATGTTGCTCCTCATCATTCACCATCACTTCGTGTTGTTGTGTCTATTTACAAAAAGTCATATCACATTATAATCTGTCATACGGTCTCCGAGTGTAATCTCTCATTGTCAGTGCTTCCAGTTTTTCTTACCACTGTGTGCTGTGGCGGTATGGTGTCGTCTCTTATCACCGCTTCTTGTTTTTAAGTCTACCTTTCATTCCCCGTGTCAATACTGACTGTGTCTATCCATTTACCATATAATATGTATACACGGCATAATTATGTAGAACCATAGGCTTGTGGTATATAGTTACTTTTGTCAAACTTTCGTGTGAAATTTGCAGTTTACGACTCACCGAGTGATTAAAGTAAACTTTGCTACAAACGAATAGTAAATTAACCAGAGTATAAATATTTTATCAATGTATTAGTTATTTGTATAAACATTTTACTTGCAATATATTCCTCTCCAGTAATATTACCTTCTGAACAGCTAAAAGGTGCTTTGTTTTGTTTTTGGTTTATTGAGCACTTTGGTACGTTACAATTTGTCAGATTTCACTAAGCTTTTTATATTTTTAGCTATATTTTCATCAGAATTCAATTATAAAAATTTCTATAAAACTGTTTCATATCACACAAATCTCCATGTTATAAATTTTTTCCTTCATACTTATAACGCCCTTTAAAACGTGGTGAGTACGATGATTTTAAATTTAAATAGTTTTAAGTATTTTTTTTTAAGTTTTATAAGACATAAATTTATATTTGAAATAACTAAAACAAAATTACAAATTAAAATAAATATTGGAAACAATACCGATGAGCGAAATACTTATAATTTATATAATTAATGATTTTCGATCTTCAATCCCAGTAATCAAGGGGTACTACTACTCCATGGATACATAGGATAATTATTTACAAATTTTGTTTGTATCTTATTAATGTATAATTAAAATAACCTATTTTAGGAGGCGGCGCTGGTGTCGAGAAATGTGTTTGCACGTCGTTTCTCCTCGGCGCGTCTGTTCACCGCTGGCAGAATACTACACATCGTGCGGCGCAAGCGCATGGGCATTGAGAAGTAAACAATCTTTTGAATAAATTTAAAATACTTAATACAGTTACAAAAGGTTCTCTGATATAAACTATCATACATAATTCACCAAACACTTATTCTTATACTTCTAACTTATAAGCAGCACCCTTAATGTTCTCACTGCTGGGATTTGGGGTATTCTCTCATGCGGAGAGCCCAGACCATTTACCCATCACCCTGGCTATGTGCGGGTTAGTCCATTAATACATTTATTACTCATTTATATTATATAAGACTGAATCAATTTCTTAAAAAAAATTATCAAATACAACACGTTTTCCTTTAATTTCACTTTATAAGCACATGTGTGTAACAGCACTATGTATTTACATGTCTGATCAAAGAAACGAGGCTGACGAGGAAAGGTACTTTTTTGATCACTCTTTTTTATTTCCAAGCTTTATCGATAAAGTGGCTCGAGTTTTGGTATATTCTGTACTCATAAATGTAATCGTTATTGTTTAGATTCTGAACATTAACATAGTCCGTTGTGGTAGGTACAAACAGGCATTATCACATATATTGAAATTTAAAGTAAATGCTCAAACAACAGGAATGTTAAGTCCAAAAACAACGTTGAATTATAATGTTCGTTACAGAAAAGTACGCACGCAGGAGCCCACATATGAAATGAGATGGGCGTGCGCTGAAGATTTTATGGAGCTGCAAGTGATGCCGCGGATGCTTCTAGATCATTTGCCTGAGAACGTGCACCGCACCATGCAGACAGTCATCGAGGAGAAACATACGTATCGGGTAACACATGTCGTTTGAAAAAATAACGGGCCTATTTAACAAAACTATCTACTATAGAAAACGTTTAAAACCCAGGTACGTTTGAACAGAGCAACTAAACAATTTTATTAGATTGACTTTAAATTAAGGTTATTTCGAATAAATGCAATATTTGAATCTCAAAAGCGAAAATATAGTTTATATGGTTTTTATGAAAAAGACTATGTGAGCACATTCATGACATATTCGATTACGATCGATCTAATCAGAGTCTATTGTAAATATTTCAATTAATTAAATAGAAAAATTGTAAATAGCATATAAGTAATGTAAGTAATTTTCTGATAAGAATAAACATTCGTAGGTGTAATGTGCGAAGACTGTGATGATGATATGAAAATTTGTTAATATAAATGAAATGTTTATGAAGGATGTGTATGGAGTGTATATGTCTATGATGATGTTTAATAAATGAGTCTGTAAATATAATTTAAGTTATACTGACCACGTAGTTCTAATGAACTTAAGTACTTTAGTTGTTTACATGACAGATGTGATGTTTTATCCCTATTAAATCCTTGAAGCTTTTCTAGAAAAATTCATTCAATGATCGGTTAAAAATTATTTTGCTCAATAACGTTAAAGCAATTTAATTGCTTACCATAGTTGGTTTTGTATTGCATTTGTCATTATTGAGTCTTGCGCAATACTGTTAAGTACAATAACTAGTATAAAGAGTAGGATACCGTGTTACCGGAGTCAATTATACGTATAGTTAATGTAAAATAATATTACATTACCTTTAGTCTACACATTTCTGAACCAATCTTAGTTTCCGTCTGGATATTCTCGCTCCTTTGTACATGACTATAATATATAAATCAAACGGACCTGGAAATGTTGTAAGTTCTTACGATAAAATATTTTTTGAGAAATATCAAATAATAAAAAAAAATCACATAATATTTCTGCTCGTTCTATAATTATTTAGATCATTCGATCGATAGATCGATTTATAGAGAGAGTAGAAACTGCTACAGTTTTTTAGCCAATTGACGATGCATAATCATTTTATTTTATTCTTGAATAGGGTACATGAAACTATTTTTATTTTAAGTTTATCGACCTTACATGCCTCTGAAAAAAACGGAGCCTTTTTTAATCTATGGCTAAGTTGTTAATGAACATGAAAATTTTACAATATTTTATTTAAATCGATTGACAAACATTCATCTATTTAAGACTGAACGAGACTACATCTAGTTACTTTTATCTATGCTTAAAATCTTATATTTGTTGGCACGAAATATAACGATCATTCCCAGTTTTTCATAAACATCTTTTAAAACCACGTTAACATTTTAATTTTTTTTTTTGATAATATGGTTACATTATTTTGAAGGTAATGTTTTAATTTATAAAAAACCTAAAAATTTTGTTATTAACTAAAACCGTGTAAAAGAAACATTAATTGTAAATTTTAATTATTTTGTTAACTGTAACTGAATCATCGCTATTTAATTATTTTTATTAAAACTTCGGGGAACAATATTATAAAATAACATCAATAATGATAAAAACAAATTTTCTATTAGACACTAATGACTATTCCCGGCCAGGAATATATATATATAATAATATATTTAATTTGGATATATGTTTGGATGATGCCTTTTTCTCATATGATCCTTAACTACTGATGTTAATCGTGCATGTTACCTATATATTATTATAGAAAATTTACAGGTAAATCTATTCGACCTATCATGACTTAGTATTTGTTTTAAAACAATCTTTATACGTATTTTTTATCTGTTTACCTATTTTAGATCATATATTTAACGCGAGTTACCAAATGGGCAACATGTCTTTTTTATTCAAATGATGACGAAATATCAAAAAACGTACAGATCAAAAATATCGATTTTTGGATTAAGATGGAGCGCCTAAAAATAGTTATTAGACTTGACATTAGTTTTTCTAAATTTCTATGTTTACACTTAAAGCAAAAACTTTGTATCATTCTTAAAAGCACATTACGCGCACGGTATTAAAGAAAGTTTAAACTTTCACATAATGCGTTTAACAAATACCAAATAAAAAATTACCTTGCCGGTGTTATAATTACTAAACTTAACAGTCTTAAAGTGACAAACAGTGTGGTGCCGTAAGGAACACCAGTATCATTGTTATGAACACTTAGCATCAGTAGAAAGTTCTACTCGTGTTGTCACTTGGTTGAATAAAAAAAATTGTTTATGCTGTCGTGATTATAAATGTGAATTACAGATCATCAATAAGTCATTAATGGACAAGAGGATCACTGGTACTATTAAAACTATTATAGATCCAGCATTTATAATAAAATTTGATGTAAATAGATTATGCCTTTACCTTGAATAGGTAGTTATATACATTCCAACATGTATCCATTACAGCCCTCAGTTCCTCATATTTTACGTTTAGTGTGAAACATATCTGGTGCCTTGGCGTGTATAGGTAATATTCTAATGTTTTTAAGCTAATACAAAAAATATTAGCATATTTTCTGTACTATTTTAGTGAATTGAAAACCATTAGCAGTCTTTACCATAAAATGTTTTCTAGAATTTAATACTTTAATGTTACGACGAACTTTGGTTATTGTACACATACTCATTATATTTTGTAGGTATTTATTCAATGTTTTGTTAATTTTGAAATAAGAAACTTTAATAGCTAATTCCTCACGTTCAGTATTTTGTATTCTAATGAAAAAGTACTTAATCCTATTGAAACAATAATAACAAGAAACCAGAATTGTGTCGAGTATTAGAAGGACTGAGGTTCTTTTTACTTGTACCCTAAATTAGGGCTTTATTTTCTCTCACTTTATGTATTAGATTGTAGCCAATGTCTTGTGTTGGGTTTACATTAATTTATGTTAAATAAAATATTATTATTTTAAGAACACGCTTTCATTTCTTAAGTATACGTAATCCCTTATATTACTTAACCCATGTTTATATTATACGCATATAAGTTTAAAAAAAAACATTTTAATGCAAAATTATATGTACTCATAATCTTATTAAAATAAAGTATTTCATTCATCTTTGGTAAGCTAAACTTACAAATAACTAAAGTATGGATTCAAGTGTCTGACACAGCAAAGAGATCCATACAATAAAAAATGATATATAAATATTGTTTAATTTCAGATTAAACGAGTTACAAAAATATATGTTAATCCATCAGTCAATTCAATACAATATCACAGCGACATACTTAAAAAATAATAACAATAATTGAAAGTAATATCCAATAAAATAACAATTGCTTATTAATGATATTGATACATTTGCTAGTTATGTATTTGGTATTATGACTACACTAAATTATTTATGTATTATATTGTAAGCAGATCTATACGAGCATCAGCAAAAAAACATTCGTTTCCGATGATATTTACACGATTATACATCACCTGACGAGGTTGCGAAGTTCAGTCATGGCCGCTTGCGTAACAGGTGTCTTCTTTTTTTCTGACTTGTACCTTTAAATATTAAGATTATTTTTTAAATAAATATATACATATGTAAGAGTTTCTGATAAATATGTGTTGTTGTTGAAGATATTAAACATAGTAGAAACAAAAAATCTGTAATGTGAAATAAATAAATGTAGAAAATATCAAATGAATAAAATAATCAGTCATTCCGATTTTGGAACTGCAATGGTATAGATACGTTCACATCACTATTTTAACGAGGTGACGAGATTTGACCAGATGCTGTGCTCACTCGTCAGTCACACCACATAATGCTCGTGGTCTTGAGACGTAATATTACTTGTTTCGCTACCCCAGTAGTTTCAATTCCGACGCTCTTCGAACTTGAACACAGTAATGTTTGCCTACTGTATAGGTAGTAGGAAAACATTACAATCTCCTGCAACAGATACCCACAAGCAGTACTACCTGTTAAGAAAATCGTGCGCAACGTCCGGTCTATAAGTGGCCATGTCCCTCAAGTACGCCTGGTCGTTGGTTACAGCGCGGCGGTATGCCAACTCCCGCCACGCTTCGCCACCACGTCCCGCCAATAGCACCAAGCCTTCCATGAAGCTGAGTAAAAAACAGTTTTTATGACGTTATAATTTATTTTTAATTTTAGGCTAGAATTTAGTACGTATATTGTTTCCAAATAATACAATAAAATCTATTTATTTTATCCCAGTTACTATAGTTTGTATATTCGTTAGTATAACAAAAAAAATGTAAAGTACTGCTTTTCACGACAAAAATGACCTTTCCGGAAATTTGTTTTTTGATTTCCTCCGAGGCACAATAAGAAAGCTAGATAATTAAAAGATAAAATATGTTTGTTTTGTCGTTAAGCATAAACTATTTGATATGATTTCTTTTTCAAATGAATTTAAACCACTTTTAAAGCAACGTTATTACAGAAAAAAAATTAAATCTCACCTTAAATATTCGCTGACGAGGTTATACATTTGTTCGGGAGTTCTGTTAAGGATCAATCTCGTTGGCGAGGCGTTTAGCAAAGATATTTGCAGAGCTACTTGTTGCGCTAGAGTGGCCATTTCACCCGCGAATCCTGTACAGCCGCCCTGGAGGTACAGCTCGGCCGCATCGGTGCAGTGGTTCAGGGCTGTCTCCAGCAACGTCCGCGTGGACACGTTATCGTGGATCATCACCCAAACCGAATGGACGGCTTTCTTAGTAGTTGTTTTCGCTTCATCGAGCGCTATCCTTTCCAAGTCCTGTATGAGATTTAAAGCCTGTTTCTTTTTGACGCTCGCAGCCTCCGCGTACATGTTGAAGTGTAGAGCAACCATTATGTAGGTGTCAGTATCGCCCGGGCAATGCGTTTTAAGAAAATCGAGTAACCCGTGCTTAAATTCGGCGATTTTATCAGCTTGCTGACCGAGCATATAATCGAACTGCCCGAGCAGAAACTCGAATTGGTGATTGTCTCGTAAAGCCTGTAATAGTGATGCAAAGATTGTTTAACAAGCCATATTGAGTATATACTTAGACACATTAATAATTTTTACGATACAATGACCTATCTAAAAAGATTTAATTTTGCTTTAAGAGATTATCCGTTACAATGGTTCTATTCAAATCAGTTATTAATTTACACCTTCATTACTTAAATTAAATTGTAAATATTGTGTTATTGTTATGGATGGGCGTATAAGATGAAAGTTTTGTTCGTCTCATCACTTTGTGGCGTAAAAAATTGTTAAAAACTTAAAATTTCTTGTATATATTTCTATAATTTACTAATTACTGTGTAAAAGAAAGCACCTTCCAGGCATGGTAGAAAATGAATTTTGGTTTATCTGAAATTCATATAAAAAAATTAAGGTAATATTTATGTTCATGTTATAAATATTGAAATCCTACAATGTTTACACTATTGTTGTTACGATAACGTTAAATTCAATATGGTGGGCTCTTATAACAAAAAGATTAGCAGAAAACGTTTCAATACCTGAAAGATGTAGGCGCACTCTGTGTACCGTGCCAGTCCTGTGAGCAGACGAACCATAAGACGCCAGGAGCGCGCTGCGAGGAGTCGCGCCGCGAGCGCTTGCCCCGACCGCAGCGCCACGGCCACGCCCTCGGTATCGCACGCGCAAGAGAAGCACTCGTGCGCAACTACTAACAGCTCAATGGATATTATGTTTACCTGCAAAAATTAAAGCATTTTTTTTGTTTAACGAAGCGACATGGCGAGAAGCATGTTTTTTTTATACTACTATGCGACGAGACGAGCAAGACGTTCACCAGATGGTAAGTGATACGCTTGCCCATGACAACGTGGTGCTAGTAAAGATTGTATACACTGCACCACATTGCGCTCGTCGCCTTGAGACATAAGGTGATAAGTCTCGTTACCCCAGTAATTACACTAGCTACAGCGCCCTTCAAACCGGAACACAGTAATGTTTGCACACTACTATTTGGCGGTTCAAAAAGGAGCTGCGGTAGTACCCATCCAGACGGTCTCCGACAACAGAGACATACCACCAGTATATGTTGTCTTGGTGCTAAGTGATACCCCCCATAACAGTGCAGTCTTAATTAGCACCACATTACCCTAGTTACCTTGTGACATGATATAAGTTTCGCTACTCTAGTAATAGTCAAATGGCCTTGAAATATACTTGTAAGAGAAGACGCAACGTTTAGAGGGCTATTTATGTTTAATACAATAATATATTTATCAAACCTGCTTCGTAGACAGTTTAGCGCCTTTCGTGATCTTTCTTATATTCGATTTCACTTCATAACGTATATGAACGTTGCTTCTCGAGACCGCATCGAAGAGATTTCGTCTTGTGTCCCTTGACAGTTTATTGCCAACAGTGTATACTGTGGAAACCGAGTACATAGATTCAGTTTCAGCGGATAACATTGTGCCTTCTTCAGTCAAAACCGATTCTACTTCGTCGTTATCAACGTTTTGGTACTCCTCGTCAATCAAAGTTTCCACATCTAGACAACTGTCGTCCAGAATATTTTCCGGTATATTAAAGGCGTTGGTGGCTTTATATATCTTTTGAAATGCCATCAAATGATCGAGTATCAGCCTTCCGATATGGCTACAGGCGTCTGGCCGCATATTTAAAAACATTTCTATATCCGAATTTAGTATGTAACCCCAGAGAGTGTACTGGAAATGCTCTTTTTGCCTGAATGTGGAAGTCTTTACTAGATGTGGCGAAATTATGGCTGCTACCATTTCCAAGCAAAGATACTCTGCAACCTAAATACCGTCATATTTAAATTAACGTCATATTTAAATTTAATTATTAAAATTACACTTTTTCATAAAAATGTCTTTTTGGAAAAGAAATATAAATAATGCTAAGCCATTTCATGTTTATGTGACATTACAAAGAATGAGAAGCTCTCCAAAAAAACATATTTTTTTCTGATCCAAAAGTCGCAGAACGTGTATATAAAAGCTAAAGACATAGTTTTCTAACCTTAGAAATAATATAGAGAAAAAAATATTTACTATAATTTAGTACCGTATTTTATGTGGAAACCCTTACCTCTTTAGAAGGGACATTAAATGTTCTGAATACAAGGTTGGCGAGCGACATCCGGGACCGTCCGCTTACTAAGTTGATGAAATCAACGGGCCGGTTTTGATATTTCAACACCGAACTATAGTCCCAACCGATTTGTAAAGCAATGCGGAAGAAGCTCGCGATCTGTAAGAAATATTTTGCTTATAAAAAGCACACTAATAGTTCCCACCGCCGGGATTTGAAGCCTTTGCACACAAAGTGCCAAGGTCATTTCTATCCACGACGCTGGCAAAGGGCTAGTTTAAGGGATATCGCTTATTCACGAAATCTATCGTTTGTGGAATACAGTTGTCTCCTCACGTCTCGTCTTACACAAACTGATCTATCGCAGCTTCAAAGAGAAAAATCTTTCAGTTTCTTTAAAATAATACCAATATGACATGCAAAAATGCTTAACATCTGAACGGTAAATGCAATATTTGACCTTGACCTCAATTCCATATAAATAATGTAAAACATAAAAAAGATAAATAATGCGGCAGTGAACGGTGCATGCTTGCCTAGAATACTATGGCTATTACTGCGGCTCTAATATGTTGACAGCCGAAACACAACAATGCTATATGGCAGCAGATTTACAATATTAGGATGAGCAGCGAGAGGGGTTCAAAAAATCCTTGTCTCCACAACATGAAGGCCCGAAATCGAACCATGGAGCTCTGTAATAAACAGCAAGTGCGTAGTTAAAGCGTCAAAAAGGCAATCAAGATTTCTTATGTACTAATGTGTACTTTTTATTTAAAACCGTTAAAAAACACATTTGATAATACATAGCAGAAATATTACCTGTTTCGCTAGCGACAGACCACTACGGACAGCAAGTGCATCCAAGACAGCGAGCCTGTCGGCTTCCTCTCTAGCTGCTAAATGCGGCACACCCACAGACATTATGTCCTGTCTTTCTTGAATTACTACCAGCTCCTCGAAACTTGTCTCTGAAGTCTCTGACACTGAAACGCCACACAGAAGACATACTTGTGAATTTTTCAATAATTTATATCACTTAATAATGGTAAAGAAATAAAGAATGTGTAACCGACACGGGCTTTCAGAAGGTTCCCCATTTATGCGCCGCTGCCGCCAGTATTACCTCATAAACTGTGCTATGACATAAAAGAATAAAGTCAAAGCGTATGTTAAATGACACACCTAAGCTTCATTGCTTTCACTTACCAAAAAAGATACAAGGCCTTTTTGTTTACATGGACTTTAACGTCAAATTCATTGTGATCAATAACGTTACTTTAATAATATTCTAAGTTATTTTAAAAAACAATACTTTGTTCATAAACAAAATATGGCAAGGAATAAATTGACTGCAATAATATTATCGAACGAGAAGTAATAAAGTATACTAAAAAACATTGAATCTAAACTAATCTAATATAAAAAAATTAAACTAAACTAATATAAAAAATTGCATTTAATTGAATTTATGTTATTACTTATTCAGTTACATTATCACAGAAAACACAAGAACTTTGAAATGATGTAGAAGTAAAAGTCCACTCTGACTTACCCGTAAGTTTATTTTGTAATGACGGCGATGATATAACCAGACGAAGTTCTTGGGGCAATTCGTACGGCGAACAAGTGCCTTCGGCCAATCTTAGACATGTCCTTATAATGTGAACCGGACAGGCTGGGATCCTGTAAAGATACTCCGGGGGAGTTTTGAACAAAGCAGATAGGCGAAATGCTTCAACCAATAGCTTCAACTCTAAAAGTTGATTAACGACTTTTCTCCAATTGTCTATGGCATCAAGTTCGTCTAAAATGACTACGTTTTCGATATTCCCGACGTCCGACTCCACCTCCACCTCGTGTAACGTCGCTGAAAATGGTTTATCATTGGTCTGTCCTAATTTCTTAGACAATGTCCTGTTCTGACCATTAAGCACGTAATGTAATATGGTCTCGTAACTGCTGAGTAATAAGTTTTGTTGATTTTCAACTTGAAAATATGAGAACCACATTAAATGTTCAATGTCTTCGCGCCTGCGTCCGTATTCTAGATTCTCTTCAAACCAACTCATTATAATTCTGTATGAATAAAATTTTTGTACAGGATCTTTTATCGAGGCTGCATGTTGGACAAGAAATTCGGTTGCTGAATTAAACGCTACAGCAGCTCTTTTGAAAGCTTCGCTGCTTTCGGCAATGAAGAGAGTTAAGTCTTTATCCTCCACTTCAACATCTCTCATATGTAACGTTTTGTATTTATGTTCCCACTCGGCTTGCAAAATATCATTGACGGGCAGACCAGCCAACTTAGCAATTTTTAGCGCCACCTCGTAATTCTCTGTTTCTGTATACATATGTATACATTCTGTCAAATAACTTTCGCAATCCTCATGCAGTAATTTGTGTATATTTACAACTAATGGCGTTTGCATTGATATTTGAATTATTTCGTAAAGTGTTGCAAAATTCGGGGTGGGCACTAAAAATTAAAAAAAGAAACCAAAATAAAGCAGTCATAATTAATCTGTTCTAAGTATAGGTTTATCTCTAAACCGACTGAAAAAGAACAGCGTTATCAAAAACTAAATAATTTGTTGTAATTTAAATAAAAAATGGTCTGATACCGATAAATTCACAAGAGTAGCCTCATAGTCATCTTTTGGTTAGCAACTATTGTATAAGCACCCGTGTCATCTGTCACTGTTATTGATTCAACTTCATCATCAGCCCGAAGACGCCCACTGCTGAGCGTAATCCTCATGATAGATTGATAATACTTATCATGAATACTTAGAGATTATTCTTAACATAATAATTAACTTACCCATTAACCCTTTTTCAAATTGCACATCTGTAAGGCACCGGAGAAACTCTCTTTGATGATAAGCGCTATCAAAGCTGTTGCTAAGGGTCACCACGATCAACTCGACCGCTATCTTCTGCAACATCTCTTTAGACATACGCCACGGCACGCCGGCGGAATCTGAACTATATTTACGTTGACACTGCTGGAGGAAGTTCGACAGGGTTCTGCAGGTTTCAATGTCGAATGTACGCAGTCGAACGCACCGGTATAAAAACGATGTAAGGCTTGTGAGAGGACTTTCCTAAAACATGATCCTTTTTAATTTTAAATGATACCTTGTTAAATGATAGTTGCACAGAACTTTTAAAAAATAAGCTTAAAATTTGTCATTTTTAATATAATAATGGATATGATGCCACAAGGCCCTTGTAATGACTTTTTCAGTTGTGAAGGGTCTTTAAAAAAAATCAAGTGCAAAATTAAATAAATTAATAATCTTACAAACTATGAACATGAACATAAATATTACATAAAATGAAAATTACTATACTATATCATTAACGTACATATTTATATTTAAACATAAAAACACATATTTATATGTTTCAAAATATTCATTTTTGTTATGTAAAAAAAGATCGTATTCATTGTTAAACAAAATACGTATGTACTTCAGGGTTTGGTATAATAATTTTCATAGGCTTCAAGATTGTAAAAAAAACTTTATTCGTGTATAAAAGCTACTGTCCCTAAACAAAGCTTTATTTTTTACCGTTCATACATTGTTATAATTTATCAATCATCATCAGCCAATAATCTGTCAATTGTAAATGACATTAAACAATAATGCCATTCAACTCAGATACGATTGAAAGTCAAAAATAAGGCGCTGGCTTATTATAAAATAATACAATTGCGTTTTTTTTTTTTATATAAAAAAATATTAAACTTTGAAATTGGTTTTAATTTTCACATAGGAATAAAACTTACGGGCATGAAAACAAGCATGGACTCTTGGAGCGTGGCCACGTAACCCTCCACGAGGCATACTTCAGCAACTTTAGGGAATTGTTCAGTAAGTGTTAGGTGTGATATTTCCGATTGCAACCCATCACGACTATATCTCGTAGTGTCGATTGAAGAAAGCACCCATTGCGCCCAAAGGACATCAACGGCGTTGGGCTGGAATTTACAAACAAGACATGATAAGCATGGCACTATCCATGTCCAATAATACTAAATAATACATTTATTACTAACCATCCCTTTAAATACCGTGATTGTGTTATCTGTTTGATACATTGAAAAGAAAACCTTATGAACCGCACACAATCATCGCCTATGATACTTAAAGCACTTATCGAAAACGTCTTAAGCGATAGTGTTTATAGCGATTTTCCGTCTCAATTTATAATATTTACTCAAATATTTCATAAAACTATTTTAAGCATGCTGTGGCTGTAGCTGTTGCAAAGCGGTCAAAACGTAAGGGTAATAAAATAATTTAATACACGCGATACAACACGTATAATTTAGTTTTTTTGCAAGATAATTCTTATAACTTACTACTTAGAGACGTGAAACCATACAATTTTGTCCATTTTTCTGAGGTTCATGAAAAGATATTGCATTAAAGATTATCTTAATTTTTGGGTGGCTTAAAATATCCCCGAGATGTAATTTGGTTTTCGCTAATCAACATTAGAATATGCATTTTTATTTACATAGACCAGGTATTTTTATTTTTCAGTGGATCTGGTTCTGTCATAAATATCCATCTATATTTAATGAACAATTCATTTTAATTACCTCATAACAGCTGGCAATAAGAACGAGAAGTGGTTCTCGGCAGGCATCTGCGGCTCGTAATAACGCAGCAGGAGGGTCTTCTGGACCATGACAGGCTGCTGCCACTTCCCATAACTCACAGCCCATGTAAGTACTTGACGGAAACTCAAACGTTACATTCTGAGTTGGACTCTATAAATGAAAAAAAAAATTAAATAATCATAAAATGTAAACAATGAATAACTTTAAGTTCAGTTCAGTTTTTTTTCATGATTAAAATAATATGAATTATCTAAATTAACTTACCACTTCTATTGAATTTAGTCTAGAGAACCTTCTCTGTCCATTACTTGAAATAGATTTTAAGTCTTTATCGTCTTCAGTACTTTTGTGCAACATTATATACTTCAAATGTTCAGCATATGATTGCTTTTCAAATTCCTGTGATAACTGCAGCATTTGAGATAAAGGATATCTAAAAACATCACCAAAAAGCAAAAAGTTAAACCAAGAGTTGTTTTTAACAAACTCTCTTATTTGCATTTCAGGTAATGACAGATTATGAAGTATAGCGAACTTCACCATTGTTTGAGATTCATATAAAACTACAGCCATGTCAAATTTCTCATTAGATTCCTGTATTTTTTTCAGTTTGTGCATTGTAATTTCTTCTAAATATTGCAAAATGTTTTTTGCTGCTTGATCATTACTTTGTATGAGTTTAGACATAAATTCATTGACAATTTTGTTTGCTTTCTCCTCTGGTAAATTTTTATATGCTATCAAATGGTGTTTTATCATTTTAGCTGCAGACATATGAACTCTGCATCTAGTGGGATTACATCCAATCATTGCCACAAATGCTACAGCACATGCTGCCATTGCCCCATCTGACCAATTTTGAAGAGCTAATGCATGTGCCTCACAACAAGCACTCTTTATACTTTTTTCTTGTAATCGGTTGTATGTCTGGTACTGCTGTGCTACAAATGCTTGACTGGCGTTACATGGACGATACTGTTTCAAATAGTACACATGATTTAATTTTGCAACATATCCATATCGTTTTATTAATTTTTCATTAGCAAAATCAGGCATTTCAATGGATCTTTGAGACAAAGTTTTGATTCCACCCCTCACATCTACATCACTTGATAAAAGACTACCTAAACTTCGCCTATCTGATTTTTCACTTAATAGACTCTTTGTGTTTTGATTAACTAATTGAAATTCAAATATTTTTGAAATATCTAGGCCACGATAACCTGATAATAATTGATACACATTAACATCTTTTGTGTCATGCATTTGATTTCCAGCAGAATTTTTTTTATAAACATTATACAAGTGTGGAAGTTTATGTTTATACCCCTTATTATGCAACCTAAAATCCTTGAATTGTATTGTGTCCTTTTTAGAAAATATATCAAATAAATTTGCATCATCCTCTAGTAATATCATGCCAAGAACTAAATGAGGATTTGATGAAATATAGTTATCAATGTCATTTTTAGCTATTTGCTGACAGGTTTTATAAACAGGTACCACATGACTTTGTCTATCTGATGTCTGTTCAATACTTTTAAATAATAACCACAACTCAATACACTCTTTAGCTTCTTGATCCACCTCAGATAAATCAGTGTCTAGAATATGACCTTCAACACACATAGTCAAGACATTATAAAGTTTATTTTTTACACAATACTTTGAGAGCTCAACATAAAATTCTTGTTTACTCAAAGTTGCACAAGGTTCAGTGAAAATGTCATCAATTTGTTTCAAATTTTGTGTCCGTGCCAACCTGGCAATTATTGAATATAAGTTTTTGTGTTCTTCTTTATTTACTATGCCATAAGAGCAAAGTGTGTCATAAATGCACAATTTAGTATACATAAAACAATCAATTAGTGCAACATTATCAATCATTTCATGTGTTATTGGCCATGATCTGAAAATTTTATCCAAATTGGCAAGAACTTCACTGCTAAATCCTTTTGTATCAACATTCAATAGCTTATTTACAAAATTTTCATTAATAAAAAAATTATATCTTGCATTCATGTCACGAACAACTTCAGAAGTTTGTACATTAATCCACCTAATTAGTATCATTGCCTTGTTCCTTTCCAGAAGATGATACCACATTTCTTGAGGCGATGAGAAATCCAGTAAAGAAAATTCTAAAAACGTATATATAGATGTAATCCTTACTTATATTGTAAATGACAACAACAATTTTACAGAAAAAGAACTGCAATAGGGATTAACATACACAACAGGGAATATCCATATAGTTCAATTAAAAGAATTCTCAGTCAACCTTGTTAAACAAACTACCCCTATCATTAAATATTTCAAAAGCAATGGCATTAGGCCGTGCAAAAGTTGTGCAAAAGTACATGCACAGCTTGACCTAAAAAGATGATGCAACCTAAGACTCCTTACTTGAAACAACTATGATGAAAAAAAAGATCAAACCGTCACATAATATTAAAACTTTTTTATATAAGGGATGATTCCAAAGTTCAGGGAATTAAATTATGCAGAATTTATGGGAAATATTATAGATGCCAGACAAGCCTTCACATGTTAATGCAACTATCTAGTGCAATATTGTTCAGTCTGATTTAAATGTTCGACTGATACTGAAAATTGAGCAAAATAATAAAAATTTTAGAATAAATTCCTAGAATTTTGGAAATATCTTATTTATAATGAATACTAATATGTACTAAAATAAAAATCCTAAAAGTTTTTTTATTGAAAAAACACTTACCAAATGTGTTAAAGAACAAAGTAGTTGCTATTTTGCATTTCCATTGAGATGGATACTTTTCTATTTTTTCAATAGTCAGTGCTTTGATCTCACTTTCATTAACAAAGACCCTATCACCTCCTTCCCCAAATACCTTATTTTGTTTAAATGTTCCATCAACTTCAAAGGACTTTTCTAAGTATCTAAGTAAATTCCAATGTCTTTTGAAGTTTAACCATCGTTCTAAGTTTTCATTTCCTATATTCTTTGAGATTTTCTCTATTTGCTCCACAATGAAATCTCTGTAATCAATTTCTGCAGAACTAGCAGCTAGTGTCATTAAGTGATCTTCTGGGTTTATATTTACTTTGTTTAAAATATGTAAAACTTTAAATATTTGTTTTCTTATGAGAAGTTGAATAGTCCATGCTTTAACCTGTATACAATTAGCGTTATTTGAAAAACCTAGTCTTATAGCAAGTAGGAATACATAAAAATATAACAAAAGACTACAATATTACATACTTCAGCTAGAAACCACTCCCTTGAAGAAGATTCGCTCCATGAATTCTTCTGCATTAAATATTGAATAGCTAAGTTAATGTGAGTGCCTTTTGCTGCTGCTTCTCTGACAACATCTCTGGATGACTTTTCTTCCCAACATGACCAAATTATTTTTTCATTTTGTGTTAATCCCTCCATTATTGCTTCCTAATAAACGTCTACTACAAACACCGTTACTTAAAACTTGTAACCATTTTTTAAGACAAAGAAACATCAAATTTACTGGTGTTATAAGTTTTAGTCATACGATTAATATTTGTCGAAAACAAAAGATTTGACGTCAGGTATGTTGACATAAGCCAAGTTGGCTAGTATATATATACATTACAAAATTTCATTGTTTTAAAATTTAATTTGCAAAATTTTGCAAAACGTAAATGAAAACAAGGATTCGTTTCTTATTTAATATTATAACGTTCAAATTGCAAGCAACTTTTAACTTTTAATAACACTGCAGTGTAATACTGTGGATATCCATCAATACGTCACTGAACTGACACTGAGAGGTGTTTTCTATAACTTCTTTAGGAGAAAAAGTAGTTACCGTTGCACAATTTACCTTCTTTTATAACTAAGTATGTTGTAGATCTTCAATTACTCTTCCCTTGTCCCTTCGATTCTAGGGTCACAATTCTAGGGTCACATAATGTAAAGTTTGGTTGGTGATAAGGTTTATGCGATACCGCCTGGCTAGTTACCATTCTGAATTCTGATATTGTAAATTTGCCGCCCTAAGAACATTGTTGTGTTCAGACTACCAATAATGTCAACATGATAAGCCAGAGTATTCCAAGCAAGAAGGAGTCGTCGCTTAAAATCGAGATCAATTGTTAACCTCATGCATGTAAAAAAAGGAAAATTTAACGATTTACGTTGTCGACAAAGTCTAAGTTCTGCTCAGTTTAAGAATTTTTTTCGTATCTTTATGTCTTATATTTATCGACTCGCCATTTCATAGATCGTTGCTAAGTAACAAACAAAACGACGCTATATAGTCAGAAAAAGCATATAAAACTTGTAATTTTCTCAATGGCCGATGAATTACAAAAAGCACACTTATATTACGATGATATTAATAAAATTAGAATATTGGACCCATCTGTTCTTAAAGACACGGAAAATCTAAAAGACACGTGCAAAGAGTATAAAACAAGTTAGTGCAAGCCTTTTTTACTGTAACCTGTATAGTTAATCCATTTTGTGTTAATAGATTGGTATTATTTTAAAAATAAAATGTGATTTAGTATGGGATAAGTTTTTACAATTCTGTAATATGTAAACCTTATTTAATTAAGGTATTTTTGCAGTACAGTACAAAAATCCAAGTATAATGTGAAGTATAAATCAAGAGTAAAACAAGATATTATTTAAAGTAGTAACTTTGGTTATTTTTCAGAGGTCAAAGATTTCGGAAAAATTATAAGCACTTTACTTGAAACGCTAAAAGAATTGGGGGAAAATGTTGAAAAACAGAAAATGGCTGCTATAGGCTCTATGAACCTGTTGAAATCTATAACCAAGCAAAGAGAAAATGAACAAGCCAAATTGCAAGTATGTTTTTGGAGATAGTTTTATCATAACTAAACATATAATAAATTATTATAAAATAGCATAATGCTAGAGGATAAATTCCACAATTAGCTTCTTTGTACTTTAAGTATAACATGTCCACATGTGTCCATTGTATTTTATTTTTCAAGGGGAGGGCTGGAACAGCCAGAACTTAATTATTTTATTTAAAAAATACTTGAGTATGGGTTTCGCTATAATTAAAAAAAACGGTTTAGTCGCGTGGAGAAATTTATCTTAAACATCATCTCAACCGATGGACGTCCTCTGTTGGACATAGGTCTCTTGTTTGTCTGTTCATTTTTATGTACTAAAGCACTCATATATAACGAGTGCTTTAGTGCAACTTAACTAAAGCACTTTTTCTTTAAATAAACGTTTATTTCAGAGCGAAATAAGTGAAAGGACTATGTTATTAGAACAACTGGATAGTGAATATGATTCGTTGCAGATATTAGAAGCAAACCAAATGGAAACTATAGAGTATTTGACGGCACTTAGATAATGAAAACGAATGCTAAATAATGTATTTATATTGAACTTAACAACATCATTGCTTTAGAATTTAGAAAATGATCAAATCATTAGCGCCAGTTTTCGCGCGAAATGTAGTTTTTTCCAAGCCTTCCGAAAAGGAAAAGTCGGAGACGAAATCAGCGTTATCTCTCTTGCTCTGTGGCTTCATTGGTATAAACTTTGGACTCATCTCAGATATAATATACTTTTACCATGAATCATAATATACTTATACCATAAATCTACAATTGCCAGTATTTTCTTTATTTATTATAAACTTTTTTTTTTATTCTACTATGCGACGAGACGAGCAAGACGTTCACCTGATGGTAAGTGATACGCTTGCCCATGACAACGTGGTGCTAGTTAAGATGGTATATTCTGCACCACATTGCGCTCGTCTTGAGACAAGGCTAGTTTAATTACTGGGGTATCGAGACTTAACAAAGTCTCGATACCCCAGTAATTAAACTAGCTACAGCGCCCTACAAACCGGAATGCAGCAATGTTTGCACACTACTATTTGGCGGTTGAAATAGGAGCTGCGGTGGTATCCATCCAGACGGTGTCCGGCAACAGAGACCAACCACCAGTAAATTTAATGTTAAGCAGTATGATGTGAAAAACTAGCGTTAATAAAACTTCGAGCTGCTTATATAGATGTTTTTGATGGAAACCATACCAAAACAAACTTCCCATAAGTCGTGTAATTTGTGTGCTAGGCAAATGCAAAAATAATGCACACCAAAATTTCTCACTCCTGCCACTTCACATCAAACCGTTTCAAATTATCTGACAACCACAATAACATTATTCCCATTTGATCAGGCTATCTCCGCGGCGGAGTGAGGTTTGATTCTGGGGCCACATGTTGTATCTCCGGAGTTAGGTTGGTGATAAAGATTTTGTGAAATCGCCTTGCTGGTCTGTCCGCAATCCAGTATCGCAAATCTGCGGCCATAACAGCATTGCTGTATTCCGATTGTAGATATACGAGAACCGGATTATTCTTGGCGAGCATGCTTCGTCGTCCACAGATTCTTTGACACTTAAACTCGTGTAAAATTGAGATCAAGCCCGATGAAGATTAAAAAAACATTAGAAAAATGTTTATAAAAGACATTTTACCTTTTTCATAAATAATAAAGGAAAACTTTACGTTCTGAAAAAATTTAATTTTCATTGAAACACAAGAAATAAACACGTCTTAGTTGAAATGGTCTTTGAAAACAAATAATGGGTTATTGTTTGATAAACATCATTTCCACAAATTCCACATAAACAAAAAATCGTCAATTTTATAATACCTTTGAATACAAAAATATAACTACTTACTTATGCTACGCGTACAGATAAATTAGATATTTCCCCTTATACACGAAATCATTTTCAAATATTGTATCATAGGAACAGACTAATATTATATCAATAAACACAGAATTTTGGAAAATTATTTTGATCATCATATTTTTTTGCCGAAAGATAGGGCGTCTTGCGTTTGCGGAGTACCGGCCTCCTATCAAAGATCTTCACACCGGTCGCCCGGAAACTGCTTTAGTCAAATGTAAAAGATAAAGTGTAGTAACTATTCAACTATTTCATACATCAAAAGAATACAAGTTTCGTTGGAAAAGACGTAGAAGTTTTATCCTGACTAATATACTAATTTTGATATTTTTTTATTCGATAAAGCGACATGACGAACATTACGCTCACCTGATGGTAATACGCCTGCAGGTAAGTCTAGCGCTAGTTAGGATAGTAAACACTGCACCATTATGCTCGTCGCCTTGAAATGTTAAATCTCGTTACCAAAGTAATTATTAACTATAACGCCCTTCAAACCTGACATATAAAGACATTATTACAGCTTTTAAATATTCAGCATGGATTCCAATATCACAATTAATCAAATTTTCCTCATTAAAATAAAAAAGATCTTTTGTATAAACAAAACTCCATCGTGCATGCAATTTACGTACTAAAAAATAAAGTGGGATTTTGATAATGATTTTGTTTTTTTACATTTACAACTTACAATTAAATGCTACTGTCAACAAGTCAGTTTGGAAAGTCTGAAACATCACCCCCTCCCCCCATTCTTATCGTAAATAAGGCTACTTTAGGCGAATTATCAATTACTCACAAACATGTCTATTGTGCAATAACTACCAAAATTTGGTTCAAACCATTTATAATTTTTATCTCTACCGCTGTACATTTCAGTTACCAGCTGAATGCACGCTGAACGAGAAATGTGCTATTGCCCTCTAATTTACAGAAACTAATAATAATTGAATAAATCCAAAAGAATGATAAAAAATGGGCATTCAAATGATTAATGACCACAAAGGAAGTAAAAAAAACCCTTCATGAACAGTGATAAATTTCAAATGACATTCCTGTACTAAAATATACACAATACAATATTTTATTTTTTTGATTGAAATATAATGCCTACTTGATTATAATGAAACAAGATTAATAAACATGTATAGTCTACTACCGGGGCTTTGGGCCTTCTCCCACAAGGAGAGCCAAAAACAATTCTTGGGACATGTCGATTTTTGCACAATTTATAATTCTACCAGAAGCTCAAACTTGGAGATCAAATTCGCGCCTCTTCGAGACGCGAACGACCACCTTACAAACTGAGCTGTCACGGATTAACTGGATTAGTATACTCAGGGTTATAATTAAAAATATCATGAAGTTTTAATTTCAGGAAATACATATTGGCTTTAATCTTGTTATTATCATGTCAAGTCTATTGTTGTCCACTGCTGAACCATAGGCTCTCTTGTTACAATTATTATGAATATTATTGGTGATTTGAAAAATAATGACAGTGACAGTGCAATCGATCGTAGTCCCCTTCGAACAGTACGCAATACCATGCGATTAAACCACTGTTTTCCGATCAAACTAACTCTAAACACTTGAAGTCACTACCGAACTTGAAAGTGAGTCATCAAGTTTTTGTCTCTTCGTGTCCTGTTGGTTGTTATCACATGGTATGTCCTCCGCTGCACGCTTCTTAGAGCCTTCCGCATCTAATGAGTGTTGCCCGACGCCAGAAATCGCTCCATCTTTAAATCGGACTATAATCGCCGTCATGTTATCGCAACCGGTGCCATCGCCTAGAGTTGTTGGCGCTAGACAATGATCGAACATCTGAAAAGTTATTTATGGATGGTAATAATGTAGTAATTCCATCTTTTATCTGAATAATAAAAAAATCATATACAATATTCATATTACTTTAAAATATTAAATGCTTGAATTAAGTGAATGGAGTAAACATAGCTTATTCTACATCAATATGTGTTTGATCATAAGAAGCCAACTAGTTTATAATATATTAAAATACAATAAGCAACCCTTTTATTGTCTCACAGCTGGCACTTAACCATTTTCTCACAAAGACTGACGGTCATTTATTCACTGTGCTGTTTGAATATATTGGTACCAATAAAATTCGAAAATTACCTCTTCACAAATTTGTGACAATCTTTCACGTCCCTCCGTTAGTCGTGGCAGAATGAAATCACAAACATCCTGACTAGACATGAAGTTCCATATGCCATCACATGCCAAAACCATAAATTGATCCTTGGTTGTATCAATTGTGAGTGTTTTAACATCAGGTAATGCAGTTACCATCTGTTCTTTAGCACCCAGATCTTTGTTCTGTTTGTATGAATGATCTCCGATAGCGCGTGACAGATTAAGCCCACCATTGATACGTCCATCATATGAAACTTTACCACCAGCCTTTGTGATGCGCTCAAGTTCCGGGGCATCCTCTGGTTTATGATCTATTGACATATCTATAGCTTTGCCTTCTCTACAAATGATACAGCGAGAGTCTCCTGCATTGGCGACAAATAACTCATTTCCTGCAAGATAATTTTTTTTTGAATACATTATGACTTGGTTTGTTATAAATGTAGACAAACATTATTCATTTGAAAATAAAAATGTTTGTATTTTTAAAGTGCAAACAATCAAAATCATATACCCTTTAACAAAGCTACAATAGCAGTACAGCCACTATCATTTCCTGGCTCCTCAGTCATATTAATATCTTCTTCGGCTTCTTCATCACTCGACTCTGCTTCATAGTCCTCTTCTTCCTCCCCTTCTATGAAATTAAAAGATGTTTTTATTTCTCACATTTATATACAATGAAGCGACGGGACAAAAAGATCTACCACCTAAGGTAAATGATACACCCATCAGTAACAATGTGATGCTGGTTAAAATACTATATGTTCGTCAAGATATAAAATGTTACGTCTCGTTGACCCAGTAATTTTACTTGCTAATACACCCATCAAAGAACAAATATTTTTGCACACTAATGTTTGACGGTAGAAAGAAGCGTTGCAGTGGTATCTACTTAGATGATCCTGGCTACAGGGACCTATCACCGGCTAAACTTTTTTAAACACAATTGTGATTTTAAGTTGAAAATATTTGTTTTATTCAACATAGCTGTTGTAATAACATACAATTTTATGTGCTGTTAAATACTAAATGCGTCATGAAGACTTAAGTAATATAATCAAATGTACTTAAGTAAAATGAAAAAAGGTATACCCTCATTGGATGAATCTTCAACCCCATTAACATTCTCTTCATCTGATGAATTTATTTCTCCGCCTTCAAAGTTTTCATCATTAGAGTCACTTTCATCATCATCATCATCTTCTACAGTAGGTTGACGAAAGAGTGATTCATACACAGCTGCAGCTGCTCTACTGATTTTGGTTTTCTTTGGTTTTTCTGGAACTGGTTTATCGGTACTTGAAACTGGTGATTTTTCTGAAATAGCAAAATAATTAAAGAAAGGTTGTTACTGGTAAGGAAGGTATAATATAGTTAGAAATAGATCAGACCAATAAATAATTTTATATAAAAATGTATTACTTAACCAAAAGTATTTTAACAATTAATAATAAACGAATAATGTTTTTTTTATTTCCCTCTTTTTCCTGGTATTATTGTTGAGGGGTAAGAATAAATGTTTTAACTTTAATAACTTTTGTAATATAGTGCAAAAGTGTAATCACTATGGGTTCATTAATAGGTGTCAATCAATACCGTGTTGTGTGAAAAATCTACCCAATAAACCCCAACATGACAAAGACAAGATTTTATGGCAATGAGATACCTCAAAAATCAAGATTATAGGTACCCAAGTGTGATTAGTAGTAAGGGTGGTGACATTAGTTGTCAGCAAACTAAATGAATATGTGGTAAATGGAAAGCAGGTTGGACATAATATTTAAAAGGGTTGATACGATGCTAGATCTGGATGGTGACCCTCATTGTAAAAGTATATAGGGTACACATTATTTACTGTCTTGATAGGAAAATTCTGCTCCAAATCCAAAGACATTGTTTTGTAATCATTGGATATATATTGATGCTGTGAAAATTAATCGGGCTGTTTATGTTATGTAAAATTTACTTCACCTTTACTTGATTTCAATGGTGTCACTGAGCCATTAGATGAAGATATGTTGTTGTCCTCTCCATCCACTTGTTTTGAGTCTGTTACCTCCCCATTGCATAATTCAGTGATTGCACCATTGCCACAATTTGAAGAACTTTTAACATCTTCACTTTGTTCTGGTTGGTGACAATTATCTTCAGAACTGTCAGGTGCTGCTAAATTTGATTTGTCTGAATCCATTGGAAGTGTTTCCGTGACTGCATCTTCAGGTGCACTTGTTGACACCTGAGATAATGTTTTTTGAAATAAACATATGTCATATAGATAAAGAAAAACTTTGAAACATGCTATCTAAATATTATTCATAAATATGCTATCTTGTACTTTTCTTAATAACAAAAAGGATGTCATTACTGTAAAATGTACTAATAAATTTGTTAGTTAATCATTTAGTAATAGAAGAGACAACATTTCAGATAACAATTATTTTTCATGCATGTTTTTTATTTATTAGCTGAATTAATTCCTCATAAAAATTATGCGCAAGATGATCATGCTGATTTCCTTGTTTAACGTTTTTGTGAGACATTTTTTTTTTTAATTGATTTCTACTTCACTCCAACAGTCATTAGATTTAGGTAGAAAAAAATATAGAATGCACAAATGAGTTACAGTCTAGTGATCTCTCCTACAACAAACACAATTTTAAGTAGCAATCATTAATAATTGAAAATAATAAAAATAACATAATCATCAAGATTAATGTGAGACATTTTAAGTGCATTAAAAAAAATAATGAACTGCAAGCATAACTAACTTAATGTGCTTACCTCTCCATTCAAATCTTTATCTGCCTCATTACAATTAGTTGATGACACTCCACCAGTATCCTCTTCTCTATTATTTCCTTTATCATCAGTTTCAGATAAACCATTTTTGCTAGAAGATGTAGCATCACATACTTGCTGTAAACTTGAACTGGAACTTGAAGCTAGTGGAACAAAGTGAGGATTTAAAACTAACACTAAATATCATTTTCTGTTAATGGACTATTTTTTTCATTTAAATTTAGATAAAAATTTAAAAAAGAATCATTTCAAAATCTGTGTAGTTTCTTAAAATTGCAATATTACAAAGTAACTTTAATGTGGCATAGGCTTGATCAACTATTTTAACACCTAAACATAATTGCATCAAACACTAAATTGATTCTGTAGAACTGTGTATACCTGATGCACCAGCTTCTTCAGTATTCTTTTTAGCCCGTAAGCAAGGTGACAAAGGAGTTGCTGTGTCACCAAGTCTTGTCCGATGGAGTGTACTTAACTTATTTTCATATTTTGCTAAAACTTCCTGCATGAGAAATTAACAGATTCACTAGAATTTTAATTTATTAAAATATGGTTGTGTGGTAAATGTACATTTATTTCTATCAACTTTTACATGCTGTATTAGACTTAAATTAAAACCAGTATAATTAAAAGCACGGCACATTTTCTTCATAATCTTTAATCAGATTGAAATTATTTAAAAAATAAATCTCTCAAAGGGTATGTAACTAATCTTTGAATGTTACATTCTAGGTAGACATAAAAGCACTAAATAACATTGTGTGAATGTTGTATAGATTTGTAATTTTGTTCTTTTTTAAATTAACACTTGACAGCCTTGAAATTTTTACTTGATATTAAATTTTGAAATTTCATGACAATGATGATATGTAGTTTTGAACAAGCTACCAATGTAATTCTAACACTGACTAAGTAAAATTAAAAACAATCTGGTGATAAGCATTAAATTATGCAACCTTGGTGGCAAGAAATGTTCTCATTAAAGTTGTAGGCATGAACAATATGACACTATGTGTGTAATGATATTTAATATTTTACATATAATTTTAGATCCTTAATATTATCTCCACCAAAACATTGCTAACATATTTTTTTAAGTACATTATCTTCCAGAATAATAAAAAAACATTATTACAACCCATGAATTTGTATTTAAATTTTTGTTTTTAAACATATGTTTTGTTATTTTCAATTCTATAAACATTTCTGTCATCTTTGTACTTGTAGTTATAACATGATAAATCACCTGTAAAGGTAAGCGTGCTTCTTGATATAAATTACTAACATTTTCATCTTCAGATTCTTCATTGTCACTTGGCCCTGGTGGATTTATTTCACCTAGAGACATTAATGTATTTAACATAACATGTTGAGATGATAACTTGTCAAATAATTTAAAATTCAAATAAAACACTTTTTACAACAATTTTTATTAGTATAGACAAATTTGTACCTGCAAGCTCTTTCAAAATATCCATAACCTCTTTAGTTGCAATTGAAGCATCAAATTCCAAAAATGCTTCCGTTAAAGCGATGACTAGGTCACCGTTTTTGTATGCATCTGTCTTTTTGATATATTCTGGCAAATTTTGTGAACAATATGTAGCCACCTCAGCGCCTCCGTGACCATCGTAAACAGCAAAAAACGAAGTATCTTTGTCGTAGTCCAAAATTGTATTGTGTGAATCCTTTAAAATTATATTTCTTCATTTACTTTACTATTAATAAATTAACAATTTATAACTACAAATACTTTTTTAAAATGTATCTTTGTGGCTATACTTTTAACAGTACAGCTATAGAAATGATTGAATGTACGGACAATAACTTTTTTTATGCGTTAAGTTAAAATACCTTAAAATTGACACAACATTGTTAACATTCAAAAGTAATGAACAATATACAATCAATAGAATGATTTAACCATATAATTATCAAACAATATCATACCTCTTGGTTGACACGCCATCCTTGCATGGAGCTAGCACCGCATTCTAGTTTGGCATTTGCCTCATCACTTGACATTTTTTCAGTAACGGGTTCAGATAAATATGCCCCCATAATGATTAACTTAAGAGCAAATATGATCAAAAAATAACTGACGCGCGAATTTCCCAAAAAATCGCGCAGGCGGCAAGCAAGCCGTCGTACCACAGATTATAAATGTGAAAAATTTATACAAGATAAATAAATTTACGTCAATGTTCCAAAGACTAAAAAAGTATTTGCCATAACTTAGCGGTACGTGTTGAAAAAGAATCCTTGGATGCAAGTTAGAGTCAGGAAATATCCTTTTAGTTTTACTGGGAGGAATAATAATAATAAGAACACGTTGTCGGCTTCACACCTACGAAAACCACTGGGACACTTTATCCTAGTTGTTTCATAGAAGGCCCACGAAAATTCCATCTGTGATCCCAAAAACGGTAAACGGTTTACAGCGCCTTGCTATATAAAATCTATCCTCCTCTTGCAACTCCAAATCCGCAGGGAAACTACGGAAATGGCCTTTCGAGAAGTAAGCTTTCACAATGAAATCATATTTTGCCCACGTAGTGCAAATACATGTGACCGGCCGTGTAGGTTCCCTTTGATTCAATGCGAATGACCAGATCACGGCTAATAGCAACTCTGTTTCGATAATGCAGAAACTAGTTCAGTAGACTTATTACCGTCGCTAGGGAAAAGGCATACTAATCCTTTTCGATTTAAATTATGAATTTGCATCAAAAATATACCTTTGCGTTGATTAATATAACAAATAAATACATTTATTGAAAAAAAAAAATGTTATTAGGGGAACGTCAGTTGTATTGGTATATGAAGAAATACTAAGAAAAAAAGTACATTTAATATGGTTCAGGGATATTGCATTTTTTTACAACAATTTTACTTACAGTCCATATACTATCAAACATTTTAATAAAATTTCAACTACAATATAAAAAAAAATAACTTAATGCGCATGCCCTGAATCCAACGCGCATGCCTTTGATGTGTTAATTGATTTAATCTTCTTTCGCCTGCGGTATTTATATGAAGATGTCTGTCTGACATTTTTAAGTGCTATATCGATACTGTCAGCTTGTATAATATTTTTATATTCCGTATCCAGTATGTTTAATGTGATTACACCAATGGGAAATATAAAATAATAACATTTGAACAATTACAAAGCAATAGACATACTCGCCATCACTATTTGTGTTTATCTCCGAATTTATTCTTAAAATGTCGGGCGATCACAAAACATTTTTGAAGGGTAGTCCTTCTCAATACGTAAAGTTAAATGTGGGAGGAACACTATTTTACACGACGATTGGAACTCTTACCAAAAGTGATAACATGTTACGAACTATGTTTAGTGGCAGGATGGAAGTACTAACTGACTCCGATGGTAATTATTCATTTTAGTAATAATAACATTGGTAATAGTAATAATTATAATATACGCAATACATAAAAATAATTGTCGTTTAGGCTGGATCCTAATCGATCGCTGCGGAAAACATTTCGGCACAATTTTAAACTACTTGCGCGATGGATCAGTAGCATTACCAGAGAGCGTCCGTGAGACAATGGAACTTCTCGCCGAGGCCAAGTACTTTCTAATTGAAGAACTAGCGGAAGCCTGTCATCAAGCCTTAAACAAAAAAGAAAGAGATGCTGAGCCAATATGTCGGGTTCCTTTAATCACTTCACAGAGAGAAGAGCAATTACTGATAATGTCTACTTCAAAGGTAATTTTTCAAAATCTAATCTTTTTATATAAATTTGCATATAACATTTTTCATAACATGCCAGCATAATTTTCATTAAAATTGTAAAGATCATGTCAATCATACTATTGTTCTTATACCATTCTAACTTGAGCATGGGTAACTTACATTCTATTATATCCTGTATTACATAATTGTTATGATCATTTCAGCCTATTGATGTTTACCACTGAATACAGCCCTCTACAATTGCTGGTCGATGCTGTACTTTTCTTGCTTGGAACACTAGTTGGCTAGTGTAGCATGTTGGGAAAGATTACCTTACCATACAGCACAAGTTGCTGCTCTTTTCTTTATCATATTTTTACTCCCACAGAGATTGTTTAATTATTGAGAAATATTAACATAAAAAAAATATTTAGACCACACTTGTGTTTTTAAATACAAAAATATTATTAATTAAGTATTTATGTACATATTATGTTTTGGTCCTGTTGTATGAGAACACTATTTGGTTACCGTACATTTGCTAGCATTTGAAATTAGATTTGAAAATCATCAGAATCAGTTTTTTTGTTAATAATTAAATGCATCTTATAATACATATCATTTATTTGGAAAATAAGAATTAGTTCATGAATTAATTTTTCAGCCTGTGGTGAAACTTCTGATTAACCGTCACAACAATAAGTATTCCTATACTAGCACTTCAGATGATAATTTGCTGAAAAATATAGAACTGTTTGATAAGCTCTCTCTACGCTTCAGTGGAAGAGTCCTTTTCATTAAGGATGTTATTGGATCTAATGAAATTTGTTGCTGGTCCTTTTTTGGTCATGGAAAAAAATGTGCTGAAGTGTGTTGCACATCCATAGTATATGCTACTGATAAAAAACACACCAAAGTGGAATTTCCAGAGGCTCGGATTTATGAAGAAACCTTAGGTATATTACTGTATGAGAGCAGGAATGGTCCTGACCAAGATTTAATTCAAGCGACATCATCTCGTGGAGCGGTTGGTGGATTATCCTGCACTAGTGATGAGGAAGAAGAGCGCTCAGGATTGGCACGACTCAGGTCTAATAAGCAGAATAATCAATCTTAGCGGTTACAGTCAGGCCTGGCCCGCCTACGAAACTCTAAGAGGACAAATGTCTGATACGCAGCTGGCAACAGTCTTCCGATTTGCTGGCCACCTTGTTTCATTCTGTAATCTCTTACAGTGCTATAGACCCTATCACTAAACCTTATAGTGCAAGTGTTTCAAGAGGCATTTATGACTTGGACTTTGATAAACTTTTCTTAATAGATGTTTCTACCTTTAAAATATTTAGAATATCTGTATGTATCTTGAATATTATATAGCTGTAGTGTCTTTCATGATTCATAGAAATGATTCTCTATTCTTATTATAAATTAACTGTAATATATTGATTCCACAAAGGAGATGGTAACCCAATGTAAAACATAAGATATAGTATTGATGTTTCATCATTGATGTGTATTCCTGCACTCTATAGAGTTTTGTAACAAAAGTATGAAAAATTAGTAAAACATGTATGAAAATAAAAAAATAACATTAAAACAGAGTAATATGAATTAGAGAAATATTGTACTATTATTAAAATATGGTTTCATAAAGTAATATTATTATGAAGATAAATGTTTTACGTAATTAATGAATTTAAAATAATGTATTCAAGAAATTGTAAGAAATGTGTAGTATTATTATAACGGATAGAAATATCTAAATTAGTATATATTAAATGCATTGTTAGTTAACTAAATTCTGTAAAGATGAACTTATAGCTCAAAATTTTGCCAAATTGATGTTGTAGTAATTGTAATATAGATGTCATTGTAGTTACAGCAATTCCTTTAATGGTTTGAATACCAAATAATTCAATAATTATTATGAAAAGGAAAACGCATTATTTTTAAATAAAAGGAAAATTATTTAATAGTATATATGGCATCTCATATGTCAAAGTAGTAAAATCGGTTATGGCTTCTAGGTATAATTGTGGTGATAAATCATTGTTATTGCTACCATTCTTTCTGGTTCATTAAGAGGTGATCCAGCAAATATGTTTGTAAATTAATGGTAATAATTGTAGTTACACTGTGTCTAGCTACAAGTATCGTTTAATGAAATTAAACTTTTAATAAAATTTGAACAATTTTTTTGTAGCTATGTAGTCTAGCACTTGACTACGGGCATTGTAGTTTTCTGTCAGTAATTCGAGCATTAAAAAGAAAAAGTATAATTTTCAAGAAACTTTATGCATAAGTATTGTTGAAATCGAAGCAATAACAATTGTGCCAGTTTTATTTGTAGTTAATTTCAACCTTTTCTGAATATATCAAACAGAGAAGTTACAATTTTATTAATATTTACAGTAAAGGTTTACAAATTAATTTCATTATGTAAAAAAAACTAAAAAATGTTGCCACAATCCTGATTAAATTTTATGAAACTAATTTAATTTGATGTATTTATGAGTACTATTCTACAACATGTACTGTATGTCTATATAATTATTTGATGAAAATTTTCTTTCTTTATAACCTATTATGAGTAAATGTTCCTTGAAAAAAAAATGCAATTTATTTATTTTTTGTTGTACTTTTAAATTTCAACATTATTGATTGTGTGAATGTGAAAATATTTCATACAGAAACATCAAAAATGTGTGGTGGAGGGCATGATAAATTTTATAATATAGCATTACAATGAAATGTATTCACATATTGTTATTGAAGATGGAAACATACAATTCAATTTATTTAAGAATTACAATTATTAAAAAAATATAAATTGTTTAGTAGGACATTATTTAAGACCTTTCATTTATATAATTAATGTAGTTATATCTGCACATAACCAGACTACTTCAAGTCAATCATCATAGTTTATATATCTCAGCATAGGAAATAATCAGAATGTTCAACTGATGGTAAGGTCTACCGGTAACAATGTGGCGTTAATTGATATCTTCAAACTAAACTAAATCATAGTGTGCTTGTTGCTTGGCAACACAAAATATTAAAACTTGAATACCTCAGTAACTTCACTAAGGACAGTGCCTTCACTAACTTTTGTACACTACTGTTTGATGGCACATGGTAAGTGCTACAGTGATACTTACACTTTGATAGTCTTCTACTACAGAAACCTATCTACAGTATCACCAGATAGCAGCTATAGAAGTAAGTAAAATCAATGAGGAAGAATGATAAACTTTAACATGCAATAAAAATAAATTAACACTATGTTATAAATAAAGTATAATGTAGTAATTTGTAAATTATTATTCTGCGTATTTTAATAGATTTTTCTTATAGCATTCTAAGCTACAAAGTGGAACTCCTGTTCTTGAACACTGATATTTTTTGGTATTGTAACAATTGTCTAAGCTACATTTGATTGGTATTGGTGCTTCAATTGCAACTTTTCTTTCCAAGGGGTAGGAGACATTTAGAGGCATTGACAATGTTATTTCCTTTTGATTATTTTTATATACTATCATGGGCACAAGTTTTCTATTGGGTCTTCCTTTTTGGGAATTTTTCAAATTCTTTGACTCTTGTTTCTTAAGAAGTCTATCCATTGTTTTTTTCTTATCTTTTTCTCTTTTTTCATCTGCTAATTGTTTTCTTTTTTGAGACTTTAATGCAGCTTTTTGTATAGCCTCTGCAGTCATCACTTTTTCTTTATAACCAGATGGCAATGCAAGCAATATTTCTCCTCCAGGATTGGTTTCTTTATCATTTCCTCTTTCATACATAGCTCTTTGTCTGGCTGTCATCATTTTGGGGTCTTTAGGTTTAATTTTCTTTAATTCTTCATCTACCTGAATTAGAACAATATAGATATTGTTTATTAATATATTTATACATTGAAGAAATGAAATTACAGACTAAATCTTTATGTTATTAAACATATAAATTTTATTAATTAAATGTTGGATTTGTACATTATTTTAGTTTTAATTTTAAATGATAACATCCAATAACAACAAAATGATAAATTGAATTAAAATTTTCTGAATTATATATACTTCTTCTAGTTTTCCAGATTTAATTGCATCAAGCCATCTTTCTTCTTCGCTGGAAGTCCCACTATCTTTGCCTTTTTTCTTTTTCTTTAACATTGCTTTTGGTGGAGTGCTTGATGATGATCCCGGCACAGATTTTCTCGAGTCTGATGACGATTTTACAGTTTGGGCTTTTAAAAGATCAGCCGCGGAGGTGCCAGGTATTTCTTTTTTCATTTTAATTTTGTGTGTTTTATCCATAACATCGTCATAAGACACGTCTATCGAAGTATCACTCTCAAAATCATTTTCAAGTTTTCTTTTCTTATGTTTTTTATGTTTGTGCCGTTTATGCCTTTTTTGCGGTGATGTATCTAAAAGAAATAAAGTTTCATTACTGCATACAAAAACTATGATTACAAAGCATAATAATAATAAAATGGAAGAAATTTTAACCTATTACGATTTCATCTTCTGTTGTACTTTGATCGCGTTGTCTCCGAACCATTTTTGGTTATAAAAGTTTAGGGTTTTCACTGTCTACACTATAAAAATAATCTTTTTTTTTACAAACTTGAGCAGACAATCGTAGTTTTTTCAATGTATAATGACAATAACAAACAAATGTCAATTACTTTATTTGCACAGCGTGGTTTTTCATTCGAGATAGACAAAGATTAGAGACCATACAGCCACCGTTTTTGTCATTTTGTGTCTTAATAAAAAAAAATACAAATGACGTGAAGTTCGACTCGATCATCTAATGTAGCATATGTTTAGCCACCTATCACACATCTTATATATCTAAAACTAGCTGACCCAGCAAACTTCGTTCCGCTTCAAAATCAATAAAAAAAACGCTTATTGATAATTCGAGACTGTTTCAACTTTAGTAAAGAATGTGATGAAAATTTAACCAGAAAAAAATAATTCGTAATCACAAAAAATGCCCGTTATTAATTTGGTTTTTCTATTATATTTAAATGCACATGTTGATTGACCTAAGTCAGGACATCTTATCTTTGGCATTATAAATTGTAGATAATCAAAGTAGGGAAAGTTCTCGCGCACTCAGCGGTAAATAGTGTCACTATCACAAAAGATCAACAAAGTAAAGTTAAGACTTAACTACTATTTTGAACCAATCTGAACTTAGGAAAGTCGTGTTCCTGCTTGAATTCTACAATCGCTGCACACGAACACACTAATTTACTGCATGATACACTCACATTGAACATTCAACTGCATTATGCACAAAAAAAAATTCAACCGAGACAACGCGACCTTTACGCCCAGATTCCCGCTAAAGTTCGTAAAATATTATAGTTGCATCAGAAATTGTTGGTTGTCAATATCAAATGTCAAAATCAAAAATATTCTTTTAAATTGTATTTGGTGTCTAAATGACAGGACGAACTTCAAATTTTTGACGTTTTATGTATCTAAAGTAAGGAGACCAGACATCTCGCTTTTAGCGGGACAGTCCTGATTTTTTTACTATTAATCCCGCGTCACGCGACGTTTTTCAAAAGTCCAGACTTTTAGAATTAAGTAAAATTTTAAATTTATGAAAATCATTGTTTTGCGTAACATATTGCTTTTGCTACCCAGTTACATTGTATTTGTCTCTCAAATGATACACTTTGTATCCGTACTGCGTGCTAGCAAGATAATTAAACAAATAAATATTACAAATCTGTTTCTTACTATAGAAAAATAAAGTAAGTAATTTATTTAAATATTTCATAAATGCATAAATTTTCTTAAACTTAGCTTAAAATACTCGTAGTCTTCATATTTTATATTGATGACAAAACGTGTATCACCCACCTTAACCTCGAAAGAAATTTTAGAAAGTAATATACGAATAAAATTTTGCAAATATTTCAAGTCAATCAAACTAATTTATCAAATTCTTGTGAAGATTTTTACAATATTTTACAAAATTACTACAATCTACTCAAACAAATTCACTTATATAAAAAAACATTTATAAACTGTACTTATGTTAAAACTAAAAAAAAATTACGATATTATTATTCCTTCAGAGTTGTCCCGCTTTGCCTATCTAAAAATCTGGTCACCTCAATGAAAAAGAGAAATTGTTGTTTTTACCATATTCCAGGCACTTTTTCCATATTTTCTCACCTTACTAACCTTCCCTGGACTTCCACGAATAATTCAAGACCACATTTAGCCAAATCGGTCCAGCCGTTCTCGAGTTTTAGCGAGACTAACGAACAGCAATTCATTTTTATTATATAGATAAAAAATATTACTCATCTACTCACTTCAAATGATATCGTTTTGACTTAAGAATTTGATGCCAGTACCACTACGGAAGTAAGAAGATAAATTATTATTGTTTTATTTTAGATGAAAATAGTTTTTTCTTAGAAGTAAATATACAGTACGGTGTTATATTTTACATTGATCATACTCTTCTAACTTTTACTAAGATAGTTTTATTTTTTAACTGTTAATATTTTTTTAACTCATTACAATAACAATACTGACACTAATTCAATGTTGTAACGTGTATTATGTTAGTATCTGGCTAGCTAATTATAATATTAGGAATATAGAAGTTTTAAATGATGTTATACTTACCAATGTTTGATTTATTGCGTTTAATTTAACCAGGAAAACATTTTACCCTTTTCTGAATTTTAGTGTAAAACATTTGACGTTTTAAAGGCAAACAGAAAAGGAATTTTATTTTAACTTCAGAATCATGATTTCTAAAGCGTAAAGTAAAATGAATTGAGAAGTCCTGCGAAAAGAGGGGTTTGTATAAAATAAAAATGAGTATTATTCAAGTACCTTTAAAGAAATTGGCTATAAAATTATGAGAAGTTTAATGTTTTATAGATGCGTTTTTTAAAGATTTTGTTAATATTCCTGCAACAGAAACAGATTTATCTAATTTTAACATGTTATAATGAATTAATGTTCAACGTTAACAGGCAGGTATTTGACATTTCTAGCTCACTGGATCAGCATGGGATTAGCAACAGCTACAATTCATTGCAATCCAAATGTTTTGACTCTCATTTCTGTATGTTGCATAATATAGATTAGTGTTTATATTATTTTCTTTAAATTTTATTTACAACAAAACAACGGGATGAACAGATTCAACTAGTAACACGTGATGCTCAATAATGGCTTTGTTTTACATGTTTATGTGGTACAGCTGTACTTACTCTGGCGTTCAAGACTTACCGTAATGACAATTTAAAAAATGTTTATCTGAGATGAAAAGGTACAAACAGACATTTTAACCTTTTAGTCTTCGAACTTTTGTTAGTAAATAAATGTTGTTACAAGTCGTAACTAAAGCTTCATTGGTTTGGAATATCCTATCAAACATATAAAAATACCATGATTTAAATTGAGATGTTTTAATACCAATAAAAAAAATACTTATTTCTTTTTGACATAATCGGCTATGCCGTGTATCATCAACTTGTATATAGTTTAATCAAATTTCGTGTTGATTTACGTATGTGCCGATGTAGCATAAATATACACCGGCAGGACGACTTTTACATTGTATCAAATAGTCTATAATTTTTTTTGCAAAAGCTGTATTATACTTCCGTGTGAACCGGAAAGCTGACAACTGTAAGCACTCAGTCGGAAATAACAAGCTGAAATACTGCTCCGGACAAAACGTACAAAGTCGAACGTTCAATTTTATTTTTTGCATATATAGTTACAATAGTTCTACATCATAAAAAGACTAAAAAGTTGTTTGGTTACAGTTATTTACTTTTAACACAAAATCATAGATATTTACTTTTATGTTGCAATAATTAATTAGATCGAATGCATTTCATAAGACTATGGTGTATAAAAAAATCCAGTTCTTTTAGAGTTTAAAAAGATCACACACATTTTTAATATCTGCCTGTAAGTAAACTAGATAAACTTGTTTTATTTGTATACTGTATATTTATTTCTTGTGTTGATTTACCAATGGTTAGGGTCAGAGTTTGTTGTTGTTTAATTAGCTTTTTCTGATCTGTTCATTGCATTACTTCATCTCTTCTGTCGCTTCAAATTTATGTCGTTTCAGTGTCGATTAGTTCGTGAAATGAAAATCTGTAATTCGACTTAATGCTTGCAATAATTTGATTTTATAAATATTTTCAATAAACTTCCTGTGCTCTGCGTAAGAGCCTGGTTTCAAGTCTATACAGAAATAATGGGCTAGAGCATTGTATCCAACAGTGGATTGTCTCAGGCGGATAATGAGAATGATGATAAATGCAATTAACTTTACTGGTGGTAGGTCTCTGTTGCCGGAGACCGTCTGGATGAGTACTACCGCAGTTCCTATTTCAACCGCCAAATAGTAATGTGCAAACATTACTGTGTTCCGGTTTGAAGGGCGCTGTAGCTAGTGTAATTACTGGGGTAACGAGACTTAACACCTAATGTCTCAAGGCGACGAGCGCGATGTGGTGCTGTGTATACCATCTTAACTAGCACCACGTTGTCATGGGCAAGCGTATCACTTACCATCAGGTGAACGTCTTGCTCGACTCGTCGCATAGTAGTATAAAAAAATAAATATCTAATTTAAGCAATTAGAATATGAATAGTAATGTTTGATGTCAAAGTGAATACATCTAAAAGCGTGAAGCGCGTTATTGCACAATCCACGCGCATAACAAACGTTTATCTGACACTATCGGCCCGCTTTCCGCCCGAGGCCATGCGTACGGTTGTTCCCTCACACCAACTAACTAAGCGAGGGTAACGAACGTGCTCTGAATGTTGATGACCACTTATTTACTCTGCGAAAATAGACAGGAGTTGATGCATCTACATAAAGTAGCTACGGAGTTATGATAAACATTATAATTTACTTTCATATATATATTGCCGACACATGGAGCATTATAAGAATTTTAAGCTTTCTTTAATGAGTCACTTCTCTTGATACATCTGTCTTTAATACTTTCCTTACTTTTACTTTATAATAAGTGATACTACTACTAGTTATGATGATAAACACAACACCGCATAGTGTTTGTCGCTTCTTAATTGCGTCGCATTATAATTTTGTTGCTGCATGTACCATAAAATAACTTATTTGTTTGTTGTTATAAAGTAAAAATATGTTATTTTCTAAATATAAAACTACTATTACGTCATAAGAAGTGAAAAAATGTATTCATAGTGGGAGATAACACAATTATAAAATAATTCATTGTTAAAGTCATAGTAAATAAATATGATTAAATTTTATTTCATTACACTTTGCGTTGAAATGATATTGGTATCTTAATCTAAAGGCCTAGTTGGTAGTAAAGTTTAAGGTCCATCAGATTTGTCTAAATGGGTCAAACTTTGTGAAAAAATCTCGTAACCACATCGTTATATCAGATTGCAGAATATTCTGCCTTTCCAATGTTCGTTCTCAACAACTTGTTAAAAAAGTTTCAGCTCGCACGGTTTTTTCCGCATCTATATCAACAATGATTTTATTACACTACTTTTATTTAACATTGTAATCCTTCATCAGCTTTATATCAAATATTAAATCTCTCCTCTCAATCAAAATTAAAATTAGGAAAAGGCTTTGCGGTGGACAAAAAGCAACCTGGATTTTAGAAACCGCGGCTCTGAAATGCGAACGATTGCTGTATTGAAGCCAGTGGCGTAGATTCTTGTATTAACCACATAAAGTATCTTTTATTAACATAAGTGGCAATAATCAATTTACACGAAGTAATGTTTTTTATTTTGTTTCATAATTATTAACATTACATTTTTTTTGCAAAATCAACGGCTCATTTAGAAAATCAATAAAATAAGTTACTTGCTTGCTCAATAAATGTGTGGGAAGTTGGAGGAGGTAAGAGCGTTTCATAAAAAAAAGTAATGACATACTGAATCAATATTATCGAAACATGTCGTTATTTGTACATAACATAAATAATATTTAAGTAAACATGTGAATCTTTTCCATCTGAAAAGAGCAACCCTTTTAAGAGAAATTGTTACGATGTAGTAGATCATAAAAATGAACGAAATACAGACAATTCACAAAGTTTGAAGATATGAAAATATTAGTAAACAATTTATAGGGACTCTTTAGGTTATAAATTATAATGAAACTATTATGTTAATAGCGCTACCTGTACGAATGAGATTATATGAACCTTTTATAGTCATCGCAATTACCTATTTGCTAACAACATTACTACCACTATAAGTATTTTTGACTTATTTATAACTTTATAAAAAAATTAAAGACAGAGGTAAGCAATATCAAAAATATTTTTTAATAAATTTCGCTTAAAAATAAAGCACAAGTGAATGACCCCTTTGAGAATCTCCACTGCTTTGAGAATCTTGTACAACAAATCTTAACTTTTCAGACGGATTTCTTATGATTTTAACAGCATTACATTAAAAATAGGCAAATAATGTATTTTGGCTGAAACACCTGATCTCTATCAATTTGCCTCGAAGTCACGCTTATGGTTGGTAGCAATAGTAGCTAAGCTACGTAGGACTAACGAACGTGCTTTGAATGTAGACAACCACGTATTAGCACTGCACAAATAGACAGGACTTTATGCGTCAGCAGCATTTATCGTCTAACATTGAGTTATAGACTGAATATATTCTGATGAAGACAGCTGGATAAAATTATACTTGCTAATTCTATAATAACTCATATTAAAATAAAAGATCTGTAGATTTCAAATGTCAAAATGGAAGTTTTAGTTCACGGTTAGTTACGATTGTGGCTTTCGTCGTCTACTCAGGGAGTTCGAGGATGACTGCAAATACGGATAGATATAGGATTTACCGTAGCGCAGAGCGCCGTAAAAGCAATACCCTACCTCGCACGTGCTCATGCATAGAACAGGGGGCCCACCAGTAACTTTCCTAGAAGATTACGATGCCTCTCGTGCATTGAAGGCGAGCATCTGTGTGGTGTATAATGGATAAACTTTTTACAGAATCCCATCTTCCTAAGAAAGCAGGTTTCGTTTCGAAGTTTTCATCTGTACTTACCACAAAATTAAGATTCCATGTTGATGCCACTGATGCTCTGTTACTCAGAGATAATTAGCGGTTTATCCTCTCTAGCAAGAATATCTATGCTGAGATACATGAAAACATTTCACCATTTTGAACCTGTCCATCTTAGAAACAGACAACAATAGTCCAACTTCAGTTCGAAGAAGGCCTAATAAATCTCAGAAACTACTGAAAGGGTTCGGAAAACTTTTTATGTATTTTATTTAGCTTTCTAAAAATTTATTAAGTTGAATCATTGTAAACATGCAAGACACAGCTCGTTATAGAATCGGGGAGGTAACAAAAGTTCAACATAGAAAGAGACGTACTGTTGATATGTATAAAAGGTTATTTCTAAACTTATAATATAAAACGTATTTCGATCGAAATGTAAACTAAGAAACTCTACCATCTGTAAGCGACAAAGTTAATTTACTTTCTGTATTCGCGGGATATGATTACTAAAACTTTTGAATCGGCGTTCATTGACTTTCTGACACAGATTATATCGATCGATGGTTTTACATTTACATATACTGTGTCTGCATATTTAAAAATGGTTAGATTATTACATTTAGGTAGTGTCGTAAATAATAATATGATAATGTGGTAAGGATATCTAATCTTCCGTGTAGGAGACTACCTCAGCGTGTCGTAAAAGATAGCTAAGAGGTAACAACTTCAAATAAACAACAGTAGATTTTTCTGCATCACTGTTTCCTTTTGTTTACCAACCAACAAAGTTCGTCGACCCACATATAAAACGTATGGTATTTACTCCCATAGTAGGAGAAGCCTATGTTCTTTATTTGATATTTTTTGGTTAAAATGTTGATTCGTCAATAAATAAAAACCTTCATGATTAATTTTCAGCCCTCTTGATTCCTTTTAAATAAGTCATAGTAATAACATGATCTGTATTAATCAAAAAATCTTATTTAAATAATGCTATCAACCGGTAATATAATTTTTCTAATAATTTACTTGTACATCCGGTTATAAGAAATGAATAGAAATTTTCTTTTACTTCTTTTTTCGTAATATTTTACTGAATCAATTTCCCCGTCTCCACTCTTTGTTAAAACCGTTACAGATTTTTGTCTTTAATAAATTTTATAAAATTCAAGACGATTAAGAAGTGTTTTAATTTTTGTAGTTCAGTCAATATATGCTTTTGCGACTTTTTGATAGCATGGCACAGAAACTTAATTAATATTAATATCACCGATTTTTTAATGGTAATACTGCTCTCCACTCCAACCTCACCATGGCTGTGAAGGACAGTGCATTCGATGCTTTGCTCACTGAGCCTTGCTTTCAAGCTCCATCGATACACAACCGGGATATGCTAATTGAGTCTACACTTAGCTGTCGCGGTCACCTCGGGTCTAAACTTCGCTGTTACGACAATACGGGAATCAGTATGGTGAACGGTTATTACATACATTTCATTTTACACATCACGTAATTTGATACTCGATTGACTAATATTTCTATGTATGTCCAGTGGAACTTAACTTTGGAGGGGCTATTTTTTAAGTAATTAAATACACAGATTAAGCTTCGTTTTTTATTGTTCCTTAGTGACAAGAAACATTAGTCACGTTGAACAAGCAGAAAATAATTATCGTTGTCGCCCGCCGACGGCGCTTCCGTCCGTGAACTACGTTAGTAATTAATGTCGCCCTTTTATCTTTTAATTGTTTGTTTTAATGACACAAGAGATTTTTGTCTCCACCGCTCATCCAATAAATAGTATTTACTGTATTATTCCAGACTACATCGCCTGTTATCATAAGGTCAGATCAAAGTCAAACGATACTCTGTGTAATTATAGTATAAAAAAGTACTCGTATATATCGATATCGAATCAAAACATGTGTTTTTTTTTTATATAATTTTCGTTCTTCGCCAGAGGGTTTAAACTGTATCAGCAATTTTGCAAAAAATTTAATGCAATTTCTTTTCTAAGAGTCGACGAGACGAGCAAGTCGTTTAGTCGGTAAGTGCTACGCTTGCCCATAACAACGTGGCGCTGGTTAAGATTGTATACACTGCACCACATTGCGCTCATTGCCTTGGGACAAAAGGTGTTAAGTCTCGTTACCACAGTAATTTCTCTGGCTCACAGCATCCCTCAAACCGGAATACAGTAATGTTTGCACGCAAATAATAATACATTGGTCCTCCCACAGACCAGAGCTTTGCTTAGCCATTCGCGTTAATGACTGTTTGTTTGATCTAAAGAACACTTTGTAAATTAAGTACTCAATCTCTCAATAATTCAAAGTTATTACAGAAAAGCTAATGAAAACTTTTAATACACCTGTTTTCTTCCCACAATTCAAGGAATATAAGTATATTTTAAGTAAAACTTACAAGAAGTCTTTGTTACTTCATCGTCGAACAGTTTCTCTATTTGATATTTTCACATTGTTCTTTGTTAGCGAAACAAAAATCTTTTTTGTAACATTAACAATAAGATCACGAATGTATTGTCTACTAAGCAATTATGGCTTCGCATTGACAACATCATTTGATTCTATTAAGAATTTCACGGTCCTTACTCCAAGGTACTTAGTGCTAGCTTTCGTTATTTAAGTAGTTTCACAGCGTCATGTATTTCTGTTGCTAAATAGTCGTGTACGCCTGTGTTTTAATTAGACAAGCGTTTTGACTAGTGAAATTACAGGTATAAGGTGACTTAAGATCTTGTGTTTCAACGACCACATTGTGCTACAGTATTATTGTAGAAAAAACATCTACCATATTTAACAAAGAAACGTGGTCTTAAGAGAAACGATGCTCAAATTGTTACACTTGATAAATATGTTATAGCGAAGTTCCTCCGCGTCTGGAAAACTTAGACCGTTGTGGAGATGTGTGAAGTACTTAAGAATGGCATCTGCTCGTCGGTTTCTACAGTTCCCATTAGTATTGTACAATTAAAATTAATGAATTATACTTTCGACGCACTCATGATGACTTTTTTAATCAACACGTTCATTACGAGTGGAACACTATAATAGCCAAGTAACCTTCTTGCGTATTTAATTAATAGTTTATAATTTTTTAAAAATACTATCATCGAATAAATGAATCATATTGTGTTTCATATTTTACAGCAAGAGGTTGTCGCGGGCTGACATTTCTAATTATAACCTGATCGGTTCGAAACGACTTATATTGTATTAACTGATAACCGTCTGCTTTAATCTGTTTTGTTCTGCCTTTGACAATGCCAACCTTATAAATATTCATGAAGTTAAACCGAAATGGAATTTCTCTTGTCATATTCAACCTTTTTGGAGTGCAAAATTTAATACTTTAAAAAATTATACACATATTGAATATGTACTGTTTTTTGTAAAAACTTAAACAAGGTATTAAGTTTAATTTATTTTTATAACGCAAGAGTACATTTTATTTTATTACATGATTAATGACTAAAAGATATACATTTATTTATGTAAAATTATAGTGAAGAAATATTATCACGGCATTTCTGTATCTTGAATGATGAAATTGATTATGTTAAAGTTATGTGCGTTCCCAGAACTCGTGGAGTGGATCTCGAGTATTTAGTTAAACTAGTTTGTTTTAGTCTTCGCAAGCACCGTGTCTTTGCGAGATGTGAGCATGTGAATTATTTAAAGCGAATATCTTATTGCTTTTCTCCTCTCTAAAACAAATTTAGTAACTGCGCGATTGAATAAATGCGAATAAATTGAAGCTATATTGATTCTTGCAAGTTTTGATTAATAGACACTTTAGTATTTAATTTTCTATTATATAAAATGTATTTAGGATTAATATATCACATTGTCACTGCAGTTTAATACAGTTAAAATTAATTTTCATTTTTGTTTTTTTTTAATTAGTAATCTTCGTGAAATTATAGCAAGAAGGTGGAAAATGCGGTACTTTCTCATTAAGTATTTTTTATGTGTATTATTATTCTCTGTGACTCCGCATCATTTTAAATTTTAAAATGGTTTAACTTGACAACGATATTTTTTTTAATATCTGAAGTGTTTGTCTGTTTTAAGAGTTGGGTTGTCGTTTATAAATGTGTGCTGTTTGCGTAGGCGATCGCGTCGGCGGACAACCCGCCTACGTACAACTTGGGCAGAAGCGGTAAAATCGGTGTTTTTTTTATTAAATGAAATACATTAACACTACAACTGTTCGAAGAATACTTAAGTTTTTTATTTTTGTGTGATCTATTATGACTTTAGAGGCAGTTGATAAGAGATCGTGAAAACATGGATGTGGTATATTTTTCGAATTAAACAAGTATGTTTAACTAATTGTATGATGTGCGTTTAATCCTAATTGTAAAGATGTTTACATAGCAACAGTTTCGCTTAAATCTTTAATATTACATCTTATTGGCTATTACAAATATTACTGTGCTCCAGTCGCCATTAGTATGTATAGAGACTGTAGATCTGGTAAAGTCTACCATTTTTCATCTTCTTAAAGATGAATCATGGAGATTATTTAGTACCAGGGTACCAGGTGGTAGGTCTCTGTTGCCGGAGACCGTCTGGATGGGTACCACCGCAGCTCCTATTTCAACCGCCAAATAGTAGTGTGCAAACATTACTGTGTTCGGGTTTGAAGGGCGCTGTAGCTAGTGTAATTACTGGGCTAATGAGACTTAACACCTTATTTCTCAAGGCGACGAGCGCAATGTGGTGCAGTGTATACCATCTTAACTAGCACCGCGTTGTTATGTAAGCGTATCACTTACCATCAGGTGAACGTCTTGCTCGTCTCGTCGCATAGTAGAATAAAAAAAAAATTGATGATGGAATAGACCAAATTATTTATGTATCAATCTAAGAATTGTACATGTAAACTGTATATTATGCTCCCACCGCTGGAAGTCGTAGTCTTATCTTACAGATAGCCAGATAGTAAAAAAAGAAGTGTATAATAGTACGCACATAATGTACACAATTCTTCTTTCTATACATATTACAAATACACAACATAAACTACATACAACAAATACATACTATAAATAATAAAAATGTTATGAGTAAAAAGTAATAGAACGATATCTTAAACGTGCTGTTTTTTTTGTTAAACTATAAAAGGTGGTAGTTAGGTGTTTAGTTTTAACGTTTATAGTTTAGGTCATCTCCCGCAAAGGGAATTGCAGTCCCGAATTGCCGTCGTTTTAAATATTTGAGCCAACTTAAACTGGCAGGTATCTCTTGAGGGAATACAGTAAGCTACTGGTGATATATCCGTGTATAATCTTCGGTTTATAGGGTAATAAGAATATTCGAATTTATGTATGATGTTATAGAGTACACAAACTTTAACTTTTTTTGTAAATCTATGACGATGGAAAAGATGCCTTAGATTGTTAACTGTAAATCTTGAATATTAGATATGACACAGATATAAGGGCAAAGTGGTTTGTACTGATGTAACTGTATAATAAATTATAAAGTTGGAACACAGATTACATGATGAGTTCACCAGACTCGATATTTGCAATGTCGTAAAAGACGTAAAAGGATCGACTTCATAGTATTAAAATATGAAAATGAATTCGAAAAGTATTTATATTCGAAAAAGTAAACTGATTATTTAAGCAGGAGCATCTCGAAAACTTTTTTATTAAATAATTCTAAAGGTGACAATGTAATTTTCAATCATTTCATTGAATTATTTATTATTCCTTTTTGTAATTACAGTGGCTACGGGTATAAAAATTTCTCCCAAACTTTCGAAAAACCGATGAATTCAATACGCTGTAAGTGACAGAGTTAATTAACCTTTTGCCTTCGCCAGGCAAAAACACAAAGAGTTTGAAATTGCTATTGACCGTCTGAAGGGTATTCAAGTATAACTTCTAATATACCAAAAATCCATAACGTAATATGAGGATTTTAAAATAAAGAAAAGTAAATAATTTTCTTTGCAAACATTTCTTTTAATAGTTCTCCCATTTTACCATTACTTTTTAACGATTAAAAGCCAATATACAACATTATCACAGAATTGTGACAAAAACAGCGGTGTAATGACTTTTGTAGCAGCGTATATTTTACAGCTTATTCTTGATGCAGCAGAAGTAGATGAAGGTACTTCTTCTTGCATTTATAAGACACCATTCAATATTTTTCGTAATCAAATTCTTTTGATTTTTTGAACAATGAAACTTATCTATGATGTTTGTGTAAAGGGATACGTAAATAAGTTTAAATAAAGCTTGTGATACTTTCGTGTTCGGATAATCTTATTTTGTTGTGTGCCTGCACAAAGCGGCGCTAGTGGACGTCGCGAGTTTGAATAACAAATTTGTTCCGCACGAGGGGGATCAGCTTTAAGCTATATAAAAACTTTTTCAACATCAACATGAAATTGGTTTCTTGTTAGGAGTAATCTTAGTTTATATTTTACTACAACCTTAAACATGAAGAGGCCTCAAAAGACATACACAAAATGAAGATTTTCAAAATATGATACCGTAAAAGGAAATTTGTCTGGTTTTATCACTCCAAGCTAAAAATGTTATAATCTGGATGTATCAACTCGACTTGTATTAAATGATAATTTATCTTGTTATCTTTAAGAAAATCAACATTACGAATATTAACGGAATTTTATTTAAAATAATATTTCTTTTTTATTACGGTTTTAATGAACAAAATATATAACTTTCTTATGTATACGTTAGTCATGTGTTAGATCTTTAAAAATGTGATGTGAATGATTTGTAGATCCGAGCGGAGCAAGAAGGATTTTAGGTGAATGTTATTTACTATCCTCCACTCACGTTAATGCAATTTCCTACGATAAAAGTGCTCTTGCTCGTTTACAAGTACAATTTACTATTGCTTCATTTTGATGACAGCAAGCATATATGTTTTTAAATATAATGCAGAATGAAGAAATACACCATTACTTTTAATATTATAATATTTAAAAAATATTAATATAAATTAGTTGTTGTCATGAAATCAGGCCGGTATTAAGTAAATAATGCATTTAAAAATCCTTAAAAAAAATAAGATATATTGTCGAACGGTGCAAAAAGTTTGTGTTGTTAAAGAATTTTTTTTAACTCATTTCTCTGGCGCTGCGACCCTTAGCAAGTTTTGTACACAAGAGCGTTTTTTTTAAATAACATCACTCTTAAAGTAAAGCTTCTTTGCACATTAATAAAGTATGAGAATTAATAAAATTTTAGTACATGCGATGAATAGGTGATAATATGCATTGTCAGCGTTCATTAGAATGAGCGATGGAGGTAGGCGGCGGAGAGGCTCGTGTGCCAAATGGCAACTTACTCCCGCTTCCAAGTAATTGCGTAACAAAACACGTGAATTACTAAACAGTCGGAGATTTATTTCTGCGATTATGATATAGTGATGTACTGAGCAAACGTGTATAATTTTGAAATAAGTAAAACAGTGTTTAAATTTTTCAGGTGTATATAAAAAGGCGGATTGGTTCAGTAAACATTATTTACATTCAACTAACTGAATCTCGCAAACGAACTAGATATTTTTAAAATTAGATAGTGTATAGAGTATTAGTGAAAGATCTTCTTTTATAACAAGAGAGATCCACCACGCTAACCAACACAACGCATTAGCAATGCAATAGAAATGTTATTAAACTTATAAAATAAGTTTCAAAATGATGCTTTTAAATATTGAATCATAGTACGATCCAGGTTAATATGTTTTGTCAACAGTGAATACTAGCATTCCCTTAAATTTTCATCGTTATGTTATCCTTATACCTAAACTTGAACTTATAGTACTTAAAGTTATAGTGCAGAAAAGCGAAGTTTTTATAATTAAGTGAATAAAAGTTAAATAAAAAATGTAAAATAACGCTTGAATACAAATAATAAATGTAAATGTAATGAAATACCGCTTGCCTGATGTTCAAAAAAGTCTTTTTAGGTATCTTGATGCTTTTTTTCTCCTGTTACGAGTACTTTGTTCTTCTAAAATTTATGGTAAAGGAAAAAAGTAATCTAATAGCCAAAGAATTTATTTTGCGGTGAAATATCAACCGCCTTTGTTAAACAAATTCTCTTCTATTTTAAACGGACGGAACAATTCTCTGCGGTACATTGGAGACTGGAAGTTTTACTAGCCAGGGATTTCTCAGGACGTTAAAGTTCACCAATCAATTTCCGCTTAATTGACCGTGCTTAATCTTATTAGGCTGTAAGTACAACTTGCCACAGTTTTCGTATTTGTCTCAGTAATTAATAAAAATAACACGAACACCAATTATTTGTTGTGAATTAGTTATTTAAAATTGCCGTTACAAGGAAATTCTTATGAAAGTAAACAGGAATGGATTGTTTCCCACAATATCTCAAAAGGATTGTAATTAAAAATGTCAGTTTGCTGCAAATTGTATTTCTAGCTCAACATTAACCGCAGACTCAATATTTTTTATACCCTTTGGTTAAGCTCCCCGGTTGCCACGAAAGGATTGTAAAGGAAAACACGCAATTTAGAATCTATGCCAAGAATTTAACTTTAAATTATACAAAAATACTTTTGGTTTATTTATTTATCAGGTTTTGGCAAATCCGACATAACCTGCCTTTAACCTTGCGAGGGCAGATAAAACAAAAAAACATTCTTTGTTCTGAATTAAACAAATCCACATAACTTTTGCAGTAATCTACTAAATATTAACCTTTTTTATATTATGTAATATGCATTTACGAAAATTTCTTTTATAAATATTAACATAAAGAAGAAGGGAAAGTTTAAAGTTTCAAATTTATTTCCAGTTTCAAGTAAATATTTACTTTGCCTACGTCGTATAATCCTTCAATTGTCTTATAATAAATATGTACATATACATAGCATAAAATATGTTATTCAAATATTAATATTCCATTTAAACCCTAGTATACATTTAATCATAACTTTTCATAACTTTCTGCCCTCATGTATATAAGTTATAAATAATTGGGTCACAATTTTAAACAGACCGTCTGGGAAGTAAAATTACAACCTAATTAACTGTAATATGACAAATCTTTTTTTTATTACTTATTCAATTACGAATTACAAGTTAACTTGTAACTTATAATAATACAATGGTTAATTTATTAGCATTTTGGATGAAACAAATATTTGAAAGTTTCATGAAAAATATCTGTGGCGGGAATGTGTAAGGATATATTCCCAACAATAACATAGAAAGTATTTGGGTTTACTCGAAGACAAAAAGCAAAGTCGAGAAGTTACATTTTTATGGGACATAAATATAAAGAACGTAGGTAACGGTTTGTAGAGAGAGTGTGTTTGTTCTTCATAAAACCTTTCTTTTATTGTTAAACGTTAAAATAAATATGTTTGTAAGAAACAAATACATTTATAACTGACCAATGTTTGGGGGATAGCTGCGTTGTAGCTTTTGAAATGAGTGGGAATAAGAGATTTTTGTTTGTTTATATGTTTATAATCTTAACTAGTGCCACATAGTTAAAGGCCGGCGAATAACATACCATCAGGTGGACTTCTATCACGTATTGTCGCTTCGTTGTATAAAAATAATATGCCAAAATGATTCAATCAAAATACATCACATATTATGTGTACCTGTATATTCTGAAACATGCTTTCATTGACCTTATTTTCACACAAGATCGTATGAAATTGAGGTCAAGTGTTACCAAATATTTTTTTTGAAAATTACATATAAAAAATATAGAATGTGAGTTCACAAGCGGTAGAAGTGTAAATTTGTATTCCGGTTAATTTGTTAGAAAATTAGTATGTATAAATAACATGTATTGTTTATTAAAACTCAAAAAGTATTCAATAAATTTAGTAGGCGTTGATAAAGATTACATAATATTTATTATGATAATATGTACTTCGGTTATTATAAATATTTTATATATGACATAGCATGTTGCCGAGTCAGCATTTACAACAGCAGATATAACCTACAACACTTTCTTGCTCGAAATTTATGTACACGCTCTGTTAAAGTGATTTTCTATGGCACTACGTACCAACAGAAAATAATGTGCAATAGATTAAAGTTTTTCACTCTCTTCTTCATAAATTTTGAATATTTTAGCATAGCATTTCAACTCATTCTTTCATAGTCTATATTTTGTAAATACATTTAGATTTGTCTCTTTTTTGTTACATCTTTTCGTTTTAAAAAATCCAATCTTCACAGTCCCAAAAGAAATTTCACTCCAATAACATAAAATATGGCTCTATAATGTGTATTTATGATCATCCAGGCATTTTATTTATAAATTTGAATAAAATAAAAAAGCTATTAAAAATACCAGTAATTATAATAAGTGTACATTTACTTTAAAGTATAAATATTATATTGTGTAAAAAACAAATTGACACATGTTTACATCATCATTTGCAAACAACTCCACAAGACAAAGTGTACGTTGATTGCAATTTACGAGGGTGTTTCAGGATTTCCGTGCTTAAGTGCGTTAAGTCGTGAGACGCTGGTATAAGATGGCGGAAGTCTTTTATGTCGATATTACGGCTATGGTACACTCAGAAGACAGATAAACTGCGTATTTCTTACGTAGCTTTTCACTTTAGTACGGAAATTTTATTTTCTCAGAACTTCCTTCACCATTACATTCACTGATATAACTTCCGATCATACAACAGCGGAACCTGTTTAGGTAAATGTGACATTTAATTTATTTCTAAGCCCTGCAGTACTTTTTATATATAAATTTGTTTCTTAAAGACTTTCACAAATTGGGCATAACAAGCCTGCAGTTAAACAAGATAGTTATTTTTCTCTTTGAGAGCACTTCGATAATTGTGGCTTAAACCATTGTTTGTGTTGTTCTTAAATTTTATTTGTAGGTATGTAACTTCTTTTAACTGAAAACTGAAGCAAAGGTTTTTTAGGTTATATTTTAAATTATTAGAATAGTTTATTTGTGGCTGTTTTATATAATAATATATTAGTGTAGTAATACAGCAGTGTTATTTTTACCAAAAAAAATATTTGAAGTTTTGTTAACTGTCAGGTTTAATCAGGGATGTAAATTTGTAGACATACCATTTATATGTTTTGAAGTAAACCTTCACATTCATATAGAGGTAATCTTCGCTAGTCATTATTTCTTATAGCCGAACTTTTTAGTTCAAGACTCTAAGGCAATTACTCATCGCTGAGATTTGGATAAGGTGTTTAACAACGCAATCGTTTACAATATTTCTGTTCTAATACACATAAACAGTACTTTATCTTGTTAGACCAACATTGGTGGATCTTTTTATCTCGTCTTATTTACATGTAAAGGCTTTGCGGTTTATTGAGGTGTAGCCTTGAGTTGAAACTGTTTACAGTCTACTAATATTTTACCTTGAGGACAATACCATATAATAAAAACATGCAAATGCAATGTTTTATTAGTACATATCACAAAATTATGTTTATTTATAATAATTACCTTTAACTTAATATTTTCTATGTAAGATGTTTTCGCAATTTTATTCACTGTAAAAAATGAGTTCATGTTAATTTTCAATTCTAACAAGAACTGTGTTTCAGTAATCATCAGTTTTTTTTGAGAGATCTATGTCCAGCACAATTAACATTTGTGTTTTGGAACAAATTCTTTTTCCTAAAACGTCTTTGTGTAAGTAAAAACGCATAATGAGTTTTTTTTAACGCTCTTGATGTAGTCCAAGCTATAACAAAGGCTGTTCAGCGTTCGAAGGCTAGAACAGAGAGAAATTTTAATTTGTAAGTTTTGAGATGAATGAATTTTCTGCTAATTTCATATTTATAGCTTAAAGCAGTTTTCATATTTTATTAGCTTTTTTAATTATGAAGCAAAAGAACTTTTAATGAGAAAAAATAAGCTTTTATTATTAAATAACAATATTAATGTCATTCCGTCAAGCACTTCGGCGATTTTTAATATTTAACCTAGCGTCTATGTTTTGTCTGTTTGTTGGGTAGTTCTAAATTCTCAATTGTGTTATTTGTTTTAACTATTATTTCCTTGTATGCGCTCGTCTGATGTTCAGTGGTACGAGTAATCGTATCCTAACACCACCAACAGCAAAGGCATCGCTTGTCGGTTGTCGATTCAAAAGAAACCTTATCAAACTCTTGAACTCTATACACAGAAAACAATTATATTCGTGTTATAAATATACTTTATATACTATATATATTATATATCTAATGATTTTACTGTAAAGCACATACCGAAGTATATAATATAAGTAATAATGTGATCGAAAATTTTTGACATATTTATTAATAAATTTTTGTAAACTTGAATAGCATGTTAATGGTATCCCAATAGTATAGCGATACTGGTAACAAATATTAAATTTTACTTTTGCGAAGTCCCGAAATTCCAATGTATTCGGGCCGTCATGACGTGGACAGAAAACGGCAAATTTATTTAAGGTTACATAAAAAAGTGTTAAATAGTTGCGATTGCTTTGTTCTTATTTGATTCATGTAAAACGTCGCGCTCAGAGATGTTAGAAGAATGGCCCGGTCGGTCTCGTGCAACTCTACAAATCGTTGCGCAGCAATTGTACGAGAAACTAGAACGGAGTCAACTCACTATTATCCTGCTACGCCAGGAACGCGTCATAAATTCTGAACTGTTCTCGCATTCATTTTAACGTTCATTTTTTTTCTTTGAAGAAACTAATAGAAAACGCGCAGTGCTTATTTACAGTACGTTTTTCTAAAGAAATTTGTATATCTAAGTAAACAATAAATAATAAAGACTTCTTCATTAATGTCAACACATTTTTGTCAACTAACAATTTACATGCATTTTTTTATGTAGTTGTGAGTACGATCACACCTATATTGCAAAAATATAAGTAATTCAGTTCCTCCCAGACGAAGCGTTTTGCCAAATTGCTTTGATAGTAAACTATTAACAATTAAAGATGAGTATACATCCGGTTAAATAAAAAAAATTTGAGTATGGTCTATGACAAGTGAAAAAAAAAATTAGTTTAGAAACTTCTACGGTGAATTTATTAAGTACATTTTGCCCTTCTGATGTTTAATTTATTCACACACATTTTACGTAGTCACTAGAGATTCGCTTAGATTGCGAGAACCAGGTGCTAGATGCTCCACGCACCTCATGTAATCCCACAACGGCCTGGGTTAATGGGCGCCGAGAAGCCACATAATAACTAATTTATCAAGTGTAGCCTGAAATAGTGCCTTAGAGTGATTCTTGCCCCCTCCTTTAGTCGTGAGTTATAGAACGTATTAAAGTTTCACATCTACGAAACTTTATGCTACGAAAATTGCTCTTTTCAAGGTTTCTCGAATAAAACGGTTAAATAACATTATCGCAGAATTTTTTAAATGTCAATAGCATTTGTAATTTATATTGTGTCAAAATTATATAACTTTTAATTGTATGTTTTCAATCTATCGCCCCACAATATCATCTTTATCAGGGTATCAGAGATTTGACCAAAAAACTTTAAAAGGGATAAGTACATGTGCTGAATCTGGTGTAATATAATAAACAGCTCTAACACATGAACAAATCCAATTGAGAAAAATTGCTTTTACTAAAACTTTTCATAAGGGGTTAAGAATAAATTCTATCACTTAAGTAAGAATACTTTGAGCATAGCCAACTTTCTCGCTACTTTTAAACACATTGTTGTATGAGCAGGGATTATCCTTGCAAATCCCTGGACTCTAAACGAAAAATTATGGTAATCTAGTCTGAAAAGTTTTATTAATCTAGTGAGCTGCATGGCTACAAGTAAATTAGTTTTGTTTTGTTTACGTTCATAAAGCGTGTTCTTATATATACTGTTTGATAATCGTATCGTGAAGGAATAACTTTTGATGATTATTTCAAATCACTAACATTTTTTAACTAGGCAAGACTAGGCTTTTTGACTATTAAGAGGTTATCAATATGCTACTAATATGTCACTTGTGCAGCTGTGAAATTTTTAAGTTTTTTACGTGAAACTCTGCTTCTATTTATATTAAAGTATCCATGCTGCAGTTGCTGTAATATTTCTCAAATGCAGTTGAAAACATTACTTTACAGAACTTTATATTTTTCGTTTTGTATTTAAGAAGTTTAATTTGTTTTATTTAGTTATAAAAATATTACTCTTGCTTCTTAGCACCGTTGCATCAGTGTAGTCTCTACGTGTACGTAAATATGATTTACGTTGCAATAAATTTTTACGTCCGTTCATTAAACTTCCTGGTAAGTAAAAATTTACATTTACGACCCGTCATCGTTATATTGGATAACGTAAAAAAGTGCCCCACACATTATAGTGAATAGCAAAATTTAGGAAACACTGTCTATGTAAATTTGCTTCAATTATTAAAAAGACAACAGAAAAAATATCTTAAATTACTCTAACGCCTCGTTTAAAATATGTTTAAATGTTGTGTAGTTATAGTTTATTACATAAAAAAACTTGTAGACTTTAGAGGTAGAGGAAACTTGTGTGATAACATTTATTTTTTTAGACAATACATTCCATTACCTAATTATTTAAGGATGAAAATGAAACATAACTATTTACGCCAAATTAGCAGTTGAACTCTGTGGTTATCATTTACCGGTAGTACTATCATAAATAATAATAATAAGCAGTAACTAAGTTCAAAATATAGGAGAAATAAAGGACGAAGAAGAATTTACATGCATAAAGCATCTGTGTAAATGATTAACATACACATCACTGGCAATGTAGGGATTTAAAGGTGAGTAAATTGCTACTGTCTCCCTCCTTTAAAGCTCTTCCCCTAAAAATGTATGAATAAACGTGGAAATTGCTTAGCAACACTTTGAAATTTATTTCTAAGATTATGTTCTTTTATCCACATAATTCAAAGTTCTTCATTATATCAATTTGTTCAAAGAAAGAAATGTGTTTCCCAAATTACTACATGTATTACTCATTAAAGTATTAATAAAATATAGTTTAAATCTAATAATTATGAAAATACAATTACTATAACAAAAACTAATTTTTTATTAAAAAAAATTAAAAGTAATCATTATAGTGAAAGAACTGTAATCAAATATACTTATACCAAAAACCGTACAAAATAAACAATACACATTATATCCTTTGTAATAATACATTTTACAATCCCTGCTTCAAAGTACACAATAGAACCGAAAGGACTTAACGATTCTTAAACTTATTTCAAAAGCTCTCTCCTCGCAGTCTACAATTCATTTCAGCTTTTATTGTCCAAATAAAATTCTCATTTCATTTACTTTGAACGTGTTTACTTTTTCAGTAGAAACATTAAATAATTCAATACCCTAAGAAACAATCAAGAAAATGCATTTAAGAAAGCAAATAAAATTCTCGCGAAGCGCTGAGTTTCTACTTGTGATTTGCTGACATTAGACGGCACTCTCATCTCTTTAATAACAAGCTACAGCGTCCTTCAATTATTGATTTAGGAAGGTTTACGCATTATTATGTCAACTCTGTAAGTATCTATGTTAAGATGTAACTGAAATCGGCTGACAAACTACTTGGCTAGGTATCACTTGCATGTTGTAAATCTGCTGCCAAAACAACACCCCATCCATCTGTCAACATATGAGTGCCAGAGTACTCTAATTGAGCACGCTTGATCATCTTCACTCTCGTAGTTACTTACAAATCGTCATGAGTTCAAATGTTAACCTATTGTCATAACACTCAGTAATGTTATAATGATTTCTTATATTAACCGAATATTAAACTGAAAAAACTTAATTTCATTTAAAATAGAAATGTTTTACAAAAATTGTTTTGTTTGTGCAAACGCTTTTGTCAAGAAGAAAAGTAAACAAATTTGTTTACATTTTACAAGTTATTACAGCTTACTGTGCTGATAACTATCTTACGAAGTTATTGAAGAAGTTATTTGAAATTTCCTTGGCCTTGTTTTCCGGTTTACGTAATGTAATAATGGTTTAAATGATTGTTAGAAATATTTGATATTTCCAATGTAAATATTTTAACGTACAAAATTTTCTCAACAATATGGGTAACAAAGTAATATTAAAGTATTAGTAATGATAGTATATAATCCTTTATTAACATTTGCAACTTTCATAACGTCCTGTCCATTATAGGCTGATTGTCAATAAAAGATAATTTGTGATAGAACACTTTGTAAGTGTGGTTATATACATACTCGCTTATATTACTCGCAAAGACGCAAGTTCGAATTTGAGCTTTTGGTGAAAGAAAACTTTGAGAGGACACCGATGTGTACCGAGAACACCCGCATTTTACAAGCGAATGGTGATGACTCTCTCTCGTCTCTAAGTCCCAGAAGAGAGAACTTTAAGAGAGCTGCTTATATATATTTGTAAAAAAATCATTTTACGTCCCGTTTATGAAATATGGATTATATGATTAAATGTCAACAATTATGTAACATTACCGAAGCGAATGAATGTGAGTGAGTGTATGTATGGGTGAGTGAATTTGGAATAGTTCCAAAGCAAGTGAGTGTTGAGCTTATTAGCCCTTAAGCACGTATACGTTGTTAAAGGAGCCTTGCTCTCTTGATGATGCGAACTATGTCATAGAGCCGTGTATGAGAATACTGAAAAAAAAACACGACGTGGAATAGAATCTACTGCCTCTTAGGCAAGATGTGAATCTGTTCTTAAAACAAATAAGGCTAGCCAGTTAACTTGTAGACCGAGATTCTCGGTTGAAATCCAGGACTACGTTAGTAAAGTTTAATTGGTCATACAGCATGAAGTAATTTTCTTCTGGAAATTGTATTTCTTTGTAATTAAATGACTAGTAGTAAACCTTTGACTTCTTGTCATTAAATAAGAGTGTTTTAGATTAGAAAATTTTTAAGTTTGACAGATGTAATTAAATAAAAAGCAGCAGGAGAGAGTATCTGAATATCAGTTTGAAGATATGTTTTTGTTAATGATGTGAACAGACATTCATTATTATAAAAATGAAATAAATGAAAAAGTACTTTACTTTATGTACATATAAAAATTTAAATATGAAACCAAATTTCTTTTTTGAACAAAGCCAGGAAATATTATTGTGTTAAGAGATGTTGTGCTTGGTGAACTTATGTTCGCTTTTCTTTTTGTACTTTTCTATACAAATGGAAGGATTTAAAATTATATGTCAAAAAAAAAAATTATTAACTTTCTCGAAAATTTTATTTGTATGTAAGAAGAGAAGGGTACGCAAATATACAATAACGAATACGGCTTTCATCGTACGTGGATTCAATTACACGACAATTAGTCATAACTAACTTTCAGACGGTCTACAACAAAATTTGTTTGCACATAATGTTAAAGTTTTAGAAACATGGTTTATAAAACGGCAAAGCTTCAAAATTTACGCGGCGTACCAACTGGGGCAGGATTATCATGTGTCGACTTCGTCCTAGTTACACTTTGTGTAGTGCAGTGCAACGATTTATGAAGTTGTCGGGTCCATTGTTCCCGCACCTCTGAGTGAGGTTTTGTGTGATTGAAGCAGCTGCAAACGAAGCCACAGCTTTTGTCGTGTACACCTTTAATACTTTTTAAGTTTTGACGAAAACAACGCCATGTTTTTAGCAAAAATGAATAAACTAAAAGTTGACCTGTTTACGGAGTTTATTAAAAATTAGCTAAGCTATAAAGCGATAAACTTAACAATAAGATATTATGACGTATATACAATACTAATATTTGTATGTCGCTTTTAGACTTAAGGTGATAAGTTTTCTAAATAATATCAGCGTCCTTCATATAGTAACATTGTATACAATGTATGCCTACTATTTCATAGAAGAAGTAATCTCTGGAGTTACTTCGGCGGTAATGGAAATCTATCTTCAGTACAAAAGCATGTTAAAATGTTCTCTAATAGGTTTACGTATTAAATTATATTACTTATTAAATTCTTCTTTTTTAAGTATTCCAGCATTTATTTATTTCCTATCTTTATTTAAAGTGTACCGTTTCGTAGATAATTATTTGAGACATTAAGATTTGGGACATAAGAAATAAGTGGAAAATAAGAAATGCTTGTAAATGTCACAGAAAAAGTCTTTTGTTATTTACAATTTATGTCCTGTCTGATAGCAGTCTCTACTTTATCGAATTAAAGGTCTGTTTCGTTTCAACATAGAATAATTTTTCTAATTACATGTACTTCTAACAAAATTACTCGTTGTTTGTTGGTACAGAATTGTTGCAAACGTGTGTATAGGTTGTTGAAGATATACACCACAGACCATAATTTCATTAATTATTAAACAACTTTGTATGAAAATGTTTTCAGTAATAATAAGGTCCCCAAAACACATCTTAGTAATATTTTTAACATTTTACATACTGAAAATGAGATATATAGCAAAAGAGCGAAATTAGCAGCAAGGGTTTTTTACTCAAGCTTTTTCACTAACAGTTTGATAACATTTACATGATTAATGTAATCAACAATATTTCTTGCTTTTTGATTTGTCTTACAACTTAAAAGAATCTAATTTAAATATCAAAGTATCTTAAGTAATGATGAGAAAAATATTCAATTAACATACTTTTATGTTGAGAGATTCTAGTAATGGAAATCATAAAAGCTTTGTAGAAATGAGCTGAACGTTTCCATAAATTTCGTTTAATTACTCGATGTTTTATTTAGATGTTTAATGTTAATTAATTAAATTATTACTGTCTTCGTTCATGTTATTATACTTATTAATATTTATGCAGATAGCTTCTCATGTCGCGCGAAAGTTTAGTAACTATTTTAATTAAAGTGGTATTCCATAAGTTCCGAAGCCAGGATCAGCAATTCCATTATTCATTGCTTCTTTCATACACATTTTTATGTACATATACCTAATTTTTTCTACATTAATAATATGTACTACAGTTATACATTTTATTATTCATTCAGCATAATTTCGTACGCATAGTCCTATGCTTTATATGGACTCCGGTAAAAAAAAATGTGAGCAACATTGTAAAATATTTATTTTGTCATTTTACATATTTATCATATTACATATGGTAAGCTGTGGATTTTATCTAATAAATAAGTTTTACATTTTTGTAATAAACGAGATATTTATTGGAGAACTTGGTCGTTTTGCCAATTCCCGACCGACAGAATTTTGTATCACTAATGTCACGCATGGGATATATCTGTCATCAAGGTTGTATGTAAGTACTTTTCCTGAAATGGAACAATTTATAATAATCATTAATATATTATACTACTAATACTTATTACTTCATTCAGTAAAGTACATAAAAATGCATACTAAACTAAAATTTTGTTATTGATCGTTGGTATAGTATGAAAGAGTTAATCATCATCGTCATTATCATCTCAGTCGTATGTCTACAGATAAATATAAAGGTCACAGGAAAAGCTATTGTAATTTTCTGGTTGTTCCCTTGGAGGAAACATTTTCTAACATTTTTTTTACAAAACTCTGCATCTCATAATTATTATATTCACAATTTCAACGTAATATTTCATCAAAAACTTTTTGTCACGGAAGTCATACAATGTTCTCTTGATACGGCTACTTCATCCATCCGGTCTCTAATGTCAAGGTGAAAATTCTTTGTCACCTCAAGTACTATTCAGTGATTTACCTTTTTTCAACATTATTTGTTTTTATGGAACCTTTTACAGGCAAAATATTATAAAATAGAATTAGTAGACTTATTTCTGGGTACTTGTATTTACAGTAAAGAAGGAATACAAAATATGTACATAATGCTACTACCTTTATGATTATCAAAGAGTTTTAGTAATTAAAATAATAAATACAATTTTATTTTGGTGCTGTAATAATATAATTTATACTGGTACAACTGTATTTTTTTTGTACTTTATTTACTTTTGTACTTTATTGCCTTAAATTATTAACGAGAGAACAAGAGTCGGTCGAAATAATCGTTAAAATTTATTCTTTTAAATTATAATATTGATAGTGAACCTCAATAGGGTTAAATACTTATAATGGTGAATAATGAGCAATACATTTTTCAGATTCCAAACTAATCCTTTTTAATCAATTTTGTGTCATTGAAACCATTAAAAATAGGGTGGTAAACGAGACTCAACCACGCCAACACACTAATTTACCACCGTTGTTTACGACGTCTATACTTTTTGGTATATTGTGTTTTATTAAAACTATACAATAGCTTTTTAAGAAACCAATAAATATCAGCCAGCGATCGTTATTTCTTATTATTTAATTATTGCCCAAATTTCTGCAGCAATTAAATAGTTTATATTAGTATAAATTTGTATGCGGAAACCGTTGGAAAATAATACACAATGTAAAACGAAAAATGTAATAAATTATAATCTCCGCTTACAGGAAGTCTTATGTAATTTAACTCTTAAGGTTAAGCGTGATACCAGAAGTGATTTATACTTTATGACTTTCTCATCCACGGAAGTTGAGATTGTACCCATATTTATATTACAAATTACTGTAAAAGTAAAATGCAAGCTAGGATAATGAATACAATCGAATTAGAACATACATAAAATTTGAAACTCATTTAAAATACTACTATAATTTCAAAACATCAAAAAGCTTTGTTATTCTTAGATCCTTAACATCGATAACAAGCAGAGAGAAATAAGTAAATAGAGATATCTAAGTACGTTTACTTAATTGTTGTATAACAAAGTTTAAATAAATAGACGGTAGGTAGGGCTTGGGAAATTAATAGACCCAGGATGAATTGCTCGTTGTCTACGCAATCTGTGCGTGAGTACTCCCCGCTTTGACGATCCACCTACGCTTTCAGGAGACACCTTAGTGATGTACCGCGCTAATAATAATTTCTCTATCTAGACACTAAACTTCGACTGTATTAGTCGTAATGCTACAATGATTAAATTTTAAAGGGATCATTTTAACATTAAAAATTTAGATTACTTACGAGTTATGCATAATTTCAATTATCGTATTACTATTATAGTATCAATCTTTATATCTATGTATTTTGTAATAGGAAAGCATTTTTAGAGATCGTTTAAAAACGGTGTTAATTATTTACAGATGTTTAACTTCAGACCGGAAATGACGTTTTATTAAATGTGTAATAAAAGCATTATATTTCGGTTTGATGAAGCTTATTTATCATCTGGTCTCTCAAAGTGATAATCGCAATATTATTATATTATCATGTGTCCATTGCATGTTTCATTCACAGAAAAATCATCATAGGTTTTTTGTTATACAAAAGAAATCACCCTATTGGAAGCCCAAATTGATTCACCAAATTGTGGCGGCGCCATTTGGCCGATATCATCTTCTCGACATGACCAATAAAATTCTAAACGTTCAAATAATCATAATCAAAAAACAGAATCAAAGTTTTTCATTTAGAAAAAAAAAAATGAGAGCGAAACAAAACTTCTTTTGGCCGTCTTTATATAAAAATATATGTTGTAAGTTATTAACAACATGCGTTAAAGCTCAATTCGGCTACTTATCCCACCTCGAACCTTGCCTAAAAAACCGATATCGAATATTCCAATCTTTATTTCACAAGATGATTCAACTTGAAAACTTTCTGAAAGATCAAAAGCCTGAACTGGAGCGCTTTGCTTTTAGCCTTAGCGTATTAAAAAGTTATTGACGTAAGATTTCCTTTTAAAAATTCCACTTATATACGTGTTACTTATCATATCGCTAAGATATTATAATAAGTTGAAAAAACCTCTTTTATGCTTTGCTTTCACTTAATTAGAATTTTAATACATAAAATGTTTCGTGAAATATTGTAAGTAATATCACAAACATGAAAAGCTTGTTTAATCTTCAAATATTTTTTGTAATAGTCTAAGATTTGACGTTAATTTTATATGGTGTTAAGTGATAATAAGGCCGTAAATAGTTATTGAATTGTGCTTGACCAAAACACTGGTCTTCTGGCTCGTTGACAGCTGTAACACAGTGATGATGTTATTGCAGATTTTCAATATTAGAGAGGTAGCCAGGGAAGCAGGTTCGAAAACACTCTACCATCAACTAAACTTCACTCAAAGAAGAGGTCTTTCCTCTAAATTATTTCCATTAAAGTCCTCTATTTTATTTTACAATTATAACGAAAACATTTTTAGTACATTATTTTAAATATAAATCTATGGTGCGAGAAGCGAATAACATTTTTATTTTAAAATGAGTCCATACGTGCTCCTTTATTGTTACCTCGGTCATTTCCCGCCGGGAATAGAGGTCCGAGGCAGCATTTCCCTTGAATAATTCATGACAATTAAATGAACAACTTTCTTACGAGCAGAAAGTAAAATAAACTTCTATTGTAATTTTCGTACAATATTATGATTACGATTGATGATAAAATATTCCACTGCTATGAAATTATATAAAATCAATTTGGTGTCATACAACAATTACATTTTTTTAACAAATAAAATTTTGTTAATAACAATATTTATATGTAAAACTGTTATACTTTCAAAGAATGTTCACATTTTAACACTGAGTTGCGAAAGGAAACGGCGAATTAAAGCGGCAAACATCATTACTTAATTGTTTAGAAATGTCTGCAATTATGTTTGAAACTTAAAATTCTATAGAAGATCTCTCTAAATTTCACTTTACAAATTAACTTTGTCTTTCAGGTCAATAGTCTATCATACAATATTTTATTGTTTCACGCGATATTTCTTAAGATATATCTTGCAAATGGACAAGAAACTTCCGACGGTAAGTTTATAAATAAAAATATAATTTCTTACTAACAATCTTCTAACTGATACGGTAAAGAAAATTATAAACTAGTTGCAACTCGATTATAAAAATCTCTTATAAAAAGCAAAGTTTATTTATCTCTGTCATATCCTCTAGAGATATGTAACTTTACGCTTGAAAACTCTTCGTGAGCTTTGTCCCACTATCCACCGAATTGCATCTTGTTAAGAGAGTAGGTCAGTATAGTTTATATCATTATGAGACGTCAGGATGTTGGAGCACAGCGTAAATAAGGTTATATTGATAACTGTATATAAAGTTTCTGTTACTTATGTAAAACAATCAGAAAATCATTGGAATTGCACCAATCTGATAATGTGTAGTCATACATACATAATTAAAGGTTGATAAAAAAAACGCAGCAAATTGAGTTGAAATTGATGAGATGAATGATGAGAAATTATCACAAAATCTTTTCATTAATTTTTATTTCATGTATAAGAGTGAGAAAACTAATAACTCTTTACTTACACCGTGGACATGCCTAGTTAGTGGCTAATTTGCGAATTTAACGGCGTTTTGGCTCGAGTTAGCGAGCAGTTCCATTACGTTCTAATGGAACTGCTCGCTAAACTATTTTAAACTATTTTAAATAGTTTGCTTGAAAAGATTTAAGTTGTTCAAATTCCAATATTAATACTTAAATCTTAAAGAAAATTATATGATATAAGTGATTCGTGTACGATATAGTCACAAAGACTGTCTGTGTCGTAGTACCTAAGTAATTACTTTATAACAGAGAAATCCCTGTTTTGATTACAGAGCCATATTTTGTGGAGTTTCTTTTTCGGTAGGGTTTTTCGAAACCGTTTAGCCACTAACACTCATATTGTTTATATGGCGCTATAACAGCCACAGAGATAGATTTATATAGCGCTATATTTTAGGTGAGCATGCTTCATCTTCCAATGCCTCGTTGTCACTTAAAACCATTTGAAACCGAGATCAAGATTTAGTCCATTCTAGGTAGAAAAGGAAATAAAGACATGATTATTGTACAAAACGAAATCTATCGCTTATAGTTTCCTCAACAGATCTTAATAAGTTCAGGAACATCAAATATATTATCTATTACGTACAAATTTTTTATCTCAAATTTGTTTATCAGATAATATATAAAGGTCCTAATCATTGTCTACTATATTACCTACGAGAAAGAGTTTCATTCTAGGTTAAATATTTTTAACTTTCGGCTTTAAAATTACTTTAAAGATTTGTCTTTACAGACTTTGAATTGAAAAATATGAATCATTTGCAAGGAAACGCCATAAACTTTAGCGAATGTCTTGCAGACATGAAACCATTTTTTGTTATAGCGTTTTGTTATTAAAAAAAAATATTCGCACCTGGTTGTTCGTACAATTATCTTTTTTATCTGCAAGGGGTTTAAACTTAACCTCGACAACAGTTAGAAGAACACGGTCATGTAATTTAACGCATTAAATATGTAGTGTATGCAGAGACAATAATAGATAGTAAGAGTTATGAAAACATTGAAAACCTATTTTGTTTCACGATATAATTTATTAAAATTTTTGTTGACTTTCGATGAAGTAATACATTATCATAAAATGTTATTGTTTATAACATAAATGTTAGACATAACATAAACCTTTGCTAATAATAAATACAGTACTTTATAATAATATACTATATAGTAAAAAAATATAAAAAAAATCATATAAACTACAAAACTAAAAATAACAATAATAAACATGGAACAGTACTCCCAATTCTACTTCCATTTAAGATGTATTATGCATTTTCTATCAACATTCAACTAAGGTAGCTTAAATTTCTTGCAAATGAGAAATTCATGAAATGCAAATGATTTGGAAAGTTTTGCGGATAACAAATTTGCTGCAAAAACATACTGAAAGCTTTCAAAGTAGAATAACATTAAATTTTAGGAAAATCAAATCTCGGATATAAAGAGGAAGGATTTATGAGATTTTGTTTTGTTGTTTTACCATTTGGTCCACAATATTCATCGACTTTTTTCTATTTACCAAAGGAAACGATGATTTTTAGTTCAATTTTAAGTCAACCCAATAACTTATAGATGAAATTAAGTAAATTGCGCAGCTACTTCGCCTAAATTATTGCGGAATTGAATCAATGATATCCGTTCGGATAAGTCGTTTATCCGAAATATCTTTCGACATAAATAATTTGCAATTGTTTATGCAAAAAAATTAACAGTTAAAAAGTTTTTGTAAAGTACTCATTGTTAAAACAATTTAAAAAAATGTGAAAATGCAAATGTAAGGAAAATGTGTGATCCAAATTTAATAAACATTTGAATGTATTTTCATTACCGTGAGTTAAAAGTACTCGCTGTAATATACTTATAATTCAGAGATTCAAAGTTCAATAAAAGCAATTTGATTTTATACCTGGAAACGTTGGTTATTTCCTACCGAGTGGTTGGTTCCGGAAACTATCGGCAATATGCAAATGAACTCGACGTTACTGAATTCATTTAAGTTACTTCTAACATTTCGTCTGCATCCAAATGCGTATAGTTTATGTTCACATATACCTAGTAAACTAAGGTATATTTAAGAAATCAAGGATTCCAACACATTATTAACCGGAAATGTAGAAAAAGAATTTATTAAAAGCGAGGCCATTATAAGACGGCGGAAAAATTGTCAAATTAATTCTTATTTCGCACAAGGAGAATTTTATTACAGTTACTTTTAAAAAAGCTGAATTAATAAGCTCACTGGGACTCACATAATTATACTTCATATTCTTTAGGAAACATTTGTCATGTCCCAGAAAATATAATAAAGCTACTCCTGAATCTAAATGTAATAAAGCTTCTTTAATGTTAAAGACAAATGTTAGGACTATAAAAAAGTTGATGGTAGAAAAGATAGAAAGAAAATTAGGATACGGATCAAATGGGCATCGTGACGTAAAGAGCTCACATCTACAGCAGCATTTATTACCTTATTTTGCTCTATTGTTTATTGTAAATGAAAAAACACAAAATTAAGATGCTAGACCTATAATAGAATCCTTCCGGCTAACCCGCGTATGAAACAGAGAGAGAGAAAAAATTTAAATAGAGTGATGAATAATGATAAGAATACAAACTTTCAATTATAGGATCAATGAAAATATTTGTTAAATTTAGCGAAACAAAGGATACAATGACAGTTATTATTAAATGAATGAAAAAACACAAGTGTTTTCAGTTAATTGTTTAGTCATTAGTTTTGTGCACTACAGACAGTATCTTCCGTTTACCCTACGTTAAAAATTGTTTTAGTTTTCTATGCATTCGATACCTGGTTACATAATTTCATATATGACGACGCGTAGTTTAAATTAGAATTATATATTCCAAGTATATGTTAAATTTATTTCTACTAGGTAGCTAATTCCGCACCTGAATTACTTTTACACCTCATTATGCTTGCATGCGACCAAATAAACTCGTAAACATATGCCGTTATAAAGTTTCGAATTTGCGGTCGTAAACTTTTTTTTTCATGCATTTATATAATAAAACGACAACACGAACAGGAAGTTTGTGAAGTGCCCTCATAATAATGAGTATGTGTGAAGAAGTACTTACAAACCGAGGTGCGACATCATAGCCCAGTAATATAACCAGTTAAAGGAACATATTATTGCATATTATCAATAAACCTAACTAAACCAATGTAACGTTATATTGTTTTTAATATTAAGCGTCAATTTCTTTTAAAAATCTTTGGCCTCCCATGTGATGTTTTAATGTGAATTATTACAGTAGAACTTAGAAGTGTCGGTGGTACATTTTTAGTTAAATTTTTACACTTACGTTTACTATATCTTTACACAAAGCTATCTTAGACAAGATAGGTATTTATAAAATACGATAATAATATCTTTTTATTAATTGAAAAGCAAAAGTATGTAAAATAGGTTAAAAGTCGTAATATGTAGTTTTAACAGTCCAGGAAGTGAATGTACTCAATTTTTTTTCAAACTAATGGAATCGAATTAATAATTTGGATGATTGGTTTAATTTTAATCGAGTTGTTAAAATGCAGGCGGCGCTGGTATGAATATATTCAAAATATTCAGCTTTGCAAAACTTGGTAAGCAGGTAAATTGTTTCCGAACAGAAGCAAAATGGGCACGTAAACGAATTATGTCGATGATTTGAAAGAGATTTTATTTCGATGCTTAAACGACACGCCTTCACGCGATCGTGAATTATTCATAGTTGAGATCCGCACTTAAAATGGCAATCTGTCGCGGAGAGAAACTCATAAAGCGTCAATTGGTTTTGTGGGAATGGACAGCGATGTGTCCGGCGCACAACTCCTAAAATGGAAATTTGAAAAAAGAAAGTAAATTTTCATTCAACGTTCACTCTCAAACACTTACTAAAAGAATTAATTTAGATTATTAACCTAAGAAGGTTTCTTTTTACTCTACGAGGCGATTCGACGAGCTAGACGTTCATGTGATGGTAGGTGATACGTTTGCTCATAACAACGAGGTGTTATATGAGATGGTATACACTGCACAACATTGCGTTCGGCGCCTTTAGACATTATGTGTTGTCTCGGTACCCCAGTAATTTCACTAGTTTACAGCACCCTTTAAACCGGAACACAGTAATGATTTGCACACTACTATTTGTCGGCTGAAATAGGGAACTGCGGTGGTATCTACCAAGACGGTCTCCGGCAACAGGTACTTACTACTAGTAACACACATGTTACAATTTGGTAAAAGATATTACAACGTAAAGTTCAACAGGTTAAACTCAGCACCTGATAAGCAGGTCCTAATACTACAGCGCCATAATATTATGTGGTCTTTTCAAATAATTGAAAGAGACTGTATTAATGAAAAGGAAATCTGAAATCACAAAACCATTTTATTAAAGTGTATATATAATAAAAGCTGGTAACAATAATATAAACAAGAATAATAAAAATACTTTATTTTTTTCTAATAAAACAAAAGTGTTGGTGTGGACACAATTCCTTAAAATTATCTATTGATCTTAAGTCTGTCTGTAATGTTGTTCGCTGAAGAGTAAGAAATGTACAGAAAATTGTATACACATGTTAGATAGAATAATAAAATTATTGGCATAGATTTCTAATAAAATATATTGATAGTTTGGGATATCCGTAGCAATCAAGACATCAAGTCTAGCCTATCTTCGTTTGTAGATAATCTGTGTTTAGTAAGATGTTATTACGTTGGGGGTATTTGAGATTGATTTGTTTAAAACAATATGACTGATTTAAATGATAATCTAATGAGCAGAAATTATTCAGATCGTTTTAATTGTCAAAGGCCAAAAAGAATTAGATTGTGAGAGATTTATTAAGAAACGCAAAATAATTTTTTTTCGCTTGTTCCTAAATTATTAAACGGAAAAATAGTTAGAACATAGTTGTTTGTTTTCATAGCTACCTTTTGTAATGTTCTGTCACCTTGACCTTCGTTATTATTAAATGCAATACTAAAACAACACGCAATCCCTACATTTTGTAACCAGTTCCTGCAAATCTACATTAATTAATGTTTAACAAACATTAGAAAAGTTTTACTGTAACGCTTGCTGTTTAAGGAACTATGAACCTTTACAGCAGATGTCCGTTAAACCTGAAAATTGGAGTAAGTAATACGGTTAAGTTATTTATTCACAGTAGAATAATTTTTCGGTTTCCAATTTCAACACAACGTTGCACGCTATTCATGTATTTGCATTTGCTTTGAACTATTTTTCAACATCTGTTCGTATATTGATATTCAGACTTTCAAACAAAACCGTCTACAAAACTGACACGCTATAATATTGACTCATCTGCAACTACACTCTTGATACAAAATCAAGTTTTTACTTTTGTTATGTTACTTGTTTGTACCCTCTAAACAATGCAAGAGTGTAAAGTATGTGAATATTTATTGTTTGTTTGAATTTTTAAGATTTTTTTAAAGAATGTTAGTAATATTGCAGTTATCTCTCTTGAAAGAACAGATATTAATACCTATTTTTGCACTAGTGTCAATTATCAGTGAAAACGAATTAGAATCTATAATACTACCATTGAATCTCAAATCATTCTGCAAACTTTTGGGCTATTGGCTGTTATTATATATTTAATAAGAATATACTCAGAGGCACAAAAGTCCTTCAAGTTATCTAGGCTACCTGTGTAAAATAATTTTCTCGGGTTCTACAACAGCTCGGCAATTTTCGTTCTTAATTAAAGCACATAAATTTTTAAGTTCTACTTTGAATTGAAGTTTTGTTCATAGATAATTTACTTTATTATTTAACTAAGCGACGAGACGGCTTGCCTATTCATCTTACGATAAGTTATACGCCTGCGAGTATCAATGTTAGTTAGGATGTTTACATTGGACATGGTGCTTGCGACTTTGAGAGTAAAATGTAAAGCCTTACAACGTTAGTAATTTCTTTATACATAGCACCTTACAGAGGAACACAGTGATATTTGCACACTACTATCTGATAGAGTTATGCGTCGCGGTGGTGGGTCTGTAATGCCGTTAAACTGTAAGTCTTTTTATCGTATACCATAGCAGTGAAATTTATTCACAAACTACAAAATATATACAGATATTCTTATTAATATTACTAAAAGGCTTATAATATTTAGAACACTTACCCAGAAGGTCTTCGTTAACTATGTAACAGCACTGTCTCGTTTCTCAAGGATACATACTTAGGGCTGTTTCTAGAATAGTAACAATCGATATGACCTGCTGATGCATTTACCTGACTACACAGACGGGGCAAGAAATAATTTCGCTTATTTTTATTATTTAACTTCATCTAAAAGGCCTTGCATAAGTTTTTACCTAATAACTCGATTTTCATATTCCTTTTTTGTTAGAAAAATTACATCGGATTGGCCGCATGATAACATAAAAAAATTTACCCCAACGTTGGGAAAAAAGGTAATTGAATTAGAACTTAATAATTCCAGTGGAAGCTTCTTTATTATCATGATTCTTTAATTATTAAAACAGTATTTGCAAAATTGGTGCCATATAAAATTTGCACAGAAATACTCTACTGGGGCTGTGGAAAAATATGAAAGACTTTACACCTGTTCATGTTCTGTTAAATCTTTGTGTCGTCGGTACAGTTTATTTTTTTTGAAAAAGTATTATAAACTTGTAAACAGATGGAGATCATAAAACTAGTGCTATAGAGTATTTTGTAAGTATAATAAACTGATTTTACAATATTGGTAAAGTTGGACTTTTATCCAATATTTATCGATAGCAATAACTGTAATGTATACTGTCAGACTAAATTTAGGTTTCATGTTATCTTCTTTTCATAAGCTCCGCAAGATGTCACTGCGGCACGCAACAGTTTGAAACATTTATATTAGGCATAAGTTTAACCATTCTGACCTCGAAACGCTTTATTACTCATGTAACGAAATATAAACCAAAGAATACCTAATATTACTGCCGGCAAAAGAAATATGCTATAGTTATATATTTCTTTCAACCTCACCCTAATTTCAACATATGGATATCTAATGATAATCATAAGTCATCTCGATTTAAAGGTTGGGTTAATTGTTGTACTCGCCATGATATTGGTAGATCTTAGAGCAAAAGCTGCTGATTCTTTCTGGAGAAGAACACAGTCTTAGTCGCTTTTAATGGCGAAGGAATGATGAGCTTTAATCAAAAATACAATATCATGTCCTCTTCAATCGGTGATAGCTCCGTTTTTAAGTGTGGTGGCTGAGTGTTACTTAAATCGAAGAGGCGCGAGTTCGATCCTTACTGAGCCCGAGCTTCCCGTGACGATGATCATCATGAGAAAACCTAAAAGTTTTTTAGACCAACATCTTCTAAAGTCACGCAGCATCCTCTAATCGTCAATGGACTAGTATGCCGGACAATCCCTGTAGTAGGAACAATACAGTTTGATAATATATGAAAAAGGTATTGAATTAAAATTTGTATTAGATCGTTGGTGAGGCATTCGTTAAATCCTTTATTCACATTTCAGGAGTTATATCGCCAATAGACATTTTCGTTACATTTTTATAAATGTAATAAGCTTTGTACGTTAAGAATTATTTTTTAGATAAAATGCAAAATACAGAGTTGCTTTAAAAGGAAAAAGAATTAAGAGGGTCGCGCTTAAAAATTTATGTATTGAAATTAAATATTATTGCCCTAATTGAATATAAAAATTATTTCTTGTTCCTTGTCTCTTTAAATATATTTGAAGGAAAGAATGTCACGATTTTTTATTTCACAGTAAGAGAGAATCGCGGCCAAGTGTTTTATTAGCGCTCGGAGGTCACTATGATGAGCCACACGCGTCTAAAGAAGCAAGTCTTCTAAACAAATGTTTATAGACACTTTCAAAGAAGTTTTACTACTTCAAAGCAAATGGTTGGGAAGTGCACATTTCTGATTCTGTTTTCTAAGCCAAATAAGCAAAGCATTTGAAGGTTACTTATTCTAGTACAAAAGTATGTTTTTCCCATATTTTATTACTACTATTCATTTTAATAACGACCATAAAGTCATATAGCTGTTAAAAACCACTTACAGTACCCCTATTGAGTAATTTTAAAATTTGGCATCTTGATGCAGTCTAATTAAGTGAAAAATCTATCGGGACCCGGGACAGGATATTGTTCTTTCTAGAAATTCACATTAGTCGTCTTTGATCATATGAGTAGATACATATTTTTAAATCTTTTTCTTATGTTTTTTCTAGATAGGAGATGCAATGTATTATTATACCTGCCTGATATCTTACTGGTAAATGTGTAATTTTTGACAAATTTTATATAAAACAGAATTTGAATATTTTAAACATTGAATAATAATAACTAGATAGAAGATATACACTGAGATAGTTCGGAGACAAAATTGCATGGCAATCCCTTTTGAATACAGATGGATTTATTATGGAAATTGTTCTGTATCAAATGTTCAGATAAGTGACGGTCGCATGTATAATATATGCGCTCCGCGATCGCACTAGATCTTGGTAACGCATAAGATTGAAACGGATTCAACCTCTGTGACCATCATTTACCATAAAATATAATCCATACACATACAAAATACTGAACGCTGGTGATAAATTGTTTTTTTATCGGAATGACTTGGGATAGAGCGTCGCAAGAATCCCGAGTTCCGAACACTTGAGATACAAACCGCGGCAAAGGTCCGAGTCGGCAACATGGAGGCGGAGCGGCGGCGCTGGCAACACCGCGGGTGCTACTCCTATCCTAGTACGGCGTGTTTATTCTGCCGCGTATATCGACCCGTCCCGCGGGCACGCGCCGCCTAGCCAGTCGTAGCCTCCGCACGGACCGCTACGCGCGACTCCTCGCGCACCGTAGACACCACCAGTTATAACCTAACACAACAAATCGAACACCAACTCAACTGTCAGTAATGTACCAAAAATTCGACGCGCCTTAAACGCGGTTAAATCATGTGTTAAAAACCTTCAACGTGATCACCGAGAGACGTTTGATAGATTTGTTGTGTCACTCAGTGTCGCTAATGCTGCGCTGCATTTCTTCTGGTGGATGTCAAAACGGTAAGAAAAATCTCAATGAAATATTGTAAATTCATTCTACGATAATTTATACATAGATAATTTATAGTTTTGTATAAAATTTAACGATAACAATAGTCCTGTTTAAAAACTTTGTACATGTGCAATTGATAGAAAAGTTTGTAGTTATGTTTACTAGGATCATTTGAAAACATTGGACATTGATTAGTTTATAGTTTTGAAATCTTTTAGAGATAAAAATGTTTTCTTTGGCGAGAAAAATTACGAGGTGTTTGTGTTTTATTGTTACCTCGGCGTACATCTCATTGAGCGGCTTGTTGTTTAGCGGCGAAGTCGTCGTAGTAAACGCGCGTAACAATTAGAGTCAATTGTTCTGTGAACTCGAGCTGTGGAAGCTCAGTTTTATAACTATAAAGTGTAATTATTTATATGAATTACTATATTTTAAATTATTGAAAATATTAAATGAGAACTTATTCAAAATTTTACGAATCTTCATAACTTTGTATATTATGACTTAAAATGTGGTTAGTGCTATTTAGTACCTATTTAAAACTAAAATTACGTCAATAAAATAAAAAGAATTGTAAGTTTTGTTTTCTTAGTGTAACTTACTTAATACCTTTAAATATTATCTTTTAGATTGTACAATATATAGCATTGTATATATTGATAAAGGTACTTCTTTGGTTTTCTTTTTTGATGTTATGCCATAATACGATACTATGATAGATTTAGTTAATGAATAGTTAAAATGTTTGTTGAAAACATTTTTAAGCTTCATTAATGTTATTCTTTATCTACTTACACGCAATCGTCGTGCGTGGTAGATAAATGGTCTTAACTTTCGACTCGCGAGAGAAGATCCCGAGTCCCAGTAGTGGGAACATTAAGTGAGCTGTTTTTATTTAAACTTTTTTACTTTACAAATTTAAACTTAATTGAAAAGCGTAACTCTATTCTTCCTTATAATCTCAGTTACTCCTAAATTACGTCAGTATATTTTTATTATCCATTGGCGAGGTTATCATGTGTGCTGAGAACGAGAAGCGATTAGCGAAAATTGCACATGTGCTTTTAGAGACCATAATTTTTACTATATTCCATAGATGAACACATCACTGTGTGTGGAAAACATAACTGTGTTTCAGTTTGAAATGCGATGTAGGTAATAAAATTGCCAGGGGAAAGAGGCTTAACATCAAATTTTTTAAAGCGATGTACACATTTTGATGCAGTGTATATCATCCTAACTTGTGCAACATTTTTATGGGCGGATGTGTTATGTTCTATCGGACGACGTCGAATTAGAAACATGTTTTAAGTAAAAAGGTTTATTGTAAAGCTGGAATTTAGATAGCAATTATTGTGATATTCTCGCTAGCGACAATCTTTCGCAAAATATATAATAAACAACGCGGATTAGCTGACCGGTTCACACAAAACATAAATAACGTCTCAAATGTGTACCTTCGACCTTGATTTTAGTGCGAGTTGCATTAATCGTGTAAACACGCTAAAGTTTTACGCTCAATTCAATTAATCCTTTGACTTTAACGTAAACAAGATAAAAGTAAAAATTATGTGATAATATATATTAACGTGTTTGTTAATTTTCTTTTGTCACGGGAGTATTGCTTTTCTTAAGAATAATATTTCATTACAAATGTACTGACGTTTACACGTAAGTCGTCTATAATATTTTATTTACTTTAATCACTTACTAAGCGTTTTCTACCAGTCTGCCTTAAGATTGAACATTGAGTTTTATCTTAGAAGCAATAACTTAGGAGCCGTCGCCATATTGTCGGCTTGATGTATGTTGTTTAATAAAAGCTAATGTTCGCAAAACGGTTAGTAACTGTAAGATATTCTGTTCTTTATTAGTTAGATTGTTTTGTGGCATATTTTATTTGAGGATGGCTTCAGATTGGCAAAGAGAAGTTCTTAAAAACATTTACAAGCTTTGCAGAAGCGCAAAAGGTTGTAATAATTTTTGATAGTGTTAATTAGTACAGATCTGTATTTGCGGGCTATTTAGAAAAGGATTAAAATGTTTGGCTGTGGTAGACTACAGTCATGGGGATTGCCGGTTTTAAGGATGAGGGTCCCCTTTTCTTAAGCGAGCCCGAAGAGGTCTGAAAACTCTTGCATGATTTGTATCGTGCAAGGGATAGTGCGAATAGTTCCGCAATAGCGATAGTTTTCCTTCGTTTGCCACAGATTGTGACCACAAGGAAAGAAATCGCAGTTAACTCTACTTCCCTTAAAAAGTCAGGGTAGCTTTGGAAACGTTTCTCCTTCAGCATTAAACAAACGGATTAAATAGTAAAGGATACTAAAGGATTATGAGTACGTCGTTTGTTATCATGCATTCGTTTGCCACTGCAATAAGTGTTATTGTACACGAACTTATAAAACTTTAGCACCATTTATTTATACATACAATTGTATAACTAAATAAAATGTACGGACACTGTGTAAACAAAGACCCAGAATAACTTTAATGACCCTACTTTCTGAGCGCGGATTGAATACCAACCACTCGGTGCATTGGTTTTAGAGAGTCGACTAACTATTCATTAATCTTTTCAATTGTACGACATAAAAGAATATCAAAAGAAAAAAAAAGCAATTTCCCTTTTTAGTTTTTAAAATATGGATAGGTTGTTGTTGGAAAAGGGAAAGCAGATTGACGACTTTTTTTTTAAATCACTTCTGAATTTTTGTACAGCCCAATCCACTTACCATCAACAACAGCGCAATCTTTTCATATAAATGAATACAGCAAATAAAAACAATTTAAATTTAAAACCATTAGCGATCCTTTTAAACTGCGGCGGAGGATAGTTTTAAAACATCTATTAGTTAGGTTCATAAAGGATTTCTTTTTTAAATTAAAGTTTTTTGTAATTAACTACAATGAAGTCGACAGTGGGTGTAATGTGCAGGTTTGTTAATGAGTTCGTCACATGTCCTGTTCCGGGATTGCGTCTTTTAAAAGACTTTGTTCGTTGTAATGCCATTTTCTTTATGCGAGTTTGGTTAGATTATCCTTATCACCACTTTACTCTTGGCGGGTTACAGCGTTTTACAACGCGACAAAGATGGGATTATTTCGAGAAAATGGCAGTACCTATCTCTATGACTTTTATTAACATGACTCCGATTGTCAATAAACAATGTTTAGTAAGATTAATTATGCATTTTAATACGAAACTGGTTTTTTTACGACATTAGACATATTTTTATTCAAGATCCTTGTTTTACTTAGTTACTGAAACCATGACGAAACTATCGAATACATTAGTCTTAAGTAACAATTATCTTTTACGTTTACTTACACGATATAAAAAACTATAAGCATTTATATATTTAAAGAGCTTATCAGTTTTGTTTTGTAATAATGTTAAAATATTTTCAAATGATTTTGTTTATTGATGTGTTATATCTAAAATACATTAAGAGTGATCCTTTCTTTTTATAACTCTTCCATCGTTATTTTTATTTTCATGTCTTTTATATCCGGTTTATCGTTTTCGAGACTTCTGTAAAATAAGAAGAGAGCTGCGTTCAAAACTGAACTATATTTTGAAATGGTTTAGTTAGAAACGCTGGGTGGAAAAGAAGACATGGAGTCGCGAGCTTTGTGAAAGAGTTGTACAGAAGACTAAGATCTACAAAGAGTAATAGGGCTATTGACTAGAAAAGTTAATTTATAAGCAGCAAATATGAATTTCTTGTGAATGCTTTAGATTAAAACTTTAAATTAAATTTATAGAAGACTTATTATTAAATATACCTACAAACTTTTACATATTTTGCTCTCCGTAGTCTATTCGACTTTACAAACATAAAATTGAAAGTTATTTATGTGCGATTTTCTTTGCTTAGATTATACATTATAATTCTTAATTTTTTTAGATTTATGTTACATTACATTGATGTATTATTCAAATTTTTGATTTGAAATTCTTGAACAACGGTATATCGATATACGGATACGGTACGTTCTGCGAATGTTAACTTGCAGACAAATATCTAACTATCTTTTTTATCAAAACCAGTCACGTATCCTAGTATGTCTGTATTCAATACAGATATATTCAACGAGCTTGAAATAATTGATTAAATAGTACACGGGTACAGTACAGCTTCTTTGTTACAAACGCTCACATATCTTAAACAAAGTATACAGAAATTGATATTTGTATAAATTTGTAATTAAACGAGAACTATTTCATGGTTAGTAGATCGGTTATATTGTATTTAGCCTTCCCTTAATACAATTATAAAGACAAAGTTTTATGTATAATATATGTTTTAAACTCTCTGTATTTGTTTATATTATAATTTGTGATTATTGTGACAATGTGATTATTTCATTTTATATTTATTATTAATAACGTCATCTAAAGCATTCCTACTTAAATCGTTTTCGTCATATTTGAATGTTGTGATCTTAATTTTATAATACATTGTAATATATTAAATATTTTTCAAAAAAAAAGTTGTTCAGTCTTTGAGAGTTGTAACTTTATAATCTTCTCTAAGAACAAACCTAGGTACTACTGATATATTTTATTGCCAACATAATGGTAAGGGACAATCGTCTTTGTAAACAATAGTTTTCACATTGGAACCTGAGTATGGGCCATTAAGTTTTACTAACAACAATGCTATAAAAATAAAAAAAATATTAAAGTATTTATTTTAGATTACTAATTTTTTTTATTCTCAATGGGCTGGCTCACCTTTATATTATATTTCACTTGATGTTAAGTGACAGCGAAGTTAAAGACAGCAGGAAAGAATGAAGAAAGGAAAAGAAGAAAGGAGGAAGAAGGCAGCAGCTTTACAATAGGAGATTTGTATTTGACTAAGAATGTTTGAAGAAACACTACAACCACTTAGCCCTGGAATCGAACTAAAGACTTTGGAGATATAAAGCAAGCGACTAGGTTAATATTAAAGTAGTAGTTAGTACTAAAAAAAAAAATATGTGAAAGTTATATATTCTGTACATAAAACATCTGTAAGATTTACGTTACAATTAAAAAAAATATATCTAAAATAATGTGATATATTTGGGATAAGTTACAGTAGCTATATTTAAAAAAAAAGGCATTCCACCTACAATGTAGCAAATTGTAATACTTATAATGTTACGGTTTCTATAAGACTTGAGTTGACCTTCCGGCTCCTTCTGTTCGCTGAATAGCAACTTTTCTTTATAATAAATTGCATTTTACACGAGGTAACAAAAGCTATTGGTGCCTTGTATAGGTAGGTCACATATTCGTAAAATAAAACATGTATTCAATATAAAAAGTTAATACAAAAATGTTTAGCAAATATTAAACAAATATAACTTTTCTCGCTATATTTAAAATTATTGTCTTTAGATTATTTAAAAAATCATTCAAGTTGTTATAATACTAAAAACAATCAAAATGATAAAGCATTTTGAGCGAGATACAGATAAAAAAAAATGTATGCAAAAGGATTTTCGCATCACAGTATTTTTTTAACAAAAAAATGTCCTCAAACAGACTGAACCAGTGTGAACCCAGTTTCTACGAAAACAGGCAGGTGTTAAACCAAAAAATACGAGACCATTTCGGTGCTTCTTTCCTACTATTACTTTAAAAGATTTTTTTGTAAAACCGTTAAATTAATTTGCGTAAATTAAATATGTTTTTTTATAATAAGAAGTAAATGTAGCGAACGTATTTGTTTTGAATGTAATAAACTTATAATAACTCAAATTAAGGAATAAAGCTGCAGATATAAAAAATTCGGAGCATGTTGTCCGTCGTACCCCATAAGACCTCTTTTATGAGTCGTAAAAGGAAACCTTGGTGGGAAAATTTTACTCCTTAATTAGGTTACTATCCCATTTTACAAGCGACTTTAAAGCGAGAGGGGATATGAATTCTTAAACCTCAATTCAGTAATGACTTTTTAAAAACAATAACCTATATTTTTTGCCGTAAAAATATTTATGGAACACGTACTTTGAGGAAAATTGGATGTCGTTATGAAAACGTGATTGAGCAGACAGATCTTGAGCTTAACATAAAATGTATTTTTAATATAAACTAAAAATACATACGAGCGATTGGATTTGCCCTTGTTGATATTGATAAATAGTGCATTCAGGCCTTGACACGGCCTTCACCTTGCAGTGTGCATGTATTACGAGAACTCACATTATTATTTTTTCAATGGTTTGATAAATTACTTCGATATTCAGAAGTGGACTATTATCAACAAATAGAACAAGCAATTTATATAAAATTAAACGTAATACGTTGAAGAACCATTAAATTTTTTCTATGAAAAACTAAATTTATTCTATTTTTGAACTGGAACTGAAGTAATAAAATATTTAATACTATACAGTTACACAGATAAAAAAATTAAGTCGAATTTTATTCCAACACCGTCTAACCTTTGACTTTCATTTGAGAACTTCAAACGTTTAAATATAACTTATCTTTTATATAGGAATAACACAATTCTATTTAATTTTACCCTTCCAAGAAAACTAACACTATTAATAATGGAAAATTTCAGTACATTAATGTAAAATATTGGAACACAAAAATTTGTTTATTATATATACCCATAGAACTTTTTTAAATCACAGAAATGTAAAGAAACTTTTACAAAAAAAAAATTGTTTATAAAGATGTGTTTTTACGATACATTCTGCAATGGTTTAAAAATACGTATAAATCTGATGCCATGATTATCTGAAAATTCTGCGGTGTTATTGTGTCGGTATTATATTGGATTAAGGGAAATGAAACTAATTGTTATTAGTTACGCATTTCGTGCTAGCGAAGAACTTTTGTGTTAGAAACGCTATATTTATAGAAAAACTGTTATGAATAACAAACAGGTGACATAAATTTTCAAATTTGAAAAATATAACATCAAAATCATTTCCACCGAAGTCATTTGAAAAATTTTCAGCGAAACAATCGTTATCGCAAGTGAATTATTGCGGACGTGTTAAGTGTCTGCTTCAAATAGGCGGCGACAGTGATTTATTCGAGTTTTTCACATTCAGTTAATTTCGGCTATACGCTATATTCATTTCCTATCCCTAATAACATGTATTTTCAAAACAATTGGGATTTGCATTGACAAGTGCAGCGTAGAACTGATGAAGATTGCTAGATGTCATTGAATGCTGGTTGCATTGAACCGGCCGCATTGGGAATTGGTTCCAGTCAGTTTTCAGTAGAGAAAAGCGATAGGCTGAAATTATGGAAGAATTGAAATCGTAAATAACAAAATAACTGACGTAACCTTATTTTTATTTAACAAACACATAGTTACGATTACGGTATAAAAAGATATTTGTGATAAGACAGGCTTGAATTGGAATTTTAATTTGCCTAAAGCATTACTCCTTCATTAGTCCAATTTTGTTCGGCTGATAAAAGATAAAAGAGTAAAGCCTTCTTCTGTTCATTAGCTACTATGTAACTCATGTTAAAAATAGTGTTTTTTGTTATACCCACGCTTTTCCTTTTTTGTATTTTTTTGTTGGTTAGGTAAATACCGCTTTTGTTTAGTAGTCATTCCTAGATCATTGTCCGACACAGATCTATAAGAGTTGTTAATTTTAATAAATGTAAGGAAAGGTGATGTCTTGTCTATGATGATGAAATCAAATAGTAAAAAGCATATTCTTTTTAATGAATCACTGTTTCTATCTGGAAGATGGGAAACATGTTATATTTTAATTCGCATATAATTGTTTTTGTACAAAGCATTTAGAATGGCTTTTAAAGCTTTTGTGAGCAAAAATAATTTATCAGTAACACCTTTCTGTCTCTTACAGGTGCTTGTAAAGCGGATCCATCGACTTGGTATGTAACACAGTCAGTTTTTTTTTAAATAAGGGATTTCAGGAATATATAATCTAGTATATCATTCATAACAAAATGAAGTTCTTATTGCAAGTTTGATTTGGGGTATTTTTTTCGATATAAGAAAACGAGGTATTCGGCGATGGTAAATTGCACTAGTCTAGAAATATGTAATTATGTATTCACTTTTCTTGATGAGAATATTCCGTCAAGTTGTTACCTTATCCGTTAGAATCAATAAGTACATGAAGTACTAAAATTAACTAATATTAACATGAAAAACAATGCAAGAGTATTCTAGATCTCCAAGTCTTTGAGGTCGTACCATCGCAGTACCTATTTCTACCACCAAATAATACACTTGAATTGAATAAACACTGTTGCCAGTAAACTTAGGTGACGGTACCTACAATATCTTACGTATTAAAACGACGAACACTGTGTAATAATTTTCATGATGTTTGAGTACAATCTGCTTGTAAAGTTATGTCGTTGTGCAAAAAATTAAATGCTTAATTACTATTATACAAAGTTTGTTACAGGTTCTATCAAAGATAAATATAATGATGTATGAATGCAGTTAACACGAACAAACCAAAAAGACTGTTACGTAAAGTCTTGAGGGAGAAAAAAATGTTGTTTATTAAAAGGAGTAGCATAAAGGGTTAACAAAGTTACGGTCGATGGAGTCCTCATGGAGCGTGTGCAGATGAATCATTCTGTGCCGGCCAAGTATCATCGCCCTGAAGCGTCCTATAAAAGCTGTTCGCAATCTTTGCCGCTCGATATACTGTAAGTATATTCCATTTTCATGTTTTTGCTGGCCACTTAGCTCGGTATTATCACTCAGCTGGTTTGAATTCCCAAAGGTAATATTTGTATGACGCACAAATTTTAGTCATTACATCAAGGTGTGCTGTATTATACACGCTCGTGGTTATTAGTGAAACTTTTACAAATGTATTTGTTCAAGCAGTTAAATTTTTGTGTCTATAAGTTTTGTCATTTGCTAACAAACCGACTGTTATAATATAACAGCTGCAACATAATTAATTATTCATGCCACTTAAGTTATTTACTAGTTTATAACGCAAACATTCTCCTGCCGCATGTATTTGTAATATCACATCGTATATTTACATATACGATATTTAAACATACATTTACATGTATGTTTAATACTTAACAACTACTGTCCAAATAATTATTTAAACAATGTAGCAAGTTGAATTACTGCAGCAACATCTTGTGACAAGTTATAATAAAGTGAGGAAAATTAAAAATTATTCATGTAAAAGCTGTACACGAACTACAGTTTAGTCTTCGGTTTAATGGTTTCTGTGACTATCATTCTTCAATTATTAAAACCATTTATTTTCACATACACAAAAGAATAGATTTTGTAAATGTTCTTAAAGTTGTGTTTTATATTGTAGTGATTGATCCCCCATGAAAACATGTCCAGTTATTTAGAAAATTCCTCGCATGTTACAAACAGATTATTTCTTAATATAGATGTTTAAATAGTACATTAAAATATATGTGCTAAAGAAATACTTTTATATATTTACATTAACTGATTAAATAATTGTAATATGTTGTAATGATGTATTATTATAGGTTACTAAGCATGATGTATGTCTCAATCTGAATGAAATAATTTTTCGTACTCACTTTTAGATGGTCTGCGGTGATCATGTAGCCACACGACTTCTTTGTTTAACAGTACAGTTTTTTTTACACAAATCACAAAATAACCTAAAACGAGTCTTAATTTAATAAACAGAGATGCTCTTACGCACATTGAATAAAAAATCGTAACGAACTGAGATACGTCAAGGATACCCTCTTGTTTTGTATCAGATCTGATCTACCTTCCTTTTTTCATAAAACATTACAATTAATTTAAACTTCCTTTAATTAAAACAAAAACATTTTAATGCTATTAACAGAATTGTAATGGACTAGGATTACAGAACGTTAATTTTTAGGTCAGAGTTATAAAGGTTTTTTTGTCTCGTAAATATGAGCTATGTATTAGTAATAAATCATTACCAACACGAGAAACATTTGACAGCTAATTTGTATAATGTAAATGTTAAGTATTAAAATACCATTGGCAATAACAGAAAGCCTTCTGTAACTTAAACAAAAAAGCTAAATTATGTTCCGCATCGAAATCAGATTTGGGACGCAATCAAACTAATAAGCAGCCCCGAAAGTAATCTAAGTTCACACCCATTGCATGAAAAAATGGTATCGAAAAGGTAATGTGAAAGTGTGTAAAATACGCGTAAGATATAATTAAAGATAAAATAAAACATGTTTGTTAAAATAATGAACATATATATTACATACATATAGTACATAGCTATCCTAAAGTAGGTTAAACATAGACGTTATTGGTAATGTATTCATATTTACCAAGAGTTCTACATTCCATCCAAAGTGAATACAGTACTTTTTTGACGCATGTAAACAAAGCTAGTGAACATGGTCTTATTTATTTATACTTAATATTGATTGTGTATAGTTTTATGAATACATTAAAGAACAATGTATAGAGGTGAGCTCAAATCTAAAACGGTTTGTTTTTCATCATTCTTTAATGAGGTATAAGAAATACATGTATCAAAAAAAGAAAGTCTGTAGTTACGACTACAAATTTCAAGTTAAAAAAAGTTATTATTAAAACTAATAAAAATAATCATAATGTTTTTTTTACATTCCTCTGAAAAATTGCCATAAGGGAATGAATTATAAGTCTCAGTGCCTTTACACTAAAAGACTCACTGTAGCGGTGTGGATGTGTTGCTGTGATGTGTTGGATTTTTAGAAAATAGCTTTAGAAGTTAATCAGTGTTAATTAGTAACAGTAAAAAAAAGGTTTTATATTTTATTTATTACTATTAATCAGAATTTAGTTTAGACTACGTAATTTATTTAATTTTACAACTAAGTGTGTAGAAGGCGGGCGGGTTTAATGCTGTAGAGGCATTTTATGTTAGTCAACCTGGTGAAGACAGTCAGAAATTTGTTTGTCTAAAATAAAAAAAAATGTCTTTCTTTTGATTTGTGTGTAATGTTCATGTAGATGGTTACCACGATCGTCGTTTCGACCGGCGGAAGGCGAGCTGGCGGACTGCGTGCTCGTTGTGGGCGTGTCGCGGCCCAAGCTCGCTGCGGCCCTGCTCTCGGTCACGCTATTATCACTTTTCCTTACATTCCATGTATTGTATGACAGTGCATTATACAGTATACAGGTATGTTAACATATTTAGCAGTTATAATAAAAACATGCAATTCTTAACACTTGTAGACACGTCAACAAATTTCTTTCATTTAATTATTGTTTTGTTTTCTTTCTATACTATCAGTCTAAAAATGTTTCGATGTCACTTAGCCAATAAACTGTCATAAATGAATTTTCAAATAATGATTATAATAACAATTGGATTGTTTTCTTAGCGCTTAATTAAAATATTTTTTAGTAGATAAAACAAAAGAAATAAAAGTTTTGTCATTTTGCACGGTTAAATAAGAAATGAACGTATAATTGTCAAAAATCAGGATTTTCTGAACATGTCGTTAAAAATTATTAATACCATTATGCGTACAGGTTTTTTTTAATAAATATTCAAATTACAGTTTCTCCTGAACGTATACCTAATTAACCTAATGAACTCGTCTGGAACTTATGGATATTTATGCAGATAAAAATGACATGAATTATTTGTACTGGTTAAATAACATACACCTTCGGTTGTGACAGAACATGTAATGTTCCAATCAAGTGTTTTAATCGAAAAGCTTTCACGTAGCTCAAAATTATGATAGCGTTGACATTCAATTAACCACATCATACCTAAAAGGCTTAATGTCGATATATTTTATGTATACAAATTTATGTGAATTACGTTTGCGCTTTAATTATTACGGCCATCGTTATTTCGGCCATATCAAATATTCAATGATTAATTCATATACAAGGTTATGGTTATTTCGTATTCAATGGAAATGCCATGGTATTTAAGATGTTTCATTAATCAAAGGCTAGTTATGTACGAAGGCCACCACATAATTTTCTTTGTGGTTCTTAGAACATATTTTTTTAATAAGCTCTCGGAACTCGCATATATAGACATACATTTCTTGTAAAAGTTCAAGATGTGATACCTTTTTATCTACGTAAATCTAGTTGAAACTCTTGCAAAGAGTTCTTTAAAAGATCTTGTGAATATTTTAATATAAATTTGTTAAAATTGCGTTTTATATTTCTATCACAATTTAATGTATATGAAATTTGTAAAATCTCTGATACATTGCAAGAAAGTTGTGTAAAAATCTCTCCAGTTTTCCGGAGACAAAATGTAAATCCAATTCTATACGGAATGTTAGTAAAAATGTTTAAAATACTTATTACAATTTGCTTCTTGATTAATGTATTTGCTCTGCGATAACTCATAGTGTTTTTTCAGGCCGCGAGTATGGTTTCAGCTGCGCATGAAAATCATAACACCGTTCAAAACGACCAATCGAACACGCTCACAATTAACCACCCTATGGCGTTGAGGAAACGGCTAAAACTTCCGAGACCACCTCGCCCAGTACGCAGACTGCCCCAGGTACTCTCTAAATAAATCTTGACATATCGATTTTAAGTATTTACTATTATTTTAAAACTAATCTCGAACATAAACATCTTACGAATAAAATTTAAACATTCTGATATGATTTGTAGACATGATATATCTGTAAAATATCAAAAATCTTGTCTATTTAGTAATTATAGTATTTAATTATTCTGTGTTAGTTCCAGGATACCTTAAATTTGTTTTAATTTTCACAGGCTTTGATAATTGGCGTACGTAAATGTGGCACGCGGGCCCTCTTGGAGATGTTATATCTCCATCCAATGGTACAGAAGGCATCTGGCGAAGTCCATTTTTTTGACAGGGATGAGAATTACGCACTGGGTCTTGATTGGTACAGGAGTAAAATGCCGTTATCGTTTAAAGGACAGATAACAATTGAAAAGAGCCCTAGTTACTTTGTTACACCCGAGGTTATTTAGATTATTTTTAGAACTTATTTTAAATTAATAGCACACTTTGTAAACAATTTTTTTGAATGCCGTACAAATATTTATGTTTTCATAATAATTATTAAATGATTACTTTCTCTCAGTACGATAACATTACTCGGCAGTCTTCCAATGCCCACAAGGTGCTTTTGACGAGTTATTTCATAAATTATCTCTAAGAATTGATAAAAGAGATTTACAAAAAATTAACATTTCCGATCAGAGCTCTTTATTCTGCAGGTACCGGAACGTGTTCGCGCAATGAACTCATCAGTGCGCCTGCTTCTCATAGTAAGGGAACCCGTAACTCGAGCTATATCGGACTATACTCAACTACGAAGCCGTGCTACACCTTCCGCACCAGCTCACGCTCTTATATCCGGTCATACTCCGCATCAACAACCTGATGCTGCGAAACCTTTCGAACACCTTGCAGTATCTCCAGATGGATCAATTAACGTTGGTTACAGGTAATTGTTGCATTATCACTTTATTAATGAATCAAAAGTATAAGACATGTATTGTTTTAAAGCTTTTTAACAATCTTTGCAATATATTGAAGTAAAATTTATAGAAATATCTATTAATGGTAAAGAAATTTACAGGCCTGTAGCTATATCACTATACCATGCTTACTTACACCGATGGCTTGAAGTATTCCCCCGTGAACAAATACTAGTTGTTAATGGAGATCAGCTCATAGAGGATCCGGTGCCACAATTGCGGCGCATAGAGAAATTTCTTGGACTTGAACACAAGATAGGTAAGTTTCAAACATAACAGCATAATTAGACCATGTCATTTCACCACGCTGGCCAAATTATATCTTTGAAAGCTATTATTTTTGGTAACATAACTGTCTTCTTATATTTTCATTTAATAGAAGTATAAGCTTAGTGGAGATCGAACATTCGTAACTTCGAGTCGTTGTATATAACAAATGTATTAAACTTATTTAATATGTTTCTGTGTAGTATTACACTACGAAAATTTTCATGTGGCGAGTGATATTGATAGACACGAGAAAAAATAGTTTTCTGTAAGGAAGTATGAAAAAGTATGGCTCTGTGGCAATTACAGTTTTAATAATTTTAAAAGGCATAATTGCAATGTGAAAACATAATAGTCGAAGAGTTGTTCCTCTAACAAAGTGAGTTGAATTTGTTTTTAATTGCTTGATTTTTCTAATAGGAAGGAGGAACTTCTACTTCAACGAAACAAAGGGTTTTTACTGTTTACGAAACGACACCACGGATAAATGTCTCAGAGAAACGAAGGGTAGAAAGCATCCGAGGGTCGATCCCGCTGTAGTTACCAAACTGCGTAAATTTTTCGTCCAGCACAACCAAAGATTCTATGACCTCATAGGCGAAGATCTTGGATGGCCTGAAGATTGAGTACTTATTGGGATTTACACTTAACCCTACAAATACTATTATAATTATACAATATGTGATCGAATACATATCAAACTTATTAATACGAATACATATCTAAATAACATATCATTAGTAGTTAAGATTTTTTAAATTATTATATAATATACATTAACATTTAAGAAACTGTAGCTAAGGCACTTAAAGGATTATTTATTTATAGTGAAAATGAATTTAAATATACTTAATTATGTATTTCGAAAAGATATTTGCTGTCGCTAAGTGATTATAGTTATTCTTTTTTATTTTGTGTGGTTAGTTAGGTTTTATTACGTTTATGATGATTAGCGAATTCAGGATCAAGATTTAGTTGACTGATAGTGTGCGAGATCGGGAACAAATGTTTGGAAAAGCGTGAGTTGAACGTTGGTGAGGTAGGTTGTAGTATTTTTGTTATACATGCAGCCTTAAAATAGAAATAATCTACAAGCATTTACCGTATTGTACTGATTTGATAAACCGACCCACTGAAACCCTGAGCAATATATTTTTATATATATTATTATTAAGTATTATGTGCAACCTTATACAATGTTGGTTAGGTATACAGATATGAATTTACCTATTTGTGATCATTTCAGTCTTAGAAACGATTTATTTCTTAATATTAAGAGACTATAATATAATATTAAATTATATTAAAATGGTATAAGAGGTGTATATTTACTCGCTTTCTTCTTTAGATGTTGTATTATGGCCGTGCTGTGACTTCGTGTGTTTCCGTTAAAAGTAAATGTGGTTTTTCTCTATCCTACGGACATATTGCATTAGGTCCAACATTAATTCAAATTTAAAATTATGTACATATATAATGTTGTTGAATTAATTTTATTAGGACAAATGTATAAGCAATTATAGAGGTCGAAATTTTATTCTGAGTGTTTGTATACTTCTTTAAATATCTTCTCTTTTCTTATATTTGTGTGTGTTGTAACTAAAGTTGTTGTAACAATAGTAATTTAAACAATGGGTTTTTTAATAAAGCATACAAATTTAATAAAAAAATAATATTCGACGCGGGTTTTAGAAGTATTTCTATTTAAGTGTAACGTCCAAGACTGAAGAGCTAGTTGAATAAGTCTAAGTAATACCTATTTAGCATAAAATGTCCATAGGTAATACGAAAGACGATTGAATTGAAGCGCTAAATATCCTCATCATCAAAGTTTTAATCGGGCCGGGGGCGTTGTGGATCTCCGTATACATTTTTTGAATTGAAAGCTTCCAAATCCAATGTTCAGAATCAACGAATATTTACATGTTTTATATTTCGAAATTATTAAATATCATTTATTAATCATATATTAAGCACATGCACATAAAATATACGATATACATTGTGATTTATTATCGTGTGGAGTAATGAGTTGTACCTGGATTGGATGAACAGAAATTGTTTGAAGAACTGTTTGCAATGTGCTGAAGTGGAAATGGCAGAGATGAGATTATTAAAGAAGCAAAATAATACAGTAAACATCTTAATTTATAAAGGTATCTGTCGTCACATCAGCATCAATTGTGAACGCAAGAATATCAAGCATATCAAATTAACGATAAATTACTATTAAGTTTATAGAATTAATTAGACCTTTAAATTTTTTTTAAGTAAATCTTTTAAATATTAAGATACTTTGATTGTTTAGAAGTAATTCACTAGTTAATAGATAATTTTAATCACTGTTAAATGTTGTGCACTTTCATAAGAAGTAGAAAACCATTTAGAGCAATAATTTTTGTAGTAAAAATTGTTTAAAAATTAAATTACGTTAGTTAATTTTTAACTTATTGTGTGTTAACTTTCTTGGTATCGTTTTATAGTTATTAAATTTTTAAAATCTTTCTATTCATGCTGCATAAATAGCATCGTTTGTTGATTTTGCCTTTAATAAAACTATAAAAATTAATGTTTTAAGCAGTATTCCATATTCCTGCTTATACATACTTGTAAATATCCTCAAAAACTTTCTTTCATTGTGTATATTGAACGTCTTCAATAAAAGTAAAACGAATACAATTTTGTTTTATTTTTTCAATCACTTTGTACAAACACACAACTGCTGGCTTTATGATACTTCATACTACTACTGTAGATATTGTTTACTTCATGAAGTAGTAGTAATTGATAATGTTTCTGTTCCTATTTAGATTTAATAAGCTACTTAAAATTTAAGATGAAGTAACCTATGTTTAAAATGCTTAGGAGTTCAAATTTGATGGAACTTTTAACTTAAAATCCATGTAAATGAAATTTCGATGTTGTATATGGGTTACCTAACAAATGCGTTACATATTTTTGGTAAATTCATTCATAATTTTATTTAAATAATTTATCCTTAAGCTTTATTAAAACGTTAACAATGGAAAATATAACATTTTGAAATACCTATGCAACAGTCTGTGGGCAGCCGATTTTAATTGGTTAATGGATTTAATTGGCCCGTCTGCAGCTATAGCCAACAAGTTGATGAGCTTTTGTTCATAACTACGGCAAGTGTTTATGGAAACATTATTCACCAGCATCTTCGAAAATTTGTAGTGATTAATATTTCATTTTATATTCTGTTCTCTTTTTTTTTCCCAACAAGCTAAAATTTGACCACAGTTTTATATAATGTTGTGAAGAAGTGACGATGAGGCTGTGGATAGCGAAGAATGCTCGTCCAGAATACTTTTGTGCTTATATGTTGACAGCCTGAACATAACAATGTTGTTATTGCTGCAGATTTCCAATATGACAGTGGTTTTTAACTAAGTGCGAAAAAACAATCAAACTTTACATTTGACCTAGGAATCGAACAAGGGATTTCCGTTTCAGAAGGAAAATTAGCCGGTACACCACTGAGGCAATTAAATAAACTACTCTTATTTAACTTGTATTTATTTAATGAATTCCTGTCAACAGAAACTTTTATGTACTTGCGCAAATAATCCGCATTAACCCAACCAACTCCTTCTGAAAATTCTGCACCATTCTCAGTGTACCTTATCGATTTCTTACTAATGAAAAATGTAGGAACAAACTTGGAATAATAACATGGTAAGTTATTGCTATTATAAAAACACAGGTTTTGTTTTACTATTGAAGGTTTTAGCGACATAAATAACAATTAACATTGTTAGTAAGTACCAACTAGTAGTTAATAAATGGTTATGAAGAATATGAATTATTTATTAAAGTCACATTTACAATTGTTCGCTTCGGATTTTTTTCAATAATGTAACGTACCGCTTCTAGATTCGTGACAGGTAATAAAAGGACGATCCATTAGCAGAGGGTGCGGTGTTCTTGTATGTATAAGGTCTGCCTTGTAACAACTAAACGTCCAGACATTATACACCTAAGTGATGGAGACTGATCTAAGAGAAACAAATTTTCACACTCCAAATTTTTTAGGCGTAATTGCTTGTTTGTTGGGGAGGTCTATGTTTGATTAATTGATTTGAAGCATTGGAAGACATTATGACGTATTGTCTGTGATGATAAATAGTTTATTTTAAAAAATAACCATGATTTCGTTTAATGCGTTATTGAAAAGGTAAAGAAGTAAAAAAAGTTCTTAAACATTAAATTCCTTGTCCATTTTTATTTTTTATTTTTTTTTGTCTGATCGCGGTACAAAGGCCCGACTTGATGTCTAGGTGGTATTAAGGGTTTATTGCTTTTGTCTTTAATATTTTTTAGTTAAGAAAAAACCGTTATCAAAATTAATGAAATGTATATGATATTTTAACTTTAATAATAGATATGTACCTACCACATAATTCGTTTTACTCAATTTGTTACAAAAAAATTATACTTGAACGGTGGGGGTAGAATCATACCTTGCCTCTACTAGATTAAAAAAATATGTGTGGAATCATTTACATTTGAGTTAAACTATTTAGTTTACGTTATTAATTAAGAATAAATATTTTCATTGTGTAATTAAATAATGAATTCATATGTGAGCAGCGTTCGTGTATGGTAATGGCAAAAGGTAACAAATATTGCGAAAAAAATTGTATTTTTTACAGATACAACATAAGTATGAGTGGAAAGTTGAACGAAAAATGTATCATGTTTGATTTTGTTTTTATTCGACCAAGTGACGAGATAAGCGGTGGCAGCAGATGGTAAGTGATACGGTCGACCATAACATTGTGGCGTTAGGATGATAAACACCATATTATATTATGCTCGTGTTAACATAAGTTACTAAATCTTGTTACTCTTCAAATAGAAATACAACAATGTTTGCGTTCTTTGCTTGGCCGAAGAAATAGATGCTACGGTGGTAGCTATCTAGATAGTTACCGTCTACGAAGACATTTAAAAAAATATATTAATTTTTAATGCATTTTTTTTATTTATATTTATTAGTGTTTAACAAAATCATCGAGCGTTAAGTGACGATGAATTTTAGAAGCGTACGAGGCCAGAGTTAGACTATTCACTATTTTGAAGATGCACACATTTTTATTTAGGGCCGGAAGTAAAAAAAAATATGATTATACGATCTTACCACACGAGCCCTTATGTTTGTTAGTTGTTAATTCATGTATGTACTGTGAGGGTCGTTTATTAGACCCATACAACGCGGCCGTGACGTAATATAGACCACGTTTACATTTGGGACATCATAAGAAGCCATTGTTTTGTACAATCTGTACGACATCAATACTGAAATAAAATTTTTGCTGAGTTCATTTAACATTTTTTCTTTCCGTATGTGCATACTCGTAATATACGTTGTTTGTATTATTAGTAGGTCTGATAAAAGACCAACGGAGCGCCTATTTCTGACGTAGGGCAGTAAATAACATTACTGTGTTCCAGTTTGAAGAGCGTTGTAAATAAGGAAACAACTAGTGTGATTATATTTTGCGTTTTAAGATATGGATACCTACTTTATAAAAATCTTTAATAGCAGACGCAGATTGTTTTATGTAAAATATAATTATCTCCAAATACTCAAAGCTTTTTAATCTATTGAATAGTTAATGTCATAGTTCAGAAGGTTAGCAAATCTTTACAGCGTTTATAATATTTATTCAATGAATTTGGATCTAGACGTTTTCGTATTATATTGTATTTTTAACAGTCTACATGATCTTAAGTCACAATGAGGCAGCGGATTTTGAAGCGTGTTTGCCTAGAATATTCTGGCTCTCGTAATTTGACAGTCGGAACTGAAGTAGATGACTTGAAATTATCAATGGTCGACGCGTGACGTGAGTAATAAATAGAGGCGTACGCCGTTACGTAAACTAATGGATATAATGAAAGTACAATGGTCACACGTAAAAGCCAGTGTAATTCGTGAAACGTTAACGAGCCCGGTACCGTCAACCGCGAGCTTATCAGATCACTGTTGTTACAAGTCATTTTGCTGTAAACGACGCGCCCACCCGGAAGCGTTTCACTTTGACACCTACTCGTTATCGTGTCGATTGAAGAATCATCCATTACTTTTGAATTATTATGTTCATTTAATATTTACATTCATTTTGTTTGTACTTTTAGCTAGGTAATACTAATAAAACTTGCGCTAAATAATATGTTTTCAAGTTATAATAATAAGTAATAATTAAGGACAGAACTTTCGTGGAACTTAGGCGAATCTTAGTATTAAGAAATGTGTTTCTTTTCATGGAATAAGCCTCTTAAGGTTTTAATTTTTAGACCTCTTAGAAACAAATAACAATTTTTTGTTAATTAGCGGATTTTATTCTCAAAATTTTTAATAAGTTTCAATTTAATAATAGAATATTTACTACGTTTCATATTTCATTAAGTGATATTTAATTCGTGTAAAAAACTAGGTTACGGAAGATACATGAAATAAAAATTGCTATTGAAAACGGCTGTTGAAAAATACAGTTAAAATAGCAAGCTTGAACATTTGCTATATTGCATTATAAAAATTTAACATGTTTCACATCACAAAATTACTATTTTTAAAAATGTGAATACTATATACTATAAAAGCAATATAAAATAGCAATATAATATATTGCTTTTACTGACTTTGACAGGCTATAATGTAAATTCAATGATGTAAGGTTATTTCTATGAAAGTGTTTAATTGTTAAGAGACAAAGTTCGCTTTATAGTAAAAAGTAGAAATTAGATAAACTTACGAAAAAAGTATTCACATTTTAAAAAATAGTAATTTAGTGATGTGAAACATGTTTAATTTTTTTAATGCAATATATTATATTGCTTTTACTTTCACATTAACCTAAAATACTGAAACGTATTTAAACTGTCATACAGTCAAGTTCTCATTTGTAGCGGACATGTGCGGAATTTTCATTAAAAAACCGAATTTATTCATTTTGAGCGCTCCATGAGATCTGACGTAAAATATAACAACAGAAAATAGAGAAAATTTTACTCAATTTTCAAAATTAAATTAAAGTATAGCACGACACGAAAAGCTGAGGCAAGAAACGTGAAACGAAGTAAAACAATTTTCTTATGTTTATTTATTGAGTAAACCAGGAAAGGAATTTTTAAAAGATTTCTGATATTTTATATTTTAAGCTGCTGTTTGTGGAATATTTAACAAAATATCAGTTGTCAAGTTGGTGGTTGTTAAAATTTTTAAAGTTCAACAAGACATCGGGCTCTTGAGGTGAAAGCATAAGTTCAGCCGTTACCGCTGCGACCAGTTTAACTGGAGCACACTCATTTCTTCACGGAGGTATAACGTGCCTCGGAATACAGCCAACATCTTGGAATTGTGAATTATGAAATATTACGCATTATAATAAGTAATTATAACAACAAGATTTCAAAGACTATTAAACAGTTGAGTTCTCCGGATTAGTTGTGGTTTAGTATCTTTTTATATTTTATATCAACACCTTAATATACCGAGAACAATTACCACTTTTTCTCTCCTTCCACCGAAGAATAAGTAAAGTAAAGTTAAGTACCGTTTCATTGATGATTTACATACAATTAGAGAAGGGGCGTTTAAGACCATAGAAAGTATTAAAAAATTTTGGAAATAAAAACAATGACTTTATAAAATCATTATAGTCGTGGTAAGCAATGTTATTACATACTATTCTTAAGTAATATCTTGAGTTGTGATAATACTGTGATGTAATATTCAAATGTTAATATGGTAAAAGTAATTAGTATTAGTATAGTATTCGATGAACTAAAATATAAGACCGTCTTTATCGAACGAGTGATTTTGTTACAATGATTTTAATATCGAATTGTTCTCTAATAAAAAAAAATAACTAAGCTTTTTGCTAAGCTTAGTTTTGTTAATGATTATTGTTTAATCATCGGCAAAGATCCGGCAGTAATTTGTTGGACTTCTCCCAAAAAATGTCATTTAACATTGTTGCTAGAGGACTTGTCATATTTAGAATAAAAGATCATAAAAAGTTCCTTTAATACTTTTTTGTTGGCGAGATTTGAAAAAAATTAGCTTATTTTTCTAATTACAAATGCTGTTAGTTTATTTTTGTTTACAATAAAAATAAATCCTATAAAGTTAAAAGAATGGATGCGACATGAAATTTAGCGTTACTGTTGCGGCATTTACTACAGTGAGGAAATGGTACATTATTCAAAACACTCCCCGGAGGTCGGTTGGGTTCACTCACGTACGCTTTTCATTTTCACAAAAACGAGAAATTGTTGTTATAATAATAGACTATGAATGATTTGTCTACACGTACACATAACGGTAAAATATAATACCTTTTTTTATTTGCAATGGCTTATCGAAGTAATTGGCCAAAGTTTAAATAGTTTTTTTGTCTATTGAACTCTTGGTGTAATTTAAATTAAAACATAATATGAATATATAATAGAGAATAAAGTAAGTTAAAGTTGTTGGCAAAAAAAAATAAAGCTCTGAGAGTCCAGCATCGAACGGTTTTCTGGTTGTGTTAATAATAAAATGATGATAGCGACCATGACGGATCTTACGAGAAGAGTATAATAAAGAAAATTTAGAACGAAGTACACATTCATTATATTTTTAAGAGTAACAACCTGAAATAATTTCTTATAACGACTTGAAATCGAATTAAGGAGAAAGAATAGATTGCGAGTTAATTATTCTAGGTAAAGTTAGAGAGAGATTCTTAATAATAATTATCTTTCTATTTTTATACAAGAAAACCAAAACTGAAATCTTTGAGTTATATATCAACATTCTGCGGAGCTTTCTGGTTTATGTCAATGAAACTTATTCATAGGGAAATAAATTTTGGTGAAATCCTTCTTCGTCATACAATACCTTTGTGTACACTGTAAAACTTGAAGTAAAGAAAATAAATTATACTTCACCGGAGATTACACTACTGTACTTTGTTCATTTCATTGCTATAAAATGTAAGTGCACCCGTTTTTTACTTATCTTACTTAACCACGTCAAATATACTACAGCGGTGGTTGCTTCTGCTAATTGCTGTAAGTTTTTATTTAATTCTTTCGTTTTTAAATATCATTGAACTCTATTACCTAATTAAAATCAAACACAATTACAAAAAAAGGTTAAAGTAAATAATATTTTGCGTACATATATAAAGTCTTGTAATAATCACTTTAAAAATTAACATAAACAAAATCATGAATAAGTTGAATTAAAACATTTAATATTTCCATGAATTCGACATGAAATCTCCTTTTCGTTTTTTACTGCATATTACTTCTTAGAATATACAGTTTTACTGCTTTCAGATCTTGATACGAAAGTTACAAACTCTACTAATGTCGTACTTTAAAGATAAATCTTTGATGTATTTAAATTTCAGAAGTTTATTTGGTTTCTTTCTTTCGGCTATATTTTCATTTTCTTAATTATTATTGTAAGAATTTCCACAAGATTTAGAAAAGTAAATTTTAGTAGATATCTTCATTAATTTAAAACTATAACCAATTTAGATTTCGTTTTTAACTGAATTAACAATTTATTTGAAAAAAGTTTAACTCTGCTTGTTGAATAATTCGCTTTGAGTTATAAAATTCTTTCAAAAGCTGAATTAGTATTGTACAGCGATTTTAATGATTAAACATTACCTTAAAAAACGTACTCGCAAAACATCATTTCATTGTTTGTCCTATCAAATTGGAGACATCTTAATTTACAAGTAATTTACGGTTTTGGTAAATTAATAAACCATTAACATTAGATGTAAAGTTCAAGTAATAAAATCTATACATATGTATTTATTTTAGTAGCTATTTTAGTTATAGTATCTGTTTTAATTATCATTAAACAAGTACTATGATAGCAAAATTACAGATATAATCTAAACTCTTGGTCAATTATAAACTGCATAGTTAGTATTCTCATTATTGTTAATAGTTAATTTTATGGTTGTTTTGGAGTAATATTTTGAGTATAGTGTTTCATTGGGGAAAGGAAATCGAAAATTATGAACTAACAAATGCTGTTCATTCTCGGACTAACAATATACGTTCTATTTTTTAATATATTAGGCAAAAAAGTACATTTTACCCACTGGTAAATATTTTAAAATGTAAAATTTTTAAGAAAACATAATTCGAGAGAAATTTATATTTCGTCTACCTTGTTAGTGAGATTTACACAAAAAAGTTTTTCTTGTTCGTTTGGATTGGAAGAAGTATAAAGATTTTTGATACAAATGTCAGTAGAAGTCTTTAGCCTGGGGTTAAATGTAAAAACGGGGCCAACCCAATTTTCCAACCTTTTGCCGTGTAGTCTTTTATACATTAGGGCAAGTCGCAGATGTTATCAATACCATAGGCAATTCCTTCCGGAATTCGAAAAAATAGTATGATAGCGATTGATTAATTATATTTTTTTCTAAAACTCTTTAATTTTTTACATAATTGCTTTGTTTTGTTAAAGAATACTAAATATTAAAAATAAATAGTGTTTTATGTAGCTTGATTTGAACCGGGTACTTTTCCTTTTTAGTCGACTTAAATAAGAAAATGAAATTGTCATTTAATTGCTATTTAAAACAATTGCTACTATTAAAGCAAATCTTCGCTTATTATCAAAAGTAATTAATGTTAGTGAGAAGAGATTATTCTTTGTTCTGTATCCTCAATGACTTATACATTTTTCTCAAGATAAGCATTTACTATTACTTGTTTACGCTAAAGCCGGGGCGGGGCTCGTTACTACTTGCCATTAAGAAAAACGATTCTCTGGAATAACTTTTCCCTTCTATTGATGTAAGATTAACATCTTTTCCATTAGTTGTCATAATTTTATCTTTATAAAAATCACTATAAATTTTAGAAACACTTGTGAGAATATTTTTCACTATATTTATGAACATGATCCAGCGATGTAGTATTTCAAGTACATATTAAAATTAAAACGCTAGATTGCACTTTCAATACCAATATAATTTTTCATAAAAAACTCGATTTTTGCATGTTTCTCGGTCAATCTAAAAAGTATTATGAATAGCTTGAAAATGGTATTCAAATTCTGTTATAACGACAGTAAATAAAAACTATTTAGGGTAAGTAATGTAAAGTATAAATCACACAAAAAAAAAACAATAATAACGTTATCTTTAAATTTTCTTGTGAAACAAATGAAAGTAGCAGTTTTCCAAATGAAAAATATTTCATTCATAAACATCTGGATGTGAGCAAGGTTCCTTATCGAGTAGCAAGAAATTTTTCATCACATTTAACACGGGAACGGGAAGCCGAGTTTAACATTCACGTTACGACTACATCTTATTTTAGTATATTGAAAAATAAAAAAGAATTCTTCTTTTTTGTTCTATTCTAACATTTACTCGAGTCTGTATTTGGGAAAAATATAAAAAATAATACTACAATTCACTATTGACCTAAAATGAATATTTATAGCCCGGCAAAGCGTTTTTACCTCGTAAGCCACCCTAATGCTGATGTTATATTATTTTATCGCAAAGGTCATCACGTCGTGTATGTTTACTACGATGTGTAGAAGTAATAATTGTTACATGCCATAAAATTATAGCAGAAAACGATTTACAACGCTATCGGCTCGTATCAAAGAAAGGTTATAATCGAAATATAATTTAAATGTGATGATATGATGTTTATACCCCGAATAGCCGTTCGTACGTACTCATAACACATAGTTAAAATAATAGAATAAAACTAATTAATTAAAAAATAAATAAGCCTAAAGAATCCAGTAGACCTCATTTTGAAAACGTCATAAAAATCAAACTATCTGAACAAATACATTTCAAAATGACATGCACACATCGCTAGTGTACACAATTTGCTGTATATTACTAGTAATAAATATACACATGCAGATAATATAATTCGTCATCTGATCTGCATAATTCAACACATACTCATAAAACAGAGAAACTAAAATTTAAATAATAAAATGACAATAGTGTAGTCGTTAAAAAGTCATAATATTTTACGAGTATTGCCGCCAAATGAAGTATCGTGATAAATTTTTATTAGCTATATAAAAGTATATTGAATACGTGTACTTGGGAGAAACACGAAATGTTATGTTTGTATATATTATTATATATATCATAAGCTAAATAACATACCTATTTTTAAAATTAATTTTTCCGAAAAAATTTGCTCCCAATTTTTTAGCCATGTTCAACCCTTAGTTCTAAGTTTCCATTTAATTAACTGCTTAACCTTACGTAAATTACCGTTCGAACTTTTTCTATTTTTCATTGTATTTTATTGAACCGACAATAACTAGAAACGAGTTCTAAATAAAAATACTTCTTTCTTCATTACATTTTTGTTACCGAAGTTTTACTTTTAATTTGTTTTCATTATTGAAATTATTAAAAGATAATTAGGTTTGTTGTAACAATTAGTCAATACTGCTATCTTTTTGCGAAATTTAATTGTGGTCTTCATACTCTTGCAGAGATCGACTTCTTTGAGTCTAAATAGAGTAGAATACATCAAAATTATTAAAGCAGACCTTCTACGCAATATTTTACAACGCTTCACCATTGCATTTTGGTTTTGTAGCTAAGTTATAAATAGAAAAATAACCTTCATCACTTTTTCTGTCATCTGTGGTTGTATCATCATCATCATCAACAGCCCGCGGCAGTCCACTTCTGGACATGGGCCTCTCCCAAGGAACGCCACTTAGCCCGATCTTCGATCTTCTGTGGTTGTATAATAATAGAATAGAATAGAATAGAAAAACTCTTTATTGCACACCAAAAGATACAGAAATTACCAATCACATTGCTGTTATATGATAAATGCACAATGGGCGGTCTTATCACTAAGCGTGATTTCTTCCAGACAACCTTTGGATGGAAAATATGTAAAGTAATAAGTAAATTTGGTGTGGGTTTTTATTAGGAATTTTTTAATAAATAAGAATAGATATAGTAACATATACTTATATACACATACATGAATACTTAAAGTAATTTATTATTACATTTATAATGAAAGATAGAATTTACTGACAAGGTTCTTAAAAGCTTGCAGTGACTGTGCCTGTCTAATTGTTAACGGTAAGGCATTCCATAGACGGACAGCTTCAACAGAAAATGATTGGTCCATGAATTTGGAGGAATGTTTTGGAACCTTTAAGATAAGATTTTCAGTTGATCTCAGACATTGAGAGTGGGAGTTATGAAGAAATTGAAAGCGTTGTTTAAGATAAGATGGATACAATGGATTAAAAAGAATGTTGTAAAGAAGAGAAAGTATATGAGTATTCCGACGATGTCGAATTGTCAACCACTTCAGCTTATCACGGAAATGGGAAACATGATCATACTTGCGCAACCCAAATATGAATCTAATGCAGACGTTTTGAAGACGCTCAAGCTTATTAAGCTGTTGCTCAGAAATATTAATATAGTGGTTACGGCCGTAGTACGTACGCGTACGTAATCAAGTATAGGAAGTAGAAGGGTTTCAGCGAGTGTAATCTTGGTGGCAATAGGAAGAAAGTTACGTAATCTTTGCAATGATCTGAAAGATACAAATATTTTGCGACTCAACTCTTCTAGTTGAGGTCGCCATGAGAGGGTTTTGTCGAAGTATATTCCCAGATTTTTGACTTTATCAGCAAAACACATTACATTTCCTTCAAAACAAACTTGGGGAGCTTCTGAAAAATTATTTTAGCGATCATTTTTATACTGCCAATAACTATCACTTGCGTCTTTAATGGATTGATTTTAACGCCATATGCTTGACTCCAGTCCGAGATTGATTGTATTAAGTCGTTATTTATGGTAGTAACAGCAAGAGGTAATTGACTAGGATATGCGTGAGTATAAATTTGAAGATCATCTGCATAAAGGTGGTAGGATGAAGTTAATTGATTTGAAATAGAATTAATAAAAATTGCAAAAAGGAGAGGGGATAAAACGCCACCCTGCGGAACACCAGCAGACGTATTGCACCACGATGAAAAAAATATCATCGATACGAATACGGCTGGCGCCAAGACAGGAACTACGAAACAATCAATTGCTGATGGAGATATGTTAAGAGAGCCAAGTATGCCAAGGAAAACGTCGAAATCAACAGAATTGAAAGCGTTGCTGAAGTCAAGTAATGTAAGAATAGTTATTTTACCATCCTCCGTTGCTGATCTTATGTCTTCTGTTATGTTAACTAGTGCCGTCACGGTGCTATGACCGGAACGAAAACCTGATTGAAAAGGATTTAAAAGGGCGCCTTACACCAGGCGCTCTAGGATTTTAGACAGGAATGGTAGAATTGATATAGGTCGGTACTCAGAAAAGGACGCAGGATTATTTTTTTTAGGGAGGGGAATAATATGGGCATATTTCCACATAGACGGGAAGGTACTGCTGCACATGGAGAAGTTAAATATATGACAAAGAACTGGGACAATATTATCAACAATGGGATGGATCATATTTCTACTGCACTATCGCATATCCACAGATCTAAAGACATGATCTACCGAAGGAGGCTGGAGATTTGCTCACTTCACAATCATAATCTCGGAGTGATGGAATAGGGAGATCTGTTGTCCTGGTGAAGATAATAATTTGATAAACATCCTGTATATTTTTACGCAATTTACTAGAAGCGAAAAGGGCAAATTTAACTCCGGAGCCGAAGGTTCTTTCCTTCGGTTGAAATAAAAAAAAAACTGTACGTTGTAAAAGTCACCATGTAATAATGAACGTATGTTTTTGTATGCAGCCTGGTAAAACTTACATAAATGTCTCACGGTCTAACTGTAAAGGCTTTAAATAGAGTTAACGTACAATTAAAAGTAAAAATTGCAGACGCATATTTTCACAAAATTTTTGCCTAACTAGAAGCAGTAAAAATTCCGTGCTAACCAACTTTAAATACTAACAACTACAGAAAACCATAAAAATTCCCTCTCAACCTAACTAACGGTACAGCAATAACGAAACTAAAAAAGTGGTATACTGCTGTTATTCCTTTTTATTACATGTTTGTTTTAACTTTAAATAAATCTTTTAACATGTTAATTTGGTAAATTAGGTGTTGAAATCGTTCTGTTGAAAAGAGTTGGACAACGTTCATCTGTTGGTAAAAGTAAATACTGTTTATACCATTTGGGGTTTTGGGATGTTTACACTGCATCACGTTGCGCTTGAGAAAATCTTAAACTTTTGTAGCTCCTAAACGGACCCAACGCTTTTGGTTTTGTACAAAGTCTATAATTCAAAAAGTAAACTAAAATATTTTATGTAAATTTGTACAAGTAATTTTTAATTAGAAAAAGCAAAAGTGTTTTAATTATTTGATACAAATGTTATATTCATGTTAAAGACTTCGAATTTGTAAATATAACAATGGAACAAGGAAACTGATATATCACGATTTAAGCGAAAGGGTTTTGCTTTATTTCCATATTTTCCGATAGAAAATAAGTGGTAATATTAAAAAGAACACCTGTCGTATACTTTGTTGGGTATCTATTCTCATTAAAATGAAAGACAAGAGAAGTAGGTCACACTTGAAGCTCCGCGTAACATAATACAAACCCTCATTGAAAACAGCTTGATAAAGTACATATTGGTGTTTTCATTTACACGGGTTATTATTATCCCATAACTTTATTTAACAAGTGTAACACTTACAAATAACTGATCATTTTAAGTTATCTACCCGTTAAAAAAATGTAATATTAATTTTATCGCAGCAAGACGCTTTTTAGAAAATAATATAAATACAAACAATTAAAACACGATGAATAAAAAAATTAACATTTATTAGAATATCCCTTAAATTGAGTACGTGTATTGAAATTTGAATGGAAATAAAATTTTGTATTTTCTGCATCGAAAAAACAAACCTTGACAATTTATAGCCCCGAACATCGCTTTTGATATATTACTATCATATAATACAAAGAATTGACGAGTATGTATTTTTAGAAGCTTTTCTTTTATTCAAAAATAACGAATAACTTTAGCATGTTACTTAGTGTTAATTTAACCATTGTCAATTTAATAACAACATTTAAGTTTATTAGTTATTCTTACCTTGTCGAAGTTGCGTATGTTTATATTTATCTCTGTAAAATAGTAAATAGATGTTTACTTTATGCCCACTCATCCCCTCTCATCTTCTTCAAAATTAGTTGAATGATATAGAAGTATACTGTATCTAATATTATAAAAAAACAATATAAAGAACTATATACGCCTACCATTTTTTTTATTCCTCGGTCTTATGATTTTCGATATTCGTGACCACGAATTACCTACACTGTTTAGTTTTACATCTGTAATGGATTATTAAAGCTTCACACACGATAACATGCCAAAGTTGGTGCCCCAAAATTAGATATATTTTATTAAAATATTAATACGTAAAGTCTCGTTGAGTTTGTTTTTCATTGCTATTCTAATATACAAGTAAAATAAAATTATTAGCTTCGACATTTTCCACAGATCTCCAATTCATTCCATTTAATAAATATGATCTGTGCAGATCCCGGTCTTGTTAGAGTTTAAAGGGAGATGATGAGATCGGATTTTAAATAAATAATTGGATCTCTGAAGAATTCCAATGTAAAATGAAATGTGAAGCAGTCTAATTCTTGTTAAATTTTAAAATGCGGAGAATCTTCTATGAATAACTACGGACTACAAATTATTGAAGTTTAATGGATTACCACTGTTTTAAATTGTAGGTATTAACTTTAGTAGTAGAGCAAATATATATCTTAAATAAATTAAAAAATATCTAAGTTGGTCAAAATTAACAATAATAATATTGGATCTAATAATATTATACATCTTAGATTTACTAAAGCCAATAATAAAATTAAAAGAAAAAAGGAAGCGGCAACGTCTCAAAAAATATATATTTTCTTCAGAGAAAATATATATTTTTTTAATATATCATTATTGTCGTAGTTTGTAATTTAATTAAACAAAACGCCATAACCAATTTCCTTGGATTTTTAAATTCTATCTTTTTTGGTCCGTTTTACTTTATTCGACTAAGCGACGTGGTGAGCGACGAGGTGGTCTTGATGGTCAGTACTACACTTACCTTTAACTATGTTGCGCAAGTTACGATGCAATACACTGCGCCTCGTCGTGCTTGTCGTCTTGAGACATAAACGTTAAATTTCTTTACCCTTAGTAATTTTACTAGAAGCATCGTTTTTCAAATTGAAATATAATGATGTTTTCACACTAATGTTTTGCGGTAGGAATAGGCGTTGCCGCGGTACTTACTTATATGTTTACCGACAGCATCCCATCATCAATAAATAGTCAACAACAATACTTGAAATAAATTTAACATTTCTATGAATGTATTAAAATATCCGTTACGTTACTGACTTAATCGTATATTCGCAACTGTTAATTAGAAGCAAAAAGTCAAAGGTTTTGCGGGCCAGCAAAAAATCATTCATTCATTAAACGTACTGCTGACTTGAAATGAATATTTATATCGTGCTAATATATTTCTACTCCATAAGCCAACCTCGTGCCGATGTAATATTTTTTTATCGCGAAGGTCATCATTTAATGTGTTATTTTGTTGTTACATCGTAAAAAAACAAAACAGGACTTTCGATACCTAACGGCTTTTGCGCTCTCTTACACTTTGTTTTAATATGTTAATCGTACTGCAATTAAAATCAAGCTTTGTCATCTATGGCTTTGATATCTTTTTGTCCTAAACCGGCTGTATTCTAAGTGTCTATATCCTTTTAAAGCATACATCCTACTCACGGAAAGTTTGGACACATTTACCTCCCTCAGGACGCATACCGAAAAAGGTAACGACAACATTAAACAATATTAAACAAATAGCTTGAAGGTAATTTCCTTTGTCATCGTATCACTTTACGAAAAATAAAGGTTTCATTATATCCACTTCCTTCACCTGAAGCAAATTTATAAGTGGGACTTGTAATATAACACATTTTTTGTAAATATTAGATTATTATACAATGAAAATGACAAACAAGCATGCAGCTCGTCTAATGCTGAGCGGTCTGTAAACATATATACACGAGTGACAAAAGAAATCGTTTGCGTGTTGCGGACTCCGAAGAAACATTACTAAAAAAATAAACGTTACGTTGGTCATACAGTTTATTAAGGTTATTAGAGTTCTTCCCCGAGATTGCGAGTAAAAAACATTTCTACGTACTAACATATGGTACGCATATGGATCAATAACAAAAACCTGGCGCTATAGATATTTATATTTTAACAACACTCTAACCCTGTAATCACAATTGCCCGCGTGTAATCAACAGTAATCAGTGACCACATCAGAATTAATCATTTAATATTTACTAAACAAAAACTAGTAAAATGGGGGAAGTACTTCTAATATTTACTGTTGTACTGACACGCTTATTATCGTCGTTTAACAGAAACTCGTTAACCTTTACGAGCATTTGAAAATTTTCCTTAATCATACAAAATTGTTTCAATTATGGCTTCAATAAAATTATGTGTTTTTTTAATTACTGTTAATAGACAAAATCAATAGCCGCAAATAAAAACGTTCCTCAATTTTTTAAAAAACATACTTTTGGTTCTCTAAATTGTAAAAATAATATTTGCTTAACAAATGTTTGTGGTAAGTTTGCAAGTCTCTTAAAAAAATATTCATATGGAAACGAATTGGAAAACTGTTAAAAAGTAAAAGTAAATGTCAAAACTAAAACAGCGATATATTCTTGAAAATAAAGTAAGCTCAAAAAACATTCTTATAAAATTAAGAAACAAAAAATTCAAAAAACCTAGACTGTTCAGCAAGCACGTTTCAACATCTTCGTCCCCATCGCCACATAACATTTGAAATTGACGAAGCTTTAGCCTAATGTAGTATCTACCGTATAAAAACTTTAAATTATAAGATATAAAGAATATAAAAGAATAATTTCATGTAACTATTCAAATATAACATCTTTTGATTAATAATTCATGGTTTATATTAAACAACAAGTAGCAAGAGAAAGTTCTTAACTGTATTTAGCAAATGCAGAACGATAATTACTCGGCAATCAACATTCGAACAGCTTAATTGGAGAGCTGTACATAATTTTGGTCAGACATTGATATTACAAAAGCAATCCAGCTAACCGCGAATTACCTTGTTATTAACCTTCATCTGCGCTTGCTTTTTAAGTTTTATTAGACGACAATCAAGAACTAGTATATTATTCTGGAACTAGAGTGACGGTACAGATTTCCGTGGGATTGTTAATAAAAATAGATATATTATTTAACAAATGGTTTATTGCCAAAACGTTATTGTTTAAGTACATTATATAAAATAAATAATCATTACATTTGTAATAGATGTGTTTCAGTACATATCAGTCAAAAAATTTGAGACTTGGTGGTAACTTAGAAAGATGTCTCCTCGCTGTCCAACATTTCCGCACTCCTGCGGTTACGTGACTTTATTCTAAGTATATGTCGTGGATCTGTTTTGATGTGGGGATTCCAGTTAGGAATTACAACATCATGATACGTGGGCTTCTTCAGACCCGCTATTTGAAGATCGCGCGGTAATCGCGCGTATATGGGGAGCCGTGGTCGTGACGTCACTGGTCTAGTTGGCGACAATACGGGAAACGGATTCGGGTATTGAATGCTCCTTGCGTTGCGGCGATTGTAGCCAGGGTGTGTGGCACCTGTGTTTCTGCTGCTGCTCGACGTGCTGTGACTTCCACCTGAGTGCTTCGAACTGCGGGAGTCGAAACTTCTGGCATACCTCGTGTGCGGGTCCAACTTTATATCGTCAATGTACACAGGTAAATAAGGATTGTCCCCCGACGAAGGTGCTCTATCTATATTGTCATCTTGGTATAACCATAGAGGTTGGTTATTAGCTTGACGAACTGTTCGTAATATCGTCTTCCGGGGAGGCGATGAGTACGTAGGTCTAATGAAATGACCTTGTTGACCTTGACACAATGACTCACCGACCAAAAGAGCAAGTACTCCCAGAGTTAAAAACTTCAACATCTTCAATGTTGTGTAGTGAAACTTCCAAGTTTTAAAGTGAAATGTGTATTGTGGTCTGGAAACGTGGATATTTATACGGACACTTGAGGAAACCATCGGGTAATTACCTAGAAAGACGCACCTTTAAAAACTGGGAATAACCTAACGTCTGATAATTGCTTTGAATACACTTTGTTTTGTTTAACCCACTGACAGTTTGTGATAACCTTTTGCGGTTGTTGATAATTACAATTTAATTTACGACTATTGTTGAGTTTCGATCCGATATGAGATTTGAAATATGTCGTTTTAAATTTTTCGTAATATTATAAACATTTTGTTTACTAAAAGCCAAACTACTAACATTATTAAAGAGAAATTATAAACCTATAGCACTTTTAAATTAAGTTTTCAACAAAATTTTTAATATTCATTATGAATTATTGGTTATGTAACAAAATGTCTTGACTGCGTGTACGCGATTTATATAACTTTACTGTAATAAACAACGTAAAGTAGTATTATTTGCTTTTTACATTCGGAGAACTAAGTTTAAGTTAAAAAAACTGCTTCAGTTAGGAAAAGTCCGCATCTGCATACAATAATACCAAGAAATAACAATATACGAGTACTGTTTCTATTTCTAAAGTGAATGAAAGTACCTTAAACATACATTGATACAAATGGTAATTTTTTATTAAAAAGCCAACGGCGGTTGATTAACAAATTTAATTGAACAATTGGAGCAATCATTTAAAATTTATGAAGTCTAATAATATTGTTAGTGTTGATGAATTGTACATGCTTTGTACATACAAAATAGTAAACAAAACATTCAACATATAGTAAGTGATGACATGAGTGCTCATACCCATTCAAAACTAGTCAACATTTTAATACAACAACCACATGTTCGACCCTTTGCGGTATTTATAGTATCATACTTTATTTTTAAAGATGCTAAGTAATTTTACTAACTATAGTAACGTTTTTGAACGTTTTAATTCGTATTCTCTTTATCTGTTTTGAATTGCTCAGTATGTAAAAATGGCTTTTAGATTGAGAGGCCATGTTGTGCAAATACTTCTCTGTAATATATGTTTTATGAAAATCAGTACTACCTTAAATTCGCTAACAACACTCGCCGGCTTTTATCATTTCTACAAACTGAAGTGTTAAACCTACTAACATCGAAACCATATTATTCAGAATAGAAATTCTGGTATTTCATAAAATATTTGATTAAAAGTACTATATTAAAATAAAAATAACTCTTTAATTATGTAGTACATTTATTCTTAAATACTAAACAATTTGCTAAATTTGTAAATACTGTACTATACATAAATTAATTATAAATTAGTAACACTATAACTGGTTAATCCTTAAGTGTCTTTTTTGCAACAAGTGCCACTTTCTTTGTATGATGATATTTTGTTTGTATCACTATATTTCCACTGCGGTCCTGTAACGAGGAATACGTCGCGTAGTATACCATGGTGCAGTTGGTGCAAACAGTGGTACAAATAAAGGATAATTGAAGTCTCTGAAGGATTCGTTTTCGTTGTTATTGTCGTATGAATCGATATCACGAACAGTTCTTTTGTGCGGCTCCATTTTTGTTTCAACCATAAATGCTTTCGAGTTAGAAAGGTTATCAGTTTGTGGGTCATTGTAAAACCATAGTGGTTTATCAATTATTTCTGGAGTTCCCATTACAGTCGATGTCCGTGGTGGATTTGTAAATCTTGCTACTAAACTTCTACATAAAGATTGATAAATCATTGATACAACTAGCAGTATCAAAATGCTAAAATGCTTGACCATCTTGTACGAATGAAGTAACACTTCTGCGTCGTAACGTAAACTGTGTTCCCCGTTGTGAAGATATGAGGATTTATACTGCCAAAGCATATCTTTGGGAATTTCATATAACGTCATTACGGGAAGTTGAACGACAAATGGCATTTTGCACATGTAAATTCTTCCTTCCTTATTCAATGTTTCCTTCTATGGAATGCGCACCCTTTCGTAATCAGAACAGCAACTAATCGGCGCACCTTTAAGCTAAAAGTTGGGTAACTTCTCCTCAATGAACCTATTACCGAATCCTCATAATCTTTTAAACATATGAATATGTATTTATTGATTTCTTAAATAAATATTTTACATCTATTTTTAATATATGTATGGATATATTATCATATGTGTATTTATATTATTTGAATTTAAATTTCACATGTATTTAGGTATTTATTCTAATATGATGTTACGTTTATTTTAAGTGTTTTCTTTTTTAACCTTTTTATGCACCTACCTCATAGATTCTTTGCTTAAAGACACCATTCTTTATATTTTTCTTAATGATAAACATGAATAACCAAAGCCACGTGCGTTCTGGTTCCAGATGTGTAACACAATTTTTTTGCATGTGATAATTTTTTAATGTTTAGTTCTACAAAAATAAGCTCTGCGGTGGTACTTATCAGAACATAGCTCTACATCAGTATATAATCTAAATTGGTTATGATTGTTTAACAAAACTTATAATTTATCCGTTGACAAAAATAGTACGTGTAATGTACATGGTAATTCCAACACATTTTGTAAACCCATAGATCTTGTCTCAAGGGAAATAACACCGTTATTTTTACAAGATTCGCCTAATAATACCACACCAATTATTCAAACCCGAAATTCCCAACCGGGATCATGCTGACGTAATTCTAGTTTATGTAAGATTGATACCCATGCGTGGCGTTTTTATCACCCAGGTTTCACTTGTTGTAAAGTTGTTCGATGTCATTGGAAGACAGTAGATTTTATGGATTTATATTAACAATGGCATAACGCTTGATCTTCATATAATCCTAAGTGCCAATGAGGATGAATGGAAATTGTGAAGCATACTCGCTTTGAATACTCTGGCTTTCATATCGGCAGCCAGGCTGTGCGACATTTGTCTATTTTTGTGTATGTTTGTCTTTTTACTGATAACTATATAAGCCAAGATGAATTACAACAAAAGTACTAATTACATTAGCCTTTCAAACTGAAATTAATATAAACATGTTTTTGCTACAACAAGAGTTAAGAACGAAACGAACGAAGTTAAGAACTACTACTTATTAAAACGTCGACAAAAAAATCATATCCTACACAACAAATGTAGTAACATTACCTTTATTATGCAAAAGTAGCAAGTAAGTTAATTTTTCTTAATCTCCATGTACATTTTAAAATAACTCTTATAGTACAGTCAATAAATTAAATGTTATCAGCTCTGTTTCGAATTCCGGACGTTGAATTTTTGACGTAACTGCTCTGAATATGAAGGTGAAGGCGAATAACCTCCTCCGCCGTAGTGTGAAATTAGAAGTGCTCAACATTTCCTGCAATTGTACGGTCTAAATAAGCAGGGCAAAGCGTGTGAGCAGAGAGATTTTTGTGTAAAGTAACCTTCAAGATCCAGGACGTACTGAATCGGAGAAGGGGCTGTTCGAACATCCGGCCATTAATTCAAAAATATTAGGAATAGGACTATTCAAAATAAAAATTGAACCATAAACCAAAAGCAGTCCCGTGTTACTAGTAGTAGGGTGAGAGTATCAATACCTTAAGGACATATTTAGGCGCAGTGTTTATGGACACAAACCCGGTCCGTGAAAGAATCTGGGGCTCGTTACCTATTTAATACTTTACAACAAAAAGTATTGTAGCATACTTTATAGATGAAAAAAGTTATGTATTTTTAAAGAAAAGAAATTGTATTTTTTAAGTAAATTTATTTGTAACTTACATACTTATACAATACTTATTATCAATAACATAATTTACATATTTTAAGTTTAGTAATACTATAATATTGAGCAATTTACAATAAAACGTTCATAAGAACTTCTTGTACTTCGAGGCCTTCGTTATTAAAAGTAAAGCATGGCTTGAAATGTCTTCACTGATGTATCAACCAGCTCTACCTCCTCATCGTCATGTCTTCGGCTTGACTCCAGGTAGTCGGAATATTAAATATGGCTTCCTCTTAAGTATTATTGCTGTTTACGTGTAACTTTTTTACAATTTTTCTGTAATTGTATCTATTTATTTATTATTTCATATAAACAGCGGTATTGCGACGAGAAGGTGGTCGCTGAGTAAACCACGATACGGTTGGCGCAAACATTGGTATGAACATGGGATAATCTAGACTTGCAAAGCTTTCGTCTTGGTCTGAACCCCAAACATCAGAACTAGGAACACTTTGTGTGTCCGATTCTTTTTTCACGTCATATAAATATGGGTAGTATCCGCTTCGCATCATTTCGATGTTCATGTTATTGTAAAACCAGAGCGGCACATCATCAACTTGTCGAGTTGTTCTTGATAAAGCTGTACTGGGCGGCAGCGGCCTGCGTGTGGTTTTTGCAAATGTTTTACATAAACATTCACCAATCAACAACGTCACTAACAAACTCAGAATAATATAATACTTCATCATTTTTAACAAAGAAACACTTCCACGTCTTGATGCGAACTGTGCTCTTCATACTTCAGATGCCAAAATTTATACTCCTCATGAAAGACTCTGGGTATTCCAAATAATCTAATTGTGGAAATTTGCTTAACATGTGGTATAATTTTTTCACACGTTAAGTGTCCCAGATAAACGGCCTATTTATAAGTAGCTGTTTGATTATTACGTTAAAATTTTGGTTTAGTTTCAAAGACAAACTAGACATAGCTTTTTAATAATTATACTTTAATATATTATTGTCTGAACGAGGATGACAATAGTAATACTATCTTTTGCAGATTGGTATTTAATACACCTTAAGGTTTAATTAAATTTTGGTATGGTTTAAATGTTAATATTGTTTTTTTAATACTATGAAGATACATAAAATTAAAAAAAATTATTTATGTATGATTTACTAATGTTTTTTAATGATTGACTCATATTCTATTGATATATTATGAATATTAGTAGGTATGTATGTTATATAATATTATATTTAGAATTACCGGATCAGAGGTTATAGAGATAAACGTTTACAAACTTAGTTAATATATTTTATGGTTTATTTGTCTGTATGTGTACTCGTATTGATGTTCTATGTGTATATCACTTTAATAAAAAATACAATATGTAATATAAAATAAAAATATCTTTATTTACTTTATAACGAATGTTTTTAAAATCAAGTTGTGGTAGCCTCCTTTTAGGCAAGAGAATGCCTGTGTTAGGAAATTACGACTAGTAATAAAAACATACGTGTAATCATGCTACACATTTTTAGTGCAGATCGAAGAAATTGTAATTCCCATACCGCCATGTTTCTCGAGCGCATTTTGTTGTTCTAGGTCACCGGAAATGCTGATTCTCTTTAATTGGAGTTGTAGTCTCCTTACTCCCCTTAAGGCGTAACTTAAAAATGATTATTTTAATATAATAATTTATGATAAGTTACTTATGATGTAATTCACGCTGGTTGAAATCATCTCGTACATTTTTATCGCCACTTCATAGTGGTATATTTTTTTATACTTAACTCTTTCGTCTGTCGTAGTCAATAATAAGGTATATCCATAAAAACATTTGGCAACTAGTAACAGTACAATAACATACCAACCAAAAATACCCACTCGATCTCAAACAACATTTTATGTAACATGTGGAGCGGTATACATTTGGTTCAATCAATTTTATTTTAATCTCATTCTTTTTATTTAGGGATCAGCGAACAAAAAAGACAACATAACTCCAACAAAATTAATTTATTTAAATAAATATTGACGTTAAAATTTTTGTTAAGTTCAATAAAGATATTTCAACCACGAATATAATTAAGTTATCATTTTACAATTTATATAAAGTTCTTCTGTCGATTAGTATTCTTATTCGTACGTCTTTTAAGCATTGCGGCGGTTGTAACCTGGATGAGTGGCGCCGGTGTCTCTGCTGCCACCCGACGTGGAATGGCTACCACTTGAGTGTCTGGAGCTGCGCGAGTCAAAGCTGCGAGCAGTCCTGGTATGCGGATCCAGTTTGATGTCGTCGATATAAGGCGGCAAGTATGGATGGTCTCCGGTAGCCGGTGCCCGGTCAATGTTAGGATCGCTGTACAACCAGCGCGGCTCGTCTCTTCCGGCGTGGCGGGCGGTACGGATTATAACCGGCCTCTGCGGCGGCGGTCTGTACGTAGGATATATTATATGTGGACGTTGGCATGACGCTTCAATGATAAACGCAGCCAGGACTGCTCCAACAACAAATGCAATCTTCAACATTTTCGATTAAAATATTTTACTAACTTGTTCGTCTGACCTTTAAGAACTGAATGTATAAAGTTTCAGTGCCGAGTTAGTATTTATACTTGTTCTTAAGGAAAAAGGTACTTTTCTTCGGTTGATATGTACATCTCAGGGAAGAACCTTTTTTATTATAGACGATTTAAATTTTATAATGATGTTTACAAACAGAACTTATACAGAGCTGTCTTATGTACGTCTTAATCTTTGAAACGATAACCTTATGTTAATGAATATATGATAAACGTATAATAAAATATGATAATTGTACAATAAACAAACATTTGGCGGAATAATATTTATTTGTACAATTAGGACGCAAGACAAGTGTTAATTTGAATTTATTTGTTTTTTATCCTACTGTTTCAGGTGGTCAACATTGTTGTCATACTGAAAATCCAGTATATAACATAAATCAATGTTTACGAATGCTTTAATAAGACATAGATTTTTTAAGAGGTAAAAATTTAAAGTTATTCGATAATGTCTAGAATATTCTGTGCAAGTTTTAAAAACACATACATTTATCTGTATTAATCTCTAGCTATACAATAGACAATTAAAATAACAATTTAAAGACATGCTTGAAACCTTGTAACAACTTTAATAGACCTGTGGAATACCTGATATTAATAACGAATTCGCACGTTTGCACTGACACTGTCTTCAACAATATAGATCATCAGAAAAATTAAAAAATATCTAGTCATGTTATATCAGCCAATATTTCTTTTCAACGTTTCATCGTATCTATATTTCAATTCCTGTTACGCATTTGGTTCTTTTTATACATTATTCACATTAAAATCTATGTTCTAACAATATCCCTCTATTCGCTCCTTTCAGTTTAGTATAATTATATTCGATTGTTATTCAATGACATGTTCGTATCGTCATCGTTAATATTTAAAGATTCATATAACGTTATAGTATTTACAACGTTTCTAATAAACCAGGGTAAGTACCTTAAATTATTCCTCAAGAATACGGCATAAATACTAACCTGTTAAGAAACTTAAACAAAAATATTCCTATTTTTTATGTATATCCACGCATACTGCACATAGAATAAACCATTTATCCCACAAAAAATTAAACGTTAACCTCATAAGAAAGGAAATAAGTAAGATTACTTTAGCAGCTGTTAACTTCTGTCGATACTGTATTTTATTGTAATAATTTACATTTACTATTACTTAGGTTTTCTGTAGCTGTGATAGTCTAGTGGTTTGAACGCCGGCCTTTTACTGCGAAGATACCGGGTTCGAATCCAGCCTGCACCAATGACTTTTTCAATTTATGTGCAGTTAGTATTAAACACCAATTAATATCACGTGCTTTGACGGTGCAGAAAAATATCATGAGGAAATCTGCATATCTATGTCATGTCCATCGGTGGTCGGACTAGTATGTGAAATGGAGAAAGCAATGGCAAACCACTCCATTATAACTGCCAAGTAAGTCGTCGTGTGTTTCACGACACATGATGACCACGATCCTTAGTCATGAGGAAATACGACTTAGACAAAGAAGAAAGGTTGTTTATTTATTTTTTTTTGTAAAAAAATATTACTTTATTTCAAATTATAAGACTTTTCTGCTAATTTTCGGTAAAATACAGAAGTTGCACACCGCTGTTCCCGGTGCAGATAAAAGCTACAAAAAATTTATTTAATGTAGAAAATCGAGCCGTTTTAAAAAATTTTAGCTATTAAAATAAATACATTTGCTTAAACCGTAGTTGTGTCAGGTCTGCTTCCTTTCGTGGGAGGCGGTCGCCTCGTTTTGCGAAGCCGTCATATCGCAAAAAGAGGCCGCCGAGCGAGAAAGGGAGAAAGATCCCTCCTCGGCGCGCATTTGCCGACGATGCACGGGCCGAAGGCGGCGAGCTTACGCTCGCCTGATGCCGCCCCTATGAGCGGAGCCGCGGGTGTTGGATGGGGAGTCTGACACCCGGTAACATAACGGCACGGAGTGCGAGCAGCATGCTGGGCGTTTTCAGCACGCTGCTCTGGAGCAGGGGAAATGGCTTGCCCACAGCCTATCAACAAAGGTGGAGTCCCAAGGACCAGGCGCGGGCGGCATAGCGATAGCATGACCCTGTCGATCTCGCTTTGCCGCCAGTAAAAACGCGCGGAGAAAGAAACGCCGAGGGGTTTTAGTGGGTGAAAATCCCACATAACCCGGCGCCGCTCCCCACGGTGTCGAGTATCTTTATGAGATTTCCACTCGTATAAAAAAAAAAAAATGGTCTACTTCCTTTTATACGTCTATGTTAAATATAATTTTTTTATTCAGGGCCAAATTGAGATCAATTTTTTAACACATTTTAAATTATTATTTTAATCAGTTATCTCTCGTTACACTAAAAATGTCATCGCTAATATTTATGGCTGAAAGGCTTAGAGTCGATGCCGTAACATAAAAAAAAAGTAGAAAATTTGACAATATATAATTGATTTGTTATTTTATCCGATAAATTAAATCTTCTTTAAAATGTACTGTTAGTAGTTCTTAAAACCAGTAGTAACCGAAAGTACGTCTATTCCATAAATTTGAAGCATTCTACATTAACAGACGCAGGATATTCTTCAAAATGTGCGACGAACAAATTGGTAAGCCTTCGTTTTAATTTAATTGAAATAATGATGCCTATAATATAGTCAGTCGCCGGTAATTTGAAATGTTTATTTCAGGTGATTATGACATGTTAAAAGCTCTCTATGATTTTGAGGCCACACTAGCGAAGACATTAAGCTTTACAGAAGGGGAGTTTTTTTATCTACAACAGACCAATACTAAACAACGTAATTGGTGGCATGTTGTTAATAGGAAAGGTCATGTGGGTTTCGTTCCATCAAATTACGTAGCTGCAGTCAAGGTAAACTTTGAGCTAATAATACTAATGCTTATCAAAATGTTGTACAGTGTATAAATACAGTACTTAAAATTTTCAACTAGTTAGATTAAATTGAATAATTATTTTGCAGACTGAACCAGAATTTTTTCTATCATTTCTTAATGACTGCATTAAAAACTTAAATGACAATAATACCATGTCATCACAGAAGCAAGAAATATTAGCTAAGCTAAATGAAAAAAAGAAAGAAATCCAAAGTTTGATTAAACCTACTTCAAAGAAACCGCCGGCACCAAAACCTCCCCCACGATGGGATGATTCCACACCTCCAAACGGTGTGTCTCCGTCTTTTGACCTACGGCCTGTTGTTTCACAGCAACATGTGACTGAAGAATATGAAACTTCTCAATCACCACCCGGAGCATTGGACAATATTAATAATATTTCTCAAGGTATTAAATTTATCTATAACTAATTTTTAATTATTATAATAACCAGTCCCGGATAGATTTTTATAATGGTGTTGTGTCTTATTCTTGTTAAATTTCTGTAGAAACAGAAGAAGACTGTAAAAGGAGTAATGTGCAAAAATCATCATCTAACCAATTATCTTCAGACACAGACAATCAGGATGACAGCCAAGATAGCAGTGAAAGTATTAAGCCTAATGCTATATATGAGATTGTGCAAGCAGTACGTAAGGAAACACAATTAAGCCATGAAATGTCAAAAGTTGCAGTAGAAACAGTCCTTATTTCTTTAAGGGTAAGATTAGAATTTAGGTCCTGTTATTTATCTACACTAGTGTATACAGTGTAGTAGTTATATTTCCTTTATTACTCAATAATGATAGGCCTCTAAGCAATTAGGTTTAGTGAGTTATATTTAAGTATAAAAAAGGTGATCCAAAAAAATCCAGAAAATTTTGTATCACAGTGTCAAAACTCTTCGTGTATGTACCAAGAAACTAACTGTTATGTACAGTATATTTATTTATTCTTTAAATAACACCTTAAGCTAAGGATACAAAGTGTGGACTTAATGTGATAAGGCATTTTCTGCCAGTCAACCCAGGGGAAGAAGTGAAATTTTAATGGATTGTTGAGATTGTGGGCTATCAACCTGATATTCCATGAGTATTTCTCTAATGACTTGACACAAAAACTTCAATTTGAAGAGGGGATGAATGTAAATGCAGCTTTTAAGAATATTATTACTAACAACAATTTTTGAATAAAATCTTTAGGGCCAATCATTAAGGTTCATTATAAAAAAATATTTAATAAAGATCTTATTTCACTCATGACTATTATATTTACAATAATTTACTTATGTTTATGTAACAAAATTCTGATCTTGAAATTACATGTAATATTTGTTACTGAACTTTAATAAATATTTTTTTTTAACAGGAGTTCTTACCTGGTGGTGCTGCCAGGTCTATTATTGATGCCCTACTCCGCGAAGCTAACAGCAACATCACTTGCCCTAAAAATGCAATTGATGCAGCACCTGATGCCTTGCGAATGATGACTGCCCTCAATGCCTTATCGAAAGCAGCTAATGATGCTCAACAGAGAGGCTGGGCACTGCATGATGATGCTCATGATATTCAAACACAATTGCTGGAACTCATATCTGTAATGGTGAGATATGAATTATTATGAAGGAGACATGTTTGATGATGTCGTATAAAAAAAAAATATTTTTGTTTTTTCTACATGTACATTTGTATACACCAGATAACCTTAGTGATAGAATAGACTTACATGGATTCACAAGTAAAAGCAAAGAAAAAATCTTACATATATTTACATGAATGAATTTGTGTATGTTTACATACCTCCTTTCCTACTTTACATATACCATACATAAGGCAATAAATTGTAATATTGCAATAAACAGATGTAAAGCTTAGTAACTATATTTAGTTGTAGTACAACATTAACAAATGGAATTGGCATTTTATATAACCTGTGATATTTTTTAAAATAAGTAGCAATCATAATTGTTTGGTTAAGAAGTTATCAGCATGCTTATAAACATAACCATATATTTCTTTTCTTTGTTTATGTAACTGTAATACCAGAAAAAAAATTGTATTTAATGAATCTAATTCCTCTTTCAGTCAAATGCTGATATTAACATCTCGCAGCATGTTCTCAGCAGCCATCGCTATGCCTATGTTACTACATTGGTCCAGTATTATCAGATGGAAACTAGGTGGCCACTACGACAACTGTTGCTGCAGGTAAATTTTAATGTAATATTTAATTTTTCTCTTCAAATGTCAAAGATTATAGAGCAGTTAAAATATATATTAAATAAAGAGGCCAATTTGCACATATTACTTATTTTTGTCTTATTCCACAAAGTAGTGAGTCAGGTTAGATGTTTATCTGATGTTATGTGATGTATGTGCTCAAAACAATGTAGTGCTATAACGCTACACCATTTTAAGTTAATCGCCTACTCTAGTAATTTAAGAAGTAAAACCTCCAGTAATATATAACAATGTTTCCAGATAATTATTTCTAAGCATAATGTTTTTGCTTTTTTAAGGCTTTTGGGGTGATGTGTGGTCTGGAGCGTACTGCACTGGCCACATTGGCACTGTCGGCGCTGCCGGCTGAGATCGCACGGGACATGTGTGACAACCCTCGAGCTGTTAGCCGCCTCTCTCACTCCGCGCTGCTATTGTCAATGGTACTCTCTATGGGCGATAAGCTGCCAGTGACGCACTTCGGTATAATATTATTATTTATTTATTTTAGAAATACATTCCAAATGTTTTTAAGCAAATCGCCGAAATTTAAAAATTTTGTAAAAACCACATTAAATCACTTTCTGGCTTGACTTATACAAATATTACATTCATCTTTAGTAAGTATAACTATAATTATTATAAAATAAAAATCCTCCTGCTTCTATCAAATACATTTTAAGTATCTGTACAACTTCTATTTAGAAAATTATAATACTAAAAAAGTATAGCCTTTTAAAGTATTCTTATATAATTCTTCTCAGGTGTTAAATCAATATTTTTTTACTATAATTTATTATTATAACATTTCTGTTACTCAAAATTTAATGGTGTGGAGTAAATAGTCACTTTTGATGAATGAAAGATTTGGGAGCCTAAATATATTAAAGATGGGTTCAAACCTTTACCTTCAGGAATAAAGTGGAAGTTTTTAACTTTTTTAACAATTCAAATTAATCATTAAATCATACAAGGTTTTTAATTATTACTTCACAGAGCAACTCGGTGAAGAGTTTGCGCGATTTTTACTTGAGTTAATCGAAAACCCGCCGGAGACTGATGTTGATGAACAAATTCCGGACTTGTTTCTTACACTTCTACTTGCTTACAACCTTCAGTTCGAGAACCCGTACGAAAATCTGTTACTGAATGCTCTGGAAGCTCAAGACAATGCGAAGACGTTCTGCGAAAAAGTGTTGCTGTTGTTAAACCGTGAAGGTAATTGTTAATATGATAAATGCAATTTTTTTTTTGTGGTTAAAAAATCATTTGCTACGATAATTATTTTGTCTCAAAGCAACGAGCACAAGGGACTGCAGTAAATATTGTCCTTGCTTACATCAACTCTCTTATAGGCAGACATACGAATATATTTATTATCAAGTTAATGCTCATCTTGTCAACAACGGAGAGGGCCAGAGCACTGTTCATGTTTATTCTTAAAAGTATATCGAAAATTGTATGATTGTAATGTATATGAATGTGTGTAATTGTGTTATGGTATGATGGGACTGGCATGATTTTATTAAAAGTCCCAAAATTAATAAAGAAAAAAAAATCCTGTCAACATGGTGAATAAAAAAAAGTTTTTTGGAACTTGTATAACATGAAAGATAATATTTTAACTGATTATGTATTAATAAATTCACAGAAGATCCAGTCCATATATTTGACCACGAACCTGCTCCTGCGCACTCCGTGTTGAAGCTCGTGATTGATCTGTTCAGTCGCAAGAAGACGGCCGAGCACTTCTATACTAACGACGTCAATGTTGCAATTGATATCGTAGTGCGGCAGCTTGCTGATCTATCACCTGGCGATTCTGTAAGTAACTCATTTATCACCACCATCAGCCGATAGACGTCTATTACTGGAAATAAGCATCCAGCAAAAATTTCTGAGCCGTTCGGGGCTGCGCTGCCCACTAAGAGCGACTTGCCAAGTCCGGCAACCGCTAGGTCCTTCGAGCAATGAGTCCTGACTTTTGCCACTTAAGTCCAATAATCCTTACAGCTACGTCGATGACTTAAATTTTTCTATTAGATCTTCTCATTGACTACGACCTAGACGAGACTGAATAGAAAAACTGAGACCATGATATAAATCGTGGTCTCAGTTTTTCTACGCGTTTCTTGTTTATACTAACATCCTTTTTATGACATGCAGGGCTTTTTTTGGTTCTTATAAGTGTGTAGTGTTAATTTATTTACTTGCATATTTCAGCGACGTCAAGAATATTTAAAGGTTTTGCAAGGAACTATACGTAACACTGACTACGGAGCGCACTTGCACCGTCGCGTCGATCTGCTCCGCTGCTTTGCTAGAATCTTCTGCGAAGAAGGTGATGTGAGCAAAGACGACCAGACATTAGTCCGGGCCATCTTCAACGAGTTTCCTCAGTATTTTATGTCTTAAGATTTATATTGCTTATTATTGGAGATTTTACGTGTACTTCTGAGATTCAGAAGAGGCGGCTAAGCTTAAGAGCAGAACAGTGCTTAAGAAGGTTTGTCAAGTTAACCCACCGAATATTTCACGTGCGCGATGACGAAAATTTGCGAACGAATTTTTACAAAACGAGACTCTAGAGAGAAATATTTAGGTTTACATTAAATCAGAAATAATTTCAAAAAAGATATGTACTATTTGCTCACGAAACTAATCGAGTTTATCTGAATATCGTGATAATTGATAATTTCAGTAGTTTTTTCTTGTAATTTACTTCGTAGTTGAATTTACTATTTTATTCAAAGAGATATTTATGGTACTAGGGTCAGATAATTAAATTGACTTTGACACTTTGCCGACCGGACGCGCTACAGAAAACTGTTCGATTTCACTACGCATTGTTCGAAAATAGCACAGACTGAATTTCTGTATTTGAACTCAAAACAGTCCGAATAATAGTCATGTGAACAATTATATTTCACGGCATTAATTTCTTTTAAATATTACCTATTACTTATAAAAAACATAAAATTTAAATTTTCAAAACTTCGTATCTAGTTTATGTAGTTCAAAATGGGGAGACCTTCCCGTCCAGTTGGCAAAATGTTAAATGATGTCAAAGAATTGCATAAATTCTATTTTATGAAGAAACAAATTATAAATTTATGAGGAGGCCTATATTTATTGCAATATTAAAATTATCAGCGATTTAATAGAAAATGTATGGCAAATATAGATATTTATTTTACATGGAATTGCTTACAGTAGACAGAAAGAAATATTTGCAAATAAAACTTATAAATTTGTATTACATATTAAATGTTTTCTATATACATAAACATTTTCACAAATGTATGTATAGTTTAATCTTTATGATATTGTTGCACTTTTCACATCTGTTATTTGTCAAAGTTATAAACAGTTGATAGGTTAAATTTCGGCGTTTTCAATTGTTCATAATTTTAAATGCTTTTTGAATAGTTGTGATTTATAATTAAATATTTGGTTTGTAAGCCTTTGTGTGCCATTTGCTTTACCAAAGACAAGATCAAAGCAGGAGCATTATTTTTCCAGTTTTAATTGTTTAGCCAATTACAATATGCTCTAAGCTCACACAAGCTAAACACAAGAACGCACCGTTCCATTGAGTAATATCGGCCTATATATATTCTTATGAGAAAATAGTTACAATTATACAGTATGAAAAATATTTAACGATTATTTTTATATCTGTCAACATTTTGATGGTTATAGAATAGCGCATTTTTTTCATAACAAATTATTTTAAAATCATTACATATATACAGTAATCCCCTGTATAACACGGTGGATTGGTTTCGTTTCATAGAAACGAATGTGCTGTAGACGTGTTTTTTATAGCATCGTATAAAGCGTTATGTGCAAATTATTAAGGTTTATCTTTTTCATGTGCCATAATAAAATCATATCAAGAATATCTTAAATAACTGTTATCTATCTAAAAAAAGTTAAATTAATTTTATTTCAGTTGTTTTGGCTCAGATACAAATATTTTATTTAAAATCAAAATTGTAAAAATATAATGTGCAAATGTATGCGAATTTAATTTAAGACTGTACATATCATTATAAATTCCACAATGCAGAAATATGGGAGAAATCAATATGAGGAAAAACACGTGTTATACGAGGTACACTAAATAGATATATTAGAATACCGCGTTACAGGGGGAATTACTGTATATCTCAAAATAAACTTAAACACGAAACACAAAAGTAGATAGTTAAAAAATATATCATATTTTGGTAAACTATAGTACTTAATAAATAAATGAGTTTTAAATTTTGTCAGTCGTGTTATAAAGTGATATAGTATATGTTCCACACAAATTAACTATTTTAATGTCGACCAACGTTTCAGGGTGAATAAATTATTTAGTAGATCAACTTATTAAAAAATAACAAATAGATTTCCGGTAAAGCATAGATAATTAATTTACATACAATGTTAGCGGCGTCCTGAAATCTTTATCAATAAAATTTAAAAATCTTTTTAGTATGCTTGGAATTTGTGAATAAATAAACATCTTTCGTACTATACCCACTACGGGTACTCAAGGTCTCTCTTACAAGGAAAGTGTCAAGGACCACCACGCTAGCCAAGTGCGAGTCGGTGGATATGACATGTTCACGAAAACTGTTATTCCTGGAATATGTCCGCTTTGATTTGTGCACATTGTAAAATTAATCGGCATATAACTTTATTAAAATATCTACCACAGGTCTAGTATTATGAAGAATTAATGTTGATATCAAAACATATGTTTTTTAGATCTCGGAATTTATAAAAAGACCTTTAAAAGCTTCTAGTCACTTCACGTTTTTAACTTATAAGATTATATGTTGAATTCTATATTATATAAAGTTTGTTAAAAAGTGCCAACGGTTTTGCCTTAAGTATTGGTTCTTATTTGATTAAAATAAATATCTAATGTTAAACAATTATATGTACTTTATGGCCAAATTTAGCTTGTAGATCATAAGATCCGACAGCAAAACTGTATGAAAAACTTTTAATATATAGGGTTATTTTTGTTTAAAAAGTTTTTGTGAGAGTTAATAATCATGTTGGAAATGTTAACTCGTTTAAATGCTGTTATCGCGCATTGTCAATGTTCTAGTAATGTTGTACTTAATTTATTTTAATCACTTTTTGACTTTTATTTCTGTTGTGATTTCCAAGAGCTATGTTGAAACGAAATGTGCTGTTTAAATTGTCACAACTTGCGACCTAAATTATACTTTTTTTTTTGGAAATTTAGGGTTCTGCTATCTCTACATTTGATAATTATTATAACTTCAAAATTTGGAACATTAAATTCAGCAATTGGAAAATAGCATAGTAGTCCTGTGTCAAGTACATACATTTCCTCGTTCTATAGGTTCCATGTTATCATATTTTAAATAGGAGTTAAAACAAAAATGTTCATAGAATAATATTAGATTATATCTACATGTTAAATTTAATCAATGGAAACTTTTCTTATTCCCAATTTTGACTCGTTACTGTGTCGATGCTATTGGTTATGTTTAAATTTGATCTCATTGTGACTAACAATAATTTTAATTCTTGATGTTTATTCCATGAATTCTTTTGTTCTACAATAATGAATGATACAGTATCAGTTATTATAATAGTAACCGTTAACCTAGTGCAGTGCTCAGTGGTGCAACAGTTATCTGTTAGCCATGTAACATCCATCACCGGTTTGACTCCGGCGCCATATGAGGTGGAGTTTGAATGAAAGTATGATGTTTACAACCTGCCTTTTTAATTGCTATCATCATGATATTAATTAGCCGCTATAACAGCACTGCCGAGTTCCGGCTGTACATAAGAGTGTATTATGGAAGGTCTTGCTTCCTATTTCGACCTCTATATCACTTAATTTAACATCATGTGAAATTATGATCAAGTATGACTTCTTAGATACGCATCAAAAAGTTGTTAACATAATTAAATGTTCGGTTTGCATTTATTTAAATGTATGATGGTGATAGGTGGTAAATAATGTCGGTACCGTGAAATATAGATGCTCATTTATTAATAAATTTTCTTTTTTGTGATATTTAAATGTGTATAAAATCTCTTCGCTGTTTGAACGTATAAAAAATTCAACTTATTTATTCTACGAAGATTCATCGCACAGTTTACTATAATATGCACATTTCTTATATTAAGGTTTGATTGCTTAATGTTCGATGTTTTTAAACTTGTACCATTACTTTCATAGTTTTCGTTTGGAATAATTGCCTTAAAATTAAACGAAATGTCATCTAATAGTTTTTAATGGTCTAAATATATTGATAAATCTATATTCGAGTATTTTGTTTTAATTGATGTCTGCAAACTCAAGTAACCATGTTTAAGAGTGTAATAAGAGAATTCTCTTGGCTAATGACACCATTTAATGTAAGAACATTAACAGCCCACTTTATGGATCTATTGCAAGGAAGGGTCTTCTCGTAAGGTGAAAGTAAAGGCAATAAATCCATCACGTTGGTCAAGAGCCAATTGATGTCTATCTAGTGTTGCAAGGGTCAAAATTTTTAAAAGGATAAATAAAACAACTCACTCCATACATGTATTTTAATGTACCAATATGATTGTACCTATAAATATTTCAAAATGTAAAACAGTGATAAAATTCATAATAAACAATACTGTACCCAAATGAACTAGGATAATGAAATTATATTTCAATAATACGATAACAAATTTCGAAAATGATTACAATTGTAAAATGTAACAACGTTAACCACGATAGATTGTTGCAATTTTTTTCAATTATACCTCGTTTTATAATCATTATAATATGCAGTAACCGTAATAGTTCTCTTGGTGCGTTTTTAAAAATCATATCATTGACTGCTATTCAATGACAACTACGGAAGGGAAATCTATGGTCAAAAGTTGGCCCCAACATTGAAAGGGATCCACAAGAACTGGAATACAAAAGATTTGTAATCGCGATGTCGTGTTGCGAAGTCCTGAACTTTATGGAAGTAAGATCTAGTACAGTCTTCGATGGATTGTATATTTTTAAAAACTTTGTCACAAATAGTTCATACTTTGTTTGGAATGCAATATGATATAAAAGCGGAATAAAAAATCACTTTCTTCAATAAATATGAACGTTACTCAATTTTTTACTCAAGGAAATAATACAAAAGGTACCCCTGGTATAAACACATTGAGCATTATCCTATAATTATAGATAAACATGCTACACGTAGTTATGTTCATAATACACAGTAATAATCGATTATAATTAAAGTGACCCCATGTCTAAATCGAATTTGGCAACTGTAATGAACACCTCAAATGCATTTTATACAAAACACGATTATTAAAAAAGTTCTACGATTATATTCGATATTTTCTTGGTGTTGTTTTCGTGCTTTTTAGGATATAGTGTTCATAAAATGCAGCTTATGCATCATAGTAATACACTGCCAAATGCCAAATGTACTTGTCTACATTATTTAAATCCAAGTTAATTAGCAATTATTAAATATTCCAATGTATCCCACTACAAACCAATCACATACTACATCTATCGAACACTCGCACATTAAACTTAATTTATATACAAGTTATATCTAAATATCTTAATGAAAACTACACATTATATAATTGATACTAAAGAATCAGTTATTAAATATGCGAATGGCAGCTGATACTTTTTGTTCGGGAACAATAAAGTTAAAAAGTACTGGGTTGAAAACGGTCTTTACGCTTCATACAATACTTGAATAATATAACTTTTACAAATTTATAAAACTTCCGAAGTGTTATATCTAGCAATAGTTAAATCTAACCATCCATTACCTTATTCTAGAAACATAAATTAACATTGAATACCGAGCAGCGTCAATGGACTTGAAATGTGAACGTAGTATTTTTTTTATTGGCTACTATCGATCTACTTGTAACATCAAATTTGTGTATTTTCGTTTAGGGGCACATTCAAATCAATTACAAATAAATAGGAACAACATCGTTGTTGTTCATCGTACAAAAAAAAACCCCAATCTTAATAGTTTTCATCCAACCGGATTTATCCACCAATAACCATATTTGCATTGCACAACCGCGAGAATAAAAAATTTCAAAAAGGTATTACTTCAAAACAATCACAGACAAGCAATTTTTTTGTTTAGTCAATAAGCGGAAACATTGAACATGAAAATATTGGATAGTAATATTTTAATAAGTATTCATGTATTAATATTTTTAATAAATCAACTTTAACAACTAAAAAATCTTATCCGTGATCTGATCCCGTGTGTTGTTTGCAATTGAGAGTTTAAAAACATTTTCTTTTGAGTCATTAATACCCTTTTATTATCGTCTGCAATTTATGCTAAAAAAGTGTCAAAACGTTTTGCATAATTAAACAAAAGTAGTGAAATGTACTTCGTAACAATGCGCGTAAGTGCTTATAAATAGTGAACCAAAGTTAATCAATAAGTGAGTTATGGATTTTGACGGGACAGAAAATGATACGGCGGTTGTGTTGTTGAAGACAATAGTTTAACTCGGGTGCTGAGCAGAGACCTTCCGCTGACGGTAACCTCCGGTGCCACGGACGGTATACAGCACCAATACAGCAACGGCCACCACCGACATCCCAATCGCATTGATCACTATGGCTTCTTGTGACAACGATGCGTATGTCTCGCTCCTGCGCACCGCATGCCCCATGTGAGTATTATTATTTATAAAAGTAAAAATTTACACAATAAAAAATAAAAATATTCGTAATATTAGTATTTGTAAACTCATTTTGTTAAGGCGGTGAATAGCATTTGTTTATTATATAAACGTAATTAACTGATCCAATTTTTTTACTTAACTACATTATTATTCAAATAAACGACGTGATTATCAAAGCTTGCTTTTAAATTAAAGTATGTTTCCAACCAGATAGCCAATAAGTTGTTGCAACGTATTCAAATTCAGGCCAATATTTATGCAGGAAATAGAAAAAATATATAGTTTATTAACAATAAAGTTAGTGGTATATAGTTCATAGAAATAATTTTTCAACAAATATGATCAATGTGAGAAAAACTATTACGCAGATACATATTATTTGTTATGGAAATGAAGTATTCAAGCGTGTTAATGTCTAACAACACAAGCAGGACAATTCATTGTACAAGCAGCAAAAGCAGACACGTGCACATGCATTAATTAGTACAAGAAAAAGTCAAGTTTTAACTTACAATTACTTTATTTATATGTAACAAAATGATAATCTTAGGAATCTTTTATGAAAAACGCATAACCTAAAATCAATGTTGTGTAATTTTAAACCTACAGAAAAATTATACGGACTACTCAGATCTGATACAGACCCAACCTTCAGTTCGATGAGCCTCCTTCTATATTTCTCGTATTAAATACCGTTTAAAAAAATAACTAACAAAGATTAATTTTATAAATTCACATTGAGAAAGATTTACGTTTGTTATATACTTCATAAAATAGTTATTAACTAACCTTCGTATGTAATACATAGCAGAAATCGTTATCGTTAATTTACTTTCAATATAAATAAAGTATGTTCAGGACGTATTTTGTATTGTTTAAACAAATTACATGCGTTCTAAATTCTTGTATCAGGTACCTATAGGCATTGCTTTATTACTTACCTAGAATTATAAAACGAAAAAAGTTTATTTTAAAAGAGTTCTCGATTGTTCTCTTGTACGGTTATTTTTCTTTAACAAAATGGCTAATAAGCTAATAATAATAATCAGCGATGGATATACTACTATTGAACAAATAGCAACATGCTGATAGAATTTAGCAAAGATGTTTACTCGTCTCCTTGATTGCATACACTATCGTTTTCACGCGCAGTGAATGGCTCTGGAAACACGGCTTCCACAATTATCTTCTAAATTTTAAAGGTCTACTGATGCTCGTATGTGCTCTTCGCGGGAGGCTGTCGTGCGAAATTTCTCCCTCGAGACAATGTACATGACGACCGCGAGTATGGCAATTGACGCCACTCCAATGGCATTGATGATGACTCCCTCATCAGGCAGCCCACTGTACCTCTCCGCACTGTGGATACGCACACATACAAGCAACTCACACAATACACTTAAAGCAAAGACTACAAACATAAGATTATAAGAAATTCAATGATTTATACATAATGACAAATATTGGATAATAAATCTACAAGCTCGAAAAATAAGAATACATAATTTTTTTACTTCGTTGTAAAGAACGTACCAATTAGAGACTACTAGAAAATTACTTAAAAAACTATTGTTTGAAAATAGTAACATGCGTCACCATATTTTACATTCTATCTAAAATATGGACGTATGTGAAGAGATTATCTGTTATATATTTAATCACAAACTTCCTGAAAGTCGCAACAGACGTTTTGAAATTATTTTACCTTTCATAGTGAATATTAAAAAGACAAAACAAAGGCAAACAACATATCTAATTAAAACTTATTGCGAAACATGCTTCCCATTCTCATTCGGCATTCTTTGAATAAGACAAAAAACACTAATGCAAGTTAAAATATGTTAATTCGAAAAGTATACAACATACAAAAAATGTTAATTTAGTACTTACCCAAGGGTAAAGATCGCCTTTTCAGTAAGTCCAGTTAAGCATGCTGCCACTCCAAGTACGAAAGTCAAAATACCAAACGCAGCGTGAATGGGAACCAGTGAGGCACGGAAACTTGCTGTGCCTTTGTTGCAAATTAACAGCAAGAGAAAACTGAAGAAGCCGACTGCATACTGGGGAAACAGTTCCAAAAGCTTTTATTATTTTTATATGTTTTACATTACTTAATTCAATGAAAACAGAATAGGTTCTTATCAAAAGAATACCGTGCTAACCAAGGAAAACCTTTGAATGCACTACATAGCACTCGTTTTTTAAGACATTACATGACGTCTCATTAACCTAATAATTACGGCTCGTTTCTGACTCACTAACGTTTGTGTACTAGTTTTTGCAGATAAAAATATGTGAGCAATGATAACTTAGAATCTATTTGCCATATGGTGCTCATCGTAGCTATCAACAAGTGGCATTCTTAATCTTTTTTAATACTGCCCTCTATATATGCAGAACTACGATACCACCTGTTCTAGATTGAACCCGTAAAGTGATAGCAAACTTGTACTTCAAGCAAGAATCTTTTTTTTAACTTTCACTGATAAAAATGAAATATTTTTAAGAATAGAAAACTATGGAAAAGACTTTAAAATTGATCCACACCATAGCCTGCATCTAAATGCGTCTTAGTACAGTTTCATTTGAAAATCAATGAAGATTATGACGACATACTCATTATCTTTAAGAATCCATATTTATTATTGAATAGGCAGAAATAATTAGCTAATTGTATTACGTTCTATACGCGCAAACAGCATTCCTTTTCACCTGTTGTACGAGTAACCTCTAATATAGAATTCCACTAGGAATTTGAGCCTTCGTAAGATTATAACTTTAATAAGTTCATTACTGTGTGACATTCCATGTAGACTTTACCTTCACCATTGAGCCAATTAATCAATATTTATCGGATAATTATCACGCAAAAAGGACAGGTCGGAGTCTAAGAGCGAAAACTGTACCCGTATTATTCTGACAAGTGGTACGGCATGCGAATCAAAGGTCACAAGTTAGACCCTCATTGGCCTGTTGTCTTAAATCATATTCTAGGAGAGAAGGTAAACCTTAGAAAAATAACAAAATTTACGTTTTTTTTCATTATTCTTAGAAACAAATTGAATTGGTTATGCTATCTATCTACTCGGCAGTAATAAAAATGACAACTTTAGAACACATTGAACCATATTAAGAATATTTTTTACCTGAAGACCAAACAGTCCCATAGCCACGAAGCCAATCCAGCTGTGCAGCGAGTAAAAGTTGTTTATACCCTTCTTGTTATGGAAGTCGAGCACCGCCAAGAAGCCAATGACGATGCACGGGAACGCCAACGCGTGGAAGATGGCGTGTAGCAACTTTACGTAAATACGTCTGAAGCATCGGCAGATACGGTACAGGAGCACCGCTGAAAAATAAAAGAAATGATATATGAATCTTTATACCTCTATCGTTAAGCATTATTGGTACCAGTTTGTCAGAGAAAAACACAAAGCGTTATACGTGGAATGTTACATATTTCACAGAACAGTATCAAATGGCAGTTCTCTCAAAAATTCGGTTTCCTGGATAAGGTTAAAAGAAGATGAGTGAAGAAATAATGATAATATTTGCATATTTCTTCATATTAAAATAATGATCATACTTCACAATTTCAAGTATTATCTAAAATATTTTAAACTATTTCAGTCTCTTTGTAGAAAAGTAGTCAGTATGCCAGCATTTGGTGATTTAAACCAATTAAAAAAATATATTATACTTACAAAAACCACTAAAGGTGATGAAACCAGCCACCATCAACGTGGGATGTAGATTAAACTGCTTCTCAGGAATGTCATCGGACCAAGCGTAGCCCTCTCGGTAGAAGAATATCCAGAAGATGGTGAGAGCGGAGACTCCAATGAGCAAAATGGTGGCCAGAGTGATGACCAGTGCATACTCGCACCACTCACACGCACCTCTCTCATGTTCATCGGAATCATAAGAGCGACTGCGTTGACTGTAACAATACATTTGTACATTATATTTTTGCATTCTTTATATAAATAAATACACTATACTGTTATAAATAGTTTGGGATAGATTAATCTTCTGTTTAGTAAAATATTCTTAAATGTTTAACTACCACGAGACCACATTAAACAGTACTTCTAACGTGCTTAGTACCCATGACCGTATCAAAACTGATTTGTCGTAATTTACGAACCAGAAAACCGCATACAAACTCTTGGATGTTACCATTAACGGCACACACACAAGTTTTTATCTTTTGTGTTTATCCAAGCTCTATTTCGTTCATGTGAATGCGTGCGATGTAAGCCTATATTGCCGCATAATGAGCCTCCGAAGACCACACGAGGGTGTCAAGTAGCGTGAGATTATTGAGACGACTGCGCCGGATGTTCTGGAGGAGTCACGTCACGGAACGTTGGGGAAGACATCTTTTAAGTGCTCCGCAACACGCGCTCATTGTGAAAGCATTTCACTATCGTTAGCAAAAGTAATGATGCAACAATTAAGTCATTTAATGTTATTACTAAGTTATAAAAAAATTTAAGCGATAACTTATTTTATAACATAACCATTGATATTGACTAATGAATGTATGATTATTACGTATTGAATTTTTTCTGTGAGCTTTCGTCACGAAAATAAGCGTCGTATAAGTTAACTCAATGACATGTGTAGCATTGAAGCCCAAAAACTTTACTTCTTTTCAAAGTATATTATCTAATGATATCATTATTAGATTTTTAGAATTTGTGTATGTATATCTGATAAATTGTATTTATATAAAGTACATATCGCCATTTTTTCCTCATTTCTGTATTTATGTATGTGTCGTGTTTTTATTTTAGAAATACTTATTAACATTACGCCTGTCTGTTGTACCTTAGTTTAAAATATTCAACAAAGTTTTTAAATTTAAAAAACAAATCCATTTTCATGCATAATTTTTTAAAGTTACTGTTTCTTAATCGTATTTATAAACTCTATGTTTGGCCTTTTAAATTGTTTTGTAGTATAACGTATCTGTAAACATTTGTAAATTAAATAAACTGTTATTTCGATTTAAAATTTACAAACAAACACTTCATCTATGTTTATTTATATGAATGACAAACGTAATATCTAAATTTTAAGTAATTTATAAAATTTATACAAGACCGAAGAGTTTTTTGTCTACATTTTAGATTACTTTGTATCACGAAAATATGATTGCCTTCAAATTATTAAATTATACACGTAAAAAAAAACACAAGGGAAAAACAAACAGCGACTAGAACTTAAATGTCAGACATAATTCTGAGAAAAGTCTAACTTTATGTAAGTTTATTAAAATAACGTGAATAAATCAAGCGACCTTTTTAATACTTACATATAAATGCAATCTTGTTCAGTTTTATGAGTTTGTTCTGAAGGGGTTTGCTTAAAATAGTCGACTTTTATTAAGATACGGTATTTTTGCGGACGTCCTATGAGTTTTAAATTCTATTGTTATAACAAACCGTTAAATTTAAAAGAAAAAGTACTCGTGACCATTAGTAATATAGTTTATTACTGTTACTAATAAACTTTAGACAACATGCTTACAAAATGATAGTTTGTATAGATGGTTTTTAAGAAAAAGGTGAAGGTATGAAATATACAAAAGAGGAATATTTAAAAACAACCAAAATTTTGATTTTCTTTACTGTATTGTTGCCCTTTATTTTACTTGTAATATTCTAAAGACCTGGTCAACTTAAAATTGTTTTATTTTTATTAGCTGTGTATTCGCAGTAAATATTACATGAGAGAAAAATGAACTTTATAAACAATGATGCGATGTGTGTCAATGGTGCTTTGACGAGTCGGTGAAAGTCCGAGGAGGCGAGCAGTTTGTATCGTCTTTCTCAATTGCTTAGTAAGAAACAGGCCCAAGTAGCACTCCGCATTTTATTCGTTCATTTCATTGGCGTGACAAAAATTTTAAAGTGTACCTTCTTTTTTGCTTCAATAATGTAATTTATCCATTTGTTTGTCTGTTGTAATATCACAACAGCTGTTTACTCAATCCATATGAATGCTTACACGCTACTTACTGACTAGTGTGAATGTGTTGAAAGACTAAGCAACCTATCAGTATATATAATAATATAGCAAATATATAGTGCAAATGCACTACAGTGTCTATCTTGTCATATAATTATATAGTTAAGGCCTCATTAATTAAGGGTATAGAATAGGGATCAATCGTCACCTTTTCAATTATGGCAATTGTCTATAGTTGTAAATAACATCAACTTTGAAACACAAAAAGCTTTACCTTTACTCTTTAAGTGCTGAATGGTTTATTGGTTAAGATTTTCATGAATAATGTTAATACCAGAACATCACGAGCAATTATCTATTACCGAGCGTAGCATACCAAAGCAGCTTCTTTGAAACTAAGATTCCGTGAATGCTAGTCAATTCTGCTCGGACACTACAGAGCAAATACAACTCGTGATAGGTCAGTTGAGAAAGTGTACGAAGCTATGTTACAACTATTACACCGTACAGTTCTTCCATTTTGGCTTAACTCTTAAGTAAATATTCAATCGCAACGCAAAACATGAACATTTTGTATTTCTATTAAAATTATCGTTGAAAGAAGAACTATATTATTATCTGTAAATAGTTTTTTATTTAATATAAACTAACACCGTTTCATCTGAGTAAACGTTGCTAAATATTTCACTGGAATTAAGCACACTGTTTGTATTAATTATTGTATTTACAATAAACGGTATAATATGAACATATTTTAATATTGATCCATATTTATATAATTTTACAGCAGTTTACTTTTGAATAATATTTTGTTTTTGTAGTGTTCATGAAATTTTAAAATTTTGTACAGAAAAAAGATGTTAACATTTTATCACTTTCACTAGTCTCAATATTCATTTTACGCCTCATAAATGTCTTAAAAGATATCTGCGAGTGGAAATATCAATACATAAATATTCTAACGCTTAAAGAAGTTCCAAACGACCTTATATTTCTAGTGAAACTACTTCGGATGTCTCGTGCAATGGCCCGGATTTGAGAAACGTTGCAGTACAGGGTCCAAAGAAGGGAGAGGGGCGTCGGTCATTCAACCCGCGGTCCATGGTACTCCTGGCCTACATGGGATACGATCGGCTAACCACATCTCTATATACAAACTGTAACTGGAATTAACAACAGTTAAACAGCTAGACAAATTTCTTTTAAATCAACTTTGAATTTCTCAATACAATTTTTCCGTTTATGCATGAATGTTCATACTGATGATGTTTCTAAATATGTTTCTATCGTTAATTTGATGATTAAAGCAGACATTTTATTTAACTGTACTATTATATAAGTTTAATATAATAATCTTAGGTTTTTCAACATAAGATCAGTATATAATAGAGATTAGTCATAACAAACACAAAGACGAACAGCGTTTTTTTAAAACCAGTTTTTGGTATAAGTAGGTATACATTAACAGCCACATTAATTTTCTTTATTCGTATAAAATAATCGTTTGCTTTAACAAAACTGTCCTTCATTTTTGTTTTCACTTATTTAGTATTCAATACAACTTATAAAGAAAAAAAAACTTACAAATCTCTAGCCTTTTTCTATCAACTAACCTTTGAAAGTTAATATTTCTTGAGTTAGGTAACAGGTCCCCGGAGCACCGTAAAATTAACTATATTCATTCGGAAACTTTACAAAAGTTTAACGCTTGCCTTGAGTGCTCCAAGCGCAGTAATTGCCGTGTCAATCGAGTAAGGACTTTGTCGCGAATAAAGTTTTCTTTAACTGTAAACTCTACTGCAATAAAAACAAGTATTATTCTATCCTAACAAGAATCTTTAAGAGGACGGTATAAAATAGCGAGTAAGAAAGTTTAATTCATTAGGAACGTAGAAGAGGTCCTCAGATATTAAGAGGCTCTAAAATGTAGTAGTCGCCCGGTTTAAAAAGAGATTTGTGTCGGAATAAATTTCAATAAAATCAAACATACATTACTAAATAAGTTTTAAGCTCATTAATAAATTGGATATATAACGACAAACGATATTCGATACTCATTCCTATTTGTAATAGTAGAAATCGGCAGCTGATTTAGATTCCAGATTGTGTTACATATATAACCACAAAACCATCGTCCAGTCAACAGGTAAGCTGCTAAAACACGTCTAATTTTATTACCGGGTAAACGGTTAACATGCCACGGGCCAATTGTCGCGGACTGATTTTTATTTTGCATGTCGCTACTAAATAATCACAAACAAATACTTTCGTTCGCGATTTAGCAACATTAGATTTCTTTGATACAGACGTCAATGGCCTACTTTAGTTTACCTGTTACTTTTTATGAGACAGTATTTTTCTCGTGTAGGAAAAATAAAAAGTCGACACCAGTTTTTAGTTCGTAACGTACTCCCAACATGGCGTGTCTTGAATATTGTTTTTAACAATAAACATTTGTCTATCGAAGGAGAAGCATTTATTTTTAGAGATAGCGCGCACGACGTGGCCTCAACTTGCGTTTTACGTTTAAGTTACGACGCTGTTTCTACAGTTTTGTAATGAAAAGTTCTATAATATAAATAAAACGTACACAGGCGTCTGATAGTGTAGTTTCATGAGCAATTTACTCAATAGTTTTTGTTACTTTAAAAAAAATATGTTCAGTTAACATTTTTGATTTTAATTACTTGTTACTTAATGAATCAAAAAATATAGGTATACTAAAAACAGTTTTTTGCTCTAGTCAAATTGTATGATGTGTAAGAAATTTCGTAGTAGTTGCTACCTCATAAATGTTTCACTTTTCCATTTTAATTGGCAACATTCCTTTTCTTTTTTAAGCATTTTTAATATAAAGAGGCATCCGTCCGTGTGAAACAGACATTGAAGATGTTGGCTACGTCACATATGTGTAGTGCAATTAAAACAGGTCTCCCATGTCTTTCCTTAGAAAGCAATTTGAACATGAAAGCGGACCCTCTCGTGTAGATGGTTTACGACATAGTAAGATTTCTATCTTTTGAAATCCCTAAGGGCTTTACTCTGTGGACCTCCTTAAAATATTATGTAGTCTTCTTGATATACTAGAAATACGTAATTATCATAATAAATTTGTCATGTTTCATTTTCTTATTTACGAGGTTTATACTTTTTATCTTCTTATGAATAGAATAATTTTTTTATATAATTTAGTACATTATTATTTTTTATATTGTAACAGATATTATGTGACCTTATAGCAAAAATGTTATTAGGTGATATTGTCACCAGATGTCTGGGGCGTTATATAAATATATCAATGATGTGCAAAGTTTTAACCAGGAGAACTTTCAACATTTTTACAAAACAAAGCACTTTGCTGGTCACTAATTAAACCACAAATGGTTGATATTTTGTATTCTTTCTCATTTTATAGTACAAAACTGGGCTTTGGATTTTTTCTTGAATCGCAGTGAGTTCATAACGAGGGCGCTTGTCTCCACAAGAACTACTGAATAAACGGCGCAGAGAACCGCGTCCGCTCCAGTTAATGAGGAAGTGCTCTAGAAAAACTACACTACAATTATTATTACAAAACGTCACAGTTTTAAGCGACGGTGTACAATATGAATGCACTCGCGGCCAACGAGTTAATCTTTGCATTACAAAATCTCCGGTAAACGTTGTCACAACGTATGCCATAACCATATGGGTGGGCGACTAGCCACCGACCCGAAAAGTTTTAGCTTGACGAAATGCACAATTCGTTTCAATTAAAAACATTTTAAACACTCGTGAACTTTATTGAAGAATTTAATTATTTTATGCAATCTCGTTTTATTTCATCAATAAAGGTTTTAAAGCTATCGACAGAAGTAAATACATCAAAAAACTAAGACTAACAGTACTCATTGTCCTAAGTATAAAAAGACAATCCAATTCGTACAAGATTTAAACATCAATGCTGTAGCAGTAGTTTAACAGCTTTTGTTTCAGATTACTAAAAAATCACGCGGCAATGTAGTACTTTTAATATATTTGTGTAACTTTCTATTAAGTTAAATTAATATACCAGCTAATAAATGTACGAAATACTTGAATATTATTTATTTAAAAATCCCTGTCGTATGTATCAAATTATTTCGCACAAACGCACAGTGCGCAGTTGCATGTCTACAACTACTTTAAACTATTTATCACTACATGTGCTTTGTCGACCCACTTCACCAACTTATTCTTGTCACGTAAAACATATAAGTAAAACGCACTTAAATTTGCTTGCCAGTGTAGTGGGTCAAATCGTGGCCATTTTAAATATTTAAAAAAAAATTATCAGTATTGTTTTTTTATCTTCAATGTCTGTTTACGAATAAAATTAACAATAGTGACGTTTACAAAAACTAGTTTTTTTGCTGTTGTAACAGTATCCCTTTATTTTGAATGTGAACATATGAGAGCTAGAGTATTCTAGGAGACCATGCTTTATCATCGATGGCCCTATTTTCATTTATCACCATGTAAAATTGAGGTCTTTAACCCGTTGCAGATAAAAAGGGCGATGTTCGTCGTACACCGGTAACGTGCGTTACCTTACGATAAAACGCTTTATCATCGAAGAAATAAAAGAGTGGAGTATTGCGAAATTGTACGTAAGGTTTCTTAATGAAGCAGCACGCTCCCGTTGCGCCGATAAACTATATTAATTACGGCTTCAGCAAAGGAGGCGGGCGTTAAATTAAATGAACGAGTCGACGAGAGAGGTTTTAATATCTTCAGACCTGCTACTATAGGTATCGTGTACTTGTATTACAGTAAGACGTTAGTGTATACCTTTTTCATAAACCATTTAAGCTTTGACTATTTTGAAAGTACACATTGCTTTTAACTTTTACTTACACAAACAAAGAAGTGTTAGATTATTAATTATTTCAGTTACACAGTACATTTTCATAATCACATAAATAGTGTCAAAGATACAAGAGTAAACTTATAACGCTCTCCTTTTTTGGCCGCGTATTAAAAACTTAACTGTATCCGTGACACAGTGGTTCAATTCCTAGTTTACATGTTGAGGAGTTCGATTGATAAGGCTTTTTTGAACTTGTCTGGTTAGTTCCCTAATATTGTAAATCTTTCGTTACGACTTCATTGCTGTGTTTCCGACTCAATTTATGAATTTCAGAGTATATTGGGCGAGGACGTTTCATCACGGTATTATGGTCCAAAATCAACCTTTTTTTAACATCTCTCCAGTGGAGAATTTTTTGCTATAAACTTTAAGGTATATTCCTTCAGATGAAAAATAATGATCAAAATTGTACCAGTTTCTTCCAAATCAAGTGTAAAAGCGTGGTCATTAATAATAAAAGAATCAAAATGAGATACGTTTCTAATTTAGACCCCTCTTCCTGCTCCTTCGTTAAATTGTACTCGAGAACAAAATTATAAAATTTTTCATATTTTCTTATTTCCTTTGTCAATTATTTTTTGAAATTGTAAATGAAAAAAATGGTTTATATATCTTTTAGTAAAGGATTTGGAATATTATCTAACCAATTCTTTGAAAATTTGTTTTAGTTTCTATTGTCATGCCATTAGCCAGCGACTTCCGTACTAGCCTTTAAAATTAATAAAATGTTTTTCCATTAAACACAATGCATAGTACATGAATTATTTAACTGTTGTTCTTTGATTGTCACTCCTAAATACAAGGCCTAATGCATTAAGACGGTGCCTAAGCGATATCCTCGCAAACAATATTAATCACTACAGAAATTTTTCAAAGCCGACTCATAGGTAAATGGGTGTTTTGAACATGGTAATAAATATTTACATAAAAGTTTTTACTTATCTTTATGCATAAAAGAGCACTTTATACGATATTATATCAAAAATCCTCTAGAATTTAAATCATACAATCGAAAAATTAGCTTGTAACTACAGACAATATTTGTGTTGTCTGTGTATAAAAGTATTGACGTGTCGTGGTTTCATTTAACAATTGATTAGCAACTTTGTTACCGACAATAACTCGATTTGTTATAAATCGAAAGAGGTTCGGGAATAACGTACAAGTTACTTATACCGTTATACCTTACGGTCAGTGGGCCACTTTTTACCATTTATTGAGCACAAAGCCAATAGGCATTCATTGTTAAAGGCATTTCGTTGAAAGGATGCGTGGAATACATAATATTTTATAGAAACGCTAGTAAAATTCCCAATGTATATATTCCAAAACAAAATAACACGCATCATATTTATTACTTATTTATATATAATCAAAAAGAACTGAATACAGTGAAAAGGGCAATCTTCGAGAGAACTTTTATAAATAATTAACATGTGAAGTACCGTCCTGGAGAAACACCGTCTCATCAAAATTTAACGTACACACGTTTTCATACGATTAGTTAGTAATTGCTGTATAGAAAGTTGTGGAACTTTACATTCAGTTGTAAGTTTTCACAAATAACTACTTTCATAGAAATAAATTTTTGTTATCACTTATTTTGTTTAAATTAATATCAAACTAAAAATTACAAACATCGCTTAAAGAACAAAAATTTTCATGAAAATACTAAAAACAGCCGAAAATATTCATACGGTTTCAAACACATTTGAAGAAGTTATCTTCAGTGTAAACAAAACAGTGAAATAAGCAATATTTCTAAAAGCTGAATATGATGAATAAACTATTTATTAAAGAAAACGGCTCCCTATCTACTCGTCTATAGGCTACTATCGATCTGGAGAAGCATCGATTAATCATAACAGTCACTGTGACAATTTCTGCCTTTTCCTTGGAATTATTTCCTTCATTATAATTTTTTGCACACCCCGACAATAGATGGCGTTAGGTATATTCTAAACCGTTCGTCCTATATCCTTTCTATCTATTATGTTTTATAGCAAAATGTCCATAACACTAGAAATAATAAGATATGAATATAAGAAGCATCGAGTACTTCATAGTCAATAATAAAACGAGAACGTCCTCAGAATAACGGAACCTATTAGCGGACGAGTGAAAATTACTTATGTATTCAACTCGACAGATGTGCGGCATAAAAGCCCACAACAAGGCAATTTCGTGAGGATGGAGGCAAAAAGATGGAGAACGCAACGCTATGTTTTTTAAGAACATCTAATATACATAAATATTTCAGAGATCTAACAGAACTGAGCCCGAGTCGGTAACATTTCATTTACGTCTTGGTGTTCTAATACTACTAAATTCTTATTGTTTTATTGACAATAGTAACACGATGCAACTTTCAGATAATGTTAGATGATAATGAGACCGATGGTAAAGCGTGCATGCCCAGAATACTCTTGCTTAGTGATGCTGTGCAATATCAATAGAATCCGTGAAACTATTATTTACTATCAGACAAATTGTATGTTCGTCCTTAAATCAGTTACGTTTCAACCGTAGCTCACGCAATAATAACATAATTAACAATTAGTCACAATATGCATAGCCTTGCTTGTTCATTGAATGATAAAAATCTTATATATTTAAACAATACATAAGTACATATTGAGGACGAAACGGTTCGAGTAAATATTCGATGCTCGTACCTGGGCCGCCATTTGTTATTCAGCTTCGGTTCGGAGAAGGCATTCCGAAACAAGTGTTGGCATATTTGAATGTATCACATTAAAGATAACTAGAATAGTGCCGCGAGAAAGGACATCACGAGCAACATCAATGAAACAAATACATTAGAGTTAACATTTAGTAATTATTATTTTCGTTACTAACTACAACATTCCAATTTATAAGACACGAAAGAATAAAACATCGTTTTTCATTATTCTTACTTCTGTTACATAATAGTATTAAGAAAGTAATTTGTGTAAAAGATTCAAACTCCATAAATCTATACTGATATTAGATTATTTCCTATTTTTAAACACTTACCCAGTAATCAATCACAATATATCAAGTTGTTCAGAAAAATTCCGCGTACAACAGCAAGATAACGAGATCGCACTTGTGTACAAGGATTCGGGTGTTAAGAAAAGAATAGATAAAAATATCTTTCAGATGACAGAGATAACTTATCGCGACCTTGCTTTGTTTGTGGTATGGCGTGTTAGGTACTTTTTCTCATCACTCTATTCAAGTAATCAGCGAAAGCTATCGTTTTACGATATAGTTGGGAGCCACGGCTATGATTTCTAAAAAAAATAATGTATGTAAAATAGTGGAACAGCTTTCATTTTTTAAGCTACGCGGTACTTTTTATTTAGACTTTTTTATAACAAAATCGTATGATGTGTGTAACATGTAGTCAGTATGACAATATTAAAATAATACTCTTACTAACGAATACAGCCAAGTCGGCGAATCAGTGTAAGTAAAATTCGAAGCTGTTGTTTTACAGTTTATAACTGTAATTAAAGTACTTTATTTGTAAGACTAACAGCATTGACATTTTTCGATATTAAAAAGCATCAAGTTACGATTGCGAAACATGACGTTAACAAAACGATGACAATGAATAATGAATCCTATCATTGTCGTCGATAGCTTGTAATAGTATGTGGGAGGTGAGAGCTTCGGGCGACCTCGAGCTCGTTTAACCGACAAGTGCAGCCACTTTCTATTGTGAAACGCAAATCTGCCCATCGGCCACTTGTGCAGCTAGTGAACTGGCAATTACCTTATCTGATACACATCATCACGTGGAAAAGGAAAATCGATCTGAAAGATTTGTAACACAACTGCTTTTACACTGTTTCTTAAAACACAAACGAATTATTCTCCTGGTAAGATTTTTTGTATAACTGCACAAAATTTTATATGTATTGGAAAAATTTATTATTTAACAATTAGTTATTATCATCGTTTTATATATACATTATGATTACTATGGAGAAATATCATTTACTTGTACAGGCTTAAAGTAATTTAAGTGTGAGTAACAAATACAATGACTACCGCTGAATCGTAAAGATAAAAGTTGTCGCAATGTTTAACTTCATCACAGGTTATAAAGGTGATAAGAATTTGATACCAGTCTTCCTGTTAGGGGCAAAGTTAGCATATATTAGTAATTTTGCACATGTGTATATCTAAAACATTCCGACTTAGTACCTTTACGTCATGTTTTGTTAAAAGTATAAATTAAAAAACGAAAGAGTAAAAACTGAACAGAAGAAAAGATAAAAATGGAAAAATACAGTGTATCCCAAACCCAATAAAATTAGGATTCAGTTTGACTTTTTTCGCCCCATATATACATAATTCACATTCCGACTTAAAACTACAAGAGACAGACACTTACTAATATTTTTAATATATTTATATGATCATAATATTTATTATGATCAATAAGTACATATGCTTTTTATACCCATTATATTTGCTTGGAATTAAAAACTTAATTACAAAAAATTCTAAAATAATAAATATCAAGACGCATCTAAATCTTCCTCTAATTTATAAACTGCGTTGACATATCAATTTACTATCATTATTATAATAAATCTTTGTTTTCTGATACAATTAAACTTCATAACTAAAATACAAAGACACCGCAACAAACGTTATGTAAGGTTAAACAAATATTTCATCTCAAACCAATATCGATATTGTATATTATAAAAACCACAACTGATGTGCACGCTGCGAAAATAATCCGATTTCATTGTATTCGAATACCGAGGATTTTGTTGGTTTATACAATTGTGAACACTGTTGACATCGGCTTAAATTTTTATAGCATCATATTTTAAACATGTCCATAAAATGTCAACCCTTTTTTTGATTACATGTTATATAAATTATATACTTTTATGGTTATAATTTGAGCACATTGCCTCTTCGAAAAACACTAGATTTTTTTTTATATTCAACGAACATACTAGGATATTAAATACTACACCGCACCATTCGACCCGTCGTCATAAGACACAATATGATAAGTTTAGTTGCTTAAGTAATTTCACTAGCTACTTCAAGCTGGAACAAAGTCCTTTAGTTTTATTATACTTTAATAAGTAAAAGGTTTGTCGATATTTTTAAAATCAAGATAACATTTGAACGAAATTCGAAAAGTATCAAATCAATATTTCAATCCAACGTTTTCGGTGTATTGAGTAAAAAAGGTTTTAGTTAGCAAGTACTTGACACAAAAAAGGCTAGCATTTGAAGTATTTGGAACGGGCAGTAGTATAAGTGGGAAACTTTGCCGGTATTTCGGTCGAAACTCGCCCACCCGATACGTATTAAGCCTACTTTAGATTTAAATTATTACTATAAACAAAAATAATATAAGGCTTTTTAAAAGCCATTCCAATATGGTGTTTGAGTAATCTTTTATAGAATAACAGCACTAGACATTACAGGCGAATTATAGATTGTTACGTGTTCGTATAATTTTGGAGGTCGAAAGTTAGACGAGTATTTCGTTAGCCTTCAGCAGATAAAACGTTGTGCATAATCTATAAATAGCTTTCATAATTAAGCTATTTTTGACTGTAAAGCCTATTACGTACCATACGTAAATAGCTATTTATTATGATATAATTAATGTGAAATAATTTGAACATATATGTATATATATGCATTACGTAGTTATTGGTGTCAAAGCCTACGTACAACATTCTAAGCACTCGAAGCTCGAATCTGAGTTTCACACAGCGAGTGTTTGTATTCAAATGCAGAAAATCTGTAAGTGACTTGCTGGAGAATGATTATGAAAGATCAATAGATATGTTTCAAGAGATGACGTGAAATACTTGAAGTTCCATATTAAGAGAGTCGTCGAAGTTTTTTATTTATTGTGTATTACACGAATCCTTCTTATCTATTTAAATAGCAAGATTTATATTATATAGCCATTACCAATATTAAATATTGTAATTGGAACTCGTGACTTTATTTAGATGTTCTTATAAGCAAATTATAGTAACTTATATCTCACAGATAACTTATGATCAAGTATATTATAACATTCGCTTTAAAAATGCTTTACCTAGGAATATAATGTTTTCCATTTACTTACAAATGTTTAATGAAATATGTATCATATTTATAGCAATAAACTTCTTTGAATTGAAATAGTTATTGTTTTTTCAACTTGCAACAAATATTACATTCTAATCTATGTGTTATTTATCTTTCTTTAACTGCTTACACTAACTTTGTGTCTAAATATTCTTGGCACATAGAAGAAACTGCACATAACTTTAAAAGAACGTAACAGGTTATTAACTTTCACCTGTCGATCTCGCAGTTATTGTACAGGTAACGGAAACACAAAAAGACTATAATAATAACATTGCCATAAAACTAGTACGAGATAAAGCGTTTTGTAATTTTATTTTCTTACACAATACTCGTGCATTTTGTAATACGGAACAAAAAAGAGAAGCGCTCGGCTGACCTCTGATCCCAGACAACTCCAGTTCAGGCCAATGGATAAACAATCCCTGCTGTTGTTTAAAAAAGTCAGTGTTGTTTCTGTCAGGAATATAAAAATGCAGATTAAAAATTTTGCCGCTAATTCTATTTTCATCCATTTGCAACGTGTCGAAGAATACAAAGGAAATATTATAAACCTACTACATTACAAGAAGTGCTTTATTGTATTAATAAATAAATTTTAGTACAAATTGTATCAAGCTTCAAGTATAGATTAACTTTCACCCGATCATTACTATAATGAGAAATAAAAGCGGAAACAATCTGCGGTACGCTTACATAAATTATTAACTACCGGTTATATCTACGAAGATATAATAAAGAAAAATTAACTATAGTAACACGGTTTACTTTAAATCTTATTAACGACATACAAAAACCTTCCACCAGAAAAATATGAAATCCAAAAAAAAAATGTTTGCCCTCATTTCCACACTTGTCCACTGTACTAATTTAAAAAAAATTTATACTAAAAATTATGCATGACTTTAAATATGTGTTATTCCATTTAAATATTCAAGTAAAAATATTTGTGAGATTTGCTGTGTTATTATATTTTATTCTAAAACTCTAGAGTAATGAAATGTTAACTAAAAACTCGACAAGGTACAGTAAAAAGGGGCTTCTAACTTTATCCCCACGCCCTCAGTACGTTTTATTCATGAGAACATTCATGCAATTTAGATAAGGGCAAGATCTTCTTTGATGCGGTGGAGAAATTTAATTAGCAATTTTGAGCGTGCTATCATAAACAGAAGTACAGAAGCCGCGTACTTTTTAAAAAATTCGTTTGTCGGCGATAGCAAAGAAATAAATATTAATCTAATCTTAGTAGATAGTAAACAAAAGCTTTTAATTCCTTATTATTAATTAAAGCGATATTTCTACTATTAAACTAATAAATTGCAAGGTTACTTATTCATTTTTCTAGTTAAAAAATGAAGTGAAAACATTGAAAGATTAGAGATATTCAAAAGATCACAAAAAAAAAACCGTATTAAAGGTAATGATGCTTCTTTATATATTATGTTCAAGCTTTATATACGTGAGGATACAAAGGCTTCCAACGTAGAACATGCCCAGTTGGCTCATACAAGGATCAAGGGGGTCAGTTATAATTGAGTGTGCAATATGCGGCTCCCGTCTTTTACGGTGGAGTACTTATTAAGCGAACTTTAAGCCTCGGCTTTCCTCTTTAACATTTACATTCATTACTTCTATAACGTACTAATTATGATGAAAATTCATAACATAACTATCAATTGTTGAAATAACTTATACAACAAAGTTTACCTTCACAACTAATATAATCCGAAAGTGTTTTCACATCAAAGAAATGCATCATAAAATAAAGAGTATAATAATTTGAAAAGTGGTAATAGTACCTCGTAATATTAAAGATACCGAGTGTGAGAAACTACAGTGAAAAAGTAAAAGTTCCGACAACGTTTATTACACGTACGAAGTCGACTTGCGGTGACATTTGATAACGAGGAGAATGTTGGTATAATACAACGTTTTATATCGGTTTTAACCGTCCCCGATACCAGCTCAAACCAGTCTGCTGTATTCTTAACGGGAAAAAAAATTAAGTCTATTTTCAATAAAACATTAACATTAAGATAATAATACTTCATTACATTTCAACTTAACTAAAACTCACACAAAACAGTAATTAGTAGTAAAATAGCAGATTACACCGAAGCAAAACTTTAAGTTAAAGCCTAATAACTTATACTTCCTAAAAGTCGTAACTATTTCGTCTTGTGCATAAGATATAGCTAACATTAAAGCATTAAAGTAGTTAAACAATAAACTACCTTGCTGTTTTATCGCTCGTAATAAACAATATACATTAGATATGCGAGACCTAAGCAACCGGCGGTCGCAAATCGACGTCGAGGAATGTGCCTCTAGTAAACGACGACCTTTAGCTTCGTCCAGAAACTTTGAATAACATTAAAAAAAGCCTCAAACATTAATGACAACCAGTTCTGCATGTTTCGTTTTGTTTTTACTAAGCACAACGTTTCGCATAAGATCCATACCCATTATATAGATGCTGCATAAAAAAAAGGTTAGTCCATCAGGGCAAGGTTTCAAAACTTTTCAAGGAGAATGACTTAAATTTTATAAATCAAATACCAAATTAAAGACATTTAAAATGAAAGTACAAACAAATATAAAACACACATAAAAATTAAATAATTTCAATTAACTTGTAGGTACATTCTTCCTGCCTTCAGAGTTGACTACCTTGAATGAAACGTTCACAAGTTATCATGGACTGTCAAAACGATATACAATCGGTGGTATAACACGCGACCTAACGGTAACAATGCAGTTAAGGCTTAAACTTTAATTGAAACAAATTGAATAACGAGTTCGGAACAAAAAAATTAAAGCAGCATTATTTAATACGTAACACATGTTTGAAATAAAATGTATGTTGTGACAAAACACATGTACAGCAGCTTGGTATATTAAATTCATAATCAATATTAGAAATTTAAGTGAAAACTTGAATTGATATTCTACCTCCGCCGATAACATTTCATTACAAACGTGTTACGATATCAACTTATGTATCTCACCTGCTGTTATTTGCCTTGTGGTGCCTAACGAAGTCGTCCATCAGGTATACCAAATATCTGCCAAATACGGGCAGATATATTTCATTAACAGCACACGGATCTTTCATATGCGAGCACACAACCCGACGGATGGAGTATTATAATGAACAACGCGATTACGAATAAATTACACGGCAAATCGTACACCTGAGCTCACAACACACTGCTGACTATGGAAACGAGCGTCCGATTGCATTTCGTATTATTACCTACTGCTTAGTTAACATGTACGTATCGTTACTATTTTTTTTTAAAGTTATCTCACATTGAAACAATGTGTTAGTTTACATAACCGCATGACTTAATTATGTTTATCGCATTGTAATTTTTAATTACGCAAGACATGTTTCACTGTAATCTGTTTTCGTCGTAGTCTCAATTAATATGTTTCAGTGTTTCAATTTATTATGTTGTGATAGCAATAATATTCGTTACACGGAAAAATTCTTACTAATATCTAGTGGAATATAATTTTTCAACATTTTTTATTAGCATTGCATATGTAAATCACTCTTTACATACATAAAGTTTCTGACCTATAAAAATGAATTTAAAGTTGATTATAAATGAGAGTTATGATATGTAAAGAAATTTTATGTTTATAAATTTGTTATACCGATATGAAAGTGAAGCATGTGTAATAAACACTCTGAATGGTATCTAAAAACAATTTCGTATTTGATACACACATGTCTACACACCGGTGATTAATAATTAACGGCCTAATTTCGATAGCAAAAGCCTCGCGCCGAAAAACGACCGCTCGCACCTTTCACAGTTAATTTCACGTGTCAGTGTTTCAGTTTAAAACCTGTTACTCCAGTTTGCACTGTTACCGGTGTGTCTAATTTTATAGCTATAAGAGTTTTGAAGTGGAACGGTCGAGATGTTACGAAAAGGAATTAGAATGTGCGAGTTTAAACGTTAAAACAGGTGAAGTAGAATGGCGAAGTGAATTGCACCTATCTCATACATTTCCGCAAATTACTGGTAAAAAAAATTATGCAAAGAGCAAACTGCACTTTTATTCATATTACAATTATATTTGTATACCATAATGTTGTTTTACGCCTTCCTTCACAAACATACAAACATTAGATTTACGGGTTTATTTTCTTGGAATAGCAAAAATACAATTCAATCTCGTGTTTTAACGAAATAATAAACTTAATAATTTATGAGTATTTCCTGTTACAACGCACTAGACAATCAACACTTCTCGCAATAAAAAAGTTACTGTTACATTAATAAATCTACACATCAATTAAAACATTTTAATAGATAGTTATTACAGGAACGGCAAGTTTACCGTTGCTCAAAATATAATGTAGTCAATAAAGGCAAATTTACTCACGACCTTTTACTTTCAATAATTTTTTTAAGCTATCCAATATAATATGGGTTCTAAAATAACATTGCATGTACAAGATTAGTCTAGCAGTTTAACACATATTATGAAATTGATGACAAATCAAACAATAAAAACACATGTTTCGTATTTGAAAGCGCAGTTGGCTGTTAAATAATACCGCAAAGGCCACTACTTCGAGTTATTTGTTTTCATTGTCACACAGCATATGTTTTGAATAATCCAAACATAATCCCAGCTTAAGTGTGCTTATATTGATATTATGTTATAGTCTTGGAGTACAAAGCAGAACCGGATTTTCAGATCGAAAGAATTTCCTGTCACAGCTAATATTTCGTATTTTCTACAAACAGGATTGTTTCATCAAAATAATCGGAATATTCTTTTCTATATTGAATTATCGAAATATCTAAAAATTAACGACTGTTTCATTTTTAAATCAATACTTAATCAAAACTAGAGCAATTTTCTACGTAACCTTCGTTGATGAAATAAACTAAAATTCATTAATGCTGATTACAACATCGGAGCGGTGTGTACGCAACCGAACGTGCTGCCTTTTACTAGAGGATTGGCTAAAATCTCGCCCGGGTCTGTTTTCCGCATTCCCATAGCGAGTGGTCGCGCACATGGACGCGTACGCCCACGCTTCCCATTGCAATTATTACTTTGATCATTCTACACGAATATTGCACTTATTTACCGCACAATAAAAAATATTCACATATTATTTAAAGAAAATTTTCATTAAGGGTTTATTATAACAAAAAAAAAATCAGAACGGCATAATTGTTATAACAGTCTCATCAGATGCATTGTAAAAGCTTTTGTTCTATTTCCAATGTAAAAGCAATTGTTAGTTAATATCTTATCACGATTCTTTTTTTTTATGCTACTATGCGACGAGACGACCAAGACGTTCACCTGATGGTAAGTGATACGCTTGCCCATGACAACGTGGCGCTAGTTAAGATGGTACACACTGCACCACACCGCGCTCGTCGCCTTGAGACATAAGGTTTTAAGTCTCGTTACCCCAGTAATTACACTAGCCACAGCGCCCTTCAAACCGGAACACAGTAATGTTTGCACACTACTATTTAGCGGCTGAAATAGGAGCTGCGGTGGTACCCATCGAGACGGTCTCCGGCAACAGAGACCTACCACCAGTAGCAAGCGCAAGCATGTTGCAAGCGGTGCATAAAAAAAGCAAAAAGGTTTCTCGAGATTTGTTCCTTAAGAAATTGCTTTTAACATCACGCTATGGTAAGAGCGGGATTGAGAATATTTTCACCCGAGCACACGAAATTTGTAACGATTACTATAAATCTTTTTTACTCGCTCGATCCGAGCCACTCTCATCCGTCGAGAAATCGAATGACTGAAGTAGATAATATTCAACAGCCGAGATAATTTTTCTTTCCTGTTTACTTGCCTGACGGACAAGTAAACCTTTTAACGACTTTAGATTGGCATTTCTCGATTTATACTTACAAGATTTAATCACTCTTAAAGCGATTCTATTTATAGAAAATTGCAAGTAACATGGGTTGGTTTTTAGATATACTTTTACATAAGGTATTTAAAAAAATTATTGCTTGTATACTTTTTGTAATCAAATATATAATTATCAATGTTGACAAAGCATGAAATTGAATGGTATTCACGTTTGTGCCTTGTTCTCTACAAAATCACTGCAATAATAGAAAAAATACACCAGAAAGCATATGTTAAAAATGGTACGTGTTCAGAATTGTTCTTTTGTAACTCAAATATCTATGCATTTCGTTACATTGAGAAATTGGCTTCGAACATCACGGAAACATAATTTTTCATACAATAGGCAATGATTAACGCTCATGGCTACGTCCATGAATTGCAAAATTTGTGTATTGAAATACTACTCGCATTGCGGCTATTGTTTTGTTGTTTTATTAAACAAATTGATGAAGGAAAAAACTATATAAATTAAATTGGAATTAACAGGTATAATATCAATTATTCCAATTAGCCGATAAAATATAGCACTTAAATTAACTACGAAACAATCAATTAATTAGTTCAGAAGAAATTCTTTTAATAAATATAATGGTTACGTAGTTTAGGAAATCTAGAAGGACGTGCATAATAGGGGAGAACTGTTTAACAGGATATTCACTTAATATCATTTGCCCTGTAATTGCACTTAGTCAGGATACTGATAATAACGTGTGCCAGTACTTAATTCGCAATTCGCACGATCCGTACAGACAGAACAGCGTATATAATAGCCGTATAGTATATCCAACTTCATTTCCCGTGCATGTAGACAAAATTAATACACCGTCACTTCTCGCTCCCCTACGTATAACTCGAATGAAGTTCATTTATAAACGGAAACAGTATTAAGTAATGTTTTAAACTATTACATACGAAGTTTTCAGAATCATATTAAATTTATCAGGTTTTTTTCTTATAATACTAAGATACTTTTGTTCCTGTTTCTATTTTTATTGACAACATATTACGATGGGCGTAAGATCGAAGTAAATAGAAATGATATTTCATTAATATAATAAAACGTTAGTAAAAAGCATAAAGTAGGCTGTACAAATAGTTGACAGATATAAAATTAGCTTAAAAAAGACAGTAATTAATAAGTACTCTATCAGATTTGAACCCTCATTTAACTATAAGGTGATACCTCATTCCGACTTAGTTCGCTCCAAAGAACTCCTTTGTATAAAATTTATCAAAAGGTAATTACAATTAATTATAAATACGAGTGGAAATATTTTTGTGGATCTAAAATACTTTACAATAAAAAGGAAAAAGCATATTTGACACAAGAAATATTCTATTCATTCATATATTTATACTTTCACAGTTTATTAGTTTTAGTTGTAACATAAGCAATAGTGCTTAGTTTTATAATGATAAAAATTTAAAAGTACTTATACCGATAGACTATCGAAAATAGCAGAATATTCAGTTATTATTGTAGCTCAAAGGAGCTAATTTTGATTTCTAATCAAAGAGATAAGAAATCGCTTTTTACTGTAAATCGTTTTATTCCCTATTATTGGTCAATCAGTATGTAATGTTTCGTAATGTACAGTAAAAGACCGATCTTTTGAAGATCTTCTGGCTCCATTAGGATGAATTTTATGTTACTGTAATGTCTAGAAATCATATAAATATGACATTTGTGATTCAAAAGTATATATTAATTCGATCTAAGTTTAATGTTTGTTTTTAACATTAACATATGTAAAAAGATTTCTAATTCGTCAATGTCGCTTGTGACGATCGGCAAAACTAGATTTCGTCATCGCGCGACTCAATTAAGGTCACCTACCAATATAATTTTACATAGATTGATGTTTAAAAATAAACTACATTTTAAATTCTCCATGTAGCTCGTCCCCACTTTTACTATAATATATTTTCTTTCTCATTATTATACTTTGAATAACTCATCTGTAACAAGAATTGTTGTGGCAAGAAGATGTAATGCCTAATTGTAAAGGGTTAAAGAATTTAGGTGATTATATGCAATCCTCAAACATGATAAACAGCTTTTAAAGCAATACTGAAACTTGCTGTAGCTACATAACAATTATGCGAACGAGGATAACATAACTATTACGATTATATGTTTGCAGAAGGATATCTGTCTGGCATAACTCTTAAATAATTTTTTGGTCAATGCCCTTGTAGATTAGAAAACGTATTATAATTTCAGATACGCGGAAAGTAATTAACCGTTAATTGGAATTAAATATAGATTTATGAGCAGATAATAAAACATTAACTACATCAACTCGCGTTGAAAGTACTATTTCATGTTCTGTACTCAAAAAGTATCATTTATTTTTTGGTGTAAAATAAGTTTTAAACAGTAATTGTCACGAAAGACTGCATTTCGCATCAAAGAATGCCATTGTTGCGAACATTGAAGTTTCTGGACGTAAACTCAAAACCCTCATATCGCCTTATACCATTGTGTAAATCCGGAAATGCGATACTTCATACGGGCACATCATATGCATAAATATTTTTAAGCTATCAAACAACAGTAAACCTTTAATCTTAAACGGAATACGTACGGTCTCTGTTTCAGTTGATATCTCTGGCGCATAATGACGATTTAGCGAAGGATTACCATCAAACACTTATTTTCATCAAATCGAAATCACTGTAATATGCGTTGTTCACTGGATGATTGAGCGGGACGCTGTGTAGCCAAGGCCATGTATCAGGGGCGTGCTGGCTGACGCGTTGCGCGACCGAAATGAAACTGGGCGTTAATTGTGTAGGAAATGTAAGAGTGTTTGAAAATTGCGACAGGCGAGGATGTAATTAAGCATTACAACTGAACGTGTATCAGTTGGTCGGTTGGGCGCGCGACTGCGGCTGTGCGGCGGGACGGTGCGCCTGCGCACACCTCGCAACGGCGCGCGCCGGTCGGGCCCGCGACACCAGCGTGCAGCGTGCAATCAATTTATGCAGATTACCGACGGGATGGAACGACTGGACACGGTCAAATTGACCATAAACCATTACCGGGAACGGTACCTCTTAACCATTGATACATCTCAGACCGAATAATTGTTACTATGAATAATTAAATTTAAATTTGAAACACTGGTATGAAATAGAAAAGTTTATTTCACAGTCAGTGATAGGAGGAATGTCGTATGAAATTAGATCGTTGAATCGCTTTAAGAGATATAACCTTGTGTTTATATTAAATTCGTAATAAATATTAATAAATCTAATGGACAAAATTTTAATAAAAGCTATTCTTAGTAACGTTGCGAGCGCGCAATTTATTATCATTCTAACGTCTAGATTAAAGGTTGTAAAAACAGAAACCGTTGTTTACTAAGCTTGCAAAAGCAGCTTAGTAAAACTGTACAGAGTTGGTAATTCAGGCGTGACGAAAGAATATATATTTTTTTTAATACAAAAACTAGATCACTGTTACAATATCAACGTCACTCGCGATTGGGTACTCGATTCAGTTCTGCATCGGCGGCGCTGTCCATTTTTGTTGCTCACCAAATTGTATTTCCTAAAACTATTGTTATATATACTCTAAACAATTTCTTTCAATATGAAAATGATTATGTAATCTTTCAGCCAAGTAAGTGATGCTAGGTTTGATTAGTATTAAAGTTTCTATTCCACTGTGGCAGCATTGCTTTGTTCCGATTGTCAATATATAGAAGTCAAAGTTTAACATGTTTCCCCTTCGGCTCCGTTGTGATCAAACATCATGTGAAATTGCTAAAAATTCGCCGATTATAAAAAACAATGTAATTACACGTGTATCAATTATCGAAAGGTGGTACGTCCGCCTTGTCTTTTTGAGTTTTTTTAGTATAAAATTGTACACGGTAATCATTTTATTAAAAAGATCGTATGCGAGGAATTACAGACACAAACGAAGCAAAAGTATTATCTTGCAATTCATTTGCCCGAAGCATATGCATAGTAACACTGCACCATATCATTTGCGATCGTTCGTAACTGGATCTGCAGAGCTTGAATTGAACGATGAGACCCCTTTACAATGCTCCGTCAATTAGACAAGAGGTCAAAGTTGTTAAAGACTTGAACACATATTGACTTCATTACTTAAGTTTAATGAACTTTAACGAAGAGCTTCGATAATCAAGACGTGATGTTAATTCAGTTCTCATTAAGTTTCAAAGCAAAAGTACCACAATATTAACTCCCAAAAAAAAATTTACCAGCACAAACCACAAATCCGTAAAACTCTTAATTCCTGAACTAGGAATTTAACCTGTATCTCAGGAATTAACCCACCTTCCCAATTCCGTATAACATTTATGTAGCGTTTTATATTAGTGAACATCTTTTAACGAATTTATTATATTCCGAAAAATACTTCTTTTAGTTTACTAATACAAAAGCTAAAAATAGCGTTTTTGTTATATATCCTCTTAATAATATATTTATACTATAGCTTATTAACTTTATAACTTTCATGTACATCTTTATTAAACCCTTTAATACACTTGTATAAAAGGCGTTGCTATATACAGACGCACCAAAATTTAAATTTAAAATAAAATATAAGTTTTTGTATCTATAATAAATTGATTTAGTTGGAACAATATCCTCCTTCGATCTCGTTTATCGTACATCTATATCTGCATATCAACTCTTGATTACTATCGAACAGTTGTGATATTAGTTCAGTTTCTCATCGAGCAAAGTAATTATGTAAGCCACGGAACATTTCAAAAGCTATTGTCAACGAACTGAACGATTGGAATATGAAATATCGTGGAAATGCTCTACAGCGAAAGCAATATGAGGTTTTTTTTTCAAACGAAACGCGACGATCCTTTTGTTTCAGTCGAATCGTTAGTGCTCTAAGAGCATATTCGAAAAGTTTCTTCTCTCATTAATTTTTACACTTATATTAACTCTTTTAAATAACCAGACATGAGTAATTAGCATCTTGCATTTTTGCTCGCAGAAGATAACATAACTTTTTTTCACAAAACTTAATTACTATTACAAAGTTTTGATGAAGCAAAAAACATTTTCCATGACAATCGATCATATATTGCATTTGATGGACATCAAACCAATTCCAAATGCATCAGTTTACCCTTCGGTACGTTATTGTTGCGTGACAAAGTAGATAAAAAAAAGTAATAAGTGTGTGATAATTTGTCACCAAAAAAGGGGAATTTTATGTGTAAGCAAGCACATTTGTTCCCGAATGCATGTTTAATACAAACAGTAGTCATTAATACGTTATTTATTATTGTTTGTACGATTACCGTGCAAGATGAAATGTTGAGAACGTTTTAATATTATTATTAATTCATCATCATCTTTAACTAGTATTTATTAACACCAGTAGTTTGTTATATTATATGTTACCTTATGATACATTTACTCTTCCGCTTTTGTACTTTACTACGTAACCGTTTTTATAACAACGACATCGTTAAGATGTTTGAACAATACTGTGGAGATGTGTACGTCGTAGTAAATAGCGTTATGCTAGTAATTTTTCATTAATAGAGAAAAATTACATCTCAAAAGCTAATGAAAAACGTAATGATATATTACCCCATTAATCTTTACAGATAAATAGTAGTCCACAAGTAATTAAAACAGATAAATAGCGGGTACGTCAAAAGCATTATAAGCTGTTATGTCCGCACGGTCGCTCTCGTTTTTTGTTCCGGTCATGTCTTTCAACTTAATGTACTCAGCCGTTACTAACAAAAACGTTATATACCATTTAGAAATCTGTAAGAAAAAAGTATTACAATTCAATTCATTCATGACTATATCCATTATATTCATTAAAAATAAAAACGTTATGTCCGTTTGTTAATGCGTGATCTCCGAAAGTTAATAGGTTATTATTTTTATAACGATATGTTTAAAATTTTAATACGTTACATTGATATCGTAAAAAGTGTCTTGTAGGTAATTTTTCAATGAAATAGTTGTTTATCGGTTAATAATATTACTTGCACCAAAATCTCAATAAACAATATGTATACGGTTTGAGAATTAACAAGAAAAAAACGTCATATAAGTTAGTTCAGTTTTAACACTAGTTTATTTCTTCAAAAAGTAGTAATTCTATAAGACTGAAATCGATATATATAACACACTTAATATTTTTCGCCGTGTGCTCTTTTGAGATTTTTATCAAATAGCACTAATCCCAAAGAAAGGGAGGGTACGCTGAACAAAAAGAATGTGTAATCCGTATTATTCACAAACGCAGTAAACTCTTATAAAAGTGGTGACGGGGAGTTAAGTGTTGATTAAGATGTGCATCCACCAATCACGATTCAACATCACACGAGGGGAGAGGTACTGCAGCAGTTAAGGCCACGATCTCGCGCTCCCGTCTATCTCGCACGATATTAAACTGAATCAATTTCATCCCATTTCCTGAGCCCCAGCCCCGCTCCCAGCGACCCACTCGACATATTATTGGTTTTAATAAAAACACACTTGGAGGTCGAATAGATATGCATGCGGGTCGTCGACGAGGACATTACTTTTTCATGTTTAATTTAAACCAGTGCTTGAATACGACTCCACACAAAACCAAACGTAATTGTAGTCTAAGTAGTAAAGCGCACTAGTCTCGAAGTAGCCTATTTACTTTTCTCTTAACGATTCCCACATATATCTAGACAGAAATCTTGACGACCGTAGGCTATTCCTGTACTTCAAGTTCGGATTATGAAGAACGAAACGAAACTTTGAGGATATTATGAAAACTGTCTTGCTTTAACATTGCACTAATTAAAACTTTAAATTAGTAGCTGAATTTTAATCACTAAATGTTAACTAATAAACACCTCTTTCAAGGAATTTTAGATAATTATTAATTACCTTTGATTATCCTTTTGCAGTTTCATCATTAATTAGTTAATTATTAAAATCATTATAAACGCTTATCTGTTAAAAAGGTGTTAACAATCGTACCTAGTACCGAAATTACTAATGATAGTAACTTAGTATTCATAATTTTAGAAAATAAAAGAATAACGACTTTGAACATGAGACCATAGATTTTCAATAAAGTCACTATAAGGAATGAAAACCTGTAATGATTAATAATTAAGTATAAGAATGACAACACGTTATTACACACAAAGAACATCTAAATATCAAGATCAAAACAAAACAAAACGACATAAAGGCGAACTTGTTAGTGACTTTTACCAGCAAATATTAATATGGATAAAAAGTATTGATTACTGTAAAACAGAGAACTATATAACAAAGAGTTTATGAGAAAAACAAAACGTAACATATAAACTATTTACTTATAATCGTAGCGGGTGTTCCATGTAATTGTATTAATTAATAAGAACAGTAGAATAAAACACTGCATATAAGTAATAACGAAATAAAATCGAAGTTTCTATCTAGTAGGACCCTCTTTTACCGTTAACATTCGTCTGAAGTAGCACTTCGACGTGGTTGAAGCATTCTTGATCTTTGTGAAAAGGAAAATGCATTAAAGTACCTAACCTAGAAATTTCTAAAGCAAGCAATTTTCGTCTAAGAATGAAAAGGCCATTTTATGTTACCATTTTTTTTTTAAATAAATGACAAATACTTTGGATTAAATTATTACATTACAATACCATCAATTCCATTAACAAATAATATGATTCATGCTTATAGTGTATTAACAGATTCGAACACGAAACTTTTGATTTGCGATACGTAAGCATAATCAATAATCAATCGCTGCAATTTCCTGTTGTAATATACAACTGATAAACATATACATTTCGTCACCATTAATGACACTAATTATGTATATTTTTTTCTTAAACAACGAAATATTTTACTTGGAACAATTGATGCACATAAACTTTTTAGGTGTAATTTAGTTTTAACATAATGTAAAAAATCTGTATGTTACCGATTATTAAAATAAACAGCAGTGAATTGTAATATTAAAAAACTGACGTAGTAAATACACAGGGATAAGTTTTTCTTATAATTACAACACAAATTAGAAACCGTAATGAATTCAATTGTTCGCTTCCTGCATTCTGGTGCAAAGTTCGAACAATAATTTTGTTAAATTTTCTAAATAAAAAAACTTAAATAGCCGATGTTTAGGACAAAAAAATCACCTGTTACTATAATTAATTTACATCTAAATAAGAGATTATTTAAATTAAACCGAGTTGAAACTGTTTAAAAAAATATGTTAAGTTGTAACCACAGTATTTTCAAATTTGTCGAAAGCTGTGCTTATGTAGTAATTTATTGTAAATTTTATTTGTCAAAGTTTTACTAATTTCGCGATACTGTGCCGTTAATAAAATATTTTTCACCATTAACCCAAGAGATTGATTGTTTAAAATATTTTTAAGAATCGTATAAACAAAGTCTTCAATATAAATAGTTACCAAAATCTATTTTATTTTATATATTTATGTTTATGTAAATAATGAAAAACACCTACTTTTGATTCTTCCCCCGTGCCATAGCTGATGTTTTATTAGATACTAAATATAAAACACTATCTTAAAAAATCCCACAGGATCACAATCACTACTTTTTCGTTTTATTTCGAAAATATAATATTTGGCGGCAGTTGATCACATGAGCATGTTTAACGCGACGTTCGTATCACCACTCACCGAGATCTCGACTCGATCCGGACGCGGAATGTGTGCGCCCTACTTCGACCTTACTAATAGTTTAGGCCAGACAGAGACCATATATTAACAAATCAATCAGATAGAACGAGATATAGGTGTGGTATTGCATAGTTTTACTAATTATAATTATGTCATAATTAAAAAATTTATCGCGATTTTTAATTGCATGGAAAACTCAAAATTTGTTCAGTGTCTAAGACGAAAGAACTCTATGCGCAGGAGTTTTGTTAGTAGCGCCATCTGTAGTCAGAAGCTTAAACTTGTTAGTTACAATACAAACAAAACCGACTATTTACTTTAACAGATGGCAGTGTGCACAAAACTTAATATCATTTTTGTTTAATTCAAATTTACACAACAAAAATAATTATATAATGCTGTTAAAGGATAATATTGACCTTTCAAAATTTGGAGCATTATTTAACTTAAAATAAAAACTTCTAATACGCGAAATAATAATTTAGTCACCAGGCAGGAACTGTTTAAGTAATTAAGACCAGGCACCCACTAAATGCATTAATCAATGCAATAAATCCATTATAATTTTGGATTGCTTGAAGAATTAATTAATTTTGTTATTCCATCTCTTTACAAAGTAATCACTAGTTTTTGGTAATGGCACAAATAATGGAATGGAATTATTAATGTATTTCTAGTGTTGAAAAATATTGTTAATTATGCCTTGTCATGTTAACACGTATTGAAATGTATACAAATTCATAATACTCACACTTTAATCTTCTTGACTTCCGATTGAGATATTGTCGCCGGAGGTGGTGGTAAGTCGTCCATCGGCACTTCCTCGTTGGGAGGAGAAGGCGGCGACTTATCGAACTCCGCGATGGGTGCCAACTCCGGCATCGGCGACACCGAATTGCTGTCCATCGCTGACAGTTTTATAGGAGACACCTTGCCTGTTTCGTAGACCTTAGTAAACTCCGGATTTTCCGGAGCAAGCAGTTTCTTAAAAATCACTGACTTCCAAACACGGACTTAATATGTATAAAGTTATATTCGAATACACTAGTAACTGTTCGAAATTATGTCTTAAAATGTATAGAGTTAGATAAGATTTTGCTAACGAAGCGTTAGCAAACTCGATCAATTAAGAAACTTCGGGACCTTAAACCGAGTAAGCGGTTATTTATTGTTAAACTTCTTAAAGTGCACTAGTTAATTTTATCGTTCATCTATCGTTTAACGTTAAGTTGTAGTTTCATAATTAAAGAGCGCTATTTACGAGTATATTTCACAATGAAAAAGTGTTATTGCGTGTAGTAGTAATAACGAATGATATTATGAAAATGCCTACGCGTAAATTAAATAATGCACCAGCGGCTTTCAAATGATGTCCGTATCAGTTCGATAATCACGGAAGGGACAATATCCTGGGCCCCACATATTATTATTATGTAATTACTTTACACTAGGGGAATCGCTACATAGATAATCATGACCCATGTGTTTGAACGATTTCAGTTAAATTTGTTTAATTTTTTACTTTGTTTTCAACACCTGTATATTTACTAGGATTTGAATTTTACAATAGATTTTTATCCAGTCTAGCATAGATACATCTATTTATTATTGATATTCAACACAATTGTCCCTAAACGGTAAACTGCTATACCTATCCTCTGAAGACAACAGTTATGCATAATGTATTAGAGGCTTATCCCTTCTTTGCTTATTCAATAGTAATATATGTATGGCTGTATATAATTATAGATCAAACGTGTAACAAAATAATGTAGGAAAAAATAGTTTTATGTATTTGGTTTGAACAATAATTCAATCAAACGTATTTAAAAGCAAATACTCAGGTAACGAGGCGGGCGTAAAGACCGAGATGTAACATTGTAATGTACGAATGTTCTTTATATAAATTCCAGAAGTCAATTCGACCTCGCTCCTTCCCTTGAGAATTTTAACCGCATTCCCAATTCCCTTATGTATTCCTTTGATAGCTAACTGCAAATAACTCAGCCGAGACAAAGCTTCTTATTACTATTGTTGTGTTTTATTGCAAACAAATTCTATTATACTTTTTATGTCTGTCTGCCTGAAAGCAGTCATAGGAGTCACGAATGCGTCCGAAAAAATCTTTTCATACCTTTTTTTAAGAATTTCTTACTGTAGCTTTTTAAAAAAAAAAAACCTTAACACGGAGCTCATTCCACAGGAAAATTACCAGAGGCGTACTTCTTTGAAACCGGAGTACATAAACGGACTACCGATATAAATATGAAAAACGAACGTACAGCTGTCTTATGCAGTGACGAAGGTAGTAGAGTTTATTGTAAAATGTGTCAGTATATCCTCTTCTTTACGACGTTTTCTCAAGAGGTGTCATCAGGGTTCCCTTTCATGCCATCTGGCAATATCGTCATTGATAGCACAACGAATGACGTAACACGTAAAGATTGATTTGATGCCGTCGGTACCCGTTTTAGGAGGCCGGTACTGCAATCTAGCCGTTGCGAGTGGTGTGCTTCTAATCCGACCAGCACTTTGGTTTTCTTTCTCTCCACCTCGTAATTTACATTTTTCTTATCACTTTAAACTTAGCGTTGAGTATGCAAGGGAACTGAACAATCCTAGGAAAGCATACGTTCAAGAGTATTTGCTCATTTTGCATTTTAAGTTTCATAAGTATCGATTGGTTAGTTTTTGAAAAAAGTTATAATTAACCAATAGGATACTAACCATATCATCACACAGTAGTATTAACTTTTGTTAAAAATACTAACTTTAGAAAACTACTACTTTTTATTACTACTACTTTAAATTATCCTGAAAAACAGCCTGAGAAACGAGTTAAAACAATATTAATTATCTCGATTTAGCTGTGGTATTGTTAAAGGTATAAATTTAAAATTTAATGATAAAACATCTCCATTTAGTTTCCAGCCCTCCCATTAATATAAATGTGACATGCATGTAAATTGGATAGCATATTTACCTGCCCCGCGTAGTAAAGAGCACTTAGTTACGGCAAATGAAAGTAAAAAGAGGCAAGGAAAGTTCGTTACGCTGATATTGCTCTAAATTACGTACTCTCTATGAGACGAGAGTGAATCTACTAAAGCATTAACGTAGGTAAGCAAAGCTGCCAGGTTTAATCTAGGCTCATTGAGCTTAGTTGGATGTTTTTCTTTCTCTTTTTTCTACTTTTTACTCTCGCGTAGTTCATTGTTACCAGATTTTGTTTATAATATACTTATAACTTAAACCTAATTCTAGATTTAGTTCGTATATATTTATTTATTATATACGCTTTGTCTTGTATTCACAAATATTGTAGATTAGTTTATTTGGTGCAAAAATATTCAAATAAATCAACCGAAAATAAGTATTATCTTAAATTCTTTTAACACTCAAATGATTATTTACTCTTAAATATTTGTTCATGACTAAAAGTAATGAAATCGAAATTGTTATATATAAACGGCTTCACTTGAAATATAAAAACAGGGTCAGGAGGTCATCACGTAATCTTAACATGAAAAGCTTTGTTCAAATGAAAACTAAAACAGAGGTTGTAAAAAAGCAGAGAGAAAATAAAATGGAGATTAAACAAAAATGGTTCATCCGCAGTTCGACCCAGAGACATGCTCTATTTTATCAAAAATTCAGTAAAACTTTAACTAAGATGAATAAAAAGTTAAAAAAACGGATAATTTAGATATCGGTATTTTTGTTGAACTAATTTCAATTACTTTATAAAAATAAATTTAAAAAAAAATTAAAACTATTGATGCATAGACAACAAACAATCTTTGAAATTACATAGTTTTTTTTTAACGAAAACAGGATTGTCTTGCTAAAATTATATTATTTTTTTAAAACCTATGCCAACTCCTTATAATTATTACTAATATTCAAAGTAAAATAATTATATTAAAAGAATAATTTTTTCTAAGTGTTTTTGACGCTTAGTATTTTTAAATAGGACCACAGTAAAGTTTGCCTCTACTGTTTAAGGACTAGACGTTGCGGTAGTACTTATAACTTAAATAGACGGTCGCAACAGTAAATCTGATTACCATACATTGTTGACTCCATTACTAAAATAAACATGTTAATTATAATTTCATATAAGCGTTGTCTTTTGATTCATAACAATGTTACGAAGCAAACATAATATCTAAATGTTCTGAACGGATACGCTGTCCCCGACACGACATAATGTCGGGCTGTCTATTCTCATTTAATTTCCTTAGCCATATCACCACGCCACGATACAGGAGAACTGACTCTTTATGAACAAAACAGTTTAAATATATCCTCTGTGCTATTATACAATCCATATAATCATAAAAAATAACCACATCACCTTTAAGGTAAAGTAAAAAACATCTAAATACACAACTATGTAAACTAAAATTTTTAACAAATCAAGAAATATTCGAGGCTTATCTAATAAATAAAAACAAAACGTAATAGACCACAAAAAGTACTAATAATATGGAAAGTAAAAAAATCTACAGTTATAAATAACTTTTATATTTATAAAACATTGTAGGCGAAAGTAGTTGAACTAAAATTGTCGCAAAAATCTGTAATTTTTTGGTGGTACTTACCTAGACGGTCTCGCAAGGGTACTACCACCAGTAGTCAGTCTAATTTTATACACAAATTACTAAAAAGTTAAGGGTGAATTCATTTCTAAACGGAATGATGAGTAGTCGAGCGTTAAGGGTGTTATATGGAGCACCAAGTGAGACCTTGGTGACGGTCGCTGAACGGGGACAGGGACTCTTCAGTTGGTCGGTGAGTAAGGACGATCTTTAAAGAGGCACAATGTTAATTTTAATAGCCCCATGAATCTAACCTAAAGATAATTTAGTAACATTTATACATATCACAGATATTTATTAGTAGTTTAGTTTCGTTGATTCCTTTTTTGGATAGAATATACACCCTTGAAATTGGAGCAAATCTAATTCTAATTTATTTTTTTGATTGCCTGACCATTTTCCATTACAAATATCTGAGAGAGTAAAATTACTTACATGCGTGAATTATTATTAAATCATGTATTTTAAAAACAATTAATATTAAAAATTAATACAAAAATCAATTTAATCTGTGTCACCTTCGTTATTTCTTACAAAGGTTGGCGGAGTAACTGAAGCGAACAACAAAGTTTTGACCCGATACAAAGTTATCGAGTTCCTTCGTCCTTTGTAACAAGAAACCAACTTCATGAATTTAACATTGAATCGCGCGTCTCTTGGCATCTACTTTTATACGAAAGCTGTTAATTAAGAAACCTTTTTCTTATTTTTAAAACCATAACCTTCATTAATTCCATATATCACTTTTAAAACAAAAAAAAATTCTCTTAGTTATTTTAAAATTCTGTAGTGACGATAATTTACGCCATAATACTATTAAAATTAAAAACACATATAACCGAAATTACTTACAACCGTTTCTCTTATCGATTATATATAAATTATTTAATTGCCTTAATAACAAATGGCCTTGTGTTATTAGAAATCAAAAAGGTATATTATCGATTCTAGGTGATGATTTAAGAAAAACTTCTTTTGAGATTAAACATGTGAACTTTGTGATTACAAAATACGGTTCATTCATATCGCTTTATTAGATCAAGGCCTTTGTTAAAAAGTGTAGCGGACTGCTCAAACGAACATCAGAGGTGCAATGAACTCATACATAATAAGCCCATCTGTTAAAAAGATAAAGATGTATCACACTTGTATCAGATTGCATGCTTACTTTATAGACTGGGAGTAAATACACTTCATTATTCTGTATATGACGTGAATAGTACACAACGTTTGAAGGTTCCAAAGATTAAAGAAACCGGTGCAGTACTGTGTATTCAAATATTTTATACATCTATTCTATTAATTATTATTTATAATACTGTCTTACAAAAACCATATTTTTGATATTGGCTAACAAAAATTCATTAAAAAATTAGTGTTCAGATTCAATGATTTTATATTTTATAAAAACTGTCTGAAAGTTCAGAATTTAAAACATATACACAAGTTTAAAAAACAGAATGATGTTTTTATTGCACCCACAGAGCAGTGGCTAAGCACTTGCCTTATGAGACGAGCTCCATGGTTTGACTCTAGGGCAAGAAGTTGTAATGTTTGGATGGTAGGTTTCCAAACTCGCCTGGCTATTTACCACTCATACATTATAAATTTACCGCAATAACTTTTCTTTGTTTCTGTCAATATACTAGAGCCAGAGAGTCCTGGGTGAGCACGCTTCATCCATATACTCATTTTCAATTCAAATCGTATAAAATTGAAGTTGAGTTTCAATGTCCATAAAAAATAATATAATTTATATATTTATAAATCATTACTGGAACTATGTATTTGCTAAAACAATAAAACAAATGTACAATGCGTCTGTAAGTTGTTCTTCGTCAAATGAACAAAACTCGTCATCATAACGGGAACTCGTTCATTCAACATATCCAGGTCATCATCCTTTTTAAAAAATGATCCCCGGGATACCATCCATTCATATTAACCATCGGATTATACAGACTGTGTCTAAAGGTACACGACCAATTACTCTACAGCGGCAGCGCAAGGAAGACAACAATTTATTGTGACCTCAAATCACTCCAATGCAATGGGGAAGGCTCTCCTACACAGCTATATCCCACATCGCACGTAACGTTTATTTATGCAACACACAGAAGTACGTACATTATATTATTACGCAAGTTGTAAATAACGATCCGACGTAGGAAATGAGCCCCTGTGAAAATCACTCGCGTTCTGTTAGCTACATGGGTAAATGTGATGAACTATTACGTTATTAACAAGATACATATTGAATGATTTAAACTAACACGAAGCGGACATTGCTAGCAAAGACGTTTTAATATCATACTTATACGATGAAATAGTTTTAAGTTGTTAAATTCTCTAGTCACAAACAAGTAAGAAAACAAATGATTTAAAATAGTTTCTTCTAAATAAAAAAAAAATAGTTTTCAAATAAACATACAAAAGTAGCTATTCAATTATAGTAATGTTAATTTACGTACGGCCTATTTATTAGCGCCGAATATAGCTAACGATGAAAACAACGGAAGTGTAGATACGTCGAGTTCATTAGGGAAAATAGGGAGCAAAATTAAAAGAAATGATCGAATGACAGGGCACGCCCGTAAACATGAAGGTAACCCTGGGGAGACCATGTGACATACCTTCATTACTGTCAGAACCCAACAGGAAGCTACGCCGAGTGAATTTGACGCGTGAAACGTGAATACCGCTCTCCATGAATTGATCAGGGGAATAATAAAATTGTTATTTATGAGCCTTGGTACTGAATATGTAATATATGTTAATCATGCACATAAATATAAAATGTACTAATAACCATTAAAGTGAATAAAAATACTATTCCATAAAAAAAAACTGCCTACGAGTACAAACTTAAGAAAACACATTTTTTTTCCTATTTTCAATGCAATCGCCTTAAAGTAAATCATAAACGAAAAAACTCTACGATTCGTTTATTAAACAAAACTAGCTTTAAAAATAAGTCATGTTTATATTAAAGCCAGTGTTTTAAGATTTAATTTATACATCTAAATTATTAACCTCTTACGTAGCACTCGGGTATGTGTTCACTCCTAGAAAACTGAGAGGTGTTATTTGGAAATGTAGCAAGCCAAAGACTGCGTCGAGCTCCCTCTCGATTACCTCCCGCCGTAAACACTACACTCCAGAGAGCTTATTTAAAATATTACAAGAGTAAATTGAAACTTGTGTAAAGGTAATACTGAATATTTTACATTGCAGCGTATAAATGTTCAGAATGTTTCTTAAATTGATGATTTGTTGCTTCTAATTTCACGCTCAGGATTATTACGCGGTGGATGATTTTCGAAAAATACACAATCAATGTGATTAATATGTTATGGTTAAGGCTGAACTTTACAATCATTTTTAAAATACTCCTTGGATAATTTTAACAAATATCTTTTGCTTTAGTAACTGAGACGGTAATCATATTTGCGAAAATGTTTCTTATACTATAATCCGGCTTACAACAAAGGGATTTTAAAGCGATATATTTATTAAATGAAGTCGTCAATTTTCTTCAACCGTTAGACTATTTTATGGCCTCATGTAGATTAAAACTATTAAGCTAAAGTATTTATAATACAATATTTGTTACAGCAATAAATAAAAAAATACTAATTGAAATATATTGAACAGTGGTTGTATCATTATACAGTAACTGCCGAGAAGGTAACAAAATTTAAATTTATGATTATAATCTAATTGTTATCGATATCTATAAGTACGCTACTAAATACATATTTTAATTTTGAACTTTATTAATAGTAAGTCATAAAGAATTTCAATTTCCTTTGGAAATTTGTAATTTGGAAAAAATGTTTTTATTCAAGTATTCTGCTAACCTAACAATCTACTTTTAAATTTCTAAGTAACAATTTACGCCAGCCCTACTTTCTCACAAAGCGGGGGAAAATTACAAAAGAGGTAATATGGAATGAATAAACCCCGTAATGGTGCTGGCTTTCTCAAAGATTAATAAACGGTAGATTTTTATACCTAAAGAATAAAAATATTTATGGCGAAAAAAAATCCATACTCATGAATTGTGCAAAAGATATTTAGTTTTTTATAAAAAAAAATGATACATGTTAGGCTCTACTAATATTCATTGAATAAACGCATGCGTTTCGTTTTCAGATGTTATGGAAACTACATTTCATTAACGTTCCGACATATTTTCGGTACGCACAAATACTTTTCCTGATCAGCCAGTTTCCGATTTACATTTGGGATTGCGTAGCATAATGTTATTATTCATTTACGCCAATTTATTCAAACTAAGTTTATTACTTACGATGCTTTGAGCTAAACAATAATACAGTGGGCAGTAAGTATTAGTAAAACATTTTTTTTTCATTTTAGCTTCAACTACCACATTAAGTAAATAATCATGTTCAACATTATGACTGTACTGATTATGTTGTTTAGCAAAGGTGACAACTAACTGTTTAACGATATGAGATCACTGAAGAAAACAGAAGAACATATGTTCAGCGTCGTCGTGTAATTTCAATGTACTCGAGATAAACTTCGTAAATGCAGAAATGATGCCCCCGGAGATGAAATTGCAATCTGATATCATCGGAAAATAAATCACTTTGACTAGAATGGATGACCATACAAAAAAAATAAACAGAATGTAAATCTACACAAATTAATAACACCATAAGTACTGCTTAAATTTTTAAACTGGTTGTGTGACGAAGAATTATTATCGAATTTATGATTTGAGTATACGTAATTTTCTTAGTTATCTTCGCGTATGAAAGTACTCAAAATCAGTATTGGAATTATATGACTACTCGTAAAAATTTCCTAGTAAAAGTAATACTATTGACGTTTAACGGTAATTCCAAATGGTAAATGTTTAGATTTAAGCAATTTAATATTTGATTTTAAACTTAATCTTCTTCAACTGTAAAATCTGCATCAAGGATGTTATGAGAACTTACATTGACTAGTTTTATTAGCACAAATAGTACTTTTGTAATAAATGAAACTGAACTAAATTTGATAGAATTTGAGACAATTTCAGCAAATATAGTTTTGTTACCTGTCGTAAAAAGTTTAGTAGTTTCCGATAGTGCTCGCGCCGACACTTGTTATTAGAGCGTTCACGTCTTCGTACCAATAAAAGTAAACCGCGTAAGCAATAAATAAGTTATTTGCGCGCCTACATGATGGCAGGATCACTAAACACTCTAATACTCCTAAGTCGTGACTAATTTGGGCAACCCGTAATCCCTTAAGCGAAATTACTTTGGAGGAGATAAAGTTTATGAAGTAGCAACTATATATATAAAATGATAATAATCCGCACAGAGCTTTAGCTTCCGGTTAAGGAAAGAAATAAGATATGTTTTAAATAGAAATACTTTCAAAGACAACAACACGAGAACTCGCGCTTGGCTAGCGTGATGGAAAGATAGCATTTGCTCTCTCCTTTTGAGAGTAAACTCCGAATCTCAGTTATGACGTTATGAGAACATTAACAAAATCATTTATGTTCTATCAACAATATACCCGACGGATATTTTCCATTCATGGTAACCATAAACTAAGATACTAAGCATATACATTTTTCCTCTCTTGGTTGCCATCAATAAAAGTTACTGATCTTACATTATTCGTGAACAGTAAAGTCCCTCAATAATTTTTAATTACACCACATCATCTATTTGAAGCGGCTCTTACTCTATAAGAAATTACACAAAAAGACGTATGTCATATTCTCTAGCAAGTGTAAATAACCGTTATCATGAAAGACGCCACAACACGTTCATATCGCATGTTACACCAAATAAACAATCATGTTCAGAATCTAAACAATGCGTAATAAAATCAGGTTATTGTCTTACGTTATAATTTCACAAACATAATCATATTTTTATTATGTATAATAATGTTAAAATTAATGTATTCATTACTTAGAACATTCATATTTTTCGGTACTATCATCATCATCATTTATTTTACGTCTGTAATTTCGGTGTTTTGACTTCAATTCTTAATAATGCGTTTCAGTTTTAGTACAATTTAAATAAATAAATAAATCATCTAATTATATAATTAGATGATTTATTTATTTCTAACAAATCTCATAGCCAATAGAAGCTGTGAATTTTTTAATTAATGGCTTGAAACACTTTTTAATTTTTGCTTAATAAAGAATAGTGAGAAAATATCTAGTTTTAGTATTATACATTACAGTGTTTCTGTTAATTTATGTATAAGGACCAAATAATCTTTAATGGTGATTTTGTTGAGAAAACTATGTTAGAATATGATTCCTCGTTATTGCTGTACTAAAAATTAAAATAACGAATATCAGCGCGAAAGCAAATTATAACAAAACCATGTATGGTTGTACATCGTTGCAACAGGCAATTGTTGGGAAACGGCCATATATCATGGTTTAAATCCACTCGTAGATTGGAAACTATCCAAGAGCTTTAAACAGGTGTCTCGAATGCAACAAATGCATTTCGCGTTTCCTCACAAAACTTACAATGTCATTGATTACCGGTCACAAACGTCAGCTTTGAATACTAAATATACAAACAGAATAACAAGCAAGTATCGATGAACGTTCACCTGACTATTGCAAAACCGCATTACCCACATGAAGCGCGGTAGCGAAAGTGATACGCTTTATGCATTGCTTTACTTCATCATGATAACATGGATGAGCTGTACGAATGCTTTTCTTTACAAATGCCATCTTACGTTTCGTGAGCTAGTTATCGAATAAAAACCTCACAACCTAGTAAGCTACAACTTACTGTAAAGTAGAATATTACAAGTGCAGAAAAACACTTTATACACCACTTAGGTATTCTAAGGAGTGTTAAGTATTTAAGCTGTGTATTTGTAATTGTAGTAAGTATATAACAATAACAATATATAAATAAACAACATAATTACAAAAATAGAATATACTTGTAGACGTTATTATCTAATGATTCAAACCATGTATATATAGAAGTAGTCTCAAGTTCAGCTCTTATGATGAATCAGTCTCGACACTGAGCATGAGCTCAGTAACGCACACATCGTGTAGAAACTGATATGTTCCAAGAACTATCAGCTTTCTTGGACATGTGACATCCACCAATTAGCAGTTGGATATTTGTTAAAAAAAACTCTTCTTGCCTTACAAGACATAAGGCCCCGGATGAAAAGGGGGATATAGTAAGCTGTTTTTATTACATAAAATAGCAGTATCAATTGGTAGTGATGAAATATTTCTTTTCTAACTTTGCTTTTTTTTATTCAAATATACACGGTACTTATAACAAAAGAGCAATTTCAGAAATTTCGGTCAGTCCGTTTGTTCAGTCTAATCTTTGAAACGGCCAAATCGATTTTGACGGGACTTTCATTAACTGATAGTAAATGTTCCCGCAAAAACATTTAAAGCTATGAAACCGAGAACATAATTAAATTTAACGGTCAAAATTATTGCCAAGTGCGACTGTAAATTACTTAGTATAAGTAGCTACTTATATTACTTCATAGCTATGAAAAGACAGATTTTTTTTAAAACTATTTGCATAAATTTCTTTATAATCTTGATATAGATCTATCCTATTTTAATTATATACATACAAATTATTTTTTAAATACGTAATAAGACACCTAGTAATCCTTGTATCACTTGTTTTCTGTTTAAAGTACGCTTACGCATAACGCTATGAGGTAACCTAGGTTATGTATTATCGCTACCAGCTCGTACGAATTTTCAAGTAACAATCATTTTATAAATACTTCGATTGTAAACTAAGCAAAACTAATAATTCCGGAGCTAAGAGATGTAGTTTGGTTGATGGTAGGGTCTTTTCGAACCTACTGTATACTTTGTAAATCTTCCGACTGTATTCTGCCTCATTGTATTGTAGCTTAACACCATGTGAAATTGAGATCCACATAAAAATTACTTTGAGTTAAATAAAATCATGAATCCAATGGGATTTTCCCTTACATATATTATTTCCTGTAAAAATAATGCTATTTTTTGTAGTCTTATAAAACTTTATATGACTTGCGAGCTAACTAAAGTAAGTATAAATCAAGTGAATTTCAAAAATGTAACCTGTTCACTTACAGATGTCAACAGTAACCAGATAATGAAAGTATTTATCAAAGACTTCGATGTAAACTTTCATTATCTACTGTAAAGTAATTCGAAAACCTTAAAAAATATATAGGTTAAAAATTCATCTGTTGTCTTTACTGTCCCCTGCGATTATTTCTAAAATGTATAATTTCTATATCTAAACATATTTAAAGGACTGCAATAACCAACGAATGTAGACTCCTCGATTGAAACCGGAAAAGGTGAATTTATTCTGTAACAAATTTAAGACATTTTTTGGTGTAACTCATATAAGTAATGAACTAAATACAAATTAAACTGTTGTCGTTCTTGGAACTAGTGAGTATATTTAAGGCCTGAATACCAAGCACATAGCTTTTTAATAACCGTGTTAGACTAGACCAAGATATGAATGTAACATATAATAATTTAACCATAGTTTTTGCAATTATTATGACACTGTCCTGTTTTCGTCCTTACATCCAACATATACAAAAACCCCAGGTATTGTGGTAATGACTCTTTACTTAATTTAAAATATTCTTAACCTGAATTAAAAAAAAACTGTTTATTATAAAAAGTGCCTTTAAAGTGATAACGAAGATTATTCATTTTATATATCAGTACATCGTTGTTGAAATGTACTGAGAATAAATCGATAATATTTTAACACCTACCGAACCATTTCAAACTCTTGCTATTATAAAATAATGGAAGATTAAGGAAAAATAAAAAGTGTAATCATACAGTGCTAAATATAATCAGCTTTCTTAAAAAAATTGAACAGAAGGGCAACATTTCCCATAAAAGAAAAATAATCGTCTTCTGGTTATAGTCAGAAAAGGAGTACTAACGAGAGGGTAAGTTATCACAATCAACCTAGTACTTGGGATTTAACGAGTTATATATTATTAGTTAGAATAATTGCACTTTATATTATAAAGTAAAACAAATAGCGAGAACATAGCATCGATTTACGAAAAATATTAATAAGTTTTCACAAAGTAATGAGTCTAAGATAGAATAACGTACTAAAAAGAAATAATATTACAAATACACCTAATATTATATCTCCTTAAGAAATAAAAAAGGACATTATACGATTCTCCAAAATAATTACATTAGACATTAATATTTTTTTAAAATTCACTTCTGCAGAAATGAATAAAAGTAATAATATTTTTTAATATACCCTTCAGTCTAAGTAACTAGTATCGAATTATAAAAATAGTTTATTTGCATTATTTTAATTAAAGGTGCCTTGTAGATTAATAACAAATTTTACAACCCGGTTACAAATCGCAGCGCTAAGTAGACATGGCGGGGGATGCTGCGCGGCACAGCCTCCGTCACGGGCGTAGTCGTGGTACGAGCCGAACAAAGCGTCCCGCCCTACCCGCTTCCTGCCTCCATCTCAGCCCGGGCCGGATAAAAACCGTCCCCAACACTTTTTCATGTATGAAACGCGCACTCAAAAATCATTAAACGATAGAACGTGCACTTAGTAATTATATAAGCTTATTTATTTTGTCGTACAGCGTATATTATGAGTTGTAATGTGCAAGGGGATATGCGTCGAATGTGTACAGCCGACAGCGCGTTCCGCGGGATACTGCCGGCAGCCAGCCTCCGGACGGCGGGGGCGCGGAGCTGCGCGGGCTCGCTTTCCATTAAGGTCCCTAGGTACGCCGCCGTTGTAAAGGGGCCGCCCCGGCCGCCAGAAAATCTTCGGCCTTTTCCCCTTTTTCTCCTTCCTTTCAAACATTTCTTAGGAACGGTCAGCATTCGTACAATGTAACGCACTATCATGTGCGTATTTTATTCAACATTTGTACATTTGTACTGTTATTTAAAAGTAACAAATATTTTAAAAACGCTTTTATAATACAGTAAGTTTATTTAATTATTTAGGACAAATGGATCCATAAATCACATAAATCGACTTATTATTATAAAACGAATAAATTTTCATTAATATATTAGACTAGTTAGTAGCAAAAACATTTAAAAAATAGGTTACTTTTAATTTATGAATACTATAAGTAATCATAAGCAGGAAATAAACATTTTACCTTACATAAAAACCAGATAGCAAAACTTGTTCCATATAAATTAAAATTACTTTTACTACGCTTGCGTAGCTCGGGCTACGTTAGCGTAGTAAAAGTCACAACTACTATCAAATTTATATACCAAAAACATATTGCAACCTCCGTGTTGCGTTATAATGAAGATGTTCCTCGTTTTATTCTGGGACCAGCAGCTAGGGTAATACCGTAAATTTGTCGCCAAAACAGTCTTGTTATGTTCTAGCAATCAATGTATGAGAACCAGAGTATCTTGGGCGAAGGCGCTTCAACTTCGGCCTTATTGTTACTCAATATATAATAATCCTATGGCATTGAGATGAATCGTTAAGCTATTATCGATAAAAAATGGCTCATAGTACCAGCCGTAAATCACTTTAAAAGTTTACAAATAAAAAGGGTCGTTTATAAAAAAAAAATATTGAAATAAAAACAAAAAAATGTTGTTATACTACTTATACTGCAGTAACCATGTATTATTACAAAAGCGGCGGGCGTAAGTCGTATTGACATATTTTGCTTTCACTGAAATTTGAAACCAGATTCTACTACTTATATAGTACCAGTTACATTAAACGTTTACAATATAAAGTGAGAGTAGAGGTAACATAACATACTCTTTACAACACAAAGAGAATTAACGATCATTGTTGAACTTTTTGTATAGAGATTGGTTCTTTAGTATTCACAAATGAAAAGAAACAATGATGTAATTTTTCAGCACCCTCCGTTAATGTGCCTTAAATTATTTAATAAACATACGTAAAAGAAACCAATTAATGTGTGAATCTAATCTATATGAATCTTTCTATCAATAATAATATTCATGTTAATTGCTGATCGTGCGCATCCCTAAAAAGTAACGGTCAAAAGGACGGCTGTAGCACTATCCTTGGAATTACTATTTTAGTTGCCTTTTCCACACGAGTGGCAGAGGCATATTTTGACATGTCGTCGACTCAAGGGTAATTTGTTTATTGCTACGTAATAATCAACTCTTAGTTCTCAACAATACTATGCAATCAAACAAAAATATCCCAAGTGCTTCTTTTATGTTAACGCGAAAGACAGCAGTTTGTATATATTTTATAAACGAAATGGCAGCTACTTACCACTATCAGAATTTCTTTTAAAAATAAAAAGCATTGTGAACATAACCATAAATAAAAAAGGATAAAAGACTGAAATGGTAAACTGCAGTTGATATTGAAATATTCAATACACCAAGAGTTGTTCAGATCAATACAGCATCTTTGGACGCTTACACAAATCAAGAGTTATCCAGATAAATAACGCGCCAGTTAAGATGCCCACAAAACCACCGTTATCCTCAATTTGAAACAAACTTGAAGTCTTCAAACAGACTTGAAGAAGTGATCTCCGATCAGAACCACTAGTAGAAATGTTTTTTGTTAATTTAACTACTTTTCGATTTAAAATAAGTAAACTAAAGTAAAATAAACATTTTATTACATAAAATTCCATATTATTAAATATGTCACACATCATTTCGACTTATTTTTCTTTTTAAACTTTTGATTCTGTTTTAAATTGCTTTTGTTAACTTTCTCATTAATTTGTCCAATCTTTTTCTTTTTCTTATTTTTGTTCTTCAATTTCTTTGATGCTTCAAATTGTACTTTTTCTGAAATATTTGCTTCTCTTTTATTTTTATTAACGAGAGCGCAAGGTTGTTCATCAGTTACCTTTTTATCATTATTAGTGGTTACAACTGATTTTGTTTCAACAGCTACAGCTGCTGGTATTTCCGAGATTTTGGAAACTTTAGATGGACTTTGTTGTTGTAGTTTTTTATTTTTCTTTTTCTTTAAATTGTTCGATTTGCCTTCATTATTCACATTTTCATTATTACTGGGATTATTTTCTTGCATCTTATTTTCAGCTTGTGAATTATCTTTTCCCTTCTGTTTGTTTTTCTTACGGTTTTTTTTCTTTGAATTTGCATTAGACACCACATTTTGCTTGAGTTCTTCCCTAAAAATTTTATAATAATTCATACATAAATAAGTAAAATCAAATCAAATGACAATGTTAAATTATAATTATTAACTGCCCTTTTCATATTCCTACTTTTATTAGGACTTAGGGCATACTCTAACAATGATAACTGATATTTATAGCAGTTGCTGAACATAGGCCTTACCAATATATGGCTAATTACTATACTCGCCACTGTAAGAGAGCCTATGCACAAATGCAGTTTCTTGGGCACATGCAGTAAACTTTTTAGTTGACACATTGAAATTGGTGTGGTGGTGAGAATATTTGTAACCCCCACGGGAAACGAAAATATCACTTAAATAAATGATGAAATACCTGTCTGCTACTTTTTTCTTCTTCTGTGGCATATTTGTATTGGAAGTTGCAGGCCTTTTGAGTGGAACATTCACTGAATTTACTGCAATCTCTTTAGTCTCTGTTGAATTAGTATCACCATTTTCTTGAATAACTTTACCATCACTAGCTTCTGTTTCAGCTTCTTCATCATCCTCATCTTTAAACGGCTCAGGCTAAAAACAAGTTAAGTATTAATAAAATAACTACAAATGATATCACTTATCAATATAACTTTACTTACAATAACATTAGAGAACTTTTTAAGTTTTGCTACGTAAAAGCCATCCATATTATGTGTGTGTGGATAAAACCTTCTTGTTAGTTTTAAAGATGGGTGGAATCTATGGTGCCTATATTTTACAAAACCTTCTGTACCAAAGTCCAAACTAGTTGGTACCAGTTTCACGTTACGACGTTTTAAGGCGTAATTCACTACCCATTCATTCTCCTCTGGCAGGATGGAACATGTTGAATACACTATATACCCTCCTGTGCTTGATTTAGCATTGCAACAATCTATAGCAGCTAACAACAATTGTCTCTGTAGATTAAAACATCTTTGGATATCTTTTTGATCCTTTGTTGTTTTCACACTAGGATCCTTTGCTATAACTCCTGTTCCTGTGCATGGTGCATCTAAAAGAACTCTATCAAATCCCTTTATTACATTTGGAAATTGCCGACCATCATAGTTACAAACCACTGCATTCACAACACCCAATCTATGAAAATTTCCCACAACAGCTTTTGTGCGCTCTATGTTTGCATCATTTGCAAATAAAGCCCCAGTATTTTTCATTATTGCTGCAATGTGAGATGCTTTACCTCCCGGAGCTGCACACATGTCTAAAATCCTTTCACTTTCCTGTGGTGCAAGTGCCATGACAGGCAAAAAGCTAGAAGCACCCTGAATTATATAGTGACCTGCTAAATATTCAGGAGTGGCGCCAACTGGAACTGTAGAACTATAAATAACTAAACCAACTTTACTCCATTTACCAACAGGATCTAAATTAACTCCTCTGTTAATGAGTGCTTGAGCTAAGTCACGTCTCCTAGTTTTAAGACTGTTAGTTCTTATTGTTACAGGTCTTGAGACTTCACTTGCCTCTAAAAACTCCACCAGCTCTTGTACAGGAAATATTTGCATAAGAATTTCCATCAAAAACTCATTGTAACTATAATACATACATAAATCCTTTAAGAGCAAATCAGTGTATTCACATCTAGATTTACCTTCTTGCTTTAAACGGTTAAAGTCACTTAAAACTGTAACTATATCTTTAATTCTTTGATGTATGTCTTGTAAACTAGTTGGGTTCTCTAGTTCTTCTTCAGTAGGAAAAGCAAATACATCTTGTTTAGAAATGTTAAGTTGCATCTCTTCATCTGCTAGTTTTTGATTAAGTTTTTGTTTCTTCTTGAGTTTCAAATTAGCTTTTTCAATGGGTAACATATCATCATCTTCATCTTTCTCGTCATCATCATCATCATCATCATTGCTTGAGTCTGAATCATAAGTCATTTTTGGTGTATCATGGTCACTGTCTAATCCATTTTCATCCTCATTATCTTTATCAGAATCTTCAAACAAGTCATCCAATGTACCAACCTTTAAAAAGACATAAATTTATATAATAAATATTAATATTATGAAATATATGATGATGGTATATATAAAGGAAAACAAATACTAGTTAAATTTATGAAATTGCTGATAAGATCAATATTAAGCTAGTTAAGCGACTATAAAAAAAAACTTTTTAACAATATGTTACCTTAATATTCATCAAATAAACTACAGTACCTTATACTTTTCATTACCACTGCTAGCTTTTGCATCTTTCTCATCACTGTCATCATCTGCTGCAACATCACTTTCCTGTTCTTCTTCAGTGGCTGAGTCATTTTCACTGTCACTGTCACTTTTCGAATGATGTTTGGTGTTCAGTTTGGTTTTACCATGTTTCTTTAATTTTAGCCATTCCTTATTATCATCAGTAAAACCTTAAAAATGATAAGTAAATAGTTATTATACCCATGGCATAATATTTCCTTCAAAAGAAATGAATTTATATCTTAATTAATAAAAATGACAGCATGTAGCCACAAGCCAATAAGTAAATTAGTTATGTTAAGATACAATAATGACAATAATATTTTTTAAGTCCTGTTTTAAAATACATTCTTACCTCCTTTAATTTCTTTATCTAAGTTTTCAGAATTCTCATCTTCATTTTCTATTATTTCCTCCTGATTTTTTTTTGACTGCTTTGCTGCTTTTCTCTTTTCTACTAGTGCAGCTTTCTTCTTTAACCTTCGAGCAGCTCTCTGTTTTTGTCTGTGACTCAATTTTTTATTCTCATTTTCATCATCAACTACAAAAATAAATCCAAATATTATTTAAACTATCCGGGTCAACAGCGCAGTTATGATGCTTCTGATTTCGCAAACATATTATTCACCATATACATCGATAGAAAGTCTTGCATGACTGTTAACCATCGCAGACCATGTGTCTGTTCAGTGGTATAAACAAAACTGTACTACGAGATCAAATATTAAAAAATTGTCTGAAACGGTTCATTGAATTGAACATTTGAACTTTTCATTATTTTTTAATAGTCGTGATAACTCTGGTGTAAAGATAATTGACGATTTGGGTTTTGAAAGAAAAGTCAAAAAACTGGAAAAACTCCATAGATTTCAGGAGGTAAAAATTTTAGAAGTGATGTACTTACGAAGTTCTTTCCTGAAAACGGGATCTGGTTGTTTACGAGCTTTCCTGCCTGGTCCTTTCTTTACTACTTTTGTCTCATCAAATTTAGCTTTACGTCCCATTTTAGAACATAACAATTAATAATTAAAGGTGTGTTAATATTAAACCAATATTAAAAGAAATAATTCGCCTTTGCTACAACCACGCTTTGGTAACGATTAAAACACGTGCATATACAAGATGTCATTACTTTTTGACATTTGGCAATGCTCTATTAGTACAGTGATATTTTTTTTTTTGTAAATGTTTTTACGGCTCTGGATACGAGTCCTTTTGAGCAGTACAGTGATAAAGGAAAATGTGTTTCCGTCCTCTTACCAATATTTGATACAAAACAATCCACTTTTATCTAAATTTAAAAATAACACATTTGTTAGTTAATAGTATTTAACAATATTCGATGTTAAAATTTTTCACAATTTAGTACTATCTCAGATTTCTTTTTAAAATTTAATTAAATCGAAAACAGTGCGTTCTTTTTTATTTGATGAACGGTCGAAACGAGTACGATTTTTATCTGAATTTAACATTTAAAGCAAACTTACGATGGAAGTAGTCGATTTGTAATATCAAAGAAGGGAAAGTACCTTACCTCGGTCATGGGCTTAGGCACGAAAGATACGAACTGCTCCAACTCATCTTGATGGACAAAGTCATAGATAAATGAAAAAGGAATGTTGGTCGTAGGAAAAAATCGTGACTGCGTAACATCAGTGTGTGGACCGAAATTGCAAGTGCTGCCAAACTGTTCCGTCTCGCAAGAGATAGGTTGAAATATGATGAATTGACTGCCAACCTCTGCTTGTCGGGGAGGCACGACAAGATGAAGAACATTCAACAACAAGCTAGTACTTTTTTAACGTAAAATATTGTGACAAAAATGTTATTTTTATATGGCTACTCCTAAAAATAATGTCAGTGTCAAAGTATGTTGTCATTTTATTTTGAAAAAAGAAGAAAATTAACGTCTGTGTCACTATAAAAATGTTCGTGTGATACTCGATAGAACAATTTTAACTTATTATTCTTGTTTCGCCTACTGTGTGTTGCACATTTAAAAATTGTAAATATGAAAAAATCGTGATAATGTGCACTTTTTTTAGTTTTCCTGAAAGATAGTTAATGTGAAGATGATTTTTAATAAAGGTTACTTAGTGGGCACAAGTGGTAATTTTTTGCGGCGACAAACTTGGTAACAAAGTTATTTTTTGCTAGAAATATTATTCTTAAAAACAAGTTATAACACTTAAAAAAACTAAGGAAACAAAATCATTATTTTGTTATGTTTTTCTTGAAGTTTTCAGGGTCGTTATATAAATAGACATGAAAGCAAAAATGTTATTCAATGTCATTATCACAAACCAATACAACAAAATCGAAACTTCTTCAACTTTTCTAAAGCTAGTCGCAGAAGAGAATATTGTGGAAGGCAACTTGTTGGGTAAATAATATTTTTCAAGATATATTATGAACTATTTTTAAAACTAATTAAAAAAATCTCTTAATGGGTGAAGATAGAAGAGTGAACATTTTTCAATAACAAAATGTCACTGAAATTATGTAAATGTTTTCATGTCTATGAGCAACACACATTTACATAATTGTTCACATCTTCCTTACAGTTCATTGATTTTAACTACACCTCATACATGAATTTGTTCTAATATACATAAAACATACTTAAGATAAACCATGAAATATGATGTACACTAATAAAATTGTTAAATTACTCATAATAATTTAAATTAAACTTTTTTAGATATTCCATGAACCAGATGTATGAAGTTGTATCAGATGTAGAAAGTTATCACAAGTTTGTTCCTTGGTGTAAAAAATCAATTGTATTAAAGCGGACTCCAGGACACCTTAAAGCTGACTTAATTGTTGGTTTTCCACCCATAAATGAAAGTTATACTTCAAATGTAACCTTAGTGGAACCGCATTTTGTAAAAGCAGAATGTGTTGACGGCAGATTGTTTCATCATTTATTAACATTGTGGAGATTCAGCCCTGGCTTAAAACGAGAACACCAGTCTTGTGTGGTAGATTTTCAGATATCTTTTGAATTTCGATCAGCGCTTCATTCACAACTATCAAATTTATTTTTTGACCAAGTGGCAAGACAAATGGAAGGAGCCTTTATAAGAGAAGCTGGCAAAAGACATGGCCCTGCAACAATGCAACCTAGAAATTTACTATTTGATAATTAATCTATAAAAGGTGGATAAAAGATTTGTATGTAAACAAAAGTTACCAAGCTGTAATGCCTGTTTTTTTTATTTATTGTGTTTTTAATTAATTATTAAGTACAGACTTCTAATAGAAGTTAAAATAAAATAAATTGTTATAAAAACCACTTGTATCACATCTTTATTTACATTTGACCACACTGTGATATTGTTACAGGTATTTTTGGTTTGTTATTTGGACCAGTTGGCACATTTTCTATTTTCCTCATGACTAATAGTCCATCTATTACTCTTCCAAATACAACATGCTTATTATCTAAAAAGTTACACTTAGCACAAGTTATAAAAAATTGACACCCATTTGTATCTTTTCCACTATTAGCCATAGAAAGTAAGCCAGGTGAATCATGTTTCAAAGCAAAATTTTCATCAGCAAATGTACTTCCACCATAAATGCTCATTACTCCTGTCCCATCACCCTGTAATAGAAAAAGGAGTTTATAACTGAAATATTTAGAATAAGTTAATGACACTGATAATTACTTACATTTACAAAATCTCCCCCTTGTATCATGAAATCTTTAATTACTCTGTGAAATGTTGCACCTTTGTAGCCCAAAGGCACTCCATCTCTTCTATATTCACCCGTGCAAAACTCTCTAAAGTTTTCGCTAGTTTTGGGTACAACATCAGCAAACAATTCAAAAATCATTCTGCCAATCTCCTACAAACGTACAAAAAAGTTGAGGTTAGATTAATGTAACATTTCAATTAAAATCTCTGTTTTCAATTAAAATATTCAAAAAAGAACACATACCGTAGTTCCGACTGTCACATCAAAAAATACTACTGGATTATTTGGATTTCTTAATTGTGATTGAATTTGGTTCCATGTCGGCATTATTAAAGATTATAGAAAGGGATAGTTTTATTTTAATGTGTTCCAATGTAATAAATTTCTTGTTGATATTGTTTTGAACTAAGAATTGAAACTAACTTTTTCTACGGTTATTCAATTGAAATTAAAATTTGTTAAGCATCGTTATTGTTTACATAGTAATTTTTATATACTTTTCCTTTATTAAGATAAAGGAATAAACTTCATACATCCATAATAGAAATTCTTAATAATTGTGGATTTAACTATCAATACTTTTTTAACGAAGAAACGTTTGATAGCAATAATTTTTAAAATTTACGGGTGTATAAATTTTTGATGCGACTTTATTAGTCATTTTATTTTTATTATAAGGTACACAACCAGCAAGATGCATTTAGTACATTGCTGCAAAATAAATGTCACATTTATAGAAATTTAAGTAAATATTTGTTTTATATTTGAAATGTTCTCTCATAAAATTATTACGAAAATAATTAGTCTATAAGAGTGCAAATAAGAAATATTAATCTGTTACAAAGTGACATTGACATTCACATTTTACAAATATACAGTTAAAAATTTATGTTTACGTATATTTCGTATTTATGTAAAAGGTTTTTATTTATTAATTAACAACTATGCTAAATACGTCAAACATTTCGCTATGCATTTAAGTTATGGAGAGTTTAATGAAAGTAAAAAACGCATAATTGACAACAAATTTGAGAATGGAACCTCCGATTATTGACTATTATGAGATTTTGCAATGTGATAGAAATGCAACACAGGAAGAGTTAAAAAAAAGCTACCAGCACCTCGTCTTAACTTTCCATCCTGATAAGAAAGTTGTGGGCAGGGACAATGAAAAATTTATCAGTATACAAAAAGCGTGGACAGTTTTAAGAGATCCACAATCACGCAAACATTATGATGCGTTACTTGCCTGTGAAGAACACAGCGAATTGTTATTATATGACACTATATCTGTATCAGCTTTGAATTTTGATAGCTGTAACAATGTTTACTCATACCAATGCAGATGTGGTGGGATTTATTCCATAGCAGCCATTGAACTAAAAGAGCCAAAAATCTTTGTAGAGTGTGATGAATGTTCTCTCTCCATACAGGTTGAGGTTCCATGTTAGTAGTTTTGTAAATTTAATAAAACTATATTTTACCAGTTTATTTAATTATTTTATTTTTCTGACATTTTGGTCAGTCATGGTCACGGAGGACTGTGGTGATGGTTATGTTTGGGATGATTCAAAACATGGTCACAGATTGCAGATTTCCTAATGTTGATGTTTCAAGTCTGTATGTTCCTTCATGTGGGTTTTTAGGGCTCTTTGTCTGGATAAGAGAGACCATATTCACAATCCAGCTTGTATAGTGCTATATTTTGTAGATGGATTGACATTTGACAGATGGTAAAAATTGATCTAACTTTTCAGTAGCTTGAAAGAGGTATTTAAACTTGCTTCAAAACATAGCCCATTACCTACCATTACATACACACACAACCATATTGGTCACTGTGACATTGGTTTGACAATAAGCTTGTCCTGTAATAACTGCTTGAGATACTTAAGCTCGTCAGCCATTATTTCTTATCGCAGATGCCTTGTGCTCTCTGAAACTGGTTTTCCTATGGTAGCTTACTGTGATGGATGGAGGTTAGAATCACTGTTTACTACTGGTAAGGAATATTTTTCTAAATACAGAGTGACTGGGAGAGTGTTATTATTTCCTAGTTACCAAAATGTCTTGAAAGGCTAGACAGTTATTTGCCTCTAACTCCATAGTAATTTGTAATTTAAGGTTTATGAAGTTAGGTGGTCAAGAAATGCATTGATCTTATCAGATGTTAAGATTGTGAAAGTATCATACAGATAATGCTTACTTTTGGAAAAATAAGAATGTAGTGAACAAGGTCTAAATTTTCTCTCAAATTTACTTGAACCAATTATCTACTCTGGTAGTAAAGAATGAATAGCTAGTAAAAAGGTATATATAATATCTAAAAAGTAACTAAAACACTTCATAAAATATGTTGTTTTAATCTAGCAGATATCACTGACTAAAAGATTTTCTTAGTCTGCAGAATGTGGAAATCATTTTCTAAAACCATCTAAGTTTTTCAGCTTTCAAATTTTTCTTAGAAGATTAGTGACATTCAATAAAAGGTGAAGATATTTTATGATACCATTTATTTAATGGTTAGGCCAGTACATAAATATAATTTGACATCTTAAATTATAATCATGGTTAACATTATGTATTGATGACTTATACCTTAGGTACCATATTTGTACAATTATTATTAATAGGTACAAGTTAATTTCGAAACAATTATCGAGGAAAATAAATTACTAGTATTCATCAAAATTTCGAGTGTACTTTATATTTAAAAGATCTAAGCTATCACATTGCATATTATAATTCCGTACAAATTTCATACTTTACAGATATTGGCAAGAGACGTAAAAACAAAATATAAATACATCCATAAATTCTATAGAGAGTGAAGTTATAGAGAGATACTTAACCAAACAAAAGTTTAATGCAATTTGCCATACTATAACGAATAGTAAACTGTTCTTTCTATTCATCATTGCAGCCACCGCGTGCGATGCTCTTAAAACACAGCAGGGTAGCAGTCTTCGTCACGTCTAATGGATACAACCTTCACATGCACTCATTGAGATTACAACTTTAAAGATTTACCAAGTATTGGCATATATTTGATAAAAATAATTAACATCGGGCATACAGAAATTATTTACACTATTGTGCACATTTTTGTACTTTATTATAAGATTCACATGAAAATGCGTTAGAAGTCCAATTGTCATCCGAATGTTCATCACACACACTGCAAGTGCTTCTTTCACTTTAATATAGCCTGTCAGAAAAGTCTCACTTTATTTACACATCTGTCCATAAAATTTTTCTTTCGCTTTGTCTGCGTGGCAGCGTTTAGAGGTGTGGACAAGGTATTTTTCGCGTGTGTTTTCTCGTCTGCTTCTAAGATGCCTTCACAGCTCCGACATCTGCGTGACGTTGCACTACTTTCTGCAGAGGCTATAGCATCGTTACTCTCCACAAGTCTCTCGGGAAGGCTGCACAAAGCTTTGACAGGCGATGCTGATTTCGATGTGTTGCAACTACCAGGCAATTGTTCGCAGCTTTGAGAAGTCGTCGGCAATGATTTTTCTACAGATGATTGACGACTCCTTCGGGGCCTAAAAAAATTATAATTGTTAGCAAATAATTGTATAGATTGTTTAGCCCTTCATCTCTCAATATAGCACCTAAAGATTAGAATTAGTGGTGAAATATGAGATTTTTAAGATATTTACCTAACAGGCGGCAGGGTGTGCGTGGATTCTAGTCAATCGGTCTTGTCACTGGTGCGGCTCTCGCAAGAGGCCATGCGCTGGTAACTGGGCGGGCCGCGGCCGATCGCAGCGGTGCCCGGCGTAGCGACGTCGCCGCGCCCGCGCAGCCCGCCCTCCAATCGCGTCGCAAGATTTGATTTGCCGCGGAGAAAACTATTGCACAAACAAAACAATTATATTGTGTAAACAAAACTATTTTTAGATTTTCTGTTTTGTACTTAAAGATCCAAAAACGGGAATATGGCTGCTTACAAAGCGAATTAAAAGTCATTGTTTTAATAACCATGTGTGTAAGATATGAACTTTTAGCAATATATTTGTATGTTGCTAAATAACGGAATATACGCATCAAATAAGATTCTTTTAGTAGCCCACCGAGACTATTTAGGGCAGCTTATGAAAAATCATGATAATTCGCTTACTGCCCTAATTTATTAATAATTTTATTTGGGAATTGCGCTGCACTTCATATCGAACGTTATCGGTAGATACAGTTTAAATAATAACATACTGTATTTCAATCAACACAGCTATCAGTTAAAAATCATACACACCTTTCTAGTTTCTCGACGCAGGCGTCCTGGTAGTCGTGTATCCACCGAATGCCGTTGAAGTGGCACACGGCGCGCATGTCCTCTGGCAACTCCTCGGGCTCGGGCCATTCGAAGTTATCGATGATGGGTACGATGTTGCACTTTGATTGTAACGCCGCCACTATCTCCTACAATTAGAAAAAAAATATTGAGACTATAAAGCAATTAAATAACTCTCTGGCTACCACTTCTCCTGCATATTACTAACTTATAAATGGTCACCGTTTGCGAAATACTTTATTTTGTTAACATAGCAGGTCATAAAAAATAATCTTCGTTCTTGTTTTTATCATGTCTTTTATTTGTCGTGTTATCTAAAACACTAATGTATTATCATCTATTTTTGTAATTTGTATAAAGTATTTGATATACGTACCCGATGTACCCAGTCTTTTTGTTCTGTGTCATGTTTACACCTTTCGAGGGCGTTGGGTGTCAACACTAAGAGGAAATTTTTCGCGTGTCTTATACTCTGCAGCAAGTTATTATCAAACTTCCCGGCCTCTAATCTCTCCACGTCGATGAAAACCGTGAAACCGCGAAGCTGGAGATGAACCTTTAGCAGACTCGCGAGCTGAGAACCGTTCGATCGCCGGTAACTCACGAAAACATCTAGATTTTTCTCCATGTTCTCTTCTCCTTTACTTGGTAATGTGCTTTCATAAACTGTAACAATTATCAAACGTAAATAATTTAAGTTTCTTTTAAGAGGTATTTAAGTTTTAGTAGCTTAAGTTATTTTCTATATCCACTTCAGGAACTCTGACAGACATGAAAAAAAAATTGCGAAATGTTATCAATTGGCGAAATTGAGATATTTATGATTCTAAAAAAATAAATCAGAGAAAAAATGTAAAATACAGTAATAGGAAGCAAGCACTTGTGTATTTCTTGTTGTATGGACATGTTTATTTAACCTTATAACATAATTAATATAGATAAATTAAGGCTTTACAGGAAAACAAACACGTATTTAATAGTCTCTTGACGTCTTACATATTATACACAGGTAATTTGTTTTAGCAATGAACTCAGTTTTACGATCTACAGGTAGCGTTTGTGGGCGTATAAATTTACATCGAATTGCGCAATATTATGCCATTTGTACTAATACAATAATGATAAATGTTTTGTTATGTTTTGATTATTACACTTTAAAAAAACTAAAATTTTACAGATTTTATCTGGTTTATTAAACTATTTATTACAGCACCCCAAAAATTTAAATTTAGTTTTATTTATATAAAATTAAAGTTCCGAGTCATTTAAAAATTAAAAGGATATAACTTTGGTGGTTAGCTAGCCAAATGTAATTTTAACTGTGTCTATATTTTCTACATTGATTAAATGTTGCAATCACCTCGTATTGCATTTAGGATCCTCAGTCTATGTATGCTGTTGACGATTCGGCACTCGTTCTCCAACTGCTCGTCGCTCAGTCCCCGCATCGATTCCTTGTCGACGCCCGCGTTTAGCATCGAATAAGTGTATATAGTATATTCAGGTCCTATGGTCTGTAGGAATTCGTTCAGGCTGCCGGTGTCCCTAGAAGTGTAATCCGCCATTTTCTTCAACTGTTGAAGTTCTCTTGTGAATCTGGAAAGATTTTTTCACTGTTATTCCATGTTACCAATCAATAACCTTTATTTCAAATGCTATTGATTACAATATATGAAATGATTAATAATAACTGACAACCAAAACAAAAAATAATTTATTACCATGACAGTATAATACCTTTTTCGTTTGATTCCGTTTTGCAAACCAATGTCTTCTTTGAGATTATCTTCACTTATTTGTAATAGTAGGTCACCATCGACTCTACTCTCCTGGAAATTGCTAGCGTATTCAGCGAATCCAATCTGTTTCACCCATTCTCTAACGTCTTCTATCGACCATAAGGGGACCTGCTGCGACAGTTTATGAGGAACTTCTTCGCCTATGAGCCTCAATGCTTGGGCCGCGTACTTCGACGCGACTGCGTTGGGACAGCTGGCAACTTTCTTTAATGACTCAATAGCTCCAATTTCTCTAAATATTTCTGTATTTCCTTGTTGTTTCTTTATTCCCGCCTCCATGCAAAAATGGAATGCAGCTAAATTCCGTGCCTCCTCCCTTTTTGAACTTAACACTGGAACTAATTTTTGCAACCAATTCTTGCTTTGTCCATGCGCATGCGCCAAATTAGATTTTGCAAACTCAGAAGGGTTGTGAGACGTAACGAATGGTTCTACTAAATCTAAGGTGCCCGATTTTAGTACCGCGGCTTCAATCTCTTTATTAGCCACCAGCACAGCAATGGCTAAACACGCGTAATATTTGATGTTATCGTCATTGTGAAAGGCCAAGGGAAATAGCCACATAGGAACTTTTCTTTTGATCATTGCCTCTTGATTTTCCGCACCGCCATACAGTGATAAGTTTGCAAGTGCCGTCGCACAATGCCTTAAAGTTTCAACGTCGGCCTTTCTACATTCAAACAGAACAGCATCCAAGCCTCCCAGTTTAATGACGTCACTACAGGTACCTTCACTGTGTTTAAACAAATGCTCCAGTATACCTGTGCGTATTCTCGAATGTTCTACAGAATTTGCGTATTTAGTACAAACGCAGGCGACATTCACAACTTTTTCTAAACCGTTTTCGACTACGTGCGCTCTATTTTCAGTTGTAAGACATTGTTCTAAAAGCTTCGCAGAAGAGAACTGTAATTCTGGGTTATTCGATTCCAAGCAATTTTCCATCAATATGTCCAGACCGCCGGATGTTCGTAAAGTGTTACACAAGGAATATCCTAATTCATGACCATACGTCGGTACTGCCCAAGCTCTTCTCATCATCTCATTTAATTTGTTGAAATGCACTGATGCGTTCTTGATATCAATTTGGTTGCTTTTTATGGAATTAATAAATGCATTCATTCGAGACGAATACTTCTGTATCGCTAAATCAACGTCTTTTTGATTTGAGTTTGCATTTAATTTATCTAAATCCTCAAACGTTAAATTTGTTAAATCTTCATCGCCGGGTTTGATCGTGCCGTTTAAAAGTTGACTCATCTGAAACGACAATGTATGGTGTTAGAAATCAAATTCAGTGTAATTTACACTTACATCAGCTTGTCAAGCTATTGTTAATGTGTTTATATAATTTGATGCTCCTGTTATCTGATCGGATAAGGTGAGCGGATGAGAGTTACATAGCGGGAATCGCATAGTATTTTGCTATTTACTAGGAAGTAAATGCCTATCCCGTACTGATTTTGGCCTTATTCTATTATTCCCACAGCAGTTGCGGTAGTGATGGAGCCTTAAGCCACATCTACCGTAGAACCCCGTTGTACAAATGTGGATTAAAGGCAACAGCCACGTATCAAATAGCGTGGCTATAAACCCAAAAAAAAAAGGCAAGGCAGTAAGGCGCACTGTATGTTCCGGCACTAGTTCGATTTTCAATGATCCTGCCATAAAATGGCGAAGAGTCAACATTCTGGACGTTTTCATTATAATAGTATATACATTTTCTTCAAACTGTTATCGTACGTACGTCGGTTATATGACATTGTGTTCTCGTTCCAAACAAAGAATTTTTGTTTACTTTTCTCATTATCTAAAGTTTCCGAATATTCACGAAGATTGTATAAAGAATTTATGAGACATAATAACCATTATAGCTATGATAAAAAAGTTATATTCATTTTACTCACTTGTGAGGAAAGTAATGTGGATTTTGTTGACAAGTTTTTACTCGAGATAGTCATATTAGAATGTGCTACACTGGAGTGTTCCTTGTGACTGAATATACCGCTCGAAGTGACGGTTTGCCTTGCTTGTGCTGACGCCATGGCTTTCTTCTCGGCACTGAATGCTTCCGTTTGCAGTCTCGAGCTTGTCGCCGACATATTGTTTGCTTCCTGAGCTGTCACTTCACCAGCTTTTAACGATCTTTGCTCCTGAAAAATTAACAATTAGGTCTTTAAGTATTTTGTACGTGTAATTTGTAAGAAGATATAGTGTGAATTCTAAACTTCCGCTTTGATCAACTTAAATGGTCTTATCACAACATCACTCTTATTTTGACATATTTAGCGCGCTCACTATAGTAACGTGATTCATATAGAATATTCGATAGTTACAGGAATAATGATACGCAATTTAGGCCGCGAACGTCGCTTAGAAGACATTATCAACTTAATCGAGCACGTTCCGACACGAAAACTGTATAAATACTGAAATTGAAAATACGCGTCGACGGCTGCAAGCGGTCTGGATATAGGCCAATCGCGCGGAACCCGTGGGCATTGCGATTATTTTAAAGTTTGTGTACAGACGTGCGCTGGCGTCACGACGTTTTCGTAAGGCCTTGTAATAGAATTTTCCAAAGACGAGCGTATTACCGAAGGGTTGAGCGGGTTGGGTGGGTAACGCGAGAGGACGCGCCGGTGCACGGGCCAAGGAACTGACCCCCCGCCCGACATTCCGTTACTATATTTAAAGCAGTCTATTCGCGTATCAGAGCGCGTGCGCAATACCACTTCCGTGTGTTGCTCGCGCGCTACGGTCAGGCGCGGACTGAGACAAGCATGGTGCGTCGACGATAAGCGTGAGATTATGAGTAAGCCTCGGTCACAGCACCGTCGGTCTGTTCATGTTTACATTAATTACGTGGCGGGAGCTGCTCGTCAGCTTGTAAACGCATGTGCGGCCTAAGCATTACATTCTCACCGCTCTTGGAGATCCACCGCGCTTGAACACTCTTGCCGTCCACGCCACGAAACGAGCCATGTTTACTTCTGTATCATATTAAATCTCCCATGTGATCGTCGCAAGGAGCGACTGCAAACTGACTTTATCCCTAACGCGTAGCCTTGGCGCGACGGAGAATATCGATCGGTCTCGTACACGCGAGGTCGCGTCCTTCGGCCCGCCTTTCTGACTCCAACTTCGTTTCAAACTATTCTAACTAAACAATTTTTTCATAATTTGTAATAACTACCTCATTATTCCCCTACATATCTACCTCGCGATTCAGTATTAACGTTTCGCATAGATGTTTAATACCCATATATATTGTTTATATTTACAAGTTCTATCAAACTTTTGTTGTCTGTGATTGGTCACAAACAATCGGTTGATGACAATTATACATGCCCTCAACGTAATTGTTGTGTAATCCAATTAATGTAACATGTTACACTATTACATTAATACTTAGTTGTGTAGGCGTTTTAGTTTGGGAGGAATTCCTTACTCAAATATTTGTAATACTAAAATCATATTCAAAGTTTCACAGCTTTTTCAAATAAAGCTAAACAATCAAAATTCTACAAACTATTACAGATTATTATACAGTACATACACGGTAATATTTTAGACATTATTGTATTCATTAAAACGTGAATTTTTGCTCAAGAATATTATGTATTATTTATATTAAGAGTATCACTTCATTTTATAATTACAGGGAATTGCAACTGCCGAGTTGTATTATAATGACAAAAGTACTAAGTGTACTTCTATAGTTTTTGTTTTACATTAATTGAATGTGTGAAAGAAAACTACTTCTTACTTACTTGAAGATAGGCGTCATTCTGCTCCGCAGTCAGCCCTTCCGCTTGCAACAGTCGGTGCGAGGCGCTGGCGGCACTTCGCTCCGCATATTGCATATCGCCATGTTGCAACCGCCTCATCCTCGCACTGTTGGCTGCGGAACGTGAAGCACTGTACCCATCTGCTACCACTCTGGTGGAACTAGCTGATGTCACTCTTGCCGCACTGTACTTTAACTCATTAGCACTACTAGAGCCCACAGCAACATTGTTACCGGCGAGCATACAAGATTTATCACTAACAGGGGGCGGTGTATCTGATTCCGGAAATGTAACCAAAGGCGCATCCCCAGTGATATCGCCTATATCGCCCATGTCACTATAATCACCCATATCATCGAGGTCTCGGATATCCGGCAAGTGCCTGTCATCTTGATCTACTATGTTCTCCATCGAGCTTCTTAGTCTGTAAAAACAAGTTTACATTTGTGTAATAACACGTAAAAGTTTTATCGCGTAAATTTTACTTAAAATTTTACAACACAATTTTCAACAATAGATTATTAAAGACGGTTCCGCGAGAATAGTACTGTTGCTTTTGTACCTCGGCGAGAAACTGAAAACATGCGCGGGGAAGCGGCAGATGGAAATTGGCCGGGAGCCAGGGTTCAGGTGAGCCAGCACGCCTGTTATCTCAAATACTCATTGACAACGTGCAAAAATATTGACACGTATGTCACATGCGTTACCGTTACGTAAAACTTAAAAATGAAAAGACGCGTATGAATCATTAGCTAACGTACCTTTGTCCGAAATTAAGAGCAGAACTGCTAAGATTCTTCATTTCTGAAATTGAGCTCTTTAGTTCTGTCAAATCTGATTTCATAGAACTTGCTTTCATTTCTGAAGCAGTCCTGTGCTGAAGACGCTGCGATGAGCTTTGTACGCGCTGGCTCGACGCCGCGCTACTGGATGTTGTGCTCGAAACCATCTGTTGATGAATACATTTCATTATTTGCGGTCATTCCTTTACAATGTTTACATCGATGCTCCGTAAGATAACAAAGAAAATATACAATACATCATGTATAAACTACGACTCATCGTATGTAAACAAGATTATTAACCTTTGCTTCGATAACGGTATCTTCTTTGTAGGAAAATATAGAAATTCCGTCTTGCACAATGGTGTTTTGGTGACTAGTCTGATAATTTGAGCCGCCGTTCGCATACGTTATCTAGACATGAACTGAAGTTCAGTGGCATTGCCAGAGGTACGTACATGCCGCCGTCACGCCCCTTGGCGGAACAGCGATAGAAGTAAATAGTAACGGCTAATAGAAACGAGGGAGAACAAAAATAAAGTGGTGATCTAAAAATACATCATCCGCCGAGAAAATACAGGTCGGCTCATGTAAACACTAATATAATAAAACAAAATATTATTCACCTTTCAACACGCGATAGAAGATAAAGCTTGTAGTTAGTTATAGCTGATCAATTACTTTGTAAAGTGCAACTATTTACTAACCAGTAATATTTATTACATAATTTGAAACAGTACTTAACGTGTAATGATTTAATGTTCCATAAATGAACGGAAGGTTTCGATTTTTTGGTAGTGTATACCGTGATCTGAAGGTAACGTTATGACTCATAGAATGTGGGTGAGATGCAATTCGAAGAACAGTGACCTTGAAAGACAAATAAGGTGTTTTTCTTAAAGAAAAAGTTTCACTGATGAGCACACACACCATTTGCTTTGTGTTCTGCCAATCCTATTTATTTATAGGTAGAGATGTTTGGAGTTTATTACTTAGGCGATCAATTTGAGAATTTAAATATTTTAATTATTAGTTTTTGTAAGACACATGTTTTATAAATATGTGTAAAATCATAATACCAGTACATATAGTGAAATTAAAATAAAAACTGACTTGGTTTTACATGTTAACTTTTTATAATCGGCCAACTTATGGAATGTAAATTGAAATTTTCTACACTCTTTCTTGGTATAATAAGTTGCATTTATGACTCATAAAAGTTATTGAAAATCTTAATCACTGCAGTATTTATATTTTTTGAAACATATCTTCCAAAAACATTTAAACAACTAGAACATAGAGATTTTCTTTTGTGTATTGAAAGTAATCATATTTACAATAAGCATCAACAATTTATCGTATATAATGTTATTGATATATTATGCAAAGGTTTTAGTAAATTTTCTCGCAGTCGGCCAGTTTAGCGAAGTAGTTCTATAATTTGCTAGTAATTTATGTTTTTATAATAGTTAGTATAAATGTAGTATAAATGTTTATTCTACCAAAACAAATTGAATAGTTTTTTTTCAGACTAGTATTTCAGTTCAAAAGTGTTAATTATTGTACACCCAAACTTCTCCGCATGTATACAATAATACCAGTTTATTTATTTAAAAAAATAAAAGGTCACATAGCTATTTATTATACATTATTAATGAAAGATTATTTAACATTAATTATTTAAATTTAAGAGAGTTATCATTATTCATTTAAATGCATCGAATCTTATTAGAAATTAGGATGTACACAAATACATCCATTGAAAATGTTTGCATTTCTAGTATATTATTTTTCTTTTAAATTTTTAAAGTAACATCTGAGTAATCGAATTTAAATGCTTTAAGTCGTACTTTTTATAATATCACTACAACAGGGATTAAATATTTAATCTGTGTACATCTCGACGCTAACAACACGGACCTAGGTCCTACGTTACTCCACGCTCTGCTTGGCAGGCTGCCAGGCACACCGGGGAGGCATGCATCGGCGTCGGACGGTCGCCGCCATTGCAAGCGTTAACAAACAATCAAAATAACATTTCATCTTTTATCAAACTAATGATACTTCCCATTCCATTTCATATGAGATACAAACATATGTTATAATATTATGAAATATTGGCACAAGTCCAACGGTGTAAATAGACTATATATTATTATATTCTCATACATCTATTTAAACGTATAAGAAACCTTAGTAATGTACTAAGCGCTGCTTTACTGCACAATATCAAGCAAAACGCTAAGGAGGGTATCATATAGACAGACGTTGTTTTTTTTTTTATAATGCTCTCCATCTAATTGATGATTTTTACAGCTTTATCGTATTCAAGGCAGAATATACAAAGATAATATGTACAAAGATAAACATTTTGTTTAATAAGGAGATGAGAAGAGAATGATAAAGAGAGAAATAAAGTACGAAAAACTGGCGGGTGAAAAATGGAAGAGGTAACCGGGTATATCAATATAAGCGATACGCTAATTGATGAATGGGCAAGAATTACATGATCGTCGGTGAGGGGAATAGCCTTGATCGAGTTTAAACTTGTTTCTATACTATTACCCTACACATGTACAGAATCAAACTGCGCGTCTTTCCCCTACGACGCAATAACAACGCCCATGCGATTTAACAGAGTAATTCAACGAAGTCAGGTCAGCGCGAGTCAATGAGAAATCCAAAATGACTGGCGCACCGCGTAGGCGTGCTAATTCTAAATGTCTGCTAACACACCTTACGGTACGATAAGAATACAATATTACGGCCTCGAGTTTTTACAAACAATAGGTAAGCTATATTGTACTTATTTTCAAGGCGTATTCGTTTTATTTTATTTATTTTTCACGTAACCACGCCGGCCGAATTCAAAATAAACCGGCAATTTTATAAACCGGCCGAGGTCGCGCCGAAATAACTCGTCTTCTATATAAACGTAAACTAGAATTACCGCGGAAGTTATAATGCTTTATTAAAGATACTAATGTTGACAATTTAGTTCGAACTTGTTAACTTTACAATTTTTATAGCAAAAAAAGCAATTTTCAATCAATGAAGACATTCAACTGAACTGTATAATACGCGTGGCTACTGTTTGTTACTGTTTACGATCTCCTTGCAAGAGAGACCTTCCACTAGTAAACAAATCGGAGCATGTTATGTTTAATACATTTTCTTCCGTATAAACCATTCAGTTTGTTATATTAGCAGACACAGGATATTGTAAAGAATTACATGTTGACACTTTCATAATTATATTGTAAATGTAAGTGTATTTGGAAACTATCCTGGGAACGTAATGTTGTAAGTTTAGTCCTTTTTCTTATATAATTGACTTTGAATTAAAATTATTACACTGAACTTTGTCTACATATACAATTTCTACAAATTATCATATTCCTAATTAATCGTTGCTGTTGTAGTACGTGATTTTTATGATTATAATATGCGTGAATACATATTGATTTCATCTTTAATTTCTGATTACATCGAAGGTCAACCGTGTGAATATGCCATTTGACCATAAGTCCGCCTTTTTCAGCATATCTTTCTAATATAGTACAAAAATGTTATTACTTAATAAGTTATTTTTACCTGTTGTGAAGAAGAACTCGTAACCTGCGTGTTGAGTGTTTGGTTCTGACGAGAGGCGAGGCTGCTTTTCTTCAAATTCTCCATGACGGAGGCCAAGTCCTTGGCGCTGCCGTTGTGCTTCAGACTGTTGTTCCCATCCAAGTTGAATTCCGGTATCTACATATAAAAAACACAAAGTAATTAGATAGCTATAAAAGTAATCCGATTATCGTAGTTAGGAACGAAGGTCGACCAGGTAAGCGGAATCATAAATTACTTTTTGAACATTTAAGTATATTGTGTTCCTAAAAGTCATTAACATTCTACTGGGTTATAAAATTAATGATTTACTTCATAATGAAAATCGTTACGAGACAATGAAAAGTTATAAAACTATTGTTATCCAGTCTATAGTGGTGTTTGTGGATTACCGAGGCAAGCACAATCATGACCAGACTACAACACTTAAATTTACCGGTTACACTGTTTCTATTAATGATCAGCTTAAATTTTTTATTATTACTGATTTTTATGAATTCAAGTTAAAATTTACTGTATGAGATTTACAGTAAGCTTAGTAAATTTAAATTTTCAAAATGCATTACAAATACATAATTCAAATGCAGATAAATAATATTCTTTATATTTCATAATTTGACAATTTTTTCACAAATGATAAATACTTCTTAAATTACTCCAAAAACGTGAATATTTTCATATCAACGAAAATATAAAAAAAAATTACTTGAACAGGCAGACGTACATAAAGAAAAAAAAGTGTTTTTGGGTTAAGGACAACATTAACATTCATATGATTTGAATAATAATTGTTATTTAAGTACTACAAACCAAAAAAATTCAAACAAGAAAAATACGTGGGATATTTATAGATTCAAATGGGAAAAAAATATTCATTTGAATCTATAAATATTGTGCTGAAATATTTTATAAAATATTTATGCGGCTCTGCAATGCACGGGTTCAAGACACGAGGTTAAGAAATATCCTTTAACATTATCCACAATTATCCACAAGGGACGTCACTCACACTGCAGCGCTATCTGATGCCCTTGACACAAAAAAAACTGTTCAGAATTATTTCGTCGCTGGCTTTTATCATAATGGTTCATCGACACGCTACTGCAATTATATATTACAACTAAAACTACCAGTTGTAGGAGATGTAAAAAATCTACTTCCGATAAGTTACTAATTACTGATAACAGCTTAAGAGTTAGACTAAGCTTATTTCCCAAATAAAGAGTAAGATGTTGTAACTAAATTGCAATAAGAAATTCATCGTTTAAACGACAGACATAAACGTTTCAATTAAAAACAATAAAATTTTACTGTTAAGTGTTACAACTGATATTAATAATGATGCGGTAATATTTCACGTATGGCTTAACAAGTGTGTTTCTCAATAATGTATGTATAAATCATATGATCATAAATCATAGTAACAATAATTAAACTGATTCTTTGCTCCCGTACCGTTACTTTTATTACTATTCCGGGAACACGGCTGTTGCTTCGAATTCAGAGCAAGGACAACGCATTGCACTTATTGTTAGTGAAACGGTTGAATAGGGTCAAAGAAACCATTGGCGGCGTAATGTGATATCTATTCGTGAGTCATCGGATACTCCGGTATTACTATCAATCAGAAACACGGCTCACGCGCTCAAGTGGCGAACGCGAAGCATCGCAACGCGCATACTAAACCCGCCTACACAAGAAGCCTTCCAAACCCCGCAATCAAAATATGCCAATCACCCGCATTCACAAGCACTCCATCAATTAGTAACGATTCAACACAAAAGATAACGATTATTTGTGAACTAACCTCATTATCAAACGTTCACGCTTGAACTTTACATTATCATCAAACTAGTGTTGATACAAGTTTAAACAGATTTCGGCAAGAGCGTCATCGTTTTAAATATCTCTAACGTGAGATATATTCTTGTTTAACGCAATTGTAACGATAGTTAATTGGAGTTGACATGCGATGATTACCATCGTTACGGAGACTCCGTCCGTGATTAGAATGACGCGACATGACGCGGATAATGCTGATGTCATAATAGTCTACTGATACAGCGTCATCATGCAAATTTAAAACAACCAATATTTTAAGTGATTTACGAGATTTTTTTTACAAATTACCGTTACTTTAACCTAATCATCTCTACTTAAACGGTTATTAGAAGACGCCAAAGTAATTAAATGTTAATTTAGATGTTGTTTGTAGTGAAAAAAATATATTATCAACGTGTTCTCTAGCAAAGATTTAAGGTATTTTTAAATTATTGCATGAGTATTGATATATCAAAATAAAGTACAAAATCGTGGGAACGCTTTGCGTTTCGCGGAAATCTTCTAGTAACAAAATTGAAAACATGTTAATCTGTCTACAAGGTAATAATAATAAAAATGAGCACAAAATTTAATCTATTTGCAGTATTGCTCGGTTTTCTGTTCGTTTTTTAGTATTTCAACTGAGCCCTTTAACGGATACTTTATATAAATGAATATACAGTGTATAAATAGCAACAGGTATATTTCCAATAAATATGCAAATACATATAAAGACACTTTTGTTACATTTTTACTTAATTTAGAATTACGTCATTATTAAGTCACATCGAAAATATGTCGGAATGCTATAAAAAATAATATGGAATAATAATCGAGTCACGAATTGACGTGTCTTCGCATACCACAGGGGTGATTACATAATGATTTCATTGATAAGCCTGTTATCCTGCGGCCTGATGACTAATATACTGTTGATGTAAAAAAGGCAACCCGTCTCTGTAACGTAACAGGTCAATTGTGACTAGGTGTGACTCATGCTTCGGAGAAGTTTCGTCACAGTTCCAGAGACATTACGTGGATTACGTTTCACTGTTGTGCTCACGTCACCCAATTGAAGTGTTTACACGCGTCACGGGAGCTCTGCATATGTTCAGTAACGTGGGCAAGGTCTAATGTACGGATCATATAATGGTACTAATGACAAAGTTAGTCAGAACGTTTGTCTTAGTTAATTAAATAAATTTTATTGAATGGAATCTTATAAAAGGTTAGTAACCTTCGATGAATGAAAAAAGCTTTAAGTTACTTATCAGAAATTATGAAAGAAATTATTAAAATATTTAAGAGATCGTTTAAAATCGCAAGTTTTACTAAACCTAGGTATTTTACATTTTTATACGCTTTGTGATTCAAACGCTTCAAACTTTAGGCGACCTTGAGATAAAAGCGTATATATGTAACAAATAAAAAACTAACCGTCTATATGTCCTCGGCTAAAATTAACATTCAAACGACTAACTCGGTATAAACAAATTCGATTCATAATAATATAATAGTTTAAATGAATTATAAGGCAATATACATTCGCCTCATGCTACAGCTCTGTCCACTTCGCGGTATTGCTTTCACGACTCTTGTCATTCATGTGGTGTTTTGGTATTTGATTAGTGACTTTCCGGACACCGCACGAACTTTAAGCTTGAAGGTAGGTTGCTATTGAAAGGTAATAAGCGTTAAAATATTCTATATTAGTGCCAAACGTACTCTAATGCATTCCTAACCGAGAGACGTTGCTGTGGAAGGTTGACATGCACAATAGCTGGCGGCAGACAGTGTTATTATGCACTAAATAAGGTTGAATAGATTATCAGATGTGTCAATGTTTAAGGTTTCGCTCTCTTACTAAATATATATTTTTATTAATAACTCACGAGGGTGTGTTGCGCTAATTGTTTCGACAATCCATATTTTGTTAAGGATTTCTATTTTGAGTTTTAATCGGTGCCATAGTTTCACAGGCGATACGCAGACTATAAAATCAACAGGAAAAAAAATATTTATTAGAAGCTCTTTGTACACTTGATATTTAATGGAAGTATGAAAACAGGTTTCATTTATTGATTACTTGACAACTGTCTGATATTCCTGTGAAACTAACGACTTAGTTATCATAGTTAAATTGTCCTTCCTTGTTTCAAAGCCGTCGGCAATTTCCTTACTTTTAATCGTAACTAATAGACTATAAAAAATCATATGTTAAATAGAGTCAAGACAGAGAAAACAAGAATTTATATCGAGATACATATACATAAATTATATTGTATAAAAAAAAATATTTATATTATATATTCTTAAGTCTTTATCACATTTCTCTTATCCTGTCAGAGATCGTTGACAGCGTTAAGAAATGCTAGCCAGGAAACTTATGAAATGTCGTTTACAAAAATTACTGAAGCTTTTGCCAAACAAAAAATTAAAAAGCGAATAAGAGATAGGTGAAGGAATAAAACAAAATGTCATATAGTCCTACGAATTGTTTACAGTATGTTTAATGCAAAAAAAATAGGTTTTAAGCAGTATACATAATTGACAATTTAAATTCTTTAGTGTTGTTTTAGAATAAAAAACTGATATCATTAAAAAAAGTAATTCCCATTACACTTAGTATAAAATATTTGGTGATTTCTCTGTGAATTTATGAAATAGAAGCCTCAAAATTACGTTTAATTAAATCATAAACGCACACCATTCTTTGATACACTACTATCAACAAACTTGTTTGAAGTTTCACGTCATTTGTGCTTGAGTTACTTAGTGAGAGCAAAATAAATGACGCTAATATACTAATGCTATTACATGAATAAATACTCAAATAATTTTTATTAAAAATATGAGATAAATATACAAAAGCCTGTTATAGTATAAGTATCCGTAAACATTCATTGAAACAGTTTGTGATAAACACGAAATTTATTTTTGTTTAAATTTTAAAAACTAAATCAACCTTAAATATCAAGGACGTAACAAATTACTAGATTCTTTTATAAAATATTTTATTAACAATAAACCAGTCAGATCAATAAGGTATTGTATAAATCACGATAATAAGTGATCGATATGTTCTGCATAGACTATAGCTATATAATAAGTGCAATATTCTGTTACTGTTAAATTGTTACAGTACAGATATTCTCCGAGTTTCCACTGATAGCGGTAGAATAGTGCCAGCTCGAGGAGTAGTGGAGTCGAATATAATAGCTTTACCTTGTATTGCGCCAACAATTAGGCCCAGCACTGACCGTAACGTCCATTCAATGTCGGCGGACACATATCGCACAATTATATTAGCAAATCAATAAGTTTATTGTTATCTATTTGAACACTGTCAATCTCTTATCATCGTCACAACTGTGCCGCGATGTGTGCAGCTGAATAGTTTCGTAAACGTGCCGACCTGACGATGGCAGCGGCCAGACTGCCGGCCGGCCGATCGCAAAGCGCAAACTTTAACTGGCGACCACAATGGCTAATTAGAATGGCGAGTTTTGCCGCGGGGACTGGGAGGTGGAACAAGGGGGGTAACTCCACCCACAAACCTTTGCATCCGCCTCATGAACTACTCCGACGAGACGACCTTATCACCGTCTCCCTATCAAACTGACAAGATCGCTATAGATAATCTTGAGTGGTCTTACATATTGTCCTTTTAATGTCACGCACGCTCCGAACTTGACGTCTAAACCTATATCTCCATGCCTATTCAATCCCTCATGTAACGCAAAACAAAACAGGTTTTCAATTTTATCGTTTGACCTATATCGTTTAGGACAAATGTAGACGTCAATCGTATTACATTACTGACAACAATATACTATAAATTATAAAAAACATAAGGTCTATAACAATGTATGTAAAATGTAATGAAATTAATTTAAAATTTCTAATGTGAAAACTCGCTTCGCACGGTTCCTGGTTAAAAAAAAAACCAAGTGAGGGAAGGGAGCGATGCCGATAATTCTGTCGCGGTGATGAGTCAATAACCTTTCAATGTCAGCGAGAGACTACGAATAGCGAATGGTCATTGGATAATTAAAGATATAATATAAACATTAATTTCCTTTGAAAAGCCGATTTTACCTAACGCGTTTGAAATGTATGCGGTTATGTCCACTTGAGTAATGATTTTATCACTTTAAAACGTCAACACTGCGGAATGATTACTATATTATCATTGATTGTACAATTCCGTTAATTGTTTAAAGGTGAAGTTGTTTCATTTATGCAACATTTATCTTGTTATGTAATTAACTTGTTTTTTTTTTTTTTTACCAAATATTGCGCTTAACAAATTTCAATGTACATTTAAATAATATTGCCGGAGTGAACGACTCATGCTAAATAATATAAAGTACTCGCATTTAATGTAAGCAATGGGTGAGCAGAAATCAGTGATTTATAATACACGTGAAGTATAACGAATGTAAGAATTCGTCTCACTAGGCTGCAACAAATTAAATGTTTACAAAGTTCATGAGTAAGCAAGCGACTGCCTTATTCATGTTATAGAGAATGGGAAACAGTTAACCTATGATTTTACCGTAAATAATCTATTCAACACTGAGAATTTAGAAGTTAGTTATAACGAAAATGTTTAATTATCAAACTGAATTATTCCCTATACATTTTGGGCTATGTAATTCTTTTACTTAACCATTCATCGATTCATCATAAATTACTTATCACATATTATATATTCAAACCGTAAGATCTACTGCAACTATATCATATATAGTCTCTGATGATGTATAGTGCTATTAGTCGTTTGACCGACTGATACAGCTTAATTTGGTACTGGGATTGTGGACCCGGAGTCCACGGCTCAATATAACTAACTACTAAACTACTAAAGTTAAAGTTAACTTTTTTAAACTACTAAAATTGTGTGCTTATATCAGCAAGGTATGCCAGAACAGTGCTGTAAGGATCAATACAGTTAACATCTCTACAGAAAATGTATTTGCAATTGCCATTTTCGAGGAATGTTGCAGTCATCACCAAATTGTTAAATTTATTCATTACTGTAGTAACCTATTATGAGTCTTTTTACCAAAATAGTGTTGCGATGTTTAATTATGTAATTTCTATTCTGGAATTACTAACACCGTGCAAATACAGGGCGCGGTTAATAAAATAAATTTATTTTTTTACATCTTTACTTGCACACCACAAAAAAATTACAAAAAGCGGGCTTAATGCCATAAAACAATCTCTTCCTATTAATATGGGATTGAGCAGAGTAAGGGTGCAGGGAGCAATAAACGGGGTCCGAAAAGTGAAAAACCTGTTGATTACTAATGTTTAAATTAATATATCTGAAAAGCTTTTTACCAGGTGGTAGGTCTCTGTTGCCGGAGACCGTCTGGGTGGGTACCACCGCAGCTCCTATTTCAACCGCCAAATAGTGGTGTGCAAACATTACTGTGTCCCGGTTTGAAGGGCGCTGTAGCTAGTGTAATTACTGGGGTAACGAGACTTAACACCTTATGTCTCCATGCGACGAGCGCAACGAGGTGCAGTGTATACCATCTTAACTAGACCACGTTGTCATGGGCAAGCGTATCACTTACCATCAGGTGAACGTCTTGCTCGTCTCGTCGCATAGTAGTATAAAAAAAAGCCTTTTCCTTCTGCGGTCACATCATAAGAAAAGTTGCTGCATCTGGTTGACTGAGTCATTGGTCTCTAACACGTGTATTGCAGTAGGTTCGGTTGTGACTAAGCCATGAGTCGTTTCATTCATAATATAATTCGGCTCACCGTTTGTGTTAATATATAAAGATATTTATAAAATATATTAAATTGTGTCACATAGAACAGATACAATCCGCAATCATAAAAGTGATGACGCAAAAATGTTGGAAGTGTTTTCATAACTTTTGTTTGCCGACGATAAGGGAAATTGATTAATATCTTTACAATTGATTTAAATCAAAATAATAATAAAAAATTATTACATAGGAAATAACATTGCTTAATTCTTGCTCAGAATAAAATTTTGCATAATAGCATAAAGAATTTTGATATGAACAATTATGCAGCAAAGATCATATTTCTTGTACTCCCAGTTGTGAGAACCATCCAAAAAAATTTTACGTAAACAAACTTAGCTTCAGGAACAGAGACCATTTTTTAAATTACAATAATTTATACGGGCGATTATGTATCAATTGTGCTCTTTTTTATTTACACATGCCTTTAATTTCGCTTGGTGCTAAAGACAATGATGCCGTTGATAATGGAAAGCCAGAAAACTATGGCTTTCATATGTTTACAGTGAACACAGCAATGCTGTAACGGAGCAGATATACAATTTGAAGTTTTCGTGAAACTTTACCCAACAACCGAGCTCTAGAATATGTGGACCCGGTATCAGACTAGGGACCATGTTACTAAGCTAGCGTTTCGGCGATTTCATCACAGACGCGTAAGTTTCATAATAATGTATATTAAAATAAAACTAAACATCCTCAAAGGGTTTTTATGTTATCATTCCTTCCTCGTGATAGCGGAGATCGCGATGCAATTAAACAAGGCGGATAGTTAAAAGTCGGATGATTCAGCGCGCATGCACGTGCCCGCTTATCAACGGCACGGTATAGTAAATATGTTACCTGCGCGTGCGCCGCTACTACTGACGGTGACTCACCACGGAGTACATCCTGTTCTACCTTCGCGCTACTTTCACGAATTCTCACGCACATTAGCAGGCCTTTTTTTCAAACGACTGATTTTGCTCAATACGGTAATAATCAAAGTGAAACACTATAGAATTTCGTAATTATTACTTTTTGTTAAATATTTTCAACATTATGCTGTATGAGATTATAACAATTTACACTCTACACAATTAATATAATATTTATTTCTAAGTATAAAGTACGAGTCCTCTATCAAAATCAATGTAAAACATGCGTTGCACATCAAAGTCGGTTTTACCAGGCTTGATCAGTTGGTTGGAAATGAATCACTAACCATGCAGAAACCTACTTGTGTAATAAATATATTAGCATTTTATGAAATCACCATATACTGCGTATGGATTATACTTTTGTAGATGTTAAATATATTTTTTTTTATTCTACGAAGCGCCGGGACGAGCAAGACGTTCACTTGATGGTAAGTGATACGCTTGCCCATAACAACGTGGCGCTAGATGGTACACACTGCATGCACCACATTACGCTCGTCGCTTTGAGACACAAGGTGTTAACGTCTCGTTACCCCAGTAATTACACTAGCTTATAGCGCCCTTTAAACCGGAACAAAGTAATTTGTGCACAATACTATTTGGCGGTAGAAATAGGAGCTGCGGTGGTACCTACCTAGATATATATAGTTTACTTGTGTTATGAAAACACATGCGATATTGCCACAATCAAAAATTTATTTCTTTTGATTTTGCTAATTATAAAACATATTGAAGTTAAAGAAAAAGACTGTTGGTGTTTCTGGCAGATATATCTGCAAGTTGCTTAGTTTCCCTGATTTGTCTGTTTATATTTTTTTTACACATTACACAGCTGGCTCAGTCCGACTTATGCTTATGTTATATTGCAATGCTTATGTTACAGACATAAGGTTTCCATACTAACATGTTAAGACTTGAACGTCGTTCTTTAACAACATGAGTGTCGTATTATAAAAAGCCTTTGTTATAAGGCATTTGATTTAAATAGGTCATTGTTGATTGTAATAAAAGGCTCAATACTTACAATGAATTGCAAATAATCTTTAAAAAAGTGCCAGAGGAAAGAGGTATAAAATAGAATTAATAAAATTAACAATATGTAAATAACAAAGAATAAAGATGTTCCGGGCATGATGTATACAGACATTTATTTACTTTCATATTGTTCGATTAAATACTAGATTCACGTAAAATTATTAAATATGAACTATAATTTAATCTTATCGATATTAAAAACAAGTAAGCTATCAGTAGAGCAGTCAGTTATAACTTGAATAGCAGTTACGCGAAATGTAAAGGACGGCGCATACGCATTGTTTGTCGCGCCGAGGACAAACGTTTCTATGTTTACTGTGTGACATAGTTCACGACTGGTAATAATTTAAACAAATATTCATGTATTCACTAAATATAATATAATTACGACTATAGCGATATCTCAGTTTAATTTTTTAACTGATTATGGTTAGCGAAAGATCCATATTTTTAGAGGACAATGTTCTTATGCAAGTGAACTTATTTTTATTTCAATCCTCAACTATTCTATATGCGGTTCACAATAACGTTGACCAATTTTTTCGGTGAAGTTGATTCATTATTGTTACAGTTAAAATTTTGTTACAGTAAGCTGAAGCCGTATGTAGTTCAACTAAATTAAAACTTCGCATTACTTAGCATAGCTTACTAAATAAGTACAAATATTTCTTTTTTTTTTGGATTTGGTATTTATGTGACCAACGTTACTATTAGTAATTGTGACAGACATAAACATACCCATCGTGCACTTTTAGAAGCCTTTTCAGGAGCAAGCAGGGATTCCTCGGAACGTACCTTAAACAATTATTACCAATTAGATTTTTGTATGTGCTACTATCTATATAATAAAAATGAATTGCTGTTCGTTAGTCTCGCTAAAACTCGAGAACGGCTGGACCGATTTGGCTAAATGTGGTCTTGAATTATTCGTAGAAGTCCAGGGAAGGTTAGTAAGGTGAGAAAATATGAAAAAAGTGCCTGGAATATAGTAAAAACAACAATTTCTCTTTTTCATTGAGGTGACCAGATTTTTAGATAGCCAAAGCGGGACAACTCTGAAGGAATAATAATATCGTAATTTTTTTTTAGTTTTAACATAAGTACAGTTTATGAATGTTTTTTTATATAAGTGAATTTGTTTGAGTAGATTGTAGTAATTTGTAAAATATTGTAAAAATCTTCGCAAGAATTTGATAAATTAGTTTGATTGACTTGAAATATTTGCAAAATTTTATTCGTATATTACTTTCTAAAATTTCTTTCGAGGTTAAGGTGGGTGATACACGTTTTGTCATCAATATAAAATATGAAGACTACGAGTATTTTAAGCTAAGTTTAAGAAAATTTATGCATTTATGAAATATTTAAATAAATTACTTACTTTATTTTTCTATGGTAAGAAACAGATTTGTAATATTTATTTGTTTTAATTATCTTGCTAGCACGCAGTACGGATACAAAGTGTATCATTTGAGAGACAAATACAATGTAACTGGGTAGCAAAAGCAATATGTTACGCAAAACAATGATTTTCATAAATTTAAAATTTTACTTAATTCTAAAAGTCGGGACTTTTGAAAAACGTCGCGTGACGCGGGATTAATAGTAAAAAAATCAGGACCGTCCCGCTAAAAGCGAGATGTCTGGTCTCCTTACTTTAGATACATAAAACGTCAAAAATTTGAAGTTCGTCCCGTCATTTAGACACCAAATACAATTTAAAAGAATATTTTTGATTTTGACATTTGATATTGACAACCAACATTTACTCATTGCAATTATAATATTTCACGAGAAAAGGGAGAAACATGGCGGACGAATTAACCACGCAGACAATATTTTAAGGATTTTTATTCTTTTATTTTATTTGTCTACACATGACACTGGCTCACTCACAAACCGTGCTCATGCCATCAATTGGGAAGAAGAAGAATATTTTACGAACTTTAGCGGGAATCTGGGCGTGAAGGTCGCGTTGTCTCGGTTGAATTTTTATTTTTTTGTGCATAATGCAGTTGAATGTTCAATGTGAGTGTAGTATCATGCAGTAAATTAGTGTGTTCGTGTGCAGCGATTGTAGAATTCAAGCAGGAACACCACTGTCCTAGGTTCATTGGTTAAAATTGTAGTTAAGTCTTAACTTTACTTTGTTGATCTTTTGTGATGGTGACACTATTTAACGTTGAAAATTGAAAATTGAAAACTGTAAACAGGAAATTGAAAATTGAAAGTTGGAAATGGGCAATGGGCAAAGGGCAAAGGGCAATGGGCAATGGGAAATGGGCAATGGGCAATGGGAAATGGGCAATGGGCAATGGGCAATGGGCAATGGGAAAGGGAATAATGGATTATTGGAATGTTGGAATATTGGAATATTGGAATATTGGAATATTGGAATATTGGAATATTGGAATATTGGAATATGGAATATTGGAATATTGGATATTGGATATTGGATATTGGATATTGGAATATTGGAATATTGGAATATTGGAATATTGGAATATTGGAATATTGGAATATTGGAATATTGGAATATTGGAATATTGGAATATTGGAAAATGGAAAATAAAAAATTTAAATCTAAATCTTGAAATCTAGAAACCAGAAACCAGAAACCAGTAACCAGAAACTAGAAACCAGTAACCAGAAAGCAGAAACCAGTTACCAGAAACCAGAAACCAGAAACCAGAAACCAGTAACCAAAAACTAGAAACCAGTAACCAGAAACCAGTAGCCAGAAACCAGAAACCAGTAACCAGAAACCAGAAACTAACTAACAAAAGTTTATATTCAATTACAAGCTTTCACTGCTGTCTAAGCAATGTAGGCGCGTTCGTAACGCTAAAGAATCAAATATTAAAACGAATGAATTAATAACATAAATAGTCACAAAATGTAAGAGCTAAAGATCCACCATACTGATTTTCAATTTGGTCGGCTTCGCGATATTATTTCTTTTGTTTTAGTTTCGGCGCGCGACATAAAATGCATTCGTTTACACGTCAATACATCAGTCGAGCACAAACCGCGTTACCATCTGGCGGACCTGATAGACTACATTCTGTCAAAAAGATTTGGAAGTGACAGTTATTTGTTCCTAAAAAATTATTATAGTAAATATAACTTATGTACTTTAATTATAACTTTGGCCACTCTTCTGGAACCCACTAATATCTAAATATTAGTTATTAGATGAATACATATAGTGCTGAACCCCACACACCGCCCATAACCAGGGTGACGGTTCTGTTCAGGAGATTTTTTTGCCCCGGCTATAAAATAGACAGGAACAAAGAACATTCCATTTTTTTTTGACAGAACGAAGTCTGTCGGGTCAGCTAGTTTATTATAAACATTAATTATTTTAAAAGTTGCAGGCTTATAACCTAATAAAAAGTACGTCACTATTCTAGTGGCCATTTAATAAAACAAAATATTACCGCATGATCAAACTAATATCAAGGTTTATTCAAGACGATTGTAAATCACTAAAACAATGAAAATGCTAAGTATGGGTTTACTCACCACCTTGATACTGAGTCCGAGTCGATATAATTTTGATAATCTTAATCGATTAAACAATTAATTGGAAAAATTCCTAATTGTTGAATGATAATACAGTATTTAAATATTGTTTATGAAGGGAAAAGACAGCATATAAATTAATTTTAGTTAAATAGTTCACAAACAGTGAATTATTGCCATTGTGGTCCTAAGTCAGTTTATCCTAGGTAACAATGATTCATCGTAATGTTTATGAATGGCTGAATCATAGGTCGTTGACCCTTCGTACGTAGATCGTATTTCTTTGTTTTTACTGAAGAAATTATATTCTCTAATTCCTTATTTTATAACATATCAAAATCGCGATGTTTTAAAAAACGGTAAAAACAAGCTCGAACAGCAAATGAATAAGCATCATTACAATAAAAAAAAACTGATCATTTTATACCTACACTAGCCATATTTGGTACATCGTTGAGGCGTGGGTTATCTTATTTAAATATCTCACTATATGTTTCTTGGAAATGCATCTACACTTATACATAAAGTCATCACATATGTTATTTTGTTTTTAGTCACAGTTTCAACTTAAACCAAATTTAGTGACTAAAATTTTCTTATACAAAACACCAAAATTATTGTTGAATAGTGACATGTATTAGTAATGCAAGTTTTGTAATGAACGCCTTAAAATGTTTTTGAAAATTTTTTGTCGAATTACCCTTACAATTTTTAAATTTGTTCGGGACAAAATGTTTCTAAGAATTGATCTTTAATCTGCATTCCAAAAATATGGTACAAATTTCAAAATCGTACAATAACCGTGTCCAGTACGTATTAAATCATACTGAATGAAATTAATCTCAATCTAGACCATTAATTCTGAATGAAATATTTTTCTCGATATTTATAAAATTTTTGCCCATGTTAATAGAACTCTTACAAACATTATCTAATGTAATTGAAGTTGTTCTTTGCAAAATTAACATTCGTGTTATTAATTCCAAGTGTAAATAAATATTTGCGCGTAATGTAGGTCTAGGACAACTTGCAGAACAACATTAGTATTTATTAAAAAAAAACTTATTTCTATTTGGTTCCGCATTCGTGACTGCTTTGCTTTCACGTGGTACATTTATATTATCTATGTATTTATAATAACACTACATGGTCGTGAAATAGACAATACATCCCCACCCAGATTAAATAAATTACTCATTGTTTTAAATACTTATATTTTAAAACTGAAAACTATTGATATTTTTTTTTTATTAACAATAGCTACAGCTGAAATAAATAAAATTAAAAAGCACTACTTTTATTCAACGTTCGTTTACAAATGTATTAAAACCTCGAAAATGCTTCTGGGAGATTTTAAACAAGTATACTAAAGATAATAGCGTACTTGTATTATCTAAATACTTCTGAATGTTCTTAAATACAATTGTAAGTAAATACAATAAGTGTATACAGCTATGACTATCAATATAGCTCCGTTTATACACTAAAACCGACGTCTTCATTGAATTGAGCTAAACGTCTTGTTTTATTAATCAAAGGCTCTATTAGCGTGATTTGTCGTTACGAAGCGACTTTGTTAATTGGAGCCGCTAAGGATGGTCAGGTCAGACGACCACGGCCTGTCTGCCGGCGGTCAATAATTTCGATTCAACTTATGAGCAATTTAATTCAGCTTAAGCGTGCGCGTGGGCACATTGCATCGCAGCTCATAAGTGCGTTATAAAACTCGTTAAGTGTCGCGACAGTAGGCGGCCGGAAGAGACGACTGGAGTGTTAGTGGACTTCCTACTTAAAGTGCTCGGTGTTGGGCGGAAACGCTATTTTTGGCGCCCACCGCCGCTTCCTCCGAGGAAAGTCCACTCATGATTACAATCGCTGATAGAATCCAGTCGCATTGCTATCCTATAACGTGGCATGTATATCATGGGAATAATCGGGATACGATAAGATTAGCAATATTAACTGTAACATAAAACATGTTAAATTCTACAGACTTACGTTTAAAAATATATAAATGTATTTGCATACGTTACTTACGATTTTAGATAAGTTTTTACTAAATAATATATTGATGAAACGAAATACATGTTTTAAAATTTTTGAGGAACTAACCTTCTAGCCAGTCTGTTTACTTAATAAGTATTGGTAATTTACAAAAACTCTCATACCGTTTCGATACTACACTACATATGAATATAAGTAAGAAAAAATGTAATTAACATAGCAATACAACACGTGCGACTACCAAAAACAGAAGGCAACGAAAAAGGAACTAAAGAATGTGATAAAAATAAGCGCTCGTAAAATTGTGCACGACAGGAAGATAACCTGGACATTCCTTACCGCATTCTTCACTCCCTTGAGGGTCCCGGCATTTGCTTTATTGTATCCATCGGAGTGGAACGTCAGGAATGCACCGTTCTTGCGTTTAAGAGGAAAGTCCAGTTACGTAAAAAGGCCTGCGGGCCATGTTATACTTCTGCCGTTTTTTGGTGATGCGTCAACGTGTTGAAATGATGTGTGTGCGATTTCACACGAACGGAATAATCTAAATTTTACTGATAACGTTGTCTCTCTAAATTCACAAAAAAATTTGCTTAACACCAAAAAGTTAAGACGTGTAATAAAATTGTTGCACGTGTGACTTACGTCAGTGTATTACTTTTTAATAATTCATGCACCAATTTGCGAGTATCACTAAAATATTATAACTGTTTATGGCATGTAATTATTTTACCTGTCCTCTTTAGAGTCTGTTAACCTAAAGAACATTTTTCAATTATGTCCATCTATTTAAATTAACCTCAATGCCATAAAGTGGCGCCGGCGCAGATTGATTATCGCATTACAATCTCTCCATTGCGACAACGGAGTGCTCATTGTCGACTCATGAATGGGACTCGGATGAATAAATCCATTCGTCCCAATCTGATGGTGCACAATAATGTAAATTAAAAATATTCCAATTATTACTGTTAAACCATACATAAGTGATTATATTTGTTTTTCATTTAAATTATTGTTTTTGTAAATCGAAAGACACATCACTTGTATTTACTGTCAAAGATTTTTTATCAGAAATGCCTTTATCATTTGAACATTGTTCTTAGTTGTCAGAAAGATAAATTATTTAAAGATGTTGTTGCTATCAAATGGAATGAGATATTTTTATTGTGTAATACCGTCACTGTAAAATAATTACAGCATGTACAGACTCATAGGTGATCTGGGTAGTAACTTAGATGTCGATGGATTTTTAAACGGTTTTATTTAGCTCGACCCGTACGGAATTTGTTTATTGGGTCAAAATTAGAAATTGAAATTTAAGCACCTTCCCGTAGTCAGATTGATCTGAAATTTGGTACACACATTTAATTTAGATGACAATACAATATAATAAAATCAATAACATTATAAATCTAAGATGGCCGCCGATACAAAATGGCGGATTACATATTTTTCCTTAACCCCCTCAATATGGGTATCAAATGAAAGGGCTACACTAGTAAAACACGATGATTATGTCAAAATTTAAAATTCAAGATGGACGCCGTTCCAATATGGCGGACTAGGTACATATTTTTCCACAACCACCACAATATGGGTATCAAATAATAGGACTACACTAGCAGAATACTGTCATTATGAATATATAATATATGTCAGAATATTCGGTAGACAATTTCACTAAATACTAAAAACAAGAAAATAAAAATCGGTAAAAAAACTTTTAAGTTAAACGGTTTTCTTTATGTGCACTGAAAACTACAAAATAAATAAATAAAACAATTAATAAATAATAAAAACGTGGGGCCCATAATTCATGATTATTTTGTTGACACAAGCGTTAGTGTGTCATATATCATATTCAATGAATGGACCAAGGTGACCAGACAATTGATCCCATTACACTGAATTTAATTTATTGCCAGGTTTAACACTATGTTTGTATGTTTTTATACATATTTAAATTGAAGTTTGAATAAGGTACTTTATTTTTTAATAATAAAGTCATGAAAATTTTTAAACATTGACATTGATAAACATTAACATTGATATTTATATTTTCGTTTGAACTAAAAGTAAGGATTATTTAATGCAATATTACCTTATATCAATTCAGCATCACGTTTTAGGACCGTGGCCTGTTTAAGACTTAATCGCTAGTAATTTGTGCAGTAAACGGTGAGACTACGAAAGTTAATGAGACTTCTTATTGTATCTCAATATAGAGTGAATGCGGACCGCTACGTTATCAGAGAGTGCGGCGCTGTCAAAGGAAAACGCGAACTGCGCAAATAAATATCTTACTAACATATAAACAAAGTTGAACTTTAATAACATTGGGTTCAGCCCAGATGTGGGTATGAGTTTACCCTTTAACCTAAATTCCAGTTAAAGTAATATAGTCTTTAAAGTAGTAATGTTTAGTGGTCATATTCTCCGTGTTGTCGTGCTTTTGCGTTTGTAGGTCATATATTGGCATAGGAGACCTTGTGAATATTTAAATGTGTTGAACGCTCCCACAGTATACAACACAACTTTTAATTTCAAAATATTTTCTGTGTTTTATAATTACAAAAATCTTTAAAGTAATCCGCATTGTATTGTAAATTTGAGGTATTACAGTAGGTTATTTGCGGTTTTAAATCGTTGTGTTAAGGTAAATATTACAAAGAAGTGGGTTGGTTAAAATGAAGCGATTCTGAATCACATAGTACACATGTGGTCAAGACGTTATCGTCAGTTTTATGTCATAAGTAAATTGTGTAACAAGTTTTAACACACTTTTTTTTCGCCCCATCCGGTTGTTAAATTATTTTTGTTTCCTAGTAATTTACATTATCATCGTTTCCTAGTATTTTTGAAAGATTAGGGGCTGTAATCTTTAAAACACACCTTTGAGTACAATGTACACTAACGAGCAGTTGACCTACATTTAAAGTATTTTTATTGTAACGTTTTTTGTTAAACTCATACCAGCTGTATGTTATTGTTATAGTTTTTTTTCACTCTTCCGTTTTTTAATAATAATAACCTTTTTATTTTACCTGTAAAATAAAGACTGAGGTAAACTTAATATTTTGTTAGTATATTAAAAACATTACTATTATTTTCACTAACATAAAACTATTTTTAGTATGCAATAGGCAATAAATTTCATTTATCTACCGTTCAGTGAGCTGACAAGTGTATTGAAGTATATAATTATTTTTGTCCCATATATGGCACCTTATACCATTTTTGTAACTGGTTTCTATTCTTCGTTCTAACATATATCCATAACTTGGTAAAGTTATTTATCTTTTCTAATAATTACTTGCGGTTATAGTTTCAAAGCAATCCTTGTAGTAGATATTTCTAATAATTAGTCAAAGTAAAACTTTAAAACTCATAAATAAACATATGTTATATCTCTCACTACTGTTATTAAAACAAACATAGACTGTATTTGTTTTATTGAAGTATGTTTAATAATACATGCATAATAATTATTTTCAATGTTATTTGTGGTCTTACCTTCTTTGGAAAGAAAATTTTAGGTTTTCCGGTATACGTAGTGTATGAAGCCATGTTATCGACTTTAGCAACAACCATAATTTAGCGAAGAGCACTCTATCCGGTACGAATAAACACAGCCGAATCGAAAACGGTGTACGAGTTAAGTTCCCTTATGTTTTCGAGAATTTTCGGCGATCACGTGGTGCTCTGTGAGAATCTACAGCAACGCCGAAGATTATAAACCCTCAATGTACAGAGATCGCAAGAGTTTACTGATTTTTTTTTCCCATTCGATTTTCGTCGCAATAAACTTTAAATCCACGGACGCGTCGCGCCCACGTCATCCGAAACGCGTGGTTATTGTCCAATACACTCTGATTTTGTTTGTATATAACAATTCAGAAAGGTGAAATAATGTAACAGAATAATAATAATCACTCAACGACAGCCGTCACATTTTAGTATCGACGCGTATGTTTAGGAACAGAGACACACACATCGCACGCAAGTTCTGTTCAAACTAAATTTTCGTACAGTTGAACAGTTGCTTTTATCAATTCAGTCTGCTCTCCCACAGCAACCTATCTCTTTCACTCTGTTGAAGCATAGTCTCGTGAAAATGAGACGGCACTCTTGCCGTATTTTAACTACATACATATTGAATGCCACCATATGTATGAAACGCGGCTCGCACATAGATGATAGTATTATACTATATCTTTGATGTAAACCTTGTTAAAGAGCAGGTAAGTACGTTGCTTATGTATTTATTTATTAGTTTTTTTTTGTTATTGGAAGCAAAAATAACTATTTCTTAATTCCTATAATAATTTTATTCTCAATATTTAGTATAAACGATACGAAAACTACACTAAGATAAATAAAAAAATATGTGTAATTGAAATTGAAATGATAGAGTAAAATTTCCTAGCACAAGAATTGCTAACTCCACTTTTTTTTCATATTTCTAAAATGAATCTTTTTGATTTAAAAATATTTAAAAAGTACTTCTAGAATCTTTAATTTTCTTTTAGTTTGTATTTGTGTTGTTCTACAGAAGTTAAATAAATTAAAGAAGGAAAACAATGTAAGTTGATGTGGGTTTTTCAAATGTTTTGCACACCGCCCACTAAGTTTCTTATTCTTTGTTCAAGTTGATGAATTTTTACAGTGGTTGGAAATAATATTAAATAGAACTTAATAAACGATTTATATTAGATTATTTTCACCCCTCACAAAAATAATCACATTGTTATAAAACATTTAAGATGCTTTAATGTTACGGAGTTTGCTGTAGATGTAGTAGTAGCAGCGTTTTCTGGCTACGACTATCACCCTATTATACTCGTAATAAATCTGTGAAAGTCCCTTACTGTCTGCAATAGTGTTTAAAGTTTAGGAAACGGCGTTTGTAGTTTACAAAAACAGACTTGGTTCGATACCGATAATAAAAGTAATAATTGATGAATTGTCGGCAAAAGCTGTTAAGAAAGAAATTAAGGCACCAAAATGCTTTTAAATTAAAAACTAAGGAAGATTACATATGACCACCCAAATCTTTCTTTGTATGGTCTGATTTTGGTAATTCCTAAATTGGAAAGAGTATATTCCGAAAAAGGCATCAAAAAAACTTAAGAAAAGCTTAATCTTTAGAGAGTATTGATTTTGTATCGGTTGCAACTTTGAGTTTTCTTAAGTTTCCAAATCAATAGCTTTGATATAATTGTTAGAGAAAGTACTATTTATATAACTTTTTTAAGTAATATTATAGTGTATGTCCTTTAGACTTATTTAAAGAATTTTAAAATATTTATAGCTAAAAATTTTTTTTAAGCTATTTAACTTCGTTAGATTGCAAATAATTCAATTTCATTGCTACATTATTCTTTTATAAAGCAAAGGGGACTTGCCTTATTCGGTTCGCTGCATCATAACAACAAATATAAACAGCCGTTATGTGCATTAGTTTCGTTATGAGACGCAGTTCCTTTGTCTGCGGTGCAGGAGGTTAGGGCAACATTGAAAAAGGCGAATCAAGTTTACATTGATGGCTTCGTTCATGCGTTATATTTATAATTATCTCCGTATATACGTATTTTCGTAGCATATGACGTTTAACAATACATTTAGTCGATTATATTAACTGTATAATAGAAGTTCGTTGTTGCTACATAGAACAATGATGTAATTTGTGATTGCATTTTTAAGTAGTAATCCATAATAAGGATTCTAGATCTGTTATTATTCTTAAATATTTAAATCTAACAGAAGTTTTACTGAAAATGTAGTAAACTGTTTTATCTTAACTTTAAAGGAATAAATTGGCTGCCGGCCTGTTCAGATAAATCGTCTTTAAACAAATAATAAAAAGGCTTCTGCTTTGCCTTCTAGACAATATTTCTGTTAATCATCAGGTGAGATTGTAGTCAAACTCTGTTCTATTTTAAAAGTATTTAAATATTTTCTACACATTTACCTTTTTTTTATAAAAATTACTTTTTGAAACTGCTCTGGTTCATTATTCTACTTTTTAAGTTAGTTTGATTTTGCATAAACGTACTTGAGTTTAGGTTATTTTTTAAAAAAAAATTAAGTTGAAAAGTTGGAAAAATAAACTTATGATTAAGATGATCGAAAAAACAGTTCTGGTGGAAATAGAAAGCTGTGACACATCTTTGTCGCGCCGGAGCCGGCGTCGGCGGGGCCGTCGGCGCCGGCCTCTAGGGGACTTCGTACATGTATTTTAAGTTAAAACTTTGACTCAACCGTTCTGTTTTATACAAAATTAGCTAAGTATCTTAATCACTAAGACATTATTAATTTCAAAATAATATTGGAGAACAGTGAAAATTGTTAGTGAAAAGACGGCCAGAGGTGTAATTAAACGCTTCGTTGTTTTATCAAAGCTCGGATACTCTGTAAGAAAGAATCATGAAATCGTTTACTGAATGAAAAATATTGCCAAAATTTTACATAAATTTCGATTCCCTGCTAAATTATCGGAGTTCACTGAACTTAACCTAACCCATTATATGTAAGCTCCTGAATTAGTAGGTAACCGTTATTTTTAGTTTATTAGTATTACAGTTAGTGTGAACCAATTAATACAATATAATTTTATGAGGAAAAATCAATAATAATAAAATTAAAATTTCATTTTGTAACTATTTTGAATTTAAGAAAATAATACTTTGTAAAATATGTCTTAAAGGCTGGCTGGGTTCATAAGAACGACATCAATAAAGGAACTCGAGTAAATGTTATAAATGACGCAAGATAAACTAAATGTCGCCGGGGTAGCTTTTTTAACCAATTTTTAACAAAAACAAAAAACAGTTGTGTTTGCGCAAATTTGCCTTCTTTTTTGTATGAACGTAGAATCTTAACATATTATTTTTCAGACATTAAGAACTAGAGGGATTTCCGAAAACAATTCCCGGATACAAAACGTACTGTGTCAATACAAATTATAAAGTTAATTAACAAAACAAAGCATTAAAATTCGTTTCATGTTATCCGTATTTAAATGTTTTGCGAATTTAAACGAGTCATAAGTTTGTGTATTTTAAATTGATATAAAATAATTAAGCAAGGATATATAATACCTGGGAAATGTAACTATGACCGTTACCAGCATGGTACATCCCAACCTGTATGCCAACCTGATGGGTAGTTTTAAGATGATGACAATGTTGACGTTTTTTACATCATTATCATCATCGCCAGCACATCTAGATTGTTAGTGGTCGGTTTATATTTAAGCATAGAGTTTTTATATTAACAAATTCAAGCGCAATGATTTATTTACAGTTTGGGGGAGTTCAAGACGTTTCATCATTTTTATACAATCGATTATAATGCATTTCGCATATCTCGCATCTACAGCTTTTTTTAAAAAATATAGCTAAGGGAAGTAAAGTAATAAAGATTGATTTTGATTCTATGGATAATTTATTTTGAAATTTAGTTTTCGTTTCAGTTACATTAACAATTAAAAATTATCTAGTTATACATGATGTGATATTGTTAAAGATACGGATGTTGTTAATAAGGTTAATCCAAAAATAATAAATACCTTGGGCATAATTTTAGTAGAATATCTGATGCTGAAAAAGTTTCTCTTTATGCAGCATGTCACGGTTTTCTTAATTTTCATCCTTCGCTCTCTAGTAAATGATAACGATTTTCGTACTTTACACGTGTACACTAACCAATTTACCACAACCACGTCGATATAATATAATACTCCACTCGTTTCTGTCGCCAAGTAAGAAATTATCCGTGTTAGCATTTCATCAGTGTCAGCGAAAATTATTCCTACGACCGATATATTATTACAATTTTGCATTACGATGTTTTCTTGTTATGCAATTAAAGTCTACATCTAGATGTTTTTCTGAAGGAACTCTTAAATTGATGTGTTGTTGTTATATCAGTAAAAACTTTTAATAGGGCAAAGGATAGTTGCATTCGGATAATAGAGGTTAAATAATTTTTTGTAGTAGTTTTATTTTCATCATCATCACTACAGACCATTGTCGTCTACTGTTAAATACAAGCCTATAGCATACAAACCTATAGCCTGTATAGATTTCCAGCGCGAACGGTCCGACAATCAAATACAAGGGTGTAAGTAATTTTTGTATGAATTATATTCCTTTTTTTTTTGCGTCCACATGTATCACTTTAAAAGATCCTTATTCCGTATTTATTAGTGTATACGTATTATAAGCACTCGTTGTTTTATTGTAAGCATAGTGTCCGCTCAGAGCGCGGTCATTGCACTTCGCAGAACCGAATACGACTCCCTTATACGCACACCACATACACTTTTCGACATCAGTACCGAAATGCAATAACAGCAATTTCACATTGCATATACAACATGCACGTATACAAATGTGATATACGCAATTAGTTTTAAGTAGTCTAGTTTGTGTATATTTGATTCATTTATCTACTTATTCTTTTTGATAACCACCAGGGTCGCAATTTTTCGGATCAACCTAGAGTATGGTTGAAGGTAGGCTGAATAAATAGAAACAAATTAAAATTTAAAATTAAATCAAATATGTATAAAATGTATTTTTCAAAGTTGTTACGTAACTGATACTGAGTTTGGTTTATGTAAATTGTATTGTTACTTTTTTAATATATTAACAGACACACGCATAACCTATAACACAACGTAAATCTAAACGCAAATCATTTATCGCTGACCGAAAGCAATTGGATATTTTGCTCATATTCAAACGTGCGTGGGAAACTAAACTAAAAGATGAACTTATGGAGAAACGATGAATGTACTTACTTTATACATATTACAAAACGATACTCAAAATAAATGATGCAACACATCACTCCAAATTTATATTGTATAATCTGGCCTATATATCAGGCCTTATGAAATTTATTCTAAATTTATATCTATCATTGAAGCATAGCGGCTTAGTGTGAATGGAATAAAAACTCGTCTTTTTTATTCGTCGAAGCGGCGAGACGGATATAGCGTTCATCTGATGGTATTCCATCACAAAATGGCTTTTTCTACTATAAAGCGATGGGCACATATTGCTGATTAGTAATATAACAAATGAAATAACTAGAATATTGAGATTTAAAACCTTCGGTCTCAAAGTTTAAATGTCCTGACTAGCGCCTCGTTAAGCGCACAGGAGTATCGAAAAAATTCGTTGTTTTATTGTAAGCATAGTGTCCGCTCAGAGCGCGGTCATTGCACTTCGCAGAACCGAATACGACTCCCTTATACGCACACCACATACACTTTTCGACATCAGTACCGAAATGCAATAACAGCAATTTCACATTGCATATACAACATGCACGTATACAAATGTGATATACGCAATTAGTTTTAAGTAGTCTAGTTTGTGTATATTTGATTCATTTATCTACTTATTCTTTTTGATAACCACCAGGGTCGCAATTTTTCGGATCAACCCAGAGTATGGTTGAAGGTAGGCTGAATAAATAGAAACAAATTAAAATTTAAAATTAAAATTAATATACAAATGAGCACGCAAAAAAATTCGTTGTTTTATAGTTACATGTATATATATCCGAATTCCATATAATCTAAGCACGTGCTTTTAATATCAATAAATATGTTGAGAGTTTATAGAAGAGATCTGATCGCGCCGTAGATGGAAGTTGAGTGGTGGTATATTAATTCTGGTGCAATTGTTGTGGCAGCATGTGGGATGAAATTAAAATTATGGATGTTGCATATATTGTCATTAAATGTAAACACCAATTAAGTTTTATAGTTAACTGTAATTGTTGCTGCAATTAAATTATGTACATACATTATATTATACTTACTCTTTGTAAGTTGTCCTATAATTAGTTTTACCGATTTTTGTACAAGCTGTTACAATTGAAACATTTTAAATCATTCGTTGCAAGCCTGTTTTCGAAGATCTTACATGAAATTCATAATATTTTAAATTAGTTTTAGGATTTATAAATTACCAGATTGCACTAGTTGATATATAAAATAATATATCTTACAACAGTTACCATAAATATTAATAACTCAATAAAATAGTTACACCGCGATAAAGTGATTATAATCTTTAGTGGTGATGAAGATGATATTCTATCTGCACTATACTAGGTAAAGTAACTATAATATTAATTCTTATTTGTATTACTTGATTTAACTGAGAATTACATGGATCCTTGGTCAACGGATATAAAATAATCTTTTGACACCTCGGCTATAATAATTATTGATGAGGTGGTTAACTAGACACCAATGGGTACACTGTATGCCCTCCGCTACGTATTGCTTACGTTGATTTTTTATAAGGCAAACTACAATCACTTGCATACGAAAACCTTGTGGGCTGTACATGATGCTTGCAACATATTTTGACAATTTGTTTTTTTAAATGTACATATTATTTGACAGCTTATCGTGTTGTGAGAAATTTGGATGATTGAGTGCATTGAATCTTACCTAATTACGATGCCATGGTCATAGACTTCAAAAATATAATGAAACCTTTATGTTAAACGTTAGAGAGAAATCATGGAACCATTAATGAACCTCTTCCTTTGTGAGAAAATCAAGTTTAGTTAATGATTTTTAGATATTCAGCTTACTTTACTTTAGTATAAGTGCTCGATCATTTTATCGCAGCAAAGAGTTGATATTTATTTGTACTTGAATTAATATTTCAAGAGGAGTCATTATGCTGTTTTCATTAACGTCAGGTTAAAACCTGAAGTTTGTCTGGTGGGACCATTTGGGCTGCTATCCAATAACAACGGTGGACCCGTTGCAACCCGTAACAATTTAGTCGAAAAAAGTTATTTTGTCTATTCGATCAATACATGTCTGAAAATTAAGTAATAATTCATTTTCACGTGAAAATATGTTTGTGACCTATCAACTTTCTTTTTCACCGATAACCTACTTTCATTAGAGTCACTTAACAGTGATATTGATAAACAAACTTGGCACAGCTCGGTTCTATTTATACAAATTTATATACCGAGTGCTGGCACTTTGTACTGGAGCACAGTTTTATTAAATAATCGTGTTACATATAAAGATAATGGTCGGATCAATTTGACATTGGATTTTTAACGTATGTAGGCGTTTGGTCTAAAGCTTAAATTGCGATACTTGATTGTACCAAGTTTCCTATTAGAGACACAGACGACTGTGAATGGAAACATCTCCATTTTTTACGTACTTGTATTTTGTTTTAATAATATTGTTTTAATTTAAAAATTCTTTATATGGATATAACATATTTTATATATACGTGGTAAATAATTCGATTTTTTTTATTGTTACTAGACATTATATGTAAATTAATTTGTTTGCTCTATTATGTAGACGTGTTTACAATTCATATTATATTATAGTTTAAATGATATTGTGTTAAAATTATTCATTATGAATTTTGTAAACGTGAAAGATAAGTATTACTCTGTATTGACACGAGCTCGGTGCCTGGTAGAATTGCCAACGAATGCAAACATCGTTATCTCATCCAGGCAGGACATCCCAATAGAGCAGGCATAAACTTATTTGTTTAAGTTTAGTGCCGTCCCACGTGCTCCGGCAAATTAGAATATTATGACTTTATTGTTGCTCATTCATTGAGTACTTCCACTGTGTTGACCTCTGCTCTGCGTAACGATATATGACACCGCTGTAACTCTATATGTTCCGTTTTACGATCGCTTAATTTAGGCCGCTCTACTGATTTAAGTGGAAAATTAATTTGGGGCCTGAAAATTGTTGTTTTGAACATCGCCTTCGTATCGCCGCTATAACGGTCGGTTAATCTGGGGAATCTAGATTTTTCCAGCGTCTGGAACCGAAATGATGCCTCTGTAAACAATACAGTATAAAGATTGCGTATCTTTGTCTTCTCCCAAAAAATAATAATTAAGACAATGTGTATGTATTGTTTCAATGAATTAATCAATACTTCAATAACTGTACAGACTGGTATGTAATATGTATGCTTATATAAATTGACTACATTATACTTGTTTATTTATTTTATGACACTTGACAGTCACTTCCTCATATTGATTGCGAAGACGTTTCTTTTAAACTTTCAAGAGGATTGATTATTTAATACCTTGTAAATTTGTTATACTTCCCTGGTATGCGAGTGACTCACGCCGTGATTTCTTTATCTGCTTTCGTTTTCCTTAATAAAGTGTTAATATAATTTTATAATACTTCGAAAAGTATTATAATGATTTCGAGAAGAACCAGTACAAAATGGGTAGGTTAAGACGATAAGCTGGAAATATATCAACAACGTTTTATCGCCTGTCAAATCTCTGATAGTCAATGGTCCGCCGTCTGTCGATGTCGGAATTCTACTGTAACTTTTCCATGTACCGATAACTTGTCGGTACTTATGAATAAAATTCCTTATGTTGCTTGCATTCCTAGATGATAGTATTAATTACCTCAACATATATGGTATTTTTTCGAGTTTACAAATTATTACAAACTATTATTATTACAATCTCGTCTTCCCGAATCTAAGCCGAGATTTTTAACTGGATAAACTTTTTAACTATGTAAGGTACACCATTATTGTTCTTTTGTTTAGTTTTCAAATTAAAGTTAAATTCAAATGCATGTGTTTATCCTTTTAAAGGTAATGGATAATTAAGATAGTCCTTAATATAACCAGTCTGGTCTTGTATGCAATATGTTTCGCAAATCAGGAATAGATGCAGTTTTAATGGTTTCCTTTTAATTTCGTACGTTTCTTTCTTTTTAAAAAAATACAGTCATATTTGATCATTGTCGATGACATAATACAATTACTGGGCAGACAGCACGGATTCCCCAACAGGTAAAATAAATTTTTACCTCTATTTTCTGCATTGGTTCGCGGGAGTTGAATCACAATGCAAGTCGTACGATTCTACACAGAAACGATACGTCACCCTTCTATGAGCTGATATAATTTCAGTCTTACCTGAAACAAAGGAACGGAAATCTCTTGTAAATCTTGAAAATAGCAGCGGTATGTTTCACCGCGATGAATCATTACATGTTGTTACACAATTTTATGGCGAGACGAACCCGTAAAACAATGTTTGCTTTGTTAGTGACAAAGCCGGATAACAAATAGTGTATGCGAACGGAACTGTTCTATCAGTTAATCTATACACACGTAGAAAAAAAGGGTAGGTAATGGATTTTAGTTTATATTACAATATTTGTTTTTTTATAATTGTTATTAATACCATTACCACAGAATATGTGAAGTAATGAGCGAAACGTTCATCTGATAGCGACACGTCTCCCCATGACAATGTGTACTAGTTAGAATGATATACTTTGCACCACATTAGGTAAGCGTAGTAATTTCACTACCTACATTGCTATTCAAACCGGTTTTCAAAACTGTTATGTTATCATACTAATATTTGGTAGCAGAAAAAGGTCTTGTGGTCTACCTAGACTATCTCCGAAAACAGGAAACTACCAAAAACTTAATTATTTACTAAAATGCTTTTCACATCCAACCTCATCATGACTTAACATCACAGGAAATTGCGGTCATAAATTAACCTATTGTTTTCTTAGAGAGTTTACTACTACATTACTAAGCGCAAACAAAATAGTTAAAAAATTTATTTTAAATGTCACATATATCTAAACTTTTCAGCAGCTTTCTAACATAAACGGTTTTATCTAATATAAATTAAAATATATATAGTGTAATTCTTGAGTCTTTAAAATGTTATTTAAAAAAAACTTACGGATTTCATATACACAATAACATACATCGAAGTGAAAGAATGGACCCACAAATTCATTTGCGAATGTAACTTACTTGATTCATTTGTTGCACAGTCTATCTATGTGTAGACTAAAATATCTAGTAACAAAAGCCATTATTTATCTGTATTACAGATTGTACGTTTTCGTTTCATGCTTATTAAGCGCGCATTACCTACATTTCACTTGAACAAATACAGGTGGTAAGTTACAGTATCACGAAGTGTCCTCGATATCCTTAACAGAAACAGTTTATTTTTATTTATAATGGTGCAAAGAATTATTTCTTTAAACTCAAATCTTATGTCGGTAAGACATTATTTGAATTTTGCATAGAAAATAATGAAGAAGATAGCTTTTTTAACTGACTCATGAAAAAATTCAAGAAAATTAAATAATGTTATTAATGAATTCCGCAAGGCTCCGCAGGCTCTCTTTTTTAACTTTAACTTATTAATTATTAAAGTTGGATGACCGTGTCAACGCTCGTAGTTTTACCGGTGAGCAATAATTCCAGTTTTGTAATTATTACAAAACTGGACATGTTGTAAGAGACTAAAGTTCATCGTAATACTTGATTCTTGCAGACATATCTGTAGCAACATCTTGGGTTACAGTTTATAATCATCTTATTATGGCATATTAAAAAAAAATAGTGTATCGACTAACAATTCGTTTATTAATAGAATGTATAACGTTACTGATAAGAAATGACAGGATATGATGTAAGTGGCTTTATACAAATGCTGAAATCCATCACAATTCGTGACATACGCATTGCGTTATCATTTTTTGATTGCTATTAAATTTTTCCATGTGCCCATGACAAAAACATTGAATTATAAAAGGGTTTAATTATTATACCCTTGCCATTTATTTATATAAGAATTTTATAGGTTATAAAGTAACGGTCTAAAAATAATAAGGAATGTTTCTATGTCTTTTAATCGTTTCATTTTCAACTGAAATAAGCTAAATTTTTGAATACCATTTTTTTATTACTGTTATACAAAAAATAACTGAATTGTTATATATAACAAGATACATTAAGTAGTAATTAAAATATCACTTCATTGCTATGTGCCGGGTAAATAGTACAACTACAAAAGTAAGAACAAATAGTTAAGAGCGTCTCCTGGTGAAAGGTAAACGTAGACTTGTTCATTATTATTTTGGGTTAACACTTTAAATCAATTTCATATGGACCTAAGTAACCATGGGGACGTAGATGGTGAAGAGTGCTTGCCCAGAACACTGGCTCTCGCACGTTGACTGCTGAAATGCAACAATGCTGTTACAGTATCAGATTAACGATTTGAGCATGGTTGCTATACAGTTAGGTTAGGAAATTTTTTACTATTAATCAAAATTCAGAACATGTCGCCTTGGAATCCATCGAGGAATCTCCGTATTCTAAGTCATAGCTGCCACGAAGACAGTTAAAACTTTTGGTTTATATAAAATTGTCTATACATGAACTGTTGAGGTGATGTATTACTTCAATTTAGCGCGTTGTTTTATCGGTATCTGTTCTTGACGAACCATCTGTCAAACCGTATTATAATAGATAATGATGGAATGCGCCTAGTTGTTTCAAAGATTAGTGGTAACATTTACTAAGTGATTAAATAGAGAAACACGTATGAATGTAACTGGCAGCCTTTCATGCGTTAGAATGACTTGCGGGGACTGGTAAGTTAATTCTTATGTTTATTGTCGCAGTAGGTACGCGTCTCGCCGGCGCCTGCGCCCTAACAAAGAAAACATTGTTTTCTGTTTACTTACAAAGTTCGTTTCATTATTTGTTCGAGTTAAACATCATTGATGTGTAGGACATTCCGTAAATTATTGTGATGAATTTACGTTTAAACATATAAACTTTAAGCATTTATAACTTAAAACAACTTTGTTTATTTTTTTTTTGGATGTTCAGTATCTCTACGATCATGCGATCAAGTATTCTCTATTCCATTTATCCTCCATTAATTTTTACTTTTTCATTAACTGTATAAAACGGAGAACGCCGATTGTATTTTATTAACATTACAAGTAATTTAGCAGTGTTCTTAACATTACAAGATTTTCAAGTTCAATTAATAAAACCAGCTGGTAGAAAATTTATTACTTAATATCGTTATTTGGATTAAATTCATATGTTTTTAGATTTAAGTTTACGCGTTAGCGCCTGTCCGTTTGCAATATGCAAAATAATAACGAAAGCAGTTAATGCAATACAAACTTCGTTAGGCGTTGTGTAGTCAATTATTTCTAATTATTATTTTTTTTGTTTTACGTTACTTAGACCTTTACAACATTCCAACTATTCCACTTCATAAATTGACGATAAATATAATTTACGCATTTCAATAAAATAAAATGTTATTCATTAAAAATTACCTTCACTTTAATATTTCCAAAAAAGTATAAATGCTTAAGTTGTAAAATAAAATGTATGTATGATCAAAGTATTTTTTTTGTTTTAAACAAATTTCTTACTGGTGGTAGGTCTCTGTTGCCGGAGACCGTCTGGGTGGGTACCACCGCAGCTCCTATTTCAACCGCCAAATAGTAGTGTGCAAACATTACTGTGTTCCGGTTTGAAGGGCGCTGTAGCTAGTGTAATTACTGGGGTAACGAGACTTAACACCTTATGTCTCAAGGTGACGAGCGCAATGTGGTGCAGTGTGTACCATCTCAACTAGCACCACGTTGTCATGGGCAAGCGTGTCACTTACCATTAGGTGACGTCTTGCTCGTCTCGTCGCATAGTAGTATAAAAAAAAATTCTAACTACAATAAAGTAATATTTTACAACAGACATTCTTTCGGATACGTTCCTTCCTAATTCTACATAATGCCCACACGTCTGCTTAAAGCGGACGTGTCACTCTTACATGGACGCAGGGAAATTTAATAAAGGAGAAATATGATAGCGTCATCTCAAGACAGACGGAATCCCGTGCAGGCCATGTAGATATACCGCGCGGAGCAACGACCCACATAATCTTTACTTCCGACCGACATTTGCATGCTAATCAGTAAATTACAAGATGGCTGCGCGTAATGATTTCTCTCTACAGCCAAATAACATTGTTATGTTTCCTTATACTGGCGAGTTTAAAATATAGTATAAGTATAAGTTTATGAAACGGACATTGGAAGAGAAGAGATAAAACATTTTCTTCTTCTTCTTTTTTTTTGAATGACCAAGCATTACATTTCTTTTTCTTTTACTTACAATATGGCTTTGATCGAACTGAAGATTAATTAAAGATTGAAGGTACTCCATGAAAACTATGACATCAGGATATTTGTCACCTCAGTCTTCCCGTGACGGTGTGTACTTAAAAGTCACTCTAAACGCAGGGTAATAAATAGTTAAAATTAACGCGATTCAATAGATATTTTTTAATTAAATATTAGTTGTATACAACGCGATAACAATAGGCAAAACTATAAAACTTAATATTTATAATACTACTGTTGCGTTTAGTGTTGTATTGTTAGTTCTACGAACAAGGTCTACAGAATACAGTTTGATAATACACTGTAACAGATAAAATAGAAACATTATTAACGAGTACTCACTAAATAACCTCGAGGGCTATTATTCGATGTCAAAGAGCATTTACGCCACTCACTCTGACACATAGTTGTTACGAACGGAGACCACACACGTTAAAATGGCGAAAAGTCAACCCAATAATTGGCTATCAGTGAGCAACGGTTTCCATGGGACAGCGACAGTTGCCTGCTCGAATAACTTGTGATGGTATGTCTAGCGGTAGACATCTGAATGTTTATAATGATGATGCTTACTGTATCTTCTAATAAAATAGCGATAACCCATCATGTCTCTTTGTCATCCTAATCTACTGATTGTTGTAACAATACAAATGAGTTCAATAATGAGAGAATATTTGATCTGGGTAGAATTAGAAATTAAGATTAACTAAGTAGACACCAAACAACCAGATTCATTCTACATCTAATCACAATAAGCAAATATCGAAAATTCGGTCCTTAAAAACACTTTATTCGAGTAACAAGACTAAGTACATGGTTTAATTTCAAAGTGACTTTTTTGTATCATAACAAGCTTCTTTTTGTTATGGTCCGGCGTATCATTTATCATTATTAAAAAAATATATACCTCGATTAACACAACTCGAATTACAAATAACTTGTCAGGTAAGATATAATATAAATACGTCTTCATTCTACAAACGTTTTAAAAACACTTCGTTGAAATACTTTCCTGGAAAAAGTGTTACATAGTTTAATTACGTATTCACCAATCGTTATCAATGAAAGTGTTTCCTATGTAGTAAGAATGCCGGAAATCCTTTTGAAACAATGAATGCATTAATTAATGTCTTTTGTTCGTGTATTGATTTTATTAATGGGTCATGGTTTACTATTACAGAGAACATGAATGTGACTTGAAAATGAAAGACAAAATATAAAATATTTCAGATACATATTATATCTAAATTTTCACGATGGTAATATGCAATTAGTAAAACAATTGCAGATATTATTTTTGAATAATAAACTATTTAACTAATACAATGGAAACAGATACAGGCTTCGCGTCAAAACAAACTTATGAAACCTATCCGTAAACAGTTAATAATCGTCGATACTTACTTAAAAGTAAATACGAATTTGTAAATAACGATATACTTGAATGATTTATATTGTTGAAATATTTTAAAACAATTAAAATTTGGTGCTTTTAATATAAAATCCATATGTTCAAATAAGTATTTATTATTGCAGTGATCAAAGGAGTTTAAGATTCGATATAAATTTTTGTAAAGAAAAGTTTGACTTTCAGATAAAGAAAATTATTCCGGTCTTGGCGATTGTTAACCTGTTGGACTAAGACTAAAATAGTTGAGAGACAAAATAAGAAACTAGCAGTAGCAGCGTAACATTAAAGTATACACAAACCTTGTTATGTTTACCTTTTGCTTATTTGGAATTAATGTCAATCATGTAATGAATGACATTGACGTATTCTGTAACTCAATCCAGGTTTACAGAAAAAAACCGCTGCAAATCATTTTTTAATAATATGTTTTATATGGTCAGAAATTGTGTTTTGTTGCTTATACGTTTTGATTTAAATTTTTTTCATTGTTTTTACAATATTTTCATCTACCCCTGCTCGGCGGCATCCGCACCTCAAGTGTAAATTTTAAAGAACCTAATAACTTGTTTAATCTTAATTTTATCCTTGTAAAGTTAACTGTCAGGTCTATTTGTCGTATCATCGGATCTGTTAATTGATTCTAATCGTGAGTCATGGGAATTAGACTCAGTGGGTCATACGTTTTCATTATACGTTAGAACGTTAATTATATTTAGCCGCGGTATTCCGTCGTGGGCGGCCCTCACTGCGCTACATCGGTGTATATAAGTGTAACCGTTTTGAAAAATTTAACTGAATCTCTAACCTAAATGTAATCAACGAAGTATTAGGGGAAATGTAATATTACTTAATTAACAGGCTTTCTTTTCTGCATAGAAAATGCTTTAGATACTTTTTCACTCGAGGTTAATGATAGATTATGTTAATTTATCCTTGCACCAGGTTACTAATATAATTTTCATATATGTTATATTTTAATGAATATATTAACATTGTTCGAATCGATATTGACTTAAGTTTACTAATTTTTGTATAAAATATTATGTTGTAATAATGAAATACAAATAATGGCAATGATACACAACTTAGCCGAATAGTTCCGTGTTTATTTAAAGAATTTTGTAACAGCGAATGGGAAGATCTGGTGGCCTAGAATGCTACAGCGGAATGTTTTATGATAATTTTAGTGTGGCGTTATGTGATTAATCTTGTTCTTGTTGTGATGACTCATGTTTACGAATATTATCGAGTACTCCTATATGAGTCATAAAAAGATTATCGTATCGAAGTAAGTGAACCATTGCTCATATTGTCTAATAATAAATAGATACGCGAATCTCTGACATTAAACGAACGAAACGTGTTTGTCGGTATCAGACGCGGTATGAACTAAATGTTTTACGAACATTAAATACAGTATGAGGTCACAGACTCTAAAAAAATATAATTCAAGAAGTTCTTAAGAGTTGGGTGCGGCTGAACAGCATGCCAAACATATTCACGTAACTCGCATGAATATGTGCGTACTAGATTTATTTATCGGTGTGACGCCACGCGCCATTGACCCCGTCTGAGTTATGCCAAGCCATTGTCTGTTCAAACTATTTGATAATATAAGGCTAGTGACCACTACGATCAGATATCTCTGATAACGTAGTAAAACCTAAATAGCTATTTTTGTAACGAGCATAAATTATATCGGAATTAATGGTTCATAAAACGTTTCAATTAACAGTCATTGAGTCTTTAGTTACACTGCCGTAAATGATATACAATCAAAATAAAGTATAATAACCGTCATATTAAATAAAGTCTTAAGTTTACTGTCAATCAACGAATTTTTATTTAATCGACGATGCAATCCATTCCGTTACTAACATCCTTTACCCATATAGTGTGCAAATATTCGGTGTCGTACCGATAAAAACAAATAAAAAATTTAACCTTCATAAAAAAGAAATCCACCTTCAAGATGAGAAAAAGGGAAAGACAGGTTTTGAATATAAAATTTAATAAAAATTGTGTTTTAGTTTCATGAAAGTTTAGTTTTTGTAAAGACTATCGCAATCCTAAATCATAACATAAATTTGTTATTAAAAAAATAAATAAAAAAAAAACACTTTACAGAGCAGAGTAATGATTACACTGTTTAACATATACATATGGATGAAGCCTCGTTGCAACTGCCAAGGATTCTAGACGTTAAACGTTTGAACAAACAAACCTGTCTACGTACTTCTATAATAGAAACGAGTTTCATGACAGTGAACTGCATGAACATTAAGATCTGGTAAATATATAAGTCAGAGAAGTTAAGTTAAGAGTTTGAGTAAAAACACCAACTCAAAAGTGGAAATGGTCTGATCATGTGAAAAAGGTGAGTAAAGAAAGTTACAGATCACCCAAGAACGGGAAAAGACGCCATTTAAGGTAAATTAAACTATAGGAAAACAACCAGATTTATAGAGCATACTGATTTGTCTTTGAACACGTGGGTCACAAAACACACAACTTGAGGAAGCCACATTTCGGCAAGTAACCTGAACTGGTGGCGGAAGGAAAACATGTTGTAGGATAAATGACTATAGAAAGATGTATTAAATATACATTACTTTGATTTTGAGCTATTATTTATAATTTATTTGAAATTAATACTGTATCATTATTATATTTTAATATTATTTAGAAAAAACCAGTTTATTTATAATCCCAATGAAAACTTAGTACGAAAATTGCGCTCAGAATTATGCAAACAACCTTTGTTTGATATCTATATCCGGCGCCAATGTAATTCTTAATTGGAGGTTTATCGGTCTTTCTACAACATGCCTAATTACTAAGGAAATAATTATGTTAAACCATTAAAAAACTTTTCATGATCTGATCATTATATTTAAAAACCATATCATCCTATAGGTCGACATAGATTGTATTCACAATTTCATTGATCACAAGAGTAGCTGTTATTTGGGATGCTGATGGCGTTACTCCCCTCTTTCTATTTTCTTTGGTTTTAGAGGATTTTAAAGAAATTTTAATGTTCGATTCTTACCTATTTTGACTGATAAATAGAAGCGAAGTAAAGTTAGCATTGCATTTATACTTCAGCGGCGTGTTATTGTAGTGCATTAAAAAAAAACTGAACGGTCACAATAAATTACCTTTATCGCTGCCAAAGTTTCGGCGCCGCGGCGTGACATTGAGGTAAAAATAATAGCATGAACAGAGCCATCACATTTGTGTAGAGAATTGTGACATTTCAATTCAACCGTAATTTTAAACAGTTTAGTGAAAGTTATTCAGTTAGACGATAACTACTATTTTGTTATATTTTCGGTGAATAGATTTCACACAAATATTGGAGAGAATTCGTCTCTAATAATTAATGTTTTTATTACAGACGATGTGTAAGCCATAGAGAATAAAGAGTTGTAACAATAGTATTGCTTGCAGACACAAAGCGCTTTTGTTGTACGGTTTACATCAAAATTCAGCATTGACGAGGCAGCGGTTACTTTTAACCTAAAACTAAGTAGTTGAAACTTATATAAAGGGTGAAGAAAAGTCTTAACTTGTATTTGTATAATTAATAGAAGGTAACAATCAAAGCATATTAATTTATTAACTCAATCGGAAAACAGAGTATGCGAAAATCGGTTAATATAAAATCATGGTAATAAAAAAGTTATCGCTAATTAATGTAAGGCATAACTGAAGTGTTGCAATAAGCGGAACAATATCATGCAGCCACCAATAAAACTTTGTGCTAACTCGGAACAGTTGAAGTTATTTCGGGAAATCGGCTGGATCTGCTCCAAAAGCTGCGCGAAATGTGCGCGTGGACGAAATCGGAAGGCGGTCACTTTCCTCGCTGAGTCAATGACACGTGAGTAAGACCCTCCCATGAAGATGAGTTTCGAAGAGGAGGCGATTCAGGGAACTTCCTATTTTTATTCGATCCCACTATCTACCTCTATTTATAACGCTGTAATGAATAAACGTGCGATTCGCGAGAATTATGCTGGAGTAAACGATACTCGGAAGATATCTGTTTGGAGATAGAATAACAGGTTAAAACAGGGTTATGACTTTTATATGACTGTCAAGAATTACTGGTCTCTTGTATTATTGCAGGGTTGACGACGTAGTACTGTTTTATCAACAGTTGTTTAAACATTTTAGTGAAAGAAAACTCAATAGATATTGAAACTATGTAGTCATTGTGCATATCCATACGATTGTTGTATTTAATTTATGATTTATATTCTACACGAATAAAAATATTAAAGCCGTTCTTTCTTATAATGCAAGCTTGTATAGTAAACTGGATGCAGTTATGGTAAAAAATTCAGACCCAACTTGTTTCTCTTCCGCTGCATCCGATGTCAATAACCAATACACGTGTAAGCATTCTGTTGAACAATTTGAGGTCTTTTCTTTAAAACATTTATAAACTTTAGTAATTTACTTCCACGGAAAAATTATCTTTGTTTTGTAAAATTGTTGCCTTTTTATTCCTTAATATTTGTCATTAACTATTTAACGGTTTGCTGAACAAAAATTGTTGTTTAAAGTTAAACGACCTGCTATATCCGTTTAAATTATTTCAATGCTGCTATTACAGTAATTGTCAGAAAAAGAATAACACTTTTCATGCTGGCTGGCACATGAAATACATAATAGATTCTACATTTAACCTCATTTTATTTGCCATTTTTAAATTTTCCATATAAAAACGATATGTAGGGCAGATAATACAAACCGGCAACATTTTTTACACAGATATTCTGAAAGTCTCTCATGGAACGTTTACACTAGGTACTAACACAACTACTTACATATTTCAAGTTAAAGGACGCTATACTGAGTAGAGTTACTGCACTGGTGCTATATAAAGTTCTTTACTGGCTCTATATTTTATTATTGTAGACGATGTCCATATACCACATATCACAAGAAATAAGGAGATTATTGGTCTGGAAATGTTGTTCTATCATAACTTAGGTTTGAGTAATATTAGAGAAGAGCAATTCGTCGTCGTTGTCAATCTATCTGCTAAAGAATTTTTCCATTTAAATTTTGTGTTGTCTCCAGAGAAATGAATAATTATTATTAATAAGCATCAATTAAAAAAAATCTAAATAACAACATTTATTTATAGTGTATATGTTGTTAATGTTATCCACAGAGTGAAAGAAAATTTTATTATTAGATATAATTTTTTTAAGAGTTTTTAAAGGTAATTTCATTAATCCCGAATCAAATAAACAACAAAAGAGAAGTGCCTACAGTAGACTACATATCCACAACGTAATCATAAGAAATAATCTCAAACAACAAGGTAACACACGAACAGTCCATAAAGTTCGATGTAAAAAAAATAACCAGACAGTAATTCCTTACGAAATTGAAGAAAAACCGGCTTCTCCGGCTTAAAATCTAAGGACTTTGAAATAACTCGCAACATTCCTAAACAGTCTACCGTATCATAACATATTGTAAACAATGTCAACATAAAACACATAACGTTTGCGGTCGTTAAATTTTACACATGACATTTGTTATACAATCATAATGAACCTTGATGGTAAATCAATGCTCATTAGATCATCGCGGAAAACTTGTCTAATATCTTTTAATATATGTTGTTAATAACAAGTGCGACAAATTTGATATTATAAAATAGATATTGCATTAAACACTCCGATGATACAATTTACAGTGCATATTCAATTATAATTTACATTTTAATATTAACCTCAATGGTTTTATACGCGTATAATAATAATATTACATACGTCCCCGCTTGCGTAAATGGCGGCGTGTGTACGAGCCGAGCGATTGTAATGTGTAAACAAACATCTGTTTTATTGACATTTAGATGAAACTCTTCTATAAAAGCATGAAGCGATTCAAGAGAATTCGATTTAGAAAGAAAATCGATTACGTAAAAAAAGAAAGGAAAAAGAACGGCGTTTTATTAAGGTCGACTGATTCGTTGCGAAACGGCGATGGGATTAGAGCGTTTATTTGATTTTGTATGAGAGGAAAAAAACTAAAGCTAACTTGTGTTTCTTTACCTGCCCAAAGAATCGTTCCCTTGCCGCTGCCATGCTCTCGACAGGCGGTGCATCGGTCTCAGAAATGCTGGTTTTCTGTTTTTCCGCCGCTTCATGAGGTGCTGGCACCACCGTCGGCGCCGCTTGCGCCAGCGCCGCCGTCGGCGCAGCACGCTCTGACGCTTCCTCCGCCACGGTCACCACTTTATGCACACCTCCGTCTCCTTTCTCACCACCCAACCCGTTAGTCTTTTCACTGGTGTTATTGGGCAGTTTTTTCTTATTCTTGCCCTTGCTCTTCGGCTTTTTGGGCGATTTGCCTTTGTTTAAACGATCGCTGGCGCAGCACTGCACATTACCCATGTCGAGGTTCGAGCATGTCGCGGTTCCTCGCGGGATTCGAATCGGTCGGTCGGTCGTTCGAGGCGCGTCGGCGTCGGCGTCGGCGCCGGTTCGCGGAATGAGCGCGTAGTGCGGTTCCCCGGCGTCGCGGCGCCCACCCGTCCCGATATTTTAGACGCAAACTTCTGAATCGCGCTGACCACCGATTACGCGGATGCCGTGCACGAAGGATCTCACCCGAAAGCCGGGCCGCGTGCCGGACGCGCTGGCGTCATCGCGCCCCGACTCCCCGCGCGCGCGCCGCACCGCAAGGTCAAGGCGTACTCATTGTTTCCGCTGCTGGCCGGACACACGCCGCTCTTATGCTTCGACAGCTCGTCAGCTCGGAGCCGCAACCACCGAAGCAGTGCTGATGTCGTTGGCTGCTCGCGGCGCTATTGATTTCGTGATGTTTACGTCGCGCTGCCACGGGAACGTGTCGTTACCAAGAGCAACCAGATAATTAAATACCACGATGTGTTTAATTGATACGTAAGCAGTAAACAGTACAGCAGTGTTAATGCGGAAACACTTCGCGGCGAGGTGGTCGTGTCGGATACCTATTATATTTGTACGCTGTTATCGTGCGCTGCGCGACCGGTCGTCGGTTTGATAGCGTTGCACGTCGCTGTGCGCGACGAATTGTTTACAGAACTTATACAACAAAACTGGGTTTTTAGTAATAAATGCATGCAATCGACATAAACATACTGAAAAAGTTAATTAGTGCTATATCTGATAAAATTTCCATACGTACATTAACATTACAAATAAAAAAACCCTATTAATTAATCTAACAAAAAAACTTAAATCCAATTAGCATAACTATTAGTAATGAAATCGGAGTAAGAAAAAATAGACTCGATTTTCTTTTTATACATTAAGAACAATTTCTATACGTGATTAAACCAACTTGCAGATTATATTCCATGCAAGCTTAAGATATTTTTTGTGTTTGTTTACGAATGTCAAGTAAACAAAGTAAAGGATAATTGTGAATAATCATTTGACAGTAACATTGAGGCATAGAATTATTTCCTGTCTACAAATAGACGTGCCAAGTAAATGTAACAATTATTTTTGCTACATTCTCAATACATTGAAAACGAACAAAAAGGGTAACTATGGTAAATATGTATGGTGTTTACCACACTATGACTATCTACAGGCAATTTTATAATATTAATTTTGTGGGTACTGCTGCAGTGCTCATTTTTACCGTTTTCCGGTTTAAACGGCGAAGTAATTTTACTGAAGTGACGAGACTGATTAGCGTCCCGTAATTATGAAGAGATATATTATTAATCGAAGCGAATTATCAGCTAAACATTTAGTTCATACCTAAGTTGTATAAAAGAGTTGTAGTTTTTTTTTTCTAGTTCGAATTCAGTCTAAAGTTTTATACGTAAACAGATGTCGAAATTAAATGTGTGTAATTGTGTATTAAACATTGAACACACCGTGCAAATCAGCAACACGCTCACGTCTCAAGGGCACGGGACATTGTCTAAAACAATGTCGTTAGCAATAACTATATGTAAACATATATCGATTAAGAGAATCACTTATATATATATCAGTATACACAGAATGTTTATAAACATAATCCGTAACTGCAATAATATTTGTTGGTGAGCGTGAGCGTTCGCGCGTGAGTGCAAGCGTTCTTTAAAAATAAAACAAACTTAACCACTTAAATATTGTAGATATTTAATATAATTATAAAATCATGTGGAGCATCTCGTTAAGAATCGTCATCCTGATTCTTTAAATGGTACATCCCATTATTAAGTAATTTGACTATGTAAAGCGTCGTTCAAACAGGAACACAGTGAAGATCTGTCGCAAAGGTTAATCTTACGCAAGAATTTTTTTACAGTGAAAGTAATTACTGTCCGAGTAATTTTTACTGAAATTGACAGAGAAAGTAGAAATTAATGCAAATGATGTTTTAATGTTGATATTGATTATTGCATTCTAAAGGCTAGATCATTACTATCATATAGTTATAAACTGTAGTCATTAATTAAAACAGAAAAATATCATAATTATTTCAAACGATCTCATTTTATTAGTTTGCTTTAAGTATTCATATAAAACAAGACAAAACAAACTTATTTTGGTTCCAACATATAACTATTTTCTACTTATTTGGATAGATTAAACGATACTTGCATAAAAAAAATATTGTTCGTTTCAGTCACTAATTCACTATTGATGTATGGGCTAACGTAGATTACTTTCAATTGAAAAAAAAAAAATTGAGTAACGCATCAGAAAATGTAAAATATGATTGTATTAGCAAGTATTTCAATTTGTGAGCAACCATTCCGTTTCTTTGTCTGCGACACACAACATAAAAATACAATGGCAGTATAACATCTGAATTAGTTGCGAACGCTAAAAAGGGTGACTAACATAAATAGGTTTTAAAAGAACAGATGTCCGTATTAATATGATGGTGTTGCATGGCGGAGCTTTCGGTTGCGGTCCGATGTCGTAACGGATGGGACGGAGCCACGCTCGTATGTAACTGGGGCACGTCGGGCGAGCTTTTAAAATGCTTTCGTGTCGTCACCCTCTCACACCGTAACGTAATAACAACCTATAAATATTCCAGTGCTGGGTACGGCTCAATAATGAAAGGGCTCACTTGATAAATAGGAGTGCATACATCATGATGTAATTTTGAATTTTAACGCAACGCTTAAATTGTTACGAAAGTAGTTATGCGTCTGACATTTAAAATAATAAAAACTCTACTAACATTATTCATATGTAGAACGCACAGGTTCTGTTACCTGATGTTTCTTAGAGCTTTCACTGGATTAGTGGTACTATATCGATCCATAAACTAGGTCTTTTTATAATAATAATTTATTATAAGGTTATCAATTGTTTGTCGGAAAAACGATAACGTATGATTAAACTAACGACAATTTAGAGATTGTTATGGACGTTATTGGCCGAAATAAAACAATGTAACAGACCAAGAATTTAAATGAAATTAAAATAAAATTGTAAATGTTAAATACAATTATACATATGGTAATACAAAGAAAGAACATAATTGAATAATATAAGTAATGTAAGAAAATATAAAGAAAAATTGGAAAGAATAAGATGAGATTTAAATAAACATTGTAAAGGATGAATAATATTATAAGGGAAAATAAGAAAAATGTAGGCGTACCTACTCGTAGATGTGGAGCATCTTCACTCACAAGGTGGTGGATGGAAGATGTAATCGAATGAAAAGTGTGTGTAGAAAATGAAGAATGAAATGGTGGAGAGAAGAAATAAAAACTAATTGTCGAGCGGAGTAAGGTATTAAAGGTCACAAGAAAAGTTGTTTCATTTTCTCTGGAGTTATTCCCTTCTAGTTGCACTTTACGATACCCACTAGGTGTACAAAACAGTATTTACTGAAAAGTTATTAACAGTTAAAATATATATTAAGATTAGATATATTTGTATCAATGAAAATAAAATCGATGTACTATTGAACAATAGAAATTGAAACTACAAGTTTAGCGTAAAAACCCGCGACATCGTGTTTTATTAACATGCGATTAAAATTTCATTTAAACGAGTTCATTTGTAACTATTTACGGTAGATAATGATATGTAGTACAAATTTATAAAAGTAAATTTAAATTAATGATATTAATTTTTAATAAGATCGCTAATCATCCGAATCGTTTAATATTAATATGTATACATATATGTATTTCTTCGTGGAGGTACTTTTCATACTATTTTTTTTTCTGGAACCTTGTAGAAGTTGGAGTTTCTGTATATTTTCATATAGTTCAAAGATTTTTTTTGTAGCGATAATCGCAAAAGATTTTAAAGATTTTAATGACATTTGGTAGATTGTCAGGAGTGTAGACTTGGAAAGGATATAAAAATAGCGCTGTTATAGATAGATGTGGGATTTACCATTCATTTCCAGGTTTAAAACGTTAAAGATAATTATTACATTAATAGCTGTTATCCAGGAATGCGCAAGTCATCGTTATATGTTTGTTTCGTATAATAGGAACTTTCCCCAATGAATTATTTATGAATTGATTGGGGATACATTAATTAACAACTTCATGAATACATTGTATAGATTATCTAGACTCCATTTAAAATTCGAGGGTGATTGCTTCTTATGAATTAGTTTCATTTAATATTTGAAAAATATTTTTATACGGCATTTAGTAAACTCCATACATATACTTAATGGAAAGCTGGACAATAATTTTCAGGTACTAATTTTAAAGAGATATAACACATTGATTTTGTCTTTTTAGCAAGCGAATATTTCTTCTATTAGTTGTAATCAAGAAATTAAAGAAATAGTGGTGTGGTTAATTAGATAGACTATAATATTGTTACGGATGGGTGTGTAGAGGTGATGTACTAAAGTCGTATACGAATTGGGACAATAAAGAATGTCGGCCACCGTTACACACACTGTTTACTTTCGCGTTGCATTCAAAGCGACCCGAGGTATTTTTGTATCAACCGTATTTGATTACACAATTTGAATTTGTTAACTTAACAGCTTGTAAACATAAAGATTTCATAAGTTTAGGCGAATATTACAGGTCCATTGGTCACGGGGGATTGTGGCATGATTATTACTATTTTATTATAAAAAACTTATAAACTTTAAAGTTAAACCAAGACAATATTATGTATTATGAACATAACACGAAATCAAAGATTTATTATCTTATATGTACAGTTTAAGTGAATGAAATTATATTTAAGAGTTTTATTAACACCAAAGACCACCAAACTATATTTTCGATTCGTAAAAACATGATCATTTTCGTATAAAGGCACGCTAGAGTTAGCAATACTAAAAGATAGTTTGTATAGAAAATTACAAATTTAAGTGTAGTTTAAAGTGTCACGTTTATAAAATCATAAATGCAATCTTGACAACTTTATTGAGTCCTGTGTAATTATGATTTATTATGTTTGTGATCGTTAAGATACGCTGGGAGATGTCGAGCTGGTGGGCGGATGACCTAACTAATTATCAGCGACGGACGTCTTCCTACATCTGTGGGAACGCAGTGCGATCCAGTAAAGTTACTACGATATTATATTGTTGGAATAAACAATTTGTAATTAAATCAGATAACGACATAAATAAATGAAGTTTGTTAAACATGTGTAGCCTCCAAATATTTATAATACAATGTAAACATCAAATAAAAAAAAGAAATCTAAACGTAAGATAGTGAGAGTACTTGAACAGAATATATTATTTTTTATTTACAATTGCGGGAAAGTGATACAATTAATATATTAAATTGATCTTATTTATATGCTAAAACAAAACCTCAGTAGAGATTACTTGCGCTAAAATTTAAGGAATGAAACTTTAACTAAAACCTAAAATTTCTCTATTAAATACGATTAGCATCTAAGATCAGATTTAATCGTTACAATGAAATTTAAAGTTGAAAAAACATAATTAGTTTATAAAAGTGATATTTTTTTTAAATAAATAAAAGTTTAGCAGCAATTTTGGAAGCTTCTTTTACAAAAATCATAAATAGTTCAGTTCATATATGAAATCGTAACAAATAAGAAAGACTAACAAAGCTAATGGAATAAGGAACACACTGTCTGGAAAATGTCGGTACGGATTCATTCAACTGTAATCTTTGGGTCGGCCAAACTGTTTTAAATTGTACGAGTATTCACGTGGGATGCCATTTAAACGTAATTAGAGCAGTTAGATTAGATATTCAAAAATACCATGACATGAATATTAATAAACATTTTTGAAAAACCTTATTTATTCTGAAATGCCAACTTTACTACTACACTATATAAGCATGTAAAAACCAATGAACTACTACTGCTGAAAACTAATAATATTGTACTAGCCAATACAATGAAGAACTTACTGAAAAATTTAAAACTAAAGCGTAGTTAATATTTGTAAGTGCTGATCTTAATTTTTGTTTTCACATAAATATATTTAGTAAAAGAATATCTAATTTACATAGTATATTTATCACTAAAAAAACTTACCGTATCAGTGTCACTCTCTTCAGTAGCCATCGCGATCTCCGCTTCTAGATGATGCTCAGCATTGTCAAACTCCCTTTCCAGTTCTATTGATTCAGCCTCTATAGGCGGCGACTTCCGTAATTCTTCTATTCCTAACGAATGCCTTGAATCTGAACATGAAGAACAATACCCATTCATACTCATGGCCAATAGATGTCAAGGCACATGGTTACTTGATTAAGCACTTTGTAAATGAGGCAACATGGTAAAGTGAGAGAGGAATATGAACGTAATAATAAAGTTAAATGTTAAAGCAGTAACTACTTTTACACAATGAGTTTCCAATTATATTTGAAGACTGTCTATAAAGGTCTAACTTAATATGAACATTCGAAACCCCCATTCGAAAAGGTTGTTCAATTTATTTGCATAACAAGTACATTACTTGTTCGCCTTGTACAAAGATTAGTATTCATTAGGATATGGGTTTGATGATTGCTTTATCTTACCTTTGTTTTCGTCTCTACACCTTTGTAGTTTCCGTTTTGCTTGACGGGAGTTTTGTATAGTTCGCGGTGAAATAGGTTTCAACGAAACTTTTTGTAAACCATTGCCAGGTAGTAGTGTTGCAATGACCTTCTTAGGCTCGTCTATTTCCGGATTTTTAGTATAAGCTCCAAACACAACGTCGTCGGAATCAACGTCTATATCTATAAAACTTTCCTCAAAAAGTTCGTAGTTTTCTAAATCTGAATCCAATTCATTTTTAAAACACTCTAGTTTAGGTCTGCACATGGAATCAGAATTTCGTCTATAACAAACTTGTTTTGGATCAGGAGACGAAAAACTACGCATAAAGTTTCCTTTTTTATCTGCATCGCACTGTGGTGCCGGTGAGGAGGAGCTCCTTGGAAGATGACTCTTCATGTTTTGCATTTTTCTTTGTTGATGTTGATGGATTCTAGTAGAAATTAAACTTTTTCCCCGATTGGCATTTGTGAGATGCGGCTCCTTGCGGCGCATAATGGATTGCTGGCTTTCACGTGCAGGTCCCTTTGGATGCGGTAACTGAATGGAAACGGAATTGTTGAATTGTAACATGTTACGTTACATTATTGTATGCGTGTACATTTCTAACAGATCGTTTTCCACATATCAGGTAACAAGGCCGGGTGTAGCTAACTGACACGTGATCTGATAAGCAACAGTGAGCATGACCAACTCAATGATCTCTGGGCCTTTGGTGTTTGCGGTTAATTCAAGCTTAAGGTTTAGCAATTACCTGGTAATTGACGAGACCATTATTGTAAACACTAATTTAGCACTTGTTTTGTTTCTTAGTATTTACACAAGGTGAAGTTGTTTTCTTAACAAAATTTAAAACTTACGAGACACGTGGTAAACGGTACGGTCAAATGAACAATAAGTAAAGCTTTACAATACGTCTTATGGAGGAGGCGTAAATTAAAATATTTCGTAGGCGAACAACTTTCTCTTCTGAGAAGGCTTGTTAGTGATATTATAGTGACATTAAATAAATGAAAAAAATACGTCGAAGCAATCAATCATACGAAAATTACATAACTTGTCTCACAATCGTGATTTACATGTTATTCTCGAATATTCCTTTTTCATTCAGTTAAGTAAAATATGGCAGTCTTTGTGATCTTCCAAAGTTGGTTCTGGAAGGAAAGATCCTCGGAAAACGTGCATCCGTAAGACAGCGAAGAAAATGGTTTGATGATATAAGAGAAGTGGACACGTTATGATTATGCTACACTAAAGAGAATGTCACAGAATCGAAATAGTTCACTCCAACTGACCGCCTAACTTCTCTATGGAGGTGGCACTATATGATTATAATAAAAATATAGTAAGGTCATATACTTTCATAATTTAGTTTATATTCACTTTACTAAAATGTATTATTATTGCCATTTAATTTCAGCGCAGACATTTTTTCAACCTATCCAGGTTGAAAAAATGTCTGCATAATCTGCAGAATCTTTGTTAATAACCAACTTTTTAGGCAACAAAGCGTCTAGATTGTTTAAGTTTGTTATAAGCGATACATACACCAATCTATAATATTTGAGGCATTATCAAAACAAAAATCACGCTTTGAGATAGAAATAAGACGTTAAATCTCATCACATCAGTAATTTACCTAACTTTACTGCCTTGCGAACTAGAATAGTTATTTTTACACACCTGATCGTCAGAAGATTGGCGGCATTGTTACAGGCGTTAGTAATCATTTCGGCTTGCTGCAAAACAAAAATTATGAAGTTATGCTAATTAACTATTATAAGGGTAATTAAAAATAATATTTTTTACTAAAACGCTGTAGAGATGCACGCTAAGGTCATATGGAATTCGGAAAGTAATATTAATAGAAATACCTTTATTATTTACATGCGAAAAATTGTTTTCAGCGCCATCTATGTAAATGATTTCTATTTAAAACATCTAATTAATTTTAACACATAAAGTGTTATGCTTTTACGTTAGATGTCGATAAAATACTAACATAATTAAACATTAATGAAAAACAATAAAATAATTAAAAAAATCAACCTGAGAAGAACTTTGGAATGGTAGTTCTTAAGTAAACTTTTACTTATAATAATACTAGCTGACCCGACAGACTTCGTTCTGTCAAAAAAATTGGAATGTGGCAGTTTTTTGTTCTTACCTATTTTATAGCCAGCGCAAAAAAATCTGGACTGAACCGTCACTCTGGTGATAGGGCGGTGTGTGGGGTTCAGCTCTATATATGTTCATCTAATAACTAATATTTAAATATTAGTGGGTTCCAGAAGAGTGGCCAAAGTTAGAATTATAGTACATAAATTATATTTACTATTATTATTTTATTAGGAACAAATAACTGTCACATTCCAAATCTTTTTGACAGAATGTAGTCTATCAAGTCCGCCAGATGGTAACGCGGATTGTGCTCTACTGATGTAATGTCGTGAAAACGAATGCATTTTATGTCGCGCGCCGAAACTAAAACAAAAGAAATAATATCGCGAAGCCGACCTAATTGAAAATCAGTATGGTGGATCTTTAGCTCTTACATTTTGTGACTATTTATGTTATTATTTCATTCGTTTTAATTTCGGCTCGCGGCGATCTTCCGACGCGCATACGCACACCATTTTGATAGAATAATTGAATTTGAACTTTGTGCAGCTGTAATAAAGTGCAAATTGACTCTTTAGCGTTACGAACGCACCTACATTGCTTAGACAGCAGTGAAAGCTTGTTATTTAATATGAACTTTTGTTTGTTTGTTTCTGGTTTCTGGTTACTGGTTACTGGTTTTACTGTTTACTGGTGTACTGGTTTACTGGTTTTACTGTTTACTGGTTTACTGGTTACTGGTTTACTGGTTTATGGTTTACTGGTTTATGGTTTACTGGTGTACTGGTTTCTGGTTTACTGGTTTACTGGTTTTACTGTTTACTGGTTTACTGGTTTACTGGTTTTACTGTTTACTGGTTTACTGGTTACTGGTTTACTGGTTTACTGGTTTACTGGTTTACCGGTTTACTGGTTTACTGGTTTACCGGTTTACTGGTTTACTGGTTTACCTGGTTTACTGGTTTAACTGGTTTACTGGTTTTACTGTGTACTGGTTTTACTGTTTACTGGTTTACCGGTTTACTGGTTTACCTGGTTTACTGGTTTAACTGGTTTAACTGGTTTACTGGTGTTACTGGTTTACTGGTTTACTGGTTTACTGGTTTACTGGTTTACTGGTTTACCTGGTTTACTGGTTTAACTGTTTACTGGTTTACTGGTTTACTGGTGTTACTGGTTTACTGGTTTACTGGTGTACTGGTTTACTGGTTTACCTGGTTTACTGGTTACTGGTTTACTGGTTTACTGGTGTACTGGTTTACTGGTTTACTTGGTTTACTGGTTACTGGTTTACTGGTGTACTGGTTTACTGGTTTTACTGTGTACTGGTTTACCTGGTTTACTGGTTTACGGGTTTACTGGTTTACTGGTTTAACTGGTTTACTGGTTTAACTGGTTTACTGGTGTACTGGTTACTGGTTTAACTGGTTTAACTGGTTTTACTGTGTACTGGTTTACTGTTTACTGGTTTACCTGGTTTACTGGTTTACTGGTGTACTGGTTTCTGGTTTACTGGTTTCCTGGTTTACTGGTTACTGTTTACTGGTTTATGGTTTACTGGTTACTGGTTACTGGTTTACTGGTTTACTGGTGTACTGGTTTTACTGTTTACTGGTTTACTTGGTTTACTGGTTACTGGTTTACTGGTTTTACTGTGTACTGGTTTAACTGGTTTACTGGTTACTGGTTTACTGGTTTACTGGTGTTGGTTTACTGGTTTACTGGTTTACTGGTTTACTGTTTACTGGTTTAACTGGTTTACTGGTTACTGGTTTACTTGGTTTCTGGTTTCTTGTTTCTGGTTACTGGTTTCTGGTTTCTAGATTTCAGATGTCAGATTTCAATTTTTCATTTTCCATTTTCCCTTTTCCATTTTCCATTTTCCATTTTCCATTTTCCATTTTCAATATTCAATATTAAATATTCCAACATTCCAACATTCCAACATTCCAACATTCCAACATTCCAACATTCCAACATTCCAATATTCTAATATTCCAGTATTCCAATGTTTCAATGTTCCAATGTTCCAATATTCCAATATTCCAATATTCCAATATTCCAATATTCCAATATTCCAATATTCCAATATTCCAATAATCCATTTTCCATTTTCCTTTTTCCATTTTCCATTTTCCATTTTTCGTTTTCCGTTTTCCATGTTCCATTTTCCAATAACTGCCTCATTCCAAATCTTTTTGACGGAATGAAGTCTGTTAGGTCCGCCAGACGGTAACGCGGTTTGTGCTGGACTGATGTGATGTCGTGAAAAAGAAACTAAAACAAAATAAATAATACCGCGAAGCCGACCTAATTGAAAATCAGCAGTAATGATCTTTAGCTCTTACATTTTGTGACTATTTATGTTATTATTTCATTCGTTTTAATTTCGGCACGCGGCGTTAGATCCTTCGACGCGCATACGCACACTTTTGAAAGAATGATCTAATTTGAACTTTGTGCAGCTGTAATAAAGTTAAAATTGACTCTTTGCGTTACGAATGCACCTACATTGCTTAGACAGCAGTGAAAGCTTGTAATTTAATATGAACTTTATGAAATAGCAATAAAGTTCAAATTGACCCTACATTTTTAGTTAGAGAACGTTTGTATAGGAAAAAGAAAAGCGCTGTTTTTAGGGGCTTCCCGGCGATTATTCGAATTTTTCTCAAATTGGCCAAATTGGTCCTGGCGTTGTAGAGTGATGCGCTTACCGACACATATTTGTATTATAGATTAATAATAAATTATATTCATGACATTAGTTATTAATAAATAAATAATAAAGTTGCTTGAGAATATATTTATATGTAGAGGAGTGACAAAAGGCAAATGTTTGAGAGATAAAGAATTCGTTGTCATCCCACTCCGTGCTGTGTACTGGTGAGAGGTGACACCGGTACACACGTGGAGGGGATCACTTACCAAGTGATAATATTTTTTTTTGGAGTTTACAGCCACGCGGTTTGATACGTGGCCATGTACAATTGATGATATCGAGCGAGACAAAAATATTAAAATGTCTATTAAAAAGCAAGAGTTGGTGATAGAAAAGTGAAAATTTAGGGTTGTATGTAGTTTTTGATGCCACACAATCATAAAATAAAATAGAAAAAAAAATCCCAAAAAATAAAAAAAAATTTTTTGGTGTGGGCAACCCTGATCACTTAGAGGTTTGAAAAATAGATAGTAACCGATTCTCAGACCTACTGAATATGCACAAAAAATTTCATAAGAATCGGTAAAGCCGTTTCGGAGGAGTATGGGAACGAACATTGTGACAAGAGAATTTTATATATTAGATAATACAGTTTTCATCAAGGACTCGTGGTTAAATGACACTGTCAAGTAAATGAAATAAATTTGCTGTTTTTAGCTTCTTTTTAATTATGAAATCTCTTGATTTCAAAATTATTTAAAATTTTAGTGATGAAAAGTTTTAGGTCAAAAGGAAATTATGATTTATATCAATTATAGTACAGTATTAAAAGTATATTTATATGTTAATTTGGATGATTCCATTTACCATCCAATTATGTTACCAATTTTGTTGTAAACAGCTGATATTACAAAAATAATAAAGTAATATTACTAAATTATAATTTTTATATTTTATCAAACAATCTGTTTTCCTGATATTATATATTTATTTTATTTGTATATCAAATTAAACCTAAAAATCGTTTTAGATTTAGAAACAGCAAGAGATTTTTTATTAAAACTTAGTTATTCTATTACGAGTGATATGCTATTTTGTTGGTTCACAGAAAGTAACAAATGTATCTACGTTATTACGCAGTTAAAATAAGTGATTTATAACAAAACGTTACGGACAACTAATCACTTCATTATTTCTTACGTCAGTAGTTAAGTTAATATTATTTGTATGAGAGATTCTCCTGAATGAAGTCAATGGAATAATTTCTGAATTAAATACTTGAAATTTATAAGTAAATACGTTCGTTTTACAAGCATACGTAACTAAGCACGCGAACCTCTTTCCCTGCCGACTCGAGTGACTTAGACGAGAGACACGATAGTCAGTCGGACGGCGTAAGCCTTGCTCTACTGTTCACCGTAGTGTTTGTTGGAAGTGTATTCTGTGCGGTAAGTTCATAATTCACTTGAATAAAACTTTAACGTGTAACTCGCTCGCTGTTTACTTTGACACTTAAAACGTCACTAGAGCGAGTCGATGGAGCGCGCTTGTCAACATTAACTTATTCTGCTAGATGTAATACTAAATATTTTGTTTTTCTGTTAAAGGTGAGTTGTTTATAATAATGATTGTGCACCGCTTTTGTAAGAAACTATGATAATTTAATTGGTACATTTTTTTTTGTATTTGGTATTTTTTAAGATTCGCATTTGTAATACTACAAAGAGGCTTTCAACGTATTAACGTTCGCTATTTTTTCGCGTTTGTCAATAGTAGAACAGGTCCGGCGCGCCTACATTATTGCAATCTCATTAAAAAGTTCATTTCTTTTGCAACTTGAATGTTTATTTAAGCTGTTGGTCATGTATGAGTTTCGAAACACATTAATTATTAACATTAAAATAAATGTGCAGTGAATATTGAGTATAAATAGCGATTATAATTTATAATATCTGATCGTCTGATGATGTCTCAAGAAGCTGTAAAAGTCCTTTAAGACTGAGAGTACAAACATTGTACAAAAAATATACGTATTATTTGATAATGAATTTACCTGCGAAAAAAATATGATGCTAATTTAGAGAAGAAAAAAATTAAATATTAATTTAATATAAAATATGTTCAGAGTGACACGGGTAAATTAATTAATACTAGATACCAAATTAGTCTAGTCAATGTTTGCAAATGTTGCAATGAATGTGATAGGATCGTCAGTTATTAAAACAAAATAGTAAGAATAAAATAAAATAGTATAGAAAAAAATGTTGATGTGGTAAAAGTAATTGATTTTTATCGCAATAACGTTGGGACTCTTAGACGTTCACATGACGGTACGCCTTTTTATAATAATGTGGTTATCATTTAGATCATAGACACTGCACCACATTTTATTCGTATTGAGATATAAGAAGTGAAGCTTCTTACTCCAGTAATTTAATTAGCTATAGTGGAACACACTAGCCATAACACAGTAATGGGTCGCCTACACTACTATAATACCTGGACAATCAACACTTAGATTAGAATATAGTATTTTTATATGAGGCGAGGGAAATGGCTTTTTTGCCTTTATATATGAAAAATTGATGGAACTAATTGTTAGATAATACTAACCTTCGAAAGCGTTGGATAGATTATTATTATTGACGATTATAAGCACATTTTGATGGAACTGGTTGTTTTCAGTATTCACACTGTTATAACTTGCTATCATACAGTGCTGCAGCTTGTCACATTCTCTTCTGTTCTTCATGAAGAATCGGTGTTCACAATTTATTCTATGTCAATATTTATGGCAATCATTGCGTTGCATTAAACATTAAATTTTGAGATACAAATATAAAATGATATAATCATTAGAATGTGATCTGTGTAGATCAGTGAATTTATGTAAATACATAAAATTTTAATGTCTGTTATGTAAAAACACCAAGTTTTCACTTAATTCACATGAAAGAGATATAAGACTATACAAAGACAATACTTATACAATGAAAGTAATTTTAATTAATGTTCCGCGAAATCACTGGAACAGATACATCGTTTTTGAAGAGATTTTCGTAGCTGTAAACATAGGCTATTTTTTATTAAAGAAATATTAAAATTTTGGCAATTATAACAGTAACATAAATGTACACAGATAGTACAATAAACAATTCTCTTATGTAATGTATATACGAATTTCACTTGAAATGTTTCGCTGCAATAAAATCTAATACGAAACGTACTATTATTTTGTTTTCAACTACGTTATAGCTTTACTTAATTATATATACCATTGTAATGTCCGTTCCATCGCAAATTTAAATAAAAAACTGTTATGATTAACCACCACCAGAGCGGTTTTGGTTTTATGTAATAACATTAGCGGTTCGTTACGTTTGTTCCATTTCGCAATGTACGCTGCGTTAAGTTAACATTACCTAATAGAAGATTTCGCGTTTTGTTTATGAGTTATAAAACACGAATTCATGTTTACTAAGTTTTTGTTGCACGATTGTCAAATTTGAATATAAGAAATTAAGTATATTTTACTGCATATAATGGTCTTTTATAATAAATATTTAGTAAGACGAAGAGAACACTAACAAAATAGATGATTTTAGACATTTCTTTAATGTCTTGTTTACCGTGTCGGTGGTTTAAATTTGACAAATTATTAAGTGTAGTAATGTAGTCTTAAACCTTTCAAATTGTAGTTTAATATGTCATTATTTATTACAGTAATGTTTCAATCAAAATTGTTATGGACCTCGTTTTCAAAAACGTAAAATCAGTAAAGGAAACGCTACAAACACATCTTAGTTTTAAGATACGGAGCAAAGATGCCACGGAATCTTATCTCTGCAGGATATTTGTTAGTCCTTCGTCATCTTTGTTTAGAATGTAGACTTTGAAATATCAACTTATTTTTTAAGTATTTAACCCTTCTTTGCATGATTTTTTTTATTGTTTTAAAATAAATCAGGGTGATGTAATTAATTCTCTAGATTAAAGGAAAAATATTAAAAAAAATTCTAGTGAAAATAAAAATATGTATTATGTAAAAAACAATATGATGGAAATTTACATCATCATGCATTGTCACATATTTAGCTCAGTACTAAATAAAAAATAAATACTGTTTCCTCAATTTTCTTTATTCTTTATGATAATTTAAAAAACAAATATTATTTTTATTTAAGCACAAATTGACGCCACATTTATTACAGGAAATTGAGGAATAGCCTTTACATTTAGGAAATTTGCACCGGAGTGACCCACCTACTTTAGGCCAATGTTCAGCACCATCTTTTCTTATGTCTTTTGGAGGTGGTGGAGCTGGAGAACCTTTTCTTTTTTTTATTGTAATTCTTCTTCTAGTACACTGGTACTAGGACGCCCTCTTTTAGCTTCTTTGGTGGTTCCTCTGTTGCATAGCACAAAGGCCAATTCATTTCTGAATTGGCTCATTGTAAGCAGACTCTTTTTGGGTTCACCTCTTTCTTGAGCATTTTTTTTATGAACAATCCAAGAGTTTATAATAGCTAGATCTAATAGATGAAAAAAAAATACGCAAATACCACTTTTTAGACCTCATTTTTATATGATTTCTGCCCAAAAAGCTATCCATGAGATCTACTCCTCCCATATGTTTATTGTACTCTTGGACAATAAACGGGCAAGTAATATCAATTTTTCCTTTTGTTATCCTATCAAATCTATTGACTTTAGTTAAAGGCAATGCTCCAGAATAAGAAGATAACAGGGTTACTATCTTATTATCTTTCCAAGCCACACAACTCAAATCTATACCATCATGCACAGACACTCTTTTCTCAAAAGTACCTCTTGGCACAGATTTTTTCATGAAATGTTTCTTCTCTGGAAGTTTATTATTTGGTATCCTGTTTTGTTGCACAGTTCCTGGTGTGGAATCTGGTGTGTGACACAGTTCTGGTGTCACACACCAGATTCCTTTTTTTCCAAATCAAACTTCTTTTGTCAAATGAAAAACTGGATGAAGACTGCAAATTGGATGAAGTTGATGGGTGAGCGGGTTTTTGATCTTCTGGTTCTATAAGAGGAAGATCAACGTCAGCAGTTTCATCCACATTATCATCATCATCATCATCATCATCGTCGTCATCGTTCTCCTCCTGCAACACTCTTATAACTTCATCAGTATCGCGGTTTTCATCATCGGAATCTTGGTCATCAAGGCCATCTTCTGAGAGCCAACCGTCTTGTAACTTACTAAGATAATCTTCAATATCTCTCTCATTCAAGTTTCCCTAAAAAAGAACATAAAATAAACATTTACAAAAAAATTTTTGCCATACATTACAAGTGAAGTTACCGCACAGTGATGTAAATTTCCATCACATAGTTTTTAGAAATTTATTCACAGTGTTTTGATATAAATTGTACATAAAATAATAAAAACATGAAAACTAACCTTTTTTCCACTCATTTTCACTTTTATTGTATTTTATATCTCCGTTTATTTCCATAAAACAATTTAAAATCTCGCTCCTTTCTTCCAGTCACAACAAACAGCGGAATGACAAGTTCTAGGCCTGGTAATTCACAGTGATGTTTGCTATTTTTCGACAACTGCGTTTTGTTGTACGCTATAGTCGCTTAAAAAGTGGCCAGCAACAACAAATTTACAGTACAAGGGTTTTGGGTACCTTTTTTTGTTGACTAAATATTATGATTGAAATTTCCATCATCATGCAAAGAAGGGATATACCTTACTTTGTCGTACTCAGCTAAAAATGACTATCACCGATAACACAAAGATTAATTTATGTTATCCGGTGAAACAATGTATTGAAAAAAAAATATTTTACTATATAACATAATTTGCTTTAAAGTATCTACCTCTTTCCTTCGCTATTTAGCGTCATCGATAAACATATTTACCACAACATCAGTAAGTAATTTTTTACCTCCAGTAAAACTTGTGAATACTAAAAAATTATATTATCTTACCACATCATTAGCTTCACATTTATTTTTGCTTTAAATACAATTTGTTTTTATATCTAAAGAAGTAACTAATCAAGCTTTTCTTTACATAATTAATTCCAATTAAATTGTATATATGTCTCTGTCCGTTGAGTTTAATTTAAGAGACAAATTCTAGTTGATTAAAAAATCTTTCTATGATACTAATTTAAATGAATACAGTTTTTAGTTTTAATTATTAAATATTAAAGAAAAAGCTATATGTATTCTCTAGACGAAGCAAGTTTTCAATTATATAATTATACAATAGAATGACTCTGACTTATTACCCGAAGGTTAAACGTGTTCGCAATCGTACAGTCACAATGAACTACAACAGACAAACAATAGAATTGTTTTATTTATGTAGGGAAAAATTTATGGAAGTTGAAATGACAACAAGACTTGTGACAGTCAAACTAAAATTCTAAATTGATAGCACTGAAATTTTTGTATAACCTAAGACTATAAGAAGACATCTTACTTCTTCCTTAAGACAAGATGGGCCAAAAGAAGTCATCCGATGTTGTTTGGCTCACATTTTTCTTTCTTAATGAAAAACCTCGATTCTGTTTTTTGATTATGTTTATTTGAACCTTTAGAATTTTATTGGTCAAGTCGAGAAGATGATATCGGCCAAATGGGCGCCGCCACAATTTGGTGATTTAATTTGGGCTTCCAATAGTATGATTTCTTTTGGCCCACCTTGTACTAATTCAATTAATAAGTAGGGTTGGAGACAGATATTTTTTCTATCTATCTTACTTCTTTAATTTATGAATGACCAACAATAGTCACGCTATTGTTGGTCATTCATAAACTTACACTTTCTTACGTGTTCCTTAATACTTTCATACTATATCATTTATATCCAAAACTTCACTTGTCTTCGCTTTTATGACATCAGCTGTTTACAACTTTAATTTCTCAAAGCGCGTTAGCAAACAATGTATCGCTAATAACTAGTGCGTAACTTTTCGCGAGTATTGTAAAATACAAACTAGAATGTGAGCCAGGGCAGGTTGCGAAATGTTTGAAATTAAGGTTCCGGTTGACACAGTAGTCGACTTTCCCCGCCACTGATGAGCGTGATATCTATCATATTCGTATCGAGAGCGTTCATCTCAATAGCATGAAAACGCCGTTTAGTTAATAGATTTGTGATCGTAGATATACGAACGCACAATTCACTTGAGTCAAGTTAAAATAATAGAAATATATTTAGTGTTAAGTTAAGTTAAAATAACATCAGTTTTTTAATAACTAAAAATATTTATAACTGTCTACAAATTTCAAAATTACAATATTGGATTTTTTCGATTTTATTTTATTAAGTTATTTTTTTTATAGAATTAGCCAGATAATCTGAATTCAGATATAATCATGACAATTGTACTGGACAGGTGAATTATATTAGTATGTCTTATAGTCAATATTACCTATTATATTCTAATAATGGTATTCCTTCATGCGCCCTGATGTGTTAATCTTTTGTACGTTTTTCTCGAGATAAATCCTGAAAGAGTTTTATGTATGTTGGTTGAAATTGCTTACTGTGTGTTAAGAGATAAGAGTTTATGTTATTTTATAACAGCCCAAAAGAATGACGGGTTTTTTAATCAAATACCTTTTTGGTACAGGCAAAACAACTTTCAAGTAGATAACGATTTGATCAGTGTTGTCTTGTTATATTTCTTCACTTACATTGTTAATTTAATATCATTGTTAGCTTAATTGTATACAAATTTATTTGTAATTTTCATTGCATACATTGAAACGTTCCGCACATGTTTTGTACTAAATTGAAAACCACCTGGAAAAAAATGCATATAATCATTACAATCAATATCGGCAGTTTCATTAAAGAGTTTTTTAATTTATCGACACCATCACATACTGCGTATAAATCACTGTATAACCCGTTTTAGGTTGCATAAATGTTACGTAGAGAAATCAAACATTCCTATCGTGAGAGCTTAAAAACCTTTTAGGGATTTTGTAATATAAAAAATTATATACCATTAAGTTATTAGTGTTTCTAATAGATGTATAATATAGACAAAACGAGGTGTTTTTATGAGAACGAGTTTAGGACCTCCGGTTGAATTTATTTCTAATACCTAATAGTAACGGGTATTGCTTTTAATAAATTTAAAGGATTTATTTTTAAGCTTACTTTGTTATCAAGTCTTGTTTAATTTTGAGATGCAGTAATCTCATTCTGTGTAGATCGGACTAAAATGATATAAAAACTTAAAGCACCTTACCTTTCTGTCGATCCGAGAAAGTAGCACTCGAAATATCAGACTGTAAACACAAACATAAACGCGATATAATCTTTAAAATTGCGTTAAAAAAAATGTGTAATATTTGTGTAAATATAATAACTAGTTATAATTTATTCTGCGGTTAAGATTTGTAGTTCGGGGCTTCGTTTGACTGTTTATTTTCATCGGATGATTACTACGTAAAGAGCTAGATAAAACTACTAAAAAGCAATAAAATTTGCATTACATTATTCTAAAACTGTGATAAGAGAAATACGAAGTAATTTGTTTTCTTCGTATTAATGTTACAAGTAGTTGATTTCTATTATATCTTTAAAGAGATTGAATAAAAATGTATAATTTATTCACGAACAATTTTTGTATTTTATATAACACTTGTCAAGAACATACGCATCTAATCAAATTCATAATTTAATTTCCGCTTTTTATGTTGGAAAAGAAAATAAATGTCTTAATAAAATTTGTGTACAATGTTTAATTACTTTAAAAAACCATGGATAGTTTGATTTTATTGACTTCGCTGTGTTGTTTTTATAGCTCTACATTTCGTGGGGTAAACAAATATTTGTTTAAAACATTTAAGATACATTATTTTCTGTAAAAGTCAGACTTGGGCATTTCCGTAGTGTTGAAAACAAGCTTGAATCTTCTATCAGATCATCACGAATACTACATTTATCTTAGATTATGGCTCTATTAAGTTTGTATTTAACATAGCTGTATGAAACTTTCAGATACGGCCACCATGCCTTCGGAAGTGAATGAGTGGTACAGAGGCCGGAATGTCTTCGTGACGGGCGCTTCGGGACTCATGGGGAAGGTGCTCATTGAAAAGATCCTGTACAGCGTTCCCGACATCGGCTCCGTGTACGTGTTGGTGCGTTCGAAGCGTGGCAAAACACCGGAATCGCGCATCGAAGACATGTGGAAACTGCCAGTGAGTTACCCAACTACTTCTTTTTACTGCAAAGGAAAATGTTACAATGTAATTAATTCCTTTCAGTTACCGGTTTTTAAGTCCATTATAGTGACTTGGATGAATACAACATTAACAAATAAGAAAATTAATAGGTTAATATTTTATGAAATACTGCTATTGCTGTTATTGGACTTAGATAACCCTAAATTTTCTTCGAAGTGTCTAAAGGTCTATAAGAACGGAATGCAACACTGAGGTGATAACAATAAGTAAAAATCCTACATGATCTTGTTATCCCATTCTCCTTCTAACCAAAATAAGGTATTGGCAACTAAAAGATGGCAATCGTGATGGTTTATGACTTTAATCGAATGATATATTCAAACCTGCGACATTAAATTTACAAACTCACTCGCAATATTTGCAATTAGATTAGAGACGCGAATTTTTTTTAATTATATTTTGTTTAATGATTGTCATTGCAGTTATTCTCAAGAATAAGAGAAGAGAAGCCACATGTAATGAAGAAATTAATCGCGGTGCCTGGTGACATCATGTACGACAATCTTGGGATTGAAGACGATGTATTGGAACAAATATATGAAGAGGTGGGCATTTAGCCATTAATTACAATAATTATACTTTGTGTTTTACTGTAAAATGTTTAATGGCAGCGTGTCGTTTACGTGAATCTAGCACCAATAGCGTAATGACTATTGCGAAGTATGGCGTGAAGTGAAAGCTGTTAGAGGCGTTGCGGTGGTGGGTTGTGGTAGTTAAAAGGCCCTCATTCGGCAGAACTCGCTAAATGTTGCAGGAGTCACAAAATTGTAAAATGGTTTCATTGACTGAATGTTAAGCTAATACTCTTTTTAATGTTAACAGAACTTTTTTCATTTCTGTATTCATGAGAGTGCTTTGGAGATGTAGATCGGTTCATCGGATGTAGACGATGATTAGATCGTTTTGAAAAATATTGTTTAGAAAGGTATGTGCAGATGTTGACAAATTGCAGCGTCACCTGGTGCTGAGTGAAGTAATATAAAAAAATCTTTAAAAACGAACTAGCATGTACGTGATGCTAGTTTTAATCAGTCTAATGTAATATAACATAAAAAGTTAAAAAAATTTGATTATTGTTATTGAAAAGTGTATGAAAACATTACTCTTTTCATGATCAAAAATTATAGGATCCCCAATTATTTTACACTTCCTCGTGTAAAAATAGTTTAACATCACTGATTTTTTTATTTATTGATCGAGTGATATTATTTAAAATTCCAGGTCTCTGTAGTATTTCATTTTGCAGCCAGCCTCCGTCTCGAGGCACCTCTGAAGGAGGGACTTGAAATGAACACGAAAGGAACTATAAGAGTGTTAGATGTCGTTAAAAAAATCAAAAACATTGTCTCCTTCGTTCATCTTTCAACAGCCTTTTGCTACCCTGACTACAAAAGAATGGCAGAAAAGGTAAAACGTACTTTCAATACGATCTAGTAATACTTTCGCAATAACACTTTCTCTTTCTTGTGAAGATTAAGTATTTCCTTTGAAAAAATAAATTTCCTGCATATTAAAATTACCTAAATTTCCTCTTTCTTCAAAAATATTAGTTGTTTATACAGTTGAAGCGAGAATATTAATCGAACAAGAGAACAATGTTTTTAAGGGCTGCTATCATTTCCCTTATAGGAGAGACATGTTAAAGATTATCCAGTCCACCGGACTTTCCTTGAGATATCAGGAAAAGCGACTAAGAATGGAATATTTGCAGACAAAGGCCAACCTTTTTTTGTGTCTGTTATCACAATACTGCTCTTGCCTTATTTGATTAGAAATCTTTATATATATATATATTGACTGTTATCTAGTGGTGGTTTTTTAATATTGAATTGTGCCGTATCATAATAATGTCAACAAAACGTTTAAGGTTCATGACCCTCCGGCGAATCCTCACGAGGTGCTGCGCGCTGCCAGTTGGCTCACCGACGAACAAGTCAATCTCTTGACACCATCAATACTACAAACGCACGCAAACTCTTACACATATTCCAAGAGACTTGCTGAAGCTGTTGTGAAAGAGCATTATCCGGAACTACCCGTGTGTGTAGTTCGACCAAGTATTGGTAAATTTTTCATAATACCAACTCGTTTGACGAATTTGATATTTTTGTTTGATACTTCATCCTAATTTAACTAAATTCATACTTATGTGAATGAGAAATGTTAAACATTTGTAAGTTATTTGCAAATAGGGTTATCCTTGTTTTACAGTGACTCCTTCGTACAAGGAACCGATAGAAGGCTGGGTGGACAATTTGAATGGGCCAGTGGGGCTCATGGTTGGAGCCGGTAAAGGTGTAATCCGGTCTATGCATTGTATCGGCTATTACCACGCCGAAGTAGTACCGGTGGACATGGCCATCAACGCTATCATCGTCATTCCTTTCTATATCAACTCTCAATCTGAAAGGTCATTTAACTGTATATTGTGCCATGAAGTTAATTATTGCATACTATATTGAGTATTTGAATATTTCAAATGAATAATAATGTTTACAGAAGCCAAGACATCCCCGTTTTCAATTTAACATCAGGTGATGATAGGGATACTACTTGGAAGGAAGTGCTAGACGTGGGAAAGGCGACGGTTCGTAAATACCCAATGGAAGGTCCCCTGTGGTACCCTGATGGAAACATTCGCCACAACAAGTTCATACACACCCTCTGCGTTTGGTTCTTCCACATCCTTCCCGCGTACCTTATCGACTTTTTGATGCTCATACTTGGACAAAAAAGATTGTAAGTGTTCTATTTCAATTATACATTTCAAAAATTTAGTGTCTAGTTAAAACATATGACATCATTTATTAATTTTGCATGAGTGACGGACATGTAGTAAAACCAAATCCCCAATTAATCTCAATCCTAATTACCCTCTATAGTCCCAGATTAGCAACGGTCATCGATAGGATGAAATCACAATGAATGATAATGATCTTTCATATTTTAATTAAGTTTATAAAATTTACTTACAGCATGGTTAGAATTCAGAACCGTATATCAGTTGGACTTGAAGTGTTACAATACTTTACAACGCGCGAGTGGTGGTTCGATACAGATAATTTTAAAGCATTACCAACTCGCCTCAATGCCGAAGACTTCAAGACATTTCCAATGGACTTAAAAGTAATTGAAGTACAATCTTATATAAAAAGCTGCATGTTGGGTGCAAAAATGTTTTGTCTAAAGGAGAAACTTGAAAATCTTCCGAAAGCTCGGTTGCAGAATAATATGTAAGTATCGTTAAATCTGTTAATCTATTGGCCATTAGACTTTTATGTGGACAAACCTATTGTTATTTTATAGCTTATAGAATAACAATAATATAACAGTAACTTGATTGAATAGTATAAACCATTAAAGTTTGTTTACGACTATTTTATTATACGGCAGTTATGAACGCAACTGTTTAATTTTAAAATATAATTTTGAGATAAAAGATTGCTGGTTACTAGTTGCTATTTTTGCTGAACACGATGGTTCACACACCATGTTTTCCCTTAACGGAAGCTCAGGTTCAGGAGGATCAAATCCACAAACTACTTCAAATCCTGATTATCATCTTAGGTTATTAGATTTATTATACGAAGAACTCTGAAAAACACATTCATTTTTTTTTCAGACTCTACGTTCTGGACTTGTTGGTTTCCACGTTTGTCTTGTATCTACTGCCATTGTATTTCTTGGCGTCATACTTCGAATCTATCAGAACGGTCTTATCATACGGAGGTCCGTTTGTGCGGTGCCTGCCACTTGTGGGAAAAGTGGTATTTGCGGAGACGGCTTAGTAATGCCTGGTTTTTTTTAACATAAGAAAAATTATGAGTAACTTTATATGACAAGTTCTTTACGTGCAATGTTTTTTCTGATATTAGACAACACAATTTACTGTCATTCAAAAGTAATAAAAACGGTACTTCTTATTATAAAACATTGTAAATGCAGAATTTGATATCAAAGTTTGTTAAGGTATTAATTTAGTTTTAAAAAGTCACATGTACGTTTAAGTAAAATTTGTATTGTATTTTACGGATTTGTGTATAACCGTTTTGTTATTGTAAAAAAATGATGAATAATGATTTGTTTATTTACTTGCATGTATTAAGTATTAAGTAAAGGTTGTAATCTAATTGTTGATGCTGGAAAAGAAACATGGCTTTGAGTTATTACATAATACAAAACGACTTTTTTTCTAATTATTTTAAAGAAGGTAGGTATTCAGCATTTGTTCATGGCAACATTCAGCCACTAAACCTATCATCTAAGATTGACAGTTCCTGGACTTCGTGCTCGCAAATAAAGTAACACTTGTTGTCACAATTGATGTCGTTGAGTAATCCACTGTGATTCATTGAACCGCATTGCTCCATTCTTTCTCCATCAGGTTGACCGTCTGCCCATTGGTTATATCCGCTATCTTCTAATTTTTCACCTGAAATTGCATCAACAGTTTTACTTTTAATATTTGGTATACAGGTCATTTATTAAGTTTAAAAACATAATTGAATCAGAAATATTTTTAGGTGTTTTGAGTTTTTTTTTGTATCGGTTTAGTAGTATATTTCGGTTTGAGGGCACTATAAGTAGTCTGGAGTCGTCATCGTCATTTCAGCCTATTGTCGTTCCACTGTTGATGTATACCTCCCAGAACAATACGTTGCAGTGTAAACAATCTAGTTATCACCACATTGTTATCAACAAATAAACGACCTGCTCGTCTCGACGCATAGGTAAAAAAGGTATCTTTTCCTTCTAAACTCCAAAAACCTAATACTTGAATTGTAAACATGTAATAAGATAAAAAGTGCTACCTAAAATCGTCTTCCAGCCTCTGCTGTCCTTATTATTAAATCCTAAAGCAATAGAGTTACATAGATTTATGTCGATTCTATGCTTATTAATTGCTTCCTTTGTCAAGTTTACCAAATGCTGAGCTTCCATTTCACTATTAATTACCGCTAAGTAACTTTGTTCTATATCACAAACTAACGCAGCTTCTTCCCAGTTACGAGGTGTTGTATGGAATTTGTAGCATCTGCCATTCTCCTCGCTGTAATTATATTCTGAAAAATGATGACTTTTTAAGGATAAGCTCTTTTTTTCGAGAAACAGAAATCTCAGGCATAATAGAAGTAGATCACAGTACAGATCAGCAACGAACAGAACAATGTATGTTCGCTGCCTTTTAATACTTTACGTTTCAGCACAAGTTATATAGACACATCCGTGGCCGTATATCTATGTAAGAGGTGGATGAAAGTTTAGATGTCAACAGTCAAGAACAAATGTTGCTGACATAGCCCAACAACAGATTACTAAACGAAACAGCAAACGCAATTATTTAAATAACTAACTAAAAATGGTATGGTTTAGCAGTTGTAATAGTTAAGAGTTTTACTATGATTTATTTAACGTCTTTTAAGACAAGTTACGCAATTAAAGAAATTTATGGCATAAATCACAATCGACTGCATGGAAACAAGTTTGCAAGCCGACACCACAGGTGTTGTTGATAGGTATATCGAAATATTTCCTCACCGTTATCAGCTACATAACACTGATCGTTCCAATTTATAGTGGCCAAAGTTTTTTTGCATATAAAGGGCAACTTTTTGTTACATTGGTCGTCGTTGATTAAGCCGTCGCGTGACAGAACCAAACAGTGTTCGCTGCCGCCATAATTGTTCGGTTCACCCGGTGCCCATCTATTGTATACATGCTTTAATGAAACTCCTGTAATTTTAATTCACCATTACAATTCTTTGTACTCTATTTCTCTGTAATTTTTTTATAATTACGTGAGATTCATCAGTGTAAAGAATATGATAACATAATATTTTTTTCAAGAGGCGTGCACTTGATAGTAAGTGAAATTCGCTGGACGGCATTGTCCTCGTCGCCTTAAGAGGTAACATGTTATGTCTCGTTGCAACATCAATTTCACTATCTAAAACATTTTTCTAACCGGAACTCAGTAATATTTGCACATTACTGTTTGGCGGCAGAAACAGGAGCTGCCGTACCTAGAGGGTCCCCGGCAACAGATACAAACCACCAGCAAAAGATTGTGGTGATCAATAGTAAATGATTATACATGAACTAATTTAGTAAACAAATTATGTACACAATAACACAAAATTTGGGTCATACTGTGGTTTATTAGAAATAACATCTATGTACTGAAATTATGACGCCAAAGAACTCACCATCTACAGTTGTATACACTTCTCTAGCGACTAAATCGGAAATACCAATGAAGATATAATGAAATGGTTGTGTTATATTCCAATAATGTAAAACTAATTCGGCTTCGATCTGAGTCTCGGGGTAAAACAAAGAAGCGCCCTCCAACACACATCTTTCCTTCGCCTCCCACCAGGTACGGGGCATCGTGTGAATTTTATAAAAACTGCTCAATTGTTCCAAATTATTATAATCATCACGGAAATAACTGGACTGACCTTTAAAACAAAAATGGTGCTGGTAGATATAACTGCTCTGTCTAAACTTAAGTGAAATTAAACATGAAATACTTACAAGCAACTTTTGAAACGAAAATGTAAACACAAAAAGGCACAATGTACTTAAAATTTAACATATTTGAAAATAACAAGGAGTAAATCGAAAAACAAAACTGTACTGAAGAGAACACAATTTTATCGTTCGTTTTTATATTAAATACTAGTAAGTATGATTCAGAACTGGAATAACGAGTAATGTAAGCTGTTCGTTGCTCGAAATCAATACAACAGCTTTGAACTATACTAGTTTTTATTCTTTTACGGAGGTCGCCGCCGACCAAAAGTTTATAATCTATATAATAAAAATGAATAGCTGTTCGTTAGTTAAAACTCGAGAACGGCTGAACCGATTTGGCTAAATGTGGTCTTGAATTATTCGTGAAAGTCCAGGGAAAGTGTAAAAGGTGAGAAAATATAGAAAAAGTGCCCGGAATATGGTAAAAACAACAATTTCTCTTTTCCATTAAGGTGACCAGATTTTTAGATAGGCAAAGCGGGACAACTTTGAAGGAGTAATAATAACGTAACATTTTTTTTAGTTCCAACATAAGTACAATTTATAAATATAAAAATGTATAATATTTTAATCCTTGACATATTTCTATCTAAATTTCTTTTAGGGTTAAGGTCGGTGACATACTTTTTGTCATTAATATAAAATTTTAAGACTACAAGTATTTTAAGCTTAGTTTAAGAAAATGTATGTATTTATGAAATATACCTTAGTTTTCTATGCAAGAAGCAGAACACGAAGTGAGAGACAAATACATTGTAACTGGGTAGCAAAAGCAACATGTTACGCAAAACAATGATTTTCATAAATATAAAATTTAACTTAATTCTAAAAGTCGGGACCTTTGAAAAACGTCGCGTGACGCGGGACTAATTGTAAAAAATCGGGACAGTCCCACTAAAAGCGAGATGTCTGGTCTCCTTACTTTAGATACATAAAACGTATATTGACAACCAACAATTACTGATTGCAACTATAATATTTTACGAGAAAAGGGAGGAACATTGCGGACGAATTGACCACGCAGACAATATTTTAAGGATTTTTATTCTTTTATTTTATTCGTCTACACGTGACACTGGCCCACGCACAAACCGTGCTCATGCCCTCAATTGAGAAGAAGAAGAATATTTTACGAACTTTAGCGGGAATCTGGGCGTGAAGGTCGCATTGTCTCGGTTCATTTTTATTTTTTTGTGCATAATGCGGTTGAATGTTCAATGTGAGTGTATCATGCAGTAAATTAGTGTGTTCGTGTGCAGTGATTGTAGAATTCTAGCAGGAACACTACTGTCGTAAGTTCAGATTGGTTCAAAATAGTAGTTAAGTCTTAACTTTACTTTTTTGATCTTTTGTGATAGTGACACTAACCGAAATCTAAAAACTGTAAACTGTTAACTGGAAAACGAAAATTGAAAATTGAAAATTGAGAATTGAGAATTGAGAATTGAGAATTGAGAATTGAGAATTGAGAATTGAGAATTGAGAATTGAGAATTGAGAATTGAGAATTGAGAATTGAGAATTGAGAATTGAGAATTGAGAATTGAGAATGAGAATTGAGAATTGGGAATTGGGAATTGGGAATTGGGAATTGGCAACTGGGAATTGGGAATTGGGAATTGGGAATTGGGTATTGGGAATTGGGAATTGGGAATTGGGAATTGGAAAATGGAAAATGCAAAATGGAAAATGGAAAACCAGTAACCAGAAACCAGAAGCCAGAAGCCAGAAGCCAGAAGCCAGAAGCCAGAAGCCAGAAACCAGGAACCAGAAACCTGAAACTAGAAACCAGAAACCAAAAACTAGAAACCAGAAACCAGAAGTCAGAAAACAGAAACCAGTAACCGGAAACCAGAAACCAGTAACCAGAAAACAGAAACCAGAAACCAGAAACCAGAAACCGAAACCAGAAACCAGAAACTAGAAACCAGAAACCAGAAACCCGCAACTAGAAACCAGAAACTAGAAACCAGAAACTAGAAACTAGAAACCATAAACCAGAAAACCAGGAACCAGAAACCAGAAACCAGAAACCAGAAACCAGAAATCAGTAACCAGAAACTAGAAACCAGAAACCAGAAACTAGAAACCAGAAACGCGCAATTAGAAACCAGAAACTAGAAAACAGAAACCAGAAACAAACAAACAAAAGTTCATATTAAATTACAAGCTTTCACTGCTGTCTAAGCAATGTAGGTGCGTTCGTAATTCAATTATAAAAATATATTATTATATAATATTATAAATAAATATATATCGTAATTGAATTCGTAGCAAATTCAATTATTCTATCAAAACAGTATGCGCGTCGGAGGATCTAACACCGCGTGCCCAAATTAAAACGAATGAAATAATAACATAAATAGTCACAAAATGTAAGAGCTAAAGATCTACCATACTGATTTTCAATTTGGTCGGCTTCGCGATATTATTTCTTTTGTTTTAGTTTCGGCGCGCGACATAAAATGCATTCGTTCTCACGTCAATACATCAGTCGAGCACAAACCGCGTTACCATCTGGCGGAACTGACAGACTACATTCTGTCAAAAAGATTTTGGAAATGGAAAACCAGAAACGCGCAATTAGAAACCAGAAACTAGAAACCAGAACCAGAAACCAGAAACCATAAACCAGAAACCAGTAACCAGAAACCAGAAACCAGAAACCAGAAACAGAAACCAGAAACAGAAACCAGAAACCATAAACTAGAAACCAGAACCAGAAAACAGAAACCAGAAACAAACAAACAAAAGTTCATATTAAATTACAAGCTTTCACTGCTGTCTAAGCAATGTAGGTGCGTTCGTAATTCAATTATAAAAATATATTATTATATAATATTATAAATAAATATATATCGTAATTGAATTCGTAGCAAATTCAATTATTCTATCAAAACAGTATGCGCGTCGGAGGATCTAACACCGCGTGCCCAAATTAAAACGAATGAAATAATAACATAAATAGTCACAAAATGTAAGAGCTAAAGATCTACCATACTGATTTTCAATTTGGTCGGCTTCGCAATATTATTTCTTTTGTTTTAGTTTCGGCGCGCGACATAAAATGCATTCGTTCTCACGTCAATACATCAGTCGAGCACAAACCGCGTTACCATCTGGCGGAACTGACAGACTACATTCTGTCAAAAAGATTTGGAATGTGACAGTTATTTGTTCCTAAAAAATTATTATAGTAAATATAACTTATGTACATTTTTTTTTAAACTACTAAGCGACGAGACGAGCAAGACGTTCACCTGATGGTAAGTGATACGCTTGCCCATGACAACGTGGTGCTAATTAAGATGGTATACACAGCACCACATTGCGCTCGTCGCCTTGAGACATAAGGTGTTACGTCTCGTTACCCCAGTAATTACACTAGCTATAGCGCCCTTCAAACCGGAACACAGTAATGTTTGCACACTATTATTTGGCGGTTGAAATAGGAGCTGCGGTGGTACCCACCCAGACGGTCTCCGGCAACAGAGACCTACCACCTGGTCCATTATTTATAACTTTGGTCACTCTTCTGGAACCTACTAATATTTAAATATTAGTTATGAGATGAATATGTGTAGTGCTGAACCCCACACACCGCCCATAACCAGGGTGACGGTTCTGTTCAGGACATTTTTTTGCCCCGACTATAAAATAGGCAGTTCCAATTTTTTTTGACAGAACGAAGTCTGTCGGGTCTGCTAGTAATTAATAAACACAATATCAAAATACATTTAACGAAGTATTTCAGGCAAAATAATTTAGGCGAGCGCTTTGCACTGTCTGACCTTATTGTCACATCATGTGATAGGTTCGAGTTGAAACAAATAATGTAAAAAAAAAAATCACGAAACAGTTTTTGCTTTTTTTCATTATTTAAACCTATTATAGAACAACATCAATAAAAACTTTTAAAAAAAATTACAACTTCAAACAATTTTCTCTGCTTTAATTTTCTCTGCTTAAATTTTCGTGTAATCATATTTTTGTTTTAGTGTGTTGCCAAACACAATATTAGAATTACCACTGCTCTAGCCGGTATATATATTAATAAGTAAGATATTATTTAAATTTAAAGTAAAATATTATTATTATTCAAAATTTTAAAGTTTATGTAATAATTATAATATACAAGCATCTTTATGCTTCAATTGTCTTTATATTACATATATTCTATATACAAAAATAGCACCTCTCATAGGTTATGAGCGAAAAAACATTTAGCATTGTATATCAATAATTAAAAACATATGTTAATTAAATATAAAAAGAGAATAAACAAAAAATATTGATTATGTAAAAATGTAGTGTGTTTTACCACACTGTTCTTTGTTTGTCAATTATTGTTTACGTTTTTCAGTCCGTCCGTGTCGTCGATTGTATTTAAAAGATCGTTGTCTTTCTCGCATATGAAGAAGCATTTGTGGAGCTCGCAGCCGATGTCGTTGAGCTCCCCGCCATAGAACATGGAGCCGCACCTCTCGTTTTCCCCACCGTCAGGTTGGTAATAAGCCCAGCCGTCGTAACCGGCTTGTTTCAACGTCTCACCTGGATTTTTAACAAATTTCAAACTGTTAAATTGTTTTTCTATATCCTAAAGTGTAGTTTTCAACTTTATCGCGTGTATGTTATTATCTATGCGTATTCATGTCTGTGTCCGATAAAGCCGTTAAAAGCGGAAAAGATTTTATTTATTTGAACTTGAACCAAATTCAAACATGTCTCTAGCAAAACTCCTAATATGCTCTGAAAGATTATTTATGAAGTTTGACTTTGCATATTCCATAATATAAGATTACTTCTAACCACAATAAAATTACATAACACCCAGTCGAGATATTTAATTATATATACAGAAATGAATACAAATCTTCATGTTTTGGATGCCTTCTTAAAAACATTAAATAACCTAAAATTATCCTCAATTGCATACAGTTACCTTGAATAGTCGTCCAATCATTAACTGTATTGTTAAATAGGAAACCTAAGTGCACAGCACCACGTAAGTACCATCCCTGGATTGTATCTTTTGGCGCTTGCGCAGTTATGTTGGCAAAGTAATTGGCCTCCTCTTTGCTGTTGGCAATGGCCAAGTATGCCTGTTCTGCTTCACATGCTTCGGCTGCGTTTTTCCAGTTTAGTGGTTTAAGATGGAATTTGTAACATTTACCCTGTTCTTTACTGTATTTATAATCTGAAAAGAAATAACACACGTAGGACTTCCTTGAACTTTCTTGAAAATAATTAGTCGTAAATAATGGGTGAAAAAACATTTGTTAAATACACATTTAACAAATGTTTTTTCTTCCTCATTTCCTGTTTTGACCAAATGCTTGTGCATTTGGTCAAAACAGGAAATGTTATAGACAATAAACCTAGATGCTCAGTTCATTATATTTTTTTGAATGTCCTAGTGTTTTTGTTAATTCTTGTCTATCGTCTTCACGGCCTCCTGTCATATTTGACTGACAGGTCTGTATTCGTTTGGGTTTGTTAGTATTTTTCCTTATATCCTTACATACAATATACTTTGTACAATATTGATCTCATACGTCATATACATATAAGGCATTGATAAATATAGTTTATTCTTGGGTTTTCCTTACGACCGCCGGACTCAAAAACGCTTTGATAGTCACAGATCAACTATATTCTATGTATTTCCCCAGTGTTATCAAAATAAAATAATTTACATAAATTCTATATATTATGTATCGGTAAATTATTATACCAAAATTAATTTTTAGGAGAAACAATTTTGTTTTTATAACCTAAAAATAAATTTTGTTTGATTTTAATAAATATTAATGAGTGTATAAACATGTTAAACAGCTTTGGTGCGAAAACGCACGAATCAACACTAACGTATTTTAACGACGCAGATCGGTGTTCAATTATCTAAAAAATTTCGGTGTAGTCACTAAATTAGTGCCTAATCACAATCGCAGAAAGATTTTAATTTAAACCATAAATTAGAGGGACCCAAAGATTTAACCCACAAACGAATTTAGTAATACGTTTAACGTACCTGGATAAGGAACATTGCATTCGTAATTCCATTTTATACTCGCAATAGATTTTTTGCAAACGAAAGCGTAGTTTTTATTGCACTTTTGGTCGTTGTAGAAACCCTCTCGATCCAATATCACACAGTCTTCCTCGCCATTGGAGTCGTTAGGCTCGCCCGGAAGCCATTTGTTGTATATATTCCTCACTGCCACACCTAGATGACAATTAGTAAATTATTGATCAAAAAAATAGATTTCCATGTAAACATAAGTACAGTTTACTCTGTTACCACAAATTAGCAAGAATTTATAGAATATACATGTCGAGATTCTTTATATATGAAAAACAATATAAACTAGTTATAAAGTACGAAATTGATGCGGCATAAAATAATTTAAGTTTATTTTTACTAAAAGCTTTAAGGTCACTTTTGAACATATTTAAAACAAGAATTGAAATCATATTAAACACAGAATTTTATAAAAGAGTTGGTTTTAAATACAACGATCCCGTTAATATGATGCTAAAGAGTTGATAGTTAAACGCTTACCATCTATCGTCATAAAGACTCCTTTAGCAAGTTGCGACGATATACCAACATACACTGAAGAGATCGAAGGTTGCGTGGTTTTGATGTAATTTAAAACCGCTTCAGCTTCTAAAGAATCCTTGGGATAAAAAAGAGTTGAGCCTTCCAGAGCACATCTTTTCTTCGCATCCACCCACGTCTTCGGTTTAGTGTGTATTTTGTAAAAACTCCTCGTACCCTTTAACTCTTTGTAGTCGTCTCTAAAAAGCGTTACATCCTGCTGCGCATCTAAAAATTTTGTTAAATTTTCAATGGTACCTCAATGTGAACACCTCAACAATAAAACTAGGAGAGGCTGAATACCAGCGCTGATCGGAAACCACTCTCCCTATCAGCATGAGTTGAGCCGCCTCCTTTTGCCGTTATTATATTATAAGCAAAATGTTAATTTATGAAAATATTTTTTTTAAGAAGGCAATAAGTGGTATTTTAATTTTGATTTTAAAAATTTTCACACTTACTTGTTAAAATTATTAAAGAAGCACAAAAAATGTATTTAAAAAACATTTTAATAATTCAACTGAACAGAGCGTGTGTTCTCTTTGAACAAGTGTTTTAAAATGAGAATGACGCAAATAGATTTATATACATTAATACTGCATTAAGCACATTACTGGGTAAATAGTTAATTTGATTAAAATATATATTTTAATGTTCAATATCTATGAGCAAAGTTATGACATGTTCTATTGTTTACATTAAACTAGTTCTAACATTTTCCATAAGCAATGTTTATACTTATCAGTCAATGTTTATTACAAACATGGCTGTACAGTGATTGGCAATCATTAATATAATGTAAATAATAAATTTGTAAACAAGAAACATGTATATATATAAATATATACATATATATATATTTTTAGCAACGAAAGTAGTATTTTAAATAAATGAAAATGTCTCCAATGTATTTTGTTTAATACCACGCTGGGTTATTCATCAATTACGTAACTATTTTATTATTAATACAAATGTAAAATTACTCGACAGTTTATAATTACAATAACAATATAAAATTACAAATTGTTTAAAGAAATGTCTAACAGTGTCTACTTTTATTAATTTGGTTCTTAATCGTATTAATTTTAGCGGATTGAACAATATGCTAGCCAAGCGGAACAAATCTTAATAAGTTATCATGTAACGCGTCAACATAAATACAGAGAAACATGCTGAAATATTAATATAAATTCATCAAAAAGTAATTAATGATTAACAATTAATAATTATTTTGTAATTAACAAGAAACATTATCGTTACATATTTGCTTAAATACTGTTAAAATTAAGTTTAAACAATTTTAAAAATAGATGGCAGCACTACCGTGCGCCCATATGTACAGCCAGAAATTCCATACTCACGGTTTCGTCGAGATAAGTTTGCTTATAAAGAATTTAACCACAAGTTTTTAAACAATATGTTTGGTCATAAGTGCTCCGTTTGTGATCGATTGTGGTTTAAATTAGATTTAAAATCACCACGTGCTGAAGATGAACAATTATTGAAACTGAATATTTTCTTCTGAATCTTTCTATGGAACTTGAGCAATAGATTATGTAACATATGTTAAATAAAATATAAAATATCATTTTAAATTAATCAAAATACTTTCATTTTTACACAATTAAAATTTGTAATTATCCTGCCCTTGTTATATATATTCATCTCATTCTTTTGTCGATTTAGTGAAGTTTCACTTCTATCGTGTGTGAATCGCACACACACCTTTTTTTTTAATTCATGATTGTAACGTTAAAGATGTGAAGGGCTGGGACAAACCCACACGGCTTAGCGATGTTATAGCATTATATTGTACTATTTATTTAACCAAATAGTAGTACATATTTATAATAAAAAAGAGCAAGAGCACATATGCTCTTTTTTGCACGTTGTTCAATTTAACCTTTTACTCTTACATCTTTCTAAAGATCCAAAGACGACCCCTAAGTCCGCAGAGGTTAGGTGTTTAAAAAATAAATAATATTAAATTGTTCCTGTTACTTTGTTTTTGTTAAACTTCATGTTACATTTCATTTATACGTCGAATTTTTCCACAGTAAAGGTCGATTGTCCCAATGTTCATCAGTTTTTTGTTAATAATTACATACTTATTTGGGAAGGTTTTTTTTCCCTGGTGACTCATGTATATCTAAGTTAAAATATGCCAATCGGAAAAAAAATCGTTGAAAGAAAAAACTAGTTTAATTTCATATAAATAGACGCTTGAACAGTTTCTTTTAAATTATTGAAATATGATTCAATATGCCAGTGCCTCTATTATTACATTTCTTTCGATTATAATTTTACAAATTTTTTAGTTTCATTAGACTCCGTGCACGCGAATCCGAAATCCGAGAACTGATGACATGTGAAGTTGTAAACCAGTTTGTATTAATAAAAACTTGATAATAACGTTGCGGTTTATACCATCATTAAAATGTAATGTGTCATGTATATCGGAAAACCGAAGAATACAATAACTAATTGCCTCTTGTTACAACCAACTGTAACAGGCGAATATGAACACAGGAAAAAGGGCAAATAACGCAATAACCAATACGATCTCCTTACAAAGGTTATTATTTTAATTTAAGATAAAATGGGAAATAGTTTCTCGATTTATTTGTTATCCTTCGCCGCATTCTTTTCTTCTATTTTGTTGTATCCTTTTTTTTTTCTTTAACAAAATCAAAATTTGTTATGTATATTTATGTATGTATTTAATTGCTTGATGATTTCTCCTCGATCTTATTAATAAGATTATGTTTTAATTTTATTTCATGTATCTTTATTACTTTGAAACAATAAGGTTTTGAATGTGATTTGGATCAAGTCCGCTTCCGTCATAAAAATGTGTATCGAAGATTTGAATAAATATAAAAAAGTGATGATTTGGCGATGATGATCGATGTAATTTGTTTTTATCTTTTAGTGGTGGAACGGAAAGTGAATGTTAATAGGTTAAAGTACTAACTTTAGTTCTCTTAATTTTTTTTTATTAGTCTTATTTATCGTTGAAATAACTCAGTATTTTTCGCTGAAAAAGTTCAGTTGTCTATTCTCTTTTTCACATATGAAGAAGCAGTTTTGATCTTGGCAACCGATGTCGTTCAGTTCCCCCGTGTAAAACATGGAGCCGCACCTCTCGGACTGACCACCGTCCGGCTGTTGGTTTCCCCACAGCGCATATCCAGCATCCTCCAAAGTTTGTCCTAAGTTTAAAAAATACACATTTGTAATATAAGTCACATAATAAATTACATTATATTATAAAGAAATAAGTGCCAAAGCTGGTCAACGTTAACAATGCATATGAATCTCAAATGTATTTCTAATGATTTTATTTAAATAAATAACTTTGATTATTCTGTTTTAAAAATAGCATCGAAGAACTGTTATACACAAAATTATTAAGTATAAATAAATAATAAAGTGTCGTATTTACCTGTGGTGGTTCTCCAATCATCTTCCGATTCGTCGAACCTGAAGCCCAAATGAACAGCACCGCGTAAGTACGATCCCTTAACATCTTCCTTCGGTGCATTTTTAGTAAAGTTAACCATATAGTTAGCTTCTTCTTTGCTATTGATGATGGCCAAATATGCCTGTTCGGCATCGCAAGTATCAAAAGCATCAACCCAATTCAGCGGATTCAGATGAAATTTGTAGCATCGGCTTGTATCCGAATTAAGTTTATAATCTGTGAATATTTTTCAGGTAAAATTATTTCAAACAAATGTTCAGTCATTCAATCTACATTTTCATTAATATTAGAAAAATGTTCAGACTAAATCACTAAACGTTACCAAAAGGTTTATCCGATTCCACTAATCTTGTCATTTATGAATATGTATTGTATTTAACAAGTATTGTTGCATTGCAAGCATTGCACATTTGAATCCTGCGTACATTTTTCTCGACTTTACGACCCTGTGGTAAATCAAGGGTTTCTTTCAAGATAAATTAACTGCGGCGTAAATAAAAAAAATCACTCTTTTACTACACAATCAAATATAAATAAAGCAACTAAAAATATAAGTAGAACTAAAACTAAAATATTTGCCCGCGCACCCATGTCTGATGTGTTGCAATCCTTGTTCCAAGTCACTGACGCTGTTTTCTTTTTGCAAACGAATGGATACTTCTTGATGCAGTTCTCTTTTATTAATTTACCATCCTTGCGAATCACTAAACAGTTCTTCGTATCGTTATTGCTGACATTTTTTTCTATAGCCGAGTTACTATATAATTTTGCAAAAGGTTTACCTACAAGTTAAACACTATATATAAACAATTGAGATTTCTATGACGATCTATATATGATGATCGATATATATATGATGATCTATGAAGAAATAATAGATATTGGTGTATTCCATAATTCCTCTCTACAGATAATAATGTAACAAACCCACTTACCATCGATGGTTTTAAAAACGCCAGTGGTTTCTTTGGAAACTCCAATAAACATCGAATCCAAAGTTGGTTGTTCCGTTGTAAAATATTTTAAGAGAATATTGGCTTCTCTATGATCTTCGGGATAAAAAAGTGATGTGCCCTCCATTTCGCATCGCCTTTTCGCGGCTGCCCATGTCCTTCTGAACGTATGAACTTTGTAAAACTTCTTCGTGCCCAGTAAAAACTTATAGTCACTTCTAAATAATTTATCTTGTGTATAGCCATCTAAAACATAATTAATTACAATAACACGAAGATTTGCTTTGTATAAGAAAAATGTCCAACTTACTTTTGACAAATTGTACAAAGAAAAATGATAAGAACAATAATTTAAACATTATTTAAACAATGCTGGCGTGTGTTCTGCACAAACTGACTCAAGGTAATGAAAATAAAATCCTTATACAACTTTATTACGGCAAAACCGTATATTCTTTAAGATATGTAACTAATAATACTTGAACGTTTCATTAAACACAAAATGTTGCTGTAAAAGCAGTACAATATTTTTTCTTGTTATAATATGGGAGTTTGTAAATCTACATGGGCAAAAAATAGGTTGTTTGTAAGGAGATTTTATAACAAGTTCCATTAAACTATATTCATTTCATATTTCTTATGAAATTTTAGTTTATTTGGTAGGTCTATATAAATTGGGCACACAAGCCACTTTTAAGAATTGGTAACATCTGTTTGGTTGTTTATATATTTTTTAACAAATCTTTGCACAAGACGGCTTGTTTTATTCGTTAACAAAATCATTACATCACACGAAATAAAACATCATGAACAAATTGTAAATTTTATTATTATTTCATAAAAAGATTTTTGTATAACTACATCCTGAGTATAATAATGATGACTACTGTTTAAAACAACGGAAACTTCGTTAGTCAGAGGAAAATACGCAGCTATTATCATTGTGATGTTATGACAGTATAATAATAGTGTCAAATTATATTAGTTTTTAATGTGACCTTAAACAGATCGATTAATTAATATTCAAAAGAAGTAATCTTTTACGTCTTTACACCCTAACTAACCGCTATCAATATTTTACAAAACTTATTTAAAGTTCAAAAATTAACAATGGCTCTACTTTGGTGTAAAACATGTTATACAAATTAATGTTTGTTTACTATCGAATATGTAAAATTATTACTTATTGAAAAGTTACAGATGGCGAAATTTGGTTATTTATTTGACGTATACAATTGGCATTTAAACAAAAAGATTACAATCCTCTGTGAAATTTATGTAACTTATTCATAAAATCTTTACAATCAATAAAATCTAAAATTCATAATATTTGTGATTATTTCATGCGATAGCTATAGCTATACTATAGTATATTTGCAATTTAAATAGGATTACCATCCTAGCAGGCCCTTATGTCATAAATCTGTTACCACCACAGCACAGTTGTACCACGGTTGTCAACATATTAAGGCATAGCATACTTAACTTTCTTCGACCTCATTGTTACTTAACATGGGAAATTAACTTCAGTAAAGCTCTTATTGTAAAAAAATGTTATTTCATTTCATAAAACGAATTTATTTTATTAATATTTGAATTGCAAAGGCCTCAAACAAAAAAAAAAAACATATACAAGAAGATATTGACAATTTTTACTGAAGCTAGATTTGGATCAAGGTTACAAGAGATATATTTTTCTAAGATCGATTACAGAAGTCATATAATCACAGTAATAAATCTTATGCAGTAAAGGGTACATGGTGCGTCTTAATCTTTGCCAAATCTTTCACTAAAAACTTTGCGCAAGTCGTTCTCAAGTTCGCATATGAAGAAGCATTTGTGCGCTTCGCAGCTTATGTCGTTTAAATGTCCATTGTAAAACATTGAGCCGCATCTCTCATTTTCCCCACCATCCGGCTGGTAGTTGCCCCACACCGCATAACCGGCGTTTTCCAAAGTTTCTCCTGTAATAATTGACTTCATGAATTTATTCAAAAATAATTCCGTGATAAAAGTGATAACGATATACACAGATATAACATTCTTTATTAAAAACGCTCTTTTACTTTTTGATTTTGGCACAACACAATTTTTAAACATTACTTACTATTAATGTTAATAGTAATGATTTTGGCAAGGTAGCTGAATTGATGATTTTTAACCAAGTGGTTTCGTAAAAACCCTACCGCTATCAAAACCATAGGTTATGCGACATCAGAAATAAACAGAGACAACCGTTTCGTTAAACACTACGTTGCACTATATCATTCGTACCTGAACTTGTTCTCCAACCTTCTTCAGAAGTGTCATAGCTGAATCCTAAATGCACAGCTCCGCGTAGGTACCATCCCTGTACTTTGTCTTTAGGCGATATTTCTGTTAGGTTAACAAGATAATTTGCCTCCTCTTGTGTGTTAATAACAGCTAAAGATGCCTGTTCAGCGTCGCAAGCTTCCGTTGCGTCCTTCCAGTTCAGCGGATTCAAGTGGAATTTATAACATCTGCCTAAATTCTCGATATATTTGTAAGCTGAAATGAAAATTTGATTATTTATTACTGTGAATAGCGGATTTTGATGGACAACAGAAATCATTTAGTAACGGAGGGAGCCCATGCTCTAGTTTCAAATAAAAAAAAATTGCCTGCCATCTCCATAACAAAATAATCAATGTAGGGCATACATAAGAATTATATTGCGCTGTGTTTTGCGATCACTTTGTCTTTTGTATCGTCGTCATGTTTAATAATACTTTCAATAACCTCATGATAACTTCCACCTTTTTGAACCCGGCGATAAGAACGACTAATTATAAAGCTTGGTGTAATATATTCTGCAGCTATTGTGCTTCATTTACGCCATTTGCGAAATCTATTGCAAAAAGCTGTGGCTGCTAACGTCGTGAAGGTCATATTCTGGCGTTCTGGCGCGGATGTGTCTATTCGAACGGTCAAAGTTCACTTTCAAACAGTTATGGATTACAATAATATCATTGGTATATTTAAAACATATAATCGAAACATAACCTCACTTTTGTGTGAAGGCAACAACTTTCTTGACTTCTTATAGATGTTATAATAGCTTAGCTCGTTTAAAACGATTAGTAGTTATAAAGTAAAAGTAATCTTACCCATGTATGGTGAATTGCACTCCTCGTTCCATTTGAATGACGCGAGTGTTTTTTTGCAAATGAAAGGAAACACCTTTGAACATTTCTCGTCGTTGAGGGTGCCCTCCTTGCGCAATATCACGCAGTCTTCTTCACCATTGCTATCGTTAGGTTCACCCGGACCCCATTTGTTGTAAACGTTTCTAATAGGGACCCCTGTAAAAATAAAGTGCATAATTTTAGTAAACGTAACAAATAAATAAAATAATATAACCGGAAACCGATAAGTCGTGTTAATAAATATTATACGAAGTTGTATTATGGTTAAAAAATATACATATTTTCATATGTCCTCGTATTAATCGAGTTAACGATGTACAGGGACTTTCCCGTCACCTTTCCTTGTAAGCTAAGACATAAATTTTAAATAGCACATTCACTTAAAAAAAATAAAACGGCTTTTAATTATAGCGACTAAATAATAATTTTAAGTACTTCCAATAATGCTTTATACCGATTGTAATGAGACTATTCTTTACTTATTGCTTGATTCATAGTTTTCTTTTGACTGAAATAAAATTTTGTTTGGTCGGAGGTGATTTTTTTCGTATGAAAACTTGTAGCAGGAATTGCATCTCGTTGTACGGTGACATGTTACGATTTGAAACTTTCAATTATAACGGATCCAAAACAACTGCCTGATTATAACTGACCTTATTCATTATGATTTTTAAGCAGTATACTACACACACTATCAAACCTTCTTACGTCAAAGCCTTCTCACACGGTATTACATACAAAACTTGTATTTTTTTATGCGAGACTTGGTAGAATCAGATTTAATTGAATGAACGTGTAATATCTACATATATAATTAGCTTAAATATCTGAATGTATTAACGAAAAAAAAACGCTTATTTTGTTGGTTACAGGTAAAGTCCGAAATATATATCCGAAGTATATATGCCTATAATGAACTTTCACTGGCGTGTAGCTTATGAAGGCGTATCTTAAAATAAAATCATTATATGAACTGTGAACCGTAAATAATTATTGAAAAGATGTAAATGCATTTTTCATATAATTTCTTTTATAGCCATTTTTGTATATTAACTTCTGTACAGTTTAATTAATTTCTGAGGCGATTGTGATCGGTATATCACTTACTAATCGATTTTAAATTAAATTTTATAATAAATATAAAGGCAGGACTGCGTCTGCGGGTTTCTGCTAGTCAATCAATAAACATCGTAATTATTTAATTCCGGGCGACGGCTGACGTAATTGATAAAAAATATGTATGGATTGTTAATATATACTAACTATATATTTAAAAACTAGATTTTATTGAAATGTTAAATATTTACAATATCAGAGCATATCACCAACCCTGAATCTACGTAACTATTTATATGTATAAGTTGTATGAAGCATGTTTTGATATGATATGGCAATGAATATAATATATTTATTTATTCTCACCGTCAACAGTCCTGAAGACGCCTTTAGCAAGCTTCGACGATATACCAATAAACACCCAAGCGTAATGTGGTTGCATCTCTTTCATGTAGTCGATGACCACATCAGCTTCATTCTGGTCTTCTGGATAGAATAGTGTTGCACCCTCCAATGCGCACCTCTTCTTAGCATTTTCCCAAGTTTTTTGTAATGTGTGTATTTTATAGAAGCTCTTCGTTGCCTCTAGAAACTTGTAGTCGTCTCTAAATAAATTAACTTGCGGTTGTCCATCTAAAACGTGACTGTTATCTTAAAACATGTTACTGCACCTTAATTATATACGCATAAAACATATTCATTAACAATTGTTACATACACGTCAACTGAAAGCCGAAGTTCATGAACAGCAAAATAAATAAATAACTGGCACGTATCATGTTGTTACTTTGTTTAACTTGTTCGGTTTAGTGTGAACGTCCGTTTGCCGCGAACCTTCTTATCCGAATGAGAATGAAGCAGATTCACAATCATTCGCCCATTCTCGTTGGCATATGAACAAGATTAACAGGAAAACACTGTCCAAAGACATTGGCATTTGTGTGAATATTTAAAATTTTATCATAATTATTTATTTCAAAGCGCGTTTTACGTAAAACCTGTATATATGTTACAACTATATAATAAAATCGTTTGACGGATATTATGTTAAATCTAAAATATTACATACGAATTCTAGATGATTAGCTTCCTTTATTATATTTAGACTGTGAAACAATACGTATGTTATTCTCGATACTATTTTAAGACATCGAATATTTTTACAAATAATGCAACTATTTAAATATAAACAAACAATGAATGAAAAACAATTAAAAAAATATTTGTTAATGCTAATAATATTACTCAAACGTCTGTGCTGAAGGCTTTTACAATATAACAAAGAAAATGTTGCGTGCAATGAACAAATAAACATCACTGTCATATTATAGTTCTAAGAAGTAACGCGCTTATTGGTACTATACGTATGAAATCATTCTATTTTTTTTTTATCTACAACCAGCAAACTGTTTACGCATAATATAATATATGGGTTATACATAAGTTACAAGTATAAGTTAATGTATTTAGTAACTGTTCTATCGATATTATTAGTTAAAAGAGAGCAACGCGAATGTTGAATTTCCACATGTAGGTTTTACCCGATACAAGAGGAAAGACCGCTGTTGCGTTCACTAGCACCTTTTCTTGCGGTCATTGGGCGACATGTTGGTGACGACAACCTGCCACGTGAACATCAGCTCTAACCTTGAAGAAATTAATACCGAATACTGAAAAACAATTTGAATTAGCGAATACATTCTTGAACTTCGAAAACGAATTACTATTGAAGGTGCCTTTACATGTTTAACATTAGAAGGTTTTGCTTCAAAAGAAGCTAGGTTAGTACGTCAGGTGCATACTAATCCGTCGTCAGCTGCAACACCTGAGAACTTGTAGTACTTGGCCAAGATTTAACAAAAAAATAAAAATAAAAGGACGTCAACTGATATTTTCAAAATATCAAACAAACCAAAAGATCAGTCAAGGGCACTTGCTTTGATATGAAATCTGTATAGAAAGTTGTACTAAACATTTCAATGGTTCATTAAAAATAATCATCCCACTAAATGATAAATATTATTTAATAAAAGATATTTTCAAAAGTATACAAAAATTTAAAAACGGTATTATGTAATATTTTGTAAAAAATATCATATTATTTATCATAAAACTAATACAGAAAGCTAAAAACTGACAAAAACGTGTAATATCTATTTTTAGATTGGCTGTTTGTTGTAGTAAAACATAGTAAGCGATGTTTTCGATATTATTGAAACCAGATATTATAAAAATGTTAGAGAAAAAGACAAATTATTCGTCTTTGCAGGTAAATCAAGATCAATATTTTATGTGTCATAATAGTTCTTGTAATATAGAATAGATATTTTTTACAAATATATTGTTACACGCACTTGTATATATTTTAGTTAATGTACAGCGGGATAGACCTTTCTGCCAGTAAGAGCCAAGCAAAATATAATAGTTGGCCTAACTAGCATATAACATACCATAAGGTTGTACACCTTGTCGATTTTTTTGATATGAAATAAAAGTAATGGCGGCTTATCCTTTTACGCGGGGAAATCCTCATGATTACTTAATTCCTTGAGGTAATTGTTACGTATGACTCATACAGACTAATTTTGTCCGTCGACGATACAAACGACAGAAAATCTGAAGGAATCTCCGATTAAAGCTATAATGATATTCAACATTTGTGAATAAATGACGTCTCTTCGTCTTTATGCGCGTTTGCGATGGTACAGATTTTGAATTTTTGTGGAAACAGACGCGTTAGACCCCACGATTAGTGTTCCATTCAGGATACTAATATGCATGTGAATAAGCTATAATATTTATAGTCAAATATAAATGGAACATATGATACTTTTGGTGCAAAGGTAAATAATTAAGAAAGGAATAAAAATATTCGTGGGCAATAAAAAAAATTCTCATTACCAATATAAAAGGAAAGAAATTACTTTTAGTATTATTTGAATTGTAAGCGGACAAAATGTTTATAAAAGTATCGTGAACGTGAGCGTACTTTTTCTTGAATACTTTTGATTGTTTTTCTAAAGCCAGTAGACAAATTCCAATGTTTCATATAGTCTCTGATATTGCATAATCATAAAACTAGTAATTTATTGACTAATATTGGAACTTGTTTTAACATAATACATATCTCCAACGTCTAACCGGATCTCGAATTTAAACGAAGGATAAATTTTATGTGATGACGAGTATACGGGAATTTATTAATCTTTTTCTGATATATGTTTATTCTTAATTATATACATTTTTAAATGTTTCTGTCGACGTTGAAAATGTAACACGTTTTCAAACTCATGTTACTGATACTATGCACCGTGGTTTAGAAGTGTCATATAGACTACAAAAGCAAATATATGTTTTATTACTGCATAACTATTTTTAATCGGTTATGGAACGAAGGTTTCTAATAGATCTTCTTTTAGGTGTCGACATAGTATTTTAGTGATTTTGTCGGTTCTTTTTTGAAAAGAGTACTACTAGTAAGTAAACTTACACCAGAGGTTCAAAAAATTTCTATAAAGATTTTTCTATTTCGTTATTCTTTATATAGGGCTATATCGAAGTTGACCAAAAAATCATTAGAGAATAGCTCTATGAATTTATTAGATAGTTTTGTATCCGATAAATACTTTAAAAAAAAGTTAAATATAACCTCGTTAAGTGTTCTACAAAATTTTGCTCTCCATATGGCGATGATTTCTTTTACGTTTTTTTAAGTCTCATAGCAATAAGTATTCTTAAGTAGTTGTAGTTATGACTATTACAACAAAGAACAAACAACAAGAAATGTAACAATTGATATATAGGTGCAAGCCGATAAATTATAATAATAAAAATTTTTGCTCAATTTTAAATAGATTTTACTTTTTTTTTACTTTTATTTTATAATTGAAGCTATTATTTAAGTGTTAAATTATTGTGTAACATGATAAATTTACCTGTTTTGTTTAATTGATATACAAAACATAAATTGCAAGAAAAATACGAGATATTTATTATCAGTCGCAATAATGAGGCAATGTCAAAGTTCAATCAGAGGCGATAAGGTCGGAGTGCGATATGTTTTTAATATAAATATTAAACCGCCGTTCTCTTTTTTTAAGTTATAAACGATATAATGCGATTACTAATAATAAATAAATTGATTGTGGTTTAATTTTGAATTCCAAGTTCCCGCGCCATACTGATTTAAAAAAAAGATGAAAGCTTATTTTAATTGATAGAAGTTATTTTCACAAATATTGCATGAATATACTACTGTGAATAGTATGCATGACCTTCAGAATAATATTGAAAAATTTCTCTTCAGTACAGCGACTAGGAAATATATGAAACGATTTAAAATATCTATGAAGTGAAAAGGTTTCTTGTTGTATTTGTTCTTTTGCTAATTAAAAGAAATTATAATCTCTGCCCTTTAAGTACCTATTTAACTAAAGTAAATTTTTTTTTCCAATGTAGTGATAAAACACTTAGAGACAAATAAATAAAAGACAAAATCATTTTATTTCGAGGTGTAAGTTTATTCGCATAACAATGTTTCATACAAATTTCCTCGTTTTGTACACACCTTTCACGGTTTTGTTTTGTAGTTATCTTTTATAAAAGTTGACTCTCTAAAATTTTAACATATCGTCATGTCTGTTCCCTATATCTAATTCGCTTCACCGCAGCGGTTAAATCATATATAATAAAGGATTCACTAAGGCGAAAATATTAGGAGGAAATAATAATTACTGCAGACAGATAGTATAACGAAATAATATACAAATAAAATGTGTTTCCATAAACACGGAATGGGCTCTTAACGCGTAATATCAGCCTTCCTTTATCGTTCGACGTGGCACTTGGCGCGAAACAGTCAGCGGGCTGGTGGGGGCGGGGAGCGGAGGCGCCGCCTCCGCTCTCCCGCGGCTCCTCGACCGGCTAACTTCACAATTTTTCTAATGGACATTGCACAAATCGCACTGGTATCGGTGACCTGGCCACGAGGCTGCCAGACACACTTAATAAGAAAAAATTCGTCACTAAATAACAACTAAATCACTTTAAAATCAATTCAAAATGTACATAATTCATCTTACTCAATTAAACAAATTCTAATCTGCTACAAAAAAATTAGCAAATTTAAATAAAAAGATCACCTAGTCCGTCTATGTAAAAATTAATCACTTAAGTATTAGCGAGACACAATTGTGAGTGAATGCAGCATCGCAATCCACTTGTGATAGAGGTTATTATGCTTTTTATTGTACATTCAACGAATGTTAAATAGCGAAAGTTATTGCGTTGACACATTAAAACTAAAAAAAATTACTGTACATTTTATATTTCATATGTAAATATTTGTACATATTGCACTCTGAAGTAATAAAAAAAGTATTACGAAAAAATCTGTCGAAACGAATAATATAAAAGCAGAACAAAATAAAGACAATGAAATTAATTCGTAATCACAATTTTCGTAGCTCACATTAGTCTAAGTCCATATATGGCTTACAAAGCTTAAAAAAGATAAATACAGAGATATAAGAGAATAGAGGTCATTTACATAAAATATACTTCTACCCAAATAATATAAAAATAACAACAGCCATCTGTACTTTCTTAGATGAATAAAATTAAACATATGTCAAACATATGACAATAAAATCTAAAGGTATCTATATACAAATTTTAATGGACGCTGCGGACCCTCCAAAGTCCTCACATTAGACTGGACGCGCCACGTTTGGTCACTACAGTACACTTTTCCCGTTGGTAAATGAAACAGTTTATAATAGTGATAGTAAAGAAGTTGAACAGACAGTTGTGACATCGAAACCTTCATTCGCATGACTCCCATCCGTCCCCAGCCTCTCCGGATCTGCCTCGGTCGGATCTTGCGCATCACAATAAGCGATATAAACTTTACATCGTACTTATGTTCCAATATCAGCTAAGACACAAATTATATTAGGGAATCTTATTACTTATTACGTTTCTCGCGAGAGATTATTACATTAAATCTTAATAAACCTATTACAATTTCGAAATCGAATAATATGTATCAAACGCGACCGGCTGTGCACCGACGGAATCCGTAAACTACGAAGCTACTCGTAATGAGGCCTACGCGTCAAACGATGTATACATTTTACTTATCCAATGGCAGTTATAATTGTCACAAAAGCCGAGACGCGCGCCGCAGGTGTGAACGCTCCGGCTCGGTCCACCTACGTTCGCATCTCGGTCATAAGGCATCATGTCGCATCGAATTGCAGCTCAAACACGTTGACAGACACACCACAGATCACAACTGAAACGTTTCGCAGAAAAACTCCGCTATCACCACATACATAACAGATCGCACCATGAAATTACGTTTATAATGGCAGTGTGATTTTTAATACGCCCCTAATTAGCAGAGACCTAAGACACTCAAGTGACATTTGTGCTTCGTTTTATTAATTTTAAGTCGCCTACTGCTAGAGTAAAATAATTGTATAATTCGAAAAGATGTACCACAAGCGATCTAGCGCTCGGTCCGCGGTGCAAGCCCGATCGTCACACGCTGAACTTTACACGTATATTAAGAAATGTTATTCCAAAAAACCTCAGGCACACTGATCATGTAAATTTACACAGTACTCAACGGCATGCTGAGTTACATTCAACACGCACCAAACAGATACTTAGATTACTAAACGATTTAAACGTACAAATAACGTGACTTTGTATACAAGAGCGACCTAAATACATTTGCGTGAGTTCATGTATAATTTGTTACCTCACCGATACGTATTGAAGATTTGACAGATGACGAAGGTTTCGAGACGGACAATGTACTACGATTATCAAACAGAAGTTTATTAGTAAATGTCTGTGAAGAATAAAACTGCTCGGCAACGGATTGCGACAACGATTAAAGTATCGTTTCAACAACGCTTACGGATAATTGAGATCGATTAATTTTATGATTAATATACTAAGATATTATTTCATTCTCAACAATGTAGGTAGGTACACGGGTAACGCGAAATAAGGCAAATTCGTCACATCTATCACGGGCAGTTTACAGTTTTAACGCGTTTCATGACAACAAATCGTTCGGTTATAGACGTCTTCAATGTTGTCTTATATTATTTGTTCGGAGACAGATGCAGTTTCTCGATAGGGACATCGAGTTACGTGCATGTATCCTATCAAACATTTACATTTAGTACTTACTATTCCAATATTGTTCCCATAGAGTAAGCTCGGCCAAATAGAGTAAGTTAATTTTACATACAGATATAGATATATATATATAAGAAATAAAATTCTATAGAGGTAAACAAGCTGCCATATTTTTTTCATTAAAACTATAAAAATTCAAGATATGAAGAGTAATAAAAAGAAATAATTGACATTCATTAGTACAGATTAAATAGAAATAAATATCAATTTGGACAGAATTTATGGGCTCTACATTTCTATCCTCGAACCTACATAACAGCTGCCTGATCACATGCACGCAAAACGATGTGGTAAGTAGATAGATCTGATGATATAGCCGAGCCAACTTGGATTGTGAACGGCATTTGCCTCCGAAACACTTAGATTTAGACTCTCCTTTGTTAATTATATAAAGTTTTTTATGCTTATCAATACTTATTGTAACGTATGTACGTTTGGGCATTACACAATTAAATCAACATTAGTACAAAGAACGTCCAGCAAAATTGAATACCAAAACACTTATCGTACCTCAGTGACTGTAGTAGAGTACATAACTTTCTAATTCAACATTGACTTAGTGCAGTGTAAAAAACACAGTGAAAAAAAAAACGATCCGAGCAATATCTTAACTATGACAAAAATATTTAAACAGGCAGAGAAGATATTGGTAATGCTTTCAATAATAATAAGACACTTATCTCAGCCTAAGTTATTTCAACGTGTTATATATGTAATCACAGCAATAATAAATTAAAAATTATTCGTCAGGCTGAGGGACATGGGCACAGGACATCGGGACGTGAGTTGGAACTATAAACGAAACGACACGATAACACGCCTGACATAAACTATATATAAACAAACAGTCGTAAATCAGCCACAACGTCCGCCGACAGATGACACCGACATCGCCGGGCGTTATCTCGGCGATACGCAAATATTATTTACACGTATAGATAATTTAAAAATGGTCTCCCAACGTACCTTTAATTTTGGGGTTAAATAAACAAAAACTATCAACTTTTACATCCAATAGAACATCTTTTCATATATTATTTACTTTCTTTATAACTCTCATAGTGTATGTACGTATGTGTTAATTTAGGTGTACTTATTGAAGTCTTATCGTAATAGACGTATCCGAGTGACCAACTAGTATCCAGTCGTAAACGAAACAAACGTGGAGGGGCGACACACGTCGGCAAAAACGAGATACGGTCGTTTCGGCCGGCGTCGGGGCCACTAAAACGATCAACACTAAATATATTCTCCAAACGTTCAACAGCACATATATTCACTAATCTCTCGCACATCCATCGGTCACCGAATACGCGACGCCGAGTACTCGCACCCGGTCAGGTCAGTTCGCATGGTCCTTATAAATACTTTCATCACTTCCGACTTGTGTCCGAGCACTTCACTAAAACTAGCCAGTCTATGAGCGTTCTCTCCTCAATGGCGCGATCGTCACCTACAGCGATGGGAAAAACATGAAACGCCGCGTGCTGCGGTGTCTGTTTCGGTCCCGTTGCGTTATCATTGCGAATCCGCTGCGTTGCGCCCCATCGGCAGCCTTACCATGTTTTACTTGCTGGTTACATAAGAAGTACCCATTTCTTACATTTTCTGCTATTTCTTTGAACTTTATACTCCTCCTTTGTAGGAAATTATCACGACTATTAAAATTACATTTTATATATAATTCGCAATCGTGTTAAACTTTTAAAATCGTCAAATCAGAAAATGATGGTTTATCCGATCGTAAACTTAACGAATAATAGGACCTCAAAAGAGGGAGTAACTCGTTCGACTGTTGAAGTCATGGTAATTATTCTTGCATCCAACTTAACAAAGAGTCGAGCGCATTGTAATGCTACTCCACTGTAAACTATGACAGCTAGACACACATGGTAAAGCGCCTCATGCGTCTTCAAACTTCGTGGTTCGTAGGCTCAGTGTCCGCGGGGCGTAGTTCGCGCACGAAGCCGCTAGAGGTCCGCGGGGTTGTCCGTTATGGGCAGCGGCTGCGTCGTCGATACGTCTGCTACGTCCCATATCTCCTCGAGGAATGGCGGTAGTTTTCTATTCTTCAGTTTCAATGAGATGCACATGTTGGAGTTCTGCATGCCCAGTGTACGAAGTTCGGATAGTACGGAAAGGATTTTGCCGTAAATGACCGAGCAGCGAGCCGATGCGCTATGCTGATTTACGATATACATTTTTAAGGTGTTTAGATAGTACCGCTGTATCTCTTCTACTAATTTGGGCTGCTCAAGGCCAGGTCGGTCTGGAAAGTAAAACAAGTTTTTCTTAACAATTTCATTCAAATTCAATGAGTTGTAATAATTATTTCCTCTGTTGCTACATTAATTGTGCCACATAAATTCAGGTTTGTTAGTAACAAAAATAGTTTTTTAGCTCCATTTGGTAGTTCCACGATATCGCTTTTAACGAAATTAACAACCCTTTTTTTATGTAATTATAGATGAGGTATACTTATTTTCCTTTAAGGGGTTTTTAATTAGAAAAATTTAATTTATCATTTTGAATATGAATTTAGACGTATGACAACAGAGGTTTCCGTAGCGCAGTAGCTAACCGAACGCCAAGTAACACGGGGAGATTCCTGGTTCAATTTGGGGGTCACCGTTAAGCAGTTTGATTGCTGGTAGGGTTTTTTCGAATACGGTTGACTACCTAACTTCCGTATATTGCATATTCGCCACTATAACAGCATTCCGATGTTACTACTGTCAACCTATGAGAGCCAGATTACCTCAAAGATCTAATAGTCACTTATCTTTATGTGATATTATGGCCAAGTGTTAGTCCATTGTAAATTGAAGAAGATATATTAATGCAAACGTCTTGTTTCTCACCTGAGAATATAACAATTGCTGTGAGCAGCGCGTAATGCACGTTGTCGAGGGACATTGTGTAAATGCAGCGGCAGAAGTGCAGCAGGTCCTCGATAACGTACGCCATGCCGGCCTTGCGGTAGTTGTCCCGCGTGTACGCTTTGTTGTTGGCGAATAGCACGCTGTCGGTCTCTGGGTCGTAGCGGCGCGCCACCCGCAACATCATCACTTCACTTGAACAGGCCTGCGACAGATTATACATACATAATTACATAAATTCTTTTTTATTTCAACAAATAATAAATGAATTAATTGTATGAAACCGGTGGTTAGTACCTACTGCCATAATGTTTCACATAGTTACTATCGAGACTTTAAAACAGATACGAGTCTGTATTTCATTACGAAGTACGCTATTATGTCCTGAATTTACCAGAGAAATAGGACTTATTTTTATAAAAAAAGTCCACTGCAAAATGCTCATACTTAAAAATCTTAATTTCTTTCAGAATTATATTAGAGAATTACCTTTAACAACGTTATCTGGTCGGGCTGGGAGATCTTTGCGAAGCCAGGCAAGCCTTTAGCGAACTCTACGATTAGTTGCACCGTGAGAATCGTCATCTCGGTTATCTGACGGAAAGGTAGATCTGACTCCTCTTCATCCTCCTCACCTTGTTGCCAGGTCTGAAATTTAAAAAAGCGTTTGCTTACTATTGTATAATTTAAACATACTTTAACACGTACTGGTAATAATCTAAACTACCGGAGTACATACAACATATGTGTCCCAATAATTACTATTAATACGACCTTTGCTTCGATAAGCCAACGTTCTTATAATAATTTAATACATTTCTAGAACATAAAAGAAAAGCACCTTTTCCAAAAAGTTATAAGTTTACTAACAAGATCAAACTACTGAAGCAATGAAACATCTTCACAGTTATAATAAATGTGTAATGTGTAAATGTGACTTACAAAGACTAAGCTCATTCTTAAACTTTAAACCCCTAAAAAGTGTTTCAACGGTAATTTTTTTCATTTCCGTTCCCGGATCATTCAATGGAAAGTGTATAAACTCCATCTTTATATCCCGAACAAAAAATCTAACCGTTTTATTCACGGATGTGGTATATACATAAATTTTAATCATGACAAAAACGGTCGCAGGATTAAAGATGAAGCAAAGCTATTTAAAGCTTGGGTCACATAAATAGCAATAAAGTAGTATTTATTAGGTGCATACGCTTATCTATACTTAGTAAAACGTAGCAAAAAATATTATAATCAATAGTATTTATACGCAAGACTGCTACAAGAGTGTTATCCTGATAATGTTTTAAAAAGTGAAGTAACGTTTAAGTACATTAATTGTTGTTTTTCATATAAAATTTTAATAACTATATTACAAAAACAATAACTATTAATGGTTCATTAGTATGTAATGTATATTCCATTTATACTTAGTTCTACTTTACGAGACTACAGTGTGTTTACTGATATTAATGAATCTTACTTGTGTGACTCGTTTGAGGTCTTCTTCGGAGGGCTGCTCGTAACCGTCCTGGTACCAGACGAGCCTCGCAATTAGGAACTGCTGGTTGGTGGTGAGCGGCGGTATGTTCTTCAGCCTGTTCTGCTCCAGCAACTTGTCCGGTAGGAACCGCGGTACCAAGTCGTGCTGCAAACATTCCAGCTTCACGTAGGAAACAACCGTCGCGTTAATACTTTGCTCGATGATACAATAAGATTGGACAGAAAGCAAATGTATAACAACGTTTATAATTATTTCTAAATCTATATCCATACACACATGCTTGAATTAATATTGTATTTAACTTGGGAATTTTATATTTTAGAATTAATATAACGATACAGTTGTCAATTAGGAAAACTTACAATCCTAGCTGCTTCTGGTGGAGGTGGATCGCACTGCATGATGGGTGGCATGTGATCGTCGACTGTCGTTGTACTGACTGGCAGTTTGTCTTTCTCCCGCTGCGCCTTTTTCTCCTTCCTCTTCATAGCACACTGTGTCTCCGGCACAACGCACTCCGGCCTCATGCCCACCGCCAGGCATTTTTTGAGCCGGCACTCCTGACATTTCCGTCGCATATACATGTCCATTTCACACGCGTGACCAAACTTACAGATGTACACTGCATTTTTAGTAACACTCCGCCTGAAGAACCCTGAAATAAATAAGAGAGGCTATTGAAAATCTTGAACGGGTCACATGAACTTTGAGCAACGATAAAAAAATAACATAAAGCAGTCTGTATTACTGCAAAAAAAACTTCATCAAAGGTTGATTGAAAGGCTCGTGTCAATGACTGCATCGCGATATAAGAGGTACGATTAGGCAATGCGATATGACGAGATTGATAATAAATAGTCATATCTATCAAAAGAAATAAAGTGATATATGAAATTGTTATTCGCAAAAATTGTGCTCTCGAAATAACATGACAATTAAAATTAGTTGAATTAGCAGTTCAGGACTATGAGAATATTCGGTGAACAGATTTTAAGTGCCAAAATGGATAGTTTGTCGGTGTTCTACCGAATGAATTTCGGAGTGTGCCCAGGGATTGTCTGATTTAATATCACCATCGCCTTTTTATCACTGGACGTATAGACGTAAGTGCGACACGATTGTCGATATTCCGTAAATGACAACAAAGTATTTCGCTTCGACCATCATAGTCAAATATCGAGAGATTGGAAAATTTTGCGTCCGTTTCTCCTTCTAGATATGACGTGAGAGTTTTTAAGGAAAATATGTATGAGATTCAAAACTAGTGTGCTTAACCAACTTAACTACATCTCCGCTTACTATCAGGTGGAATCGTAGCCAAGCGGTGGTCGATATTAAATAAAAAAATAACCTCAGTAACAGGCAGTACAACTAAGGTTACATATTTGAATGTTATGGACAGGTTGACATTGAGGTGATGGCCGATAGTGACGGTTAGTGAATCAAGGAGTAGACGGTTAGTAGACGGCTATTGTGACGTCACGTCGCGACGCACGGGTACAGTGTGCACGCGCGTCCCACTATCTCAGTCAGAGACTACAATGCGCCAATTCACTACTGAATTGACCGTCTACAAACATATAGAAAGTATACTGGAGAGGTGATTTGTTAAGCGTGTTTCCTTTTTATCTTATGATACAAAACATCGTCGTATCAGTATGGTACTAAAGTACACCGCTTTTAAGATTTTTTTACGGCCCGATTTTAAATTAAAGTGACCCAATTTGGCTAAAAGCTTTTAGATTGCCAAGATTGGTCAAATGAATTTAAAACGGTCCTTTTTTACTGCACTTAGTTGACATACAATACATATAAAAAAACCTTCAAAAGGGATATGGATGAAGATTTTTAAAGTGTTAGTTTTTTCTTCATATTCGATATTATCTTAAACCACGACATCATCGTTACCTCGATTATGCTGGTTTATTCCAGTCACTCGCTTTGCCCAACTTTCGTTATTTAAAAATCGTCCGTATAAATACTGATACTGTTTTAGAATTTTAACATGAGATTCTGAGATTATAGCTCTCAGATGCAACTTAACACAACGAAACAACGACATAAATCGAATCACGTGTCTCTTTAATGTAAGCAAATTATGCTGCATCCGAACGTAATAAATATGTATGTACCTACATAGCCAGTTTATTAACTTAAGAATTTGTTACATAACATGTTGTTAAGTCTATTAATACAACTGAAATATTTGTGGCGAGATAAAAGAGTCGGACGAGCGTAATGAAAACCGCGTTAGGTCAGGTTACCTTTGCATCCTTCACACGTCAGTGCGTTGTAGTGATATCCGGAGGCTCTGTCGCCGCAGACGAGGCACAACTCCTCCTGCTGCCGGGGCGCTGGACCCTTTTTTTGCCTTCGCGCATCCCCATCTGTGCTGCAGCCATTAACACTAGACGCCGGCGACAACTCCTCGCGACCTGAAACAAAACATACAGATACGTTAATGAAGAATCAGAGCTCACCATCATAAATAATAATACTGTATAAAATTGTAATGTCTAACGTCATTATAGAACACAATGAAACTCAAAGCGAGAACATATTTTATTGCAACTGCGCAAATAATACTCAAAGTTTAGTGGCCCAAAGGCATCGGGTGTCAAAAACATCTAAAATGGACGCCATAAAATTTGCATACATATCATGAACCATTAGTCGAGGCGGTGGCCAAGCGGGGAAGAGCTTTTATTTTTGATTTTTACTACCGAAGCGACAACGACGAGATGTTTTCGTAACGAAACACTGACAAGTAATTTTCGGGCGCAACGTGGCCGTTTCCTGCCCAAACAAAAGGTGGATAAGGCGACTGTCCGCATACTGATTAGCCATGGCACAGTTTTGTATGCCATGCGCACCTGGGAGTAGGGTATGCGATGCGCAATGGAAATTTAATGGGCACTTGTCAATCACGCAGTCGGAACTCCTTAAAAGGCGTAGAGTAACGTAAGAGTAATAATAGTTTTAAGCGCGTGATAACTTATTTCTCTAATTTACATAAAACTGATAATCTGAAAACTTGTTCTTACTTTTACGTAGCCAAAGAATATTACTTTAATATATAAGTTAAGCACATTATGGAGTTGTATTACGAGCACTGTATTATCATACAATATGAAAATAAACACCGTTAATTACTGGGTGAATTATGTACAAGCATCGTATGTCTATGAACGCAATTATGGTGAGGAACATGATTCTAATATTATGAGTTACATGCAGAACTTGCAATTGGACCAAGCTCGCCTTCTATCTAGTTATCGCACATTACAGTATTTATTTAATATTTCAACTTATTGAGTGAGATGTAAAGATTGTATTTTAATTTTAGTTTCGATGCAGGTCGGTGGCCGACATGTTGGGCAACGGGCCGATTTGAGTGCTGCTAAAAAACTAGTTCCACGTGATACCGGGCCTGTGTCGGAGGCCAAGTCACTCGCCAATGCATCATAAACGGTCTCGCCTTTCACGTTAGTATAAACCTGTCCTTGCAAACCTGTATACGAGTATGTAATGTTCTAAACGCTTTAATTTACAATATTAACAGACATTTCTGAACACTGTGGCATCATTCGTTAGCAAAAATATACATAAAAATGCATTATATATTTTAACTCCTTTAACGACTTAAGACGGGTAATCTTAGTTAGTTACGAGTGCAACCACAAAATAATCGCCATAAGGTTGATAATTGTCGGTGTGTTAAAACAAATCTAAGCAAAGTTCCACTGAGTAATGTCACCTAGCGACCTTATTTACGATTGGAATTGGCAACGGTCGGCTATTTTTCTATCGCTGCTCGCTCTCGCCTGAAGCCTGTAAATTACTCCATGTCCGAGCAGTGGCTATTTAAACGATGAAAACGCTTCAATAAAGAGGTCAAGTGCGCAGTTTTATCCCGTCTTTATTTATGGCGACAACAACATCAAAGTAGTTTTTAATAATATGGCCGCCAATATGACTCCAATGAAAACGGAGCAGTGAACTGGGTGACCTCGTTAGCCGCTATTGCAAACGCATATATGTATTATTATATAATTATTACCTCACATTCAGCATATTTTTGAAGCGTATCATGCTCCATATTTACATATTATGTATACGCAGAGTATTATTTTACTTACGGAATCTTGTTCAAATCCCCGTTAAACGCTTCAACTTACAGAAACAATAACAACACTTCAAAGAATTAATAATTTATGATGACGATTAATTGATCTTTGAAGCGATAATTGTGTCAATTACTTTTTTATAAATGTATCCTTCAACATTTGTACTTGCTAAAAACTGATATTTTTTCGTTAAAATTGATGCATTTCGATTCGATTACTAACATTATGTATTATTACATTTTGTTGGATGTTAGATATAACTTGTAGTTCGTTCGTGCGGTGAAAGTGTCCGGGATGGTATAAACTGGTTTGATCCATAATGTTGCGGCTGCGTTAGTACCCAGTTTGATAAAGACGCGGAATTTGATACGCGCTTTGCCTATTATATTCCGTGGTTAATCGTGGGAATACACGAGAAGTAAACGAGTTCTCGATTTTCATAGCGTTTAATAGGAAACGTTTTATGTTTTAGAATAACGCTGTTAAAAATGACTAAAATAATTGTATTGTATGCATTCACGTCTTTGATAAATATGTTTAATGATCATTTATTTTGATGGAGAATAAAAATTTAACAAAACTGCCAAATCATAGTATGCTTGCGAAAGGTATCCGTCATTAGTAGCTCATTATCAAGTCGATGCTCATGAAAAAGAAAGCCAATCAAAAGTTGAACGCACGAATGACCGAGTCAGTGTGTTATGTTATTACGTCTCAGCTGTTCGTTGTGCTGCGCCCGCGCATAGGAAGGTCTAGTTCGTGCCGCTTCGGTCGCGGTCGGGTTTACCCGGTTGGTAGAGCGAGAAGTGCCGCTGGCGCTGGAGAGCAACAAGTGGGGCGCGAGCGACGACCGGGGGCAGCGTGCGGCCTTGACTCTTACGTTGCCCCCCCCCCCCACCGTCTACTTCTGTTTCCCATCTCCCCCCTGCTCCCCACCGCTCTCAACGCGCAACCACATTATTTATGATAGCATCAGAGCTCGAAGCAACCTCGCGATTCTCTACTAACTAATAATAACTCGTTTTTCCTCTCACGCGATTCAACTTTTACGCTCTTTTAGACTTGCAATGTCTTTTGAAAATAACCGTCCGGTTATTGCTACCTATAGCACGGTTGAGACAGCGATTTGAAATCAATAATTGTCTCAACTATCTGATGGATATTTGCCATTGATTGCAAAATTTTCAGTGAATTGACGTTTACGAAATAAAAGTGGGCAACGACAGAGATAAATATTTTCAATGTTTTTTTTAGGTGGTACAGATTATACAAATTCATTCTAATATCATATTACTCACAGAAGTTACAGCATATATAATCAAGGATTGAATAAAATCAACATTTAAAATCTACATTACACTAAGCGATTATTTGGCGGATAAAAGTGTTAATGTAGAATTATTGTATTATTTGTATAATTTTTGATTCATTAGCATTTTATTTTTTTATTATAAGGAGACAATTTGTGCAAAGAGGTTTATTATATTAATGCTTAAAGTGATAAAAAAAAACTTTCACTGGGACATGTGCTACGCAATTATTTCGCAGGCAGAGCGCGTAACCCACCTCTAGCTAGTGAAAGTTGCCTAAAGTTAGGTATTGCACAAGCCTCTTCAGTACACACCACGTAATTCAAATTCGGTGGTGGCGAAAGTTATGGCAACTATTTAATATGTTAAGAAGCCTATAAAGTACAACAAGGATTGTTTTTAAAGTGTCACTTATCCTAATAAGATTTAAGAAATCAACTACTGATTCACTGTGTGCGGATAATGTTTTACATGCATGGATTATATGCTTAATGAAAGTTATTAATGAAAACATGTTCAATGAGCTTGTGCAGGTCTTATATAAATAGTTGTATATATGTCAACACGGACATTAAATACGTAATCCATTCTCAATAATTTGAGAACTTGTAAATATTTTTTATTAAATTATGTTTATACCAAATCATAACATTGGAATCTAGTTCAATGATTAACAAGAATAAATTCTAGCAGCAAAAAGCAATGCAGCGAAAAAAAAAATTAACACGTGATAGATGCATCGCTTGGGCGGAGATCGTCTCAGAATATTACTTTCTACGATACTTTCTAGCAAGTGATGTGGGCCGGAGCCGGCGCAACTAGAGCGATCGGTTTCACCACACGCCGGGAAAATTGGATTGAAATAGAAATCGCGCTCGGTGAAAATCAGCTTTTCGCGTCACACGCAACGCGAAAACTGCTGTGACGACAGTTCCACACGCATGGACGTAGACGAGAGTAACCGGCGCAACATCCCACAACCGCCGCTGGATATGAACACGCGGATGCCGCATGTGTTTATGTCCCCTCACAGTTTGGGAACATCCGGCCCGCGAACATGTGCTCGTATTTAGAAAATTTAAAAAAAAGCAAGATTAAACTGCCAACAGTATAGATACCACCGCTGTTCCTTCAAGCAGCGTGTTCGTGAAGCACCGTGACACGGTTCGTAAATTAGAAAGTGGTCATCGGTCATCACGTACGCAGTACAGTACCCAAATAATGTACATAGGTGTACGCAATGTATACGCCGAAATACCCCAACAGAACGTTTGGTATATTGACTGAGTGCCGGATTACAGTGCCGCCTTCTCTGTTCCTCGTGTCGATTTAAATAGTTTGGATGTGTTTTTGTCTCTACCAACTCCCCAATTTAGTGCAGAGGCCTGCGCACCCACGCTCCGACGCGCCTTTTTGAGTAAACATGGGAATAGGTTAGTAAATAGAAAAGGGAGGGAGTTATAATTAGAATTAATGCAGCATCGTTTCCTCGCCCGTATTTAACTGGCTGCGCGTTCATAACCAGCTGTCGTGCTGTTACTCGATGCATTTACATTTTAATGCCATAAGTTATTTCGTTGAAGAAACTAAATTAGAGGATACAAAATGGAAACTACAATATAACCGTTTTAGATAAACGGTGACCCGTCTGGTTGCTATCGGCGCCCTTGTCCTGCAAAGCGCGACCTCAGGGTCGGCCGCCCGTCGTTCGTAATCACTACATGCCTAGTCGCAATGGCCGCCCTTATGACAGCTTATTATATAAGAGAAAACAAACATGTTATAATAAATGCATTAAAAAACTGAAATTATTCACAAATGGCGGAAAAGCAAATAAATTAAAAATCATACATTAAATACATCATACAAAAGTACCGACAAATGTATTCGTGAATAGATTATTTTAAAAGACTTTGTAACCTAAACAAGGTAATCTATACCAAAAAGATTCAGTTACTTAAATATTTTTAAATAGTTAAAATTATAATCATAGAATAATGTTTATTTATTCTGATCATAATTAAGCGTGCAGAGGACGAACAGAATGTCTATGTAACATTCTCTGCTAGTGAACCTTCATAGACAGAAGATATATTGTAGGCAGGTGGCGGAAAGCAAAAATTATAATAGATATAAACATTGTAAGCGCTTCGATATTGAGTTTTTTGCCAACTTAAATTAATATAAAGAACGGGCAAAGTAGGTCAAGGCACAGATACATGTCGTCAGCGAACGTCGCTCGTCCAGCGATCGTCATAAGGGCTAATTAACCGCACAATACCAACTGGGTCAACGACTCTTTGTTCTTCCACTCTACAAATTATTTCATAACAAATTATGACAGTAGGTCGGCCGATTCGAGTACAATTCAAATGGCGCCTCATTATAACAGTGGAAACGGTAGCTTGACACGAGAATGTTATCAAACGTTCGTAAGTTCTTGCTTATCTACACGATACTTTTTTATTTCTATGACATTTCAAATAACATACCAACGACGTCATCATAAAAACAAATCGCCACGGAATGGAATAATTCGACGTGATTAAACTTTTTGGGTCAATAGCATTTTATTTACAGGAAAACATTCAACAAGGAAAACTAAGGCGAAGGCGAATTGGGTCAAGATACAGTTCAGTTTGAATATTATGCTAAAGCTGAGTAATAATATCAGGAATCGAGTGAAGTAACTAATTGTGTAACGTAACGTCTGTCCGTCAGAAGCGAGGATGTGGCACACGAGCAACGCGCGCTCCGCAACTCAAAGAGAATTTCAGTCGGTTACCGAAGCGATTGCGATGCAATGCGAACCATGTTGGCGAATTCATTCACGTAAGTCTAAAGTGACAAAACTACAACGACAAGGATCACATAAGAATACCCACAGCCAAATTAAATAGCGAATATACATTTTGTCAATAAAGTTATATAAATAGTTTAATGTTACAAACACCAAACGTACCACTTGAAGACTTAGACAGTAAACTTAGATCGGACTATAAACAATAATTAAAAATCTGTAGGTACTCCCTGATGATCATGACGTCAGGATGTCTGTCGCCTCCATGCTCTCATAGCCATGGATTTTAATTTAGTTTTAATTCATGTGTTATATTTACGCAATCATTACTTATTACGATGTAGGTTAAAATTTATCGATATCCTAATTAAGTAATAAACAAAGAAGAAATCACAGCGACGTTTTGTAGTTTAATGTGCCATGCCATCCGGGAACAACGGGGTCGTTGGCCGTGTATCAGTTGAGATAAGCTGACTACAAAACGCTTATCGCTCGAGAAAGAACGCTTTTGTTTTCGACTAATTTGACGACAAACAACTAACGATTAGATTAATCATGTTACAACAGCTATTTTTATTTAAATCTTTCGAAAGGACAACATGGTACGAAATATCAATCATATTAAAACAGACTGACAGAAGTCAGAAATATGTTTACGACGTCGAATTCAAAGTAAACCATAAACAACCGTATTTTTGGACAATAAAAACTACTTTAAAAATGCTCCAAAAATGTTAAAAAACGTGTAGTCTTTTAAAAAATTACGGGTTAAAGATTTAAAATGTATTCAAGGAGTTAGTGCTTGCAGGTTTTAGGTAATAAGTACAAATAATACAGCGAAGTGGTCACACCGGCAGGGCCTCTTTGCCGCGTGACCAGATCTCGGTAACGAGCAAAAACTTTAAAACGACATCCGACTCAGAGGCGGTGAAAAAAAACGACCGTCATTGCCGACTCGCACCAACGCGACCGAGCTAAGCGACAAGTCACCATCTAGATGCATTTTATTATAGAACAATTGCCAGTTGCATTTGAAACTTGAGATGGATTTAAAAAAATGTTTTATAGGAATAAAGGTTAATTTTGATAACGTCTTTTTATGTCTTTTACATAAAACTTTTGCGAAACATAAAAAGTTATGCGCAAAAGTTTTATACGAGATGAGACAGAAATAATTGGCCGTGGAGGCACTTCGCACAAACTGTGTCATGGGCTCGGCCCACGCGCGTCGGAAGGTCACACGCACTTTACTATCCAATGGTTAAATTTCATTCAGCGAATCCCTTATCACTAATTAATAAACTAGTTTACTTAAAACTTTTAATGGGCCAATAGTCATATCGATGTAAACTAATTGTATAAGGTCTTGAAAAGGAGAATTAAATACCTTTAAACTCTTATCAATGTTTATCCTCTTCGCATGTGTGGTGGAGCCATTTTTTTTTTATTAATTAATGAGTAATTTTCACACAATCACCTTTTGGTTTTTTTTGGATGTGCTTACAATTCAAATTATTCACAGATTTATAGGTCACAAAATTATTGCGTGCGATGAAATATTTGTATAATAGGCGTTTTCCTGCTTACACGTGTTCCGCTAAAAGGCTTACCAAAATAAGTACTATGTGGTAGCGGATAACAAATAATCGGGGCTGTCAACTTGATGGATAGCTCGGTGGTGACGTAGCGTAGAAGGTATTCCTCCCCACGCTCCTTTATATCCCCCTTTTTCCTTTAATCAGCACCGCAGCGCTTGAAGCCAGCTCAACACTAGAGTTCGTTAATGTCCTTTGTAAACGCATTTTAGCGCAGCGCAACGCTTATAGAATCTATGAAGCTTTTTATATAGTACAATTTGTTGTTATATATAAAATATAGTTTTGTTATACAAGAAAGCTGTTTGTTGCTTAAACTAAATTTATTATTTCAAATATATAATGAGATCTCAATGTCTCTTGCGAAAATAGGTAATTGTAAATATTTTTTCAGCTCCCAACTTTTCTTTTCTCTAAGGTACTGACTATCAGGTGAACGCGAAAAAGTTTTGTGTAATAGTACTATTCATCCCCAAAGAAGTCGTTAACGAGATATAAAGTAACACAATTCAAATATTAAAAAATATTTATGAACAAAAAAAAATACATATTTAGATAAAACAAGTCGAAATTTATGCTAACTAGTGTAATTACGTTACTTTTCATTTACATTTTCCATCATACTTTTAATATGATTTAATGAAGATTAAGGTTAAGAGATAGCGTTCGGTTCGAACAAAATTAGAGACTTAATGAATGTTGTAAAAGAATTAAAGCTTTTAAACAATATAATATACATTCGCGCATGAATTGTTAATCAACTATAACAATACATTATACGGTAACTATATGATAGTTTATTGTCCGGAAAGCAAGCGTGGGCTGATAAATAATTATCGGTGAACTATCTGAAGGTGAGTAACGAGGTGTTCATATTGAAACTTGAGGACTTGTTCAAGCGTGGGAATCGCGGAAGAAACAAACACATGTTCGTTATGCCTCACCAGCTGACAAATTTGGTCACGTTGGCTCTACAAGGTTAAAAGCAACGTGTGAACTTAGAAACTGTGATGATTCGGTTAACTGTTAGTTTTTGTTATTAATGTTGATGTGTAAGTAAGATATTAAGTTTATCACGCGGCCGTAACAAATATTATACATTGTTGGCGCATTTGCAATCGCTCTCAGGCAATGATAGTCGGCTCTGTTAGCGGAGAGCAAGAGCATTCCCCGAGCCGGGCTGACCGGTTCCAGGCGCAGGCTGTTTATGGACGGACCAGATATAAATAGATATGCTGCCAACATCCATCTTCACTGTGTTTTAGTTTTTTAACCGCCTCGCCAAAGAAAACACAATACTGTGAACGTTTTAAACGCGAACGTTATACGATACGTTAAAACTGTACAAATGTTATTTGTGTTATACTAATGACCAGCTAACTGTAATGAACAGAAAGTAGTAACTATGCAATAGATTAAAAGCCACATATAGATTGACAAAATAATAAAATAATCTAATCTATTCAAATGACATTCAGATATGGAGTGACGGAACGCAGTAGAAAGGATGTAGAAGAATGAAGCAAAATGAATTTAAAGAAAGATCAGTATCAGTCAGAACAACTTGCATGTGAGCTCATTCCGAGGAGTTGTATAAGATAACGACTCGGACTAGTTTCAAGTTGTCAGTAACCAACGTTCACTTTCACCGCTGGTTACCTTCTAGTGATGTTTTATGATCGCCCTGCATTAGCGACGGTGTATCAGTAACCCAATGCTTCCGACGACCTGACCAAAAGGAACGGTTGCATAAGCAGCCGGCCACGTGGTGTCAGTGCATTGACCCCGGAGAGTGTGGCGGTACGACTCCACTATCTGAGAATCCAGATAGAGTCGCTGCCCGATAAAATTCGTCACATGCCAATGCGCGCGACTGTTCTCATGTTTTACGAAACTTTTCTTTTCGTTAGACCTTACCCAATCACCATTTTAGCTCACTTGCAGAATTCACCCCACTTACCGCTTTGCAATTGTTGCATAAACGACCTCGTGGTGTCAAAGGGGGTCATTGTCGCGCGCCGGTCGCCAGGTACATTGCTAGCTGCAGGTTAGATAAGCTGTAACGATCGATGCCCAGTCTCCTTCAGAGTGTCTGTGACCCCGATGTAAATAACCTGTGGTGGCAGTACTGTAAACAACTGACGCCGTTTGCGTCAATCGTTCGCACGCCGTGGCCATGGCGCAGTTTCGCATAGCACCGTCATTCATTTTATCATATTTAGTTAAATGAAGTACTCACACTACTACTGTACGTAGTGATTACCTGATCAAGTTCAAATTTGTTAAATTACCGAAAAACCGAAACAGGTTAAACGAGTTGTTATTAAGTCGAATGAACGTGAACGAAACGCTATCGTGAATGGTATTGCAAAATATATTTAGTAACAAAATTGTCGAATGGCGTGCTTGCGAAACAAAGAATACTAAATATTATACTCTGAATTGGTTTATCGAAATCATCTTATTTAATATATTTTTGTATATGAAAATATATTTTTTTTTTAATTTTCTTATGTCCTATAAACACAAAATAAAAAACATACGAGGTATGCATTTATAAACAAGGAAATTTTATTAAGCCCCAACGACCGTTTTAAAAATTAAAAGAAATACAGGCAAAACATATAAAGTATAGAAAATGTGGCGCACAGTAAGTTCACGTATATGTATTTATAATCAACAAAGTAAGGTGACCTATATGATAAGATTACTTGAACAGCACGCCCACATACAAGGCATGCAGGTTTGTGTCAATGTGTGGATTCGCGCCGGGCCCGCGTACAATGACATTGTCGACCTTGACTACTGCCTCGTATATCAAAGCAACTCGCACACACATACAAAAACTCACACAGTAACCACTTGGAATGTATTCGTCACAGTGTATTTAAAGCTAGCAAATGGTGTGCCGGTTTTAGATGTGTGCACAACTCCGCGTTCCTACATATGTGAAAATATAGAAGCGGTGTTGGAGCACTGTATGGTGTGATATATTTCGGCCCATCTCCGGCCGGTCTATCGGTCCGATATAGAATAGTTCAACACACGATAAGGTGAATGCCAACGCTATGCAGCGATGCACAGCGATCAAGGCCGCCCTCGACACACGCTCTTATCGCCGCTACTCGCTGCACTTTGATTGGACACTTCAAATTGAGTTTAATACCGCAATCTGAATTACAATACAAACTCAACGCTACAATTATAATTATATTATCAGAGATATAACGCAACACGAAACACTATTTCAATAGACATAATTATAACCTTTCAGATTTTCCAAATAGATGAAACTCTACAAATTTTATTTACTAAATCTATAATTGGTTATAGTAATGAGAACTGTGCCGTTTGTATTGTTGAATCTTTTTCCATATTATAAAGCGAGTTTTTTTTTATAATAACAGTTAACAATAATCTATTTTAATATTAACAAAGATTCGCCTAAAAGAGCTGATTTTATTCTTCTTCAATATTTTAGCAACCATATTAAAGTAAAAGGATATTTCCATTAATTTAAAATAACACCCACGTGCAGAATCCGTTTTCAATAATTAAAAGTTAGAAATGACATTGTATGGAATGATTAACGGAGCTTGGCAACCTTATTATTTACATGACGTACGAATATGGCAATTTGTTATTAATAATTAGTTATGTTTTGAATGTCGACACTAAAAACATGAGAAATTATTGTAAAAATCTCCTTAAAAATGAATTTTTAAATATCAAAATCGTTCTCCCGCCTTATGACACATTAAAAATGTTGCATAGGTAAAAAAAACTCTTAGGCGAACTTTAGGTGGACTTCATTAAAAGTAAAGTAATCTAAATTCGTTATACTAAATTCAAACTACTAAAAAATTTATCAAATCATTGTAACAATTTTGTACTTCTTTATAACAAAAAAAAACACTTTGTTTTTTTTTTAAATAACTATTATGATGATTTATAAATCATTGATTATCTCAAAAGATGTAATCAATCGACAAATAGTAATTTGTTAATCTTTTGAATCTATTTGTCAATTTGTACTATTATTACAAGACGTTAAAGATCTTACAGATAATCCTATAATAAAATTTCAAACTCAATTTCAAGAATAAATGGGAAGAAGAGTCGTTAGCCATAACTTAGATGCTCTTAGGTTGTGGAATTAGCTCGCATAATGGCCGACAGGTGTATTCCATCATTCTTTCTTAAATTAACTTCGCTATAAACAGGTTCCAGACTTTAATACATTAGCTGGCCGTCCAAAACAATTACTTACTTTAACTGTGAGAATAAACTTAGGTCGTAATCGTCTCGGCCGTTGTACTGTAGTAAAGGTCACCGTAACATCTTTCATCCAAACCGTATATTAAACGCACAGATGTGGAGTTAAAAATACATTAGATTCAACATAAAACATACATTTCTCAATTTTATAATTCAACTGAGGAAAGAATACAATATAACATAGTTTCGGTTTGCTTACCATTCAACCAGGTATCTAGCGATGTTTCAAATCAAATGTTGAAAATCGGAATCTTTGTATGCACCGCCATCTGGATTCGACAATAAAAAGTATTAAGTCAAAGATTGAAAAGAAGAAACATGTAAAACCTTCGCAGAGATAAAAAAATAAATCGTCTATATAAATCTGTGAAGATTTTACATGCAATTGGCTGTGTAACATGCATATTACTATCACCTTATACACGTGCAGCCATAATTTACATTGTGTGGGCAGTGTTCGATGATGGCACAATATACTGTCTCAGGACGTGTGGAGGTGGCACAACAGCCTCCGCGGTCCTATGACGTCGTTAAGATAAATCTTATTCCGTGTCACGTATTAAGTTTTACATTTAGTATATTTCCTCATTGCATAGCGCTAACGATTTGATCTCTTTGTTTCCTTCTTAAATATTTAGACGTAATATTTTTTACCTATATATTTATAGCTCTCGTTTTTATAATTTTATTCGATCACACCAACTGAGTATCAGTTCTTAAAGTTATATACCGGTAGTTCTAAGCGCAGATATTTCGTAGTTTTGGTATAAAACCAGTGAAGAATAGCTTAAAGATCAAGAAATTATATCACTAAATTGTCTAATTTCAGAATACAGAAACGGTAACAATTCTAAGTGCGCTACAAAAATCTATGTGAATATTTAAGTAAGAATCGTTAGAAATCTTACGTGAGTACAAAAATAACTTAAAGAGTATAAGAGCGCAATGACCTAACATTTCATTAAGATATTTTACATAAACTTTAAACACAACAGTATTAAGAATGCCGTTTTTTTTATATTTGGTACGCCTAAAGTAATTTGCATTGGACGCTCAATAAGCAACAGGTTTACTTGAGTATTATACTTGTGCGCGGACAATTCGTGCGACTACGAACAACAACCGGTTAGGAGATAATAAGATCGTCGTCCATACGTACCTAGAGCTGACAGCTCGGTTGACGGTGACCATTTTAAACCGTCACATCTCACACAAAAGCTTTGACAACAATACTTTTACGAAGAGATATTAGCAATGCCGTTATGATCAACTGACTTAGATCCCCGAGCGAGATCCGGCGTATGCCCCGAAATAACTGTTCAAGAACGTGGCCACAGATACATTTGACGAGATAAATAAAATCATTACAATACAAAAACAAGCCGAATAATGAAGGTATTCATTATTAATACAAATCTTTCAGTTGTTTAATCTGTTTGATCTTTTCAATTACGCTTGCCTGTGATTCTTAAAAGGATTGCTGTTTTATTTAATATCTGAGAACAGTTTCCCACCTGATAGTCTGAACTATTACAAGCTTCACATGTTTTAAATGAAGGAATATAAATAGAATGAAATATCCACATTTGAACAAAAACAATACATATATCTTGTGATGTAATGGAAAATTGCGAAACTCGTGACCATGATATTAAGGCATCAATCGTGTCGTGTATGTAATAGAAGAATTTTATCGACATTATTACGTTGTCCACGTTTATATTGCAAAGACTGTAGTTTTAAAACATTTATCAGTTATGTGATATACTGGGTTGGTATTACCTAAACATGAAAATTATATTTTTTTAAATCCCGTCCATAACCTTTTTTACAGATCATCATTCTTTTCCCATCAGCGCATATGTAAATTATAAATTGATCAATATAAATGTTCTGTATTCATACTTTTTTTTTACTTTAAAACGTATAATATATTTAATGTATAACTAATTTTAGTGTTGCTGTGCTGGTTTATGATAAGGTCCTAAAAAATAGGGCAAGAATAAAAAATAAAGTTAAATTGTTAAACAAGCACTACACAGGAATAGAGATACGGAGTACCGTGTTGGTTGAAATTGAGACTTGATTTATATCGAGGCACCATCTCGGTATTTGCGGCGGACTCGGGTGGAGATAATGGAGGTAACGAGCGCTGCGACGCGACGCGACGCGATGCGATGCGATGGCGGCGCGGGCGCAGCGGAGCGAAACGCCCGCCCGACCGCATATCCGCCGCAATGCCTCTTCCTAGACTCACTATACGCCACGCTAAGAAAAACCATGGGACAATACAATGACTATCCCATTATAAAAGCAATTTAAAACAGCGAACCTCATCCACAGCCACTGGCTTATAATTCTATCAATACACTTTTTAATTAAGGTTTACTATTATTAAAATTATGACTGGAAATTTGATATACGTAATAGTATTATTTTCTTGCTCATCATTCTATACACCACAAATACTAATGAAAATCATTACATTTAAATTATACCTATCCCGTATTTAACATTAAAACGTTCGCCATCGTGAATAATGAATAGTGTCTGCTATAATTTAACGAAGGACAAACTTAAATTGCTTATTTTAAAGAAAAATTTAAATAAAAATGTTAATCGATTTGAAGTTTCACAAGCGACAGAAAACTTTAAAATAACATGAATTGCGATGCACGTGGAAAGTTGTGCCCACAATTTTTAAGATGCGAAACGAGCACAGAGTTTACAATTTTTTTTTCTAATATATTTATTCATGTGTTTGCCATTTTAAAGTGTAAAGCGAGTCTTAGCAAATCGTGATAATGTCTAATGAGACACGGGCAGCCATGTACTCTAGTGTCAACGTGTGCCAACGAACTCCAGAGGTTAACATAATAACTTCGGCGATTTGAATTTAACTTACAACTTATCTCATTTTAACTTCAAGAGTTTTGTTACGAAGTAAATGGTTTTATACTTTTGCATATCCTAAAGTTTCTCTACATCACACTCCATAATTTCCTGTCTGTCCATTTTTGTAAATTACTGAAGTATAAATACAGGGTTGTCGTTGAGTAGAAAAAATCGCAAAATACATTAGACTGAGTATAAAATTCCTATATTTGTCAATTGTTAATTCATCGAGTGGGGTTGTTGTGTACGCATTGTCTGACTTCTGCACTATTATTATGTAAACGTTAAACTTAGAAACTGCAGGGGTCTGACCGACCATTAGATTATCCAAAGGGTTGGCAAATCTAAGCGATAGTAATAATGAAAATAATTGAACCCTTCGCACTGGTTTGAAGCGACAGCTGCTTACTGCTTATGGCTTGTGCTCTTTACATTGAATATTGGTTTCGTTAGTGAAATACTGTAGAGCAAAGATAATAAACTATTCTTCTGATGAAAGTAGAAATTATATTAACCGAGAAATATTTATGTTGTTTTTACAGCAACAAACTTGTTTAAATTTCATTGCGTCATCGCGTCTTAATATTTCAAAATAGATGATACATAAAATTACGTCAATAATAAGTGGAACTCGAACTGTTGAATAGATTAATTATTCCTTATATAAGTTATTATTTTATTTGAAACGGATGAAGTCATAAGCTATCTTTTCTCAACACACTCTGTGGGGGTCGGCGACCTCTTTGATTAAGGAATCATCAATCACGATTGTACCTACTCGGGTGGATATCGCGTTTCTCACTTGAAACAGCCTTACGTATGTACGTTCCACATGTAAATATTGTATGCCAAAAATATATGCAATTGAATTGTATTTTTGCGTATGCTTCTATTTTTGAGCCTAATATAACCGGTAACGTGAGGTTAGACTTTTTTGTACCTCCATTTCGATTGGTGCATTTTTAAAGTATATTTAAGTAGCAAATCAAGCATTATTCACTTGTCACCAATCAGATTTATTAGTAACAAGTTTCATAACACATTTAGTTTTTTTGTTATCTATAAATAAGAAAGGTAATTCCGATTTTTATAATTTGTCAATATAACATTGTTGATATACACATTTGTTGTGATTATAATAGATTTTCAAGAAATTTTAATATTACATCATCCATAATCTTTGCGTGTATAGTTCAAAAAGTGTGCTTTCATATATGGATTTTTAATTGTTTTTTTTTTCGTACATTATTATTCAATCACACGCAAATCAATTTCGAGCACCGCTCCAATCGCCACTGGACCTTCAACGCGGTCCGTAACCCCCGCGCCGCTGCAATGCGACAATTAATGATTATTCAAAGCGCGAAACAAATAATTTCCGGCCAAATGAACGTAATGTACAAAGCCTGTAATTAGTGCTAGTGCGCGGTGCCTCGCTTTGCTACTATTTATAATGCGAGGTGTCAAAAAACCGATGTGACCTTGGCGCCCCCGCGCGTCCGCTGTTACGTTCACCTCGGATCAGGTGGGGCCCGTGGGGATCAAAAATATGCCCTACACATAACTGAACATGGCACAATTTGGCAATGTGCTGACAACGTAACTATGCTCGCGATTGGTCACGTTAGATACAATAAGCAGCGTGAGGCAATACCGCCTGTCATCAAGAAATGGTAGAGCCTGTATACGACAGCACAATCGAAAATCAGTTTTATTTAACTTTTATAAAAATATTATACCTAAATATATATAATACTTTTGTATCATTCGGCAGGTCTATTTAAATGCTGAAAATAATAAAAATGCCCGCATGTTGTATTACAAAATATATTACGCTCGTGCAAGTTATCTGTGATAGTTTTAATTCTCCATCACTTAAAGTAAATTTTATTGACGCATTAGTAAGCGACATGATGCGGGTCACTATTAAAATATGGATTATGATCGTGTCTGAAAACAGTTGTTAAGCGGTACCGTTTCGCTGCCAAAAAATGTTGGAAAATAATTCTTTTTAAGAGAAGGGAACCATCAAGAGGAGGATTTAATATTCCAAAAATGTATGAGAGGTACAAACGGGAATTCTCTAGAAGCCGGCCATTTTAAATAATGTAATTAATTAATGCCATTAGAATATTTTTTATTATATACACTTTTAAATAAATTAAATATAGCCACTCTAAAAATTCATCAAGTATTAAACTCCAATACCGCTGCAGTAATACCAGAATTAGTTAAGAACATTGCGCAAGATCGAGTTTAGTGAGGTGGAATAAAAACTTGCTACATAATTATGGCATTCGTTAGATCAAATAAATATAAAAATGCTTTTTCTCAGCGCATCCGCTTTAAAAATATACACTAGATATATTTAAAAAGGAAAAGGTTAGAATAACCGGCTTTTATTTGTACGTTTAGATTTTCAAAACCAATTTTTTAAAATAGAACAAATAATAGGTAATTTATACAATCCGATTTTATTACAGAGTTCCATAAATTCACCCAATTTATAATAAAATTTTTATTAATAAGGAGAAAGTTAAAATGCTTACACAATTAGAAAGTTATATATGAATGATCAGTAGATAATGAAACAATAAGTCTATTAAAGTGCGAAGAACGTGAATTCGTTGCTTGGCTGCATCAAAGATGAGTTGTGATTAGAGAAAGCATATTTTCTGAGCAGTTCGTCAAAATTGACACTTAGGTGTGTGTGTAAATGGTTGGAACCAGTGACAACCATGCCCAGGAGTTACATTTTAAAGTATTTTGGGACTGCTTGCCTTATTGAAATAATAAACAGTAAGATTCTTTTTACATATATCTTTTAAATTATCATCACACTTTGAAAACTATAATAAATTTAGGTAAGAGTAATCTTTGTTGCTACTATAGCGAAGTTTACAAAAACAAATCATTCGTCATGACTTTTCCTGGTTACTAAGTTTGAGACGAACTATAAACAAACACATACAAATAACACTTCAAACGTTTTTCGAGTATCAAACAATTACATTAAATAAATATTCACTCACATGAAATACAAAATCTACATCACCATTTGAAATATTATTTGTAATAGTCCTCATGGTACTTTAATGTTAAAAGCCGATAGATTTTTGTATGTTTTTTAAGAGAAAATGTTTTTGGACCATTCATACATCAATTGTGATGGATCAAAAAGAAATTAATTTGAAACAATTCCTCGAACTTAATTCTTATTATACTTTCGAAGAATTATCTTCGTCTTGACAAGAGTTATGACGTAACATGACATTAACAGAAGCAGTTTTTCACAAACTAAAACATTGAATATTAAAATTGGATCATTCACATCGTAGCGGCAAGTTTTACCTGAATATATAATGTGTATATATTATACGTTTGACTGTCAGCCGATGCGATTTACCATCAGAAGTTGTCTCTAAACCGGTCGGACAGGCGGGCCGGTCTCTTCGTCGAAACTGTTGCATCCAGCAGGCTTAAAATTGTTTATGCCGTATTACTTTACATGGTGCATGGTGCGCTGACAACCTTAAAAGGTAAGCAGCGACGCCAAGCGTTCGCTTTTTAAGTAACTTTTGATAAAATATACTTGTTCATAGCCGACAGCTACTGCGAATTGAGGTCTCATTACTATTTATCTAAATTCTACACTTGATTCGAGCGGATCGTAATAAAAACAAAACTTTATCTTATCTGTTGCAATTACTAAGCTATTTTTTCATTGTTTAAACTTAAACTTTTATAAATTAACTAATGTTTGTTGATTTATAAAATTATAAGGAAAAAAAATGTGAATTATTTCCGCTCCGTGAATTATAATTTAAAATTTTTACTAAAAACTTGGATACAACGTCAGTGATAAAGGAAAGAAGACAACACGGATTAATTGACAATCATTTAGTAAGCTATTCACAATCAGCACATTTTTCCTTTTATCAAAGTATAATATATACAAAATCATACACGTATTTTGTCACTAATTAGTCGTGATATCAAATTTTCTTTTCATCGTGTAAGTAGATCATATCTTCGCCGTCATTATTGAATGGTTGATGGTTAATGGAAGGGAGCGGCCCTACAGCCCCTCTCTTTAGCCGTCCCTCGCCCTCCCTCGACGTCAGATGATAGATTAAGTATTGTGCTTTTCTCGCAACGCGTACGTCACGAAAGTGTTTAGAAGCTTTCGTGTTCATCGGCGTAGTTATTTTCGTAATATCGAAAGTCATAAATATTTTCTTAAAGCCATTTCCACATGTATATACCAGTATTTAAATGTTACATTCTCTTTATGTAATAGTTATTATATATCACGTTATTTTATGTTCATGTATATTCTACTTATTTAAGATGTATAAACAATATAATGAGCATAAAGAAGTCGGTAACGAAGTTTAAAAACAAATTGTTGTCATTAATTCGCGCACTTGAGCCGAATTATCAGAGCCTAATTTAAATTAATTACGTTCATGTGTATACAGATGGGAAGTTCAAGTAAATTTTCCACCATTACCTTGAACGGTTACGTCGCGATAAGTATTACTCATTCTATGGTGATCCTCCCACATAGTATGTTACTAGGTACGTAGATATTTAGCGGTCACTGATCAAACATTCGTTAGGGGATTGTTTGTCTACATACACGTGGAGCAAGAGACATGCTATCTGATCCGTGTTACAAAGTAGAAGAGCAAGCATTTATTTTTATTACAAAGCAATTTTTATTTTTTTGCTAAGTGTCGTACTGTGTTTTTCGCCCACAGTCAATAAGTCATACCAAAGATTAGTCATGCACAAAAACGTCATGGCTCGGGTGCCAAACTTAGTTCACATAGGGAAGTGATTACACCACTGGAATTAAAGTCAAGTAGACCAACTCCAGCTCAGGCTAACTGTTCATATTTAAATGCTATTGTGTAAAATACAAACATTATAATTATTAAACAAAATTACTTCAAATCACCTGTATAAATAAAGATCAACGTAATCTTTTTCTGCAACTAGTGGGTGTTAAGCTTTTGACCAATCGTAAACAAGGTTGAAAATAACGACGTCCCAACTGGTCTTAATAGCGTTTTAAAAACATCAATCGCCAGAACAAATGTAGGTAAACAAAACGTTTGTGATTATGTGTATTGTGTACGGGGCAAGGAGACATCGGCCCGCGGCGCCCGGTCAAGGTATCCGGGCCAAAGGTCGATGACAGCGCCGTAATGCTTCTCGGCCTCCACACTGCAGCACCAGCCACAGCTTACCGCCAAATTTTTACGTAAACAAACCCGAAAAATCTTCCGGTACAATCATATATACAACTTCAAGCGAAGATAGATTGGAGCGGCGATTAATCAATTCTAAATAATGTGAGTCGAAACGACCGCGTGCAAGTAAAGCACGCTACGTTTCGGTTGAAAAATTGTATGAAAAAAAACACAAACATTTCAAATGTAATTGTACGAATGACGCTGACGCATTTTAAAGTATAAAGATATAATTTCTGACCTGATGAAATTGATTCGTTTTCTGATTTAGGAGTCGTAGGTGGCATCGGCAATGGCATGGATGGCAGAGGTTGCGTCGGCTGCGGCTGTTGCTGCTGCATATTGCATGTATTGCCGAGCAGCGATTGAGCTGTGTTGTATGTAATACCATCGTCGTATCCCCATAGCTCAAGCCCCCCGTACTCCGGCGAGGCGAGCGACTCTGGTGACATAACCATAGCCGGCGATAAACCCAGTGCAGATGATGAAGTCACTTCGGACGAACTCTCCTCGAGCATTCGCAACGAATGAAAGCCTCCGTTGTTAGACCAGCGGCGTCTCATGTCGATGAGTGCGTCACACACACTCAGAGCCACGAGCGCCGACGGACATCCTCCGGTACTCCTATCACTTCACTTTTGTCTCGCACAAAACTATCAGAACGCTACGCAAGCGATATCCACTCACCGTTGAAACCGAATTGTTTCCCACCGGCTTAACAGTTTCACTCGATAACGCTATTATTGTTGCAAATGCAACTTTTTCTGGACACTACACAATATAATGCGTGCAACAGGTGATATAAAGTTCACGTCACACAAGTTTGTTCGTTGATGTTGGAGAGATTGGCGCGTTCGACTGCGACGAAAGAACGAACACGTTGCGCGCGCGCGACCGTCGTCAGCGGAGTACATAGAGAACGAGCGACGCGGCCGCTCTCACTGCCACGGTCGAGCGTGACGTCACGCCGCCGCGCCCCGCCCCGCCACGCCGCGCCGCGCCCCGCCGTCGCCCGGCCGCGCAGCCGTGCCACAAAGTCACCGGCGACATAATGTAGCGCGCCGATAACACCCTCGGTGAAATTTATGAAACGACTACTTTATCAAATCAACTTCGCTTCTTACGCAACTTTTGAACTTGAGAAAGTGTTTTGTTTGTTTTTGAGCTATATTCTTACAAAAAAAAGAGTTCGTGTAAAATAACACGTCACAGTTTGCAGTGCACAAGACAAATTGTTTACTACACTGACAATGTACGTTTATTTAACAGAGCAAGGGTAGTCATTAGCAATTTTTGAAAACATGACAATTTTTTTTTCATTGTTGTTAAATTAAAAACAGTGAACAAAGAATAAGTAAAATAAAAAAAATACTATAGTTCAATAACGCAATACACGTGACATATTTCTGACCTCGTAATGATATTAGCACGTCGACCTACATCGAATTTAGGTTATCTCTCTCATCAGGTCGATAGGAGCAATCATCTTTATAATCCGTGTCATATTCTACCTTAATTCCAACACAAACATAGATTCTATTTTATGTTTAGCATCAGCGTGTATACATTTACAACACAGAAATTACAGACATGCATATAAACTGCATTCTATAGAAGTTTTCTATAAAAGTTTTAGTTAATTAAAGTAGTGTAGTGTCGAGTCAAAGGTATTCATGATTTATTTAAATTGTAGATCAATTTAATATAAAATGGAGAAAAACAAATCAATATAGATTTTTTATACTCACATAGCCTAACATTTAACCTCAATTTTACATAGTATTAAAAATTACAACGAGTCAACGAGTGAACCGAAAATGTTTATATAAAAGTTTAATAATTGTTTAGATAGTTAAATGTTTTCATTAAATATTAAACGTGGGGAATGTTGTTACTCTAACAATGTTTCAGGAGGGATAAACTATGTTATGAACATCGGTTTCCGTTGTACATGAGGATAATATTTTAAAGATTTATACAGCGAAATCAAAGTCAAAGTTAGACAGCGACGAATCTCGTCACCGTATCACGTGGCTTCGGAGCATTGACCCGCCAGTGTTTTGGAAACACGAAGTAATCTCCGCTAACATTACTTCCGCATTGTGATACGTACCGAAAAAATTATCGGCTAATTAAATAATAAAAGAAAATCTCAAAATCAGGTGACTCGCATATCAGTAGATAGGTTTCTAACATATGCTGTGTTGTGTCAGTATGTTATAAAAGACATTGGGTTAGTACAAAATGAGCGGTACTGTTCTGGCCTGTTCGTTCTTTCTAGAATGTTTAAGATCCTCGTCGCGGCTCTAGAAGTACAATGTTGTACAAAGCTAATACAATTTTGTTATTGTTATTGGCTGCCTATAATTGTACATTATTTAATTTCAGTCAATTTACTTGAGACTATACTTTTACTTTCTGCACTTACTATGGAGTTATGCATTTTAAATATATGAGAATCTTATTAAATTAATCTCGTCGTTTACATCTTAGGAGTAACATTTAAATGGTAAACAAGAGAAATAAAGTTTCAAAAAGAAAAGCTGTTGTAATACAGAATAAACCTTTTAGTCGATGAACAAAAAAGGAATCACAATACAATTTGCTGAATTTCGCTGAACTTTCGGTAAATTTATAAATATTCTTGACTTGAATTGAATGAAAGAATGAATAGAATTAATGTACGAAATTAAAAAAAATACTTTATAATGGTTCTCCTTCTTAATTTTATTTCCTTTGATATATATTCTAACCATTTTTTTTTATTCTATTTAAAGTTACTAAAACAAAATTTCTTTTTTCCAAATAAATACTGTTACAAACATATTTATCTAATACATTGAACAATATCCGTTAATTACTCAAACTTAAGAATTAAACCGTACAAAAAGTAATTATTGTGTATGATAAAAATAATGAGGACATTTATTGAAAGTTTCTATTATTTTTGAATTTTTTTTTTAAGGTACATAAAGTTAAGTAACATAGGTTGTTTTTTGCGACGCTACAAAGGAACATTCAGATAATCGTGGAGGCGGCAAGTCGTGCGTGCAACAAAATGCTAGATTGTTTCTTTTATCTGCCCACTCCGTGTCACATTCTCTAAGAAAGTCTCATTTAAAATAAAAAGTTTATTTATTCATTTGCATGTACATCGATGGCGACATTTACTTTATGTAGAATTTCTCACAGCGCAGATATTTAAACAGAACACCAAGTAAGCTCTACAGAAATAAAAGAAGAAAAAAAAAATAGAAAGAATGAAATAAACGGAAAGAAATTAATCGTTTGCTATGAATTTATTACCGGATATTTTGAAACTGTGTGATTAATGGATATTTATGGTGTGTGTGAATAACAAAATGGATTTGATTAGATAAATGTTTCTAAATTAATATAAAATAAGGCGAGGGTAGAGTTAATAAAATATTTGAAATCCTTCAAAAATACTGTAACAACCTATACACAGTTCAGTACAAAACGTAGCAAAAATACACCAATAAAATAAATTACAATATGCTCTAATGCCTTTTTAACCTACAAAGACTTTTTTCAAGGTATCGCGATAACATTTTGCAAAGCAATTTTTGTACAGTCTATTATTTTTTTCCGTATAAGTAGGCTTTTCGTTTGTTCAAATAGTTACAATTGATTACAGCTTTTGTCATTGATACGAAGAATTCGTACGGAATATAGAAAATAAATCAGTTGTAACAAATGGAGTAATCGATCAATTTTGTTTTGTTAAAAAGAATTCGATGAATTGATTTAGCAACCAAGTTACAGCTTACAATTCACAGCAGCAAAATGGATTATTTAAAAAAAAATGTAATAAATCCATCTTTTTTTTGTAACAATTCCTTTTTTCAATGTCAAATTGTAAACGTATTGATTTATGTACAATATTAATCAGGTTATTACTAAATATTAAGCATTTCTTACTTTATTATACAATGTTAATCAGTTACTTGGCTTTCATCATTATTACTTACATAAGAAAAACTGTTCATACCTTTGGTCGTTAAAGATAAGTTATAACGAATCACCTTGATTAGATAATATTTTCTATGATGCGTTGTGTGTACCTTACCTGGAACAAAAACATAACATTTTAACATATTATATATAACTTTCTAAACTGCCTCCGTGGCAAGTAGGTGCCCCAAAATCGATTCTGTGTTTTGTTGGTGGTAGGAGTTTTTTCGTCTGGCTAGCTAGCATTGTAATATTTTAAATCTCGGTAATAGTTATTACAGCATTGTTGTGTTCTGGCTTTTGATACACGTATAAAAGCCATTTTCTTAGTGAGCACGCATCGCCATCCACGGCTTTATTGTAACACCATGATAAATTGAGAACAACTGTTAGCCCATTGTAGATTAAAAAAAAATGGTCACACAAATCCTAGACACATTTATGACGAGGTACGTTTTAAAAAATAAAAAACGCGATTTATCGAGCAAGATTTGCAAAGGATCTTTATAACTAAGCGTTGCTTTCTCGGTAGAGCGCACTTAGGATAATCCGACAAAATTGCAGAGGAGCTGCCCTAGTAGGACGTAACATTGACTCGGCCCGCGTTCGCAAACAGTCGCGTTGATGGCGTCGTCGTGTTTTACTAGCGATGTGCAGGCGTATAAAAAAGTGGACGCGGCGGAATGGTCTGCTGAAGCGCAATTAAGACCAAGGTCTCCGGGTTATCAAACCCGTGTCGGCGATTCCAGCTTGCCGCGCCTCGGAGCCATTGCAAAAAATGTTACGAATAATGAAGGCGATGGTATTAAAAGATAATGGCAGAGTTAACACGCCGGCTGCATAGTCTTTAATAGCCACAGTACTGGTCAGTTCTCTTTTGCCCTTACGAAACCCAGACGAGAGAATTATCATTTAAAAATAGTTGTGAATGTTGTGCATTCTGTGTACTATAAACGTCTTAGACAAAACTATGAAACGAGTCTCGATCGTATTAAAAACAGGACAGATGAATCAAACGTTGCTTCATTTATTACAAGAAATTTGTTGATTGTAGAACAAATTGTTGTAAGTTATTCATAATACCAAAAAAGGATTTTCATCTTAATATATCTTGTAAGTAAACAAAAAAATCTATTTTAATGTGCTCTGATTTAAGTACATATCAAATGTTTTTAAGTCCAAAAGGAAGGATCAGGATTCGAGATTCCGAAGTAGTAGTAGGTCAGTGAATGTTTCTGGCTGGAAGCCATGCTCAGTTGTAGGAGGAAGTCAAGGCTATGTTGCATCTATCGCATACGCAATGCCTGAATCCTGTTCGTTGACTCCTATGCACTTGACAGTCACTGATGTCATTCGCACTAATGTGACCTGCAAAGCAGCCACGTTACCGTTCCTCGCAATCGTGATACCTTACATAATGCTGCCTAGACAATGTTATCTGATGTTAGGTGATCGTGGTCTTTGAGGGCAGAACTTTAGATTTACTTTCGCTTGAAGGCCACTCGCGTTGCACTGCACGTTGACGTACTATTGCAAGAACTGCAGCGAACATCGGCTAAGTAATATTAGATCTAATACTCGTGTGAATAAGGCTTCTTTTTAATATTAGGAATTTCTCTTTTGTGTCTTTTTGAACATCTACTTACTTAGTATTACTCGATGTACGTGATGCAACTATCGAGTCGAACCAGTGATATGAGAACTAGTTCGAATACAACCAGTTCACTGATAATTCTTCCTATACAACTGCTACTAACTATATTTTTTGCATTCAACAAAAATGCTGCATTTCCCATAGTGGAGATATAGGAAGTAGCTAGTTTTGACCACAATTGCTTAGAGTCCTACTTTGATAAAGTTTGATGTTAGTATTATGCTTTTATGAGTTTTATCTTATACTTGAAGCGTTTGATAAGTTTATCATTTTTATTGGACTGAGAAAATGATTACTTTGTTTAAATTGAATTTTAATGAAATTTGAATTAAAAGTTTGGATGGTATTCATTTTTAATTATACGGTGTAACATGAAGAGCATTAATCATGATTAAAGTCAGCGGAATGTAATAATTGGAGCCGGCAGTGTTTTATGAGCGTATTTATGAGTTTTCTTACGAAAACACAAGTTATTTTTTGCAAGGAAATAAACTTAATGTGAAATATTGATGTTTGTTTTAGGAGTTTACGTTAGGCTCTTTATTACAGGCCTGTGTAAACAACGTGGCACCGGATTGACAGGAAATTAACACATCGACGCACGGAATCCTGACAATATTATTGAAACAATAAAAAGAGCAATTATTTCAGCTTTATCTTTGACTATCTAGTAGCTATCCTAAAGGATATTTATCTCTAAGAATATATTGCGCACAAAATAATATTTGATATGTCGTTGACATTTATAATATTTAATTTTTTTTTATCTGCAAATGTTGCAAACGAAAATAATTCAAATAATTATTGTCTTGTGTATTACATATGAGAACAATTATAATTTATAAACTGTACATTAAAAACATTTACGTTGAATTAACGTTGAATATTAAGCAGTTTATTTTTTATAATAAGTTAAATTTTTCATATAAAAAGTAATAATTATGTAAGTAAAGGTTTTCGATGTCTATGTTACACCGGATCGATTTCGTTTTATATTGTTGAGACATCGATTCTTTATCATGTTTACGTAAGATTTAAAGAAATCGTAAAGAAGTATTTCGTTAGCAGCAAATTATAACTTTTTTTATAAGTTCCATCCGATGCAACACTGTACAGTGAAATAGGTCAGAGAGGATGCGCCGGCGCAGAGTTACGGCGCTGCGCCGCCCCGCGCGACCGTTGTACGAACGTGAGCCGCTTACGAATGCATGCATTGCGTAACGCATTGTCCTCACTCACTACAGGGTAGTCATGACACAATCAAAATTAGGCCACTACTATTACCAACGAACAAAATAGATTTTTACTGTGCAATTGTAATGGATATACATATATATTTTACGGACATGGTAAATATAACAACATTTTGTTCGACCGCTTTAAAAAACGAGACAAAAAGAGTGATCGCGGGAAATGAAGTGAGAAGTGGCTGATTCGAGTAATTTCTTATGATCACAGCGAAACAATAAGCCGACGAAATATTTTATTTTTATACAGAAAATATATTTATTTCTTAGACATGAGACCGTGTCGGCTGTCAGAGAAGACGTTGACTCCAACTAGATAAGAAGGAATTTGGCAAAAAGCATGAGCAAGTGTGTTTATTATAGGAATAGATTGACAGCCTGCGTCGCCTACTACTTCCTTGCCAACTTTGCAATTGGACAAGATAATGTTATTTTTATTTTAAACAAGAAACATGTGCAGTTTTTTATATATCCCATCAGGTCGTAAATTTTATCTCGATCAGTTGTCGGCACACATCTGGCCGTGGGCCGTGAATGAGTAATTATTTAAGCGATTAATAATAACTTTGAGTTCTAAAAAACGGCCTACTTGGATATCTTTACGTTTTTATAAGACGTTCCCATGGCGTATGAAATCATCCAAAGCAAAGCGTTTACAGCGTCAGCAATCACTAATATTTCAACGCAAACTTCCGCGATCGTTAGTCAATGCAGGCTTTAATTTGTATAGGCAGAGTAATTGCACAGTGCATTAGACATCCAGCTGGAGCACGGCGCATAACATTGGTAGCAGTACAAATTGAAGATAATTATACCTAATTGAAACTGACGGTCATGGCCAATAAGCAGCAACATGGGAAGGTGGAACGAAGGTCTGGTATTCAGATGCATCATTATACTGACATTGAATAACACGCTAAGAGAAGCATTGTTGTGTTGTGAGAGACGACCGACATTTAAAGTTTTGTACAAACTAAGCAAAACTAGCATAAATTATTCCGCTAAGCAGAAAGACGAGCATGACATTAACTTGATCGTAAGTTCTCCCTGCCCATAACAATGTAATAATAGTAAGAATGTTTATACAACAACAGAGCGCTGGGCATGTTAAAACATAAGAAGAAAGTCTAGTTGCTCTAGCAAATTCACTAGCTACAGCGTTTTTCATACCAGGATTACTGTGTTCCATGTGTGCACATAATTACGTAAGGCACTTAAACACGTATTAGCTTCTTTATATTTATCTAATATCATGTATATCATTTTAGTATACTTTATTTTTGATCTCCTTCGCATTTGTAAAATTCGCACGAACTATTATGGAGATTGCCAGCACACCGTTTAACGATGGAGTCCAACGCACACTTGTCCTAGTTGCAGTATTGAACACCAGCCAAGTGTTCGTCTAGGCATAAATTTAAGTGTTTACAGTTATAGAGATTTATCTGAGTTAAACATTTAACAATAAAGTACTACTTGTGGTAAACGAAATTTGCATGGAATAAGCCAATGGTGTTGTAATTCTGTGTACTAAGCATCTAACATTGTTGATATGAATTAGTGCATTAACAATACGGTTGGCAATAACGCTGGTACGGGAGCTGTGTAAAAATAGTTTTGTTTAAATACAAGTCTCCTATTTCATGGGCTGGTTGCATGCGTCGAATGCGGCGCGGGTCACGGGCACGGTATTAAATTTATAGCATCATAACTCGCGCTGCGATCGACAGGGCGCAGTGCAGCCGACATTATCGCAAGACCTATTGTTTCTTGGTGTAGCAACAGAATGATTCCGCAGGCATAGCACCTAAAGAGTTAACCTGCCTTGTGTTTATAATTTTTCTATTTCACAAAGCAATGAGACAAACAGGACGTTCCTCTGATGGCAAGTGTTAAGCCCGCTCATGGCCACAGTGTGGCGCTAGTTAAGATGATATACATTGAACTCAAATCTAAATTTTAAAATAAAATGATATAAAGAAATCGTTAGCGGATTCCATTCGGATCGCAATTTATCGGTGACGCGAACGAATAAAATAAGGTATGTAATTATTTTGCCCATAAACAATACGAAGGCGAAACCTTTTGACTTTTAATTATTGAATATAATCGATATCCGAGTCGGTTGCGAAACGCTCAACTGAGAGGCAGAATATTTATCTTTTTCGAGATTAAATGACAGAATCTTTTATAAGAATTTATGAATAAAAATTCTCGTTATCTCATCTCAAATTGAAACAAAAAATAGTATTTTGATCATATACTAAACAGAACTCATCGGAAACTTTTTAAAATTTTTGATTTACATAAATAATATCTGTACCTTAAAAAAATATTAAACATTAAACATATTTTCAAATTAATAGCTGTTTTATGAATTCTTTCATCCGCTAAGGCACTAGGTTACTATTGCCGCAGGACGTTTCAGTAAGAAAGAAATCTTCTGCAGTCCAAACAGTAGTATGCAAACATTACTATGTTCCCATTTGAAGTACGGTGTAACTAGTAAAGTTAATGACATAACGCGACTTAATATTTATGTCTCAAGGCGTCAAAAAATTAGCATTAGTTCGACGTTATCACTTACTAGTAGGAGAACGTCCTACCCGTCTCATCGCTTATATAAAAATAACACCGTATCCGATCCACACTGCATAGTATATTTACTACTTATGTTTTCATACACAGCATTATGTATAACATTTCAACGACCACTGCCATCATAATTATAGCTGGTATAATTATTACTGTTTTTCCCTTTGCTCGTAACCCTGTATTACATCGATCGTGTCATGTTCAGTTGCCTTAACACGAGACGATAGATAAGATAAATATAAGCGATTACATTTTTTTAATTATTGAATATAATCGATATCCGAGTCGGTTGCGAAACGCTCAACTGAGAGGCAGAATATTTATCTTTTTCGAGATTAAATGACAGAATCTTTTATAAGAATTTATGAATAAAAATTCTCGTTATCTCATCTCAAATTGAAACAAAAAATAGTATTTTGATCATATACTAAACAGAACTCATCGGAAACTTTTTAAAATTTTTGATTTACATAAATAATATCTGTACCTTAAAAAAATATTAAACATTAAACATATTTTCAAATTAATAGCTGTTTTATGAATTCTTTCATCCGCTAAGGCACTAGGTTACTATTGCCGCAGGACGTTTCAGTAAGAAAGAAATCTTCTGCAGTCCAAACAGTAGTATGCAAACATTACTATGTTCCCATTTGAAGTACGGTGTAACTAGTAAAGTTAATGACATAACGCGACTTAATATTTATGTCTCAAGGCGTCAAAAAATTAGCATTAGTTCGACGTTATCACTTACTAGTAGGAGAACGTCCTACCCGTCTCATCGCTTATATAAAAATAACACCGTATCCGATCCACACTGCATAGTATATTTACTACTTATGTTTTCATACACAGCATTATGTATAACATTTCAACGACCACTGCCATCATAATTATAGCTGGTATAATTATTACTGTTTTTCCCTTTGCTCGTAACCCTGTATTACATCGATCGTGTCATGTTCAGTTGCCTTAACACGAGACGATAGATAAGATAAATATAAGCGATTACATTTTTTTAATTATTGCAGATTATCATAAAGTTAAAGTAACCATGTGGGATGTTTATTTTTCTTGTTCGGGCGATGTGGGCTTTTAGCCTTATTGATTGTTTTTACACCTTCGACGGACTCTTGGCCCGCGGACGCAGAATTCACGAACTAAAAATACAGTAAGTTTTGCGGAGGGTAATTTGTTTTACTCAAAGTAGGACTCTGCTACTAGAAGCTGTTTAGGTAGTTGAAACTATTTCTGCTGCTAAAAAGTAGTGTGCAAACACTACTGTTTCATTTTAAATGGCGCTATAACTAGTGGAATAACTGGGGGTAATAAGATTTTAAATTTTGTTTGGTAAACGTCCCGCTCCTCTTGTCTTTTAAAAACTGATGCTACTAGGATATTTCTTATTAAATGCTATTAATAATGACATCGGTTTCCTAGCGTACTAATAAGGAAAATATTTAAAAAATACAATTTTCATATTGTTGCGATAATAGAACGAAATAGCGACATTGTAAGGAGTTTCTAAAATAGAACTTTTCTCTAGTTTTGCCGGAAGTAGGGCGGACATCTATCAATCAGAGCGTCTTCAAACTCGCTTAAAGTTTAAACTGCCACTGCAGTTGTAAAATCGTTTTTATTGTATTTCTGTGAGTGTAAATCATTTAGATTTATTCTTGTAGATTTATGGGTTAGCTATTGCTCAAGTAGCTCGTATGTAAGTTTCTTTGTGAGCATTTTCGATGTACTAATAGAGGACTTTCATATAACAAAAAATATTAGGCAACTTAGAAAAATTGAGAGTACCCTTGTTATAGATTTACACAGCTACTATATTATAAATCCAAATAACAGCTGATTAAATTCTTCTGCGATTGGAACTCGAGACCTTTTGCGAATCAATGTAATGTTTTCATCATGATAGCCAAGAAGTGGTTGATGATAGCTCCACGAAAGCTGTTAGAACAAGTCGGTATATTCCAATCTTTTTCATTATCAAAAACTCAAGGTCAGTGTAGATCGAACTTTTTAAAACTATCACTGCTTTTAGTTTATTAGCCGGACGCATTTTGAAAAAGTAATACTCGTAAATATCTTTACGGATACAGTAGGCATTAAAGTTTTTATGCATTCAAGATACCGCTGCAGCTAACTTAGACGACAACGGCGAACATTACATTTTATCTATGGAATGCTTGTGAGTGTACATAATGTTACGGCGTGAAACTATGACAGCATTGGCTCACGCTTTAACCATGAAAGGTGTAGTTGTCTGTTGTCCTGCACCGATCAGCGCGCCCTTGAGATAACAATGTTTGTCGAGTGTCTCGGCCAATTACGTAACCCGATGTGTTGGCGTTCGCCAACAAGGTGTTTCACTGCTAAGTAGATGAGGAACAAAGCCTAAAATATCTTTTGTCAAAAATCTGAGTAACAAATCATGTTGACGACCCTTAAAATATCCCATAAACATACTCAAGTTTTGATAGAGAATGAAGAATTATTCAAAGAGTGTTGGGATTCTTGCCAATTTCGTTGCACATCAATTCCGTGCATCGGCAGAAAAACTACTCATTGGCACGAACATGGTTCTTGGTTTTGCGGTTTTATCAAGTTGCAACGTCTTTCGCGGTCTTTCACCTTGGCGTTGGGAAAACCTTTCAACTCTAAAATCTATTTCCTTATTAGCATAGGCCGCTTGAATGTTAAAGTATCGATTTGAGGTCACCTGTTTCTGGTCAGCAGTACTACAAATACATTATTTTTAATTATCAATTTAGTTTACATGTGAACTGCTGGTAAAGTATTTAAATATTGATTTATTAGCAGTCTCTAGTTTAGTATTGCATACTTTTTTAAAAATTAATAATGATTATAACTTGCAAGAAGTGCATAGATTATCTTCTGCAAAATATAAAGAAAATTATTTAATTCATATCTTATTCTAAATATACTGTTACTGTAATCTTATAAAAATATCTCAAAATTTTTATACTCGTATAAGACGTTATAATTTGGCATTTAAATTTTTAATGGTAGTTAACACAGTCCTCAAACTATTTTCGCTAATACGTATAATATACGAGGGTGGATTGAAAAGTACTCGGCCTAACACAGATCCATTCAATTCTAAAAATCAAATCTACCCTCATTATTTAGTTCAGTTCAGACTAGTTCATTGTGTGAAGTTCGAAACGTGTGCGATAATTAGTTGTGATTTTATAAATTTATTAACAAAGTAATCGGACATAATTTCCGCGAATGGAGCAATTCGAGCAGCGTGCCGTCATTAAGTACCTCCATAAGAAGGGGCTATCATCAAAAGCCATCCATGATGACATGGTCAGTACATTAGGCGATTGTGCTCTGTCATATTCATCCGTCAAAAAATGGATAGCAGAATTTAAGCGTGGTAGAGAGAGTGTGAAAGATGAACCCCGCTCTGGAAGGCCTTCGACGTCAACTACTGACGAAAATATTAAAAAAGTACTTGATTTAATAATGGGAGACCGCAGATTAAAAATTAGAGAGATAGCTGAGATTATAGGCATCTCTTATGAACGAACTCAAAACATCATTGTCAAAGGGTTGGGTTTCCACAAGGTGTCTGCGAGGTGGGTTCCGCGACTGCTTTCAGTTGAACAAAAAAGGACGCGATTGACTATTTCACGCGACTGTTTGGAGTTATTTGAAGCCGATGCAGATGATTTTTTGAATCGTTTTGTTACTATGGACGAAACATGGGTTCATTACTGTACACCGGAAACAAAACAACAATCAAAACAGTGGAGAAGACCTGGTTCACCACCCCCTAAAAAGGCTAAGTCGATTTTGTCGGCAAATAAGGTGATGGCTTCAGTATTCTGGCACTCGAAAGGTGTGATTATGATTGATTATCTTGAAAGGGGTCAGACTATAAACTCTGATTACTACTGCACCTTACTACGTCGTTTACGAGAGGAAATAAAAGAAAAACGTCGAGGAATGCTCAGAAGAAAAGTCCTGTTTCATCAAGATAACGCCCGTGTTCACACTTCAGCACAGTCAATGGCTGAAATTCACAACTGTGGCTTTGAAATGTTGCCGCATCCGCCGTATTCACCTGATCTGGCACCATCAGACTTCTTTCTGTTCCCTAACCTAAAAAAGCACTTGGGAGGTCAAAGATTTTCGACAAACGACGAGGTCAAAGCAGCTGTAGACGCATATTTTGACTCTAAGGAAGAATCATTTTTTTTCAACGGTCTAAATGCTTGGAAGGGGAGGTGGCAAAAGTGTATTGAACTTGATGGTGATTATGTAGAAAAATAAAAATATAACTGATTTAGTATGTGTTTATTTTCTTGGTTAGGCCGAGTACTTTTCAATCCACCCTCGTACATTTGGAATAAAATACAGTCGACTAACATTTTTAAAATAAATCATACTTTGATCTAATAATTACGCGAATTAAATTATGTCGGATACAGTCACTTGATGAGTTAATTAATGATAATGGTGAATCAGGTACTAAGCCGGAGAACAGAAATGGCGTCATAAATCAACGAGATAATTGCGGTGCTGTGGGGCACCTAGATGGAGGGTACAGAGGTCACTTAAATAGGTCACGGGAGTAGCGTGCAATCCGTGATTAACCATTTCATTGTTGACATCCTTTTGCTCATCCGAGTTCATCACTTGCAATGGATCAAGGTTTGAGCAGGACATTCACCTGATAATTAATCATACACCATATTTTCCAATGTCATATTTATGTAATATTTAGCTATAAGTCTATTGAAAAGTTACAGAACAATTTTTTTACAATTCCAATATTTTTATAACACATTTTAAGTGTTTGATTCATTTATAGAGTTGAGGGGTGTTAATTGTGCATGTCATTGATTTTGTATTTGCAAATTTCAATACTGAGGTCATGTTTTCGTATTGAATCGTGTTGTTTGTTTATCTCATTTTACAAAATACGTTTTGATACATATTTACGAGCCCATCTGCGGTACGCATTATTAAATCAGAAAATGACAATTTTTTAATTTTTAAATTAATTTGTAAAGTTATTTCTATACAGGGCAATATATATACTGCGATATCTGTTAGTTTATACAGTTTAGATAGTACATGGCGTTATTTTGCTATAAATTTGGTGACAGGTTTGCAACCTTCCCCGTAATTTCTAGAAACGGTTGACAGGTTCGAATCGAGGGCAGATATTGGAGCTCAGAAGCAGGTCATCGGGTCGTTTTCCGTCGCCCGCGCAGCCTTGACCCGGGCGCGGTGCACTGAGTCAGCGGCGTCGCGTGCACCGCGCACCGCCCCTGCGCTAGGTGCGTCACGCTACCTCTATTTATAATGGGAACAGGTTACGAAACGAGTATTTTAGATGAATCGAGACAATGATTACTCTCGTCCAAAAATACAGCATCTCATAATAGATACCGCTACATTCAAATTTTGTGCTACAGCCGTGTCTCTCCCATTCGCAATAACTGTCACCGTTGGTTACGTGTAAACGCATTGCATACATCTAATTTTTTTTTGGAAATGTGCATTTATTCGGCACCGCGGATATGTTTTCTTATAAAATAAACAAAGTACAAAAATTATAAGCAAAGCCGTTTCGGGAATTACTAAACAAATAGACAAAAACAGCTGCTGTACGAAATGAGTTATCGATAGCTTAAATATCATACATGAAGTATAAGCTGTTTTGTATAATAAAACAATTGTTTACTTAATTCATATCAAATATTATGAATAGCAGATTATTTATTTATAGATGAAGGAAAGTTAGGTTTGCAGTCTATACGATAATTAGTAAATGCCTTGTCGTTTGAATTAGTTTCTCAACGTGCATTTCTCGATAGTCACATCGTTCGTAAAAGAGCATCCTGCTTTGAAAACATCAACTGGGTCACAGAACGGGGGCAAGGCTGTGGAGGACGCATTATTCTATCAAGCCACTTCAGCGCCCGCTATTTACGGTTGCACGGTTGATGTCACTACGCAAAACGTTTCACAAACCGATCAATGAATTGAAAACTGAAAACTGTGCGGACTTCGAAAGTTATAACATTTTATAGTTAAAGAAACTCGAGTCCATTTTACAAATATCCTTGTTTTTAACGCGGGCAGACGTTGTGCGTCCCAAATTATCAAGAGTTATCTACGAGGCCAACCTTGAAGTTCCTTTGTCGGCGACATATTTACTGATCGGTTTAGCCGACTAAAAACGTTAACAGCTTTATCGCTAGGCAACGCGAATCGTTGCCCCTACATTGTAATTTGGTAATATAATATTGAAATAATTTCTTCCGCATTCGCGAGGTCGCGATATGCTTATCATTGTCGACCTCTATACGAAACAATGCATTTGGTGTTATCGTACGGCCTTCCTGTTTTCGGTTGTTAGGATTAATTCACACAAGTGGACTTTATTTAGCGTCATACACAAACTGTTCCGTCTATGATGTAATGTGTTTGTATTGCCAAAATTGTGACTGTAACACAAGTATTATTTAAATTTTTAATATACGACTTTTACAGTTTTTCATCAGCTCGTACTTGGCGTGCGTGATGAATAATTCGCCTTGTCTCTTTCCTTGAGAGAAGGACCGAGTCCCACAAGCGGGAACATTAAGTAAGCTGTAAATCAATATTTAAATTTTGAAATTTTTGAGATTCTTTTATATATTAATTGGTACTATTTAAAGGCAAAGCGTTAACTTACTTATTCATGATCATATAGTCAACTACATTGGTTAAGAATAAGAATATTGTTATTCCTAACACGGTGTGAAACATAATGATTGCATTATAAGAAGACCTTGTCTTCTATATTATAGTGTTATTCTATCTGTTCTGTTTTTACTCCCGCCGGTATATTGATGGTACTATTTCTACCATCTCAATGAAACCGGCAAAAATAATATATCATATGTTTAATATTCACTTTGTTTTATTTACGTTTCAATCAGAAAAAGTGAAATGGGAATGTCTCTTGTCTAAGTGCTGTCTAAGTGCTGTAGCTAGTGTAATTACTGGGGTAACGAGACTTAATACCTTATGTCTCAGGCGACGAGCGCAATGTGGTGCAGTGTATACCATCTTAACTAGCGCCACGTTGTCATGGGCAAGCGTATCACTTACCATCAGGTGAACGTCTTGCTCGTCTCGTCGCATCATAGCATAAAAAAAAAAAGTGATCACTTTACAGAAGAATAATATCTATTCCAAGTTTGACTGTATCAAGTAGTGACAAGTCTATAGTTAAAGTATATATATAAATCTCTATTACCTTAACACTCTCAACATTTAGGATTTGTACCGTATCCAATTTAATCCTAGTTTCATGAAACAAATCATCGTTTCTCACGCTCATGTTGAGCCCTCAGCAGCTCTGTATGAAGTGATTTATTACGTCAATTATGTGCTCTGTACAAAATTATAATATAATATCAAAATTCTATACCTACAGTATATGAAAAAAAAACTTAAAAATGTAGCATTTTCTTTATTTAATTAAGATTTTTTTAATGTGTAAATGTTTGTCAAAGTGTGTCTCTTATTATGGAAATTACATACTAAATTGCAATTGAATGGTTTAATCGGCGTATTCCAGTACAGTGTGAACAGTGGAACAGCCTTGTTTTATCGCAGTCTACTGCCCTTGGTCCACTTACTGCAACGCTATCTCGGGCACATCGCTAGCATCTGATAAACAAGCTTGTTTTCTCCGATCACTCGCGATTTGTGCTACACAGCGACCTCGTGCTTAAAAACAATATCTCTTCTATTTGGATCACAGTTGTATATGAACCATTAAATATAAATGTGTTCTAGAACATAAATCCACATTGTAAATACTATTGAAGTAAAGTCTTTACATGATATCTCTTTGTAAGAATAGGTTAGTAAAAAATGCAAACAGATTTTTATCTATTAGCAATATATAAAAACTTCAAGCCGCAAGAACAGCCATGAAAATTTGGCTTATCGCAAAAACCAATCACTACGTGATTCGATTTATTCTTTGTTGTTTTTTTTTGGCCGATCCATTCGGCATTAGATACGTCATTGTCGAATATCGCCAAGGATAAAAAAAACTGCATACAATACAACGTTTTAGCCGACTCATAACTCAAGCTGGATCGGTTAACGATATTAATTACAGTACATAATACTAAAATTAAATACAATATCGCAATCCCAGGCCATTAACGTAAACCGATATCTTTTAGTAATTTTTATTAATATTTAATGTGTTACAATCATCATTCTGGTCTATTAAATCTTTGGTTAAGAATGGAATGTTATATACAAGAATGCATTAACTAATATTGCGATAAAAGCTTTTGGATATCTTATTTTGCTTAAAATACATTAAGATACTTAGCAAAGGAGTTGTCATAAGAGACAAAAACTTTTGCCTATCAAAGTCCGAAGCCAACAACCCAAGTTTACCTTGGCGCTTACATGCAGCAATGGCGGTCGCAGCCTTCTCATCGCTTCAAATATATAAACAATATTAAAATATATATACTTTAAAAATAACATTATTAAATTATCCTAATATGTTATAACGAAAAGATTTTTGCTCAAAGTTTTTATTCATTGAATTTTCAACCATATTTGCGACTATTATACACTGAAATATATTTAAACTTAGTGTAACTTTAAATGTAAAATAATCAAACAATACTGCGATGTTGTACATATAAAACTAATATCTGAATTTCTTGCTGTACCCAGCATTCAGATCTAAACGATTTCTTTTGATGATTTTTGTTACGATTGCACAGAATATTAGAATAATTTTTCATGAACGTTTACAATATAATCGGAAAAAAAATACTTGCAGTAGACAATAAAAGGCGCAAAATGTATATTCTCTTTAGTTATGAATTTTAGTTAATAATAATAAAAAAATAATTGTCGCTGGAATAAATGCATTTTATGTAATATGATACTCGTTACATTTGCACCTTTTGTTTACAGTTAATGATCATAGTTGAACCGCTCCGGTACATATTACTGTGCGAACAATATTTTTATGCAAAGGTCATACAGTGCAGTTGACAATGTGCCACCTGCGCCGCCCCTACCACCTGTATGGAATTTATAAATAGTGCCACTTGTCCGCCTATCACACAGTCGTGCAATAGGAACAAGATGTGCATCGTACGTTGAATATGTTAACATTAAAGGCAGATGTTCATATAACATGTAACCGTTTTTGTGTTGCTTTATAAAGAATGCACACAACGTTCTTAACGGACTTTTTTAATTGATATATCTGCTACAAAACTTATTGGAGGACGTGGTATCTGCTTGTCACTATACTTCTCTGTTAGACCTGGGGCTCGATCCCCAGATCTTGAGTTTCTGGTAAAGGAGAATATCGCGAGGAAACCGAAATGTTCTTAAAACGGCTTTCCTGGACATGTGACGATAAGCAAGCCGCACAAGCGTTGCAGATCAGCACCAGCCTTGACTATTTCAATGTGAAAGAAAACCGCGAGTCCCAATATTGGGAATAATAATAGTAGTGTCTATTTAAGAAGATACGTAAAAGACAAGGATTTTTTTTAAATAATGGAAGTTTGTAGCAATATTAATTTCTCTTTGTGGTAGAAACCGCCCGTAATTGTAGTTTGGTACAACAGAAATAAACTTAGTAACTAACGATAGGCTTTGAATAGCCGACTTTAGCACTTGCATCGTTTAATCACTATATCGACCATAAAATACTTTGTAACAAAACAGAAGATATTAAAATTTATTTGCATGTTAAATGTCTCACAAGTACTCTCACTGTAAAAAATTATGGATTTCATACGTTTGTTGACCGCAAGGGCCAATGGTACAAGATAAATCAAGAAAAAAAGACCATTTTGTTACTAAAAATGTAAAGGCAGTATATAAAACAAGCGAATATATAATAAACTTTAAAATATTTTAATAACAATGACATTTAGAACTTTTAACGTTCAGTGCCGTTTTACATGGAATAAAGCACTAAACAAATTTAGATATCATCTCAGTGTTCCTTTGTAAGTGTTGAAAATCTTTTATATGTCACTACTAACATAAATATCTCGTATCTCGTTGTGAAATCTAATGTATATGTTAGCAGTTGAAATGTGAAGGACCACCAATAAAAAGATTTAAAATATTTTTTAAGCAAAATCACATTTTAAACATGTATGCTACGCAATCGACATGTATATTAAGTATCTAGTTAGGTTTGCGGAATTTTTGAGTTTATTGACTATCAAAAAATAATTTTAAAATATTCCTAATTCACAAGATAGTTGTAGTCTTCTATTGATCTTTTAAACCATTCGCGTTTATTCGCGTAGTGACCACAATCGTCGAAGAGTTAAAAGTCATCCACATACCTCAAAATTGTCGACGCAGTATAAACCATAAAGTAATGAAGATATGTTAAAATTAGTTACAAAAAAAATTAAGCAACAAACACGCGTTTGAGACTAACGGACTCCGTAAAATAACGGCACACACCCATGCTACTCCAAATGAAGTAACGCAGAAATCATTGCGTTGTATTGATTATGAAATCATCTGATCATCGAGCAAGTGAAGGCAAGAATATTTATTCCGTATACTTTTTGATTGATGATTCCTTTCAGTGACCTATGGTTAGTTATTAAATCTTCTTTAAACCAGAAACTAGACAGTTATAACAAACGGCGAGAAGACCAAAATATTATAACGAATTTTATAGGATGAATTATAATCATTAGCAGTAGATAAAAGACGTTACTTATCCTTTTGCATAAATGCTTTTTAACTGTCTCATTCGATCATTTAATCATAGTGGGAGTCTCGAATGTTGTTACTTAATGAAACTTTCATTGATGTGCAGATGATTCGTACTGATGATTTATACCAGAGACTAAAAATCATGCTCATTAGCATGTAACGTCCGTCATTGTCACAACGAGTCACGAGTTCTCGTCGCCGCAACGTAATTGTGCGGAAACGTAGAAGGCTAGCGGCGATTTTGTTCCAATAAACTATACTGTGTTATATCCAACATATCGAAAACGTTTTTAATTTGTAACTAATTGTTTGTGTAAGAATAAAAAAAACAATTGTTAATCTTTTCACGAATATTGAATGCTACAGACATTGTTTTAATTTTGAAGCCGCTTAACAATTTTAATAGCTAACATGATCTTAATTAGAAATTTACCTATAACCATTCTCTGTTAAGTATTAAACTTGTTGTCTGTTCATTCTGTGTTTTATTTTATTTTATTTGAAGTTCTAGCTCCGTGACAGCAGAGTGTTCGCCTCAACCAAGTAGATCGAGTGGTTGCGCAAGAGCAAGCCGTGACCTAATGCTCGGAGCGGCGATGCTTTCGGCGTTACGGTCCAAGGCGGCACGTGGAACGAAACCAGTACTGCTGAGAAGTAAACGCTCTCAGTTCATTACAATTGCATTTTACAATGAATTCATGATTTTGATTTTATCGCGATATAGATCATTAGATTTACTTTCGAAGAGAAATTTCTCCTGAAAATTAAAAGCAATTCTTTTTGGTCAGCTATTCGCGAAATTAAATACACGTCTCGACTGGAAGTTAAATGCCACGAGTTCGATCTTTTAGTTATAATTATTTTTAGTACACGGTACGCGGTCTTGACTTATGTTTAATTATATTAAAAATGTGATACAAAGATTGAAAATAACTTACAAAATGAAACCTAAAAAATATGTTTCAAACTAAATAAAAAGCGAAGAAATTCTTCAATTAATAAAGTATTTTGCCTTATTACCATACCTATAATTGACTTTTACTTATTTCGGATTAGAATAATTCAAATATCATTTCAACATTTTTTCTACTTAATCTACAGTTTGATGACAGAATTGTAATGTTGATTATATATAGCAAGGGCAATGAATTATAATACCAGTTTTTATCATCTTTATAATCCGTTTTGCACCCATTTATAGGGTTGTGACTAGTAATAAAAATTCAATCATATTTATTAAATCCCATAATATTAAAATGAAACAATTTTAACGTAAATCACATTGTAAATATTTTACCTAGACTTCTTTATTGTAAATGAAATAAGCATTTACGTAATTTCTATACTGGCGAATGGAGTCTACCTAACAGTGAACACTTGGCAACCCTGGCTCGACCATTGAGATAGGAAAATATAACAACACTGTGTTAATGTGTGTGTGGATATAAAACAACGTTTTCATACGTAAGCGAATAGATATCTATGTGTTTACAGATACGGCGTCCGTTGCCCTCACAGCAACTCGGTGACATTGACGAAACACAAATAAACTGATAATCACACATAAATATGTAGGTATTTGACACATATATTCTATGAGATAATTGACATGATTACTATTTATTTAAGACTAACTATAGCATTCTCTCATAGTACAATATTTACGCACGGATTACTGTAACCATTGCTTGAACTCTAATGGAAATGGGTACAAACATAATTCAAAGAGGAAAGTTATATATAATGACACTTGATATAAATATAATCTTAATTCATACGTTTTCAACAATATCGCAATTATATAAATATTATCTCATTCAACAAAGTGCTAAAATGTAGGAATACATTTTGACGTCCTCATGTTTCACTGCCTGTATAGCGGGTTGGTGTGAAGGGTGTTCGTCCCATCGCATGACTAATGGGTTTTTTTATAACATGGTGCAATAAATTCACATGAGAGATCACCAACATCGCACTTGCATCATAATGTAACAACTTAAGCAAGGCTAAGACATCAAAAGCTACATAATCAAAAACTAAGCAATTTGTATTCAAAACCGCCTGAGCGCAATGTTGAATGCCTTGGGGCAAAAAAAACACGGTAATATTTCGATCGTAGAACTTTGCTCAGAGGCTATTCATCTAAAACGTACCAAAATACAAAGTGACGTAATTACAAAGTTTAGTGAACGCGGCCGTAGCTTGTTGCTCCAGCGCGCACGTTGCCGCCGAGCTGCCGGTCTAAGTTGAACATATCCGATCAAGGTCTGCCCGCGCGAATTTTTTCAAGGCCATTACTATCGGGAAATCGTTACCTGTCTATTATTCCTATCGGAAGTCTCGGCTGCTTGCGGTGATCTATCTCTTCAATCGAAATTTAAATTTAATGTTGATATTCAATAATGAAGCCAATAGCTCAGTTTCGGAGGCGCGGGTTCGCTGGGCTTCCGGCGAATAAAATTATAGTTAGGAATATGAAATATTACACAACAGTTATCGTGGACATAAGAATATCAAGTAGGCGGTTTTTTCAATGATGTTAAGCTTTTATACACATTGATCATATATCAGTGCGCATTCATGATGTTAAATAATGGTAATTTGGTAACGCTTCTCGAATGTTCTCTCCAAATTGCATCTCACGTTGTGTTGCGTCATTTTGAAATTTAAAGGACGTTATTGGCAAATGTTTTATAGTCCCAATATATCTTTTTTGGATGTAACAGGTATTTAACGTGAACGTTTAGTTTTTTTTTATACTTAAGTCAGGTGTTGACACAGTAAATCAGCGTAGACACGGGTCATCGCATTATAAATTATCAGTATGAATTTTAATCATTGCGTTCCATGTATCGATTACGGATGTTGAATTTGACGTTAGTATATACATTTTTTTCGTTACTTTATTCATAAATACGTCATTTAAATACTTGAATTACACGATAAGACAATGTATATTGGCTTTGGATATAAATCATTATATGATGAAGTGTTCCATTAACTAGTTTTTTGTGCGAAATACTCCACGTTGATACGTTTTAACTAACTCGTTAGGACGTTTAATGTGCTAATAATACAGAAGGAGTTATTGAATAAAGTCATGGGAAGTGAGTAAAGCTTTTTGTATTGGAGGGAGAATAATTAACGTCTAGAACTATGATCGCGGAGTCGTAATAAAGGATTTTTTTTATTTCTCACTGCCTCGCGTCACGAACGTTAAGGCATCGCTTGGGTGGTTAGGTATGGAATATTAATTAATACGGTTCTGCGATACATAAATTATATTACGAAATGATTTATGTGTGCGAATCAATCATTGGTATCAGTTGTACATTTGTTATAGTAACATTTCATGTATAGCGCAAATAATTTCGATGAGATTTCGTACTTTAGTTCTAAGGCACTATTTGTAGCCTAAAATCCTGTTTAGAAATATTAACACTAATTATTCGCTGTAATGTGTTTTCCATATTTGAAATAACATGGTTTATTTATATAACTTTTGCGGTGTTGTACTACTGATGTTAGACCGCAAACGAATATAAAATAACAATTTTTTTGGTAAAGTAAATTCAGTTAGGTCATTACTATATTATTGCTTTATTAGTATTATATATGTTTATGTGTGTTGAAGTATAATTGTATCTAACGTTCTCCCAAAATTAATGTTTAAATTTGATAGATTGTGTTTCAGTTTAGTCGTTAACAAAAATTATCGTAATCATTTTGCGACTAATCCAACATTTTTTAGTTTTGTTTTCGGCGTGGAGGTTTTTTAAAGAAACCTATATACAGTAATAAACGTCTATGATGATGATGAAGTTTTACATAACTTTTTAAAACGAGTGATATATTTTATGTGTATTTTTATAAACACCCGTTTCCAGTTGTTAGAGTCAGCGCATTGTTTATTTATGTCATTAGAGGCCATTAAAACATATTTCTTCACCCTCGCCCCACCCACGCACCAGCCGTTAATTTGGGTCATGTTCACGAGTCATATATTTTAACATCCAAGAGATTTGTTCGATAAAATCTACAACGCACGAGCATCAAAAAGCACGAGCCATCATTATTTTTAAAATTCACGATCGGAAATATTGCTCGTAAACAAAATATTTTGGCGATCGTGTTATAGAAATAACATTTCGTATCGACAGATCTAAAGTATACATAAGCGAAATTCCAGTAGCTAAAATAAAACATAAACGAAAGTCTTTAGTAAGTACATAGATATAGTAATACAATATTAAGCTATACAGGCTTTCTCAAAATTTAAAAGTATGCACAAGTACAACTTGTTGAACAAACAGTATGGAAACTAACGACTTTTCAGCTTTCTACGTTTAATATTTCAATTACAATTTATAGAAAATAGCAATCATTCGAGTGATAGAAGTAGATCATAACAAATTTTAATTTGAGTAAAGTTAAATTACAATGATGTAAACCTGATTGTTATTTACTTCACTTGTTAAATATCTTCGTCAGTAGTAAATTTTTATTACTTGGACAAATTAACTATTCATTGTCACAAAAATAAAATTCTTATAAAGATTTTAATCTGTGTTTCATTGTAATAATGTTCGCAGGAGTAAAACCATGTCTGCCCGGTAGTCTCGGACAACTAAGAGCAGGACTAAGGTTAGCTCTGCTTATTGTACATGGCGACGAAAAGGACCTTCGGGCTAGCTGGCTTTGAAGGTGGGACCCTCACTACCCACTTGAGCCTGGAGTGGACAACAAATGACGAGATGGTTTCGTGTTTATCAGAGGATAGCGAGGGCGCTGGGGAGGGTTTACTCCCTGGTACGTGTTTAGGTGTACTGCAGGGAAGCACTATAGGCACCGGTGTGTTCCGTGAGAGATAACCAAATCGGAAAGGCCTTTTCCGCGTTCCTCTATGGTGTGAAATAATATTAATAAATAGTATTTTGTACTAAAAGGCATTGTTAGTCGCTGATTCCTGAGACTGTCTAGGAAAGTACCAACGCAGCTCCTATTTCTGTCATCAAACAGTAGTGTGCGCAAACATTACGATATTCCGATTTCAAAGGTGTTGTAGCCAGTAAAATTACTGAGGTAACAAGACAAAACGTCTTATGTCTAAGGCGTCGAGCACAATGTGTTGCAGTGTATATCATCTTAAAGTGAGTCACATTGTTTTAGTTACTTGTTATTAGGTGAAAGTTGCGCTTGTTCTCATTCCCACTCTCAAGTGGTAAACACAGTGATGAAAATCAAAAACATACTTTGCTTAACCTTTAACGTTGCAAGTTGTGTGCGTGTTCGATGCAAGAGCACTTTTAATATTCGGAACGGCTTCTCCCGAGTACCGTTCGGCTCTTATCTTCGCATTAACTTAGTAAACCGTTACTTCCCACCTCAAATTAATATCGTGTCCGAGAGGTCAAGTGAAAACTTTTTATAACTTCGAAACAATCCACCATTACATACGTTCATGGTAAACGTTGATTGAGCGAACGTACTAATTTAGATAAAGAGTTTAGTTAAGACAAATTTGTGGCAACGGCATAAGCCGTTATCATCAAATATTAAAACTTTCATAAATACGTTATTAATAAAAGTTTCTTCAAGAAATTCTTGGCATATTATATGATGGAGTATTACTAATAGAATTTGAACTCTACTTTGTTATAGCTGAAGTAGTAGTGTTCTTTATATCTTAAACCCAATATCATTCCGGATAAAATAAAAAGAAACGGGAAAAATATAATTTAAATACGCCAAGCAACTAAGCAGTCTGGTTATAAATCGTAAACTTTAAAGTGTCACACATAAATATCATTTATAAATGCCGGCAGCGTTGGAACAGAACTGACATATCAATTTTATGTGCATGGTTAAGCCGATTAAAGCTTCAGCTTTATTTCAACCCGAAAACATTTGTGTCTATTTAATTTTAAGAATGATATACCAAACCTTATAATAAACTGTCTTCATCTTCAATACCGATGCATCAAAAGTAACTTTTGAATATAACTAACTTAACTTCATAAAAATGTACAACATGTAATATCCAATTGCGGGTACTTTAGTGGTCAATAAATTTTTTAATTGTGAGATAATTTCATTTTGTAGTAAAGGAAAGAATGACTTTGACAATAGTGAAAATGTTATTAAATTATTTGTTCTTCTTCCTATTTACATTTCATAAAAGAGCAGTTACTCGTTACAAACTCAATTTGTATTGTTTTTACAAGTAGATGTAAAATATACAATTAATGGTGCAAGGAGTATGTACCCGAGACCATTAAGAAAAGAAAATTGCTGTCAACCTTTATCATAAGATTTTTGGATTTAAGATTTTATAGCATAGGCGAAAAAAATATTTTTTAAATCTCACTGCAATTATGTCAAAAGAAGATAAAGAGGACGTAAATAAATCTAAATTCACAGTTCAAGAAATCAAACATATGGTTTTGATATTAGAATTTTATAAAGAAAATATTTCCTTAGTAAAAAACGACACCAATATTTAAGCAGTCTTAAATACGGATGAAACAGGATCTAATATTTCATGGTCAAATAATGATACATAGAGACCTTGAGCGCCGTGTCCACAGATACGCGTATGTGGTTTATGTTAGCATCCTCTGTACTGGCACCTGATCAAACATGCGGGGAGATAAGCGGCACACTTGATGTGAGACTTGACAGATAACGACGCCTTCCTGGCTCTTTAGTCTAGCACTTGAGAACACAACAACGCTTAAATGTACCGAACTTGAATTCTTTTACGCTGAAGCTTTTAAAGTGAACATAAATATAGGAACGGTCGCCATACAAGGCGTGCTATTTAATTTTAAAGTACACGAGACACTCACGACTGAAGAAAGAGCCACGGAACACAAAGGAGAGAGGGCTTCAGTAAAAATCAAAACATTGAAACGTCTCGCGTTTCATATGCAAATGGCCGAGTGATGCATGAATACGATACAAGCTAACTATAGCCTGACTCTTCTACAAAAATATTCAACAGATGGACTTACAGGAGAATAACTTAGTGTTTTACTTAGACGAACTCTGTAATAAATGAAATGAAATGACGGTCTATGATGAAATAAAAAAATAAAAGTAATTTAGAATGGCACACCATTATCCACCAGGTTTAACTATTTCTTATAAAAAAGAGGTAATCACGGTTTGCGGTTTTCCGTAATTTCGTACTTACCAAATAAGTACAGCATGGACAAGTAAAAAGATAAGTGACACAGATAAATAATTGACTAACTGCAAAAGGTTGTTAAAAATTTTCTTTTTGTGATAATTACTCTCCGAAGCCAATCAATCAATCCGTCCATTTTATTTTAAATGTGCCGCTAAAAGCACGACATCCGATATATAACATATCGGGATCAATTTACTATTTCACGGTTGAAACTGAGGGGACCTGTGAAGACTTACAAGAGTTTTACACTCTGTAACGAAGCAAAGCGTCTTTTATTTAGATCCAATCTAAAACCGTACCTCCCTCTTATTTAGTGCGAGTTGAATTGATGTCCCATTATATGCAAGGCGGGCCGGGCCGACTGGCCATGGTCAAAATTTCAATAGCCCAAAGCGATTGAGCTGGCCGGCACGTGTAACTTTTTGTGCAAAACTCCTTGGAATTCTTTAATGCCACGTCGGAAAAGGTTCTGGGTTGAATATCTTATTATGCAACATTTTAATACGTTTCAAACTATTTTAGCATTTTTTCCTTAGCAAAGTTGATTATACGTTTAGAGTTGTGGCGTCATCCAAACGAAAACATTGAGTGACGTGTGTGAAGTGCAGCTATTAAACTCGATAGAAGTCATATTAAGATGTAATAAAATGACATGTATGTGGTACGTTCAGAAAGTGAACGATGGTTTGATGCAACGAGAAGTTACGCCGTCTCCGTTGGTAGCTGAGCGGGCGAGAGCGGCGGCAACTTTCTACGCGACCTCGAAATACTGCATTCACTTTCCTCACGACTCCACACCGGTTACGCAACTGACGTTACGACCGACATATCGCCGCAACGAAAGCGCCTCACTGTCGCACCGATGATATATCTCACGGCATCCGAACTGAGGTCTCAAATAACTGCGTAACTCGTAAAACGACCATGTATTAGATCCTCATTCAAAAAACTCTCCAAAGAAAAGTACCTATTGCGTAATACGAACGTAAACTGCGTCGCGCGGGCCGACGGAATTACGCAGGGGATGTTATAAAGTAGGTTCGCAATTTTTTCGAAGGACACATAAAAACACCAGGTGCCGTGCCTCTTGCGTTCAAGGTCAGCATTTCCTAGAGCTGCATTTAGGTTTCTTTTTATTCGTTGCATGTCCCTTCGACGTAGCTGGATCGCGTGCGGCCAAACCAGTTTTGTGCTGTTCGCTGTGTTCACTCCGCTCGTATGCCGGCGCGCCCATTACACTTTTTAAGTTTTTATTCCTCCTTAATGGAATTTTTCACAGACAAAAATAAATGATACACACTTGTTACTTTGCTAATGGCCTGAGCATATATAACCATAAAAGCATAAGCATTATTTCGTTATTTATTCTTGTACGTGATTTTTATTTAAATAAAAAGTTACAATGGTTTTAATGCATAATGTGAGTGAAATTTTGGTTAAAAACAAAATCGAAAAATGTCCGACCGAGAAAGGCAGCAAGAGCAAAACAGGCGGCATGCGAATTCGGTTCATTCTTAGAAGCCTCCCACAAGTGCAAAGCGCGCCAGCAGGAAGTGGGGACGGACTAAGTTTATGTAACTTAATCACCTGCCCGGCTCGAGGCCAGCCTCGGCGATTTGGAAGAACACCAAGGCCACGCCAGACAAAGTGCGAGCCCATTCCACACACATTTTTATATGTAACCCTCTATAGCAAACTGCCATAGCAGGATGTTGCATAAGCTTTGTTGTTTTGTTATCCTCCTTGCAGACCGCGGCGCATTTTAGATTAGTTTTTTTTGTGAACACGCCGAGACGTATTCCTCTTGGCAGCCCCCGGATCCCGCGCGACATTGAACACTAATGACGGGACATAGAAACTATTTTAAAGTTACTTGCTAAAATCTCGGTGGAGCGGAGGATAAAATATTCATTTAAAATTCTGTTGCGCAGCTTTGACTTGGGAGTTTAATCTGAATCACCCGCTAACATCGTTCTTTTATCTTTTTGAGACACAGTTGCCTTGAAAGCGGGAAGTGTATTGCTTTTAATATAAATATTTAAAATTTTAAAATTTTCAATTATAACTAATATGATATTAAGTAAATGAATCGTTTTAAAATAAATAGTCTAATTATATTATTAATCGGTTAATATAAACAATGCGGTATATATAGCAATAGATAGACACACAACTCACACTACGCATTCCCGAAATGCATCGACCGTTCGTCGTAAAAAATGTTCACTGGGGGATTTCCAACACGTAGAATTTTGTGGGTGATCCCAAAAGGGCACACATCCCCTGCCACGGGCGCATTTGCCGTGGGGACGTGTACTATCTTTAAATCAATACCCATTGTACTCGCACAGATAGGGACTCTTCGAATGGATGTTAGAAACGTGAATAGACAATGTTCTCTATCTGAATTTAATTGTTGTACTGTTGACAATAATTGGGAGTTGAATGAGATTTATAAACAGCTGCAGACTGTGTATTATTGATGATTTAGTAAAATAATTTTGACATGACTAAAACGACATTTACACTTAAACTTCTAGGATTCTGTTTATCTTCCTACATTAATTTTTGGTCAATGGTTAAACGTGAACTTTAAAAAATGTCTGTATTTTTTCTCACTATCACCTCATACATCATAATAGGGATGATGTTGAAAAAATTTTTCATCACAAACTAAGCCTCTGTTGTAACGAACAAAAGATATTTTTAATGTTAACGTAGAAATATTTCCAGTAGATGATTTTTATGGATGCGTGAAATGTTAAGGGTTGCATGATTCTATTTAAGGCGTGTGTAATAGTATACGTAGTACGAAAGTAGTAAAAAACGCTGAGAGCATCCGCATGAAAGTGAGGGTTGCAACGGCCGCCTCTGAGCAGGTGCTGAATACCAAGTAAACAGGAAAAAGGTTAAAGGTTATTATGGAACCAGAATACACCATAAACCAGTCGTATAAATATAGGCAGGTTTTTGTTTTCTTTGTTATGGAACATTTATCGTGTTTTATATTCTGTTCGTCGTAAAGGTTAACACTAGCGTAAGTTACATTGTCAAACGATAAAATGCATTTTATTGAAGCGAAAACGTATTCATTTTCTAATACACTACCTTTGGTATTTATCTTGGAAGTTCCTAATACAGACATTTTTAATCCTTATTCAATAATTTGATATTATTAAAATTCTACAATCATTCGTCAATTATTACAGACAATGTTTTGTAGAAATTGTTTTTATAAAAGATATACTCACAGTGTGTTTAATGACAAAAGCCATTACGGCTTCGCTAAAGAGAAATTATTGCTGCACAAAGCGAGAGAGCGGTGCAATTATTAGCAATTGTAAAATAATGGGCACAATCATAATTATTAGATAGAGAAAAGCTTAATTTTCCATTTATTTCTAAAAAAAATCTAATTATCTTACCATATATTTTATTTATCATTCGCTTTATAACGGACTCTTTCAGCGCGAACTGATGACTATTACCGTAGTAGCCAGGTTTATGTTAAATTTTTCAACATTATATATTTTAAATTTACCAATATATTCACTAATTTATATTCTGAATGTCCTTAAATAACGGTTGGTTATATTTACCATACTTTTACTGGCAAGAATCGGGTGAAAAATAAGTCGCAGCGAATGTGTTTTGTGTTGCAATCTACAAGTATAATGCGCCCGCGCCGCCTCGACCGTGATATTTACAAAAGATCTCTTTGCATTATTTATTTCTCACATAGATACCATTACAATTTTTTTTACCTCGGTGGAGAGTACCACGAATAATGTTTTATAAAAGTCCAATTCTACAAGGTTCAAACTGTTGCCTGTGTCACTATACAATTCGAATAAAACTTTTGAACACGTCGGTGTTGCTCTCAGTAACTACCTCAGTACTTTTTGTTCAAGCTCAAGGAACACCTGTTATTGTTCGAACTTACCTACCATAACGCTCGACCAATTAAATATCTTACAATCCAGTCGTAGAATAGTTATTTTTTTTTAGTTTTAATCCGACATATAACAAGTTATAAAAACAGTAGAACAAAGGCGAATACACCGGAAAATGTACGCTCGTGGTAAACATTTGAAATTATCGTATAGAAAAAGTTGGATAATGTTAGCGATTTAACCACAAAAAAAAATACAAGTTCATTCGTTTCACGGCATCGGATCATCGCTAAAGTAACGTAAACACAGCGAGCAGGGTGAACGGCCGGGATTCAACTTGACACATTTTTGGGCGGCCCAATTGTGCGGGATACGGGATCGGCGACCTGCGTCGTCAACTTGCGCAACAGGATGCCGGTTGCGCCAATCAACATGTAGGGCTTTAGGGCCGAGGACATTACCACTCAGACACACTTGATAACGGCATAAACAAATCGTACGATGTTAAAAATTATTATGATACTTCTAGTGTTGATATCCGGTGACGAATTTCCACTTCCATCGTCTTTTTTAGTTGTAACGGCGAATCTATTCAGTCGCAGTTCAGCGTGAAATGCACCTTAGAACATAAAAAATTAGGAATATTGTTACATAAATGCGTTTAAAATCCATTTGTATGCTATTCATCATGGTAATGATATTCGGCACGCTTGGATGTAACTGCTGCCAAATTGTTCTGCATTTAAACTAACTAAAACATAGCATAACCTCGATTGCGTAACTTGATACGAATAGCTTCCTACTACAAGTTTGTTGGTTAATGCAACATACAAGTTAAGGCTGTTACCAGAATAGATTCTTGAAATCATAAAATTGTTAGTTATATATATATATATATATAGTTATATATATATATATATATATATATATATATATATTTACAGTTGGACTCATTCAAAGTTACATTTAAACATTTGAGTAAGTAGATTTATAGTACAGAATCTTTCTTTGCTTGTTCTCTTTAAAACTGTTTCTCGATTTCGTTTGCATCACAGAGGGTAGCATTAAAAAATGCAGGTATGGCCCCGAGCATCGACCCCGGGTTTTTGGGCTGTGACGTCATCGGACAACAATGACTCGATGGGATTTGAAAACAACAAAGGTACGGCTGTAGATTAATCAACAGAAATATTTAATTAAGTAATGGATATTCTTATTTCCGATATGGTTTCGCTTTTAAATGGAAATGTAATATTTAATATATTACTAATGAATTACGCTTTATACAGAATGTATAAAATCTATTAGCGTTAAAAATAATTGTATTAAAAAAACTCAACAAGCAAGTACAATCGTAGTCAAGCACTAGTCTATGTAAAATAAAAAAAAACTGATCACGTTTTTTTCCAAATAAGAAAAAATCTACATTAATTGTTTCTCTTACTATTTTATTTAAACTGCTATCAAGAGTCGTTGACCTTTCTTCAGCTGTTCCATTATTGTGTCTTAGGCAAGTGCAATGCAAAAATCCTTCCGGTACAAGCGGACCGTAACGAAACGTCCGTAAATAATGACATCATTACACTAGCAAGAGCCAAAGCCAAGGTAATAGAATAAAATCAAATAATCATATTTATGTACTCATATAATTTTACAATGAAAAGCTGTATTAAATTACAATTTTCTATGAATTCATTATAACTAGTACAGAATTCATCTAATTCAAAAGATTTGTCAATAGTAGTTTTTAACGGCTGCATGTATATAGTTTTTGATCAAATGAGTCTCTGTGAGGAATGTTTTGATGCATCTGGATACATTATAGTAAATACGTAGGTCACGAGGAAGCATAAATTTACATGAGCCGATACTTTAGCCCGACAAACCCACAACAGCTGTAGACGGGACGCGGCCGACACATGCCCGCACCCCTGTCTCACGCACACGCGCGCAACACGACCAACATCAACACGTAGACATAACGTAAACAGGCGCAGGTTTAAGTATACCAGATGCCCCTATAGAGCGAGACGATGATAAAACTAAGTGCAAGGAGAGAGAAAGACGCAAACACGAGCGGGAGCGAGGCTCGGTTTGACAACGTGCAGGGAACTCTAATTAAATGTAGTTGAAGGTCGAGAAATAAAAGGATCTATGCGACATACAAGGCTAAGCAAACGTTTCGTAATTAAAGTTATAAGGAATGGGACATAAGCTCGTTACGGTTCCATGCAGCTGTTGTTGGCGGCCGCGCTAGTGTAACGTGGGCGCTTCGGATGTGATCTCCTTAAATAGCATATAAACGTTTCATAGAAGCGACGTAATAGAAAAGTAAACAAAAGCCGGGCGCGCGGCGAGGCCGTTGTTAATTAACATACAGATAGTTTAATAAAAGACAGGAAGCAAGCAACGAGGGGGAGCAGGCAATGAAGCGGTAAAAATAGAAGCAGGGGCGAAGGAGACTCGCAGGAATCGATCCCACAAACAATACGGCGATGCACTGCGTCGTATTAATCAATAATGGATGCCAAAACAGTCCCCTGTCTGCGTCGTAGTAAGTTTTAACCTACAGTTACATGTATATTGGTTACGTGTTTAAATCTAGCTGACGCAGTAATATCATTGTAACGCGCATTTCGGATCCTTTAACTTTTCTTTGTTCTAGACCGCAGAAATCGTAGTTTATAAAACATAAAACAAATTTTAGTGATGACATAGAATTCATATTTAAGTCACCAATATTCTTTTGTATCCAATGAAGAAACTTCGTAAATACCATTAGAAAAATAGAAAGTAAACAGTATGGTTTTATACATACTAAATAAATATCTCTCCAATATATTAACAAATTAACATTTTCCATAGACATAAATAAAAAAAAAAAAAACATTTAAAAAAATAATCAAAATTTGTAGTAGTTGTAGTGCTCAATAATATTTTAAAATGTAACTAAAAGTATTAAGTTAAAACGTATAACTAGAGAAATTGTTATAGTACTGAAGAGACTATCACTCAGTAAATTACAATCAAATAATCCTAGTTAACAAATACCCTTGCATTTTTAACTGCGTATATCGAATGAGAGTGGCATTGAGAAAGTAATGCGGAAGTGGATGCACTCAGCAGCGGGACACTGCGCAGCTGACTGGCGTCCCAGTTATTTTAGTTTGCCAATCCACAAGTATGACGCCATTGCGGTAGGTCAGGCACAGGCACAGGCACTCAATGTAAGCCCTAAGTGCCGGGGGAACGAATATAGGTCATTAAGGGAGCGCGACCATTGTACATGCCTGCGAAGCGGAAAGCAATTTTAGCTGTTTTCGAATGTATTCGTACTTTGTTGTGGTGCGGAAAGTTCGGTGAGCACGAGGTTTATCAGCAGTGCGAAAATAAGTTTTGCTTGGGGCAGGTCGAGGAGGTTAATGCCCTTTGCGATATGGTATTTGTCGCTCACCGCATTATCTGTCTAGCTAATAAATCACAGCATGATTGCGTTTTATTTATTGTTTCAATGTGTGCTACTATAAGAAACTTGGAAACAACGTTGTTTGCCTAAAGATGTTTTATTTCATAAATGACTTTAAATTGAGGTGCCCGGCAGGGAGTCCGACGCTCGTTTCCTGTGAGAATTATCGGCCAGGCAAAACAAAGTGGAGATTTTAAACTTCCATTATCCTAAGATCCGCACAATCCTTTTGATTTTCTTTAATTTACGCGGTTTAATAAATGACTGTACGGGTCCCGGGGTCTCTTTACACTGGTGGTTCGTAATTTATTAACGCTTTACACATTGCTTTAAAAAATGTTTCGGGTTTATTAAGAGTCGTTCGTTGTAGCTCGCCGGGTGGTCCCTAAACCGATGTTAATCAGTTCCTGAGAAACGAATATGTAGAGCGTTGTGCAATTTCATGCAATTCCTAAGAAAAGGATTAATATGATTAAATACGGTGCTTACTTTCTTTTTGCGCCGTCTAGTTGAGTCACAGACGTAGGTATTTACGAACCCTTTGTTATCGCAGTCGGTGTTAATGGCCGGTACAAAGGCGGTCGGACGCGGCGCCCTTCAGCTGACTGAGACCTTGGCTGGATTTAGACGCGGTTCGACGGACTCCGCTACGAGTCTTGTCTAACTTTATGTGTGTAGCTTTTATCGGAATCAATTGCGAAGTGTAACATATATTTTTCTATATTAATTTAATCCAGTATGTAGGTATTGTATGTTAGTTTGATTGGTAGATTGTTTTAGACGGCGGAGGCGGGAGGTCGTTAACCGCGGTGGGACCTTGGCCGATTTTAAACGCAGGTTCGGTGATCGACGTTAGAATCACTGACGCGTTTTATAACTTACCCCGTTCGGCGATAAATTTTATGTTACAGTTTGTTTCCTTATGATCCGGTTGATTTATAAATACGCGTACATCAGCCAGATGCTAGGGTAAACGCTTTACTGAAGATCGTACCAGAATATCTCTCGGGATCGTTTCGTAGTCACTATGTTTTAAATAAGATTTCATGCCCAGAAATGTGTTACACGAAACCATCTCTCGTACATTTATTTTACTTCTAATAAATAATAATTATTTTATACTTTCAAAAACTCTGTTTAGTGATAGGCCAAGGAATTAAACTTTTTTCAGTTGCTTAAGTACCATTTAAACATCAAATTGAAAAGCTGTTTCTGCATTAATTGTTTTTATGGGTTTTATTTAATAAAGCGACGTAACACAACAGTTAATATTTGTGCACTACTGTTTGGCCGCAGATGGTACCTAGATTGTCTAAGGCAATAGAGATCTACCACCGGTCATTTGTATAGACCAAAAATAATGTGTTAATGGTAAAAAGACTATTACAAGCTTAACGAGCCGTTTAATGTTGTATAAAAAAAATTAATTGTCGCACTCGGAATTGCATTCCGTGCCCCGCGACAGGAAGACTAATGCAGCCGCCGGTAGACCTTGGCCGAATTTAGCCCCGGGTCGATGACCAGCTTCCCGGCAGGTCGCTTTCTCCGTCGGCGCATGCGCGTTGCAATTGCAACGCTCTCCGCGTCTAGTTTGTCGCAACTATACCTAATAGTTAACTAACTGTTTATGTAATAACGAAGAAAGTTTTATTAAAGGTAGTACAACAAGTTACGAAATTTTTATGTTTTAGAAATTTTGTGAGCACATACTTGTAAATCTGTCGCCATTACATTGTGTTTGGGCTTACGACGTATGAGAAAATATTTTGGGCAGGCCCCGTTTCACCATTTTCGGCATGTCACTTAACAACGTGTGAAATGGAACTCAAGTTGTTAGTCCAAAGTCGATATAAAAATACTTCGTCCCTTTTAGTGATTTTTAAAAACAGTTTTTACCGCTCCAATAAGTGAAAACAAACTTATAGCCGCATAAGATCTAGTTTCATCAAAAATATGAAAAACTTAAAAAAAAACACAAAGTCTGTTCGTTAAAAATTAAAATGAATGAAACTCGTATATTGCATCAATCGTGTCTAGATTAAAAATGTAACCTAAGTCAAAGTTATTTCATTCAAATGCTCAATGTAGCACATGGAATTACCTCTTTTGGCATTATGTTTGCACTTTACCCTTTATATATTAAGCTTATCAAATCCGTATACGACATATTGGCGTGTACGTCAGTATATTCGTACGGTAACAGTGTATTTGCTTAAGCAATTGGTTCAGGAGTAAACATTAGCGGCACTTGTGCCGACTGAAGATAGTCGCCGAGTGTTTGTACACTTCAAACTAAGACCATGTTCAAAATGAAATTTCAAACGCTCGTTGCCTCAGGAGTCGCGCTGATCGCAATCATTTTCATATATACGTAGCTTAAATAAAATAGTATATCCGTTAATCGTACCGTATGAAGTTACTACTCATAATTTAAGACTGATGCAAAATCACAAAATGTTAAGATATCTTTAACCGCTTCGTATTTTCATCATATTACTTTAAATCACACACATTTGTATATAAACTAAATGAAAACAACGATGATATAGATATGTAGCAATAAGTCTTCTAAGTATCAACTTCTCCTCCCCAACAATATCATACTGTGTTCTGATTAGAAGTGACCTATACCTAGTAAGATTATTGGGGTAATTAAATATAACACTTTATTTCTCACACTGTCTACAATGGGGTGCTGTGTAAACATCCTAACTCGAGCCTAACGTTAACGACAAATTAATCCGATAGTAATATTAAAAAATAAATACCGAATTCGTAAGCTATAAATTCTATCTAGATAAATGAAATGTTGATTTTAGATATTAACATTTGCTTACATCTCCGCCAATGGAGAGTACGAATTCATAGTAGCTGCTTTTAATATTTATTTGATAACTTATGTAAATATTTCTGGGAAAAGTAGTAAAATTTCGAATTCTCTTCCCATACTTTATACAATACTAATATCAATTCTGTACAATCGCACATGAGTGTTTTTTTAAGATTAATCTTATTACGACATGTTTGTCTATCGTATAAAAATATTTATTCCATTGTATAGTTCTTACTTGAGAATTAAAAATAATGATGTACATCAGAGAATATTAAACGTATACAACAATTAAAATATCAGTGTTTACTATTTATCGTTAATGCCACAAGGTGGAGAAACACAATATATAAAAAAGAAGCAGCTGAAATAAATACTAGCCATTCCGACGCATCAGTTAAAATATGAGCAGGACCTTTAACTGCCGCGTCCACGTCTATCGATATGACAAAGATATGTTATTTCCAATTCATCATCCTGCGAGGTATAAAAATGTCAAGGTCTCATATAACCGGTCTCATATTCGGTGTTAAACCCATGGTATTTATTACCGCCCTTGTCACTCGGGAATTTGTTATAAATATATTATCGTGATCATCATGCCTGTCTGTAGAATTTAGTATATAAAATAATTAGCAACTTTAAAAGAATTTGATTGTTTCTGTCATTGAATTCGAATTATAATACTTTGGCCCCGATCACCTTAACGCGACAGAAGTCGATTGTATTTGCTTTCAATTTTAATTTTGCTGTCTGTAATATAATCACGATAAAAATAGCGACGCCGTCTAAATCATGTGATTGAAAATATAGTTTAACGCAATACAAATATTACTAATATCAGTTTATGTGAGATGGTAAAACTATGTAGCTTTGACGTAACTAAATTTTAAAGATTCTATCGCGTTCATTTAAATTATTCATTATTCCGAAGATTCGAGTGTTTTATAGCATTCATGGTCACGGGAAGACTGAGGTGACAGATGTGATCACGTCATAGTTACCACGGAGTACCTTCAGAATTTAATTGTTATTATTTTATTTCATCACAATTTGTCGTGAGCTTGTGGCGATACAATCAGCAAATTTCAATTTTATTAAATACGTAACTTTTGCGTAAACTTTAGAAATCAAAAATTAAACTTTGCTGTTAATTTTTTTTTAGAAGTCCGAAATTCAACTTTGCTTATTTTTCATCTACTTTCATAGTATATAGTATTGTATTTAGAAAGTTCTAGGTGTTTTAGGAGTGTAAACAGATCATCGTCTATTCAAAAGTAGTGTAATTTGATTATATTCGTCAATCAATATATGTATTTCATTTAAAACACTGTGACTCTTGCGAAATGTATTCCAGTCCGTACAGTGTGATAAAGATTCAATGCTCGACGAACCGAATGTGTTTTGATCTACATATTAACATTTGCCACTAATAAATAATTTATCGAGAAAATGTCAAGTGGATTATTGACTTGGGCGCGATAGGTACGTCGGCTATCAGAATGGCACATGATGATGGCAATGAATCAGCGCGGCGGCCATTTTTAAAGAGTCAATAAACTTGTTTAATTGCTTTATATTGCCTTAATAAAATCGACGTCCTGTCTTACAGAGAGGATATCTTCTTATTTCTTACAAATCTCTTACAGATTTTAAAGAATAATATGAATAATTCGTAGCGGCGGTCAACTCGTGAATAGTTTTGTCGATTTCGCATTAAACTTCGGCCATTTTGAAAAATGAAGACAAATGTGTAACGTCTATTTAGATTAACAGATCGACGCTTACAAAATTTATATAATTTAAATAAATAAATAAAATAACAGGGAAGTACACACGGTTTAACAAATATTGAATTACAATGCTGCTTTCATTTAACATTTTGATACTCGATGATGTTAATATTTAAAGACGGTGTCTTTTATTGTATATCATAGATTTAACTAAAACTATGTATTATTTGTAACAAGATTATACTTATAAAGAAAGAACAAAATACAGCACTATTAAGTGTTTGTAGTAATGGAATAATTTTGTCTAATTAAAAAGGGACACAAAAGTCAATACCAATCGTTTCTCTGTACCCATTGTTTCTTTATTAAGCCAATGCCGGTTGCACTAATTTCTCAATTCGTCGCCGCCTTACGAAGTTAGCAACACTGAAGACTGGCCGCAACTCCAATTAGCGATCGACGGATAACGTTCGCATATAATTTATAAACGAAGAGCGACAGACGGACATTAATCACAATGTTCATAACGCCGCAGCCGTGATGAGATCATTCAAGAAAACCAAACGGTACGAGCAATGAAGTTCTTCATTGTCATACAAACACCGAAGAACAATGAAATTTATTTAAATAAGTTCAAGTTTTAGACTTTTAGGTCGCAGCAACCGACCCCGGATGTTAATGGCACAAGTTTAAAAAATAATCACTTCCAATCGAAATCCACGTTTAAAAAATTAAATACTAATTCAGTTAATTTTAATTTAAACTAATAAAGACAACGCTAACGTGAATGTTAAAACTAAGTTCAAAAGTTACGAACTTAAAAGACGTTTATTTAAATTAATACGTTAATATAACAAATGATTTAAGAAAAGTGTGTTAATCAGTGACATCGGTAGTTTATGTTAGAACATTGAACGTAGTCTTTAACAAGTCGAACTTATAGTTCGAGATATGTGTACAGTTGGTGTGCATTTAATTTTATGATACAGCGCAAACAATTTACATATTGTAAATAATTTCATATTGCTAATCACTGAAAGGTCCCAAAGGTTGCGTGACGTCATGTCGAAATCGCTGGGCAAGTTTAATGATAATTTTAACCTCACCATCCTGTCATTATACGATAAACGGTGTTGTCATGTAAACTACGTATTTTGCTTGTGAAAAAATAAACGTTGCGAAACGAATGTGTCGCTGTGTAATTCTTTTTATAGATTTGCTCTTTTTAACTGAAAAATCTACAAATATTAGTGGAAACTTATTCTAGAAATATGTTCAAAACATTAAAGCTTTCATCAGAGTCGCCAAATAAGAGGCAGGTTTTGGGTGAGGTTTAGTTCTAAGATTATGATAAGTATTTTTGTTAATAAATTCTGTAAATGTATTATTCATTTTGTGTATATATTTAAATGTAATTAAGGACATTGCCGCTGGAGAAAAAGTAGATACTTACCATCTCAGCGCCTTTTCTGTTCCCAAACTGTTGTATGCAAAAACTAGTACTGAGTTTTAAAGAAATAGTGAAATTAGTAGTGCAACAAGACTAAACTAAATAGAATCACTAATATGTGGCCCCAGATTCGAACTAGGGACCGTCGTATAACAAGGCATGCGCTTAACTACTGTGTCACGGCGACAGTTGAAAGAAGTTAAGTTTTAATTTAATGCAGTTCATCTAAACGCAATAAAAATAATTTTCGTTAATAAGTAAGACACTTCTAGCATTAAAACGATGATCTTCGTGTCGTGGGTACGTAGGCAACGAAGGTGACATTAAGCCATCGATGCGAGTAATGACAAACAACGTGATGCATACTTTGCTTACTGCCCACCATGCCTTGCTAATTGCCAGCTTATTTATTCACGTAAACGCCTTTTTTATATATATATCAAGTAATATAATATCATGTTACAATACTACAATACCATAAACATGCAAGACCGATAAATAAAATATAAGAATCTCTTTTATCGCATGCCTATAATAAGTAATTATTCAAAAAAAAAAAACAAATTCATTGGCAATGAATTAGGAAAGCTACGAGTAACAAATATTGGCGGTACAAAAGCTGTTATTATTAGAGCAGTAATAAAAAATTATTGATAGACTTATTAGTAAATGATACGTTTACGCTCCAATTTTTATAAAAATAGTTCGCAAACATCAAGTAAATATTTCAGACATGAAGAATTTCATGCAAGCCGTTGGTTTGACTACCTCAAGATGTAACTTTATAAGAAAATTTATTTCCTGTACAAGGTTACATATTTTTTGTGTTATATTTCGAATGACCATAAGATCAGACTTTTTTAAAGGATCGATTAGGTTTATAAATTCGTTTGGTATTATAAATTTATGTAACCTCACTATTCATCTAAGCTAATTATATCATTCAACGATTACATCTTATATTTACTGATTAGAATACAACAGAGTCTCAGTTAAAAACTTAAACCTTGCCAGCTTAACCAAATTAAAAACCGCGGTCCTCAATTAAAACGCCCTATCTGTTATGTAAAAAAAATGATGTATAAATGAACGTTGGAAACAAGAGGCAAATAGAAAAAAAAAAAATCAATTCAACGATTACATCTTATATTTACTGATTAGAATACAACAGAGTCTCAGTTAAAAACTTAAACCTTGCCAGCTTTACCAAATTAAAAACCGCGGTCCTCAACTAAAACGCCCTATCTGTTATGTAAAAAAATTGATGTATAAATGAACGTTGGAAACAAGAGGCAAATAGAACAAAAAACAAAAAAACTACACTATAAATAAGGCCACGTAATTGTCTGAATATAAACCTTGTGCGATTGCTTAATATCAAGATTAATGACCTACCAAAGCTACGATTCTAAATTCCTTAACAAATACATAGACCGAATGTTTGTTTTTGCCTCCGGACTGTTTTTGTTTTAAGTTTTAAATAACTACCTGCAGAAATCTTAACATATTCTGAAGAAAAATAATTAGAAATAGCGGAATTTATACTAGAAATTATTTACTTACATAAACAACAGTTATACTTATTCATTTATAATGATTTAAATTGCAGTCTAGCGACCAGCGTCGTAGTTTACTCAATCTGACCGCCAAACGTCAGTTTGAAGAAGGTACGTCGTGGTGCCCAGCGCCATCTGTTAGCTTCATATGGAATGTACTTTGTCTCACGGAATTCGAGGTTAATTTATTATAGCAGCGAAAATCCGTTCAAGGGCAGACGTCGAGACGATAATCTTCGTTCATATTAAATGTACAAAAATAAGTTATCCTTTACTGAGAATAATATTATGTACAATTTCAAAACGTGAACCTTGAGTTTATTTTTGTGTAATTATCAATACTATTTTTAAAAGCCAATTATGTATGGAGAAGATTAACTTTAATTATATACCGACTAATACATAAATATCTATTCACCAGAGAAATGAGACAATTTTAAAACATAACATAGTCTTGTAAGTACTTTTATACTAAATTAAAATCGTGTTATTTAAAAATTTATGCGAAAAGAAACGTTTCAGAACAAAATATCAACCTATGCAATAAATCTAAATTGGAAATTTTCTATGTTCATTGCAGGAAATTAGCGTCGGTGTAAAGAAACGGCGCAGCTCACTTCAAATACACTTCATGCCTTGATTAATACCAAGGTTGCAAAAATAAAACTAAAAAAACTTAACGTTTAACATGGACCATTATTTATTTTTTAAACTGCAGTGACACCGATCTGCATAAGTTTTTTAAGGTTAGCTACCTACGCGGAATCCTAATAAATATTCTTTCGAAAGATAATTAATTTAGATGCACATATGTATTATTTGTTTTTCCTGTTTAATTTATGATCTTAGAAAGGTATTAATAATTTTTTAACTAAAGTTACAAGTTAGATATAATAAGGATTGTTAATTTATTTTTCATTAAAGTAACCGGGACTAATAAAATATACGTCAGGCTCTAATCAAATTAATTAACATGAAGGAAAACAAAAACATTTCATTATTAATAATGTACGCAGAAAAAATATAATTTTTGATAATTGTGACCATGTCTTTACAGTCTTTTGTTGTGCCTTTACTGCAGAAACGAAACGTTGTGGTTGAAGAGACAGTTTTTTTAAATAAAAATTTTTCGTCAAAAAGCTCGCCATTACGGAGAGTAATTTTCCTTCAAAGCAATGCGTTCCGAGTTGCCTGCGTCCTTTGTCCCGAGCTTTACGGCCCTGTCCCGGTACATAAAAATTCCGAACTACGCCACATACTGTTTATGTTTAGTTTTTATTATTTTTATGACTCAATGTCGTCTCGGACGGAAAGAACGTTCACAATTTACACGAAGAGATGTAGCCACTTGTAACAAAGTGTTAGTTATTTAGTTGTAAAAGTTTTTAGTTAATTATTTACTAAAATTTTTACTATACGATAGCTGATTGGTCGATTACAATAAGTGTATAATCAAAACATAACATATTATACAAGTATAAAAAGTATCATAAAAAAATTCTGATTATTTTAAGATTATTCTGAGTTACAGAGGCCAGAAAATTTTGATGATTTGAAGTTAGTGTTGAAACAATTTTATTGTACCAACTGAACTCCTACAGCTAATACAAAATGAAGACATCATGTTATTTGCGAAATACTTGAACTAAAGAAGTTAAATTTTAAAGGACCACTACTGAAACAATCTTTGACACTACTTTTTACTGCCATCTATCGATAAGAAGCGCATACAGGTAAAACAGCAACGGACGCTTTAAGTTGATATCCAAACATTATTTTATTATAAATCCTATAATAAGTTATTGCTTCCCTAAAAACAAATGAATATATTTTTGTTTTGGCACCGGAATAAGATAATATGGTCGTTGAAACATATTTAGTAAATAAGTATAAAAAATGTTGAAATATGAAATTATCGTTTGTAGTTGTTGGCTTATTATTACGCCAAGGTGACGCTGCTTGCACGTGAGTTGCGAGTTCATTCCTCGGCACGATATCCACTGTTGTGCCGGCGTGAACTCGAGAGGCACAGTCAAGAACGTTCATTTACCGCTTGCGTCATTCATAGCAAATACTACTACCTCCATCTGGCGGTCAATGTCGCACAATGTAACACAATGTTCGTTTATCAACAAGATAAGAGATGGCGCTGCCAAAATTAATCAGTAAATGATAAATATCTTTGATTTACCAGTTTTGTCGGTTACACATACACACTTTAGTTTTTAATAACCCAAATCTTACTTTTACAGAGAAAAAAATATTTAACGAAATAAAACAGAGGTTATAACTATGTAAAGGATATCACAGTAAGTGTTTTTTTTTTAAACAAAATAATTTTTTCAAAATTAAATTTGATTATTTACGTCCATATTTCTCTATATACATGTATGTTATTTGTATCTCATGTTCCGTATTTCTGACTCGTGCAGTCGAATAAAGTGTAGTCTCAGTGTTGTTGGTTATTTTAAATTAACACTATTTGAAAGTGATCTCATCGGAGCTCCGGCCATTACTCATCGGTCGTCAAGCAACACTTGTGACGTGATTTTCTATCACGTTATGTATTTTGCTGACAGGAAACTCTTGAATATTAACGTTTTTAAAAGTAGAATGTGTTTGTGGTTACAAACACATTATAACATAAGCTGAAATTCATTTAAAGGAAGAACTACAGAGATTCTTAAGACGTTCTTAATTTTCTGTACCACTAAAAGGCAAGATGAGGACGCTTGAAAATATGTAATTGTCATTATTCCGTGTATTACAAAAGAAAATGTAATAATTAATTAAGTCTATATCTTATATTGTGTAGCGGTTTAATCGTCGCCTGGAGGAGTTGGATCTTTGCTCCTTCTTAATAAAGAAAGTTATAAGGTATCCTTTTGTCTTGGTTATTCATTTTTTGTTTTACGCTTAGTACAAAAATCTTTTGTTGTAATTACTTTGCGGGTATTAAACGATAGTTTGTAAATAACCGGTCAATATGCTACTTAAATTACATATTCCAACTTGTCATACAAGAAAGTAGAAAAATAAAGATGCAGTTCAACGATGATGATGCAACTAAAAGTCAATAGCTAATAAAGGTTTCGAATATCATGACAGTAATGAAATGCCCTCTAGCGACGGACCTAACAAAAGACATTCACGATTATTACTAACTCGTTTATTTTTAATGATCATCAAAAGATTTAGAATACCAAGGAACAAAGATTTGTTTTTCTTCAACAGATGGCGCTGACAATTGAAAAAATTGGGTCATGTTCTATACATGAATGATACAGTACAAAGATCATCTTACCGTTACTTTATGTAGAGCGAAAACTATTTTGGCCACTGTTCTTACCTGGAAATAAAGAAAATATTTGACATTAATACGAAAAGTAAGTTGCCTTTCCTTTTTTTTGGAGGGGCGCAATTAATAAATAAATGTTGACTTGAAAAAAATACCGACTAAAACTTTTCACTGCTGCGCTTGGAGCCTTCTTTCAAAAAGAGAGTCGGGGCAATTAAGACACTACGCTAGCTAAGTGCGAGTTGGCGGATTGAAACGTAAGTTCTTATTTACTCGTTATAAAAATATCAAACAGTCGAATCTATAAGAAATTTTTCTCATTTTATTCTATACCTTTACAAATATATTTTATCGAAATCCACAAAAACGCAGCACCCGAGTGGGGAAGATGTCGACAACAAAACGGCCCGTGTCTAGAGATCCTGTAATGGCTATTTAATGGAATAAAAGTGTAATGCTGTACATAAATCAAATTATATCTAGGAGTTATATTAGTTGTTGTTGTTATAATACATTTTTACACTTCTTTGTCGGTTAAAACAACACTATGAATAAGACACATCACTAGATTGACATTTTGTAATTCTCTCTTTATGGCGAATCTATCTGAAAATGTTCGTTACATGTTTGCTTCTCACTTATGTAATAACAAAACAACAGTTATATACCTAATGCATAAAACGAGAAAAAACGAGGAACTTGAAAATTGACATTCAAAAACTAAAAAAAAAACAATATCTTACATCATTTCATGGCCTCAGAATAATTGTTATTGAGTATGTTGTATATTTCTCTTTTATGAAACGATGTTTGTATCATCGGAGAAACTCAAAGCGTTTCTCGATCCCAGACGGGATTATATGTTGTAGCGCTTATAGAATAAATTTTAACGTATATTCTGCACTGGCGTGGCATAAACTGAATAGAGCAGGTCCCCGCGTGGGCCGCCATTGTTACGGCGACGCGGATAATGGGCTCCCTGCTTCCATAACTTCAGAAGTCTTGCATCGCGTCTCCGGAGCGTTGTTTGTGTTGTCTCGGACCTATCACGATATAACGTATGTCTTTTTAAATAAATACTACATGTCTAGTGTTACTTTTTCATTCCTATTTTCATCTACACAATAAAAACATCCATTTGTAATATCAAAATAGCTTCTCTAATTACCGTAAATACAACTTTTACATGATTATTACAGATATGATTAGAAACAGCAGAATTTCTATAACAATCAATCTTTTAAAAATTTCTAATTAATTTTTTGTTAAAATTTATTATGTATACTTTCTAAATCCTAAAAATCCGGATGAACCTAAAAACTAAAGCATTGTTATTACATAAAAAACAGCAAATATATGTGGAATGAAAACCACCGTTTAGTAAAATAAAATTAAAACATTTACCTTTGTAATACCGTTCCTAAGTTTTCAATACAGATTTACGTTCGACTGAAAAATATATATTTTTTTAATTGAAACGGAGCTCGAAACAAACTTCTGTCTATCAAGTACTTAACGGGGTCTAGTCTGCTGGGGAAATTATGAAAGTTGAAATTGCAAAGCGACCAGTTTATCATGATCCTCGTTTTGTAACGTACTCCACGTACGCGCCGTTAACAGATAATCTGGTAATATTTTTACTTGAATTTAATCAACGTACCCAAACGTTGTATGTGCGCTGTTTATGTGATTTTCGACAGAAAACTCAATGTGTTATGTTGCAGTAATCCGGTTTTTAGTGTTTCCCTGTACAATGAATACGATCATAAATTTTAACTGTAGTTCAATAATAGTTTTAATGATTTGTAGATTTAGATTATTGAGATCCGGAAAAACTTTTACCAAGGTAGGTACTGTACAAAATATAATTTTTTCGTACATAACCACATTATATTGAAATATTCAAGATTTGTGGCCAAGAGCAATTTACTTTGGAGCTCTGCCTTATCATTAAAAATAACTACGTCCATATTTATCTAAAACTTTTTTAGTTGTTTATAATATAAGGATTTAATTTCTTATACATTATTAATGTAATATGTTAAGGTGTTGTACACTAGTGGTCGAGTCGACTACGCTAGTGTGCGAAAGGGTTTCTATAGTTCAGACCAATGGCAGCAAAATAAAGATTTCAGCGGGAATGAGTCCGGTTTATACTTTCGTTTGCTTCCACATCGAAAAAGTATTTAATATATGATTTCTCTGACGAAAGGATGGTGACGTAGTATCCGCGACACATTTTACACGAGTAGTACGTTGTTATGCCGGTGAATGTGAATGCAGTGAGAATATTCTGGAGTTCTCTTGCAGGCGGCTCGCGTGGCCTTGAATACGGATGAGGCGGCCCCGCTCAGTTGCTCATACGTTATGTATTTGCAGTGCAATTGCTCTCCAATAGTTATGTGTTTATGTCGACGTTTAGTGTTGTAATTTTTGAGAAATAGTGTAATGTTGTGGTAAATCGTTCTATTCTTACCTTTTTACATTGAAGTTTACATATCGAGACAAATGTATTAAAGTAAGGGCTAGACAGAAAGTGGCTTCACCGACAAGGGCAAAGATCTTAAATGGTTAAAACTTAATGTTATCACTACTTTAAATACAAAGTAAGTCTTAAATTCAAATGGTACTTAATATTATGACTGAAATAAATATTCATGTACCACTACAAGTTTGTCGGCGTTTATTGTAAAGCGTGTCACATCTCTCCGGCTTCACTTTCATTCAGTTTCATCTCGGTTTACGCATTTACTTATCCCGCAACTTAATTGTTAAGTCACGAGCACACTTATCTGTGTAATACGAGCGGTTACGACGACATCACTGTAAACAGATTTAAATATACTTCGTTCAGCGCCGCGCTATCGGCGGGCGTATTGATGGTCAACGTTATTTAGGTTTACTGATAAAGAGACGTTTAAATTAATGGCACAAACATGCAGTGTTTATGTGAACGGTACATTCCAGTACACATTACGACCGAATAATAAAAGCGGAGGTTCGAGAGCAGGCAAAAGTAATCTTTACGATTGTAGGCAATCCCGGCACGCGGAGAGCCGAATGAAAATCTTTAAGGTCGTTTTAGTGTTATCGTATATTAGACGAAGTTTATCGCGATCGCATGGGGGCTGACGCGCCAGATTAAAATCTTTGCGAAATTGCGGTGACGGTGTTAAGTTACATTCGATACAAAATTAACACAAATAAAATATTTTGAATGGTTAACTCATTATATTTCCTCCTTAAACATATATTTAACGCTTTTAAAACGGGACGTGTTTTGATGGTCTGTTTCACAAGATGCTCACGGGCTTATGTATCATTGCACCACTCACTATTAGCAGGGTTCATCATCACACCTTCGCAGTGAGTCCGTACAATCTTTTTCTTGAGATTGTTTCTTTCGGTAACAGTCAAGTTAGGAAATGAGGTTACTGCTGAGATTTTCTCTTAAAGCACAGTTTAGTCAGTTTTGTAAAAAAAATGCATGATGTTTGTTTACCGTGTTTCAGCGTATCGCGAATATAAAAGTTATAATTATGAACATTTGTTATCTCTCTCTCTGTAGTCATGTATATAGTTTATTATTCGATCCACATTTTAAACAATATGAAATTTATGTTTTATTATTTTTATTTAACTTTTGACCACATACGAATATGAAGACCGGAGTTAAATGTCCGAGCGTAACTCAGTGTATTTTATTACTCATACAGCGAAAGACTGCGATAGCTTGCCAGCCTCTATCCCCGTCTGATTGCAGCGTGGGTGTCTTCGAGAGTAAAGTCAATAAGCTGCTTTATAACAAGCCAGATCGTGGATAAGCACTAATCTGTTCAAAGTAAAAAAATGTACTGGTTGTATATGCAACTTTGAACTGAGGCGATGTAAAGAAATATATAATCTATATTTTTAATAAGAGAGATATTGATGAATTTTAAAAATTAAAATAGACTATTCTTTACAGATGCACGTAAATCGCTACAAAATTTGCAAACAAATTTTGAATCATATTCATATAAAACTAGTATCACATTGTTATTCACAGACTACCCTAATCAGCTCTAAGCAGACCATTGTTTAATGTTCTGTGAATAAACGAATTTCTATTTCCTCAAAGTGACCCACAAATGCTCACGAGTGACCTTTGATAATAGTGAAAAGATTTATTGCGTTTCTAATTGACCATTTATCACTTACTTAACCACTAGTAAAGGAAGTTCTTTTACGCCAACTAGAACAGACTTTAATTACATGCACTCTGAAAATGTTTTGAAATTACTTAAAGTCTTATCAAAGAAAGCTTAAAATTTACAGTTTAATAAAAAACCCTGTCTAGGGCTATATCGGCTCTTGAAACGGTCTTACAGGCGTCTGTTAAGGTTTTATGATTAAATCTCGACCCTTATTGAATATTTAGCATTTTCCAATGCCCACAAATGTGTTGGATGGAGGATAATATATAGGATAGGTGTATTAGGAGATAACATAATATATAATTCTTTAAATTAGGATTTATGAATACCATCAAGACTAGTTATTAGTAATCACGCGCTTTTCTGCAGATATAAAATGGTACAACACTGTTTAGGAGACACATGTTGTGGAATTTGGTTTGCGTTAGTTTTTATGAACTCGCCTTTTATTTGCTGTGTTTCTGTCATAATATGAGAGTTCGAATATTTTGAACGAACACGCATCACCATCCACGGCCTCATTGACAGTTAGTACAATGGGAAATCGAAGTCATGTTACCCCATTGTATATAGTAAAAATATTACAGGATCATACAGTAGGAATGGGGCGAGTACAGTAACGGAAGAGTAAATACAATCGGCACCGACATTCAGGCGTCGGGACGGCATCAGAGTGGCTAGATGCGTAAAGTAGGACAGCAGGCGGGGGAGGATCGGCCCAATTCCCGGCGCTGTACCGTGACCTGCCCCACGACCCAAATATGCCCCCGCCGCTATCAAATACAGACCAACACCGCCATTTGCAACCTGTTCAAGTTGTCACCATTAGTACATATATCACAACAAAGTTATATGAATGTGCTTTCCGAGCTTAACATTATAAATTTCGAGAAAAAATCAGGTCCTCTATAACTTTTGTGGGTAGGATAAGGCAGTACATAGGTTTCCCCAGGACGGGCTACCCCAACATAGCGTTAGAGAGGTATCAGTTGTGTTACGAACAGAGTTCTTGTCACCTCTCCAAACGTTGTGGACGACCACCGAGGGGGTTTTAGTGGGTAAAAATCTCCACATAACCCTGTCTTCCCCCAGAAGACAGGGTATCTATAAGAAGATTTCCCCCACGAAAAAAAAGTACATAGGTTACCCCATTAATAAAATAAAATAAATAATGCATAAAAATAAAGGAAATTATATAAAAAAATTAATTTGTTTCTAAAATATGCTACTTCATTGCATAGTAGAATAATTGTCAAACAGTTAACACGGCTAGAGTGTTGTAGATAAACTACACTTGTTCAATGAAGTACCCGTAGGATAAAAAAAAGGAGACATGGCAGACAACGACACAGCCTACATAGTTGACAAATGTCTAACATGCCGGCATTGATAAACATAGAATATAAATGTTGCCAGCTTGATAAAGATATACGAATACCTTTTTTGCTTTAACAAAAAAACGGTACGGAGAAAGTATTGAAGCTGTATTAATAAATAAAGTTTTTGTTATTAGAAGTTATTTAACTGACTACAAAGAGAAGGTTCTAAATGCTTATTGTCACAGTCATATAATTTTATAATACATGTACTATTAAGGTTCTTATTAGAAGTACACAATTTGGATCATCATCACATCACAAATTTGGATGAATTTTGAGTAGTTCATTAAAATAAGTAGCTCCCTATGTTGCAAAAACTAAACCTAGGTATAAAAACTAAATTTTTATTGCCTTACTGTTTAATAACTACCTTGATCATTCATTAAACATTTAAATTATTATGTTTTATTTCATATATTCAAAATTGTTCTGAGACTAGTACACCACAATTATGCCACATAATTACTCACATTTTTTAAAGTTTTCGAACCTGTAATAACCTGTCACAATGGTATACTTGTCATTCAATTTCTATTTGAGGTCCTAATACCATTATATTAAACGTTCAACTTACAACAAAGCTTCAGTAATAAAGTTTCATAAATTGCTTTCAAATCGTTTTGTTACTTTGTTCGATTCGGTTTAATCGAATCTATTGTTAAATAATTATTAATTTACCGAGTTTTCTCTTTAAACGACGATTTAGTAGAAACTGAAATAGAATTAACGTATTTAAACTTACAACATTAAACACGACATCTTATGGACTCCTTAATGTACCATAAATTGATTAATTTTATTTGTTAAAATCTGTAACAGATTTATAAATGAATCAGATATACTTTATCTATCATTATGTCATTTAAAGGATAATTAAGGTTTATCATTGTCAAAAACGTTTTGATTTTGGGCAAAGATATTTTAAAACTAGGTCTAGCAAGCGGTCCTCATAATAATATTCAATAGTCCAATTGTGTAATGAAACAGAAAGAGATAACATTTAACGCTTTGGTATAATTATTTCTTTTACTTGTTCTTCCTGACCTTATACTTATGTATATAATTATGAATTGCTCGAAGATGTGACGCCAGTGCTGGAAGGCCTTTAATAAGGTGGAGCCGCTAGATACCAGCAGCACAGGATCAAATGGCTTGGAGATTTTTGGGAGCTGCTTATTAGAAACAGGCCTCCCTTGATGGCGACAGGCTTATTAGATATCTATCGGCAGATGATGAAGGCCGGTGATATGGTATTGGTCCGTGTTAAATTTCAAAACTCTAACGATGTGCGAGTAATTTCACGGTACGCCGCTCGTAAACAATAAGATGACTCCCATTGAACAACGCCTATAGGTTCACAACTATTGTATATAAACACTGCTGAATGCCAACACTGTGTGCAGCTCAATTGTCAGCGCATCAATTCCGCGCACGACCGTCATAATGGCGCTCGCCGTTTGTAAGGATGCGCGTGCGCACCATTATCCGCACTCGGCCCCACCTTAAACGTGCAGCTCTCTATTCTTACAGCGACTATCTTTTTTAGTTGCTATTACTTTTGTTAAATATGGTTTTCGGTAAAAACTATCTTATTTTAGATCATAAAAGAGTAAAATAATTGTGATTTATTTTCGTTTTCATGAAGCTTATTAAATATATTAATATAACTATTATTACCATTAAATATAAGCTCCAAAAATCATATTTTTCTTTGATTTTTGTCTTACATAGAGACTGACAACGATAATGAGCTGAATCAAATTTGTCCTCAAGTTTACATGAAGTTAAATGACAATGAGGCCGAATACTCTGGAGTAAAGTCCACAACGGGTCAGTTAAAACAAGTAGTAATTCTAAAGGAGTACATAAATCAGTGTTTGATATAGTTTGAATTGCTATTGAAATACGAATTAGCACAGTCTGTAATCGATTTGATCGGTATTGCGTGCATCCTCTTGCACAAGGCCACTGCTGGGGCCAGCATCCCGTCTCTCATTGTGACTACTGACTACGCGTTAGTCAATTGTAATCACCATTGGCAATTGTTATCCAGCAAAATTAAAACAATAATGTGAAAAAAAGTTACTTTGGGAATACAATATATTTTTATTCCACATTTACGCTGAACGACTTTCAGAGTTTAATATTCATAATTAAATTTATACTAGTTCTGACGAATTGTAATAAAAAGATAGAAATATTGTGTCACATTTACTTAGGTATTGTGATAAAAAAGTAGTAGGTAGTAAGACATTCAATTAGGTAAAGAGTAAATGAAACAAGTAAAAACCTTGAACAGAATTTCAGTGTATTCATTACACTTAGCTATTTTTGTTGTCTCTTTAACATTTTAATACAAATACACGTTAGTGACATAAATTAAAATATCGTACTAAACAAGCCTTACAAAAATATTTTTTTCTATAACGAATTAATGTAAAGATAGGTATAAACAACAAAATAAAAACCCTAGTTGTGTACCTCGATGATTATAAAATAAATCGTCTATCATATACTTTGAACATAACTTCGAGCTACTTAACAAATATTGATACAACTTATTAGATTTCTTTATCGACGTACCGCGTCTAATCCAAACCTTCTTTTTGTTACTGTACTCCAAACGCGTGTGAATGATCCATAAATCAAAAGTGAAGCCGTTAATATTGATTTATAAACGTTAATATCAGCGTTATGTGTGTTCGAAGTTACGACCTTAAGTACCTACAAAAATTTCTCACTCAGCAAACGAATAAGTTTGATAAGTTGATTTTACTACTACATTTATTTCATTGCTGATGACTCAAACTTATTTTCTTATTTCTAGTACAGGAAGAGGAAGAGGATGTAATTAGATATCTTAAACGAATTAATTATTTTAAAATGATTTCACAACTACATAAAGCTCTCATCCGATTTTAAAACGATCATTCGTGGAAAAAAATCAAAAGTCCATTAGACAGTTAACTGGTCTCAACTAACATGGCGACGTATCGTCTAAAAACTTTGGTATTATATATTATATTAATGTTGGATCATATCCGCTTCGACAAGTTTCAAACTGGTTTATGTTACATGCAGTTTTAATTACTAAATAATGACAGGATAATAAAAATAGTTAAATCGTGTTTAACTAAAATATGCTTAATAGTGTAGCTCATAGTATTTTTAAACATCACTTTCGTGTATACCTTAAGTAAAAGTTAAAAAACTTCGTTATAGTCGTGTGGCGTGTAATCAGCGGTGACTAGCGGTAGATTTGACTGTATAATGTGTTATGGGATTAGAGATTGTGAAACTCGGGTTCACACGAGTTCAGGCTGTGCGATAAAGGCGACCTTGACCCCGGTGCACCTGCCTGATAAACAATACCAATTATGAAACCCTTTTAAAATTAGCTACAAACATTACACGAACGAACACCGAAATTCAATGACGTTTGAAAACCTGATTACCCAAAAAATTCGAAATGATCAGGACTTTCAAAACTAATTTAGGTACATAATATTCATATTTTTATTAAACCTTTTACAAAAAATCTCGTAGAGCGTCTTAGAAGCGATCTATTATGGTAATCATCAGGTATACCAGCCATGAAATAAAAACAATTTCATTATAAAACAGTGAAGAGAGAAAAGCAAACTTCGTCATATGACGAAACCAATACCAAGAAGAAGAAATTTTGTAAAGTAAAAAAAAATATAATATTCATGTTTTATCCAAATATTAAAGATGCCATGTATTTGTGCAATATATTTTTTAATTAAACAGTTGCTTACGTTCATAATCATCACTTCTGTGAATACTTCCCTAAAGATATATATAAAACGATCGATCTTGCCCTGCCCGCATCCATCATGACAAATCAAGTTAGTTTCAGGTTTAAAAGTAATGTATATATACATTTATCTAAATAGACTGTTAACGTAATTAATGAACATGTTATATTATATAATTAAATGGTGAAAAATCTCTTTTGTTTCACGCGTCACTGTCGCACCTTAAAATGATCTCATAAATCAAAATATTTCATTTTTATTTTATCTCTTAACAAGATGGAGGGACGGATAATTATCAACCGTGTGTTACTCGGGTACAGCATTGAGCCGTAATTTATTTTCCTTACCAATCCATAAGAGAATATTTTTGGCTTTGAAAAGATAAAAAGAATTAATTTACCTTTTTTATTAAATTACGAGTATGTGAGTTTCTGTTGCCAAAGACCATCCACCACCAAAGCTCATATGGCTGCCGCTAAACAGTAGTATACAAATATTACTCAGGTTCGCTTTAAAGGCGCTGTAGTTAATGATAGTACGGAGGTAATGACAACATCTATATAATTTAAAATTCTTACGTTTTAAACGATGAGCGCAATGTGGTATTGAATGGACTGGCTTGTCGCTTACCACGACATTTAGCTCGACTCATTGCTTCATTATATTAAAAACAATTCTTGATAAACATTTTTTTAATTTTCATGATATTACTTTTTAGTTTATAAAGAAAGTATATGATAACAGAGTTAATAAAAGTTTGTCTACAAACATGCAAATAGGACGTAATGTATGTTTCTTTCGCGTGAATAAACATTCGTGAATAATATATACGATAGAGCAATATCTGCGGCCTCCTCTATTCTAATGGGTAACATAAATCGCAAAATACAGGCGGAGCATCGTTTTATTGCGTTTCTATATATTATTGTGTCATATTTTAGAAGCGATCTGTTCGTCGGGTATAATATGCTGGAAACGTCCGCGTAGTAAACGACGGAAATCACATCAAACTACGTAAACCGTATACAGTAAAGTTATATGAGTAAATGTAAAATATTGTGCACTGACTATTCAATTATATTTCATATAATAATTATAAGAAGTTTTTGTACTTTTTCCGTACATAATCCGAGGTAAAGATCGTTTAGAATATCCTTACAATGATGGAATAATTCGAGGAAAAGGGCGAATTCTTTTCCAAAGATCTTTACCAATATACTACGACTGCCAACCGGCATGACAAGCGTTCAGTAGTGGACATTAATATACTGAAATTAATGAATATTTATGCTTTAAAGCCGCTAGCTTCGACATGGTCTTGTGTAAGTAAAAGTAAAGAAATATCTGACAGCTTTTACCGTATTACCACGAATTTTGCTGACAAGAGAACAACTGCATGAAATATGTATACTTAAAACAGGTAGCTTTGTTATTAAATATTGAATTTCAATACTGCGCTTTGTTATATTTTAATATCAATTAAATTGATATTGCCAATATGTCTCATACATAAATTGACAATCTTTATATCAGATACATTTGTTAAGATTGCAAGGTTTACCGAATGTGTTGTAAAACTACACCGCTCTATGTTTTATCGTTGAAATATTTTATGTACTATAAAATTTGTAACCGATATTTATGTTGCTGTATTTCGCTCACTATTGACACTTTTATATCGTTTAGTCTATGTATAGATCGCCTGTAATGTCGCTTGAATTTCTTTTTCGTTGAAGTTGACTAAAGGCCATTAAGAGAACATTAATAACTTAGGAACATGCGTAATCTATCTATGTATACATGACTTTTTACTAACCTTTCTCCAGAAAAATACAAGAAAAGAGATCGTTTTATGAGAACGTAGAAGTAAACGTGCGTTTCTACTTTTGCTATTAAGAGCAGCTGTGTTGAAGATCCAAGTCTCTCTTATGATCGCCAATAATAGATAGAAGGTAGCACAAAAAAAACTAAAACATTCTGCTTCTTTTACAATCTAATAGTAATATAGGTTTTTGTCCTAATAAGTAAAAAATAAATACCAAAAATTACATACGAACAAATTAGTTTGTGCAGGCTTTAAAGTATATTGCAGACTAGTCCGAGTAAACGATATTCTTAGTCTAATGAGACGTCTAAAACTATTGTTAGGTCAACGTAAAAGCGCTGTATATACCCTACACATCTTCGTTTAACGACTGCCTGTTAAATAAATTTGTGAAATTCAATTTTAGTTTCAGCATAAAATAAAGTCGATATTCTCCCAGAGCCACTCCTCCCACACCGCGATGTTCCGTTGCAATTTGTTATAAACATTTTAAAATTTAAATTAGAACTCTTTTAATACTCCGATTGCGCTCTTGCATAATCTGTGAGATGTGTTGGTTCATTTAATTTTTTTTATTACTACTTTAGCGGACGACATCAGAATGTACAAAAAAGATTTTAGTCAACACCAGCACGATTCAGGTTTTTCTTTCACACGCCTATCTATATAATAAAAATGAATTGCTGTTCGTTAGTCTCGCTAAAACTCGAGAACGACTGGACCGATTTGGCTAAATGTGGTCTTGAATTATTGGTGGAAGTCCAGGGAAGGTTAATAAGGTGAGAAAATATGGAAAAAGTGCCTGGAATATGGTAAAAACAACGATTTCTCTTTTTCATTGAGGTGACCAGATTTTTAGATAGGCAAAGCGGGACAACTCTGAAGGAATAATAATATCGTAATTTTTTTTAAGTTTTAACATAAGTACAATTTATATATACAAAAATGTATAATATTTTATTCTTTGACATATTTCTATCTAAATTTCTTTTAGGGGTAAGCTCGGTGACATACTTTTTGTCAATAATATAAAATTTTAAGATTACAAGTATTTTAAGCTTAGCTTAAGAAAATTTATGTATATATGAAGTATACCTTAATTTTCTATAGCAAGAAGCAGAACACGAAGTGTATCATCTGAGAGACAAATACAATGTAACTGGGTAGCAAAAGCAACGTCTTACGCAAAACAATGATTTTCGTAAATATAAAATTTAACTTAATTCTAAAAGTCAGGACTTTTGAAAAACGTTGCGTGACGCGGAATTAATTGTGAAAAAGCGAAACGTCTGGTCACCTTACTTTAGATATATAAAACGTCAAACATTTGAAGTTTGTCCCGTCATTTAGAAACCAAATACAATTTAAAAGAATATTTTTGATTTTGACATTTGATATTGACAACTAACAATTACTGATTGCAACTATAACATTTTACGAGAAAAGGGAGGAACATGGCGATCGAATTGACCTCGCAGACAATTTTTTAAGGATTTTTATTCTTTTATTTTATTCGTCTACACGTGTCACTGGCTCACGCACAAACCGTGCTCATGCCATCAATTGGGAAGAAGAAGAATATTTTACGAACTTTAGCGGGAATCTGGGCGTGAAGGTCACGTTGTCTCGGTTCATTTTTATTTTTTTGTGCATAATGCGGTTGAATGTACGATGTGAGTGTATCATGCAGTAAATTAGTGTGTTCGTGTGCAGCGATTGTAGAATTCTAGCAGGAACACCACTGTCGTAAGTTCAGATTGGTTCAAAATAGTAGTTACGTCTTAACTTTACTTTTTTGATCTTTTGTGATAGTGACACTAACTGAAATCTAAAAACTGGAAACTGTAAACTGGAAATCGAAAATTGAAAACTGAAATCTGAAAACTGTAAACTGGAAATTGAAAGTTGAAAACTGAAATCTAAAAACTGTAAACTGTAAACTGGAAATTGAAAATTGAAAACTGAAATCTGAAAACTGTAAACTGGAAATTAAAAATTGAAAACTGAAATCTAAAAACTGTAAACTGTAAACTGGAAATTGAAAATTGAAAACTGAAATCGGGAAACTGTAAACCGTAAATTGAAAATTGAAAATTGAAAATTGAGAATTGAAATTGGGAATTGAGAATTGAGAATTGAGAATTGAGAATTGAGAATTGAGAATTGAGTATTGAGAATTGGGAATTGGGAATTGAAATTGGGAATTGAGAATTGAGAATTGAGAATTAGAAATTGGGGATTGGAAATTGGAAATTGGTAAATGGAAAATGGAAAATAGAAACCAGAAACCAGAAACTAGAAACCAGAAACCAGAAACCAGTAACCAGAAAACAGAAACCAGAAACCAGAAACCAATAACCAGAAAAAAGAAACTAGAAACCAGAAACCAGAAACCATAACCAGAAACCAGAAAACAGAAACTAGAACCAGAAACCAGAAACCAGAAACTAGAAACCAGAAACTAGAAACTAGAAACTAGAAGCCAGAAACTAGGAACCAGAAACTAGAAACCAGAACCAGAAACTAGAAACCAGAAAACAGAACCAGAAACCAGAACCAGTAACCAGAAAACAGAAACCAGAAACTAGAAACAGAAACCAGAAACCAGAACCAGAAACTAGAAACAGAAACTAGAAACAGAAACCAGAAACCAGAAACCAGAAACCAGTAACCAGAAAACAGAAACCAGAAACTAGAAACTAGAACCAGAAACCAGAAACCAGAAACCAGAAACTAGAAACCAGAAAACAGAAACTAGAAACTAGAAACCAGAAACCAGAACTAGAAACCAGAACTAGAAAACCAGTAACCAGAAAACAGAAACCAGTAACCAGAAAACAGAAACCAGAACCAGAAACTAGAAACCAGAAACCAATAACCAGAAAAGAGAAACTAGAAACCAGAAACCAGAACTAGAAAACCAGTAACCAGAAAACAGAAACCAGAACTAGAAACCAGAAACCAGTAACCAGAAAACAGAACCAGAAACCAGAAACTAGAAACTAGAAACTAGAACCAGAAACTAGAAACCAGAACTAGAAACCAGAAACTAGAAACCAGAACCAGAAACCAGAAACTAGAAACCAGAAACCAGAAACCAGAAACCAGAAACCAGAACCAGAAACCAGAAAACAGAAACCAGAACTAGAAACTAGAAACCAGAAAACAGAACCAGTAACCAGAAAACAGAAACCAGTAACCAGACAATAGAAACCAGAACCAGAAACTAGAACCAGAAACCAGTAACCAGACAATAGAAACCAGAAAACAGAAACCAGAACCTAGAAACCAGAACCAGAAACTAGAAAACCAGTAACCAGACAATAGAAACCAGAAACCAGTAACCAGTAACCAGAAAACAGAAACCAGAAACTAGAAACCAGAAACCAGAAACCAGAAACCAGAAAACAGAAACTAGAAACAGAAACCAGAAAACAGAACCAGTAACCAGACAATAGAAACCAGAAACCAGAAACTAGAACCAGAAACCAGAAACCAGAAACTAGAAACTAGAAATCGGAAACCAGTAACCAGAAAACAGAAACCAGTAACCAGAAAACAGAACCAGAAACCAGAAACTAGAAACTAGAAACCAGAAAACAGAAACTAGAAACCAGAACCTAGAAACCAGAACCTAGAAACCAGAAACCAGAAACCAGAAACCATAAACCAGAAACTAGAAACTAGAAACTAGAAACTAGAAACTAGAAACTAGAAACTAGAAACTAGAAACCAGAAACCAGTAACCAGACAATAGAAACCAGAAACCAGTAACCAGACAATAGAAACCAGAAAACAGAAACCAGAAACCAGAAACTAGAAACTAGAAACTAGAAACTAGAAACCAGAAAACAGAAACCAGAAACCAGAAACTAGAAACTAGAAACTAGAAACCAGAAACTAGAACCAGAAACTAGAAACTAGAAACTAGAAACTAGAAACCAGAAACTAGAACCAGAAACTAGAACCAGAAACTAGAAACCAGAAACCAGAAACTAGAAACTAGAAACTAGAAACCAGAAACCAGAAACTAGAAACTAGAAACTAGAAACTAGAAACCAGAAACCAGTAACCAGACAATAGAAACCAGAAACCAGTAACCAGACAATAGAAACCAGAAACCAGAACTAGAAACCAGAACCCAGAAACTAGAACCAGAAACTAGAAACCAGAAACCAGAAACTAGAAACTAGAAACTAGAAACCAGAAACTAGAAACTAGAAACTAGAAACTAGAAACTAGAAACTAGAAACTAGAAACTAGAAACTAGAAACTAGAAACTAGAAACTAGAAACTAGAAACTAGAAACTAGAAACTAGAAACTAGAAACTAGAAACCAGAAACTAGAAACTAGAAACTAGAAACTAGAAACTAGAAACTAGAAACTAGAAACTAGAAACTAGAAACCAGAAACCAGAAACCAGAAACTAGAAACCAGAAACCAGAAACTAGAACCAGAAACTAGAAACTAGAAACCAGAAACCAGAAAACAGAAACCAGTAACCAGACAATAGAAACCAGAAAACAGAAACCAGTAACCAGACAATAGAAACCAGAAACTAGAAACTAGAAACTAGAAACTAGAAACTAGAAACTAGAAACTAGAAACTAGAAACTAGAAACTAGAAACTAGAAACCAGAAACTAGAAACCAGAAACCAGTAACCAGACAATAGAAACCAGAAACTAGAAACCAGAAACCAGAAAACAGAAACCAGAAACTAGAAACTAGAAACCAGAAACTAGAAACTAGAAACTAGAAACCAGAAACCAGAAACCAGAAACTAGAACCAGAAACTAGAAACCAGAAACTAGAAACCAGAACTAGAAACCAGAAACTAGAAACCAGAAACTAGAAACCAGAAACCAGTAACCAGACAATAGAAACCAGAAACTAGAACCAGAAACTAGAAACTAGAAACTAGAAACTAGAAACTAGAAACTAGAAACTAGAAACTAGAAACTAGAAACTAGAAACTAGAAACTAGAAACCAGAAACTAGAAACCAGAAACCAGAAACCAGTAACCAGACAATAGAAACCAGAAAACAGAAACCAGTAACCAGACAATAGAAACCAGAAACTAGAACCAGAAACTAGAAACTAGAAACCAGAAACCAGAAACTAGAAACTAGAAACCAGAAACTAGAAACTAGAAACTAGAAACCAGAAACCAGTAACCAGACAATAGAAACCAGAAACCAGTAACCAGAAAACAGAAACCAGTAACCAGAAAACAGAAACCAGAAACTAGAACCAGAAACTAGAAACTAGAAACTAGAAACTAGAAACTAGAAACCAGAAACTAGAAACCAGAAACCAGTAACCAGAAAACAGAAACCAGTAACCAGACAATAGAAACCAGAAACTAGAAACTAGAAACTAGAAACTAGAAACTAGAAACTAGAAACTAGAAACTAGAAACTAGAAACTAGAAACTAGAAACTAGAAACTAGAAACCAGAACCCAGAAACTAGAAACTAGAAACCAGAAACTAGAAACTAGAAACCAGAAACTAGAAACTAGAAACCAGAACTAGAAACCAGAAACTAGAACCAGAAACTAGAAACTAGAAACTAGAAACTAGAAACTAGAAACCAGAAACTAGAACCAGAAACTAGAAACTAGAAACTAGAAACTAGAAACTAGAAACTAGAAACTAGAAACTAGAAACCAGAAACTAGAAACTAGAAACTAGAAACCAGAAACCAGTAACCAGACAATAGAAACCAGAAACCAGTAACCAGACAATAGAAACCAGAAACCAGAAACCAGTAACCAGAAAACAGAAACCAGAAACTAGAACCAGAAACTAGAAACTAGAAACTAGAAACTAGAAACCAGAAACCAGAAACTAGAAACCAGAAACTAGAAACTAGAAACCAGAAACCAGTAACCAGACAATAGAAACCAGAAAACAGAAACCAGAAAACAGAAACCAGAAACCAGTAACCAGACAATAGAAACCAGAAACTAGAACCAGAAACTAGAACCAGAAACTAGAAACCAGAAACCAGAACTAGAAACCAGAAACTAGAAACCAGAAACCAGAAACCAGTAACCAGACAATAGAAACCAGAAACTAGAACCAGAAACTAGAACCAGAAACTAGAAACCAGAAACCAGTAACCAGACAATAGAAACCAGAAACTAGAAACTAAAAAAGGATAGAAACGAATTTAATGTCAAATTGGATAATATACTCAGGTCGGTGATAATGAGCGCGTGTATATTTTTTATTAAATTATAGTTTTAAGGTGAAGTTATACAGTTGATGCTATCTGAATTATTTTTAATCGGGCTAAAAAGCGAGCAAAGACGCGGTGTCGGTATAAATCTTAATGAGAAAATAATGAGGGATATACGGCTACGGTACATGATGCTTTTAGCGGGAGCCAAAAATTTTTGGTACGACAAGTTCTTAATTGGTTCTCGGAAGGCAGCGTTTTCGCCTTTTTGCCGTCCAATAAAAAGGAAGTGAAGTAATCGCTTGATTCAAAACGAATTTATTTCATTTAGTTCGGCGTTGATCTGCCATAACGAAAGTTAAGTCCGATTAAAAGGTAATAAAGTTTGTGGAATGTTGCTGTAGGTGTAGAGTTTTTTTAGTCTATTTAATACACTTTTATTAGCATAGCCCACTCGCATAGCAGTGTTTATACTTGTTAGCGTTGGCTTGAGAACTCCAGCTAACCTTACACCTCGTGACTAATTTTAACTCAAACATGAGCTCGAGGAAAAATTCTAACTCGTCATGTCTAATGTAATACGGATAGACAGTCGATATTATAATGTGCCAGACAAGTGTCAAGGTCGCCTGATTATGTATAACAATATCTGTAGCGTTTCCTATAAACAATACCAATTTTATCGCTCGTGTCGCGATGTTGTATCTTCATCACGCAACACTAAGGTCATTGCTCCCACTATCGCTTTTGGTGCGATAACATTAAACACGGAAAAATCCTTTCAGCGTTGATAATCATGTTAGCCAGTTTATGACGACCTCCGACCACTACATCAGAAATGTAAAACCGGGGTCAGGTAGCCGATCAATTTTTACAGCTACAGGTTTATTTCGTTTAGTATCACGATAACGCTTTCAATGTTCTCACTTAACATGTGACATTGAGGTTACGAATAATATTATTAATAGAGAGCATTTCATAATAGATTATATCGCCTTATTTTAAATTGTATGTTTCTAACGTTTTTTTCTTACAGTTGTTAGATTATAAAACAATTCGAAGATTTTTCTATCGTTACCGCCCGTTGCTTCCTCCCAGCATGAGATCGTCACAAATGAAAGAAAGCTCTTAGTAAATAGTACACTGTAGCTCTTTGATAATGACAGAATGTAAGTTATGCATTCACTATGAGAATAGAGTTAAGCTCCCCGCTGTTACACAACCAATGTACGTACGTCCACGTAACATTATCTGAAACTAGGTCGACAGTGACGCGATGTTTCAGTAAGTAAATTGTTCATTATATATGTTTACAAAAAATGTATTTTTGGTAAAAAAATCTTTTAACCACTGTAATAGAATGGTTTTATAAGTAGTTCGGGTGCATATGTGTGTGGATATCTTTTTCTTTAAAACCTTATGAACATATAAAATAATACATACTATATCTCTTTCGTGTTGTAACATATTATTACATAACATCTGAAACTAAATTTTGTAATTTTTTCAAGGCGAAAAGATGTGATCGTATCTTTTATTTTTGCTTTGAGTTGAGCTCTATACATAAGTGAAACGGTTGCATTAAAAATATGCAATCGTGCTAAGTTTATATTCCTCTTGATTTCGTAACCTTTACGATGTTTCGAAATATCTTAAAGAGCACTGACATTAAGATAAAAGAAAATAATATGTGATGTTTAAATATAAAATAAAGCTAAATAAACTCGTGACTGCTCTGAAAAGGAATTATTTATTTTATATCAGAGAGGAATGTTTTGGGATTGATACGTGTTTATGTTTTTGAATTACTAATTACTTGTAAAATGAGTCCAGATTATGGATCTGTTTTATTTACAAAATTATTTTTCGTATATTCATTAACAACGTTCTTGTTACAAATTTTGTAAATTATGTGATTCTTTAACCCTAATAATCTGAGTTGTGAATGTATTCGTTCAGTATAATTTTTTTTTTATAATACTATGCGACGAAACGAGCAAGACGTTTACCTGATGGTAAGTGACACGCTTGCCCATGACAACGTGGTGCTAGTTAAGATGGTACACACTGCACCACATTGCGCTCGTCGCCTTGAGACATAAGGTGTTAAGTCTCGTTACCCCAGTAATTACACTAGCTACAGCGCCCTTCAAACCGGAACACAGTAATGTTTGCAAACTACTATTTGGCGGTTGAAATAGGAGCTGCGGTGGTACCCATCCAGACGGTCTCCGGCAACAGAGACCTACCACCAGTAAAAATCCAATAAATCAAACATTGTGGTGATTGTCAGAATAAAAAAGTGTTACCTATTTTTCCGTTAGGGCTGTAGGGTCCGTAGCTGCCGGAGGACAGCGGCGAGGAGTAGCCGTTGTTGGGCTGCGGCTGCGTGGCTGCGCCCGGGGAGGGCGAGCCGCCGCCGGCCGCGCCGCCCGCCATCCACTCGCGCACGTGCCCGTTGGCCGGATGCCCGTTGTGGCTGACCCCAGGCTCCGCTTTCACCTGCCCGGGCAGCACGCCGCGGTACGCCACCTCGTGTTTCAGGTCCATCCCGCTGCTACCGCATGCTGCCGAGCCGCCGGCCCCGCCGCCCGCGCTCCACACTTCTGTTGACAATGAAGATCACATGTTATTTTACAACAACTTGATAAACGATTTCATTACTCGACGAGTAAATTTCGTTAACCTTTCTTACGTATAAACAAGCACGACATCCCATATGTATCATAGCATTGTTGCTCATATGTTATTGAATTTAACACATGTTACATCAAAATAAATATAGACAGTGTTAGAAGTAGGCTTTGGCACTTCATGTTTCGCCCTTTTCTTATACGAAAAATATATATACATACTTCAAAGCATTTGATGACAATAGTCGACGAGTGTTCGAAGTTATTGTTTGATGAAATAGTGTTAAAATATAACATATTTTACTAGCGTATTAGATAAATTATTACAAGTGCAAAACCTAAGTATATTACTATAACATAGTTATAATAATATATAAATACAACTCTCATGACCTTTTACAATCTTTTATCTCATCGATACATCGAAGCGGAAAGTAGTAACGAAATAAATTTGTTCAACGTGCAACTAAAGAACAAAGGGATTTAATAACATTGAGGTGGAACGAGATATCAAACACGAACTCATACGTTCGTGGACTTTATGTACTCGCAGACGTGTGAACTTTCTTTGTTTAAGTTTCTAAACAGGTACGGACGAAATTAGTTTACTAAAACAAATTCGTAATGTTACTACTGTACATTTTCTTTAACAATATCAAAAAGATTTCCAGGAATATCAACATTCTGCTGTAACTGATCTAAAAAAGAATATTGGATTATTTTTATTACCTAACAACAATAGCTACAGACTAACATAATTATAAATTGCATGGACCTAACAAATAATTTAAAGTTTTGTCACCTTTCAAATAGGAGTTACTTCACAATATTCTTAATAATTTGTATGCTACATTTAATTTCAATGCACATATAAAAATGTTGAATAGCATCTACAAGGTTGGAGGTGTACCTAACCTAGATTCTTTTAGTACTGAGTTCTTTGTTCTTGAATATTGAGCTGTCTAGTCATGCGATTTCAACGATGCATTGCATATAACCATTGATTTTTATACGCTGCTCAACACCAACGCATATACCGTTCGTGGAATTTTATGGCTAACTATAACTCTTTCTTTATTTGAAACATTTAGTCGACTGCAAAAAAAATTAAGTGACTAGCTATAGAAAGAAAAGTATTGAAAAGATGGAATACTACAGTATTACTTTAATATTAGAGTCTGTTTCCATATAAGAAAAAATTACCACAAATTTACGCGAACTACGAAATACAGACACACAAGAATGCCATCACATCCTCTTTCATGTCGTAAGTCTCTGTTTTCGAAGATCGTTTCGGTAGATACCCCCACGACACCTATTTCTACCGCCAAGCAATAGTTTTTTTTTTATACTACTTTGCGACGAGACGAGCAAGACGTTCAACTGATGGTAAGTGATACGCTCGCCCATTACAACGTGGTGATAGTTAAGATGGTACACACTGCACCACATTGCGCTCGTCGCCTTGAGACATAAGGTGTTAAGGCTCGTTACCCCAGTCATTACACTAGCAACAGCAAAAAAGTAGTGTGCAAACATTACTGTGTTTCGGTTTAAAGGGCGCTGTAGCTAGTAAAATTACTGGGAAAACGAAACTTAACAACTTATGCCTTTAGATGATGAGCACAATGTGGTGCTGTGTAAATCATTACAATAAACGTATCATCCTTACGTCAAATAAAAAAAAATTATAAAGTTTAAACTACATAGGACGAAGTTAAATAAGAATACAATAAGATATCAACTTAAAGTAACTTTTCAACTAAAAATAATGCAAGTGTTAAGATGTTAATGTAATAATATACAGGTCTTAGGCATACACAAGAAAAAAGAATATGTCGATTGATCAAAACCCGTGGAGGGTAGAGAGCAACCGGAGCAATGAGAATGCGCCGCTGTTACTCAATGCGCGGGCGCAGAGAAAGCGCATGACGTCACGACCTCGACACGCTCACCTACTTGCGCGCCTGCAACAACCCACTTGTGTACCAGCCCAATGTCGAGCTCACCATACATTCGTAAACCTTAAAAGATCGAATATCATCAAGTGAAGGGCTCTATCCCTTTGATAGCTAAAGTGCTCATTATAAGATCGTTTTGTGACTATCGCACCATCTTTTTCACACTGACGTACCCAACGGACGGAATAATCATTAAAGCTTTATGATGATTACGAATCATCAACAACGTAATTGTAATGTGTTCATGTTCAAAACACGGGCTATATTAGACGGAATATTGTTATGTAGACTCTTACAGCAATCACGAAATGGGTTTATGTAGTTTCTAGATAATATTAGTTTTGCGATTATGTGAGAATGTGAAAAGAAAATAGTTGCTTTTTGCGAGGAGAGTTCTGAATTTATATTATTAAGATAATTGTGAAGGTCTGTCGTCAACAAATAACAAACATTTGTATAACTATCACGGGGTTTGTAAGCCATATACAATTCTACGTATTCGGATTTTCGAACATTACGGTCAGTCAATATTTCTACCCAGACACATGAAGGAACAACTTCTTGCGAAAAAGAGACGTCCTACTTATCTTGGAAATTTACCGGATTGTGCAGTTCTAATGCTTTAATAAAAAATATCTCTGTGATTGAACGAATTGTATATTTATACGTACGTACACGTCTAACGGTTGACGATGATAATGTTTATATTAACCCAAGTTAAGTAAAATTTTTAATTTTATTCATAAAGAAAATATTAAGTATTTTGATAATTTCTTAAATGATGGCTTTGACTCAACTCAATCGAGTATAGTTGGTTTATAACCTATTCTTTAGTTAAAAGAGTAACAATAATCTGTAGAATTAACAGAGATTACGGTTATTTATTCATGAATTTGCAAGGAATGTGAGTACACGAGGTCCTTCAAGGTTTTTAATATCTCGACACATTTTGCCGCTAAAAGGTATGAACGTTAAATTTATATTGTTAAAATTCATAATAAGTTATGAAACTATAATAGTGAAACTATGGTTACATATTGAAAATAATAATTTTTATCTATAACCGTAAAAATATGTAAAGATGTATAATTTTCAATTATGTGTAATAAATTGCTGTTGCTGTTATAGTTGTAAAAGTTTAGATAACTGTATTGCAAGTGGCAAATAAACAATTTAAGTTGTCTATCGTAATTAGAGAGTAGGCTCGGCCGGTCGTATATCCAGCAGACTTTATGCAATATCGAGTTTAAAGTGTTTCTATTAGCATTGTGTACTCCAAACAAACAGTAATCGTTCCCGTCAACTGCGTATGCTTACTACCGCCAATAATTCGTTAGAACCAACAAAATACCGAATACGACAAGGTAAATAATATATTTTCTACAGTGTTTACGTATTCAAAACTTAATCAAAATTTATGTCTGCGAAGCTCAACGTCTTTACCAATTTGCCACACCCGGCTACTTGATATTAAATTAATTAAAAAAGTTAAATGACACTTCGCGCAGCTTACTTCACATCGCATTATGTATGCACTCTAGAGAAATTCAAGGACCGTGTTGCTGCCGTTCTTACAAATGACGTTTCTTTTTATTGTCGCCGTACAAGGTCTTCTATGAATTTATTAAGCCTTTGTAACAATAACATGCAAGATAAATGTGCAGTGCGCGAATAACAATGGTCGTTATATAAATCTGATTCGAAACGCTGGCTCGCAATATAGAACCCGATAGTCGCTAGAGAGTGCTTCGATAATGCAATTTGTCGACTGGTACCGAATGCAAAGTCCTCGGTTATTCCCACTAGATGATTGTATGTTTATAGCGTACCAGTTGGGGGCTGCGAGTAGACGGTAGGGAAGGTGCAGAGATCGGAATCCGTGCGAACAAATCATGAAATGGTCTTATCGGCACATTCTCAGTCTAGCGCCGCGGGGATTGCATTGGTTGAGGACGCAAACTTTATAAAATACTAGCTGACCCAGCAAACTTCGTTCCGCTTCAAAATCAATAAAAAAAAACGCTTATTGATAATTCGAGACTGTTTCAACTTTAGTAAAGAATGTGATGAAAATTTAACCAGAAAAAAATAATTCGTAATCACAAAAAATGCCCGTTATTAATTTTTATAAATTGTAGATAATCAAAGTAGGGAAAGTTCTCGCGCACTCAGCGGTAAATAGTGTCACTATCACAAAAGATCAACAAAGTAAAGTTAAGACTTAACTACTATTTTAAACCAATCTGAACTTAGGAAAGTCGTGTTCCTGCTTGAATTCTACAATCGCTGCACACGAACACACTAATTTACTGCATGATACACTCACATTGAACATTCAACTGCATTATGCACTAAAAAAAATTCAACAGAGACAACGCGACCTTTACGCCCAGATTCCCGCTAAAGTTCGTAAAATATTATAGTTGCATCAGAAATTGTTGGTTGTCAATATCAAATGTCAAAATCAAAAATTATTCTTTTAAATTGTATTTGGTGTCTAAATGACGGGACGAACTTCAAATTTTTGACGTTTTATGTATCTAAAGTAAGGAGACCAGACATCACGCTTTTAGCGGGACAGTCCTGATTTTTTTACTATTACTTTTAGAATTAAGTAAAATTTTAAATTTATGAAAATCATTGTTTTGCGTAACATATTGCTTTTGCTACCCAGTTACATTGTATTTGTCTCTCAAATGATACACTTTGTATCCGTACTGCGTGCTAGCAAGATAATTAAACAAATAAATATTACAAATCTGTTTCTTACCATAGAAAAATAAAGTAAGTAATTTATTTAAATATTTCATAAATGCATACATTTTCTTAAACTTAGCTTAAAATACTCGTAGTCTTCATATTTTATATTGATGACAAAACGTGTATCACCCACCTTAACCTCGAAAGAAATTTTAGAAAGTAATATACGAATAAAATTTTGCAAATATTTCAAGTCAATCAAACTAATTTATCAAATTCTTGTGAAGATTTTTACAATATTTTACAAAATTACTATAATCTACTCAAACAAATTCACTTATATAAAAAAACATTTATAAACTGTACTTATGTTAAAACTAAAAAAAAATTACGATATTATTATTCCTTCAGAGTTGTCCCGCTTTGCCTATCTAAAAATCTGGTCACCTCAATGAAAAAGAGAAATTGTTGTTTTTACCATATTCCAGGCACTTTTTCCATATTTTCTCACCTTAATAACCTTCCCTGGACTTCCACGAATAATTCAAGACCACATTTAGCCAAATCGGTCCAGCCGTTCTCGAGTTTTAGCGAGACTAACGAACAGCAATTCATTTTTATTATATAGATAGAAAGAACATTTCATTTAAACTTTACAAAAATAATACGAATTATAATAGTAAAGAATGCTAAAGTAAAGGTGTTTTGGATTATACTTTTAATATTTCTAGAAGAGTTTAAGGTCTGACATTATTATTGCTACAGTAATTTGTTTTGATTTTTAATAACAGCGAAGCACTTTTAATCCCCTTTAAAAAAACACCTCTTAGGCATTGTTTTGATGAAAACACCAGTGCTATTCTCTTTGCTTATTCTATGAACAATCCAAATATTTTACCATGTTCAAACAATTATTAAAAAAAATTACAACACGTGCGGCATATTAAAGATATAAGATATATTTTTATGACGGTCGTCTTGGTTTCGTTGCAGCAGCGCGCATTACCCAACAGTTCGTCAAGGAGTGTGGTTAGAGGGCACTTCAACTAATATGGCCACAGCTTATCATATGATGTCGACTGGTCTGATCGTCTGTGAAACGCCACGAAGCATTGCGAAAGCTGTCAGGTTTGAGATCGGATAATACGTAGCCAAGGCTATTGTTTATGCATATGAAGTTACGATCAATTATTCTCGCCTATAACAAACATTTATTTTTATCCTTTACATAACTGAGAATAATGTTAAACAATTAGTAATCCTAACACATGTATGTAAGACATATAATGGACATATTTGGATGTAAATTTAACTTAATTTTTTAAGGGCATCCCTTTATTAAATATTACATTTAGAAGCTTTTTAATATGAAATGTGGTATTAGAAATGTTGCACGTTACATCATTATTTTTATACTGTCGTATAGCTGAATAAGTTGTATAATATTGTATGAAGTAAATAAATGTTAGTGCGTATAATTAAAATGAGTGTTACAGATTTTAGAATATCATTAACATCATTAATGATTTCGAAAAATTATAAATCGTGATAAATTAAAAAATTTCAATAAATCTTTCTAAACATCTTAGCGTTTTAGCATTTGTATAATCTGAATCAGTTTATCTGAATTCTCTTAAGTCAGTTTTTAGTCTTTCATGAGCAAGTCACATAACATGAAAGGTTAATAAAATTCATATCAACTTTTGCCCCTTTTCTTATAGTATTTTTGGAAGTTGATAAAATTAGAATAATACTATTATGCAAAACTACAGAGACAACACTATTCGTTTGATTCTCAATGTCACCACTTTATTACGGCTCTGTGTAAAGACGACCAACGATTGTTCCAATGGAGAAGTTGGACAATTTGCATAATGGTTTTATATCCAGTTTATATTACAACGTGTAACATTAAGAGGTGTTTGAAATTTTATCGTCGCTACCTTCGAGAATCGTTAAACTCTAACAATATTTTTTGTTGGTGTCGTTAAACGAGAATAAAGATAAAATTTTCAATGACATTGCTACATACCAAACACTAGATTTTTTTCTATACTAGTCTTAAATTTTGTTCTATTATAAAATGCTTTTGTATTTGAAAATTTGACGAAGACGATATCTTAAGGATTAGGTTTTTATGATGCTCACGCGATTGGATTAAATGCTCGGATCGGAGCCCACCATTGCTGCTAATTAGAGACCGGGCAGATTGGCATTCTTTGTGCGCCTTTTTATGGCGGTTATAAATTTCTGCCCACTCGTAACGAGGTGCCGGATTTATTTCTTATAAATTTAATTACATTTTCAATGCTGTGCACATACCCGCAATACCAGTGGCAGTATATTTAAATTGTTTACTTATGAACTGTAGGTTTTTTCAAGATGTAGTTGTGGTGTTACTGTTCTTAACAACAAGCAAATTCGTCACTACGCCTGGGACTATCACTTGTTAGTAAAATCCATCTGCTCAGAAAAATTACTAGTTATAAAGATATACACAGCACCACATTGTGTTTGTGGTCTTAAGTACTAATACATGATGTTAAGACTCGTTACCGCAGTAATTTTACTAACTGTAACGTCCTGTAAAGCAGTAATATTTGCACACTATTGTTCGGCAGCAGAAAAAAAAACTGCGATGGTACTTAACTAGACGGTCTCCGGCAAGTCTTACCACATTTTAATGTACCTTATTTATTAGATGAGCGATAACTTATCGCGTGTAACTTAATCGTATAAAAAAGGGGCAGCTGATTCATCGCAACCGAATTGCAGTAGTTTGTATGCAGCAGTAGATAGCGGTTCGTTTACGCGTCCACATGACGCCACACGTCCGTACTTTACATCTAAATGTGAAATCGCAGACACACGCTTTGCCGCCGGTGTATACGCTATCTCAACTTGGTTCAGTGCAGGGGCTTGAAAAGTGAATGCTGTATATAATTTCGGTTAAGGTTTTGTGCATCAAATCTTTTACAGTTCAGTCAATATTCATCCGGAACGTCTTTCCTGATGATAAACGAACACTTAAGCAGCACGCTTTTAACAGAGTACAGCGACTACACTATTCCAAGTCATATGTATATAATCAACAAAAATATAGTCATACATATTCTAAATAACATGTTTTTCTTATGTTATTTAGAAGTATCAAATTCCGTTTATCATTGTTTTTTTAGTATATACATGGGTATTCAATTCTAAAAAAATCCTTCAACTTATTTTTTGTTTGTTCATCACACATTTAAAATCTTAATACTGCTAACGTCATTCTTTCTTTTCTTTATGATATTTTGTTTAAAATATATTAAATATTATTTCCTTCGAGGTAAACGTTAAATGTCGCAATGAAATTTAAAGGTTTACACTTCCGCACAATCTAGCCTTACACATAAACCTCAACTTTTATTACAGGAAAGATCCATTGAAAATAATGAAATCGTAACATTACCATATCGGAACAAACAAATAAGACTCGCGCAGATATTTTATTGTCGATCTATGAAAATAAAAGTGCCATAAAGCAATAGCTACTGTAACAAAGAAACATGAATGTTTCAACAAGAGCTTACAGATATTTTCATACATATAGGCTGATTTATTACAAATATATATTTTTTTAATACAAAAAAATATATTTCTTGCACACTAATCAGTATTATTATTTTCTCACTTAAGTTATATAATTATTTTACATAAAATTTTTGATAATGTAACGTTTTTAATAATGCTGTCAGTTTACCTTGCATACATAGGTTCAATGAACTCAATACAATGACTGATTTTGTGCTTGTTTGTTTAAGTGTTTCGGCGGCAATTCCCATTGAGTTATACTAATTTATTTATGGCTTGATTAAAAACACCTACTCCTCTATAACATAAGTATTATGTTAGTACAAAAACTGAATGAGATAATTTCTTATACTATGTTGTTCCTTGTATGTTTTTGTCGTCTGTCTTACATTTATTATACAAAAGTATGAAATTAGTACACAAGACTACGTCTTTGTTACACATTTAAAAGAACGCCGATTCCTACCAAGGATGATTTGCAATTTAAAACCACTAGATCAAAAAACTGTGAGCTCATTCCGCTTTGATCGGACTAGACAAAAATTAAAAAAGGTGTAATTCCGACAAAAAAATAATGATATTGATGTAAGGATAAATGTCATCACAGTCCTCTTGAGACCATGGCTGCAACAGATCACTCGAAACAACGGAGTAATAAATAATTATATTAAATGCGTTACTATAATTTAGTTATATCAAATGTATAATATTTGTTACTTAGACTTTGTTTAGGGATTGCTTATATGTTTCGCTAGGGAGGTAGAGGGGAGACACCAAGGCGTGAACGGAGCATGGAATGGCAACGCAGCTTGTTGTGTCTGACAGTCTACTGCTATCGATCCGGCGCCCTCGTTTCAGCCGAGCCGACTGCGCCTACAAGGGTATAGTCACATCTCGAAGTGGCAAACCGACTTGTAGGTTAGTCGGGCACACAAACAAGATTCCGCCGAAACCGAAATCCGTTGTCTTTGTATCCTGTTCTGTCATTCTAATACACGCGTGAGCAAGAATAACCTTGTACGGGCATATCGAAATACATATAGTTTTTACATTAGAGCAGCTAAGCATAAGTAGAGATAGTAATTCATTTTCAACAGAATTTGTTGGCAAACGCAACGTTTTCTGATTTCTCACCTTTGCAGCTCTTGTTATGTGACCAATATTCACAAATATGTAATCATTAAAATCACTACTTTTAATGGTAATATTATCTGTGCAAAAATAGAATATCCATCGAAGTATGAACCTTTTCATCAGATGATAATTAATTTTGTCCACCTGTTAAGGTATTAGCATAAAAAAAATTATCGAAGATTGTACAACAGAAATATTGCGAGTAATTAAAAGGTTTTTACTCTACAGAGGCAATTTCAACGTATATTAAATGTGTGTTCAGTAGTGTATGGTAAAACGTACATGTTAAAGACGATAATATATATAACGGTTTTACGTTACAAGCAAATTGGGTAAACAATATATTCGTAGTTTACCCAAATTACTTAAAATGCTGCCTTGTAATAGTCGCTAACGACTACATCATTAACAAAGAATTTTTTCTTTACGAATTGAGAAATATAGTCAATGATCTAGTAATTAAAATAAATAGTGCGACCTTCAAAACATGCGATGTACGGATAATATTCAACTAATTTTGCTTACGTTATTAAAAAGATTGAATGAACTCTAAATATGCAAAACCAACGTAATAGAATATAAACAATTACTAGGAAATTATCGCATTCCATGTAATGTTTCATTTGTCTTATTGTGTTACTGGTACATGAATGTTACCGATAAAGACTTGTCCTTTCCAGAACTATATTGTCGTGGCTGTACAAGTTAGGCTGATGCGTCGAAGCCGCGCCTTCCCTGCCTACCACAATCTACGGAGTACCGATAAACTATGCTCTCTGCGGCGGAGTTGCCCGTTTCCAACACGAATGCGAAACTACCAGACAAATAACTGCCTAGATATTGTGTAAATTTTATACCACCGATATTAAATTGCAGATAAAATCGTAATGACCCGATCCACGTCCCACCTTATTCGTGTAACTAAGAAACATCGTCGTTATAATTACTAAGGATCTGGGATTTTCGCTCTTATTGTTTAGACGATATAATTCACTATCATGTAGCATTAAATTTCTCTTTTCGAAGTCATTAATTAAGACAGGATAATTAATGCTTTATATCTCTATAGTAACTTAAAGTACTTTGAAGACAGAAATTTGTAAGTATTTAATTATAGGTATATTATTTTTGTGGTAGATTTAATTTCTTAAATAATTGTATCTATATTTTTTTCAAATATAATAAAAAAAATTGTGAACATTTTTAATCCATAATTTTTACAAAATGATCAAAATAATAAAATAGTTGTATTGACTTTTTGAAAGATGGTAAAAAGGGAAGGTATGGAAGACATCATTTTGTTATAAAAGGCGGACAACTGCTGGTCGCGAGGCTTTCCAGATCTTTGAGTGCACAAATTGTAAATTTCATTAATATACACATGCTAAAGATGTTGCCATTGTGAATAAAAATTCTATCGGATTATTTACACATATTCGGATCAAACTGATCCCAACGATCAAAAAGCATCAATAATTAATATCTTCAGAAAATTCTAATGTCTGTGACAACTTCGTACAATAGGTAAGTGATTATTCTTTTTCTTAGCGTGTTATACGTTTAGTTTAATTATTTTGTATGTTCTCTACCTACAGCGAGCGTTAAACAACACATCTAATGTAGGAAATTTCAATGTAATTTTAAATTTTAAGTGACGTTTATTATAAGCCGTGCATGTAATGATAGTAATGGCTGTGGAAACCACGGCAATAAATTAACGTATGCAAAAAGCGTTGCCTTTGTGAATACAAAAATTTTGTCCAATTAAATGAACATATTTGCAACAAAACTCTTTAAGTAGTTGGAAAAGTTTTGTGTTCACCCAGATTTCGATTTCCTTTCCAACTGTCGTCATTAGGTATCTATGCGCCAACCAATTTCCTACGCGAGCTTGTTTATACTTTCACATTTCTCCCGATCGCTATCTGTAAGCCATTCTGTATTAGATGTTTATTGTTTTATTTATAATGTCGATAAAAATGTTGAGCATTCAGTAATAATCAACTTGCCTTTTCATATAATATTTGTTTACTCTGTTGTAGTATAAATTAGAATTTTCTGTTTAGATTATTCACTTATCGTTGTTATATTTTCCAATGAAAGATATACAAATTGATATTCATTCTGGATTCATTTAAATGTTTCTCTCATTTATATAACTAATAAAGTTTCCGTTGCACATTTAAGTAAAAAGTAGCAGAGTTAAATTATTTCAGTAATAAACATTTTAATTAAAAAATTATACCACTCTTCAGGTTAATAAAGTATAAAACGGGAAACAATTTTCAAAAGTCTGTGGTTAATAATTTTTTTTGCATACACTTTAGAGGCAATTATTTTTATATTATAATTAGTTATGTTTTTATAATTTTTAACGAAAAGTATACTTGATATTAATTATCAAAATGTTTCTTGTAAAGGAAAGAACGAACCGGAAGGAGATTTGAATATGACGAGACCAACGCGAAGAGGAAGACAAGAGACTGTCAAAGATATTATTTGTTTCATACGTGTTCCACATTGCGTATAATTGAAAGCGTGTATTTTAATCGTTTGCACAACAAATAGTTACAGGTAATTTGTTGATTGTTGCAATGTCGTTACTTCATATATATATATATATACATGTAAAACAATACACGCGGCGTGCATAAATCCGACTGTCGCTGCTTCCGTCCGCGGCATGCGCTGTTTACACAACAGCGCAGCCCGGTGGCTCCATCTGGCGATTGCTTTTCAACGCACTTGTTTATCTTGTGGCCGTAAATTTAACCCTTTCGCTTTGCAAAACGGAAAACGTAACCCTAATTGAATTTGTTATTTTTGCTCTTGTGGAAAATTGGCTTTGTGCAGCGCGAGCGTGAGAAAGTGCATGAGTTGTTTCAGTTATAGCGTCCATTTTATATTTACCCGTCTACACTTTTACGTAGTTTAGTAACGTGTGCCCATCTACTTTGGTTGAGCTGTACACTTTCAAAGAAGCCCCGTTTCGTCGGTGAACTAACACATGATTGCGTGTTTGGTGCACTCGACGGAACGTATAATTTGCAGAGGCTGCCGTCTTACCGATTTGCATTATTATAACTTGCAACTTGTACATTCTTTGAGAAATTCTGTTACTAGTAATCAAAACTGTAAACTAACTGAATCGAATGATATGGAATTGTATTCCATCGTTGGATTTTCTGCAGGAAAACAGATTGTGTTCAATCTGTTTTTAACCTTTAACCAAGAATAATCATAACTTGAATGAGTGTATCTGTGAAATTGAGAATCCAAGTTTCTTTGTTTCCGTATGGCTGTACGAATTTTTATAAATAATATGTCAATAATATTAATATAATGTTGGTTATTAGTAACATAGACGGATTATTTCATTAGTCTGAACTGCGGACGCAGAGGTCGCAAAGGTTTGGCTCGTATTGATTTCGCATCCAGTCTATCGCCGTGATCTAACTTAAGGTAGGACAGGCGGTAGGTTATAACTTTACTATTTGTTTTACGTATTAGAACATTTCTCGGAAGCTATTTTTAAAACTTATATTGCAAAAAGGCTATGTATTTAACAAGATTGTCGTTATCATTTTTAAAAATGGAACCATTTTTTAATAAAATTTGATCTCGTTACATAAATTTCTTTATATAATGAAACATTAACTTCACTTCCTTACTTGCTAAGAGACGAAGGGCTTTTATTAGACTAAGAGACGCCTTCGACATTCATCTGGCGATAAGAGATATATATACCTGATATACGAATTTAAGGTTGGTTATTGAAATATATATGTTAGTTACTTTAGGAGTCTACTTGAAATTTACAATGTAGGAGATTTTCATTGAACATAAATCCAAGCGACTTCACTTTTATCTGCAACTCCTGGTTTGACTGCGCAGCAGAATTATTATTACTAATAATGTTCTTACATAAAAGTTTGCTCAAAGTAAAACTTTTTTCTAGCGTCCGTCTGGGCCTAAATTCTGCTTAGAGGCGGATTTTATGATGTCGTGCCCTTTTCATCACATCTTTTAACTATTTTGCATTCTTTAGTTCGAAAAACAATAGGCCCATAATGCCAGAAAACAACGTTTAAAACGAAGTGCGTCGAATATACTGACCAATGCCATTAGAGAGTTAAGGCAACATTGTGTTTTATGGTCTAATTTTACGAGTGTATTACATTGTAAAGGCAAAGACGGCGACCACATATCGGTTCAGAAGGTGCGGGAACGAGTTCGTGCGGAGAAACGCTATTATTTAACGTTGATAATCTGCGAGGTGACCTACCCATGACCTATGACCTGGGCGACGGCGACCTACATATAGAGACGAATCGATACGCATGTTATTGAGTCCCCAGTGTCACTGGATTTATATCACAAAAACTATTTCTGTAGTTAATCGCATGAGTCATTAAACAGTTCAGCTCTACGGATGTCATTGCCTTCAATCTATTATTGTGAGCTATTTAATAATAGTATTTTGTTAATCGCCATCTTATCAATAAATAATGTTTATAGAGCTCATATTTTCTTTATAATTCTATACAATAAAACTATGGCACGCTGTTGTGTGAATATTGTTTCATTGTAACGCATAACATTTATTGAACGATGAAATGTAACGGTGGGTGTGACACAAAAATAGCTTGGTCGCGTTTCTATTTACGCTAACGCGTTCTTCCTACTTGTGTGTATTATATTGAATTGTTTTTTTCATAGAACAAAGTTCCTACTACAGTAATTATTGCAATATGTAAAATATTTGAATGGTTTTTATTATCACCATACACATTTTAAAAGGAAATTGCGTCCAGATTTGAATCGAAAACATTAAATTTGTCTAAAAATTTGTAACTAAAAGATGTTTACAAGATGATATATTTAAAGCTTCAGAGTTATTCTGCTCTTAAACATAAAATCAATTAAAGCACATGTTCAATTTTGTAAAGTAAATACAGGAAAATAGAAAATTTTATCAAATCCATTAGCATTCCAGACCAAAACAAACAGTATGGTAATTAAGACGGAGATTAGGCGTATTATCTTTATTAGCTTAATTTATCTCCCGAATCCCCCTAAGGACCCCAAGGGAATACATAAAGAAAAGACAAACATGCTAGTAAAAAAGTTCTGTTGTTGCTACGAGAATACGCCCGAGCATTTTTTCAGAAAAACAGCAATGTAAACTGCATGGGCAAAAACTCAACCATCAAGGAGAGGTGACTCTCAAAAAACATACCTTTGTTGAGCTAACCGTATGCCTTGTATAACTCGAAGGTCCCTGGTTCGATTCCTGGGCTATGTGTTGTTGTATATCTACTATATAGCACGGTTCCAGTTTGATATATTTGATAATTCATAATATTCTGTGCGAGCTCGCTTCCTCTATTTCAGTCTTATCGTAGTGTGAAAAAGCGGTTAGTTATTTTTGCCACGAGCTATGTGATTAAAAAACATTAACCGCTGAATAAATTATATAAATAACTTGTGATTCTAATATATGGAAAAAATATTTAACAGACGTGTTTGTCTAATGCTCTAAAGTCAAATGCTCCGCTCAGCAGTTTCTCACAATTACGAAATAGAGTAACACCGTGAATTATTTCAGTATAAACAGTGAAGCCAATTAAGAGATTTTAATGTATTCCGGCAGATGTTAGAGAGGTTATATAATAATAACAATCATTGAGGAAGGTAGACAATTACAGGCGAATAAATTTGTAGAAATAAATTAAATAATTCACTACAGATTTTTTTTGTAATTATTTAGGTTACATATTAACATATCAATGCTGTCTGTTTGTACAGTTTGCGCTTGCAATACATATAATAAATGGGTCAGCGAAACGAAATGCCTCGTGTACGTAATGCAATACATGCCGCGGTTGCGACACGAGCCCGATATGGGAAGCGTTTTTGGACAATGAATGACAATGTCTCTTTGTCGTGTACGGTTGTACAGTATGGAATAACATTTTGTAATGTGGCAGAGATGTTGACGACCTCAGAAATATCGAACCAATGCAGCTAAAGTTTATGTGCAAGCAAAACTCAATCTCTATCGAAAATATTCGAACAAAAATACACTATACATTTAGAAAAGTTAAGCCTTCAGCGTGATACTTGAATGGAGTATTTTTATAAAGAATAGGCTAGAAAAGTTAAATTTAATCTTTCTGCTGTAAGGCATAGAAATCGGTTTAGACGTTTACAGAAATAATCCGTACGAGTAAGATTACTTATTTGTAAAGATTCAGTTTATACATCAGATCAATGTTGGAAAAACATATTTATTGATGTCCTAATAACTCCCAAAATAATCATTAGCTTCTAAATCCCGCAAGTTTTCATGAAAAACTTTGTCAAGAGTGAAACTAAGAACAGATTAAATTTGTTAAACATAATTTGTTTTGAATCAAGATTGTAATGTTTACTGTGTCCAGTTTTATTAGAACTTCCTTCGGTTTGAAAAGCGACTGTCCTTGATTTTGACGCGCGGTATCGGATACCTCACGCGTGAACTGCGGTATCGGTTACATTGTCGGTGTAGTTTACATTTGATAACCTACTTTTAGGTGCGACTAAAGTAAAATAAATAATGCTAAACTTTGCATTGAAATTCTTTTGCGATGCACAAGTTTTCAAACGGTAATTCTGTTTTTGTACCAATCACCGACGAACTGGAAAAGAACTTACAGATTTTTTCACAATTACCTAATGAAAAAGTATCTGGCATTGGATATTGGATACCATAGGTTGGTAGACGTGCAGTTTATGAATATAATACGGCTAATCTGTAAGTGTTATTATCGCTTGGCGACGAGCTAGTTGTAGTCTTGTTCGAAATTTTATCTGCGGTGCCGCCCGCCCGGGCACCGGGCTGCGACCGGGTCACGCCCCACCCTCCTCCTGCCCCTCCCCACCACTCTTAGCTGCACTTGAACTGGTTCGCGTACTTTCGGTTTCTGTCGCCCGGGACGCCCAGGAGCCTGACCTACCCGAAGATGAGACTGTACTTAAAGAACTACATTACAAACGGCATTTGCCGTCTCCTTCATCAGACACGACATAATATGTTAAATAGCACCAAAAGATAACACCTAAAATTTATATAAAAAGTGTAACTTAAAAAGCTTTAGCCATAATCACATAATTAATATGCAAAAATTTCATTAACAGATATACGTCAAAATATTGTTATTCATTTATCAAGAGATTTCGGTTTGTGATAAACAAAGAGTTAAAAAGAATTGGGCAAAGTCATCTCCATATTTCCATTAGGCGAAAATTTTGGACGGATACAAATTAACGTTAACAGATACTACAAATTCAATGCTTATTTGTAAAAAAATAAACTTCGCGTCTCACGAAAAATAATGGAAAGACCAAGATAAATTATAATGAAGTTTATATTTAAATATGTAACCAAATTCAAGATTACACCTCTAGTAAAGGCGTGATGTGGACGATGGCAAAGTATTCCACTCCTTTGCTGTTCTGATTAAGAACGAATAGCAAACTTCTTAGTTGGCAAACTGGGGATGTTTACAATATAAGGCCGGTGACTCACCGTGGGGGGTGTTCTTCCGGTGGTGCAATGGAGATTAGGGAATTATTCCAGCGTAAACTCACTGATATGTATCTTTATACATTATCCACTCGGTGCCAATGTTTAAGACTGCCCCGTCCAGCTACTCACACAACATTCCTATTGATTTCTTTCCTGGTTAATTATTCAGAAAAAATGCAAATTAATATATAAGAGAATATCTAATATATAAAATTCTCTTGTCACAATGTTCGTTCCCATACTCCTCCGAAACGGCTTTACCGATTCTTATGAAATTTTTTGTGCATATTCAGTAGGTCTGAGAATCGGCTACTATCTATTTTTCAAACCTCTAAGTGATCAGGGTTGTCCACATCAAAAAATTTTTTTTTATTTTTTGGGATTTTTTTTTCTATTTTATTTTATTATTGTGTGGCATCAAAAACTACATACAACCCTAAATTTTCACTTTTCTATCACCAACCCCTGCTTTTTAATAGACATTTTAATATTTTTGTCTCGCTCGATATCATCAATTATACATGGCCACGTATCAAACCGCGTGGCTGTAAACTCCAAAAAAAAAATTTTTATTACTTTGTAAGTTATCCCCTCCACGTGTGTACCGGTGTCACCTCTCACCAGTACACAGCACGGAGTGGGGATGACAACGAATTCTTTATCTCTCAAACATTATGCCTTTTGTCACTCCCTCTACATACATATAAATATATTCTCAAGCAACTTTATTATTTATTTATTAATAACTAATGTCATTGAATGTAATTTATTATTAATCTATAATACAAATATGTGTCGGTAAGCGCATCACTCTACAACGCCAGGACCAATTTGGCCAATTTGAGAAAAATTCGAATAATCGCCGGGAAGCCCCTAAAAACAGCGCTTCTCTTTTTCCTATACAAACGTTCTCTAACTAAAATGTAGGGTCAATTTGAACTTTATTGCTATTTCATAAAGTTCATATTAAATTACAAGCTTTCACTGCTGTCTAAGCAATGTAGGTGCGTTCGTAACGCTAAAGAGTCAATTTTAACTTTATTGCAGCTGCTCAAAGTTCAAATTAGATCATTCTTTCAAAAGTGTGCGTATGCGCGTCGGAGGAACTAACGCCGCGTGCCGAAATAAAAACTAATGAAATAATAACATAAATAGTCACAAAATGTAAGAGCTAAAGATCATTACTGCTGATTTTCTATTAGGTCGGCTTCGCGGTATTATTTATTTTGTTTTAGTTTCTTTTTCACGACATCACATCAGTCCAGCACAAACCGCGTTACCGTCTGGCGGACCTAACAGACTTCATTCCGTCAAAAAGATTTGGAATGAGGCAGTTATTGGAAAATGGAACATGGAAAACGGAAAAGGGAAAATGGAAAATGAAAAATTGAAATCTGACATCTGAAATCTAGAAACCAGAAACCAGTAAACCAGTAAACCAGTAAACCAGTAAACCAGTACACCAGTACACCAGTAAACCAGTACACCAGTACACCAGTACACCAGTACACCAGTACACCAGTAAACCAGTAAACCAGTAAACCAGTAACCAGTAAAACCAGAAACCAGTAAACCAGTACACCAGTAAACCAGTAACCAGTAAACCAGTAAACCAGTAAACCAGTTAAACCAGTAAACCAGTAAACCAGTAAACAGTAAACCAGTTAAACCAGTAACCGTAAACCAGTAACCGTAAACCAGTAACCGTAAACCAGTAAACCAGTAAACAGTAAACCAGTAAACCAGTAAACCAGTAAACACAGTAAACCAGTTAAACAGTAAACCAGTAAACCAGTAAACCAGTTAAACCAGTAAACCAGTAAACCAGTACACCAGTAACCAGTAACCAGTACACCAGTACACCAGTAAACCAGTAAACCAGTAAACCGTAAACCAGTAAACCAGTAAACCAGTAAACCAGTGAACCAGTAAACCAAGTAAACCAGTAAACCAGTAACCAGTAAACCAGTGAACCAGTAAACCAGTAAACCAGTAAACCAGTAAACCAGTAAACCAGTAAACCAGTAAACCAGTAAACCAGTAAACCAGTAAACCAGTAAACCAGTAAACCAGTAAACTAGAAACTAGAAACTAAAAACTAGAAACTAGAAACCAGAAACCAGAAACCAGTAACCAGAAACAAACAAACAAAAGTTCATATTAAATAACAAGCTTTCACTACTGTCTAAGCGATGTAGGTGCGTTCGTAACGCTAAAGAGTCAATTTGCACTTTATTACAGCTGCACAAAGTTCAAATTTAATTATTCTATCAAAATGGTGTGCGTATGCGCGTCGGAAGTACGCCGCGAGCCGAAATTAAAAGGAATGAAATAATAACATAAATAGTCACAAAATGTAATAGCTAAAGATCATTCTTACTGATTTTCAATTTGGTCGGCTTCGCGGTATTATTTCTTTTGTTTTAGTTTCGGCGCGCGACATAAAATGCATTCGTTTTTACGACATTACATCAGTCGAGCACAATCCGCGTTACCATCTGGCGGACTTGATAGACTACATTCTGTCAAAAAGATTTGGAATGTGACAGTTATTTGTTCCTAATAAAATAATAATAGTAAATATAATTTATGTACTATAATTATAACTTTGGCCACTCTTCTGGAACACACTAATATTTAAATATTAGTTATTAGATGAATATATAGTGCTGAACCCCACACACCGCCCATAACCAGGGTGACGGTTCAGTCCAGATTTTTTTGCGCTGGCTATAAAATAGGTAAGAACAAAAAACTGCCACATACCAATTTTTTTGACAGAACGAAGTCTGTCGGGTCAGCTAGTTTTATATAAAAAAATGGACAAGCAGCACACCCATTCGCAAGTTTTTGTGATACTAAAATTAGTACATCCTTTTGAAAAAACAAAAGAATTGGCAGAAAGAAAATAATACAATTTCGGTACACATTCCCAATCATGTACAACAATATACGGAGGCGTGTGTTCGCTCGTTTGGAGATAAGACAAATTTATTCTCTTTACAGAAATAGAATCAGTTCACGGATTCATATTTCCATACTGTCACCGCACTCCGCATATAACTCATTACATTACCATCTGCCGGTATAATCATTCATCAAGAGCGAAAAAATAAACAACTTGTGTATGCCAAAGTAAAAGTAAAAGAAAATTAAGTTTCACCACGAAATGATTTATGTTATGTTATTTGGGAAACTTCAATTTGCATGTTTGTAAGAGTTATATGTTTATATCCAGTATTTGTGTTATACATAAGATTTCTCTTAGTTTTCTCTATATGTTTAGTCTACTCCTATTCTGAAAAGATTAGGAGAGAATATCTTTTAAGTATTAAGTCCGCCCTTAACTACCTAGTTTGTGATAACGTGCCTCTTCACGGCTGAAAGTAAGCTGTTAAATCTGAAAACGGTAGGGTCTCTTACTCAATAAAGAAAAGTTTTTACAGCAAATACTAAATACTAAATTAAAATATTCATTGTGAATGTATACCCAAAGCTCTGATAATAAATAGATTTTCTCTTTATATAAACACCTTTTCCCTTTATTTACTAAAAGCCAACGTGGAGGTCATTCATTCAACACGTAATATATTACGTAAGTATAACCTTTACATTTGTATAGATACATACAAAATATCCACGCGAGTTCGCGTAATGAGTCAGAAAAACTCGTAGCATTGACGACGTAACCTTGAATTACATATGACAAGTTAGAACAATGCCCTAATTGGAGTTCAAGACCCTTTGGATTCACAAAAGCGCGTGAATGAACTCACAGCATTAAAAAATATTAAATGGCTTAATAATATAATATAAAATATCTATATAATTTATTTTCATTAATTCTAACCTCTAAATCAAAGCATCATGAGATTTGCGGCTGATTATTTGTAGACTGCAGTATTTCCTTTCTGACGATATTACTATAAAATCTATCACAAGTTATGTGATAACAGACAATCGGTCTTCTCATATGCATCATGTTTATTTAAATTTTTTTCACAATAAAATGACAGGTGGATCTCTTAATGAAAACCGACGAAGTAAGAACTACCGCAGGGCTCGTTAATTGCCAAACACTTTTTTTTGGATGATTCTGCGAAATATTCTTCTTTTCAAGGCTAGTCTAATTAGTGAAATTACTGGGGTAACGAGAATTAATATTGTATATCTCAAAACAAACACTTAATGCACTGCGTAATGTATGTTTATCCTAACCAGCGCCACGGGTAAATTCTTACCATCAAATGGATTCCCGAATCAATATAATAATAAAATAAGTAATAATGATCTTTCTATGTAATAACAGTGATAGTTAGTTAAGTATTATAAAAAACATATAATTTAATATCTATGCACTAGTGAATATCTTGAACAACCTTTCGTTTAATCGATGTGCACCTATGACAAAGATCTTTTTCATGAACCAAGCCGCCGTGGAATTTTATGCGTAATAAATATGAATATATTTTTAATTCATTGGTTAGGAACAAAGACCAGTTTATTGTATACAACACTAGTGGGAGAAAAACAAACATTATCTTATCCAAGGTAGCTGACCCTCGGCGTCTGTGTCATTTTCACGTAATAGACACCGAGAAACAAAATGCCTAAAAGGTTCCATTGTCACCTCGTCATCCTTTGTGTAAGGCATTCGATAGGCAAGGTCACATTGATACTCAGCTAATTTGTCAATATTTGACATTACACGTGTATCGTTTTGCTGCTACACAGAGAAAAACTCCCCTGTTAGTTTTCATTGTAGATTTTTTCTCGTATGTTCTCAAAATATCTAAAATTAATATATATACACCTCATTGACTACCTAAAGACAAAATAATTCTATTAAGTGTAATCCGATTAATTCAATTCTTACAAAATACGCACTTGATATAATGTTGTCGATATCGGTTTGTCTTTATACCTTATGTAGAATGAATGCCAGCATGCCATGGAATTAAAAATGTTTTTCATTATCATAATCTATACAAAAAGCGTCGGCATGTTATAAATTAAAATTTCATATTTTTTAGTAAAAATTTATGAGTACAAACGATTCCATCTTTATTACTGTAGATAACGTCAGGACATTAATGTTGCTAATCAATTAAAATCAATGAGAGCTTCGATGCACTTGGCGAGCGGCGGCCATTTTCATTGGCAATAAAACATTTATATAAATAAATGAATGCAACACTGAATTACTTCTCATGAATAATACAGTTACTAATAATTATCAGTAGATCGGAAATTAAAAGAAAATTTCGCATTATTATTATTTTTTTAGTATTCATAATTGTTTTCGAATACATAAAAGCCTTATGAAAACATTGTAACTTTTATTGTTGTATATCGATGTGTTTCGCGTGATAAGTTTAGATATAAAATAACTGTTTCTAAACCATAAACTTTCGCTTTATTCGAATTTATCGAATTTCGCTTACAAAGTATAAAACAGATGCTGTCCAGAGCATTTCATACAAAAGATGAAACACAAAATTTGATGACAATTTAATAACTTCGCTCTATCTGTTGATATTACGGGACAAACAACAACTATGTATATGTTTACTATAACTGTAACCTTGTTAGAATTATATTTCATTAAACATACCTAAAATAAATTGACAAAGTTTTTTGTAATCTACTTTAATAAAATAATTTCATAGATTATTACGTATACGTTTTTCAGATTAAAGTTAGTATTGTAAAAGTAGTTACATTATATTGAGTTTTCAAATATCTTCAGAAGTACCGTTACGTGCAAAGGTTTTATAATGTAAACATGTATATCTTGTATATGAGTTTATGTTTATATTCAATATACCAATCTCAATTTCCGAACGGCCCCTGTGGCTTGAATATTTCATTGTATCAAAATTCATCTAAGTGTACCAAACGCGGCTGGCTGCGTGTGATATTTAAAGCATCCGGCTCCAACAACGGTTCCCGGTTGGATCCATATATATTTATGTATGGTTTCCATTGACGCAGTTCCATCGGCCGCATCAAAATCAATGTATTCATATCCTTACAAAACAAATCAAAATTCAACTCGTTTGAAGCACGCCTCGTTCTTATATCGTACATGCGTTCAATGCAACACGGAATAATTTGTTTGTTATTCCCATGTTTTACTTTATGCTTTCGTAGATGTAGGTTGAACACAATTTGTGTTAAAACGAGGAACACCTGGGATACTAACTTTCAAAGTCAAATCTCGTTCAAAACTGGTCATACTAATGAGTGAATTCATCAACTTTATCGATCATATATCTTTTTTACGATCAATACATTTTTATTCTGGCAAATGTGATTTCATCAGTGTTTAATCTAGTTTTAGTTATTTCTAAATCTATAAAACTGTTATATTAGAATGCAAGTTACAATGTTGAATGTGTAATAATTGCGGAAATATTAATATAGCAGCAGCGTTTATAGGCGTAAACATTTTATTCGGAAGTAGAAACTATAGTTTTACTACGGAGTGTAATTGCGGTTATACCGGAGTATCTACAAGTAGCAAGAGAAAGTAAATTTAACAATATCAATTCCTCGGTGGACCGCAAGCAGCGTTTTGCAAGCCGTGGCTAATGACGGCCAGTCGGCGAGCATCGACTTTCATTTAGCAACGTCACAGCTACATCTGGTAGCCGCTAGTACACTGTTAATGCCTTGCAAACGAGCTTCGCTGCGATTTCAAACAAACCAGATATTATAATAACTTGTCCCACTAACAGCCGCTCTGTTGAATGTTTGCTATTTATTTTTACTCATAATAAATCTCATTTATAGGTTATGAGTGTATGCTAGAAGCGTCAGCTTGACTGATTTTGATGATTTGTAACAATATAATGGATTCTTGTTAATACTGGTTGTTTACAAAATTTATCACCAATTCGCATTTGGAGAATAGGTTCCGAGTCTCAATAGTGAGAACATTATGAGATGTGTTCAATTATAATTTTGAACATTATTTTCTTCATAATTTTTACTCAATTCAAAGAATAATTATTAGAATGAAAATAAAGTATTTTAATACATAATTAACGCTAAAATTTTGTCACCTTGTTAACGTGGTAATATATGAAACGGTTTGGTTTTCTTTATCCCTCTGAACAATTTAAACATGGCTACATGATCAAAGGCGCATAAAACCGCTCCATAGATAGTGCAGACGTCAAGACCAGACTTCAACACAGTCTGGTTGGAGCGGCATGCGCGATTGCTCGCCTTTCTGCCAGACTCATGCCCGCTTTACACGGGGTTGGTAATTGGCCCATTTATTTCAGCCGAACGAAACATACATCAAGACGGAGACATGCAATGTTTATACAATGCAAACGAATATACTGTTAACCTCAAATGCGAGAATTTAAAAAACCGAAGCCGGAACGGCGAATCTTTTACTTTATAAGATTAGAATGTGCCTGAATGGTCTAGGAGCTGATTTTCATGCTTCGGGGTCATATATTCGATTCTCAGTGAAATTTTTGTTTAAGGTGCTAACATTTACCTTTTATATCTCCTTAACCGGAAGAGCTATAGACTTTTTATTTTTATTTTATCCTGAAAGAGCATCCATTTAGCTCTTCCGGTTTCGAATTTGCAGGCGTTACGGAGTACTTAAGTTAACGCATTAGTCTCTTTTACGCTGATGCAATCAGATAATATAGACTAAAATGTCTAAAATTGTTACTAATAATTATATGGAACGGCTTAACAAGTATCCTGTGGTAGACGTTACTTGCTGATCACAGTTTAAGTTGAACCCGATATTTCGCAAATGCTGAATGAAATGGACCGGTGTTTAGTTGCTTACAGAAGTTACTTTCACTGAGCGTGGGCATACCTTGCATCCACATCAGCCGGCGTACAAAGTATATAATACGCGCAACATTCATACTAGCCGCGCGGAAGTATGTAGGACGCTCGCGTCGGCGGCCCGATAGCTTATCTTATTAGGTTAATAACCGATAGTCGACTATTGGAAATATCATAGCAATCACGACGCTCTTATCACTAAACTTGTTCACATCTTTTCCATAGAGTATTCACTGTTGTAAGTTACAGATGAGTCATTTTACGACAACATGTGCTGACTCCGTGAGTCCGTATTGAATTCAAAACAAGCATACTAGTTTTATATAAAAACTTGATGTGCTGTAAGTTTATAGTTATACGATAGAGTAAAAGTCTTCGGAGGTTTATTATGTATTAAATTATGCGAGGGCAATACCAAACTTTTACGTATTATCGAATAATTCTTATGACAAGCTGTATTGTGACAAAACTATTGCGTTCGCTTTGAAGGGCGCTATACTTAGTCACATCTCAAGGGGACCCGAACGCTTTAGAAGTGTTATTATTGTGGTTACTATAATAAAATATATGGCATCTAACATATTCACCTTATCGAACATCAATAAATATATCTCATATGTCTAAAACGTCAGTTAACATTAAGTGAACTATGCGCTCATTTGTTAACATCCTAAATATAAACTGCTGTTTGTTTTGGCAATATTTATTAGCATCGTATTATTTTCATATTAAGTATTTAAAATGCCTCCGCGGCACGAATACTTGCTGCTTGTCCTGTGACACCCTGGTTCAAACTCAGAGCCAGAATTTTGGATTATGGTAAACAGAACCAAAACCCGCCTGCCTAGCTGTCATTGTATGAGAGGTAGAATATTCCAGACGGGAGAGAATATATCATCATTTTCAGCCAAAATTACCTTGAATCATGTGAAAATAAATTCAAACATTAGCCCATTATCTGTAAATAAAAATTTGATCTTGTAACAATGGGAAATACTGTTTTTCGTCATAAAAGAGTGTTGCAAACAGTTTATCTCCGCGTATTATTGTACGCTTTGCTCTACCTAGTTCTCACGTTAGAGTCAATAATAACTTAATGACTAATGATACTTAATTGAAATTGGCGTTAAATCAGATAAGCCACAAATGTCTTGTAATTGAGCTAGTTTAACAATCGGTTGTTATCTCATATTAAATAAATAGTCTTCTATTGTATTTATGTTATTCACTTTAGAATACGAAGTACTAAATATAGTATGGGTACATTAGTGTAACTTGTTGTACGAATATGTATAAGGTAAAAAACCTTTTGAAGTTAAATAAATTATATTGCTTAATACAAAAAAAGATTGAGTAACATTTTTGTTAGTACGTTAAAAATAATAAATATAACTTAGCTTTGATTAAGAATCGAGACGGAGACTTCGCGTGAAATTAGTAATTTAATTTTCTTTTAAGTGAAAATTTTCTTTGGGAAAGAATTGTTTTGTTAACATTGAGTATAATAAATTCTAAAACATCAAAGAAAGAAAATTACTTATCGGAATTTATAATTGTGCTTGCTTGAAGTAGATGAACACACAATTTTAGTGACGACGCCTTCTTTTTGTTGGTCACAAGCATCACCTATCGCCAAATTGTGTGCTTTGTCCGTCGAAAATTTAAGCCGGTTTAATTATTATTACTTGTCTTTCTTGTTGTATATATTAAAAAAAAAACATTGAATTTCTTGCAACTTCATAGCAACTTAGACTTTTTTTGAGTTAATTCCAGTTCTGCTTTTCATACTTTGACGAAAATTATGGTTTTTAAAACAAATGTGTCATCATTATTCACAATTACATTTTAAACTTACTAGTTATAAATATTAGTTTATTACTTAAATGGTGTCTTTAAATAAAGCTATTTAAAGTTGAATGTTGTAAAATAAGGGTTTATCTTTTCATAAATTATACCTATCCAAAGATATTATCATAAACATGATAGAAATTTATAAAATTTGCAGAGAAAGGCGTTCTGGCAACCGTTGGAGTCGCTCAAGGCGGGACACGACTTGCTACGTTCATGGGTTGACAATAAATTTTCTTACAAACATCTCGAAACTTTGTGATTTGTAGACGTAGAAAGTTAGCTTTATATATTACGAATTTTGTTTAATTTGTGACAGTTACAATAAAAATGTCTGTCGCTTTAAATTACATATTTCTCATCTTATTATCATTATTGTAACGAAAAGAACTAGGCGATAGGATAATTCACTTTTCACTGCTTATTATTCTCCAAACTTGTCAAGAGATATGGGTTAGGCTTTTTAATTGTATAAAAACTTGGAAGTACTTAAACGTCTTATTTTCCATATGGATTTTCCCTTATACCTTGTGAATTTTTAAACTTTGTAAATTTAATTTAACTACCATTGGCATCTACAATCAAACCATATTTTTTTTTTTTTTTATAAAATGTTTTTCAAAATTGCAACATTTTATGCTTGTTGTAATAGCAAACTGCAAATTCTTTCGCACTAGTTTCGCGTTAACAGATGTTTGTAAAAATAACTATCAGTCTCGTGTTGAACAGGCATTGTGAGCAAATCTCCGTCAATCTCACGTCAACCTGAATATGGTTCAAACAGAAGGCCGTCTCGAATACTGTATTATTAGATGTGATGTGGAATAACGATTCTTCAACTATATTCTTTTGTACAAAATATATTATTTTCAACGTCTTCAGTTACCGCTTTCACTTATTGCCAAATGTTATTTGGAATAATAAATATATGTCGCCTTCTCAATTTTTGGAATTTATAACTATACTATGGCAAATAAAGAATAGGGCAAATAAGATTGTAATTCATTTATAATCAATTAATCTCTTGAGATTAATATTTATATGTTAAACTGTACCCAAAATTTTAATGTAGTCCGTTTGCTTATGTTAGACTTGCTATCGAAATCTAACGTAGATCTAATCAATGCCTTGTCTATGGGTTCCCCTACTCCCTAAGTTTGTATCTTAATATATCTAGTTAACCCGCTGATGGAAATATTTTTCTTTTTGTATTTCAACACACGGATGCTTACCACTGGAGGCGTTTTCCGAGGCGAACAGCGGGGCGGCGTTGTAATCTGAAACAAGTTACACGATAATTCTTCAATTCATTTATTATACATCCAAATATTCATAACCAAATAAAATATTTACGTTTATTGGCAATACGTAATAGTAGAAGCAGAATGAGAGTATGAAAATGGGTGGATAAAAATGTGGAGGAAGACCGAAGAAAACAATAATAGGCAAATTAAACAAAAACATTTTGCTACAACATTCCTCCTTGTAAGTATATAAGACAGAAAGATAAGTTTTAATAAGTTTTTAAAGATAACTTTTCAAGAAAAACCAATTTTTTAGGTAAATTCTAAAACCTGCTAAATAAACATAGTGTGTATAATAAAATTATCGGGACTCTCTTAATTATAAAAGTTAGTAGAAACTACAAAAATGGATAAAATGGTAAGTATTTTACATATCTATTTAGGTAGGAATTACCATACATGCAAATAATTAACACGATGACGTATCAGTAACAAAAACCACCATAATGTGTATAGCTACTACATTATGTAGCCGGTTTTGAATTTGTATGAAGTGATGGCATAAAAACGAGCAAAAATTTAACAAAAACTCCTTGGTATAGAAACATAAATAGTGATTTATATTGTTTATATATAAATATGTTATAAATTTTTCATATTTAATTGTAATTTTGAATATCGTAACAGTGGTGAGGTATTTATTAATTTTGATTGGTTCAATGGGTTAGATGACTTCGATTGCGGGCCATGAAACCGAACGAAGGCCGCGGGGTAAACGACTCGCGCGGCTCTTACGCAACCTTACTGTGTTGCTGTACAGTATAACGCGGCGAAACCAGTTCAGCTTGACCTCTACATTCGCTTAGAATGAGCATTTCCCCGGCGCCGGTCCAATGGCTCGCGTTAAAACGACATAATTTAATTAGCTCGAAGCCGAGGATAGGTTGCGTGCTTTCTTTTCTCTGTGAAATTGGAATTCATTTTACTCTTCGTCTACCTACACACTTCTAATACTCATACAGCATTATCGTGAAGTGTGTTACATGAAAAGCATTTTAGTATTCCATTCATGTATGTTATACATTGATAAATAATAATAATATCATACATAGACGGGACGTCAAGGTTTCTTAATTATTGAAATTTATGGTGAGAAGGATGGGATTGGCGTGAATAACGAAAATCATATAATAATATGCAATCTTTTACTGGTGGTAGGTCTCTGTTGCCGGAGAACGTCTGGATGGGTACCACTGCAGCTCCTATTTCAACCGCCAGATAATAGTGTCCAAACATTACTGTGTTCCGGTTTGAAGGGCGCTGTAGCTAGTGTAATTACTGGGGTAACGAGACTTAACAACTTATGCGCAATTAGCAATATAGCGCAATGTGGTGCAGTGTATACCATCTTAATTAGCACCACATTGTCATGGGCAAGCATGTCACTTACCATCAGGTGAACGTCTTGCTCGTCTCGTCGCATAGTAGTATAAAAAAAATCTAGAATAACTTAGTAAAATAATAATAACTATACAATATAATACTTTTTGTTAAAAAAATTATTCGTTTTGTGAGAAAGATGTGCTGTAATGATCTGGAATTAATCGCTCACAAAGGCAGCACATTCTAACTTACACAGTAACTAACGAATCTGACATACTGATCGAGTATTCAGTTGGATTGCCGGCTGCCATATTGTAGTCTACGTCTAAGGCATGCAAATGTCGACGCGTGTGACACACACATTGAAGAGTTACGCACACAGGCCCGGTGCCGGTGTTGCCATCGTGTCTCAATTCAGGTTTGCACGCACACATGCGTACGCTTCACGCGTCGGGTTCGCGGCCTCTTAACATGTAGCTATTCCGTTGGCAACATTCAGCTTTAAAAATATACAGCATTGACAATAACCAAGTCCAATACATAAAATTTATTGCTTTTGATCATACTGATTATTAGACGGACGTTTTAGATCATTATGATAATAATAAATTGTTTATTTCTATAACATATGTTTAACAGTAAGATGTTTAAATGAATGCATTGAAATTAAAAGCATTGGTGAAATTGAATTGAATTCATAACGGCGGGAAACCGTAGATAATGAAGTGTGACCGATGATTTGAAATATTTAACAGACATTAGTTATGGTCGTAAAAAAGCTTCTCAATCGTAATTGTAATGGCGAAAATGTTACGGCGTAATAGTTTTCACAATCAAGCAAATTCCAAACATTTAAACAAATCAATAAATTATTGTTTGATATTTACTAAGTTATAATATTTTGATTAAAAGATTATCTACTCATCACTAATTTATGTTGCGGAAAAAAATTACAAGTATTCAACAAAGAACAGAATTATATATCTCGATTGCTTGCAATTTAAATTAAAGTTATCTCACTTTGGTGCTTAGAATAAAATATCTTGAATAAATAACTGAAAGACGAAACGGCCATTAACAAAAAAAATAACGGTTCTATGAACAGTGCGTTACTTTGATGTGCTATGTATAATTAGTTATAAATTATTTCTACCCTCTAAACTTGCGGATTTTATCTCGATTTCTAGAACCTTCGAAGGATTTCTCGCCCTTGCACAGCCTTATCGTATTTCATTTGGAAATTTTATAGTGAACAAGTTTTTAATGTGCCAGCCTCTTACATTATCTATTTATAGTTAAATTTGCTCTCGTATTACGAACACCTGGTGCTATCATTTTTAACAATTGACATTTAAACTCGTTATCAATATAACTCATCAGTTATTTAGTGCCCTTTCAAGTATGTTAATGAATATCAAAAATGTTTTATTCAACTACTTCGCCTGTGGTATTGTTTCCGATCAGCGGTTTACTTATAAATAGCACGGAAGCAGTCATACAGTTGTTTTTTTTTTACTGCCAACTACTTACAATACAATAACCGACATAAATGCATCAACATCGCTGACTTGTTCATACATTAGTACGTAACGTTACTTTGATATAAATTTTTGTTGATGATTTTGTTTTTCAGATTACAGTAAGAATAACTATAGTGGTACGTAAACATTCCTTTCCGTCTGCACTTAGGCTACTTTAGTTCACGCTCAACGGACGTAGGGGACAGTAAAGCCGGTTATTTACGCGAAAATAAAATTTTATTGCAGCTAGAAACAAAGGAGTCTCAGGCCAAGGCTGTCGGTCCGCAGTCATTCCGCTGTGAAATATACCATGCTTATTACTTTACACGTACAAGTCTCACACCTAAAACCCTATTATATTTAACTACACGTTCTAATCAACGCGTAGACAATACTAAGACAAAGTAAAAAAAATACCAACAATGTATACTCTCGGACACATCTATCGGCCCACCTAGTGTTTAAAGTTTTGACGGTGCCTAGCTAAAAATAAATGTTAGGTGGAGCAATAAGTTTTAATGCAGTTTTAAAGCTGATGTTTTTTTTTAATTTCGGATTCAAGATTGTGAAAAAAAAAAACGAAAATTCGAGTCTGTTCATTGTTTTCAACGACCCAGGGATGGAGAAAACTTTTTTTATTTCGCAAAAGTTGGATTTTTTTATAAATGTTTCCGATTATTGGTTTCATAAAAAGGCTAATCTGAACTTTGAGCCAGTTTTGACTAAAACATATGGATAGTCGGCCTGAAATTGCCGCACAAGCTGTAGCACTTCTGCAGGCCAAATTAATTCAAAATTGAAAAAAAAAATATACATAAGGGTAGACCAATAAATCAGCTTTAAAGCTGCATTAAAACTTATTGCTCCACATAACATTTATTTTTAGCTAGGCACCGTCAAAACTTTAAACACTAGGTGGGCCGATAAATTTGTCCGGGAGTATATAATAATCATGATCAAATGAGCACTCATAAAGCTTGAATGTTACATCGAGTTAAGTAAGCATAAAGTTGTAATAAGTTTCGCGGTTCCATTACTGACCTGACGCAACAGGGAATTTTGCGTCCGGAGTACTATGCCCGAGTGACCGCGCTCCAGCCTTTTTCCATGCGCCCGGTACACTGCAGCGCTGCACTAATGTGCACAATGACGCACACGCACACGAACACGCACGCGGCTCGGCTCTATGTACACCGCGCCTGCGTTCCCCCTTTTATGTAAGCGCTAGGGTTGCCGTGCTTTCCTTCAAACGTTTTCATATTATATATTAAAAATTGTGGCTATTTGTTAATATAATTTTTTTATGCTACTATGCGACGAGACGCGCAAGACGTTCACCCGATGGCAAGTGTTACGTTTGCCCATGACAACGTGGTGCTAGTTGAGATGGTACACACTGCACCACATTGCGCTCATCGTCTTGAGACAAAGTGTTAAGTCTCGATACCCCAGTAATTACACTAGCTACAGCGCCCTTCAAACCGGAACACAGTAATGTTTGCCCACTACTATTTGGCGGTTGAAATAGGAGCTGCGGTGGTACCCATCCAGACGGTCTCCGGCAACAGAGACCTACCACCAGTATCATATATCATTATCATAGTATTATATATAGTAGTATCATACTATCATACTAACAGATAAAAAATTAGAATTGAAACAAAATTGTAGTAAAATTAGCTTCCGCGAAGTAGGACTTAACTCTCTCCATTAGCATCGCTTCAAACTTATACACGGATAAATAAAAATAATATAATTTATCACATTTTGAAAGTCTCGGAAGTTTTATGATCGAAGCGAAAATTATCGGGAATTGAAATGATATGATGATACATTAACATCATGGCACTAGGTTAGTTATTAAACTTGATATACGTATAATTAACAGTAGTAAAATACAAACGGGATTGCAATATGTATAACAATAATTATATAAGTTATTCACAACGTTAGCGTTTAATGGGAGTGAAAGGATTTTCGTGTATCAATTACAGTTTGTAGACTGAGCTAACGCGATTTGTTACGGCCGACGTTGCCAGGTCTCCCGTCGGCCCTAGGTTGACGCGGGCGCCGCCGGGGGTGGCGCCGTGGTGGCAGCGTGGGGGGACGGGAGAGGGGGTTCCTGAATCCTGACCACGCACAACCATCACTGCACGCTTCCCTGACGACTACGGCCTATATTTAGCGATGTATTCCGCCGTACATGCGATATTGAACGGGCTACGTTTCAGACCGACGCTCTATTCTATTTCGTAGGGGCGTAAATGTAAACATTGCGGTTGTAAATTCAACGTTCCGGTATTGTTCGTTTTTAAATGTGCTTTATGGCTTGGAAGGAAGTCTTTTTCCTTGATTAAAACGTGTAGGCGGTGCTTTTTTTTTGTATGGAAACTTTTTTTATTACATAGTATTTTTAATTAAAGCCTCCATTGTGAATTGTAAGATTGAAAAACGTTTTGGAGTGTTAGCAGTTTTTAATTTTTGATTATATTTTGAGATTGATATATACAGAAGTTACAACTCATTTGCACAGTTAATTGCTCGGTTTCCTCTCTTTCATTTGTAGTAACTTGGACTTCAGACATTATTTTATTACACTTAAGACAATGAAAATTTACGTTAAATTCTTTTACTAATAAACTTAACCTTTAATATTCAAACAAAACTAATTTCGAAAACTTTTACATTCTTTAATCGATCGAAACAAAAGTTTCACCACGTTTCTCATTTTATATAAACGTTTTCTTTGAAAATATAAGTGATTCATTCATTCGACCTCGCAGCAATCGTGAAAAGGAAATACCAAAATTCCTAACGGTCCCTCCCTTTAAAAGATGTTAAAGAAAGATAATATAAACAGAAAAAAAAAAACACTATCTGATTCAGATGCGTGAATAAATGATACAGCACGCAAGACAATTTACGATTAAAAACTTCAAAGTGCGTGTAGAGATATGTTCGATTCAAAATTAGACCCGGACATCAATACAAAAATATAAGTGTTTTATAGTTAATAAAATTTTGTAATCAAATCAGAAATTCTATATCAAAGACGATTTGAACATCATTACGACGATATATGTTGAACAAATATCTATTTTACTAGAATCAAGTTATGATGTTTAGCGTGTTTTGGTAATACCCGCCTTTGCGCAATTTATTTTCAGTCTCAAAAGAATATTAAGAGAAAACATTTAAATAAATAGACCCAATGAATATAACGAAGTACCTAAACTTATTCTCATTTGTATAGAGTATTTTCATTAAAATCGCACAGAAAATTTAAGACGTCGTTTATTTGTCGCATTCCGTTATTTCTACGAAATACATTTTTTCTAATATCAATATATTTTTAAAAAGGTTTCAGTGAATTTTCTTGTTACATCTGAAAGAAAAATTGTATGCTTTGTTAAAGTACATAACATAAGTCAACCGACTTTGCTCAAGTGCATTTATCACGTAGTTCTGTATGAAGCTCTTTATATGTAGGGTTTTGCGGTTACCTGAAATGACCGTGGACGTCTAGAAAGTCGAGGTGTTATCGCGCGTGTGGGCGTAGCCACTGACCCCCCTCCCCTACCCCCCCTTTCTCGGGCCAGTCTCCCCTCTAGAACGCCTCTACCTGTGCCTACGACCTAGGCCCTCCGCAGTGAATACGATATTGCATATAAAATGCTTCGAATAATTTTCTGGTTTACAAAACCGTAGGTACGCAAAATTTTTTGAAAAAGCTTATAGTTATAAATAAATAAATTACGAATGTGTCAAAGAATTGACACATATGAATGTGTAATTGTTTGCGGTCACAAGCATATCATTTTGGAAATACCGTCACGATATGCATTACATTTTGGTTTCAATTTTGAAGAAATACGTTGCAATATAAACATAAAAGTAAAATAACAAACTTCAAAATATATTATATTATCAATACGTTTACATTAAAATTCTTAACGTTTCTTGACACCATCATAACTCAAGAGAAAGCCTCTCAAGTTTCACTTAAGCATAGCGAAGGAGAAATTGAGTGCGCGCAACGCATTGGAAAATTCAGAAAAAAAAAATTGTTATGAGAAGGAAAAAAGAACTCACGTAAAACCGCTCGATACCGCACAACGACATCTCGTATAACATAAATCGATAATAGGAAGCCCTCCGACTAGTTCAGCAGTGCGTGCGAGCGACCTAAAACACCCACTACGGCTCGCAATGCGGGCTAAATATACACAATTCAATACTTTCCCAGTTTGCGAGCAAAGGAACTTATGTCTCGACAGCAACGTCCACAATCGCCTGACCAGACGGCACAACCGGTTCCCATCGAAGTCGAAGCGACTTGGAACCGAAACGGTTCGTAATGAAGTCGAAAGTTGTGCGGCGGCGAGAGGGAGGAAGGCCGTTTCGTAACGCGCCCGCCGCGGTAATAACACAGCTAGGTGCATTCTCGTTGCAATTTCGCTCTCGGTCGGGCTGTGTGTTTGTGGCGCGCTGAAGATCAGGGCTAACGATCGGAGCTTCCCTCTCGTTCGCTCGTGCACCGGCGACTACTAGCGCGTCTCGCAAAAGAAATGCAACAACTTTATCTGACAGCGACGCGACTCGACGCCGAGAGGCTTTTGTGCGTTTTCCATGTTTATGATTATAGGAGAGCACGTACAAGGGGTCCTTTGAACGCCGTTGCTGGCTACATAATTCTGCGACGTTTTGTTTTTGTTCCCCGGCCTGTTTGTATTCATCGGAGCTATGTAGCTAGTGAGTACTGTGCGTGCGATATTGCAAGATAACCGCCCGCTTCTGTGCACCGCCGTATTAGCGGAACGCTCCTGGGGGTTAATGAGTAACTGAACAACAACACAGAAACTCCTACCTTATTATACTTTTAAAATTATTTACGAAGAGAAATGAACGAATACAAATAGAAGTGATTAAAGCTATCTAGTTTAACGACACTTTGTTACAAATAAAAATCTTGATGACTTAACAAAAAGAACCCGTAGAAGCAAGTATGCTAGCTAGCCTGTGCGTCCCATTAGAGAGCGTGCACAACGCATCAAACAGCCGGTTAGTAACTAAGATATTATTAGTTTGATGAGCTCAACTGGCGTGAACGCGAAAGTAATTCTCTGCTTCTATAATTAAGAACAGAAGCCTAATATCCGGTCAGTTATTTTCCCTGATTGTACAATAATTTCATTCTTTTGAGTGGTTTACCTTACCTAACTGAAATCTTATACAGTTTAAGTGCTACAACTATAGATGCAAAACGCATAAATAAATTTATAAGTTGAATAAAACAAAATTTCTCGAATTCTTTTTTTTTTTTAAGTTATATGCACATTACTATGTCTTTCTAAGAATATTCAGCAAGTTAACGTGAGAATTTTAACGGACTGTTTACATGAAGTCGGTAGTTTCTCCTAGACATAGATACTAGACATTTGAATATATTTGAAATTTAAATATATTTCGAAATCATATAACAAATACTTCACTTCTGTACTAGCATAAGAGACTTCTTTCTTTACATTGGACTACCATATGATTTTATTTTCTCATAGTGTTAAATGGCAATGACGCTGTGGATGTTGAAAAGTGCTGGCTGAGAATACTCTACTTACATATGTTGATAGCCCAGACACATCAATATTATTATGGCTGCAGATATACGGAATGGTGGTAGTAACTTGCCAGGTGGATTCAAAAGAACCTTACAATCAATTAAACTCCATAGCATGTGGCCCCGGAACGGAACCAGAAACTTCTATGTTACTTGGTAAGCGGTAAGCTGTTGCGCCACCGATGTCAGCAAATATTACCTGTTCATACAATAACACTTTGTTTGATGGAATGAATTGTTTATTTCAATTACGCATAATGATTTTCATAGTGAAATGTACGAAGTCGCTGACTTTTCAATTCATACGTATTTCCCGTTTCGCATCGCAAATAGTAAACATTGCTTTATCAATGACATAAACAAGTTTACCTCATCATTGCTCGTTTATCGTACTAATAAATTTTATTTCACATCGCACTCGAACCAACCGACCTATTGCTGAAGGCCAGCAGTTATTACGAATACTCTACATTGGACGGAGTTCGTTCACCTCCTTATGTAATCAGTCCTATTTGTTTGTGCGGTAGCTAGGTCCAATCCATTACACTTGTGTCTTCAGTATTGCTCGAGCTGATGGTATCGTATATAACGACTAAATTATCGAGCAGCTATTTAGTTATTTATCAGTATCATTACTACGTGATTAATTGCAATTATTTCGTTAACATTCGTCTATAATTTACACTAATTCGTTTAAAGTTTAAATAAATATATTTACATGTTCTAAAATTTTCTATAATTACGAAGCTAAAAAATGATTGAGCAATAAAGTTTTGGAATTGTTATAATACACAAAATTGATGCATCATCACTAAGAGTCTTGCAAATTGAGAACAAAAAACCTCAGGTTGAAACACGCAAATATATGATGATGATAAAACATGTAACCGTTGCCCGATCTTTTCAATTTGATTCTTTCATTACGAGAGCGTTAGGATGATGTAAGAAAAATCCGTTAGACGTGGGGAGTTGGATTATTCGGCCGTATTACGAGGATGGTACGGTTACTATGTTTACTTTCGGGCACGTGCCCTGAGCTGAATGGGCGCAGGCCTTGGCCGTGAACCCGGGGGAACGCACGCGGTACGCACCGCCCGCCCAAACGGCCGGCCGCGCCTCTGCCGCAGCCCCCGGCCCCTTGGCTCTACGGCCCCGCCTGATCAATAGCCCGCTTCCTACTTACACAGTTTCCTGCTTACACGTGGCGCCAGCTTCCCCCAGTCTAGCGCTGTCGACGGCTAAAGCGGACAATTCACAACTAAAACTTTTGGCAGCGCTCCTAGTACGCGCACATTTAGTTCAATTTATCACAACAATAAATCTCGGAAAGATAAGACTTAAACGCTGTATTAGTAAAGAAAAGTACGAAAATTTACAAACGAATTAACACGTTGACTGACATGACACTACTTACGATTCCCGTACAAGAAGCCAATTTTATTCATAAGTTTTTTATTACATGTTCAGTTCCTGTCTAAATAAATTTTCAGTTCATTTAGGCTAACTCTGTTTTTCTTCTCTTCCCAGAGGCCAACTATTCATGTTTATATTTCATTCTACGATTTATGTCAAGAAGATGCGAGGTAACGTCTTCCTGGTTAAAAAAACAACGTATTTGGTGATTTACAGTCCAAAAAAGATGCGTTCGTAACATTTCGATTAAAATAGTTAACGTTATTTATAATACCTAATCAAATCACACATCGAGAAATTCGTGAGACGTTGTTGGGCGGATGTCGACGGAGCAATTCTGTTTCGGGGACAGAATTACAGAACGTGTGGTAGCTAGCTAGCTATGCGTGTTGTTAAACACCATATACCTAAAATAATTTTGCATAGCATATAAGATATACGTTGTCGCGAAATCATTTTATAACGTTTCAGTTTGCAAAACGTCTAATACATGTGCCGCCACAATGACCGGTGCGGTTGGTTATTACGCAAGTAGTAATAAAACATAAATAATCAAACGTCGTCCACGGCGGCATACATTGCCGGCGCATTATTATGACTGATATATTTATTACGACGCACACTTATAAAAAGTAGCAATGTATGCACCGCGCCGCAGCGTTCACGTTATTAAAGTTATTAGTACTTCCGTGGATTACTCGGCGGCGCGGCGCGGCGGCCGGACGGTCGATCAATAGTTTGCTATGTATTGTACTATGACTATCTACTTTTGCAGTAAGATCGAATTTACACGTGTCAACTGCGTTTATAGTAAGCCCCACTCTATTATTTGTACATTTAGTGATATTTGATTAACGTTTCCGTTTACACAGACATCGTTTTCAGTTTACAAAACCATTTAAGTAAAATAGATCACATTGTCTATGATGATAAAATGGCAAATTGGTTATATAAAGAAATTTTAAAATTTTTGTAGCATACTAGCATTACACGTAAAAATTTTGAGTTATAAATGATCTATGTATGTACCATGCTAAGCTTTAAAAAAAAAATTGTGTAACAATTTCAAATTCAAAATGAAATGAGGATCCGTGTCAACATAAAATAAAAAAAACCTATGAATATTAACTTAAATCGCTTCCGTGTATACAATTTGATTGGTTATCATTAAAGTATATCACTGACAAAAACTAGTTCTTGTTAACCAGTTAGTCAACTGATTATATGTGGGTTGAAAATCAGTGTTGAAATTAAATTTTAATATTTACGTTTACACTTTGCTGGAAACAGACGTTTATTGTATTTAATATATTAAAAAAAAACTAAAATCATTTAACCTGTACTACAGTATTTTTTTTTCTTTTAATGATAAAGTTTACATTATCCATTAAACAAATCGAAATTGAGCTGCTCCGAAAAATCCTTATCGTGGTAAAAAATGAGTAGTTGATGAAATAGTCTCGACTGTGCTAATTGTTTTGAGAATTGTGAAGACTATATTTAAAACACACAACAGAAAAATAGACCTTAACTAGTGATAATAAAAAATGGTAGATGTCTTGTTACCATTGAGTAATAAGCAGTAATTTCATGTGACCAGTAACTGATCTCGTATGAATAACACCAGTCAGCTATCATTGCATCCTCTAGTATAGTTACTTGTTTAATCAACGAATTTATGCTGAATCGATATTTATGTCGTAGCAGGGATCTAAGTTTTTCATTGTCCTTTTCAATCAATAGGGTCTTTCAAGGAGATTTCATGAAACCCTTTGACCAATCGAGCTACATTTGTAAGTTAAGGTCTAGCATCACCTTGGCCAATTTTGACATCTGTTGTTGCTGCTCCGTTGGGCAAGTAGGCCGTGCTCGGTTCCCATTGGCAGTTTCGCTGTGCTTGCGCAACTAAAGTCGTACTTAACATTGAGTTACAGTGAAGAAGTTTAAAAACTGTACTATATTGATCGAGTCTTAGTTTTATATACAGTAAATATTTAGAACTCTCTGAATTCTGTATATTAATAACGAAAAAGAAAATGGATGAAGTTTATAATTGTTTATGTTTATATCGTCATGTATATCATTATACAACTAAACGACGTTTTATCTTTTGGTTTGTATAAAAGTTATTACAAAGTTTTATAGGAGCTTGCACAATCGCGTTTATAATGTTGCCTGATGTCTGTACAGGGTTTTGGTTAGTTGTATAGAAATAAAACTCTTAATTCTTAATAAAGAAACTGGTCCCATTCAATGGCGAATCACGAGTTCCCGCTTCTAACGACTGGAGTCGAGCTCGTGTTTATTTCTTATTTCGGTCAACGGCCGCTCGCGGCCCCATTGTGTCCGCTCCATTGACATCGATCTCTGGGGTTAGATTTAACCGTACTAAAATTACACCGTCACAAAACTATAACGACCGTTTATTGACTAACGCGCCTTTTCAAAAATGTGTATCCCGCACGTGTAGAACCGATTCAGGGTTGTTCAATACCGCGACAACAACGCCTCGGTAAAGTTTTGAAGCGCTCCGCAAAAACTGGTTACGGAGCGGTTACCGTAATCATGAGTGGCGGTATGCAAATTTTTTTTTCACAAAAACTGTAGCCGCTTTGAACAAACGAATGTTTTGTTCGCAGCCCACGCACAAGGAGCAACTATAACGCTGTCGCATTTACCTGTTTTTTTTTCTCCGAATATTAAATCATTACATTTTACTAATCTGTCTAATACAAAACTACTTTAATGGGTATATTGACATCGCAATACACACAGTTTATTAATTTTATTGATGTGCTAGTGTAAAAAAGTAAAGATAAATAAGAACATTAGACAACATAAAACATTTTTTCCAAGAATATGGTACACTTTTTATTATTTCTGTAAGTAAAACATATGGGACCGAATGAAACGCTTTTAGTGGTTGTCCTTAATGCATCCCTGAAAACTGTTTATACTGCCTTCTACGACACTCATAGCTAACGTTAGGTAAGTCCTGTAGGGACAACCTAGTTCTATTCAAAAAGTAAGCTGGAAAGAAGTTTTCATGCTTCATTCTTACTTAAAAATTTTCGTTAATTTTCCGTAGTTTCTATTACAAGTTATACATCCTAGGTGGGATAAAAGATTTCGGCTAAAAGATTATTAATAACTATTTCACTTCTGTATTTGTGTATTTGCTATAAATATTTTAAGTTAAATCACGCGGTAGTGTTTGGTCTAGGCGTTCGATCGGAATCGAGCGTGTGTTGACCGCACAATTCACCTTGAGGCCGCACTTCGCTTTGTGTAATCCGGCCGAGAAAAAATACCAGTTTCACGTTGCAGTATTACGGCGACCAGTATACTATTCGAATCGGGCGTGTATTATATTATAGTTTCGAATAAAGCGCGAGGACCGGTCCGCTGTGGGTGAGCAAGTTGTGGAATGCACGGGGACGGACCGAGACGGCGTGATTTGAAAGTGTACTCCAGTGCGTCGGTTATCGACTTCTTTAAGTGGCTTATAATTCGATTCTTATTATATACAATTCGGAACAGCAATAGCGAGATAGTACATAATAAAGAATTCAGATTCAGATTTTAAACTGTTATAAAAAACGCAAGTAAAGTAAGCGAGAAGAATAAAGTCTAGAATGAAAATAAGGAAATTGCTCTGTATAAATACTGCAACAAAACCCAAATTATATTAACAAACAACACTATTACTTAACTTACTATTATAAATGTATAACACAGGAGTAATGTAATTAGATAGGAAATCTATGTAAATAAACTAGGAAATGGTTTTAGTGAATGTAGTAGTATGTAAATTAAAGTGTAAATAGGTCAACAGGAATAGGATATAAGAAATATATAAAGTTTGATTGTTTGGAGTAAATAAATAAAAAATATGCGAACTAGGAAATATGAGAGTGGAGGAATGAACAAGGAAGTCTCTGAATATTATACCAGAGGAAAAAAATTATATCTAATTCATAGAATTATTTGTATAACTTTTATTAAAAATAAATTATATTTTTGCTATAAAACGTTATTTCAGACATTTAAAATGGTATTGTGCTGCTATCGGTTTGTTATTATTTTGTTGACTTTTTAATCACCAGGAAGTAACAGCAGTGTCTTTATATCTTACTTCCGGCGCATTCATTTATTGCTCCTACATAATAAACATCGGAAAAGTTAGCTACTGAATCACTGTTCCTGTTAGGTAATCACATTAGCATCGAATAAAAAAAATATCACACGCGCAACCGGTGACCGGAGTAAAAAATCGGAAATTATGCAGCAGCGAGGAAACAGAAACATGAATAATTTTATCACAAAACTGCTACGTCAACTTGTTTTGTCCTAGAAACATTTACTTCTAGAGCTGAATTGCATACAAATATTATTTAAACAAGATTATTTATTGCAGAATACAAAATGTCGTTTTTAAATAAAGTGTTTTGTATTCGGGATGGAAAATTTTTCTGATGAATCATTCGGTACATTCATATGCCGTAGTGTTTTAATGTCGGTTCGAAGTTGTCGACTTGTTTCATTTGAGGCCGAAACGTATTTTTAAGTCTAGTTACTAGCCACAGTTTTGTTCGGCTAGCCAATTAACTTATGGCTTTGTTTATTGTACTTTTTTCACTGAAGCAAATTTATATGTAGTTTGCGAAAAATATTTATAGTCTATCACAATTAAAGATGATGTATATACGTAAACTGAGGTATTGAGCCGCAAACACGATTTCGTTTAAGCATAAGCAACTTTCGTCGTGGCCGTTATAACAAAGGGCAATTGAAGATTGTCTTGCACAACTCGTAAACGCGTTATATTTTATTGCTAAATCTTCGCACTCGGTAAATTCTCAGGCGTTCTTTCGCCCACCGATACTGAGACCACTCAAAGCATCACGAGACCGCCCACACGGGTGCGGTGCGTAACTCTGTTTGCAACCCGTTGCTCGAAGACCTCGATGTTGGACGGGCAGCCCCGATTCTGGACCCGAAATAACCCGCGCAATGTCCCAGTTTCTGCGTCCCCCGGTCGAGCTGGTCGGCCTGACACGCGACAAATCGGACTGAGGAAAACTGGCGGCTACGGGGAGCTTTCATTCTGTGCATTTTTAACCATCTCACTGTCACAGCCGTAACACTGTTAGAGACATCTATATAATTCAATGTCAACTGAATGCTATCCATAAATTTGTAAATAAATACACCTTCTTTTTTAATTTCTGTTTATAAATATTTTACGTTATTTGTTCTTGAGCAATTTTCTAAGGACAGACCCAAATCAGTCCTATCAAAGTAAGTGATTTAAGTTTCGGGTTAATTTAATTAGGATGGCTCTTGTTTTTTGCTATTCGTTTGAGTTTATTTTCAACTTAAACGAAAAAAGTTTGAAGTTAGATAAGCAAAGAAAATAAAAGTTGTTTGGTTAATTTTGAAGCGTTAAGTGTACTCCGTCCGTTTACTCATCGGATAATTAATCTTGAAAAACTTTATGATTTACTCTTTTGTACGGAACTTTATTAATTACTTCATAAAAAAGTATAAAAAGAATGTTAATAAATTTCAAGTTGGTATTATTAATGAACAATTTTAATTTTATTATGATTATAAAATACTTTGTACCAGGTAATCAAAAACTAATGCAGCACATCATATAATACAGTTTCGCTGTAAAACCATAAGAAAACGGCAAAAACATTTACAAGCATGAAAAAAATACAAGACGGCATAAGCTTTGCTGAAAATCTCGAGTAAATTTTCTTGAATGCAAACCCTTCCGCTGAAAGATGCCGAAAATTCAAAAGGGAACTGCAAAACTGTCTAGCTACATGCCGAGAAACATACAATGATCTGGTCCAGTAAGCAAAGTAAAATTGCATTTCTTTTAAAAGGGAGAAAAGTGTAAGAACCTTAGTCACACAACATATTTTCTAGGAACCTATCTACCGTATACCGGAGAGATATTCCTGCTTAAAACTTCAGTAGTACCAGACAAGATAGATAAAAATGCTGGATTCTTCTTCTTAAAGTGTCTCTCCATTACTGGAAGTTGGCTAACGGGTTTGTTTCATTATGCTTAAGACAGAATTTTGTGTCTTGAGCCATATGGAAATCTTGCTCTTGCACTGGTGATAGTGATTTTCGGCGTTCATTCTCAAAAATTAATAATTATTGTATCTAAAGAGCAGGAATATTGTTTAGGTATAATTACAGATATTTAATCAGCTGTTTATTTTTTTATTGCAAATTTCGATTCTTTACAGCGAAGCGTCCCGAATCCCGGTGCAGAAATGTATCGTATCGGCGCGCGCGCGACTCGGACCCGTTATCTTTAAAAGCGGCTCTACACTGGTTTATAAACGTATGGGTGTTGTATACTGTGGCCAAATATCGGTGACGGGCTGGGTGAACGACCGGAGCCCGCTCGAAGGCACCTGCAATCGCGCCGCCTGTTGACACAACCAACAAACGCCTGACGCCGTGACGCTCCCAAGTGATAATGAATGTCGGTGCAATGTACTTGAGATTTGAAATTTGACTAAAATTAATAACATTTAACATGTTACCCATACTGAGATACAATTTCATGCGAACCAGTTTTCAGATAATCGCATCATTTTTATTTAATTACAATTTCCTAACGGCGTTCCACATTTATAGAACAGGTATTTATAATATTCAACATATATTAAAATAATAACTCATTCTAAACAAAATGACATGTTAGAAATACTCAAAATAACTACAACCTCGTCACAACCGCCCTATTTTTGTATGCACAAAATAAGAGAAACCTTTATGGGGATCTGTAAGGTCAAACAATATTTGATTTTCCACTTAACAATTTTAAAAACCACCAAAGAAAATTAACAAACGAAGCATATTAAATATAATGTGTAGGAATAAATGGAGTGTATACTCAAGCAGTATGTTACAAAATATGTGTTTAATAAATGTGTATTTAAAAAAATATATGAAAAATTTAACCCGCCGAGTTTGTTGTGCTTGCCCTCATCCATGTCCGAAGCATTTCATTTGAATGGGTGTTAGATTCTGATGTGAAATAAGTCAATGTACATTTTTATATTAAATAAAAAAATAAACATAGCGGTATATTTACCACATGACAGTTGTAACAAAACAGGCAGATCCGAATAATTCCTACGACCAACCAAATTTCGCAAGATGCGCACGGAGGCAGTCAGAACACATCATATTAAGGACGATTGACTAACTATAACATTGACATAAGTATAAACTAATATATAAATTTTGTAAACCAGAGGTCGAGGTAAGTAAAAGAGCAGACTGATACAGACGGGACTAATGTCCAGTATTAGCTGAGAAAAAAATAAGAGATCGACAAATGTTATCTATTGGAGACCGATTGCATTCATCCTTTCTCTATAGTCAATTACAATGAAAAATTTAAGTCTGTTTTCAATCATTATTTCTGCTAGCCACCAATTAACATTTTTATTATATATCCTACATAATTATATTAAAACGTGTAATTAAAAACTAAAATTTCATAAGTGAATCGTGAATAACAAATTCTTGTCCGCTAAAAATTCTTGACCTAAAAACTTTGTTATTGATATGGCGCAGTAATGCCGATCTAAAAACCGGCGTGTTCCGAAGTAACCTCACATGCGAGCTTACCGCTGCGTTTGGTTTACATGCAGGCTATTTCCGTACATCTGTAAACTATGGTGTATCCTGCACGGATTGTTTCCGCCGTCAAGGAGCTGATATTTGTTTACATTGGAAATATCTCTATTGGATCTCTGTGTAAGGTCTTTTTATCAGCTTGAGAGGAGCGAATACTTCTGGAAAAGTGCGCTTCTCTATCTAGACTACATCGCCGCATATTTAATAAAAATCGGTATCGTCTGGTATATTGTTAAACACGCCACAATTTTTTTTACGATATATTACTGAGTAAAAACCTCGAAGAAGGATATAGATCAAAATTAGTCGTTAGAGCAAGTTGAAGGAAGTGTAAACTTACAGTTGCAATACTACAACTAAGTTTACTTAATATATTGAGAAATACATAATTTAAAACGTAAATGTTTAGATTGTAATTAAAATTTTGTTGTCGTTATCCTCTATAGTTTTAAGAAATTTAATGTTTTAAATGATTTTTTATATGAAAAAGGGAAACAAAAGTTTGTATTGAGAACCAAAACATTTTTAAGCAAGCTTATCTATAATTTTGTTTTCTTATTTGATTTGCCGAATTTCGATAGAAAATAGGCAAATTAACAATAACTAAGACTGTTTAAGAACACTTTTATTATTCTTAATCGGTTGTCGCTTTCGAACTACGAGAGTTGTGAAACGTTAAACACTGAAACAATAGAACAGGTTTGAGAAACTTGTTCTACAGTTAAATGAAGAAATGGTAGACGGTGAGATGTTAGGAGACATTTGGCGAATATGTGGTGTCCGATTACAGAAGGATGGTAAGATTCTACAGCTGTGTATTTGTTGCGTGGTGTGAAGCTCTCCTGCGTGGGAATCGAGGGCGCGGCCTTGTCCTGCTTTACAAGATTGGCACATTTTTATCTACACTTGAGCTATCGCCGGGCGGACACGAGAAAGTGAGATTAACGAGGTATTAGGAAGGCTGCAGAGATATATATTTGTGTCGCTGCTAGTCGAACTGATTGACTGAGATACTTTCTCTGAAGAGAGAAAGATAAATGTTCGAAGCAAACAAACTTGATTAATTGAAATATTTTAACTCTTAAACCGGTTTAAACACGAAAGACGTATTGCCGGTGTATAAAGTTAATTATTCATGTTATTGGTGCTAAAGTAACTTCTTAATACTTTATCGGAATATTAAGTTTTTTTAAGTAGAAGCAGCATAGACTAATACTAATATAATTCTAATATATTTAACTATTTCCCAATTAAAGACCCGTCAAGATCAGTTAAGCTATTTCACAAATTACCAAAGACAAGCACAAAGAGAGTCCAAATGTTTAATAATTGGTATTTTTGGTATTTTGTATTACATTTATTAAAAGAATTAAGTTTGACTTTTTGAAAAATTAGATTAATAACATGAATTTTATGAACAGACACTAAAATTTAATTTATATGTAAGTTTGCATAAGTTGTAAAACTGCTTTTATGGGATTATCCTCTCTTTAGTTGCCAATTACGACACGTCGTGGATATAGTGCGGTGCAAATTTTTGGTATATGATAATTGATGTATTTGAATATTTAATTAATAAAGATATAGTATGAAATTAGTATATCATAGTTTGAAGCGAGCGTTTTAATAAAATCTGTTAGGTGTTAAGGAAGTTGGAGATATGTGCTTAGTAAGAATTATGCATATTGATAAAAAAAAAATTATGTATGTATTCACGTCCATTTAGTTGTGAAATATACAATACCTAAAAAACAGTATTCTAAAATAGTGATCGTTATAGATATTTATATTGTTTTATTGGTGGTAGGACTTCGAAGACCGTCTAGGAAGATCCTGTTTTGGCCAACAAACAGCATACATTACTGTTTCAGTTTGAAGGGCGTTGTAACTAGTCAAGTTATGGGCAGAGGCATCACTTACCATCATGTGAACGTCCTGCTCGTCTAGTGGATTCGTGAAATTAAAAAATAACTTAATTATACAAGGTAGCCACATTATTGAATAAACTTACTCCTTATCTTTGAGACGGAGGCGAATTACAAAATTGACTGCAGTTACAATTCCACAGATTAAATATATATTCACCGTCAGTATTTATATAATCTAAATAAATACCTACTACAAATCATCCTCATTATATCTTTTAACAAAAAAGTTGTAACGTTTTAATTTTTCTTTTTGTGAAAAGGTATAAAAAAAGTTGTAATTTAATTTTGAAATTAGTTGTATTATCTAGTTTAGCAACACAACTGTGCAAGTTTTTTTTTTTTGATAGTTTTTTAAGAGCATTATCTAAACAAAACTATTCAAATCGGAAACATGTAAACTCAATGAGAAATATAGCATTAATAATTCTAGTTCAGTTTAGTATGAATTATTTAACTAATAAAGACAATACATTTTTTAACAACATTGTACTGATTTTTGCATTGTCAGTTAAGTTATATCATTGAGTAACTCTAAATGATAGTTTGCTTGTAACAACAATGTCGAATGTTTTTCACGTACTTTACAGCAGCGTCGTTATGCTAATGAGAATTAAAAGAACATAGGTGAAAAGGTTCCGGGCGTTAAAAACCAGCTGTACCATGTGTATCTTTATAAGTAAAACATTGTTCCCGGATACCTATTTGCAATCTCTGCTAGACTTTAATGATAGATAATTGAATGTTAAATGCACAGACAAATAATATCCGTTTATCGATAACACAAATCAGCTGTGCACCCGTATACCGGCCGCCAAAACTATGCGGCGTGCGGGCGGCGTGGGGACCGGACCACGCTCCTCTGCTTGCCGACAAACGAATGACACTTTCCAACTTGTCGCTATAAATATGCAACGGACGCTTCGCCAACAAGCAACGCTCTCACTAGCTCTTCCGTCTCCGTCCATCCCGGAACGATACCCACCTAGATATAGTTTGGGCTCAATTTTGACGGCCCGCTCTCGCACTCTGCCAGAAAAACAGTCGGGTTGACGGTCCACGTGTGCACACTGTCTTATTCATCCATCACTGCACATCCGCACCGATTGGCTAGGTTCACGATTTCACTGTCACAGCACGCGGCGAGCCCGATCCGCCGGAGTCACGACACGCACCAGCACGGAACCGCTCTGGAGAGTCGCGGCTGCCGCTGCAGTGAGCGAGGCGGGCGATGCTCCAACGACGCGGAGTGAAACCAGCGAGGGCCGAAAACGCGGCGCGAGGTCGACGCGACCTCCACGCTCGAGAGCGTGAGAGCCGTCGAAGTCGGAACAGTGGCAGTTGAACGGGTGGGAATGCAACGACGTCGCAGTGGGAGCTGTACAGACGACGCGCGTGACTCGCCGCCGCCGACTGACGGGGCGCGCCGCGACGAGCCCGGCTTCACCACCACACGCGCACTCGCGCACACTCGCACCGCGCCGCGCCCCGCACCACTCCGCACCGCACCGCGCCGACACCCAGCGACTCGCCGCCCGCCGGACGGACGACGTACAGATCCGCTCATATTTTAAAATTTCATTTCCAATTTGAATTTAAAATATCCAGTCCGTCGAAACAGAGCGAGCTGATTCGCCCTATCTGAATATTTACCAAAATAAGTGTTATGCCGCCGCAGTCCTCGGATTAGTAACGCACTGAATGACAAGCGCGTGTAGAGAGATCGAGAGCGCATGCGCTACACACACTAACTCATTACATCCAGACAAAATTGTTTTACGTTAAACACTCAAGTCAAAATGTATACACTTAACATTTTCATCTTACAATAATATTTCCATTTGTTAAAAAGGTTTACATAAAGACATAAAGACGTCTGTATAGCGAATTTAAAATTTATGTAACGACAGAAGAGTACGTCGCTTCAGAATAACACCAAAAACGTTATGGTAGAGTTCGCCGCGTTAAGGCAGTGTAAGGTTATCGGAATGTTTAGGCGCATTGCTTTAAATTGCGCAAATAGATGTTCCAATGAACTCGTTTAATAATAGCGGGCGTAGTGAGGGCGTCACGGCGTGTACTAGGCGCGTAGTCTCGTCGCGCCGCTCGACTCCGATGCAAGCCACGCTCAAGGTTGTTGAAACGTGTACACTGTCGTCACGCACCGCGATCGCTTAAGTCTCGATACTCTTGAATGAGATGATTTCATCGCATTAATAACTTTCGAATCGTGTAAAACCTTAGCCTTCCATCACAAACCCTTTATTACCAGTACCAGGTGGTAGGTCTCTGTTGCCGGAGAGCGTCTGGATGGGTACCACCGCAGCTCCTATTTCAACCGACAAATAGTAGTGTGCAAACATTACTGTGTTCCGGTTTGAAGGGCGCTGTAGCTAGTGTAATTACTGGGGTAACGAGACTTAAAACCTTATGTCTCAAGGCGACGAGCGCAATGTGGTACAGTGTGTACCATCTTAACTAGCACGTTGTCATGGGCAAGCGTATCACTTACCATCAGGTGAACGTCTTGCTCGTCTCGTCGCATAGTAGTATATAAAAAAAAATATTATAATATATACCCTGTTGACTTTATTTCTCCTAATTGCAGGTTTCTCTTGACGGATATAATGGCACTTACGTTACCGCAATGCTTTTCTGCCACCAAGCAAATAGTATGCAAATATTTCTGAGCTGAAACAAAAGCAGTTTGAAGGACGTTGTAGTTAGCGAAATTACCGCAGTTACGAAATGTCCGTATGTATCGTGGTAACGAGAATAATTATAGTATTGTGTAAAAATTCTAATTACCGTCATTTTTTTCCGAACAGATGTTTTACCAGGTGATCATAGTACCTGTGTCTTCGTCTAAAATAACAATTACTTTTTTAAGCAAATGAAAAAATTATTAAATGTACAAGAATTGAATGCCAATAAAAAATAAGCATAGGCAAACGTCTGCATCAACTTCTAAATAACTCAGTAGTCGAATTATTATTAATTGATGAATAAAAGGACCTTTTTTAATTCGAAGCTAATTATTATTACTTTATAACCAAGCATTACAATGAAACTTTTTATGGAGAGATCCTTTAAGGTTTTTGTATGCTGAAGAAAGTTTATCTTAAAATTTGTTTAAAAAAATTTAAAGAAGGAAATCGCAACCATTATAAACTTGGAATAGATTGATTTTGTTTCTATGAAAATATTGATTACAAAAGATATTACTCTTTTAATAAACAATAGTTTAATTTTTGGGAAAAACTCACTCCTGCTTATCTCACAGATTGCGACTATAATTAAAAAATAAAAGTGTCGAATTAATTACGTTTTTGCAACTCGCTTCATAAATTTAACTTTATAGCGGAGACATTGTACAGTTTTAGGATATATTGAAATCACAAATAGCGTTGCTTCTGTGAGACAGTTTGTAACGTTTACACAAGGACGCGATTGTTCGACGGAGGTGGTCGCCCGGGATGCCAATCTTGACTTCCGCCGGCGCCCGGAGCATTGCCAGAAACACTCAACGAATGGAAAAAGTCAAACGCGCACTAATGTAAGGATTTCGTAAATGGCTTTTATTTCACCAACTCTCATTCTCAGCAAATTCTAAAAAACTTTGTAATAAAGTTTCGAAAATAATTCGGGCACTTACGTATTTTGAGGCTTGTAAGAGGATTGTCGGCTCATTTAATATCAAAACAAACCACGTCTCCGGTTGAAATTTGCCGAGACGGTAATGTTTCGCAAGTGGCCAAAACATGTGTTTTGAGATAAAAATAAGAAAAATAAATGGACAAATTAACCTTCAGGGCTCTTGACGTTGAAGTGCGCGTATTATTCAGTTTTATAATATAATATCGACGGACATTCATTAAACTATTTACAAGATGTTTAGTATTCTAATCAGTTCAGTTTCTTTTACCTTTCTTTAGAATATCTCTTAGATTTATTGATCGGAAAATAGAATCTCTACCATTCCGTGTTATTATGATAATAGGAGTATGTGTAGAATTGAATAAAAATTAATAATTCTTGGAACAGAAACAAGTATATTCTTATTCATGCTCGATAGAATTACTTTAGACCAAAAAATTTCGAACAAATCGATAGTTTAAAGCTACAAAGCAAAAGAATCAGTCTTTACACAATACAGACAAATCTATTCAATTGTAAGAAAATTAACTACGTGTTTCAAATTACATCCGTTGAGCCTGAAGCCTGGGTGCCATATTTCTACTATTAAACAGTACTCTGTATAAATGTAATTTAGGAGTACTGCTGCCATATCTGGGCAGGTGCTGCCAATTACCAACTGGCAGTCCTGGACTCGGTGGAGAGGCGTGCTATGAGAATAGTCGGTGACCAAGAGCTTCTGGATGCAAAACTCGATAGCTTGGGTCACCGTCGTAGAGTAGCTAGTCTCTCGGTGTTCTATCGAATGCACTTTGGAGAGTGTGCTCAAGAACTGCATGATCTGATACCGCCCTCGCCCTTTTATCACCGGACGTACAGACACACCGCAGGCATTCATCCCTTCGTTGTCGATCTCCCGCGCATTAGGACTAAGCGTTTCGCTTCGTCCTTCATAATGCGTACAGCGAGGGAGTGGAACAGTCTGCCGGCGTCAGTGTTTCCGTCCAGGTATGATGTGGGGGTCTTCAAGAAAAGAGTGAATAGGCTTCTTCTAGACTAGTGCGCTTTACCACCTAGATTACATCGCCGCTTACCATCAGGCGGGATCGTAGTCAAGCACTAGTCTATCATAAATAAAAAAAAAAAAAAAAAAAAAAATAATTCTGTCTCGGATTCACGGCCGCTGTAGCTACTGAAATTACTAAACGGAATGTAGTGCTGAGTAAATATCATCGAAAGCTCTGTTCCGTTTTCACCTGTTTGGATTTAAAAATTTTCAACAATGCTTATAAGCGAATTCTGTACTGATTATATTTATATTTGTAAATAATTTTTACACAAATAAGGCAGTAAATTAACTTAAAACACAAACTCACAGCGGGGTACGGGCGGGACGGGATCGATCGCAAAAAGCCCGCCTGCTGACGAGTTAAACTCAGCATATAAAGCAAGAAATAATTACAGAACTTTTTGTTCGAATTGGTATGGACCACTGATGGTGCACGATATTATCGACTGTCCGATTTGATCGTTCAATGTTTCTTATTGTATAAAAACGTTTCACATGAACAACTATATTAAAACAATCAAAGGAATACAACCAATAACATAAAATCTATTTCGTGCTTAACATTGTATTTAAAAATATTAACGGTAATTTTTTTATTTCCGGAAGATGAAGTCATCTACAAAAGGTACAATAAGTGGTTGATATTTTCTTTTCGTTTCACCATTCAATACTTGGACTTCCAGCAGACCTTTCCTATTGAAGCGTAGTAGCATTTTGCGGATACAGCTTTGTGTACGATACCGACTATAGCAAAGTACCCTCGATCCGCGTGAACACGTTCTATGCCGGACAATACAACATAAACGGACACTCACTTATGTTAGTAGTCAAAGAAACATTTTCGCATTCTGTTTGTATGTAAAAGTTGCAACAAACAGTCATAACACTCCGCGCAAATAACCTATTATTTTGCACTTGCCTGCGCGCCCAATGTAATAGTGAATTTTCACACGACTTTGTTGATCTTAAATATGGCAGCGGCTCCGAATGTTCAATTTGTATCTTCTATAGCTTTTTTTTATATTTTTTCTACAGTCTTTGCAAGGGTTTTAACCTATTTCATGAAATAAGTAATAAGAAAACGATAATATTTGATGCATCTTTCATTGGTAAAGCAACTTTAAGTTAATTTTTCAAACATCTGCATGTATAAAATGAGAAGGTATGAATTATTTGAGAATCTTGACATCTAAAACTTTGGGTCCGATCACCCCAAAAACGTCGTATATATAAACAAACGCATATGTATTTTAATAGAAACTTTTTTTTTTATAAAAATATAGCTTTAAACATTTCAATTTAGTTTAACAGATATTCCGGCGATATGGAGTAAAATACTGAAGGTCTCCGTTGCCAGAGACCTACTGAGTTTGGCATTTTTCTCACCAAACATTAGTGTGTAAACATTGATGTATTTCTGTTTGAAGCGGACTGTAGATAATAAAATTACTAGAGTAACTAAACTTAACGTTTGATGTCTCAAGGTGATGAACAAAATGTCTCACTTTGAACATCCTTACTAGATCTACATTGCTGTAGGTAATATTTATCAGCAAGTGAAAGTCACTAAGTTATTTAAAAAAATAAACATACAACGGCAGATGTGTCTACGGTGTTTTGAAAATTATACAATAATAATTATAAACACTGTTCAGATAGTATTTTCGTTGATTTTTCTTTGCAAATCATTGATGAATATTTTTTTTATTTCTGACGCGAATAAACTGTTATTCGGTAACGACGAGTCACGGCGACGTGTTGCTGTTTAATAACATTTTTATGTAAATGCATCCGCCTAAACAACACCGATCGATGCCTGCTAATGTATCTCGTATTTATATGAAAAAACAATTAACCTCAGACTGTTACACGACACCGAAAACCTCAACCGATTTAGAATATCGTGGCACCGGTGTCAATGTCCGAACGCAGGATGCACGGCAGTTTTGATATTTATTAAATATCATTAACTACCTTTTTGGGGCTGACTTATTATTATTGCATATCAAGTTTGCCCGATATGTGTAATAATTAAAACCAGATTTGGTATCGCTGTAATTGTAAATTATACAACGATATTAAAAGGACAAATCCAATATTACTTTGTGGTAAAGTTAACGCAGATTAATATGACAGAATTTTTATTTTAAGTTGTCAAAGACGATATTTGAAATATCAACATCGTATGGAAAAATGGGTGTTTTATGTGAGGGTGTAACCTGAAAGGAAACAGAATATTATACATTTCCTTTTACAGGAGCGACAAATTTGTTTATTTATCTGAATAAAATATCTAGACCGGTTGTTGCTGTAGTTTGCGTAATTAATGATGATATAGAATTTTTTATTATATACGAAGTAGTTTTACTAACAAGAGTGGAAATCTATATAATAATAATAACACATATACAAAGACAAAATTTGGCGTGTAGAAAATTTATGGAAAGCAGGCATACCCAGATTAGGCTCACTTGATGGCAAGTAATTTACCTTAGCCTACAGTACAAGCGCATTGCTGAGCCTGTAGAAACTTTATCATACTCTTCTAGAAGCACCCCATTCTGTAGCTCCTTTGGAAATCTTCGGCAGCTAGTTCATTCCATAATTTAATGGTTCTTGAAAAAAAAATCTCTCGAAGCGGAGCGCATGTGATCTTGGGGTTCTACAGCATGAAGAATGAATTGTGTGTCGATGACGGACTGCGATGGTACAATGTGGCCGTGAGCATTATATTAAATAATTCTCCAGAACACATCTCAGCATATGCTATAACTTTATGAAATCTTTAAACGTTTCAGTGGCATTTATATTTTTTGTGGTCGAGGTCTGCAATTAACACCTGCGGGGGTCGCGGCGGCCTTGCGAGTCCCTCGGCGCCTTTCCTGCCCACGCGCCGCCCACGCGCCTCACTCCCGAACTCGACTGTTGCGCGCGGATAAATCAATTATTGCACAAATAAAAACGTAACCACCTCCGCTATTGTAATTATGAAGGTGTTTGATTTATGTTTCATTATTTATTTTACGGCTGAGCAAAAAAATTGCTAATCACGATCCCTCGCCTCCATGATAAATTTAAACTGTAGAATTTATAAACGTGTACAATTTCGGTGAGAGTAGATATTTAATAAATCGTATAATTGAGTGGTTACATATTTTTAATAGTAAAAACTTAGGCATAATTTTTGTCTTTTGAGTAGTTATCATTCTATTCAATGTGAAAAAATCATGGTTTGAGGTTGTCATCTCATATAACGAGATGGAGCATCTCGATAGCAAGTTAAATAACAATATTACTAGTTACAGTAATATAACCATGTAATACTGCTACTAAAAACGTTTCAAAAGGAAATACTATAAAGTTTTAACACTTAGCTATAGAAATAAGTGCGCCGACTATAATTTTTTTCTGTTTGTAAGTTTTCGAGGAAGTTTCATGTTTAATGATATATACTAATGTCTTGAGAATGAAGAAGTTTTTTTTTATGAAAAATAGAACAGCACACTTAGGGGGAACTCGGAATCATTAGTAGTCAAGTAGTAAATAAGTTTCGAAATTCACAGACAAGTATTGTACATTGTTCACTATTAATTAAATATATTATCTCGATGTAATTAATTGACGATATAGAGCAAAAGCGAAAACGAATCAATATGGTTGTTTAATTAAAACTTAAGTTTTAAATTACTAAAAGGTACAGTTGCGAATGTGATCATTCTGTAGCTCTGAAATAGGTGCTCTCTCTGACAGGATTACACGTAATTCAGATATGTATGTGCACAGGAGTTAATTCCGTGTGCGGTAATTGAAATGGCTGCAGTGGTAAATGCGTCGCGCTAGACTATCGACCGCGCGGGCGCAAGTAGGATTTCCTTTTTAGACCATACCTACTCGTCCGTCATTGGGTCAGTGTGCGATCGCCGCCAGGGCAAAACCGTTTCCTACAACACCATACAATTCATTAGCTAGATGGTCACATCGAAAGTCATGTTATGAATCAGTACGAGTTCATTCCCGTTACATTTAAATTATTGCCAACAATTACATATATGTAAACATGTTTCCAGTGCTTATGATCGATCAAGTGCCAGAGGTCGTGTCGTCATCATGGAGTACCTCCAGATTTTTTTGTAATTGTTTAAAGGCCGATCTACGCAGACTGAGCGCAGTCTTAAAGTCTCCTCGTATGATTGGTATTGGATTTAATTTTATTCTTCATCGATAGTTATCTTATTAATTGAAATAATGATATTTTTATATTTTAATAGCCCCGAGAATCATAACCGAATTCGAAGAAAAACTCTGTCATCAACCAAACTGCACAACATATTACTTCAGGATCAAATTGAGGACCTTCGTGTTACAAGGCAAGTGGTTACCCGCTGCGCCACCGAAGCGGTAATGCAGGACGCCGGTATAAAGAAAGTTTTAATTGGATTTATTAATGTCATGATTAAAATGAAATAGTTGTAAAGATACAGTACTCAATAACTTCGACGCCACAGCATGTAGCAGTGTAGCGGCTACATAAGCGCTACAATGTGCAATGTATTTGATAAAATACAATGTAAATGTCTACAAAAACTTGCGAAGAAGCCTCTATTGCCCATTAAATAGAATCATTAGAATATAACTACCACTAAATGAGATGGTGCGAAATTTTTGTGCACGCTTTTAAGGTAATATTTTCAACAAAACATAAACAATATCACAGGTGAAATAAAGGTTGACGTCTCCACTGTAATTATTTCATATTGTAAACTTATTTAATCACTGTAATTACTTGTGTATATGTTAGTATATTAATATCCAGTACAGATAATTAAACGTGAAGCGGTTAACTATAGCAGTCGCTTCAATAAGTTAAAACAAAGTTCCGCGAGCGCGACCTAGAGAGGTGAACAAACGGCCGATATAATGGAGTTCAACCCAAATTTTTGACCTGATTCGATATAAAAACCCGCCGTAGTGGGCTAACGACCGCATTGACGTAAGTTCAGATAGACAAATAAAAGAAGCGCGGAATGCAACCCAGCTCTTAAGGCTTTCTTTCGTCGGGCCGATTGTTTAATCGGTTATTTCGGCTTCTTAACGGGAACGGGACCGCTAAGGGTCGGTAGACTGGTTAAACAACCACGCCGGCACCGTACTATCGAGTTCTAATTTTTTGTCGTAACGATTCCGATCGTAATAAAAGTTTATATTTAAAGCTACGGCGCGTTTTGATTTAATCAAATTGTTAATAAACTTAGTTTAGTAGAGCCAGAGGTCACTGTTGCGTTATGAAATATAATATTCAGGTTTTTGGGTTAATTTTATGACTATGCCCTCGTGCTAACATTGATGGTGTTAAATATGGTGAAAAATATTATGGTATGCATTGATAATTTATTATTGGTTGTGGGTGAAACTAAGGGACATATTTTTACGACTAATTTCAAAAAGTTACTCAACGTTTATGTTATAAATCAACATTTTCAAATGATAATCTATCACGTGACCTTACCGGCCGTAATCTAGGTCGTCTATCGGCGTATTGACATATGCCTAAAAGCCATGGCTCCATGCCAAATATCTCAAATTCACAAGGCACCTAACAACCACACTTCATACATCCAATTATAAATAAAACTCCAAGGATTGCCTTCTATGTATTTAGATCAAGGATGGTTCGTACAATTTGCAATGTAGAGTCTAAGAATGGTAAGTAATCAGAGACTAATGAATTATGAATAAGAACACCTTCATATTGTTCCATTTATTAAACTGTTAAGGTTAACATTCTTTGTATAAATTTTATTTGCATAAATATTGCACTCTATCACTCACTGTCCTTACGTTTATAGAACAGCTATATACATTTTGCAGCTAAAGGTCATAACTTATTTTGAATTACTTTATGTATAGTCCAAGTAAATAACACAGATATTTAGTGGAAGAATGTATAGAAAATATTCACACGTTAGTTCTGTCTATGAAACTTAGTTAATCTATTTCCGAATAACGAAACTTTTCTTATTCAAACCTAATTCCATTACACAGGTAATGGTAATTATGTTTTTAATAAAAGGTTAGTTTTTCATTGGAAATATACACTACAATTAAATTTCAATCACATACTCAACGTAACAATAAGCAATGTTTCAGCTCGGCGAATACCAAACGGAACGGGCTTAATGGGCTTGACCGAAGAACAATGTTTAAATAGCTACATATAATTGTTTGTGTCCCAAATGGGACCTGGCTGCCGTTTGTGCATTGTAGACTAACTTTAATTATATGGCGAAGCAAAGGGCCCGCCCGATGCCGCCAAGGAGCGTGCACTTACTCGTAATTTATACGGCGCTATTGCAAACCCCCCGTCTTTATCTGATATGCTGTTTTTATAGCATCTATTAATCGTTATAATAAAGAAATAAGAAACAAAACAATTATTTACCTGTTGTTTATTATAAAACCTATTGAAAACTTAAGGTATTACTTAAAAATATGATTTTTAAGCGGTCAAAGTAGTGGTTAATAAATCATAAGAGTTAGTTGATGATAGGTTGATTTTAAATTCTGAATAAAATATATATATTTTAATCATGAATAGATAAAGAAAGGACTGGGTTCGCAGAAAATGTATATTGTTGATTCAAGACATGTAAAAAATAATATAGGAGCCACTTAGGTACGTATAATACATGTACATGAACTGTTACAATTAACTTTTTAGGTAAATAATTTATTGCAAACAGACTACTTTCATTTTTTTACATTCGAGTAGCGTTTATATTATTAAAAAGTACACTAAATTATCTGTTTTTTTAATTAATTGTATTGTGGACATGTTTGTATCGTTATATTAATAATTATGTATTGATCAAATATAAAAGTTCAACTATAACATAATTTTCCAGAAGTATGCACAGAAATTTTATATTGTTTATTTATAACTGTAATTTAAGGAGCTTCCGGTGAAAAAAAGCCTTGGAAGGAAACCGACATATTCCTAGGACATTGATTTCGTTTTCACGAATATTTGATATATATATTTATTTAATTGAAATGGTGGAGGTGGTGATAAAGATGACTACTACCTCCAATAAATAAGTTAACGCAGTGTGAAAAGCGTAATATATTGCCAATTTGATGAAATCTTACAATGGAAGGGTAAAAACGTACAAATTGAAAAGTCGCTTAAGATTTTAGGAGAGCAATCACTTTCCGAGAATCGTCATGATATCCGAAAAGAAAACATATTTCACGATATTCTTTGCTCCGAGCTGGTTATTGCGCCGTAAAAGTTATTCGGAGAGCTAATAATGGACCGACTAAAGCAAGTTATATTGAAAGTGCAAGCAGTCTACGAAATTCATTCCTTCCACTTGCGACTGGGCCACTGCACATGCATGGAGACATTGCGAGAATGTAGTTAATAACACTTTGCAAATTAAACTTAATATGTTCTTTAGTCTATAGGAAATGGAGTCCATTATCCATCGGCGGCTATGACGAAACAAGCTGTTGACTCGGTATCTTACGACCACTATTTATAGAAGGACTAGTAGCAAAACCTGTGGAGCAGGATAGTGGACATAATGAGTGAGGCGAACTTGGATTATTGCCACAAGTATCCAGCGTGAGTGACGGCTAACGACACTTATCTGGTTACCTGACGAACGAGCACAAAAGAAAATATTTTAAAATTTTATTTTTAAGACATCAACTCTAATTTATTTCCCTCGCCTGCACTCTTTTATCTAAAGTGTAATTCCGCCAGATATAATTCAATGACATTGTTTTTTATGCATCTACGTACATATTAAATTTACGAGAATAAAAAATTGCTTTGTTTGTTTAACCTACATTTGCGTCTCTTTTGTGAAATTCTCTCAAACAACATTGAGAAGCTTTTAAACGATGTATAAATAGAAAAATGCGCGCAGTGTTCGATTTCAGTTTATGTAACATCATTATTAACTTAGTAATATGAAATATACATTATTGGATACTGTTTTAAAATGTTTTAATGGCAATCCTCAACAAATTACTTTTTATTGAAATATCTAAAGGCGATGAAAAAGCTGATAGTTTTTTTTAATACAAAAGGTTAGAAAAATGTCATGATATTATGAAAATTATGTAATATAAATGAATAAATATCGTTTGTTTATCACTGCGACACTAAATCATTTTACTTTTATATTGAGATACGTGCATGTATAATTTTAGTTACAAACTCTCGTATCGTTTTTCGTGACACTTGTGTTGTCAAATTAATTAATGAAATGTCCCAAAACTTCTTTTAAACGAAATTCCTGTGTCCGAGAAGACTTGAAAATAATATGATTTTTGTATTACGCTTCCACAAAAACATGAACAACAAGCAAAGATTCATCCTACAAGCGTATTTTAACGTCAAATTAACTATCAAGTCGTAAGTTCGATTCTTCATTACTACGTATAAATTAATTTTGTAATCTTAAGTGCAGACTTTAATGTGGTATGGTTTATACTTTATCGCTTTATATCTCAACATATAGAGGTGGTATAGGTCTGTGAAGTTATCTTCCGAAGGAGTAATTTTATAAGATTGGTAAGAGCTCTCTTCTTTGCATGTTGAAACTGTGCCGCTAATTGCAATTTCTAAGTGCCAATAAAAACGCAATCAATATAGGGTAAATACAGTCTCGTTTATAACCGATAATTCCCAGTAAAATTATTCCACTTACCTGATATTCCATTAGTAGTAAATTAAAAGTGGATGATTGTGAAAATGGACCAGTCTGTTTTGCGAGAACGATTTGATTTTACGTATGGGGAAGGAAATTGACTCAACAAGTTTCGATAATGTGACCTTATATTATGTTTTAGGCATTATGTATGTGTAAACCACAAGAGCTACCAGGTATATGGCAACGAAATGACTCTTAAGGGTGTGATGTATGTGAGCGGATTCATAACTGACCTGCAACAATATGTGAACCTAGTTTCGTTTCGGCGAATCGATACAGTATTAGCATAATGGTGAGTATACACTCAAGGCGAGTTTCTGGGATGTCAGCGACCGCATTATATTTTCATTTTACTGGTTATCAAGCTCATTATTTAGTATACTTTTATTCGAAGACCACTAGAATAAAAAAATAAACTAGAATTATTTATTTTTTTTAAATTATGATTAGTTGTAGGAGCTATCTAGTTCCGCTACGTTTGCCAGTAATATTTCATAAACGTCAAACATATTAAAATAAAGCAAAATTTCAATGTTATTTTCATTTCATTAATCTAAAAACATTACAGCGAAGGTTCAGTAATGAACGATAATGTGGGTGTAATATTTCAGCACGGAGAAACCGGAACGATGTGTGATCTATGTTCGATGCGAGGTCATGCGCCCGCGCGTTTCTCCAAGGCTAGGCCGACGCATTATATAGATCAACAAAGTTAGAAAACGGCATATAACGTAACTATTATTCTTTATAGCCCCTTATATCTATCCTTTAGTGATAGTTTATAACACTTTATAATATACTTTCACATATTGCCTTAATGAACATTTTAAGGTCCGGCGAAGAGCAATTAACATGTTTCTTCGAATACTCATCATTACCGAGTAAAAGTTCTTTTATGGTTTCGTTCTTATAACATTTGCTTTAAAATGTCTAATCCAATTCGTACTTACATTCCTCCAGCGATAATGATATCTTCAGATTGTTGGGGATATTAAAAACAGAGGAATTATTTGAGTAATATAGCAAAGGTGCGATTCTTTTACGTAAAACGTCTGTGACGTGCGATTTTATTTTATTAAAACCGGGGAAGCCCCATATTACAGTGCAGGACATATAGTTTAAGTAAACATCCTGCATCATTACGTTTAAAAAAATTAAAGCAAATATTCAAAGATCTGCAATTCGAAGAATCCATTTAAGTGTTGGTATAATCACTGTCAATACTTCTATGATCATTTTTAAATTTAGTCCTACCGTTTTAATCTCTCGAGATTTTTGAGAAATGAAAGTATTTTTAAAGTTTCGCAAAGATTCAATGGTGAATCAAATTTCTTATATTTCAAGAAGTAAAGTGTAAGTTTTTAAAGAGGAATTGTAATTCAAGTATAATAGTAGACTGTTTCCATATGGTATATTAATATATTTGTATTTCAATAGACACCATTATAGGTAGGGTGTGTTATAGCAGTTGCAGTATATGAATAAGTGTCGGTACATAGATAACACAGTGCCCGTTTTAAATGCTTCGGACATGTGATGTTTGGGTGCGACGGGCAGGGACGATACGGGCGACTGCGGCAATTGCGACATCCGACGCGCCGTCTGCCACGCCAATTTGCGCCTGCGCACCAAATCGTCACGGCTGCACCCAGCCTGAGAAAATAGCAACCGTCCGCACTTAAAACTCAATGACATCACCTTATTGTCTCTCTTGAAGATCACACGTAGGAGTGGAATGTATATGAAGCGAGGAAAGCTATTTAAAATTTCGGCGTTTAAAACTCATGGCGATGCGTGACGGTGCTCTGTAATTTCGAAGTCAATTAAGTGAATCATTTCAAATAGAGTTAGAGCAAGCAAGGCCGGTCATCGACTCCGACACTTTGTAAGGGCCACCATCATTAGCTCCGCTCCGGCGACGTGAATTATGTACGAGCCCGCGCCGCACCACACACCACCGCTGTAATTGATGACGAGCCCCGACATTGAGGCATTAGCTCATATGTGTTTGTACGGCCTCGTTATCGGTCATCAAATACGTGCATTATATTTTTTAAATTCGAATATTATTTGCTTAACTCGATAACGTGACATGGAAATATAAAACTGAATGACGCAATGACTTTGTTTATGCCTAAAAGGCTTTGTAGGAGTTTATTTTGAAAAGTTTTCCGTATGTTTTAGCTTGTTGTACTGTTTGTCCTTTATTGGTTATGTAAATCATATAATGGAACAGTAAATTATTAGGTTAATATTTTAAATTGAACTTATTTAGCTATCATAATCATTTCCGTCTACAACAGTAGGCTACTGTTTGAAAAACCCTTTAATCGTTTTCCATTACTATCGGTCCGACAGCTTCTGCATCCAATGATTCCCTGCGATCTTCACTAGAACGTCGGTTCACACTAAGTACTCCCAGATTTTTTTAAAAAGTAACAAATTACCATTTAAATGATGTTATCTTTAACCGTCTTTCGTTTGAATTTTCGAGCTAGATTTAGATAGTTTAACAAATGGGTTATCACTATTACGTTTAAACTTTAATTATTTGATTTTACTTTAGGAAAAGTAAATTCTTGTAGTGGTAGTGAATAAGTAGTGACCTTATACAAAGTTATAATGAAGTTTGCTTTTCTTTTTGTTAAATAGTTCTAAATATAGAGCAAGTTATTGTTATTATGTTACAAAACGACGGAATATTTAATCTTTCCAAAGTCCTTTATAACGAATATAATTATAGAAGAATTAGTTTTCAGATAACAAAATTTGTACTAATGAACTGATTCATCAACACGCAACGTCTTCCATTAATTTAAACACTGTAAAACGGGAGATCTGCGATAAACAATACGGTTTCTAATTTTATGTAATTTAAAAGTGTGTTTTTGTTTACGTTTTCACTTTCGGTAAAAACTATAGACTAGTCGTTGCAGTGTAGTAACAGAATCTATAGACGCTGTAGCGTGTAGTTTCGTCGTCGTTCAGACATGTCGCTTGAATGAAGCACATTCTCTTCGCAATACTTCCGCCAGTGCACACACTGAACACCAAATGCTATTCGACACGTGTTTCGCATCTCAAGCCAGACCATACCTACGCCCGTGATGCTCATTATTTCCGTTACAATCGTTGGATGGGTCGTTGTATTGAATTTCACAATAAGATTTCGTGGGACCCAATTTATATATTATATTACATTTCCTTATTTCTTGAAACGCTTTTCGGCGATTTGAATTGAAATAAGAATATTTTAATAGATCAATCGAATACTAAAGTCTCTTACAAAAAATATGTATGTGTTTTAAATAAATTAGTATTAGTAATTATTTATGCGGATTCTTAAATGTTTCTCGCTAGTTTACGATCGGTACCAAAATTATTTTATTGATCGTAATAAACTGATAAACATAATTGATTTTTCTATATATGTAGCAGGAAAGGTTTATAATTTAACATGATTAATTAAACATTTGCTTTTAATTATCTATATTCTGTCTCTTGCTTTTAGAATTTATCTTGGAAATAAGGAACCGTTACGCGCTTTCATTAATTAATACCATTCGCTGGTGACAGGCGACAAAATCTTTGACTTTGTAAGCCGTTTTTGGAGAAGGATAAAAAACAATTAAACAATCTTATATTCAATTTATAATTGAATACTGCGTACAAGTTGAATTAATGTACTTATGATTATATACTTGCAAATATATAATCACAATTTGAATTTGAGCCAACCTATTTCTTTCAGTTTTACAACAGAGAAATTTGAATGTGATTCTTCTCAACTTTAATAGCCAGTTATTTTATATATGAATAAATCTCGTATTTAAACTATCGATAAACGTCACTCGCACATCCGATGCCGAGATTCGAATACTATGGAGACCTTATATGCTGACAATGTTATCAACAGGGCCTATCGCAGTGGTCGCGAGCCATAGCAGCGATGGAATGAAAAAGCTATAAAACGTGCGTCGTAAATGAGAGATGGGGGTAGGCAGATTTTTGATTTATGGTGCATCAATATTCGCGACGTCAACTGTCAGATTAACCAGATACCTCCCGCATACCCGATATCCTCTTAAACATGTCCTGTGCTGTTAAAACCCGCAGGTGGCAGCCTCTCGAGCTAAGCTAATAATGTCTCGTCCACCTCGGCCTTTTTAAATATATCTTACTTTTTGTTATTATTGCATTTTATTATCAATGAAAACCCTCGACAGGTCAATCATCATGTTAAACTATCAGGCTATATGTACATAAGAAATTAAAAATTCCGTTTCCGGTTGTCATCTTAAATAACAAGAGGGCGCCTCTCGGTGGTATGTTGGATGAACTATTTTATAAAGACGTTAATATTTAATACTGTATCTAAAGTTATTTATAAAAGAGTTGTATATTTTCAAAAGCAACATTTTACCGATGAATTCTTATTTATGTTTCAATCTTTTATGTCAACGGCAGTAAGGTGGTAACATTTAAATTACAAACATTTAAATGATGTAAAAAAAAAACGTACTCACATTTTATTATATTTGAAACAATGGAGCTTCACCGCGCCATGCAATGTGTGCTCGAATCAAAATTGCCGTTTCCCCGTCAGTCAATGTACCTTCGAGTAATAAAATCCTCGCGAGCGCTGATGCATGTGCTATTCTGCATCCTGTTGAATATATTTAGAGACCATGATTTCTTATATTTCCGCGAATGTTACACATTTATTAAAACTCGATTTAACGGATTTTATCGCGTTTATTATTTGTTTAATTATTCCCGACGTTTCGACCGCTTTGCAGCAGTCATGGTCACGGGAGGACTAAGATGACAGACGTCCAAATGTCCCAGCTATCACATGGTACCCACAACTTTTTAATTATTAATAATGGTCCGATCTACGCAGAAAGAGCTCACTGTATCTTGAAGTCTTCTAGTGGTTCGCCTGGGATTTGGTTTAATTTTATTGATAATAGGATCCCAGGCAGGTGGTATTACCCAACCATCTTCTCTATTAAAATTAGGATGTTTTTTAATTTCAATAGCCTCGCGAATCATCCTTGGCAGGAATCGGTGTTCTTTGGCGAGGATTTGAGGTTCATCGAATCTGATGTAATGGTTGGGATGATCCAAAACATGGTCACAGATTGCAGACTTCTTAGTGCGCTGATGTTTCAAGTCAGCTATATGTTCCTTCACGCGGGTCTTCACTGATCTCTTTGTTTGACCTATATAAGAGAGACCACATTCACAATCTAACTTGTATACTCCTGCATCTTGTAGTAGTACAGTAGTAGTAGTACAAGATGCAGGAGTATACAAGTTAGATTGTGAATGTGGTCTCTCTTATATAGGTCAAACAAAGAGATCAGTGAAGACCCGCGTGAAGGAACATATAGCTGACTTGAAACATCAGCGCACTAAGAAGTCTGCAATCTGTGACCATGTTTTGGATCATCCCAACCATTACATCAGATTCGATGAACCTCAAATCCTCGCCAAAGAACACCGATTCCTGCCAAGGATGATTCGCGAGGCTATTGAAATTAAAAAACATCCTAATTTTAATAGAGAAGATGGTTGTGTAATACCACCTGCCTGGGATCCTATTATCAATAAAATTAAATCAAATCCCAGGCGAACCACTAGAAGACTTCAAGATACAGTGAGCTCTTTCTGCGTAGATCGGACCATTAATAATAATTAAAAAGTTGTGGGTACCATGTGATAGCTGGGACATTTGGACGTCTGTCATCTTAGTCCTCCCGTGACCATGACTGCTGCAAAGCGGTCGAAACGTCGGGAATAATTAAACAAATAATAAACGCGATAAAATCCGTTAAATCGAGTTTTAATAAATATTTAGAGACCACTTAAACTTTGCATTTTAACGAACTACCTACGTTGTGTGTATAGATAACATTAATATTTACTCTATACATAATAAACCAATCACCAATCGTAATATGTGTAAATTTTTGGCAATTGTCAAAAAATTTATTACGATTTTTCAAATCGTCTGTTGTCGGACATCATCTAGGTCTTCTACAGTCAGCCCTATGGTCTAGGTCTAGGAAGAATAGGGCTAAGCTAAGCCCTGCTTGCCGTAGAAGGCGAATGAAACAGTCTCCGGGTTGCTGAGCCTTGTGCGTGGGGGCTCCCATAGCTAGATAAACGAACCCTAGGAGAACGGCAAATGCAATGTGGTCTTTCATTTGCCATGGCATAGCGAGGGTACTACGCAGTGCTTTACTCTCGGGCCGTGCTTAGCCAGAATGCAGAAGAGCACTGGTGTGTTTCGTAGTACCGGAAAAAACATAACTAGTATACATAAAGATGTTACTGTTGTTTTCGGTTCGTTTTTGTAGGGTTGCTATTAATTTGTCTCATTCCCAGTTTGCCAGGTTTCAAACTCAGTCATTTATACAAAATAGACAAAAATTTACTTTCTTCTTCCGCTTCCAAATATTCGACTGTCAGAGAAGTAACTCAGCAGCAATATTTTGTTCAGCTTCTAGTTCTTGTTAAGACAACATAGTAGTGGAACAACTTGTCAGCGACAGTGTACCTATGTTTTCAAGAGAAGAGTGAATAGGCTATTAATATGTTAGTGCTTTGTACCACCGCACCACCATATGACAACAGGTGGGAATCGTAGTTAAACACTAACAAAAAAAAATGTTTTTGATCAAAGTATTTCCATATGTTACATTATCATGTAATGGTTGTAAAACATAAATAGCATTACCTTTTCCTACATGAGTTGCATTGCACCAGCGGGATACGTGGACGCGGCTAATTCAATCGCATTAAAACCTCTTTACGTGAGCTACATAACGATTCGTTACCGCCGTCACACAAAAGTGTAAAAGCGAACCGTCCGTCTCGCACATACGTCTTTTTGTTACATTACTTATTTATAGCCTATTTACAGCGTAAAACACTTGAATGGCAAAGTCGGAGAGAACTATATCGAATACCACGTCTCAACCTTTAATTTATTGTCCTACGTAATTGTTAGTGTTTTTGTATAACCTAGAAAACATGTAAAACCTCTGTGGCTATGATGAACACAAATTTATTCTAGACAGTTGAAAAAAAAGGAACAAATCAACTATTAAATCGTTTAGTTCCGACAAAGGCTGGAAATAACATGCGGTTAAACGCACTGTGACTTTGTTGACGTGAGATACAACAAGAATTTGTTTTTTATAATACTGTAATTAAACTAACATTTACTATCGTGAGTGGTAAGTAATCTTTATTTCATTTCTCTGTTTTATCAGGACACTCAAGTAATTTTTAATTATCTAGATAAGATTTCGTAATTTACTTGTACTAGTAAAAATTGTCACTAATTTTTTTTATTCAATGTTAGGAAATAATACAAACATAGTTAAAAATTTAACCACCATTGTATCTCAAAATTTCTCATACCATCTACTAACCTGGTTAACATATTTAACACGAATCCTGCATGGACTGATTTAAATTTTCAGGTGAACAAATACATTGTAAACATTGGTTTATTTTGATTTTCAGAGAAAAGGGGATATTTTCCTTGTCTTTTATTTGAATGCACGAAGCCAATACGCCGCTCATCGCCTGATGGAATGTGACAGTAATGAACTGTTAATTTTACTTATGTCGGCGCTAACAGGTGAAATAAGTTTTCCAAACGTATTTTTTTATCAATACAATTCTCGATGATTATACGGACATATACAAGTGATATTGACTTAGACTTGAAATTACCGTTACCTACAATTACTTATAAACATCTTGAAATAGATTACTTTTATAAATGTGAGAACTAAAGCAGTATTACATACTTCGATATCGTTGTTATTCATATTCTAAGTAGACAATGTTTGATATTACTATATTTATATGTCTGCTTACGTTTTTTATAGACAAACATTACCATTTTTTTAATGGCTTTTTTTGTTAATTAATACAAAAATCCAATTAACACTTTGAAATATCTAAAAGAAGTTATATAACATTTCTATACGAGTATATAAGTTAGGTAACTAAATCAATCAATGACGTGTACAACTATGATTTACATATAAAATATATATTTTTTTAACTTTCTTGATATCACAACCTTTTTTATACTTTAATATCGTAGCATGAAATGAAGGTGTATCATCAGATAATAGTGTCTTGTCGTCTCTTAAAAGTCAATACAGCTAAGGATCACAAGTTAAATCTATTTGCCGAATGCAAACATTTCGGGGGAACATTTGCCGATGACAAAACGAACATTTGAATTAAACTGTAGTACCTAACCTTATTTTGACCGCCGTTTATTACTTGTATTTACTGCACTGCTGGGATGTATTTGTTAAAAAAAATATATACGTAGTGAATACTAATTAATGTAATGGCCTATTACGCTAATTACTTGAAATTTGATTAAAATATATAATGTATTAAACAAAATTAAAATACGCCTTAATTTAACTTTTTGTAAAGCTAAATTTAATTCTGTTCCAGTTAATTTTGCTAGAATTGTCTCCTTTTGTTGAAAAACACGTGTAATTAAGCAATTATAAAGAGATAAACCAATTTACTAAAGAGTCGGCCCAATTTCGTGGAATGGATATTCTGTGGTACAAAAAACGTATACTTTCGTAATTGTACAATGGAGATTGGATAATTTGTTTTACGTTACAGGCCAGAGATTTAATTTAGTGGATATCCTAAACAAAGACAAATGAATGGAAAACTATTTTAACTATCTATTCTCCAACTAGAAAGAGTGAGTCAATTGTCTAAAAATACGGTCTCTGTGTTTATTACTTTGTTTCATTATTTCGATTGGTTACTTTTTTATTTATATTAAAAATCCGTGTAGTTTAGTTTTTACCATGGAAGTAATAAGTATTACGTACAACGTTTAATATTTTTAATAATATTTTTAATACGTTTAATATATACGTTTAAATATTTATAATTTAATTTACGGAAGACGTCTTCGTTGTGACTACTCACCATTGTTAATTCGTTTACTTACGATCTACAGGCGTGTTTGTAGACAATTTAACATCAGAAATCGTCGTTTCTATTAGCATTAAGGCTTTCATATAGTCGGTGACCAAGTTGTTAGATAATTTTAATGGCCGTTTTGTTATTTATACGACAATAAGATCTATTACCGTTATCACTGTTCGAGTAATTGTTGCTAGTCTTACGTCAAACGGACGCTACTTAAGTATTTTATAGATAGAAGTAAAATCTTGGATTCATACATTCATTGTCTAATTTAAAACGTACTACGTATTTTTATAAGGACAGTACTTGTGGTAAATTATGGTCGGTAATCCTGTTGACGTTTTACCAAAAACGTTTATGAGAGATTATGTAGGAATTGCAAGTTTAAATTCCGTCTTTGGCCTTTTATCATGAGACTATAAAGGTAGTCATCATTTTATCCATATTCACGTATTAACATGTGATATGAGTGTGTCAAGGGTCTAATTCTAGGCTAGTACATTTATATAATCTTTGATTACATAAGGAAGAATCGCGATGAGCCGCTTATCTGTACAATTTAAAATTAAAGGTCTAATATATAAAAAAACATTGAAATGATCTAAAAGGTCATGTCGGATCCAGTTCCAGTTTTCCATCGTAATTATTTCCGTTGAGCCCGTAAATCAATTTCACCCTACACATTGTAAACTCGATCGTTCAGTGTCAACAAAAGTCGGCGAGTATCACTGGGAGCCGGCGCAATCGGTGCGGGCCGCGTGCCGCCTCGTTTTCGGGAGGTCATTGTTCGCGGGGTGACGTCACCGGTGACCTTGACGCCTCTGCGTCGGCCCCCATCACCTCCCTCCACTCCAACCCGCAGAAACGAGCACGCGTGAAAAATGTCGCCATCCAACGCGCAAATCGACTAACGCGCATACAGATCGCACTTCACGACAGTGTTTTTTTGCTTTTTTGACTGTTTTTCTCATAATCATAAATATGAGCGTCATTACATAATGATAGTCTCTTTTACTAGATTAAATACAATGTAGAACTCTTTCTATATTATGAGAGAGTCAACGCATGTGGAGTAATACTATTAGTTCTCCAACTAGAGTCCTTTATGAGTTTCTAATGTTGGTCCTGGAGGGCAAACTTTGTAGAGAACGGAAGAAATGGTTTGACGATATAAAGGAGTAGACTCGGTTTTTATAATATAAAAACCGTGAGTTAAAAAGAATAGTTGAATACACTACTGCTAAATTAGGGTATGAAGAGCCACCATGTGTTGATGATAAGATAGATCATATTGAATTAATCCAGATATGTAAAAGTGTATTTCTAAAGTTTTAAATCCAGGGTCACGAACATGTATTTATTACACTTATCAACTATTAGTATATTATCCTATTTTACCAATTGTTGCATTTACAGACTTAGTTTTGTTCACTCTATCAGCTTATTTATAAGTTTCTAATTTTACGGCAGCACTTTGTGGAAGTTAACAGGCGTGAATAACATAATAATTAAGACGGATCTGTTTTTTTGGCTTTTTGCTGCTTTATTATATTAGTCTAGCCTGTTTTATTGCAGTTTGTGTGAGATTATAAATAAGTTTATATTAAGTAATTAGAGTTATATAAACGTAAATGACTTTACTAGTACGTTAATAAATCACGATAACTTTATAGTGTAAGTTTATCTTTAACGTGCTAGTAATTTTTTGTGTCATCGACACCTTATCTTACTCGATCAGAATACTTTGGCTCTTTTACTGCCTGAATACAGTTAATTTGTTATGGTGGTAGTAAATATTGAAGACGGTAATAAGGCGGGTTAGAAAAAACCGTTACCATCCACTAGCCTTGACTAGAACAAGAGACATCTATGTTGTATGTCAAGCGTTTGCGCTGTGGAGGTACTTGGAAAATAAAATGTTTTAATAATATTTCCAGTACGAATGATGACCTAAAAACTTCCAAAAATATAAATTCTTAAGGTGACTTTGGATGACGATATTTCTAAATAGTTTATGTTTATTTTTAACAAAATTTTGTCTGCGAGAGCGTTCGAGAAATCTGCATGTATAATAACAATACAAAATTCTTGACAAATTTAATTAACCTATTTTTTATACACAGACCGTAGTTTCTAGATCAACTTATATAAAAAAGAAATTAGCCGAGATATCTGAAATTTTCTATCCCCGCTGCTCACAACAAGTCAACAAACATAAAAATCCTGATTATTTACGTAATTATGTACTAAAATAAATATAATTTTGACTTATAACATAGTTAAATTTAAAACTGTACAGAAAACATTTCTGTATTTGATAATTTACTTTTGCTTATCATTCATTTGATAAGGTAATATTTAAACATATTTGGTATCACGCAATTATTAAGTGTTGATAAAAAAAACCTGCAAAACAAAAAGAATGACTGTGAGAACTTACGTCTGAAAAGGTCTAAGAATTAATTCTGGTATGATTAGTTAGCAATTAAGTAAGTAAAGTGCGAGTGAATCGACCCGATGACATTCGCCGCCCTTGCGGCGTCCCTGCTAACAACGCGCTCCGCCGCACAGTATGAGAACACACAGCTGCACAACCCGACAGTGAATTATATATATTTAATTTGTCAACAACAAGAAATCTTACTTCCACAAGTTCAGCTATTAATTCTTTAACAAACAATGTAAAGAGTTGGGATTTGTCTTATGATAAACGGTACGCCAGCTGATATGTGGTGTAAAGAAAATTAGTAGCAAGTTGGTCGGTACTTTTAAAACTTATAAAAATTTATTGCAGTTTTCTGATTTGTTTCAATTAAGGCTCCTAGAACTTGAGATTTTTTTTTTAAAAACGTAGAAATATTTTATTTCTGCATTTAGTATAGGTAGCAGTACTAAAGCATAGCGTTAGAGAAGTCGCGGTAGTATTCTAAGGCCTCTCGCAGAGGCATTTCCTAACGCTGAGAACGATCACTGAGAAGGTGTCATCGAAAAACAAAATCTCCGAATAACCCTGACTTCCCCTAGAAGGTATATAAGTTATAAATAAATAAATATTACTTATTAAAGCTGCTGCATTATACTGTGACTAGACTAATGCGTGGCAATATAAAAATGTCATTGATTCATTATTTCATTAGTGAAACCTACATTCAAATTGCGTATGCCATTGACTCTTACGATTGTGAATAGCATATAATACATTTTTATTTAGTTGATGATTTGTTACTCTTTTTATTGTACGAAGCAACGAAACGAGCAGACGTTCATTTGAAGGTAAGTAAGGCCTGTAACAATGTGGCGTCAAAAATAGGTGCGTATTTATGTAGATGCTTTCCGACATCAACGTGACTTAAAACTTATCTTTTTAATTCATAGACGGATTAATGAAAAAGTTTAATATCTTGGTGTATGTATGTTTTATACACAACTGAATGCTCTTGCTCTCATATGACAGGTGGAATACAGCAATACTGTTATGGCGGCAGATTTACATTATGACGGTGGTAGCTATCCAGGTGGGTGCTAAAAACGCTACCACCATCCAAATTCCACAACAAGTTGCAGGCAAGCAAGTTAATCACAACAAAAAAATTTCAAAAAGTCCAGAACATTTTATAAAATTATTGATGGATGTTCATAATTTCTAATAAATAATCACATGCTTTTGGAATACGGGCTTCATCCAATTGTAAGTTGAAAAAAGCCTTAAAAATTTATAAAAAACAAGCGTCGCACATTAATGACTAAGACCTGGGAGACTCCCAACTTAGTTGCTAACTTATCTAGATACGTGTTAACTTTTTCCGTATGAATGAGAAGTTGAAGTCATTCTACAGAGAGTCGATACCGTTATCTGGTCGTGTAGTCAGATAAATCTTCAAATAAGTCTAACTGATTATAAAGAGGACATTTCTATTAAAATTTCGTTTCGTGAGTTTTTCTTGTTTATTTCTTATGGAGTCCTAGTTTTTTTTACAGATCATGATATTACAACAGATGTAAAATTTAAGTAGTCACTAAATCATTTCCGTATATTCTATTGAAAAATGATTTTCAAGTTAACAGTACCACGCCATAAAATAATCTTGAATTATCTAAATTGAAAAACTTAGATTTTTGACTTTAACGTCTGGCAAACTGAATATTCGGTTTTAGATCTTCTTATACTGTAATATGTAGTAAAACATAGAATTCCTAAATAAGTAATTTTGATAGTATAACTGTTTCTTTCATGAATTGAACATGAGAAATTATGTAATTGTTATTTTTAAAAAGCGCAACGCACTGTGCATGTACGAACAGAATCCTATTAAAATGGTGCATGTGCAAGTTAATCCTTCTTTACCTAATGGCTTTAAGAAGCCTGGAAATAGGCACCGCATTTACAGCACGGAACAAGTAGGAGATCATCTATTACAATACAATATACGAAATTTTCTTAGAGTTAAACTTATTGAAACAACTGATATTGAAAAGCCGAAGAGATAATATAATCAGTACTTAATGAAGTTTTAACTTTAGATAATTTATTTCTCGGATTTATTTATTATGAAAAGGATATCCTTAGAAGACTTATTCGTATGAAAGAGGAAGTATGCGCGCAAGTTCGTTATTATTGCGATATTTATTGGTGCGATTTTTCAAAACCAGTAAACTCTTGGTAAAGTGACTCGTTTCAATTTGCCCTGCACAACTGGTTCTTTAACAGGTCTTAAATTTTTTTAAAAAACAGTTTAGTGTTTCGGTTTGGTCGCGACTGCGGTCGGGAACCGAATGCATGTAATATTGAATGTCGAACCAAATTCATGATCTTTCCGGAGACTCTCAAAACTTAAATGTTCATGCAAATAGCTAACGGAATTTTTTTTATAATATTTTTTCCATTTCTGGCATTTTAAAATATGATTAAGACATATAAGTTTGTTTAAAAACTAAAAGATTACTTCTTTTTTTAGACCTACTTATAACATTGATTCGAATTTGCTGTAGAGAAAATCTCAGATAAAATAAATAACTCTATAACTGTTGAACCAATAAAAACCTGATTGATTTAAATGTCGAAATGAAAATAATTGTTTTCTAGCAAAAAACAGTGTTGTGAAAATGAAATAGCTGCTAGATGTAAGATAAGAAAACTCACTGACCATTTATCAAGGTGAATCCGTCGGAAGCTGTAGTTGCGATCGTCAGAATAACACTGTACCTGGAACAACAATTGTCATTTAAAAGGCAACAATCAAGGGTATCGAGAAGCTACGTCAACAAGTTTTGCCAAAATTTTTAATGCTTATTAAATATTTTTATTTCATTTTCGCTTTACAAAAATTTGGTAATCATTTCAATAAAAAAGTAAAACGTTAAAGTACAAAAACTATATTGAGGAGAACCATCATTAATCTAATTAATAATTCTCTAAATAACAAGACAATAATTTAAAGTGATAGTTAACAAAGCTATGAAAAAGGGTTTAGCAATAATAATTACTGCGAAATTATAAGTATTATAAAATTTTTAAACAGATTTACAGAGCCTCAGAAAACGGCGAAGGCTTACAATTTTTTTTAATAGCAGGAACGTGTTCGCACAGTAGCAAGACAAAAACTTTGCACGCTACTAGCACGAAATTCGCGTTCCTTTAACTATTTAACATACCGCATCGTTTTTTTTAGCCGTTTCTCATGTAACAAAGTTAAAGTAATTATTTTGCAACTCCGTTGGACTTTGATCTACTTCTCGTATTACTAAAGCTGATGTCAAAACGGAATGATTGCCATGGCCTACCGGAGTCAGTGTCCGTCCTGATATGATGAAGAAATTCTTAAAGTAGTGAAAATGCTTCTTGTGAACTAATGCTAAGTCAAAGACTAATTCACCGCTTATCATCCGGTAGGAACCGCTGGTTTATTTATAATATTTAAAAAGAAGACAAGACTATTGCCACAAATTATTTATAGTTATTTTTACTTACAGAAATATTATAAACGCTAACAGTTTAATAATCGATTTTAAGGATGAAGAAAGTATAACGTAATCGAATTATTTTTGTCGAATCGCAGTAATAACGAGCAGAATAATTTTACAGTAATGCCAACCGTGTGGAGCGCTTGAACGCCGCGGGCGGGGCGGCCGCCATGTTGGGAGCATTTTAACAACTTTAAGCATCGTTTGATTGATAAGCCAATTAGTTACGAACTTTATAATCCACTTATTACTTAACTGCCAATAATAAGTCGCCATTGTTGCTCACTTCCAAAAAGGAAATGCTAATTTTGTTTGCATGAAAATAATTTAATAAAAGATTTTCTATTACTAACCTATAAATAATTTGGCGATATCAATTTTGAAAATTAAGAACCACATGATGATGACGATACATTTATGTCATAAAATATTAATAAATATATACGGAGCAATTACATAAAAAAATTATATTGACGCTCTGTAGAAATACTCGTAATATTTACACAAGCTTGTTAAATATTATGTAAATATATATATCATAATTCCAATTTTTTTTTAATGCCGTCATTAACCGCGCTGGACCTTCTTGCAGATGGTAGAGTTAAAGTACACACGTGTTTACGTTATATAGTTCAAGGTTAGGCCTAATAAGGCGTGCGGACTTAAAATAATCGTAAGTCATAGATGATATTAGATAGGGTTGAGTGATAAAAAAAGGTATGGAGAGCAGATGACGCAGGATCTGGTATTACCATCGTGTTCAAAAAATATTCCCTGGCATTTGAGTTTTCAATATTAGTTTTATATGTTCAATAATGTTTAACATTACATTATTAATTTGCATTTTTTTGCACTTTTTTGAATAAATGCTCATAAGTTTTTTTTTAATAATTACGTATGACAACGAACATCGTTGGTTCGAAAGATTGTTTATCATAATGGGAGATTAGTTTGGGAGCAAAATTCAGGATCTTACCCTATGCAAATATTGATTACCAATATATAGACTACTCTAAAAAACGAAAACAGTTCAGCTATTATAATTAGTAATCCAATAGTTTGAGGTCAGGTCAGTTCACAAAAAAAAGTCAACTTTTAAATTAAACATTTTCTCATACATTTGTACCGACGTTTCATTTCAAAGACAAGAATGAAACGTAGAACAAAGATGTTTGCACGGGTTGTCTCCGTCTACATGAGTTGCAGGAAATCTGACGAGACGCTACAAACCAGTCTCTTTGACTGCTCGCAAAATTACATGGAGTTTATTTACAAACAACTGCTTAAGATTCTATTGTAAAGATTGCTCTCGACATGAAAGCCCGTTGGTAACAAGGTCGTGTGTAATTCAAACGGGAATGATAAAAAGTAATTGGAAGTATGAAAGAAGACGCTGTGAAAAGGGTAAATGATTAGTTAGACTCGAAAATTTATACAGAGTAGGAAAGTTGTGTGTCGGTTAATTATAAATAACTAATTATAATTGTTCCAGAGAAGTGTTTTTTGAAAATTTACATCATAAGGACAGAAATACAGTAATTACTATGAGTATATGCGAATTCCAGTGCTTCTTTCATATACCTGAAGTTCGCAAAACTATAATTCTTAACCGACGATAAAACGGAGAAGTGTTATTTTAACTTCCAAATTCAACTTCGAATGTCTTTTGTCTGTACGATTGTAAGTTCGATTGAAGAAATTGTCACTATCACTGCAAAAACTAAATAAACTATTTCTTCGTAGGTACATCTTGTAAAGAAATCATCTGAATGATAGATGAAATAGTGATTTTTAACTATTTGTGTAAAATGTGGATAATCGTAAAGAAAACAATAATATATACACAATTAAAAAAAGAGTTTAAAAATGTAACCGTTACGTATTTTTTTTCATAGATGTAGCAAGGTCTGTAGTCGCACCTTTTTCTCTTGCTTATTTTGCCGTCATTAGCGATACACGAACTCGCCTATGCAGGTCTCCTATCAGATTTACACTTTATTTATACTATTTTGCATTAATTAACCAGATTCTGTGCAGTACTCGTTAATTATAGATAATTACTATAATTTCGTCCTAGTTAAAATAACTAATATTTTTTGTTCAAATTAAAATTTGCTTTTACTTAACAAATCTTTTCATCTTTTACATTAAGAAATATTGCATTCGTTTTAAAACTATTTTGAAAAGATGGTAAGTACATCTCGAAATTTTGAGTAAACCATCACTGTGTACCTTTAAGTTGAAGTTGGATCCTTTTTACTTAGTATTAATTACACCGTGTCCATTGTCATTTAACTAATTTCTTCGTTGTCTTCTGGATGCGTGATTAAAGCTTATGGTATATGATTTTAAAATTCTAATATCAAACATAATGTTTCGTGATATTATGCCTTTTATTTGTCGTTGACCTACTGGTCTATTTGGTCTGTGGTTTTGTGGGCGCGAGCACTCGCCGGATGTACGCCGATGTAATCTGCAGCGGCCAGCGCCGGCGATGGTGCGTGTTTTATTTCGAAACGCGATACATAAACGTCTCTTTGATGTTAAACGATTTTCGTCTGACATTCGCTGAAAGGCAAAGCCGGGAGTCGTAAATAAGCAATATGCCCAGTGTTAAATTTGCAACGGAATATGATGCAGACAACACATCAGGCGCAGTAGTCGAATGCATGATCAAACCCGAAATAAGGATTAGTCGCGCGCCGTCTTTTTGATCAACACATTTAATATCTAAATCAGTGATTAGATTAGTTACAAAAGGAGTAGTCTAGACATATAACAATTTTAACTGTTTGCGCAATGTAAAGAATAAATAATTCAAAGAGCGCTACACGTTGGTGACACGGCTATAAACATTTGATATTTACCGTGCCAGCTTTCCACTAACGCATTTCCTCTGCAGAATCGTGAGAGGTTTACACAACTGCAGTGTAATTGTTATACTCGGTTTATTATGTCCATAACGCTATGCACCTGTATCATACGGATAGGTAATACGTAATAAAAATTAATACAAAATTTACTTCACTTTATGTTCAGTAACTAAATTTTATTTTAAACTTGCATTAACATATATTTATACATGAATTGTAACGTATTTATGTACTTCAGATTTATTGTGAGAATTTACAAAGTTTTCTCATAATTTGTACGCTCCGTAGAATTACGAAAAGTTTTTAGCAATTTTGTATAACTTATAATACAGCTTAATCCAAGGAGATTTATGTTCGCTTTTTATTGATAAATAAACTAATAAAACATCTAGCCAAAGCATAATTAACGAAAATGTTTAAATTCCATTTAATTTGTTAATAACAATTGTTGGATTTCAAAAGTGCTAGAACGTACCAGCACATAAAGAGTTCGTTTTGTTTTTTTTTTTTAATTAAGAGAATCATATCTTTGATTGCATATTCAGTAAAAGGCTATAAACACAGATTGATTAATTGATCTGAGTTCATTATCCGCGAGCAGAATTATAATCGAAGCGATAACTATAAAAAAATAGATTGGAGTTGCTTTCAGAAAGTGGAGCATAAAAGATGGTTCGCGGGACGTGGGTTTTATCAGCACCGTTGGGATGAATAGCCGGAGGCGATGTGCCTTCTTATCCTAGTCCCTCCGCCCTCAGAGATGCAGCGTAGGTACAAACAAGTACCGAGCACGATCGCCTCGGGGTACTGTTTCTATGAAACAAGCGCGCGGCCATGACCCTGCGGGAGTCGAGAATACCACGACAAGCTTTAACGATGTGCAATTTAAAGCTACGCCAGTTGATCGTTCCTACGATTAAAGCAACTTTTTGCTACAGCAAAACAATAAGTTGGAGTGCCTAATGCATAAAGTTGTTTCGGTATTAAATTAGCGAAGTCTCAGTGGTGTTGTACAACAGTTTAAACTGCTTGTGTTTACTATTAAAATTGACTTTAGCTAGGAAATTTTGAAATGCAACTCCAACGTTCCTATTATCTATGACTAATTAATAGTAATAGTGCTTTGTTGTTACTAAATACAAACTAACTAAAAAATGTTGTTGTTAATCGTGATTTTGTTTTTTATTTTAAACATTACTAATTCAAAGTTACTTAAGTTGCAGCGTAATAGTATAAAGTATATGCTCCACTGAAAGAAACCAAATAAATGAAATACGAAGAATTTTTAAAAAATGTTATGAAAGTTTCGTAACGAAGTTTTGAATTACTCTCTCTAATTACTCTTTTTCTTTACAATCGTTTTAAAAAAAACTTTAAAGCCTTTTTTTTATGTAAGTATTGGGAACTTTAAAATCTTTCTTATTATTTTGTATGAAAAAATCTTAGCAGAAATTGTTATGTTTGTTTTAGAATAACACGCTTCTGACATACATAGTTTATTAATTGTTTCGGATATAGTGTCACACGTCAACGATCTCATAATATTTGAGGAGCAATCTTTTGTTTCCCACTTAATTCATCCGCTAGGGAAATCAGGACATATTCCTTTATCTCATTTCATTAGATCAAAACCCTCATCGTGTGGATGAGGACAAGGCCACGGAACATGCGAATACCCTGGAGACAGCAGGGTTTCGAACGACGATACACATCCAAGGTTAATGGTGTTATGAAATATTTCATCCTGTAACTATGAATAATTATTAAATAATACGTTCTTTCAACATATAATCAAAAAAGAGCTTTTTTTTTAAAAAATATTAAATCATATTTACATTTCTTTGGTAAACTACAACAATTGTTTTATTTTATGTGCAGGTAATAACTTAGTTTTAATTTAAGTAATACTATTTTAAAAGCAACTTAATAATTAGACTTACAGTAGATTTGCTTGAGAAGCTAATATTTCTGGTGCAATGCCAGGGGATAATGTTGGAGAGTAACGTTTATCCATCCAATTCAATTACGAAAGAAAATAGCAGCAATGGCGCGGCGAAAGTTCTACTTTCTTATTCAAACAACCCTTTGCCGAGAGCAGAACAAAGGCGAGCTCATTAAAATAATCCAATGCTACTTGCAATGTGCAGAAACTGAGCGCCGTCTAATGCAATTTTGATTTTAATACGTAACTTTCATTCATTCGAAAATACAATTGTAGTTAAATGGTGTAAAAATTTCAATATTAACATTGTCCCTCAATTTGGTCCTCTGAAAGTATGACATAAACTATCAACGTTAGGCTGTGAAAAGATGGATTCAAATATTAATACTTCAGCTTCATTAAGTTTAATACAGATTGCATCTAAGAATGAGTTATTTATTTCATTACTCGTTTTTTTTTATTTCAATGGGTTTACAGTAGTCGTCTTTGGTAGAAGATAACGATGCAAACTCCAATTTACTTTTTAATTTATTAATTTTATTTTCGACGGTGGCTGGTTTAAGCTTTGAAACCATTTACTTTGAACGTGTATCGCATGCGATGCCGTGTGACAAGTTTTGCCTCGCAACTAAATTGAGTTGGCGCGTGTAATCGTCACCGAAGATGCCCCATTCGCCACCAGCTCTCGAGGTAAATACGTGCACTATTGAACGTATAGATTCTTGGCGTGATTCCACGAGAGTGAAACTTGAAGGTGGAAACTTGTTATGTTGGGTAGCCACTCCGCTTAAGTTGGGAGAAAGTGTATTATATTTGTTACGTCGGAAAACTTTGATATGAGCATTGTGTTTCAATTAAATATTATTATATAGCATTTCCGCAAAGATGCTATACTAATGGTTATGTATCGCTTTGAAATTGACACGATTTTCTTCTGATTTCGAGGATATGTTATTTCAACCAAACCGCAATAGTCCAAAATAGTGAATAAACAGCGTTGACTGTCTTGTGAGTCTTGAGATTGCTTATGTTTATTTTCAAGACCAAAAATAAAAGTTTATCAATGTCAGATCAACTGTGAATAAAGATAACTATATATTTCGGAATACAGAATGACTATTTGACGGTAATGGTGAACTCATTAGATTTCAACACCTACATTATTGTGTTGCAATAACATTAATAATTTTAAATTTAACTCAAACATATTAGCATTTGTTAGTACCTAAGATTCTTTAATTAACGAGAGCATTATCATGTTAAAAATGTAAGAGGAAACCATGTCAATACTAGCTGCAGGGCATTTGCATTCCAGCACCGCACTTTCTTAATTACAAGAGGGAAACTTTCGCTTCAAGCTAGCTAAGTTATATTAAAACGGTCGGGACGTAGCTGAGATTTGTACTTTCATCTCGGAGCTGGCGTGTGTTGAACTTTCATACGATGCGCTGATTCCATGTTCCAAGTGAATGAGAACGAATGTTCCCTTTTACGTAGCGGTAATGTTGGAAAACTAGTGGTTACTGGCAAAGTGGAAAGAAAATGGCGACGAGGCCGCTGCTCGATGCTTTCGTCTCACCAGATTCGCTACACAGCTAATTCTACCGTCTACTATGCTCTGCAAGTAGCCGGAAATAGAATTGGATGGCGTAACATCGTAAAGACAAAAGTGATGGATGGAGATTGTTACGAGCGTCAGACTTCAGGGTACGTAAGCCGAATCGACTTAAGGAGTACAATGAAATAATTTTGTTTTCATCAAGTACCTTGTATACCTTGGAGAACAGATGAAGAAATGTATACTCTAATTTCAAGTATCTGTGTACACAAGTAAATATAAATGAAGTTTGAAAAATTATTCTTAAAATGTGTCTGTCTTATTGTTTCAGGTATTCTCCGACATGGCTTAATTGATTTTGACACTTCACCAGCATACAGCTGAAAATATGAAAAAGTTACTTTATTTATTCGGAGTTCCGCACAAAACACTTAAAACGCGAAACAAAGAATTATGATCAAAGTCCAATTAAGTTAAAACTGATTAGTTTTACATGTTTGAATGTGTGACAAACGTATAAGATTTCGTTTGAAATTTATAATTTAAACGATTAATTTTTATAAGTGTAATTATTTCTAGTTGTAGTTTTGTTCCCGTTTCATTGTTTTTTTTTTAACATTTCAGAACAAACGAACGAACGAATGAATGAACGAATGAACGATTGCATGAATGAATGAATGAATAATTGAATGAATGAATAAATAAATAAATAAATATACCCAACAAACAACGTAACTACTGAACACCGTACCTATATCTGGACGAGTAAAGTTGTTTGTTATACATCTAGCAAAAGACGACTACTGAGGGCATTTCACGGGTATGTAATCCCATATTATCTTGTATTCCCAACAAAACCTTTAAACGATTTCCTGTTTCAACACAAAAAGAAAGCTGTCTGTTTACGACGACGTCTACGTTTCCACTATTTAAACTTGTTTTTTTTGTGTTACAAAAAATTTGTGTTATTTGTCAAACGAAGTTTCGCATGAGACGTAACAATCGGGAAAGTAACCGTTACAAGAATTTTAACATTTGCTCGTGACACATTTTGTTTATTCTTAACAGTGAGATAATGTGTGATTATGTGTTATTCTTAACCAGAATTACCTACCGGTTAAAGTAACCGGTTATGACCATTGTTTACTAGATTTTCTCTTTTAATTTCATTTAATATTTTAGTGTATGGTATACACAATATGGTCAACTAAATAACAAATAGAAGATTTAAATCGTTTGGTAGAAACAGAAATATAGCAATTGCTAATATTTAAATGCGCTTTAAACTTGGGATTAAAGGACATTTAAAATTTTTCATTCTTCATTTTGTAAGGAAGGATAATAACAAAACATATTATCCCAAATGGCAATAACTCATACTGCAGTAATTACTCATATGTGCACAAGATCACGGGGTCGTCGACACCGTCCCGTCGCCCGGAGCATCGGTTCGCTAATGTAACTCTGCGTCATTCAAATGCAGTTTTCAATATATTCTTAGAAAATAAGAAATAGAAAGATGAATCATCATGTCAAGCGTCTTTAGCCAAGGACTTCGCTACGGGTATCCGTGCAAGCAATGGCCGCGAGATGTTATTTTCGCTGCGAAATATGTTACGGCATATTTAATAGCGCGGCAGCGCGAACGCGATCCCTATTCAGCTCATTTTACTTTCTACTTATTCACTCCTATCCCTATTCTCTTTAATTTTTCTCCTCACCATATTAGGATTTTTTATATAACTATAATATATATATACATTTTCCGATGTAGCTGTAAAAGTCGTCAATAAGAGTAAAGTGAGAAAAAGTTTAACGTTTTTTTTTAACTGAAAACACGATTTCGTGTTGTGTTAAATACAGACTATTCACTCTATTATAGTCACATATACGAAACGGGAGGATACGCCGACGCCGGCTTGTTGTTTCAATCCTTTGTTGTTGAGACAAAGTTAGGTTTATAGTGATTTAGTAAGCTTACCATTAATATTTGTCGAACGGGCGGTAGGTAATCCTTTAAAGCGAAACTACTATTGTGATTCTATTTTAATTAGGGTGTACTAGTAACTTCGCCTAAATTAAACATACTATCAATGAGTTCACTGCTTTTCTGTGATTTCGACCGTATAACTCATTTTCAGAGATAGAGAAAACACTAAATTAATTTTCAAATCTGTGTTAAGTAGTATATTTGCTTACTCTGACTTAATCATACGATTATGTTAGGGTAAGATTATGCGCTTTTTTTAACTAAAAAGAAATATTCTACCGCTATTCACTAAATATCTATCGATAACTTACAACGATTTATTTAGCAACCACAAAAGATAACTTTAAAGCCACCTACACGTAAAGCCCATATCAAATTCTTGTTATTTGATTAAATACAAACTTAGATTATATTGATCGTACGGACCCGCAAACAAGTATACCTCTAAGCCGCGGTTTAATTCGCAAATCCTTATTTGATACGACTGTATATTACAGTAAGTACTTGAACGGATAACGAGAATCTGTATTGACATCTTGAATTTCATCCCGGACCGTACTCTGACGGGAATTCAAAATGTATTGACAGATGTTGACTGTCAAATAGATAGATTTATTTTCACTGTAATAATAATATTGAAGTACATGTAATTTTGGTTTAGATTTTCCATTCGTGTGGTTCCGGCGGATGTATTTGTGAACACTATATTTAATGACAACTTGTTGTGATATAAAACTTGCTCCCCTTTAACAATTTCTTTGCGTAAATACTGCCATACATACATTTAGTAAAACTAAATATCAGAGATTAAATCGCGTTATTTACTATTTATTACACAGACAGCTTATTCTGCGTAGATCGAAATGTAAATATTAAAACGTTGTAAGTATCTACGCAACTAAAATTAAATAAACGGTATAAAACCATTAAAATTTAAGTTTATTAAATTTTTCTACTTCAGCTTACTCATTATAACGGTCATCAGGTATAATAATTAATTATGTTAATTAAGTGCAAACATAAATGACGGAATATCTCAAGTCGATACGTTGGAGTAAAGGGGGGAACGTAAGACCTAAAATCAATAAGGGCAAATGTCACAAATACAAGGTTTATGTAATGATGTATCATTACCGAGTCCAGTCGGTGGAAAATTGTGATAGAAGCGATCCCGCGGGTAATGAACAAGTTTGCCGTGTTAATATTTACACACGCGCGAGCACAGGCGCGGGATCCCGCTTGCCGCCACTTAATTTGGTATCGGTTCGCTCCCACACTTTGAAGTTCCAATTTAAAGACAATTTCACAAATTACTAACGTACACCGAAGCTTTATCAAAGTAAATGTATAATTACTTTGCTCGTGTAATACTCGAGGGTACCGATAATTGCGTTAAATATTTGTACTGTTATTATTTGGCTATAATAGATAAATTACATAAAAAAGAAATTACTTGTAACAGAGTATCGCTTGTCATTAAGTTAAATTTCTGCTGGTCGCTTTGCGGTTAGTTATGGAAATTGATAATAAATAAAAATAATAAAAACTCACACGTTATAATAAACAGCCTTCTTCTTGTGCTCACTGCTCGGTTCTTACAAGGACACAGTCGTAGGTTGGTGAATATTTCATTTCCACGAAAACTGTTTTTCTTGAAACATGTCGGTTTCCAGACTTTGTTTTCCTTCATCAAAAGCTCACACTAACTGATAATTGAACCCGCGCCTCTTAGACATCATAACACTTTACAAATCAATCTTGGTAACATAAAAAGTAGTTCTTGTTGTAATAAGTGGTAAATTCGCATTTTATTATTGTCATGTAATGTAATGTCAGGGAAGCATCGTGAGAAAACCGTAATATTCAACGAATAATGGCTTGCTATTCAATAATCCACTGACCACTTGACTGGTGTGATGGAGAATAGGCCCTGACTCTCGACGTGGTGACGGTGAAGGGTACCTCATGTCATCTTAATTCTGTTATAAATTGTAACCAATAATGTTTTCTATAGTTATCATCGTCCAACATATGCCGACTACGACTTTACTCGTTAAGTTCGCATTCATCAATCAAAATCAAAATTACTTATTCCCTTTATTCTCACATGTTGTAAAAAGTAATAATAACGATGCTTAATTAAGATTGAGTTTCTTACAAGCGGTCGGCAAGTGAAATTTTTAAAACTTTTTGAATGGCGTTACGACTCCTTTAGTGCTGTTTTTCTTTTGTTGGCTTTATGTATAATAAAAATAAAAGACTTACTTCTTCTGGCTTACTAGAGAAACAAATGCTTCTAATTTACTATTTAATATTTTAATAATGACTTATTTTATCATTGGTACGTAAGTAATATTTCTTCTGTAACATTGAGCTCATTCTGTAACCTCAGTTTCTGTATTGTAAATATAAATTTCAGCCACAATGTACACTACACCGTTGAACTGTAGCTTAAAAATTAACGCGAAGGCTCTTCTCCGTGTGAAATCCCTATTTCGTTTCATAAATATATGTCATAAAGGTAACGAGGGTCACATAAACTTGTTGCAGCGTATTCTCTATTTGCACGTAATAACATTTAAAGTTATTAGCAGGTAGTTTCAGGTCGGGGCGGCTGTGTGCGACCCGGTCATTGCAACTGGGTCAAAGCTACCCCATTCTGCGTAGTGGCCCCCTGGAATACGTCAATTAATAGCTCGATCAGTGCACAAACCGTTATGCAGGATATTGATATCTTTAGAAATAAATCTTTAGTTTCCAACATGTTATCAGCGTCGCATTGGGTGCAGATGTTTTCTTTCTATAACAATAATGGGCTAAAAATTGCCCACAATTTTAGCAGAGCCGACAAGCTGGTGAAGGTTGGAAACAAACAAGGTGAGGAAGGAAAAATTACTAAATACAGACAGCGACTTTGTGGATGACCCGTGTGAAGCAATGAATGTCCGTCGGTCGATGTTGACGATGAAATGACCATGAGGTCTCAGGTGTTGAAGCGCGTTTACCCAGAACCCTTTTATAAGGTGGTAACCAAAAGTGTAACATAGCATATGGCGGCAGATTCACAAAGGGAGAGTGATAGTTAACCAGGCGGGTTCGTAAAGCTTTTCCACCGTTCAAATCCCACCATATGTGGTCTTAAAATCGGGTCGAGGACCTCTTTGTTGCAAGATAAAACTGAGGTACAATTCTGTATTTGGCGATTGAAAGTGTATCGTGGTTGTATTCAATGCGGTGCGTTGAACTAGCGTTCATTCCTACCACCTTGCCCCATTCAATTCACGATATTATCTTGGATGCTACATTACCAAATCGATGCTAGATGTAGTCTTATCTTTTTGGCAGACTAATAGTGTCATTATAAATACAAAAATAGCACGTGAAAGTATTAAATTGTAATAGATATCTAGACAACGCGTTGCTGAGATGGGGCAAGTAAAAGTAGCCCTGATCAGCCAATAAAGCGAAAACGTTCAGAGGGTCAATTCTAGTGCGCCCTTTAAGACAACTGACTTAATTAATCATTGTTCTATTTACAGCGAATACACTGCCACTTCGTGTAACTGAACGTTATTGACAATGAGTAAGATCGTCATTCTGATACCGTTTAGTATGATAAAATCTCGGGTCAATAGAAAAACCTTCAATATTTCCTGTTGTTGTTACAATAGTAATAATCAAATGCCTTCATGCATAAATTTCCGCAGTTTACTGTGAAATTGATTTGCAACAGTTTTTGTTTATGTAAATAGCTGTAGATTGTCTAATACATAGCTGTATCCTGGCCTACTTATAACGGTAGATATGTAAACCTAGATCACTTATAACCCGCCGCTATCGCCCGCCGGGATCCGAAATAGAGCTCGTGCATCTCCGGCTGCATTCGTCATAGATCGTACGTCTTTTTCAATCCACCGCAAAGCAAATAGAAAGGTCAGAAGCCGACGACCCAGTTTCCGAGCAGTGTATACAAAGGTCACCCAGACATCGGCCCGGGAAACGCATGATAACGTTGGCAAGGCTGAGCGCAGCACGCGAGCGTCCGCTCCGACGTTACGCAATAATATTCCGCATAGCGAATTTTGGACACGCGATCCGATACCGAGAATTGACCGATAAACAAATCGTGCAAGAAAATGGCTCCCGTTTTATAGTCAAAAATCTAACGGTTCTAAGAAACTACCGTACAACAACGAAGCCCATTTCAAAACTGTGATTATTTAAGAATTTCTACGTTTGAGATGTGTAAAAATTTTTTATTGACGAAAGGTATACTAGATAGGCCGAAATAGTAAAAACAGTAAAGTTTTTTTTAACAAAAAAACAACGAAAGTCAGGGCCGGTGCATTAGATGATAACTCATAACAAAATGGCGACAGTAAAGCTTTTACATATGAATATAATGCGCTCAGTGCCTCAATACCTAAATGTAAGTCCAATGGCATTCAATATAAATGTTATCGTTTACTAAATCAAACTAGTTCTTCTAAAAGGTCATGTTAAATTAAGCATGTAATAAGATCTTTAGTGTCTAAAGGATATGATTATGTCATATAGCACTTTGCCGCATATTATACAAAGTCTTCGCTTACACAACTTTGCATGATGCACTGAATAACACATACACAGTGTAAAGACAACATCTGATCGTCTTTTACGATTGTCCTCAATAACATGATTTACAAGCGGCTGCAATCGTAAACAACGTGAACTTGCGACTGTGTGTCATGCGAAAGAAAGTTAGGTATGGTCAAGGCAAATATACAGTCCATGGGAGTCAACTTGGGTCATTTCATTTAACTTGTGCACCTATAAAAATCCGTCTTGCAGTTTAAGTAATTTAAGCATGTTGTCGCTAGCTACATTTAATATTTAAAAAGTTCACTGGTGGTAGGTCTTACCGGTGACCGTCTAGCACCACCGTAGCTCCTATTTCAGCCGCCAAATAGTGTATAAAAATTACTGGGTTCCGGTTTGAAGGGCATTGTAAACTAGTAAAGTTACTGGAGTAACGAGACTTAACACCTTATGTCTCTAGGCGACGAGCGCTATGTGGTGCAGTAAATACACGGTAATGTTCGCATACTATTATAATACTTGTCAGCAGAAATACACGGACCTACCGTATAGGCAGAAAGAACAAATGTTTATTTTTTCTCACTCAGATTACTATGTTTAATCCCTTTTTTTTTAAATGAGCTAAAAAGTTTAGGTACTTATTATTTGACTATTTGTGGTAATAAGCAGAATTCTAAATAGTGAAAATAGAATTCAAATATTTATACATAAAAGATGTCATTATTCAGGAACAGGTGCTTATAACTATCCATGTAACTTCCTTATTGCTTTTTTCTGTTTATATAAAATAATTTCTTTATGAAAATATAATTACTCATCTTTACAGCTTTTGCTTATTTGTAATAAACAAATTATGTTTAAAATTTTACTTAAAGACAGTAAGTAATTTTTAAGGTAGTGTCACATATAAATTAATAATTAGTAATTGGTTATAAAAGGATTTTGCATCATTAGGATAAATAATTATAAATCATTAGCCAGGTATTTACAACCGTCGGTCATAGCTCACTCGTTCTATGTAAAATTCCTGAGCCAGTTTTACGATTTCTGCAGGGCGGAGACCTGTACCCACAATAAAACAACTTGAAGCGTGGTCATTACGCTATTCTACTGTCGGCTAGAAGAAATTACACACGCCTCGTAAGCTCCGCTTTTTATATGGGCACTTACTACTTACATACTCGTTGCATATACACATACACCTGGGCCCGTGTTTGTGGTTGGAAACTTTGCGATTTTTAATTTGCTTGTCCCAAATTATAGAAATTTGGGATCACTTAAATATTTTGACTCACATTAGTTAACAATCGGAACAGTAATTCTGTTTTGGCACCAGATTGCAATATAGCATGGTAGGCAGTCTTTAAAAGTTACTTTAATAATCGCTAAAGAAATTTTGAGTTCATTTTATATAACATTAGTTAGGTATTTGTAAATTATCCCAAAATTAATTATATAACAGAATTTTTCTGTGCGATACATATTTGCTTTAAATTATTGTAATATTTAAGTGTCTTTAATAAATATAAAAGATACAGTTTATCCAGAATTTGTAAAGCAATTTATAGAACATAAACTTGTTAAGAATTTTATTTGTTAATCATTCCTTTCAAATAAAATAATGTTTTGTTTCAAGCTCAGTAAATCTAGACAATCGTGCCTGAGTCGACTAGATAATGAACAGAGATAGTCGGTACGAGCGACCAACTAATTAATCACACCTAAACCCGAAGGTGTCGACCTCAAGTACACCACCAACACGGGATCACTTGACCACAAATGTTTTACGAAGATTTCCGCTTTGTTATGGGCTGATAATAAAAATAGTAAATATTATGAATAGTGATATTTGTAATATAAAAAGATTGTTTAGCCATATTTCTTATAAAAAGTTTTCTACGAATAACTAAAATTTAAAACTAAAGACTTTGATTTATATATGTATATAAATACCAAATGTGATCATTTCATTGCATTATTTTTTTAAATATTTCTCTGTACGAATTTCATATGCGGACTAGTTGAAGGCAAAAGACAAAACAAAAAATTATGCAGTAGTTTTACCTTGAAAAAATATTACATTAATTGTCACTTAAGACATATTCATTTGTAATGCATAAACGCAACTATGGAAAACTTAGCAATAAACTGTTATAATAATTTGAACGCCGAGAAACTAAAGAAATATGATTGATATTCAAGTAAAAAGACAACTTTGAAATCGGAAGCCATAACATACGGAACCATACATGTCACAGGTTTTTTTTTAATTTTTACTGGTTATTCATCCAAAAAAATGACTAACTTATATTGAAATGATCCTTATTGATAATTAGGGAGTAAGTAATAACATATGTAACAAGTTTTGAAAGTTACTTACCTATCGGTCACCGGGGTAAACCCGGCGTTTCTCTTAGCATCCGTTAAGTTCTCCACTTTTCACACTGTAAAAACCCAGTCCCAAAAATATATTTAACCTATTTATTGCGTTTGGCAGTATAGTTACATTTAATTCATAAAAAACTTTATGCTTATACTAATTTTACTTGTAAAACTTCACTTATCCATTAACTTCGACAAAGTTGCATAGACCTGAAACAAATAAATTTAGTTTTAATTAGAACAAATGAAATTTATTCATTAAATTTAGTTGAGGTATCGTCATATAAGAAAAGTTGAACTTTAATATTGGGCATTCTTATTTTAGTTTCATCAATTGCATTCAATTAAATCTAAAGCTATGAGTTTATGCTTATATAAACACGACTTGGCAAAGATTGCGAGCGGGTAAGATTGCAGGCAATAGTGGAAATTAAAAAACAATAGTTTCGACCGCCGCGCACTCATATAACGTCTGCACCAGTTTCGAGGAATAACAAATAAAAACGAACTATTTGTACCCTTGCCCTTGTGTAAGAAATATACGACATAATAAACAGAATGCGCCCGCACTAAACGCAATCTTTTTGCGAATGTCTCAAACGAAATTGAGCTGTATCTCTATAAAAGAACGTTTGAAAATCGTTTGGCAAGAGTATGCCGCCGTTGCAATGAGTGAGCTAGATTGTTTGAATGTCAAACCAATGATCGACAGCGGCTGCTGCAGCGGTGCAATAAAAAAATAATTTATTCACGTCTGAGTAAATAAGATGATGACTACGCAAATTGAAAATTTGGACTCCATTTAGCGGCGGATGGCGAAACGTTGGGTAGTGACTCGCAAGGATATTCTTGAAACTCGCGTACTGGCGACTCTTCAAGGGTATATTGCTATGCGCGTACTAAAAAAAACTTCTGTATAGATTTAGCACACTACTACATACATATTTTATTTATGTGATACAGTAATTCATGTATTACTACAAACAGATTTTCAAGTATAATTTCTTTTTCTGATTAGCGTTACTTAAAGTTATACTTCTATTATGACCTTAGAGAAAGTTTACAACGAAAATTTTTTTTTTAATATGATTGTAATAACGCCAGATTACTCCCATGATTAATTAACTAGTAAATTCTCTTGTTTTGGATACATTTTGATCGATTTTTATTCTTTGTAGTCGTAGGCTACATTGTAAAGCAGTATTTATAAAACTAAGGAAGAACAAGAGAACCTTGGTTTTAGGTGATACAGAATTCGAAGAAATAGCTGCAAAGCAATGTTTTATTAAATTTTAATTTACTATCACTAGGATAAATTTGTAGGTAAAATTGTAATAGTATTGTATCGTTGAAAACGTTGTTACAGTTCATGAGATGGGACCTGTATCCCAATACAACATGACTAATATTTTTAGTTATATTGTAAAAAAAATAATAAGCCTTATGATTATATTCATAATACATTTTTAAAGTTTTTTTTTGCCTAACACGATTACAAATTTACTATGTAATGAAACAAGTTCATAAAAGGACAGATATAACATTTAGTGTGCCGTGGAAAAAAAAGAGGCGGAACTTTTAAAAAATTTCGTATGTTCATCGCACGGCCCATAAAGTTCAAATGCGATTTTAATATTAAATGAACGTTCAATGCGTCTGTTTTGTATAAATCATGAACAAAATGTTAACTAAACCGGTGATAGTGTGTGTTTTTCGCAGTGATCTTTGCGCCTAATGTTTTGAAGGTCGGACGTCGAGACGCAAATCTGGCGAGGCATTGAACTACGGAACGCAGCCGGAAGCCGAGGCCGATGACTGATGTGCGCTACCACATTGAAACAGGGCTGTATTTTTAACGCAAAACATCTTAATTTTATATATATAATACTTCTTCATTAATGACTACCGCAAAATGAAGGTTATAAACCTATTTTGTATATAGCATAATTATACGAATATTCTTTCAGAATTCGTAGCTTAAAAGTTAACCAAATCGAAAATGTTTTTTGATACGAGAAAAATCTTTTCTATACTTCAATTATTCATAAGAGTTTCTAGATTCATCGGATTTTTAATTCGTACAATACAGCTTCTAATATTACTTCACGAGAAAAATATTGCCTTTGAATAACCACAGCACTTACACCATTAATAAAAACTTCAAAGCTGTACTAATGTAAGAGATATTTTATAGTTTTTTAAAACGTTGGAATTCTCTCGTCCCAATTTATCAGACAGCGATAGCCCTCGCATTAGTCGTAAAATGTTCGGCAAACATTTTACGTATTTCGTTGTCGCCTCCCCACAGCCGCCTGTACATTCCACGCTAATTTTAATTTACACTTTTTATTTAACTTTTCTGTATTTTTTTATGTGACTCCTATAACATACTATAATTGTAAAAAAAAAACAATAAATGTGAACATTTAATTTATACATAAAAAAGTTTTTATGAGCTATGTATCTTAATTTTTTTTCTTGAAAGATCTAAAATTAATTATAACGAAAAATTTTTTCTTTATTTCTATGTCACATAATGTAAAGTGATAAGGAGGCTGAACATGATAGCAGAACCTAGCTTGTGCTATAGAACCCTACCACCATGCGGAATCGAACTCGTAAATTCCGCTGTACGAGGCAAGCGGCTAGCTACAGGGGCAGTTAAAATATTCCAAAGAGAACGATTCGCAGTAAAGCTTGTAAATTATAATTTAAATGAGGCAGCAGGAATTAATAAATTTCCCAGGAGCAACTTCTCATCGACCTGGTGACCTTATTAAAATCCTTTCTGTGCCGGCGCCGTAACGAAAACAAGGAGCACAGACGGCTGTAAATCACTGCACAGTTTTTACTCGGTCAATAAATCCATTTTTAAATAGGTCGGACGTGTTCACACTGAATCAATCGCGAATGGTTTGCACAGAGAGACGAAAAATTCAGCGATCGTTCGACGCGTTGAATGAAGCTTTATTAGAAATTCACGAACTTTTTAAATAGTTTCGATTTCAATCAACTTTGTAAAGTGCTTTGTCATCATAATCATATCATCCCATCGCTGTCCACTGCTGAACATAGGCTTCCCCAATCGATATCAAGATCCACCAGCATCTAACAATTGCCTTCTATCTATATCAGGACTTAGAGATTAATTTTGATAATAGATTTTTGTTACTTTGGTTCTGTTAAACTGCAAGAATAAGTAAGTTATTAGCGAAATCATTTACCAAGTTAAATGATACATTTAAAGGGCACATGATTAAACCATTATAGACAACAAACTTTCAACCCAATTCTATATAACAAATATGATGAAATTAACTGCACTTTGTAATAATCCATAAGAAATATACGAATATATTTCAGTTTTTTTGTCACTGGGCTAACACTTTAATTGAATTTCACATGATGTTAAGTGAAAATAAAGCAGAGAATAATGCAGCGTGTTCGTTTACAATTCTCTCATAAGTCGACAGCCGAAATACAGATATGTTGTTATATATATTGAAACCAGGCGGACTGGTGTTTTTTTTTAGTAATTAAAAGCATTTTAAAACGTAAAGCACAGGTGAGCGATGGAGAAAGAAATAATGAAAAGCATTTTTCGGCATTTTATGAAAACAATACCGGATCATAGAGAAAAATGTCTATTCTGTACAATTAAAGTGTTCACATAATATTTCCCCGAAACAACTCATAATATTTCGATCCACGATGACGATAATATTTGTGAATTGAAAACAACCGCAAGGTCGGGACGTATCAAAATATAAATAGGTTTTTTTTTTTGGTAAATCAACAGGGCAAATGTAAGTCAAATCTACAATTACAAAGAGAAATCACGTCGCTGCGGTTGCCTGCTCGCCTGGTTGTTTTGTCGGACCAACATTGTTTTAGGTAGTATCAATAACATACAAAATTTAACCTTAAAAGCGCGCTAGAGGACGACTCTTGAATGCTTTTTTTCTAAATATTTTTTGTTTCGATACATATTATCTCGTTTGGTGTTGGATTTAAAAGGAATAAATTAACGATGGGGTCGATGACTCTACCTGCAGGGTTTTCACATCTCATCATTGGACATTTTTTATCCTTAATGTCTTATTTATTTTAATCTGGAAAGTAAAGACGTAAAAGTGTTTTGTTTCTAGGGTTGATTAGTTTTGAGTTCAGTTGGGCTTTCTATACAACGTTTCATGGGTCTAATATTGAATTTAAACAATTGATAGTTAAATTTATATTAAGATAGTTTTACAATCATAATCTGTTCTCTAGATTTTTGACTGAAAGTATGATAAATGTTAAAAATATTTTATACTTAATCAAGAAACACAACCAGGTATCTACATACTTTGATGTTAATGGTAACTGTTGGTTGTTAGCACGACCATTTAAAGTCAGATTGTTTAAAATTGGTTTTATTAACATACAACATGTAGTCCACATAAAACATGCTTAAAACTACCAGCTACAATAAACAAAAGATACTAAATTATGTTGTGGTCGAATCCACAATACCGAATGTGGCGGCGTAGCTTAAGTACTGCGCGACATATACGGTTAAGTAAAACAAAAGATTTAGTTTCGACTTATCCATTCGACAGCCCTCGTTCATTACTAACAGATCGTTCGAAAAATAATACCACTCTGTAACATTGCTGTTTTACATTACAATGCTGAAACTTGTTCAAATGGACTGGTAAAGTCTGTCTTCAAGGCTGTCTTCAAGTATTACTTAAAACAGTTATCATGTATTTAAATAATTTCGTGGACGAAATTATTTTATTGTAAAAATTTCAATGGCGATTTATAATCTCATATCACAAAACACTTTCGTCTAGAATAATAATTATACACTAGAAATACAATAGTTTTCTTTTATGTATGTAAGTACGAATGCTGCTGTGTTTAAATATAACGCTTACTATTATAAAGGTTCTTGTTGCTAGATACAATTTAGATAGGTACCACTAGAGCCTCTATTTTTGCCTTCAAGCAGTAGTGGCGCTGTAGTTAATAAAATAACTATAACATCCTGCTCCCGGCTGTCACATAAAAAGATATTGCAAACTCAATTTTATCCAATTTAGATTTAGGAACAGTTCACTTTCATTATTAAGTTACGTACCTTTCTAATAGACAAATGTGTATAAAATCTGACAAAGGTTTGTTCTTACCAAACCTCACATATTTTTTTAGCGAGATAGCAACATCGTAAATCAATGAATGGACAATATTTCTTTGGGTCTAACCTTGGATGTAGGCTATCAACCTAGCCACGAAAACCAATTACGTTATTCACACGAGATTGATGGGGGTCCGCCTTATTGGAGGATGTTTGTCATTAAAATTAATCGCTTTTTGCTTAATTTTAGTAAACAATAGATGTCACATTAGTAATGTCAGGTGCCGTGCTTGTCGTTTGTTAACACATTTAACGTTCAGTTATTCCCCATTGTCTACTTTCAACTTTATGAAAATTATAAAATTTCGGCGATGGAAACCAAATTATGTTAAAATATAATAAAGTTGGTATTTTAACAAACGGTTGAAGAAACTTTGGTAAATGGTGAATGGCGGTCAAAAACATAATCGGTTCAGTTTTTAAAGAGTTACAATGCCCTAAAATTATCGGTTTACAATTAAACAGATTAAAACCATACTCTTTCTCTACCATTTAGAGTTGCATCCGTTAATTTATTTAGTTTCAATTTTAAAACACTTGTTATTTGACACTTGGTAATTATAAAAATATATAGTGATCGAAAAATGTTATCCTACCACATTTGCTAAATTTACTTAAATATCCGATTTACGTATATATGTAAGTATGTTTTAACATATTTGTTACCGAAATGAATTAGAAACGTAATAAGGTTTCATCGGTTAGTGGGAAGCCGGTCAAGTTCGAAACTTTGCTCGCTTAATACATATAAATAGTGGTTCCCCAAACATACCTAATTATTTAATAAAGGACAAAACAAATGGAGTAGTACATAGCAGTATGTTCCCCGAACCGATCAGTTGCGTGCTCTCCTTTGAAAGTCAATAGGAATTTCAATCAAAGTTATCGGTAATTCCAAGCATTGTACAGGGCTTCGCATTGTGATCGAATACGATTTGTTACCGTCGCCGCTTATTTATTCGAGTTTGCGTTTAGAAATTCGTAATATGTTAATAAGGACTGCTATAGTCCGAAACCACAGAACAAAGTTTCACTACATTCTTAACAGTTATTAAACGACATTTTTTTATTACCCACCACCAATTGATTTCAAATTTAAACATTACCAGTAATACAAAAAAAAATGTGTTTCTCCTAATATCGAAAACGATAAAGAAATTTCAACAATTTCATACATTATTATTTTTTTACTTTTAAAATATTAAGTTATTGATATCAAATGGTATTAACTAAAGATGAAAACTATTTATTTTTAAAATACACATCAAACGAAATTGTTGAATTGTAAGAAACAATTCTAGTATATTCAACATGACGTAAACCTTATTTTTATATATGTTAAATAAGACAAATATAAATAACATCAAGCCATATTAATGTTTGGCAACAAACAACTTATTTAGGATTCTTTGAAATTTGTTCTAACAATCAAAGTGCGAATCGCGGCACCCGACGATTATTCGCCGAACCTTTGATATACAATAAAGGTATGAAGCCGTAGTTTCTTGCGAACTTCGTAATGTTGAAGGAAATTTGCCGTAATCTCGAAATAAAGTTCATTGTGGATAACGAGTGGTTAAGAAGTAAATAATACAAAGGAATAAATAGTAAGAATTACCTATTGTTATGAAATATTTCCCACATTATGTGAACACGTTAAGCTTTGATTTCATTTCAAATCTGTAATTCCACAATAGGTTTACGTTTGATCTGTATGTAGCTCATTCCTATAGAAAAATCGGAGAATAAGCTGACGATGGAATCAATATAATAATACCTTTATTTAATAATAAAAACTATGCTAATTTAGTTCATTCGTTTATATACCAATACCAACTAAACTTCTTAATCCTTTATACTATTAACTCGCGAATCCTGTATCTGGTAATGCAATACTACATAAGATAGATATATATTTTATAGAAAGTAAATAAAGCTAATAAAGTAAAAATATCTTGTAGTCTAGGCTTTCTTAGCTTGTCCAGATACTTCCTTTTTGGACAGCATAACTGCACAGTGCATATCAATATTTATTAAACTGGTACAATTTTAAGTTCATTTCTTATAATATTTTGTATATACAATGTAATAAACTAAATAACCTAATAATATATGTTTCCTAGACATTCACCATGGACGAAAAGTGTTCAAGCTGTTTTGACGGGTAAAGTCATGTAGTTGCGCCATCGTTAAGTGATGGCGCTAAATCAATGACTTTGTAGAACTATAACGCGGTGTAAAGAGTTGTTATGTCTAATGTATAGGGTTATCATATTATCAATAAATAGTCTCGTGTTCCGGAGTTGACTTTTATTCAGTCGCGTCTTCTGGTCGCTCGGCTCCGTGAGGAACATGGTCCTTCGAGCCGGATAATACAGTGCTTTATGGAAGAGCAGTAGAAAATAGTGCTAGTTCCGGTTTTCGGCAACAGTGGCGCTGTGGTGAAGTACAGCGAGGAGCTACGGTGACGCCATCTAGAGGAGAGGAGCGCTACGGATAACGTCGTCGTAGACAGTGTCAGGTGAAGTGACGAACTGAAAGGTGTGAGTACAATTTGACATAAATAGGGGTTGTGAAATAGACGTAGGAAAATTTGAGTAAATAGTGCTGTGAAAGTGCTAAGTGTTAGAATAGATAGGAATTTAGGACTTAGAATAATTTAAGAAAAAACGACGGAACGGGGAACCTATGCCCGAACTCACAGCGGGGGAAACGTCGTTTTAACACTTTGAAAAAATTCGAACGAGTTTGGACATAGAAAATTTCCGAAAAATTTGGACTTAGAAAAATTTGGATTAAATTGAGTTTGAAACTTTAACTTTCGTACAGCTGTAAGAGTAGTTAAACAACAATATGGATAAAGATTTGAAAATATTGCAAGACCTGAAAGCTCAAATTGAGAGAGGAAGGACAAATTTTAAAAAGGCTCCAAAGGATCGAATAACTGACGCATACATCAGAGCTCGGATAGACGGTGTGGAGGACCTGTACCAAAAGTTTGCGAACCAACACCAGGTCATCATATCCACTTACAGCACGAAAGTTTTAGCAGAGTTCGAAGGCGGCGAAAGCGATTGGTATGATGAGGGATATGAGACATATCTCTTATACAAAGGAGAGTTGAATGCGGCGCTCAAGAGTGGAACACCAAGTCCCAGGGAAACGTGTGCGTCAACGAGCCAAGGAGATACAAACATCCGATTACCGAAGATTTCTATTCCCTTGTTTAACGGGAACTATGCTGATTGGTCTTCATTTAAGGATCTGTTCAATTCATTAATTCATGACAACCCTAGGCTTGATGATGTGCAACGTTTGCATTATCTAAAAACTCAGTTGAGAGGCGAGGCGGAGCAATTAATAAAACATATTCCGATTACACAGGGCAATTACATGAAATGCTGGGATATGTTACAGTGCCGTTATGACAATAAACGGTTCATGTCAAACTGCATACTTCGACGTTTATTTGGTCAACGCTCAATGAACAGCGAATCCGCTCACGCCCTCAAGGAGCTTTTAGATACAACAACAGACTGTTTACATGAACTGTCAAATTTGGGGATTAAGGTAGATTCTTGGGATGTAATCATTATTTATGTTGTTAGCTTAAAGTTGGACCCTGAAACCAGGAAACAGTGGGAGTTAGTTATTAATAATTCAGGGGAAGACTTACCGTCATTCAGGTCATTTCAATCCTTCTTAGAGTCACGTTTTCGCGCGCTGGAATTTGTAGAATCGGGAAATAACAAATATAAGTTCACAAACACTAATAACGCACCTAAATTCGCTAACACTAGTAGTCACACCAAAGTTCTGCATGCTGCTTCCCAGCCTAACTCTACAGCTACTTGTCCACATTGCCATGGAGGACACAAACTGCAGTCTTGTAGTGAATTTACGAAGGAAGAGGTACCTACACGGCGCAGTATTGTCCAGGATTTGAAACTATGCTTTAACTGTTTAGGAAGCAATCATTTCGGGAAAGTTTGTTGGGTAAAGACAAAGTGTCAGCTATGTAGAGGGCGTCATCACACATTGTTGCACGGAAAGCCTAAATCGGAAACTCAGGAAAATGTACAAGAAGGACCACCGGAATCATCATCAGAGATGAACGAGACCACACGGGTATGCAGCAACCATTTTGCGACAGGGCAATGCCAGACTTTGCTGGCCACAGCTTTGGTAAAGCTGAGTCTAGAAATGGTTCACAATTAATACTAAGAGCTTTGCTGGATCAAGGATCGCAAGCATCCTTTATTTCAGAGGCCGCTGTACAGCTACTACAGTTAAAGAAAACTACAGCTAGAAGTTGTATATCGGGATTAGGGGACAGTCGAAGAGGTTTAATATCGAAATCGATTGTTATGGTTGACATACAATCCCTTCGTGACCCTACGTTTAAGCGACAAGTAAAGGCACACGTGTTAAAATCCGTAACCGCCGTGTTGCCCGAAAGAAAATTCACTCAGCCGGAATGGACAGAGCTGAGTCGTCTTCAGTTGGCCGACCCTCAATACAGCACCCCCAACAAGATTGATATATTGTTAGGGTCCGAAGTTTACTGTGAAATTTGAAGCAAGGTTTAATTCGTAGCCCGGATGGGGCAACAATTGCTCAAGACACTTACTTCGGATGGATATTGTCGGGTCGGGTTGGCGGCCATAGTAAATGTTTTCATAACTTCATCGTTAATTTACACCTTAGGCTTGAAGAAGACGAAGTGCTCAAAAGTTTTGGGAACTGGAATCTGAACCCCGTGCGGGGAAACGGAAGATTTTGTCGCCAGAAGAACACGCGTGCGAAGACCATTTCAAAGCAACTACTAGACGAGATAAAGAAGGTCGTTATATAGTAGAGTTGCCGTTCCGTCCCAATGAAAGAAAGGATTACGGGGATACCAGAGATATTGCAGTGAGGCGGTTAATGAGTTTGGAAAAAAGATTGGCTAAGAGCCCAGAGCAGAAACAAGAATATTCGCAAGTGTTACGGGAGTATCTGTCTCTGGGGCACATGGAGGAAGTAAAGATGAACACTGAACAAGAAAGAGTCTGGTTGCCACACCACGCAGTGATTCGGTTGGACAAGGTAACTACTAGAACGAGAGTTGTTTTCAATGCATCTAGTACACTACCTAATGGAGTGTCGTTGAATTCGACACTGATGGTCGGCCCGACGCTACAACCTCAATTACGTCACACCATTATGAGATGGCGTCTGCATCGGGTGTGTCTCATCGCTGACATTGTTAAAATGTACAGGCAAGTTAAAGTTGCAGAAAAAACATGTAGATTATCAGCGTATAGTGTGGAGGGAGAATGTAAACGAGGAAATACGCGATTATCGTTTGTTGACTGTTACTTTCGGGACATCATGTGCCCCTTATTTAGCGGTGAAAGCATTGCAACAGGTTGCGAGCGATGAAGGTCACAATTACCCGTTAGCAGCCGGTCGAGTTGCGACAGATTTCTATATGGATGACTTGCTAACTGGTTGTCAATCTGAAGAGGAAGCACTTTTAATCTATGAAGAAATGAATGCGTTACTGAAGAAAGGGGGATTCATTTTACAGAAGTGGAGCAGCAATAAAATAGGATTGCTGACTCAGGAAGATGAGAATACTATAGCGACTAGGGAGTTTAAAGAAGACGAGATAACTAAAGTAGTTGGTCTTAATTGGAATCGGCGGTCAGATGATTTTGTTTACAATGTTAATATATCATTCGAAGGTGATACTCCTGCGACTAAGCGGCAGATCATGGCTGAAATTTGTCGGCTTATGACCCTTTGGGTTGGATCGCTCCATGCATAATAAGAGCTAAGATTTTCATACAAAGGTTATGGATTACGGGGCTTGACTGGGACGACCGACTACCGGAGGATCTTTTACAAGAGTGGGCGCTTTACCGAATGGAATTGTCGAAATTAGTTCAATTTCATATACCTAGATGGGTTGAAACGTCTGCTAACGATATAAGGGTCGAGTTACATGGTTTCAGCGATGCATCAAATGCAGCTTACGCGGCAGTCGTGTATATTCGATGCGTTGCACAGGATGGCACCGTAAAAACGCATTTAATATCTTCTAAACTAAGGTCGCTCCTATTAAGCAGGTTTCTATACCACGACTGGAGTTGTGTGGTGCGGTTTTGCTTGCCAAGCTGATATTGGAAATATCGGAGATCTTAAATATTTCCAAAGCTATGACACATGCCTGGACTGACTCGACGGTCGTGTTGGCCTGGTTAAACGATCATCCGAATAAATGGAAAACGTTCGTAGCCAATCGTACTTCCGAAATCCTTAATATACTCGATCCATCACAATGGGCGTATGTGCAGTCGAAAGATAATCCCGCTGACCTAGCCTCACGAGGGATTTCAGCGTCAGATTTAATGAGCAGTATATTATGGAAATACGGTCCAAACTGGCTAAACCAGGACAGAATTACATACGAGAAACCACAGTCAATATGTAAGAAAACAGAATTAGAGTTAAAAAATCTCAAAGTACATATGTTCGTTAAGAACGGCGAGGAACCGAGTTATTGACAAAATTCTCGTCTCTAAAAAGATTATGTCGGGTAGTAGCTTATTGCCGAAGATTTCTACGCGCCAGGGTGCCTACAGCTACGCAAGATGTTAAGTTTCCGCATCTTACCGCTTCTGAAATTGAAGACGCTCTGGTCTGTTGTGTACGAATGCATCAACGTCATGCGTTGTATGACGACTTCACCAATTTCCAGAAGGGTAGTAAAAACAACAAGTTATCAACATTAAATCCATTTAAAGATAATCAAGAGCTATTAAGAGTTGGAGGGCGTATCGAAAATGCTAATTTACCTGACATTGGTAAGCATCCGATTATTATTGATGGTGATTCTCACCTAGCCAAATTAATTGTGGCAGAAGCTCATGATAGAACAATGCATGGTGGCCAGCAGTTACCTGCAATTATGTACGGTCAAAGTATTGGGTTACGAAACTGAAGAATGTAGTACGGGCACAGATTCATCATTGTGTACCATGTTTACGTAACGCGGCTAAAACCCGCACCCAATTAATGGACAATTGCCGATGTGCAGGGTGTCACCGAATAAGCCATTTCTGTATTCAGGTGTGGATTATGCAGGACCCGTAAATATAAGGGTTTCAAAGGGTAGAGGGCACAAGTCATATAAAGGTTACATTTGCCTCTTCGTATGTATGGCTACAAGGGCAGTGCACATTGAAGCAGTAACTGACCTCACAAGCGAAGGGTTTTTGGCAGCCTTTAGAAGATTTGTATCTAGGAGAGGTCGCGTTGCGCAACTTTGGAGTGACAACGGAACTAACTTTGTAGGGGCAGCAAAAGAGTTAAAGAAATTGTTGGCAAGCGAGTCATCTCAGTTGACTGCTGAAATTACAGCTTTATTAGCGAATAACGGGACCGAATGGCGCTTTATTCCACCGCATGCTCCAAATTTCGGAGGTTTATGGGAAGCCGGAATAAAGTCCACTAAACATCACCTAAGACGAGTTCTCGGCAATGTCACGCTAACATATGAAGAATTTACTACCGTCTTATCCCAAGTAGAGGCGTGTCTTAATTCACGTCCACTATTCCAATTAAGTAGCGATTCTGATGATCCAGTACCGCTGACGCCAGGACATTTTCTGGTAGGAGAACCGTTACTTATGCCTCCTGATTATAACTATGAGTCAATGGCTACTAGTAACTTACGACGATGGCAAGTAACACAGCGGATGGTACAACAGTTCTGGAGGCGTTGGTCGAAAGAATACTTAACGCAGTTCTTCCAACGGTATAAATGGAAAAATTCAGTTCCGGAGTTAAAGAAAGGTGATGTCGTGTTAGTCAAAGAAGATAATTTACCTCCTTCCAAATGGCTTTATGGGCTTATCGTGGACGTCCATCCAGGCAAAGACAATTTGGTTAGGGTAGTGACGGTAAAATGTAAAGAATCTCTTATTCAGCGTCCAATTTCCAAGCTATGTCCACTATTGGTCAATGATAATGATTAAGTGTATTTGTAGTGTATTTATTTTAATGTTTGCTAGAATAATTATTTGAACTGTAATGACCATGAGCGGTTCAAAGCCAAAAGGTTATATGAAAAATTTAGTGTGCAGATTGTTAAAGATGATTTTAGTTAAAAAAAAAAAAACCAAGGGGTGTTTACAGTCCACTGAAGGATATATTCTTATAAGAATGTTGTTTTTTTTGTAAAATGCTTGTAACAAATTATTTTGAGAAACTTTGTTGATCAGTTTTAATTTGTTTAATAATGTAGTTAAGTTTTAGTTACTGCCTATTGAGATGTAAGTTAGGGGGAAGGACTATTCGTCCTTGGTGGGCGGTATGTTCAAGCTGTTTTGACGGGTAAAGTCATGTAGTTGCGCCATGTTAAGTGATGGCGCTAAATCAATGACTTTGTAGAACTATAACGCGGTGTAAAGAGTTGTTATGTCTAATGTATAGGGTTATCATATTATCAATAAATAGTCTCGTGTTCCGGAGGTTGACTTTATTCAGTCGCGTCTTCTGGTCGCTCGGCTCCGTGAAGAACATGGTCCTTCGAGCCGGATAATACAGTGCTTTATGGAAGAGCAGTAGAAAATAGTGCTAGTTCCGGTTTTCGGCAACAGTGGCGCTGTGGTGAAGTACAGCGAGGAGCTACGGTGACGCCATCTAGAGGAGAGGAGCGCTACGGATAACGTCGTCGTAGACAGTGTCAGGTGAAGTGACGAACTGAAAGGTGTGAGTACAATTTGACATAAATAGTGTTGTGAAATAGACGTAGAAAAATTTGAGTAAATAGTGTTGTGAAAGTGCTAAGTGTTAGAATAGAAAAGGAATTTAGGACTTAGAATAATTTAAGAAAAAACGACGGAACGGGGAACCTATGCCCGAACTCACAGCGGGGAAACGTCGTTTAACACTTTGAAAAAATTCGAACGAGTTTGGACATAGAAAATTTGGACTTAGAAAATTTTGGATTAAAGTTGAGTTTGAAACTTTAACTTTCGTACAGCTGTAAGAGTAGTTAAACAACATAATGGATAAAGATTTGAAAATATTGCAAGACCTGAAAGCTCAAATCGAGAGAGGAAGGACAAATTTTAAAAAGGCTCCAAAGGATCGAATAACTGACGCATACATCAGAGCTCGGATAGGACGGTGTGGAGGACCTGTACCAAAAGTTTGCGAACCAACATCAGGTCATCATATCCACTTACAGCACGAAAGTTTTAGCAGAGTTCGAAGGCGGCGAAAGCGATTGGTATGATGAGGGATATGAGACATATCTCTTATACAAAGGAGAGTTGAATGCGGCGCTCAAGAGTGTAACACCAAGTCCCAGGGAAACGTGTGCGTCAACGAGCCAAGGAGATACAAACATCCGATTACCGAAGATCTCTATTCCCTTGTTTAACGGGAACTATGCTGATTGGTCTTCATTTAAGGATCTGTTCAATTCATTAATTCATGACAACCCTAGGCTTGATGATGTGCAACGTTTGCATTATCTAAAAACTCAGTTGAGAGGCGAGGCGGAGCAATTAATAAAACATATTCCGATTACACAGGGCAATTACATGAAATGCTGGGATATGTTACAGTGCCGTTATGACAATAAACGGTTCATGTCAAACTGCATACTTCGACGTTATTTGGTCAACGCTCAATGAACAGCGAATCCGCTCACGCCCTCAAGGAGCTTTTAGATACAACAACAGACTGTTTACATGAACTGTCAAATTTGGGGATTAAGGTAGATTCTTGGGATGTAATCATTATTTATGTTGTTAGCTTAAAGTTGGACCCTGAAACCAGGAAACAGTGGGAGTTAGTTATTAATAATTCAGGGGAAGACTTACCGTCATTCAGGTCATTTCAATCCTTTTTAGAGTCACGTTTTCGCGCGCTGGAATTTGTAGAATCGGGAAATAAAAAACATAAGTTCACAAACACTAATAACGCACCTAAATCCGCTAACATTAGTAGTCATACCAAAGTTTTGCATGCTGCTTCCCAGCCTAACTCTACAGCTACTTGTCCACATTGCCATGGAGGACACAAACTGCAGTCCTGTAGTGAATTTACGAAGGAAGAGGTACCTACACGGCGCAGTATTGTCCAGGATTTGAAACTATGCTTTAACTGTTTAGGAAGCAATCATTTCGGGAAAGTTTGTTGGATAAAGACAAAGTGTCAGCTATGTAGAGGGCGTCATCACACATTGTTGCACGGAAAGCCTAAATCGGAAACTCAGGAAAATGTACGAGAAAGACCACCGGAATCATCATCAGAGATGAACGAGACCACACGGGTATGCAGCAACCATTTTGCGACAGGGCAATGCCAGACTTTGCTGGCCACAGCTTTGGTAAAAGCTGAGTCTAGAAATGGTTCACAATTAATACTAAGAGCTTTGCTGGATCAAGGATCGCAAGCATCCTTTATTTCAGAGGCCGCTGTACAGCTACTACAGTTAAAGAAAACTACAGCTAGAAGTTGTATATCGGGATTAGGGACAGTCGAAGAGGTTTAATATCGAAATCGATTGTTATGGTTAACATACAATCCCTTCGTGACCCTACATTTAAGCGACAAATAAAGGCACACGTGTTAAAATCCGTAACCGCCGTGTTGCCCGAAAGAAAATTCACTCAGCCGGAATGGACAGAGCTGAGTCGTCTTCAGTTGGCCGACCCTCAATACAGCACCCCCAACAAGATTGATATATTGTTAGGGTCCGAAGTTTACTGTGAAATTTTGAAGCAAGGTTTAATTCGTAGCCCGGATGGGGCAACAATTGCTCAAGACACTTACTTCGGATGGATATTGTCGGGTCGGGTTGGCGGCCATAGTAAATGTTTTCATAACTTCATCGTTAATTTACACCTTAGGCTTGAAGAAGACGAAGTGCTCAAAAAGTTTTGGGAACTGGAATCTGAACCCAGTTCAGGAAAACGGAAGATTTTGTCGCCAGAAGAACACGCGTGCGAAGACCATTTCAAAGCAACTACTAGACGAGATAAAGAAGGTCGTTATATAGTAGAGTTGCCGTTCCGTCCCAATGAAAGAAAGGATTACGGGGATACCAGAGATATTGCAGTGAGGCGGTTAATGAGTTTGGAAAAAAGATTGGCTAAGAGCCCAGAGCAGAAACAAGAATATTCGCAAGTGTTACGGGAGTATCTGTCTCTGGGGCACATGGAGGAAGTAAAGATGAACACTGAACAAGAAAGAGTCTGGTTGCCACACCACGCAGTGATTCGGTTGGACAAGGTAACTACTAGAACGAGAGTTGTTTTCAATGCATCTAGTACACTACCTAATGGAGTGTCGTTGAATTCGACACTGATGGTCGGCCCGACGCTACAACCTCAATTACGTCACACCATTATGAGATGGCGTCTGCATCGGGTGTGTCTCATCGCTGACATTGTTAAAATGTACAGGCAAGTTAAAGTTGCAGAAAAACATGTAGATTATCAGCGTATAGTGTGGAGGGAGAATGTAAACGAGGAAATACGCGATTATCGTTTGTTGACTGTTACTTTCGGGACATCATGTGCCCCTTATTTAGCGGTGAAAGCATTGCAACAGGTTGCGAGCGATGAAGGTCACAATTACCCGTTAGCAGCCGGTCGAGTTGCGACAGATTTCTATATGGATGACTTGCTAACTGGTTGTCAATCTGAAGAGGAAGCACTTTTAATCTATGAAGAAATGAATGCGTTACTGAAGAAAGGGGGATTCATTTTACAGAAGTGGAGCAGCAATAAAATAGGATTGCTGACTCAGGAAGATGAGAATACTATAGCGACTAGGGAGTTTAAAGAAGACGAGATAACTAAAGTAGTTGGTCTTAATTGGAATCGGCGGTCAGATGATTTTGTTTACAATGTTAATATATCATTCGAAGGTGATACTCCTGCGACTAAGCGGCAGATCATGGCTGAAATTTGTCGGCTTTATGACCCTTTGGGTTGGATCGCTCCATGCATAATAAGAGCTAAGATTTTCATACAAAGGTTTTGAGGATCGGCCAATTGAAGACGACTCAGCTCTGTCCATTCCGGCTGAGTGAATTTTCTTTCGGGCAACACGGCGGTTACGGATTTTAACACGTGTGCCTTTACTTGTCGCTTAAACGTAGGGTCACGAAGGGATTGTATGTCAACCATAACAATCGATTTCGATATTAAACCTCTTCGACTGTCCCCTAATCCCGATATACAACTTCTAGCTGTAGTTTTCTTTAACTGTAGTAGCTGTACAGCGGCCTCTGAAATAAAGGATGCTTGCGATCCTTGATCTAGCAAAGCTCTTAGTATTAATTGTGAACCATTTCTAGACTCAGCTTTTACCAAAGCTGTGGCCAGCAAAGTCTGGCATTGCCCTGTCGCAAAATGGTTGCTGCATACCCGTGTGGTCTCGTTCATCTCTGATGATGATTCCGGTGGTCTTTCTCGTACATTTTCCTGAGTTTCCGATTTAGGCTTTCCGTGCAACAATGTGTGATGACGCCCTCTACATAGCTGACACTTTGTCTTTATCCAACAAACTTTCCCGAAATGATTGCTTCCTAACAGTTAAAGCATAGTTTCAAATCCTGGACAATACTGCGCCGTGTAGGTACCTCTTCCTTCGTAAACTTACTACAGGACTGCAGTTTGTGTCCTCCATGGCAATGTGGACAAGTAGCTGTAGAGTTAGGCTGGGAAGCAGCATGCAGAACTTTGGTGTGACTACTAGTGTTAGCGGATTTAGGTGCGTTATTAGTGTTTGTGAACTTATGTTTGTTATTTCCCGATTCTACAAATTCCAGCGCGCGAAAACGTGACTCTAAAAAAGATTGAAATGACCTGAATGACGGTAAGTCTTCCCCTGAATTATTAATAACTAATGAACCAATGTAATTACATTACATTACATGTAGTACTTTAGTAACAATTTTTAAAATATAACCAATGTATAAACTCCAAAGGACCACATAAAAAAAGACGCTTAGAACTCTGTAGTCTTTATTGGTAACACATATTTTTAAATTTTACTATTACATTTTTCCTAAATGACGCGATAGCGTCCTTTCTAATCAACTGTCAAGATGCGTCGCTTTCTTATTCTTTTTTTGGTTGTTCTTTATTTAAATGTATTATACAAATTCCGCCCACCAAAGACGAAGTCTTTTAACTCCGCCTATTTGAAAAATATTAACATATTGACAATGAAAAAGAAACAAAAATAATATCATTTATACTACTAAACAAATTAAAAGTTGTGCCTTAAAACTAAAACAAACAGTTACACTGATACAGGTAACACAATTAATTTGGATGTTGGACGTTTAACAAAGCTATGTTTACATCGTAAAGTCACAACCCGTGTGATGTTTTAAAGTGTGCATCAGAAACTAGAAGAGGAGTGAGAAACGAATCTTTCGGAATCAAAAAAGGATGTTTTTGATCTTCGGGAATACTTGCATATTGAAAACGACTACCCACCCGAAGAACTTCAAGATGATCGAGATATGGATTCAGAGAGATAAGTACACTCCTTTTATTTATTTCTAATCCTTCCTTGAGATTAGTTACTCGCTTCCGAAAACCCTGTTCTTGCACTTTCTTGATCATAATAATTAATGCATTCTCTAATTCTTTAGTAGATACACAAGTATGTTTACTCCTGTTCCTCTTCAAAAATCTTCTACAGTAGGCCACAACGCGTATTAATTTATTTAATGAAGAAAATTTAGACCATGCTTCCTCTATCTGATCTATTGCCGTCATGTGTATCCTTGCAATTTTCAATTTTTCTTCTAAATTTGTACATAAATTCCTTGGGTTTACATAATTTATATTCCTTTCATTTAACCATTGAGGCCCATAGATCCACATGTCAAAGTTATTCAATTGACTTGGTATAAGCCCTCTAGATGCACAATCTGCTGGATTATGCTCAGATTTTACATAAGCCCATTGATTTCGATTCAGTACAGAAATTATTTCAGACACTCTATTCCCAACATAATTCTTCCAATTGCTGGGATGACTGCTCAACCAGGCCAAAACAATTTCTGAGTCTGTCCAAGCATGTAATTTATTTTTGGTATATCTAATACATTTGAAACTTCTGCCAAAAGTTTAGTCAGCAAGACTGCACCGCATAATTCTAAACGTGGAATGGATATTTGCTTTGTAGGTGCAACCTTAGTTCTGGCTGTCAATAAACGGACGTGTATTCTTTCGTTGTGATCGATGGCTCGTATATAAACAACAGCAGCAAAAGCAGCACTAGATGCATCACTAAAACCATGAAGTTCGACTACTGAATCATTATCGGTTCGGTGAATCCACCGAGGTAATCGAAACATAGTGAGCATTGATAAACTTTTCCGATAGTTGAGCCATTCTGATAGTAATTGTGATGGTAACTCCTAATCCCATCCTATTCCTGATAGCCATATACGTTGAATAAATATCTTTGCAATTATAATGCTTGGTGCTACCCATCCCAAAGGATCGTATAATCTACAAATATCTGAAATGACCTTTCTTTTTGTTATTGGTGCTGAAACTGAAGGTAGCTGCACTGCGTATTCAAACTCATCCGAACTCCGATTCCAGGTAAGTCCTAATATTTTATTTATTATATCAGATTTTACAGTTAAACCTTTTTCATCCACTACTTCTTCATTTCCTTTCTTTATCTCTTTTAGCATTCTGTCGCTATTACTTGTCCATTTCTGTAGTTCAAATCCACCCTTTCTTAGTAGCTCCTGTATTTGTTTGTAAATTTCTACAGCCGTGTCCTCATCTTGACATCCAGACATCAAATCATCCATGTAAAAATCACGCATGACTCTTTCTGCCGCTAATGGAAACGCTTCACCTTCATCTTTGGCTACTTGCATTAAGCTTTTTACTGCTAAATACGGAGCTGAAGAAGTACCAAAAGTGACTCTTAATAGTTTGTATTCCTTAATTTCGTGTGCAGGGTCATCGCGCCACAGGATGCACTGAAAATTCGCATCGTCTTCATCTACTTTCACTTGGCGATACATTTTTACAATGTCTGCAACAAAACATATGGGGTGAACCCGCCATCGCATAATAATTTTTCTTAGTTCCAGTTGTAAGGTAGGTCCTACCATAAGATCATCATTTAATGAGACGCCATTATTTCCTTTGCAGGACGCATCGAAAACTACTCGAACCTTAGTAGTAGTTTTATCCTCACGGATCACCGCATGGTACGGTAAGTAGACCCTTTCATTATCACAAATGTTGTCTTGTATAATTTTCATGTGATTTAAATCCAAGTATTCATTAAATGTTTTGATATATTCCTTTTTCAGATGTTCATCACGCTGCAATCTTCTTTCTAGGCCTTGAAATCTCTTTAATGCTATCTGCCTTGAATTACCATATTTACAGGCAGGATCATCGTGTCGAAACGGTAACTTAACAATATAACGCCCATCTTCATCGCGCCGTGTCGTTTTATTATAATAACTTTCGCATAGCTGCTCTTCTTCTGTAAAAATCTTGTGCTCTATAGAAGGATCAACAGCTTCGACCTCCCAAAACCTCTTTAGAATATCATCATTTAAGGTAACATGTAGGTTTACTGAGAGGTGATTATGTTCCTGAAACATCTTACCATGTGATGCTGTTTCCTGACAAGATCCAACCTAAAGTGGTGTTCTGTGCTAATGGTACTCCTGATGTACCGCCCATGATTCCTTCTTTAATAATCAAAGCATATTCCTTCGCGCCTAACAAAATGTCTATCTTGTTTGGCGTGTGAAATTCCGGATCCGCTAGAGGAATATCTTTGAATTTTAATATTTCAGGCTGTGAAATTTTCCTATTGGGAAGAAGTGAGGTGATAGTTCGTAAAACATACGCTTTTATCTTTAAATTGAATTCTTCATCATGACGTGATCGTATGTTTAATGTAACTGTACTCTTAATTGCTGTGTTCTTACTACCTCCCAAACCTGAAACATTGCCTTTACATGCGGTTTTCTTAAGACCTAGTAACTGTACCGTTGACTCCGTGACAAAAGATGATTGAGACCCTTGATCAATTAAAGCTCTGAATAACTGAACATCCCCCGCTCTCGACTCAACATTAACAAGAGCGGTTGCAAGCAAAACTTGATTGTCGGTTGTTTTCATTGAAAAATGAGTACTTAATGTTTCTGTAGGAATTTCTTCCACAGATGAAACTTGTGCGACTTCAGACCGTTGAGGACGGTGTAATAAAGAATGATGTCTTTTATGACATAGTTGACAGGTTGTGGTTTTACGACAATATTTAACAGAATGTGATCCTAAACAATTAAAACATTGTCTGTTAGATTTTACAAAACTATATCTAGCTTCAGGTGACTCTTTTACAAATAGTTGACAATTAATAATTCTATGAGCTCCTTTACAAAATGACAATTGTAAATTACATTATCAGCTGTATGGTAAACCTTTTGTTTGCTAATAACATTACATTTCTTTATTAATTTAGGTTCTAAGAATTCTAAAGATCGGAATCTGCATTCTAAAAAATTAATAAATTCTTGTAATGTGGGTAATTCATTATTGTTATTACTAGTAGAATATTCCCACTGTTTCCGTGACTCGCTATCTAACTTTGAACTAATTATGTATATAATTATAATATCCCAGGAACTCACATCTATACCTATATTCTTTAAACCATTCAAACTATCTACAGTAGTATCCATAAGAGATTTAAACCCAGTCGATGATTCATGAAACAAATTACTTTGATTTATTAAACGTTTTAACCAACAATTAGCTAGATATTTTTTATTGTTATATCTCTTATGCAATAAAACACGGTGGTCTTCGCACGCGTGTTCTTCTGGCGACAAAATCTTCCGTTTCCCCGCACTGGGTTCAGATTCCAGTTCCCAAAACTTTTTGAGCACTTCGTCTTCTTCAAGCCTAAGGTGTAAATTAACGATGAAGTTATGAAAACATTTACTATGGCCGCCAACCCGACCCGACAATATCCATCCGAAGTAAGTGTCTTGAGCAATTGTTGCCCCATCCGGGCTACGAATTAAACCTTGCTTCAAAATTTCACAGTAAACTTCGGACCCTAACAATATATCAATCTTGTTGGGGGTGCTGTATTGAGGATCGGCCAATTGAAGACGACTCAGCTCTGTCCATTCCGGCTGAGTGAATTTTCTTTCGGGCAACACGGCGGTTACGGATTTTAACACGTGTGCCTTTACTTGTCGCTTAAACGTAGGGTCACGAAGGGATTGTATGTCAACCATAACAATCGATTTCGATATTAAACCTCTTCGACTGTCCCCTAATCCCGATATACAACTTCTAGCTGTAGTTTTCTTTAACTGTAGTAGCTGTACAGCGGCCTCTGAAATAAAGGATGCTTGCGATCCTTGATCTAGCAAAGCTCTTAGTATTAATTGTGAACCATTTCTAGACTCAGCTTTTACCAAAGCTGTGGCCAGCAAAGTCTGGCATTGCCCTGTCGCAAAATGGTTGCTGCATACCCGTGTGGTCTCGTTCATCTCTGATGATGATTCCGGTGGTCTTTCTCGTACATTTTCCTGAGTTTCCGATTTAGGCTTTCCGTGCAACAATGTGTGATGACGCCCTCTACATAGCTGACACTTTGTCTTTATCCAACAAACTTTCCCGAAATGATTGCTTCCTAAACAGTTTAAAGCATAGTTTCAAATCCTGGACAATACTGCGCCGTGTAGGTACCTCTTCCTTCGTAAACTCACTACAGGACTGCAGTTTGTGTCCTCCATGGCAATGTGGACAAGTAGCTGTAGAGTTAGGCTGGGAAGCAGCATGCAGAACTTTGGTGTGACTACTAGTGTTAGCGGATTTAGGTGCGTTATTAGTGTTTGTGAACTTATGTTTGTTATTTCCCGATTCTACAAATTCCAGCGCGCGAAAACGTGACTCTAAAAAAGATTGAAATGACCTGAATGACGGTAAGTCTTCCCCTGAATTATTAATAACTAACTCCCACTGTTTCCTGGTTTCAGGGTCCAACTTTAAGCTAACAACATAAATAATGATTACATCCCAAGAATCTACCTTAATCCCCAAATTTGACAGTTCATGTAAACAGTCTGTTGTTGTATCTAAAAGCTCCTTGAGGGCGTGAGCGGATTCGCTGTTCATTGAGCGTTGACCAAATAAACGTCGAAGTATGCAGTTTGACATGAACCGTTTATTGTCATAACGGCACTGTAACATGTCCCAGCATTTCATGTAATTGCCCTGTGTAATCGGAATATGTTTTATTAATTGCTCCGCCTCGCCTCTCAACTGAGTTTTTAGATAATGCAAACGTTGCACATCATCAAGCCTAGGGTTGTCATGAATTAATGAATTGAACAGATCCTTAAATGAAGACCAATCAGCATAGTTCCCGTTAAACAAAGGAATAGAGATCTTCGGTAATCGGATGTTTGTATCTCCTTGGCTCGTTGACGCACACGTTTCCCTGGGACTTGGTGTTACACTCTTGAGCGCCGCATTCAACTCTCCTTTGTATAAGAGATATGTCTCATATCCCTCATCATACCAATCGCTTTCGCCACCTTCGAACTCTGCTAAAAGTTTCGTGCTGTAAGTGGATATGATGACCTGATGTTGGTTTGCAAACTTTTGGTACAGGTCCTCCACACCGTCTATCCGAGCTCTGATGTATGCGTTAGTTATTCGATCCTTTGGAGCCTTTTTAAAATTTGTCCTTCCTCTCTCAATTTGAGCTTTCAGGTCTTGCAATATTTTCAAATCTTTATCCATATTGTTGATTAAACTACTCTTACAGCTGTACGAAAGTTAAAGTTTCAAACTCAATTTTAACCCAAAATTTTCTAAGTCCAAATTTTTTCCGAAATTTTCTATGACCAAACTCGTTCGAATTTTTTCAAAGTGTTAAACGACGTTTCCCCGCTGTGAGTTCGGGCATAGGTCCCCGTTCCGTCGTTTTTTCTTAAATTATTCTAAGTCCTAAATTCCTATTCTATTCTAACACTTAGCACTTTCACAACACTATTTACTGAAATTTTTCTACGTCTATTTCACAACACTATTTATGTCAAATTGTACTCACACCTTTTAGTTTGTCACTTCACCTGACACTGTCTACGACGACGTTACCCGTAGCGCTCCTCTCCTCTAGATGGCGTCACCGTAGCTCCTCGCTGTACTTCACCACAGCGCCACTGTTGCCGAAAACCGGAACTAGCACTATTTTCTACTGCTCTTCCATAAGCACTGTATGATCCGGCTCGAAGGACCATGTTCCTCACGGAGCCGAGCGACCAGTAGACGCGACTGAATAAAAGTCAACCTCCGGAACACGAGACAATTTATTGATAATATGATAACCCTATACATTAGACATAACAACTCTTTACACCGCGTTATAGTTCTACAAAGTCATTGATTTAGCGCCATCACTTAACGATGGGCGCAACTACATGACTTTACCCGTCAAAACAGCTTGAACATACCGCCCACCAAGGACGAATAGTCCTTCCCCCTAACTTACATCTCAATAGGCAGTAACTAAAACTTAACTACATTATTAAACAAATTAAAACTGATCAACAAAGTTTCTCAAAATAATTTGTTACAAGCATTTTACAAAAAAAACTACATTCTTATAAGAATATATCCTTCAGTGGACTGTAAACACCCCTTGGTTTTTTTTTTAACTAAAATCATCTTAAACAATCTGCACACTAAATTTTTATATAACCTTTTGGCTTTGAACCGCTCATGGTCATTACAGTTCAAATAATTATTCTAGCAACATTAAAATAAATACATTACAAATACACTTAATCATTATCATTGACCAATAGTGGACATAGCTTGGAAATTGGACGCTGAATAAGAGATTCTTTACATTTTACCGTCACTACCCTAACCAATTGTCTTTGCCTGGATGGACGTCCACGATAAGCCCATAAAGCCATTTGGAAGGAGGTAAATTATCTTCTTTGACTAACACGACATCACCTTTCTTTAATTCCGGAACTGAATTTTTCCATTTATACCGTTGGAAGCACTGCGTTAAGTATTCTTTCGACCAACGCCTCAAGAACTGTTGTACCATCCGCTGTGTCACTTGCCATCGTCGTAAGTTACTAGTAGCCATTGACTCATAGTTATAATCAGGAGGCATAAGTAACGGTTCTCTACCAAAAAAAAAACAAAAAAAAAAAAAGACAAGAAACAGTTACCCCCCACCCCCCCCACCCCCCCCCCCCCCCCCCCCCCCCCCCCCCCCCCCCCCCCCCCCCCCCCCCCCCCCCAATACTTTGACCGTACGTAATTGCAGGTAAGCTGCTGGCCACCATGCATTGTTCTATCATGAGCTTCTGCCACAATTAATTTGGCTAGGTGAGAATCACCATCAATAATAATCGGATGCTTACCAATGTCAGGTAAATTAGCATTTTCGATACGCCCTCCAACTCTTAATAGCTCTTGATTATCTTTAAATGGATTTAATGTTGATAACTTGTTGTTTTTACTACCCTTCTGGAAATTGGTGAAGTCGTCATACAACGCATGACGTTGATGCATTCGTACACAACAGCGTCTTCAATTTCAGAAGCGGTAAGATGCGGAAACTTAACATCTTGCGTAGCTGTGGGCACCCTGGCGCATAGAAATCTTCGGCAATAAGCTACTACCCGACATAATCTTTTTAGAGACGAGAATTTTGTCAATAACTCGGGTTCCTCGCCGTTCTTAACGAACATATGTACTTTGAGATTTTTTAACTCTAATTCCGTTTTCTTACATATTGACTGTGGTTTCTCGTATGCAATACTGTCCTGGCTTAGCCAGTTTGGACCGTATTTCCATAATATACTGCTCATTAAATCCGACGCTGAAATCCCTCGTGAGGCTAGGTCAGCGGGATTATCTTTCGACTGCACATACGCCCATTGTGATGGATCGAGTATATTAAGGATTTCGGAAGTACGATTGGCTACGAACGTTTTCCATTTATTCGGATGATCGTTTAACCAAGCCAACACGATCGTCGAGTCAGTCCAGGCATGTGTCATAGCTTTGGAAATATTTAAGACCTCCGATATTTCCAATATCAGCTTGGCAAGCAAAACCGCACCACACAACTCCAGTCGTGGTATAGAAAACCTGCTTAATAGGAGCGACCTTAGTTTTAGAAGATATTAAATGCGTTTTTTACGTACCACCTGTGCAACGCATCGAATATACACGACTGCCGCGTAAGCTGCATTTGATGCATCGCTGAAACCATGTAACTCGACCCTTATATCGTTAGCAGACGTTTCAACCCATCTAGGTATATGAAATTGAACTAATTTCGACAATTCCATTCGGTAAAGCGCCCACTCTTGTAAAAGATCCTCCGGTAGTCGGTCGTCCCAGTCAAGCCCCGTAATCCATAACCTTTGTATGAAAATCTTAGCTCTTATTATGCATGGAGCGATCCAACCCAAAGGGTCATAAAGCCGACAAATTTCAGCCATGATCTGCCGCTTAGTCGCAGGAGTATCACCTTCGAATGATATATTAACATTGTAAACAAAATCATCTGACCGCCGATTCCAATTAAGACCAACTACTTTAGTTATCTCGTCTTCTTTAAACTCCCTAGTCGCTATAGTATTCTCATCTTCCTGAGTCAGCAATCCTATTTTATTGCTGCTCCACTTCTGTAAAATGAATCCCCCTTTCTTCAGTAACGCATTCATTTCTTCATAGATTAAAAGTGCTTCCTCTTCAGATTGACAATCAGTTAGCAAGTCATCCATATAGAAATCTGTCGCAACTCGACCGGCTGCTAACGGGTAATTGTGACCTTCATCGCTCGCAACCTGTTGCAATGCTTTCACCGCTAAATAACGGGCACATGATGTCCCGAAAGTAACAGTCAACAAACGATAATCGCGTATTTCCTCGTTTACATTCTCCCGCCACACTATACGCTGATAATCTACATGTTTTTCTGCAACTTTAACTTGCCTGTACATTTTAACAATGTCAGCGATGAGACACACCCGATGCAGACGCCATCTCATAATGGTGTGACGTAATTGAGGTTGTAGCTTCGGGCCAACCATCAGTGTCGAATTCAACGACACTCCATTAGATGCATTGAAAACAACTCTCGTTCTAGTAGTTACCTTGTCCAACCGAATCACTGCGTGGTGTGGCAACCAGACTCTTTCTTGTTCAGTGTTCATCTTTACTTCCTCCATGTGCCCCAGAGACAGATACTCCCGTAACACTTGCGAATATTCTTGTTTCTGCTCTGGGCTCTTAGCCAATCTTTTTTCCAAACTCATTAACCGCCTCACTGCAATATCTCTGGTATCCCCGTAATCCTTTCTTTCATTGGGACGGAACGGCAACTCTACTATATAACGACCTTCTTTATCTCGTCTAGTAGTTGCTTTGAAATGCATCTAATGGAGTGTGAGAAGGATTGGTCCTTACGAGTCGGAAGTGAAGTGTGAGAAGTGATAAAGGTGCAGTGATTTGCAAGAAAAGTTTTAAACATTCTACATTATTAGTATCTTGCAAAAGTGTTATATTTCAAAGTGCTATATTTCAGCTCAATGAAAAATTGTATTCAAATCTTGTAAATTGTTGCTCAACTTGTGAAAATGGAAGATCTAATTAAGTTACAACATGATTCTAAGACTAGCATTGAAAGATTAATAAGAAATTATAAGAAAGCTTCAAAGGACCGTTTATCCAGTAAATCATACTTAGAAACGCGTTTAGAAATGTACAATCAGTATGGAATGATTTGGAAGAAATCATAAAGAAATTATTAAATGTGCGACGACTAAGGATATGAACAATAAGTATTTTACAGAAGATTTATATGGTATGGTTGAAGAAATTTATATAGATCACAAAACTGAGTTAAAGGATACTTTGGATAAATTAAAAATAATTCAAACTGTCGAAAAAGAATGTAGACCTAATTGTAATATTAAATTACCTAAAATTAGTATTCCGATATTTTCAGGGGATTATTCTCAATGGACTTCATTTAGAGATTTGTTTATTTCACTGGTTCATGAAAATGAGTTGTTAGACAATGTTCAGAAGCTTCATTACTTAAAAGGTCATATTTCAGGTGAAGCTGAACAGCTTCTTCGGCATGTACCCGTTACTGGTAATAATTACGAGGATAGTTGGGATTTATTGCATAAGAGATATAACAATAAAAAATATCTAGCTAATGTTGGTTAAAACGTTTAATAAATCAAAGTAATTTGTTTCATGAATCATCGACTGGGTTTAAATCTCTTATGGATACTACTGTAGATAGTTTGAATGGTTTAAAGAATATAAGTATAGATGTGAGTTCCTGGGATATTATAATTATATACATAATTAGTTCAAAGTTAGATAGCGAGTCACGGAAACAGTGGGAATATTCTACTAGTAATAACAATAATGAATTACCCACATTACAAGAATTTATTAATTTTTTAGAATGCAGATTCCGATCTTTAGAATTCTTAGAACCTAAATTAATAAAGAAATGTAATGTTATTAGCAAACAAAAGGTTTACCATACAGCTGATAATGTAATTTACAATTGTCAATTTTGTAAAGGAGCTCATAGAATTATTAATTGTCAACTATTTGTAAAAGAGTCACCTGAAGCTAGATATAGTTTTGTAAAATCTAACAGACAATGTTTTAATTGTTTAGGATCACATTCTGTAAAATATTGTCGTAAAAGCACAACCTGTCAACTATGTCATAAAAGACATCATTCTTTATTACACCGTCCTCAACGGTCTGAAGTCGCACAAGTTTCATCTGTGGAAGAAATTCCTACAGAAACATTAAGTACTCATTTTTCAATGAAAACAACCGACAATCAAGTTTTGCTTGCAACCGCTCTTGTTAATGTTGAGTCGAGAGCGGGGGATGTTCAGTTATTCAGAGCTTTAATTGATCAAGGGTCTCAATCATCTTTTGTCACGGAGTCAACGGTACAGTTACTAGGTCTTAAGAAAACCGCCTGTAAAGGCAATGTTTCAGGTTTGGGAGGTAGTAAGAACACAGCAATTAAGAGTACAGTTATCTTAAACATACGATCACGTCATGATGAAGAATTCAATTTAAAGATAAAAGCGTATGTTTTACGAACTATCACCTCACTTTTTCCCAATAGGAAAATTTCACAGCCTGAAATATTAAAATTCAAAGATATTCCTCTAGCGGATCCGGAATTTCACACGCCAAACAAGATAGACATTTTGTTAGGCGCGAAGGAATATGCTTTGATTATTAAGGAAGGAATCATGGGCGGTACATCAGGAGTACCATTAGCACAGAACACCACTTTAGGTTGGATCTTGTCAGGAGAAACAGCATCACATGGTAAGATGTTTCAGGAACATAATCACCTCTCAGTAAACCTACATGTTACCTTAAATGATGATATTCTAAAGAGGTTTTGGGAGGTCGAAGCTGTTGATCCTTCTATAGAGCACAAGATTTTACAGAAGAAGAGCAGCTATGCGAAAGTTATTATAATAAAACGACACGGCGCGATGAAGATGGGCGTTATATTGTTAAGTTACCGTTTCGACACGACGATCCTGCCTGTAAATATGGTAATTCAAGGCAGATAGCATTAAAGAGATTTCAAGGCCTAGAAAGAAGATTGCAGCGTGATGAACATCTGAAAAAGGAATATATCAAAACATTTAATGAATACTTGGATTTAAATCACATGAAAATTATACAAGACAACATTTCTGATAATGAAAGGGTCTACTTACCGTACCATGCGGTGATACGTGAGGATAAAACTACTACTAAGGTTCGAGTAGTTTTCGATGCGTCCTGCAAAGGAAATAATGGCGTCTCATTAAATGATGATCTTATGGTAGGACCTACCTTACAACTGGAACTAAGAAAAATTATTATGCGATGGCGGGTTCACCCCATATGTTTTGTTGCAGACATTGTAAAAATGTATCGCCAAGTAAAAGTAGATGAAGACGATGCGAATTTTCAGTGCATCCTGTGGCGCGATGACCCTGCCAACGAAATTAAGGAATACAAACTATTAAGAGTCACTTTTGGTACTTCTTCAGCTCCGTATTTAGCAGTAAAAAGCTTAATGCAAGTAGCCAAAGATGAAGGTGAAGCGTTTCCATTAGCGGCAGAAAGAGTCATGCGTGATTTTTACATGGATGATTTGATGTCTGGATGTCAAGATGAGGACACGGCTGTAGAAATTTACAAACAAATGCAGGAGCTGTTAAGAAAGGGTGGATTTGAACTACAGAAATGGACAAGTAATAGCGACAGAATGCTAAAAGAGATAAAGAAAGGAAATGAAGAAGTAGTGGATGAAAAAGGTTTAACTGTAAAATCTGATATAATAAATAAAATATTAGGACTTACCTGGAATCGGAGTTCGGATGAGTTTGAATACGCAGTGCAGCTACCTTCAGTTTCAGCACCAATAACAAAAAGAAGGTCATTTCAGATATTTGTAGATTATACGATCCTTTGGGATGGGTAGCACCAAGCATTATAATTGCAAAGATATTTATTCAACGTATATGGCTATCAGGAATAGGATGGGATGAGGAGTTACCATCACAATTACTATCAGAATGGCTCAACTATCGGAGAAGTTTATCAATGCTCACTATGTTTCGATTACCTCGGTGGATTCACCGAACCGATAATGATTCAGTAGTCGAACTTCATGGTCTTAGTGATGCATCTAGTGCTGCTTTTGCTGCTGTTGTTTATATACGAGCCATCGATCACAACGAAAGAATACACGTCCGTTTATTGACAGCCAGAACTAAGGTTGCACCTATAAAGCAAATATCCATTCCACGTTTAGAATTATGTGGTGCAGTCTTGCTGACTAAACTTTTGGCAGAAGTTTCAAATGTATTAGATATACCAAAAAATAAATTACATGCTTGGACAGACTCAGAAGTTGTTTTGGCCTGGTTGAGCAGTCATCCCAGCAAGTGGAAGAATTATGTTGGGAATAGAGTGTCTGAAATAATTTCTGTACTGGATCGAGATCAATGGGCTTATGTAAAATCTGAGCATAATCCAGCAGATTGTGCATCTAGAGGGCTTATACCAAGTCAATTGAATAACTTTGAAATGTGGATCTATGGGCCTCGATGGTTAAATGAAAGGAATATAAATTATGTAAACCCAAGGAATTTATGTACAAATTTAGAAGAAAAATTGAAAATTGCAAGGATACACATGACGGCAATAGATCAAATAGAGGAAGCATGGTCTAAGTTTTATTCATTAAATAAATTAATACGCGTTGTGGCCTACTGTAGAAGATTTTTGAAGAGGAACAGGAGTAAGTATACTTGTGTATCTACTAAAGAATTTGAGAGTGCATTAATTATTATGATCAAGAAAGTGCAAGAACAGGGTTTTCCGAAGGAAGTAACTAATCTCAAGGAAGGATTAGAAATAAATAAAAGGAGTGTACTTATCTCTCTGAATCCATATCTCGATCATATTGAAGTTCTTCGGGTGGGTGGTCGTCTTCAATATGCAAGTATTCCCGAAGATCAAAAACATCCTTTTTTGATTCCGAAAGATTCGTTTCTCACTCCTCTTCTAGTTTCTGATGCACACTTTAAAACATCACACGGGTTGTGACTTTACGATGTAAAGATAGCTTTGTTAAACGTCCAACATCCAAATTAATTGTGTTACCGGTATCAGTGTGACTGTTTGTTTTTAGTTTTAAGGTACAACTTTTAATTTGTTTAGTAGTATAAAATATATTATTTTTGTTTCTTTTTCATTGTTAATATGTTAATATTTTTCAAATAGGCGGAGTTAAAAGACTTCGTCTTTGGTGGGCGGAATTTGTATAATACATTTAAATAAAGAACAACCAAAAAAAGAATAAAAAAGCGACGCATCTTGACAGTTGATTTGAAAGGACGCTATCGCGTCATTTAGGAAAAATGTTATAGTAAAATTCAAAAATATGTGTTACCAATAAAGACTACAGAAGTTCTAAGCGTCTTTTTTTTATGTGGTCCTTTGGAGTTTATACATTGGTATTAGTAGTATTGGTATTGTGTATTAGTTTTTTAGTTTATACATGTTACTTTGTTGGACAAAAAACTACATTCTTATAAGAATATATCCTTCAGTGGACTGTAAACACCCCTTGGTTTTTTTTTTAACTAAAATCATCTTAAACAATCTGCACACTAAATTTTTTATATAACCTTTTGGCTTTGAACCGCTCATGGTCATTACAGTTCAAATAATTATTCTAGCAACATTAAAATAAATACATTACAAATACACTTAATCATTATCATTGACCAATAGTGGACATAGCTTGGAAATTGGACGCTGAATAAGAGATTCTTTACATTTTACCGTCACTACCCTAACCAAATTGTCTTTGCCTGGATGAACGTCCACGATAAGCCCATAAAGCCATTTGGAAGGAGGTAAATTATCTTCTTTGACTAACACGACATCACCTTTCTTTAACTCCGGAACTGAATTTTTCCATTTATACCGTTGGAAGAACTGCGTTAAGTATTCTTTCGACCAACGCCTCCAGAACTGTTGTACCATCCGCTGTGTTACTTGCCATCGTCGTAAGTTACTAGTAGCCATTGACTCATAGTTATAATCAGGAGGCATAAGTAACGGTTCTCCTACCAGAAAATGTCCTGGCGTCAGCGGTACTGGATCATCAGAATCGCTACTTAATTGGAATAGTGGACGTGAATTAAGACACGCCTCTACTTGGGATAAGACGGTAGTAAATTCTTCATATGTTAGCGTGACATTGCCGAGAACTCGTCTTAGGTGATGTTAGTGGACTTTATTCCGGCTTCCCATAAACCTCCGAAATTTGGAGCATGCGGTGGAATAAAGCGCCATTCGGTCCCGTTATTCGCTAATAAAGCTGCAATTTCAGCAGTCAACTGAGATGACTCGCTTGCCAACAATTTCTTTAACTCTTTTGCTGCCCCTACAAAGTTAGTTCCGTTGTCACTCCAAAGTTGCGCAACGCGACCTCTCCTAGATACAAATCTTCTAAAGGCTGCCAAAAACCTTCGCTTGTGAGGTCAGTTACTGCTTCAATGTGCACTGCCCTTGTAGCCATACATACGAAGAGGCAAATGTAACCTTTATATGACTTGTGACCTCTACCCTTTGAAACCCTTATATTTACGGGTCCTGCATAATCCACACCTGAATACAGAAATGGCTTATTCGGTGACACCCTGCACATCGGCAATTGTCCCATTAATTGGGTGCGGGTTTTAGCCGCGTTACGTAAACATGGTACACAATGATGAATCTGTGCCCGTACTACATTCTTCAGTTTCGTAACCCAATACTTTGACCGTACATAATTGCAGGTAAGCTGCTGGCCACCATGCATTGTTCTATCATGAGCTTCTGCCACAATTAATTTGGCTAGGTGAGAATCACCATCAATAATAATCGGATGCTTACCAATGTCAGGTAAATTAGCATTTTCGATACGCCCTCCAACTCTTAATAGCTCTTGATTATCTTTAAATGGATTTAATGTTGATAACTTGTTGTTTTTACTACCCTTCTGGAAATTGGTGAAGTCGTCATACAACGCATGACGTTGATGCATTCGTACACAACAGACCAGAGCGTCTTCAATTTCAGAAGCGGTAAGATGCGGAAACTTAACATCTTGCGTAGCTGTAGGCACCCTGGCGCGTAGAAATCTTCGGCAATAAGCTACTACCCGACATAATCTTTTTAGAGACGAGAATTTTGTCAATAACTCGGGTTCCTCGCCGTTCTTAACGAACATATGTACTTTGAGATTTTTTAACTCTAATTCTGTTTTCTTACATATTGACTGTGGTTTCTCGTATGTAATTCTGTCCTGGTTTAGCCAGTTTGGACCGTATTTCCATAATATACTGCTCATTAAATCTGACGCTGAAATCCCTCGTGAGGCTAGGTCAGCGGGATTATCTTACGACTGCACATACGCCCATTGTGATGGATCGAGTATATTAAGGATTTCGGAAGTACGATTGGCTACGAACGTTTTCCATTTATTCGGATGATCGTTTAACCAGGCCAACACGACCGTCGAGTCAGTCCAGGCATGTGTCATAGCTTTGGAAATATTTAAGATCTCCGATATTTCCAATATCAGCTTGGCAAGCAAAACCGCACCACACAACTCCAGTCGTGGTATAGAAACCTGCTTAATAGGAGCGACCTTAGTTTTAGAAGATATTAAATGCGTTTTTACGGTACCATCCTGTGCAACGCATCGAATATACACGACTGCCGCGTAAGCTGCATTTGATGCATCGCTGAAACCATGTAACTAACTCGACCTCGACCCTTATATCGTTAGCAGACGTTTCAACCCATCTAGGTATATGAAATTGCACTAATTTCGACAATTCCATTCGGTAAAGCGCCCACTCTTGTAAAAGATCTCCGGTAGTCGGTCGTCCCAGTCAAGCCCCGTAATCCATAACCTTTGTATGAAAATCTTAGCTCTTATTATGCATGGAGCGATCCAACCCAAAGGGTCATAAAGCCGACAAATTTCAGCCATGATCTGCCGCTTAGTCGCAGGAGTATCACCTTCGAATGATATATTAACATTGTAAACAAATCATCTGACCGCCGATTCCAATTAAGACCAACTACTTTAGTTATCTCGTCTTCTTTAAACTCCCTAGTCGCTATAGTATTCTCATCTTCCTGAGTCAGCAATCCTATTTTATTGCTGCTCCACTTCTGTAAAATGAATCCCCCTTTCTTCAGTAACGCATCATTTCTTCATAGATTAAAAGTGCTTCCTCTTCAGATTGACAACCAGTTAGCAAGTCATCCATATAGAAATCTGTCGCAACTCGACCGGCTGCTAACGGGTAATTGTGACCTTCATCGCTCGCAACCTGTTGCAATGCTTTCACCGCTAAATAAGGGGCACATGATGTCCCGAAAGTAACAGTCAACAAACGATAATCGCGTATTTCCTCGTTTACATTCTCCCTCCACACTATACGCTGATAATCTACATGTTTTTCTGCAACTTTAACTTGCCTGTACATTTTAACAATGTCAGCGATGAGACACACCGATGCAGACGCCATCTCATAATGGTGTGACGTAATTGAGGTTGTAGCGTCGGGCCGACCATCAGTGTCGAATTCAACGACACTCCATTAGGTAGTGTACTAGATGCATTGAAAACAACTCTCGTTCTAGTAGTTACCTTGTCCAACCGAATCACTGCGTGGTGTGGCAACCAGACTCTTTCTTGTTCAGTGTTCATCTTTACTTCCTCCATGTGCCCCAGAGACAGATACTCCCGTAACACTTGCGAATATTCTTGTTTCTGCTCTGGGCTCTTAGCCAATCTTTTTTCCAAACTCATTAACCGCCTCACTGCAATATCTCTGGTATCCCCGTAATCCTTTCTTTCATTGGGACGGAACGGCAACTCTACTATATAACGACCTTCTTTATCTCGTCTAGTAGTTGCTTTGAAATGGTCTTCGCACGCGTGTTCTTCTGGTGACAAAATCTTCCGTTTCCCCGCACTGGGTTCAGATTCCAGTTCCCAAAACTTTTTGAGCACTTCGTCTTCTTCAAGCCTAAGGTGTAAATTAACGATGAAGTTATGAAAACATTTACTATGGCCGCCAACCCGACCCGACAATATCCATCCGAAGTAAGTGTCTTGAGCAATTGTTGCCCCATCCGGGCTACGAATTAAACCTTGCTTCAAAATTTCACAGTAAACTTCGGACCCTAACAATATATCAATCTTGTTGGGGGTGCTGTATTGAGGATCGGCCAATTGAAGACGACTCAGCTCTGTCCATTTCCGGCTGAGTGAATTTTCTTTCGGGCAACACGGCGGTTACGGATTTTAACACGTGTGCCTTTACTTGTCGCTTAAACGTAGGGTCACGAAGGGATTGTATGTCAACCATAACAATCGATTTCGATATTAAACCTCTTCGACTGTCCCCTAATCCCGATATACAACTTCTAGCTGTAGTTTTCTTTAACTGTAGTAGCTGTACAGCGGCCTCTGAAATAAAGGATGCTTGCGATCCTTGATCTAGCAAAGCTCTTAGTATTAATTGTGAACCATTTCTAGACTCAGCTTTTACCAAAGCTGTGGCCAGCAAAGTCTGGCATTGCCCTGTCGCAAAATGGTTGCTGCATACCCGTGTGGTCTCGTTCATCTCTGATGATGATTCCGGTGGTCTTTCTCGTACATTTTCCTGAGTTTCCGATTTAGGCTTTCCGTGCAACAATGTGTGATGACGCCCTCTACATAGCTGACACTTTGTCTTTATCCAACAAACTTTCCCGAAATGATTGCTTCCTAAACAGTTAAAGCATAGTTTCAAATCCTGGACAATACTGCGCCGTGTAGGTACCTCTTCCTTCGTAAACTTACTACAGGACTGCAGTTTGTGTCCTCCATGGCAATGTGGACAAGTAGCTGTAGAGTTAGGCTGGGAAGCAGCATGCAGAACTTTGGTGTGACTACTAGTGTTAGCGGATTTAGGTGCGTTATTAGTGTTTGTGAACTTATGTTTGTTATTTCCCGATTCTACAAATTCCAGCGCGCGAAAACGTGACTCTAAAAAAGATTGAAATGACCTGAATGACGGTAAGTCTTCCCCTGAATTATTAATAACTAACTCCCACTGTTTCCTGGTTTCAGGGTCCAACTTTAAGCTAACAACATAAATAATGATTACATCCCAAGAATCTACCTTAATCCCCAAATTTGACAGTTCATGTAAACAGTCTGTTGTTGTATCTAAAAGCTCCTTGAGGGCGTGAGCGGATTCGCTGTTCATTGAGCGTTGACCAAATAAACGTCGAAGTATGCAGTTTGACATGAACCGTTTATTGTCATAACGGCACTGTAACATGTCCCAGCATTTCATGTAATTGCCCTGTGTAATCGGAATATGTTTATTAATTGCTCCGCCTCGCCTCTCAACTGAGTTTTTAGATAATGCAAACGTTGCACATCATCAAGCCTAGGGTTGTCATGAATTAATGAATTGAACAGATCCTTAAATGAAGACCAATCAGCATAGTTCCCGTTAAACAAAGGAATAGAGATCTTCGGTAATCGGATGTTTGTATCTCCTTGGCTCGTTGACGCACACGTTTCCCTGGGACTTGGTGTTACACTCTTGAGCGCCGCATTCAACTCTCCTTTGTATAAGAGATATGTCTCATATCCCTCATCATACCAATCGCTTTCGCCACCTTCGAACTCTGCTAAAACTTTCGTGCTGTAAGTGGATATGATGACCTGATGTTGGTTTGCAAACTTTTGGTACAGGTCCTCCACACCGTCTATCCGAGCTCTGATGTATGCGTCAGTTATTCGATCCTTTGGAGCCTTTTTAAAATTTGTCCTTCCTCTCTCAATTTGAGCTTTCAGGTCTTGCAATATTTTCAAATCTTTATCCATATTGTTGATTAAACTACTCTTACAGCTGTACGAAAGTTAAAGTTTCAAACTCAATTTTAATCCAAAATTTTCTAAGTCCAAATTTTTTCCGAAATTTTCTATGACCAAACTCGTTCGAATTTTTTCAAAGTGTTAAACGACGTTTCCCCGCTGTGAGTTCGGGCATAGGTTCCCCGTTCCGTCGTTTTTTCTTAAATTATTCTAAGTCCTAAATTCCTATTCTATTCTAACACTTAGCACTTTCACAACACTATTTACTCAAATTTTTCTACGTCTATTTCACAACACTATTTATGTCAAATTGTACTCACACCTTTCAGTTTGTCACTTCACCTGACACTATCTACGACGACGTTATCCGTAGCGCTCCTCTCCTCTAGATGGCGTCACCGTAGCTCCTCGCTGTACTTCACCACAGCGCCACTGTTGCCGAAAACCGGAACTAGCACTATTTTCTACTGCTCTTCCATAAAGCACTGTATCATCCGGCTCGAAGGACCATGTTCCTCACGGAGCCGAGCGACCAGTAGACGCGACTGAATAAAAGTCAACCTCCGGAACACGAGACAATTTATTGATAATATGATAACCCTATACATTAGACATAACAACTCTTTACACCGCGTTATAGTTCTACAAAGTCATTGATTTAGCGCCATCACTTAACGATAGGCGCAACTACATGACTTTACCCGTCAAAACAGCTTGAACATCAAAAAAATCACTAGGCAATGTGTCCGCGTATTAATTGGACAAGCACTCGAGACAACTTTATACTTAATTTTACTAAAATGTAAAAAAAACTGTATATTTTCGGTTCACATCTACACTGTGTTATTGTAAACATAAAAAAACTGCTCAAGATTAATGAATATTTTCGATAGAAAAGAAAATACGACGATTATGAATACGCAAAGTTCTTATGAAATAAAAATATTGTATATTAAGAGAAGAAAATCCTTCACGTAAAATTATTAGTCCTCTATAGAATCGTATGTGTAGTGTATGAGCCGAGATCTAATTGTATGAAAAGAAACATTACACTTTAGTTCTCATATATATGACTAAATTTTAAGACTTTTAAGCCTAAAGTTTTAGTGTTAACTAAGAGATACAATAACTGCCCGTATGTTGCTGGTTATTTGTAACTCGCGAAAGAAAGGCAAACGGAACAGTTCACGCGATATTTTACGAAAATTTAGTATAATCTAAGTAAATATTAATGATATTTCTTTGATAGTTATTGCACATAATTGCAATTTTTTTAAAAAAGGTTTGTTTATTTGTTTATTCACAATATAGAGCTAGGTTTTAGTTACAATTGTATGAAACAAAGCCAATATTATTTTGAAACCACGAAACTTCTGTTCGTTCGTGGAGATGCATTGGATTGGACCGCTTTAAAGCACTGAGTTGCCTTATACCAATCGTAAACAGTTTTATTAGCAAATCAATATGCTTTTCGGTGGTATCTTCGTTAATTTTAGAAGCTTCCCACTTCGGGTGTTGAAGTATAAGATAAGAATTTCAATAAATACGGCCGTTAGTCTGAGTTGCATTTCGATTATAACCTATAAAACATCACAATTGAAAAAACGCAGGCAATAATTTTCAGAAAAGTTAAAAATCAAATTTCATGTTCTAGGTTTCATGCAATAAAAGTCTAAATTATTTGTTAAAACTTATTTCAGTGATATTTTTTATACTTTCAATGACTTTTTTAATAGAATGTTTAAAATAATAATAAAATTACTCATTCGTCATTGCCGTTTTTAATTATTTTCGTTTTCTTGTTATTCTCAGGCAAGGCGACAATGAAATAACTTTCACAGGCACTAAAAACAATTTACAACAAAAAAATTTAAATTACTAGACCTCTTTGTAAACTAGACTCCGATCCTTACAAATTTCAATCACAACTCTTTGAATAGCAAAATGCTTGTTGTATTGGTAGTTTGTTCGCGGCTCATTTAACATGAGACCGGTTCTATAGTGAAGTCGCATATTCTGTACATAGGAAATAATGAATTCTGCACACACTGATGCGGCACAATGGTTGCAGTGACCCTGAACTTGGCACACATTCTCACGATGCTGAATGCAGGGTGTTGTACAAAAGAATTACGTATATGCTAAAGCGACGCCACTTTTATTAGGGCACAAAAGATGGTAAACATTGGCGCAGTACGGAGTGGCGGCAATGCGAACATAAAGCTACGCATTTACGTCTTAAGAGAAGTTGTACTACTTAACGAGTTAAAAATTAATCCTGTATTGTTGTTTCGAGAGTGCGGTAATTGTAAAATATTATTTGTGCTACCTATTTTCCCAAAGTTGTTAACAGAAACATGAAACTGGTTGGTCTTTGAAAGGTTATGATACTTTCTCTCTCTTCCCAACTACACACCACATAGTAAAAAGCACATTTAAATGTCGTGCCTGTATACGCTCTCAGTTCAGACGAAACTCGTGAAGCTAAAACGACGCGGTAAAAAGAGCAGTTTATTTTAGAGAGTAACCTCATTTCTAAACGCGCTACCTAACGAAACTGACATTCACATGCTTCCAACGTATCGCTTCTATTGCACTTATAAAACACTTGATTCCATTCGCACAAATTCACTTTATTATATATGACACATCTTAAATACACTTACCGTTTAGAAGCTCCCAAACGGCGAGGTCGTTGTGACGCTTTTTCAGGTGAAAATTGTGTTTGGACAGACGTAAACATTGACAGTCCGGACAGTCCGTGCCGAAGCTTGCACGCGCCCGTCGCGTATTTACGTAATAGATTTGTTAGGTTAAACTACGCGGATACGGAAGGGTGGGTCACGGTAGAGCCGGATGCATTGGGCTGTGCAACTAAAAAATGCAATATTTTGACGGGATTGATTTGAGGGTGAAAGAATTATAGGCTATAGAAATGCGGCAACGTCAGGGAGTACGGAGCGTGCGCAGTCGGCTCCGAAGCGGTACTGGCGTCGTCCGCTGGGCGGCGCTGCACGCGCCCCCGTATTGATAAAAGCGCAGGGGCGCGACGGACCGCTACGGAATAATGCGATACGGAGCTTTCCGCGCGACCAACCTTGAACTCGTGCTATCGGATATTAGTTAATACCTGTGCCGACAAATAAAACACAACGATGACAATCTAATCCAAAAGCCTTAAAAGCAGTTACGTTTTAAAGTAATAAACATGCTCTGTACATATTATAACCTAACAACGCTACTGGTTTAGAAATCGCTGCAATTAAACAATCCCTTTGTGCCATTCAAGTTAATTAAGCGCTCTCTAAATCTTTTAGAAGCTCCTTGTCAATAATTTTTAGACACAATGAATGAGATTTTTTTAAGATTTAAGGATATCTTTAAAACGTGAGATTATTATTGTATCTTGAAATTGAAGTTGCAACAAAGTTTTTCATTCCGAATTGACAATAGCTTTTCATAAGAGGCAGATATTTTTACTGTAATTGTACTGGATAAATTCATCGCCTAGCCTATTCTTTCACAAACTTATCAAAACTGACATTCAATTTTAATTCAATAAAAATTTCTTTAAATGTTTAGTGTTATGATATATTTTAAAATAAACAAACAGAATAAAAGTCATTGTAAAATATTTGCATTGAAATGGTTAAAGACATTTTGTTCAATAGAGCTTTTGGATGTACATGGCCTGAAATGTGGGTGATATGACCTTCTCGTCCTTAATGCTATTTAAGTCGGCTTTACTCGCGCGACTGACTCCCATTCGTATGAGATCGCTATAAACCTACTTCATTAAGGGTACTCCGTTCGAAGTAAGGAATTAATTACGTCATGCGGTTTTTAAACCTGAACCTAACCCGTTTGTTTCTTTTCATTTATGTTTTTGTATAAGAGCGCTTCTGTCAAATGTATTAAATATTATATAATAAAGGGTTTTAAAGGAACATTTTGAAGGATCACGTGATCCTGGCACGTCAATGACTCGCCATCTGAATATTCATACGCGTAAGTACCAACTAATATAATTGTACGGGGAACGTGACCGGAATCATAATGGTGAATTAATTAAATTTCTTAGTGGAATTTTGGAAGACTTTGCATACGTCTTTGTTAATTTCCTATTAGACTTTATTAAACAGAACTAAACGCTCAATCACCAGAACTATTTTTGAACAACTTTTTCAACTGTGTAGCAGTAAATATACTTTTTTTTTTATTTTACGAAGCGATGAGACGAACGAGACGTTTACCTGATGGTAAGTGATAGGCTTGCCCATAACAATGCGGCCCTAGTTAAGATGGTATACACTGCACCACATTGCGCTGGTCGCCTTGAAACATAAGGCGTTAAGTCTCGTTACCCCAGTAATTGCACTAGCTTACAGCGCACTTCAAACCGGAACACAGTAATGTTTGCACATAACTGTTTGTCATTGAAATTTTTATATTAACTTGTATTCTTATCACATAAGAAAGACAGTTAAACAGTAAGAAGAGAAGTTATAAAGGCGCCTTTTTTGGAAAACTAATAGCTAACGTTCGCCGTGAAAGACTGGCTTAGGATCAGCCTATGAATACTAAAAAAAATTTTATGACTCCACATTTACATTATCCTCATCCAATCAGATTGTGAATCATGACAAATTAACTTTGCAATGTGATGATCTATTCATACCTCGTGATATACATAAAATGTGGTTTAATTCACATTGAAAAAGCAATGTTTTAGTTAGAATGTTTATACAACTCACTATACAACATAAGATGTTAAGTTACTTTTAAGTGTAAAAGTATTTTATTATATTTTAATTTAAGTGCTATTTATAGACTCGGAGATTCATACATCACATTCTTAAGCAAAAGTTAATGTTAAGAGATTTTTTTAAAATCTTATACATATGTTAGATTAGACATTAAATTATGAACTTTATACTTTTAGTTTAATATAACTATTTCTTATGTGATAAAACTAAATTTGATGTATAAATGTTTCGTGTAAAATACATTCGAATTACTTTCAACGAAAAGTTGTCGTGTATTACTGACATTTAAATTTTATTTATTTGAATGTTTTATCCAATTGTTCCCGACATTGCTCGGTGTAAGCACTTTGTCGTTTAAAGACCTGTGCACGTTGAATATCTTATACTGTGTATCCCTACATCCTTGTATAATGTACTTACAAGTATTGCTTGAACCTAGCTTCATCTCGGGGTCACTTGTGTAAGCAGTTACACGACGTTGTGCCTCCGGACACTTGTCCACTGACGTCTGCTAGGTATTTGCAAGCAATTAAAAATAACAATAGTAAAAGCCAATGCAACAGTATACTCTTGTAATGTATGCATGATTCCATTTTTGGCAGTGGTACGTTTGTAGTTGGATGACAGTACTAAATCTTTTAAACATTTCTCATGCAGTAAAAGTACTCGTACTCGTCGTTTTTTTTTTTTTTTCGTTCGTACTTTCACCTGATGGTAAGTGACACGCTTGCCCATGACAACGCGGCGCTAGTTAAGATGGTACACACTGCACAACATTGCGCTCGTCGCCTTGAGACATAAGGTGTTAAGTCTCGTTACCCCAGTAATTACACTAGCTACAGCGCCCTTCAAACCGGAACACAGTAATGTTTGCACACTACTATTTGGCGGTTGAAATAGGAGCTGCGGTGGTACCCATCCAGACGGTCTCCGGCAACAGAGACCTACCACCTGGTATCAGTGAGTACTCTTTCGTTTAAGAATGATTAAAAAAATTCATGAAGACAATATTTTCCATTAAATTCGTTTTCGAAAGCTTATATTTCATTTAATATTTATCATTTGGTTTCACGTGTGGAACACGAGGGTATACCCACAGCTACTAGTCTAGACGTGTCGACAAAAGCGAAAGCTTTTCTCGTCACCTTTATCAACAAACCGTGTTATGATATGGTATGGTATCTACCTGAAAAGTTGGTGTTGAAAATAGGCTTAAATTTTCAACAGAATATATTCATATGTTAGAATAGAAAAAATGTGATAAGATTTAATTGAAAAACAATTTGATAAGTATCTTGAAATTGGAATTTTTTACTTGGACGTTATAACTAGAATAATTACAGGACTCTACTAGACTGAAGCTAAGATGGTTTTTAAAGTGAAATCCAGTAAAAGTTGAATGGTGATGCTCAGTTTATACTTATCAGCTAATAGTTGTATTATTTATCAGCTATACAAATGTAAACGGAAGATGAAGTTCAATATGACTTCGTCAATGAGTTCATTCTTACTACTCATTAATAAAAGAGGACTTGATAATTCTCGAATTGCAATATTTCTGCGTTGCACAGTTTATAGTAAATTATTGACCATGCGTCATAGTCCAGAAAATTTCTTAAATGTTTTTCAATAAAAAAGTCATTTTAAATAATTTCACTTTTAAACGTCAGAAGTTTTAACAACATTCTAACTATCAGAATGTATGTTACTAACAACAAAGAGTTACAGAATTTATTTATCTTGTTTGATCGATTATGGATCCATGAGCGAAGTGGAATTCCTCTGTATCCTTTTTCTTTTTAAACCTTTTACGGAGTCCTAATCGTTTTATAAAGATACAATTAGTAAGCGTTTCCGGGAAGTTAAAATCAATTGGCTTCCAATCTTTTAGCGATTATAAAGACGTCAGACAAAATTAAGTAATGAAGTCTGCACTTTTTATAATTCGTAAAAAAAAAATGGTAATGAATATGTTTCACCCTATTCATTTTATTAAAATCACGCAAATTTTTATTTCATTCGCCGTATATAATGTAAACCAAGTTGTTGAACTTTAATAAAATATAAAATTTACATTGAAAAAGGAAAGCAAAGAATAGTTGATTTTATATATGTTATTACTTTTTTTTGAGACCTGTTCTTCATCTAACTACTATAAGTTATACTAATCTATAGTTTAAATGTGTTGGCAACAGATGGCGTTATTAAGAAAAATACTGTCATGTAAAAGTTTTTATCCCAAAAAGTTTTTCAGTAAAAGCAACGAGTATACCCTGGAGAATAGTGTTGAACTAACTGATTTTACGACCTTCGTAGTGCAGTGGTTAAGTGATTGCCTTGCAATACGAAGGAACTTCGTTCGATTCTGAGATCACGAATTGCGGGGTTTGTTTAGTGGTAGGTTTTTTCGTATCACAATGTAAATCTGTCGCCATAACAGTTTTGCTGTGTTCTGACTGCTAACATATGGGAGCCAGAGTATTCTGAGCGAGCAAGCTTTAACATCTCCGGCCTCATTATCATTTAACATCAAGCGAAATCGGTAACAGATGTTAGCCCATAGTAGTCAAAAAAATAATGTATCATAAGACTTAATTTTTAGTATTAGTCTTGCTAATCAAAACAGCTTAGAAAAAGATTATTATGACAATTTTAAATTAGAAACTGTGTAAACTATTTTATTACATCTATATTACATACAGGGGGTCTACGTTTTTATTTAGAATAGCAGTATAGCTAAATATCAATTCCATTGTTAAATCGCAATCGGGTGCGCTCGTGTTGTGCGCGATACCGGGGCGACGGTTTTCGCGGCTAATGAACAGGGACCGCCGCCTGCGCCCGCGCATTGCTATCGCGCGACATTTGCATTGGAGACCAGTCTAGCACACCGAAAATGTTAATGATCCTCCATTTAAACTAACTTTTGATTTTTCCTTTTGCGCCTAAGGTTTAGTGTCATTAAAAGCTTGAATATAAATTTACGACGAAGAAGGACGTTAGAAATTAAATCGCGTATTAAGTATACACTTTGTCAAAAGACTTCTTAATATTTTTCAATCCTAAGCATTTGATCTGTTTGACTGCAATTCCACCTGGTGTTAAATGCTGACGTGGCTTACAGTGGTAACGGATTAAAATAGTAACAGTCTATTCACTCTTTTTTAAAGATTTAGACGGAGACTAACGCTGGTAAGTTGTTCTACTCTTATTATGAAATATATATAGATTTCATAAATAACACTTGCAAAATTTTAATACAACATGATACATGACCGTGTAAACAGTGTTTAGTGAAATTTAATAAAAGTTTTTAATATTTCATGAAAACTTGAGAATTTCTTAATGAAATCGCCTTTTGAAATATTTTGCAGCGCGCCGGCCGTCTCGGCACGACCTTAGATTGTTGCACTTTAGCTACCTCCCATTCTCCCCGTCTATCCCCTTATTATTTTTACATATACTTATAAATAATATATGGATTGGTCAATCGTGAAAAGATTTAACAAATAGTTAACTCACTCCATACCGGATTTTCAGCGTATTCATCATGTTGACGAGGGTCGAAACTATATCAGAGTTCTCAATCAACATCTATCGCCGTTGTTAAAGGATCACTCGTAAAATAAGCATTTGATTAATTGATCCTCGCGAAATCCAGATCTTAGATTAGATATTTTCTTTGTTTCTTTTGCTAACATTCAAATTCTATTAAAAATAATTCAATGTAATATTAGCAGGACACGTAAGATTAGAGCCAAAAAAGTTATATACTTTTAACCCTTTACTTTCTACATATTAATATAACTACAAGTGGTATATACATATTCATAATATATGATTGTTATATCATTTTTAAATAATAATTTTGTCGGTATTATGGTAAATTGAGTTGTGTACAAATATTATTGGGAAGACCTCGTAGAATCTTGTCTCGGGGCTATTAGAGTAATGTGTTGAAGAGTAAACATCCCGACAGTGCTAATTTGAACTTCCTACTTGTCTGGATACTTCGTTAAATGAAAAATAATATTAGGATTGACCTTGATCCTTTATATTTCCATATCACCGTAACGCCCACTATGACACATCGTAATGTTTAAATGTTTAGCTCCTTAGTTCCCGCAACCGGGTCAGTGCTTATCCGAAATATCCAATATTACGTTACCATTAATGTTTATTGGATTTATATGTAAATAAACGCACAAAAGGCAAAAGCCTCGTCCGCTGATCGGAACCCAGACAATTTGTTCGTCTGGGGGTCATCCGACGGATGGCCCGCACCGTAATATTTTAGCTGAAATCTTCTTTCTTTTTTGCTTTTATGACATTTATTTTATCCACGCCTAATGGTCCGTAAACTTGCCAAACTCGCTAAGCGAGACTGATTTCGTGCATTGGGTTTTTTTTAATATCCTGACGGTTCACCACCGAATGATTGCTATCAGGGAGCCGAGCCAAAATAAAAAAAACTTAATGTCCAGAGATTCTGGAATCTTTATATCTAAATAGTAGTTTTTAGAAGCAAGTTAAATTTTTAAGATATTTTAACGTTTTTGTTATTGAACACTATTTAAATAGGTAACAAAGAAAGTTATGATTAAGCCAATCCATGAGAGTTCTCAAACAGGTGATCTAATACTATCACTAGTTATTGCTGCTGTAATCCATACTAATATTATAAATGCGAAAGTAACTCTGTCTGTCTGTCTGTCTGTCTGTTCCTCTTTCACGCCTAAACGGCTGAACGGATTTTGATGAAATTTGGTATGGTGATAGATGATAACCTAGAAATGGTCATAGGCTATATATATGTATATAATAAAGCTTGTAGTAAATATAACTTATGTACTTTAGTTATAACTTTGGCCACTCTTCTGCAATCCACTAATATTTAAATATTAGTTATTAGATGAATATATGTATAGTGCTGAACCCCACACACCGCCCATAACCAGGGTGACGGTTCTGTTCAAGAGATTTTTTTGCCCCGGCTATAAAATAGGCAGGAACAAAGAACATTACAATTTTTTTTGACAGAACGAAGTCTGTCGGGTCAGCTAGTAAAAAATAAATAAAAGGAGTACTACCGCATTTTCGTACAAACAATACATATTAAGTACAGCATGCCTTATTAACGTATATTGGTAAATGATTTATTAGAAAAAAACTAACATTAATACCCACGTATTACAAAAATAGAAATACGTTCACAAATATATATCTGAAAAAGACTATATGAACATTCAACACGTTAGAGGCATAATGGGAGCGGACCGGCGTTAAAATGATTTAATGGAGCAATTCTCTAAATAGACGTAAAAAAATATTATAATGTGGCACTATTAGCGATGATAAATACATATCTCAGTGTAAGATGAAAACTTTCCAAGGAAACGTTCGTACCAAGCTTAATATGACCACTACACAAGAGCTCTGTATCGTTTCATTAAGTATGATTTATCGTTAAGTTTGCCTTAATATAGATGGTGTATAGATCATGTTAGGTTAGTCGCTCCTTATGCAAGAGTACGTTTCAAGTATTCCGCTGGTAATGACCGTTGATTGATATTTATGAGTTTGGAAATGAACGCTATCGTATTACCGGGGTGTCGGGTTTGCGCTTCGTTCAGGCACTGGCTAATGAAACACATTACCTCTTATTTCAATCATTCTCTTTGCATAAAATTTTTCCATGTATATATAAAACATACAGACAAAGTTAACGAACAAAGAGATTTACGTCCTCGTACTTGATACGAACAGAGAAAGAGCAGAATAATTTGCCGACATTAGTGGTCCCAGCCAAAAATTATGTGGGTGTCTTGAAGAGAATAATTAACAGCCTACTTGGTAAGTTCTACCATAATAGATCACATTAATTGTTACGGGAATTTGACAAGTCTTGAAAACATTGCATCCAATTTACCGGTGAGCATGATTTTGATTTAGCCTTTTAACATACAAAATAACGAATCAAGTAAAATATACTCACACGGCTCTATGGAAAGAGGACTCACTTATTATCCCATGAACTTTGCTTATCTGCACTCTTTGTATATTTATTATATTTTATCTACCCTCGAGGCACGTTGACTAAGCATTTGTAATACGGAGGTCCCTGGTCTGATTCCAAAATCACATACTAGTATGTATTTGCATTGCATAGTTGCATTGCTCATACTGTAAATGATTGCTGTCATAACAGCATTGCTTTGAATCGGAAGCAAAGTATTCTGGGCGGGCGCGCTTCACCATCACTTAACTCTATGTGAAGTTATTTAAATTAAAAATTAAAACAAAAGTGATTATACAACGAAGATAATAGTACAAGAAATAGATGAACAGTATATTTAATGTTAAATCATCCTAATTCTTATGAATTATTTATGAATGTTAGTCAAACAGCTCAATGACTGAGTTTGTCTACCCATGGGCCCCATGCGCAATACAGTCGCGGATCCGAGCCTCAGCTTATATACAATTTAAACGGTTTCTTCATTCGACAAAACACTGCACGGCCGTACATTAGGAATATCAATCGGTCATTTCCAATGCTAACGGCGTGGCAAATCCCCAATGATCGGCGAGACATCAGGGATTATCATTGTTTTCCTGCTATAAACTAAACGCGACACGTAACGTGGCCATCTTGTTAGCGTTTCGGACGCGGCGCGACACGGTGCGATCTGTGTCAATGTCGGGGCGTACGAGAGTGACGGTTGCGTTCCCGACACGTGACACCATCTCCTTAAAAATACTGCACCGATTCCTCGCAAACAGAACGGGGCCTTGAAACTCTTTTATGTAACGGTAACTTGTGACCACCACACAGGTACGAACACATTTTTCAAAACGACAGAATTAAACATATCTCATTGATATTCTCATATTAAGAAGTCTCTTGAGATTTGTTTTGCGATGGATTCCTACGATCGTTTCGGACACATTTATATTCCGTGCAGTCATAACAATTTAAAGAATTATCAACACATAAAGCAATAGTATACAGAAATTGTATAAAATAAAACCTTCTTAGAGGCAACAGACATGCTGTTATTTTTCCAGGTATGACCCTACTGTGTCCTTCACATCGCTTTCGATTGTATATATGAGAATGCTTTCACACAACTTTCACCTGAGTCTGAAACCTTCATCTTTTAAGCAAGCGGTTAGACGCAGCGACGAGTAGAAAACGGAGGGATTTGTTTTACTGTGGTGTGATAAGAAATCGATGTTCTTACTAGGGAGAAGTAAGGTGGATCACTATGTAATGTGACATATTTAATACACAGAGCATTCGTCATATTTACGTCCGCGTCCCGCGGCCCGCGTCCCTCTGCGCGCCCGCCGCTGCATACTGGATTATGCTAAAAGGTTGGGCCCGCATTTCAATTGACATTATACGCAGCGAACAGATTAACAAAGAATTTCGTTTATTTACGACCAATTTCAACTACGAAACGTATCATTCGGGTACGCAACTTGAATACTGAGCGCGTATTTTTTCGTTCAATAGTCACATTTTTATCACGTACCGCGAAGTATTTTATCCTAGTTCGATCTTTTGTACACATCGCGAAAGTAAAGTTGTATGATGTGGAATCGTTTAATTCAAGACGTATGTATGTATTACAGCAATATTATGTGTATTAGTTACATGTTAGAATGGTTTGTTTATAAGATTTTCTGTCAATATTCTTTTCTACAGCACTATTAATACACCAAAACAAAAAATCCCATTTTTCATGCTATTAGACTAGTAACTCTTTCCCATTGTAAAATACTGCACGTTAAAATTTTCGTTAATATATTTTATGTTGCTCTCTTAACGCATAGCCTGGGCAGAGTAACTTCGTTATAATAAAAATCAAGTTTAACCGGACAAAATGCAGTACTTAATACTTAACTTAATTTCCATAACAACCTCAGCTGGATCCAATAATGACTTAATCGCGAACAAACTACGTAAGTAGGTTCTTACATTTCGCAATGCAACTGCATTGTCTCTAGTTACAACATCTTATTAGAATGCAAAATATGTTCTGTCCTTAAATACCAAGCAGTGAACGGCAGATGCGAGGCTTTTGGTACACATGGCGAAAATTTAAATGCATTGATAGCATCTGATAAGTATGTACGACAAAACAGTCTCAAGACTACATTACAATTGATACTACTACAATTAAAAGAAAATTTGTTTCATAATTAAAATTAAATTCAAAACGATACGCCCAGCCAAAATTAATAAAAAATATCAAGAAAATAAGCTGTACCTTTTTTTTGTCTGCAACCAAGAAAATTCCACCGATCAATCAAGAAAAAAATTCATAAATAGCAGTTCAGCTGTTTATAACTCACTATGCCATAAAACACATCACAAAAGGATGCATATATCCAGACACGAGTTAAACTTGTACAACTCCTTTTTTATGGTACGGGGTTTGAGAGAAGCGAGAAGCACAATTTAGCCGTGTCAACAGTTTTGTAACTTTTTGTTTATTTTCTGCTCCTACCGCAGAGGCACTAAGCTAGCCGGAGACTTGCATATTTGCCGAAGTCATTGATTGACCTGAATCGGGCTCCCTTTGTGGTATTAATGGAAAGCGTGGCTGGTTGCCTTGAGCACCCTCTGCGGTGCAAGCACCCTCGAACAGAGCACGCTTGCGTCGGCGGTGCTCCGATGACGTCACCGGCCGATGATAAAAAGATTGATGATAAATGATATTTAAAGTAAACGGAGAAATAAAATTTATGTTAACGTAAAATGAGACGTATTCTCAAGTCGCTAAAGTATATATTTTTTTAATAACAACAGTGTAGACGACAATGAACCAAAGGTGTATTATAATAATCCTCAACATATTTTTTGTTCTATACCTATTTACATATACGTATATCAGTTGGAGTATATGTAAGTGATTTTTGTGTGTTATATAATATTTATGACCTTGTATTTGTACTATTACATTTTTGCATCCAATTTTTTTGATAATTTTTTTGTTCTTTTTGTAACACGGAAGGTTGAATGGAAGAGAACGCGTTGTGGCAATATGTCGGCCTTTTATTTTTTATTTCTGTTATATTGTTTATCTGTTTACTCTGACAAAAGTAAAAATAAATAACTAACACAAAAAAACATTCACATTTATTAATAGCTTAAAGTTTCGTGTAATAAAATGTTAGTTTCGAAGAGAAGATACAAAATGAATTTGATCGAGCTCCATATCATATATAAAAACATTACACGTATATCACATGTTCATCGAATTACATATTAATAATGCTATTTTAATTATTAAACTTGTACATAATAACAGTAAATTGATGTCTTTTGTAAGTTTCTTTACCCCTGTACATATATTAAAATGATAATATTGTAACTATATTTTCACTTACAATGATTTCATTGTGTATTGACATACAGCATTGTGATGGTAAGAAAACGGTTAAAAAATTTATAATTTAATAATTTATTACAATAAGTCATATGAATAAATAATTGTAGTAGTAATGATAAATGTAATGAAGCAATATTTTGTTTACATCATCACCGCCCCTGTGGCCTAATGGATAAGGCATCGGCCTCCTAAGCCGGGGACTGTGGGTTCGAGTCCCACCAGGGGTAAAATGACAAAAATTTTTAACTTTTTTTTTGAGTTTTTATTAATATTTAAAAAAATGTTATCTATTCTTATATTAATGTAAATCTTTAGTAATAATGAAATGTATTTTTATTATTTTCACATACATGTTTACATTAACGCATGTTAGATACGTACTAGGTATAACAGACTAGACTAGACTAGACCGTCCTTTCAGGAATTTATACCTACCTCAAGTTTAACGGCCGACACGCGGACAAACGCATCTGTAGCATCGACATAAGCGGCTGTGCGTGTTCTGTGTTTGTGTGCGTAAGCGTCTGCGACCTTGGCAAGGGTCGTCTGAAGCCTGAAATTTACTGAATTACAGCAGAGATGCGGCGGGCGAGAGCATTTGTTAGAGTGTCCATTTAATACTAAGACTACTTCGTTTTCCTGGACTTTTATAAAAAAATATTAACCTTTTATTTAATTTAGGTTTTTTTAATGATAAATTTTGTTTTTATGTCTACATTTTGTTATTGAGATTTCTTAATATAACATTGTGTTGAGTGTTGACAGCGAAAGGTAAATGGATGTTCAAGTGTACTCGCAGAGAATAGTATGACCGGAATCAATCGAACCAGGGACCTTCGCGTAAAGTAGGTTCCGGTTAGTTACTACGCCATGGTTCAACCCCCGGATATCCACTCAAAACGCGAACAAACTTCGTGCGTCGCTTGTATGCTTTTGAATGGTCTAATATGCTTTTTCTGTGAAGTAGTCGCTGTAGTGCTTTGGGAAGGACTGAGAACTCACTTCCCTCTTAAGTAATATCCTCACTTCATAACAAGCATTCATTTCCTATATCAAGTGCTTAGCTCGTTACAATTGTTACTGCAACTAAATAATTATCATAATTTGATCAAGTTGCTTATACTAATCATATCATTGTAATTATTAAGTAAAGATATTTTTTAGATAATCTTTATATGAAAAGTGATGCAACCATGTTTTTCTACATCGAAATATGTATTTTACAGCGTTACTTTGTTATAGAACTACAAGCCAGATTCATCTATAGACTGTCTGGAATTACACAATGTGAATTTGAGATTAGTTCATTGTTGATAAAGATGAGTAAAATCTCTAAATTGGTAACTGTTGTGGATAACCTAGCGGAATAGTGGGAGGTGGGAGAAGGGCTACCGACGCGATCAATATTCAAATACAAAACATTGAACAGTGCGTCGCTTTCGATTGTTTTCATATAGTTTCAGGGTGAAAGACATAAATTGCGTTTACGAATTGTTTTGATAGGTACATCGACTCCACCTTTTCATCTATCCAAGGTTATATGCGGTATAACAGCAAAATGCTCTGAACTGTATATTTGTTCTTTTAATGTATACAGTCAAGTGCTTAATTCGATTCTGTCAGACGTTTGTGAGCGACGAAGCAATTGACAGTTAATCTCACTTATACATTATATGCTAAAAACAAGACACAATATTACTATATTTGTTTAATGTTATTTTGCAATAAATAAAATAGAAATAATGAAAGTGATTAAGCAAGGCCAGAAGTTTTAAGATATTTGCGTTGATGAGAACAAACAAACTTATTTTTAATTATTTTAGAGAATTGTAGAAAGGAATACCTGTATTACTGCATTGTAGCTAGTTGATATTACTTCTAAATACGTTAATAAGCGAGTCAAGTTATGAAAAGGTTCATAAATCATGTCCTTACACTATTTTTATACCCCATCCATTGTAACATAGCACCTATAGTATAAAATTTGTGAAGATCACGGGGACTATGTAAACGACCCTATCGCGGGCAATGAACGCGATGACTTTGATAAAGGACGGTCGTCGTAGGCCCCACACCACCAAAATATGCCTCCGAGGTTGCACCCTTGACGAAACCACCCGTCGGAGATTAAGGGAGGCGATTCGCCGAACACGAGTAATATAGTACGCAATTGTTATATTATAGTATCATTGAGCAGGCTAAGTTTTTGACAAATACATACTATGTTAAATATTGTTATTATAGAGGAAAACCTTACATAATCACGATGTTACAATTAAGTTAATAATAATAAAGAAAACTTCTCAAGAAACTCATATAAGTGCTAATTTTTAAAGTGATTTTTTGAAATACTACACAGTTTGTAATGAAACCTTTTGGAATACAGTTTTGTAGTTGCGATACAATTCGTAAAACATAGTTTTATTAATATTCGCGTAAATATAATAAATAATTATTTTGTAGTTCAATATTTTTTTTTATATTCAAGTAAATCTGTCAGCCTCAGTATTGAATGTTTGAGTCGGTTACACAATACAGTAACAAACAAAACATGGCACACAATATGCCGGATTGAGAGTAATTTACGACATATATTTTATGTAACGTTTACGACTACGTTTAATAGTTTAGTCATAAAATTATAAACAGGCATTGTTGACCATATGGGTAGCGTCACATACAAATTATGCATATTAAATAGCAAAGTGAAGTTCGATGAAGTTTTGTATTGAATTGCAATTGAAAATGAAAGCTAATTAGGACAACAAGGTAACACAAATGTCTCCATTTATTTAAAATCAATTTGTTTCATGTTTAATATATCTTTTCATTAATTTTTACATTATATGTTCCCATTTAATTTATTAGATTATGTAAAAAAAATTGAAAGATTAATAAACACTTATTTAAAATACTTTTACAGCGCCATCTATAAGTATTATTTGTATATTTGTAGATACTTATATTATAGCAAACATGATGCTGGTTTCGTGACTGGTTTAAAATTTACCCGCTAGATAGTGCTATAACAAATGTTCCTTAATACAGGATTAAATTTTTTTTTACTTTGCAAAGCGAAAGACGTAACATATTTGTAGAAAGTTATTAAAAATTTAATCTTTTTAATCACGACTTGATTCCAACTTCATTAATATTATAACTTTTAATATTATTATCGAAACATTACACCTTATACGTATTACAGGATCTTTTTTCTTAACAACAGATAGATTTTAAATGATTTATAGCTAGTTTGTATCTTTCAATAAAGCTAAAATATTTTATCATTTCTTAAAACTTATTTATCTTCTCATAGACTTCTGAAATCATTAGAAATTTTCAAAAATTTTTTTCTAGTTACACTAACTACTGTCTCGAAACTCGAAACAATGGTATTAAACGAAACCTAATTTTCAAGTTCTTTGTGGATCCGATTTACAGGTACCAGTAGAATACCTTTGTACATCGACGCATATTTACATCTAGCCTTGAATCGTCAAATTGCTTTAAATTGGAACGGTGTTACACACTTCAGTGATTAATTGATTAAGGCAGTTGCTTTATTGCAAAATCAAGGGCAAAGGCCAATCTAAATGAAATTGTTGCTATATTTTGAAATAAAGCATTAATGTATTCAAATTTTTTATTAGATACATTCTAACGGTGATGGTAACGTTGACTTTGTCGTGGTAATAAGGTTTATAGTTGAGAAAAATATTAATTGTAGCATTAACACTAACCAAAACATAAAAATCTTTGTGCATATTGGTATTTATCAAGATCGCAAAGATGCAAAAGATGTTGCGTTATATTTTGTATGTAAAACTATAATTAATTATGAGTTATTGCTTTGATATTATAATAAAACCTTGAGAAACATGTTAAGTTAAATATAAATGTTTCCTTTAAATTATAATCATAAAAAACCAGTAATTTGTAATGTGATGAAACGTTCTAATTTTCTTGTAAATTAGATATAAATTACATATAATTGGCTAATTTGCAAATAATAATACAATCCATTCTTTACTATAATCAGGTTGAACAACATTAATTTGTTATCCATTTTGGCTTTTAAGTACAGCCTACTTTTAACTATAGAAAAACACGACCGCGAAGCTATATTCATGATCATTTATATTAAATAGCTGTATAAAATTTTTCATGCACTATTTGTAACGAATTGAAATATATAAACAGAAACTTTACTTGGAAACCAAGTGTCAAAGATTATATAAAAACGAAAAATTGTTAAGATGCATGGGGTTGAAATTCCGATCGAATGTTTTTTTTTTATACTATTATGCGACGAGACGAGCAAGACGTTCACCTGATAGTAAGTGATACGCTTGCCCATGACAACGTGGTGCTCGTTATAATGGTACACCCTGCACCACATTGCGCTCGTCGCCTGAGACATAAGGTGTTAAGTCTCGTTACCCCAGTAATTACACTAGCTACAGCGCCCTCCAAACCGGAACGCAGTAATGTTTGCACACTACTATTTGGCGGTTGAAATAGGAGCTGCGGTGGTACCCACCCAGACGGTCTCCGGCAACAGAGACCTACCACCTGGTACAGAGACCTACCACCTGGTAGAATGTACTCGTACTACAACGTCGTATATGTGTTCAAGAAAAATATGAAAATATGTTACAGATTTAAACGCTATTTGTGAGAAAAAATGTTCTCGTACTTTACTTTTTCTGGTGGCAGTGTTCTATTTCGAAATCTATTACGTATTCTAATTAATATTGTCCGTTTAGAAGAGGGTAGTAATTAGTAAAATTAATGGAGAAACGATATGTCGAGCGCAGTATAAAAATCATAACCAGCGCATTGTAGCAAACTCTTTCTTTGGCCATCGAGTAAATGTCATGGACCGATGTTCTTCCGAATATTTGTTCTTAGTTTTTTATTTGGGGCTCCTAAATTTTGTAACATGTCAGACAAAATCAATCAATTAGTATGTTTCCGAAAAACTACAAATTTTGAGCAAAACATCGCTCTCCCGCAGACGATTCGAAGAACAGATAAGTAGATTTGTTAACTTTCATAATAAGAGGTCAATTGTTTAATGTTAGTTGAACGTTATGTTATCAAGTTTAAAGTGGTTTAGCCGCGATTATGTGCAATTGTGCGTGTTTTGACCAATACCGCGTGGAGGAAGTCAGTTAATGACTTCAAGGAAAAAGTTTTGTCACACATGAAAGGCGGCAGTGAATGAGGGCAAAGCACCCACACAGGCCCGCAATGAATATTACGCGGAATTCAAAACTCGTTGATTTCACATTTGAGTTAATTATAATACATTAAGTACAGAAAAATCTTAAAGATATACTTTTTCTAAATATTCTAATATCCACTACTAACTAAAACAATGATATTCTTTAACTAACATTGATGTTTTAAACTTTGCCAAAATTTGTAACCTATGTGTAAAAAAAAAATCACCGAAATATATAGTATAGACTGTATTTTGACATATATTTATAGCTAAATTATTAGTATCAATTCTTAAATCAATAGTAGTACTAAATGCTAAAATATCATCATCGTTTAGAATCTTAATGTCTATTGCTAAATTGTTTGCGATTTTTAATCAATTTAAATAGCAGATATTGGATAAGTTTTTCCTTATTGTGAAATACCGAATGCCATGAATAAATACGTTGGTCAAGGTATTACATTTGATGACATTTTATTTAAAAGGTTTAATAATATGATTAAATTTTAAAACCTTATAAAGATTTACAATTTAACTAATAATTAATTTAAGTTTAAATTTACAATAAATCCTTCACTAGTAATAGTAGCCAGGATATAGGAAATTATCAGCTGTTCCAAATCATCTTGTTTTATGTTTTAACTCCTCTAAATCGGTTCTCTTCAGTTCACTATTTCTTTTCCAAAAGCACTTCCTGCCACTTAAGTGCAAATGTGTAGTTTAAAGCATGAAATAAGTTAATTTTCTGTCTTACGAGTTATGTTTTGAACATAGGCTCTGATAGTGTTAAGGATCACGCGGTCACAAGTGTCAAGTGACGCAATCGCAGCGGGCCGGCGCGTTTGCGAAACGCCGGACAGCCACTACTCTTTATGTAACACTTTCCTTACCATCTAAAGTCTAAACTCTCGATTAGCCTTTATATTAATTCTTAGTTTTCTAGTATTCTCGCAATACACAACTGTTAATTATTTCCGTAATAATTCATTTAAGATAATGCTCACGTAACATATTTAAAAATATTATAAAACTGTGTATTAACGGATGTGGCGTGCGAAAACTTCTCAACATATATTATATTTATAAGGTTTTTATATTAGAAATCTGATGAACATTGCTTGCAGCAAATTTCGGTGATTTTATGTAATCAACAAATTATTAAACTATATTTGTTATTAAAAATAAGGTGTATGTTTATCGTTATTTATAAAATGTTAAAAGAAATAAGAAATTAGAGTTTATGAAATAGAAGAGAAGTTGCCGAAGATCGTCTTAGTAGTGAAATTACTGGCTTTCTTCTCTCTTAATCTACCACGTCTTAGGTCTCGACGAGCGCAATGTGGACCATAGTTAACATCCTGACTATAAAAATGTGTTATAATTGAGTAATCGAATCAGATTATATCAGTTGTATTAAAGCGATCTTGACCTGCTTGCTTTATTCGCATTCATAATAAAACCGGGTATCATGTATGACGTCAATTAATTTTAAATAATAAAAAAATATTTATAGCATTAAGGTTTTAAAAAATCACTTAATCTTCTACTTAATAAAAACGGAGTCTTTTTAGGAATCGTAGTAGAAAAAAGCAGATACATAGTAATCAATATATCAATCTCTGCTTCTTGGAGAGGTAAGGTTAAGTGCATCGGTGATTTTTCTTCTTTTACTTTTTTATTTAAGTACACGAATTTTTCTGCTTAACTTTTTCTATAAACATCGCAAAGTTGACAAGAGACAGGTGTTCATGACACTTTATGCCTTCTAGAAGTTCTACTGAAGACTAAAATATTTTAATTCTAATGCTATACTCCTTATTGAACTCTTCTTTTTTCATAGACTTATTAGATAGAAATGATGGAGATTGTATAATAAATTCATATACAAGGTGGGCCAAAAGGAGTCATCCGATGATGTTTGGCTCTCATTTATTTTTGAAATGAAAAACTTTAATTTTGTTTTTGGATTATGTTTATTTAAACCTCTAGAATTGGCCAAGTTGAGAAGATGATATTTGATGAATAGTCGCCGCCACAATTTGGGCTCCCAATAGGGTGATATCTTTAGGCCCATTTTGTAATTTCATTACTTTATTAATATCATGCAATGATTAGATAGCTTACTGTTTGTTTACGTAGACTTATTATTTATGGTATGTTACCATGTCTGAGTTTCTGCTATTGTATTAACATGCTCTGAAGAAGAATTAAGTAATGAAAATTGTCGCAAACAATGTCGTATGAAGTACTAAAAGCGTAACGAGCACTGATACGGTAATTGATTCAGTTGCATCTCATTCTCGTCATGGAGCGTGTCTGCCGCGGTACGTACACAACGCGGCCGGATCGAGATATTTCATTGTGACGTAAGATTGTTACACTGCTCGCCCGGATCCAAGTTACGAGAACGTACAATAGACTTGACTTAAACAAGAAAGGCGCAACCTCTTTGCATAAGTATACCGCCAAAAAACCAATGCGTTGCCTTAACATGCTTCCGTTGTTCTCATTCGTATTATTGTGTCATATTTTAATGATGTTGTTGTTATAGTGAACTTGTATGATTTTTACTGGCGGTGGGGCACTGTTACATACACGTTTAGGTAAATACCACCGCACCGACTATTTTTTCTGCTAAAAAGTAGCCAGATTTGAATTACAGGGGTAACTAGACTTAATGTTTCGTATCTAAATATGAAAATATGGTGCAGTAATAATTGTCACAAAACAAAACAGTTATGCAATGGCTTATCACTTACTAGCAGTAAAACAACCCGATTATCTCCTCTTCTTGTCGAACAAAAGAAAAAGATTTAGAATTGCTCTATTAATTTAGGATCAAATACCGCACAGTATATTAATAAACATTAAACCAGTCAACTCTTGGGGTGGCTGAATGTGGAAATTAAGGCTGGTGTTTGCTAAATATTGAAACGTTATTAATATCATCCGTAATATGCCAACATTTAGTTATAAATATACAAACAAGTTAAACAGCTTATAAATGGTTTACCAAGGCCATTTTCAAAATTATTTCTAGTGGACATATTTTTAATTATTCGTGAATATTGTATAGTTACATCTTCAGTTCGAGATAAGTGTAACCTACTTTTAAAAAACTTTAAAAATGATGTGTGATCTAATGGGAGATGCTATAATACTTGTAAAAATATACCAGGAACTGTAGCTGTCATGCTTTGACATTTGCAATAATGCGATAAACAAAAAAGTAACCTGCGCAAAAAAATTAACTCTTAAAATTACATTAAGTTAAAACTTTGTTGCGTGATTGTTGCTTTATGCTTTGTGGTATAAATCACAAAAAATAATTTTTCTCTTCACGCAACTTCTCAAATGGTACTTGACGAAACGGATCTAGAAGAACGATTCTGTAATCGCAAGAGCTTTAAGAGCTTTTTTTTTAATTCAATTAATTAGACTGAAATAACAAATAATGTTCAGATTGATTTTTGTATAAGACAGGAGTGAGTTGATTGACACTAAAAACTGTTAAATATATATAATAAGTGAGTTCTGCAATGAATTGAGGTTTTGAGAAGCGACAACAAACTTAATCGTTAAATTGAATTAGGGAGCCAAATGAGTTTGCGATCGAATTCCTGAAGCCCAAAGTTCCTATTTCTTTCCAAGGCTTTATCGTAATGATCTCCACATTTTTGGCACGCATGATAGCATCCCAACAAAAAAACTCTTTACATTAAAACTCTTTGGCCTTTATTTACATTATTTTTAGGTCACATGTATTTTTACCAATGTCGACGGTTTTTAAATATTTGAGTTTCCAACCTTACTGTGCGAGAGTTTTATATTTTTAATACAAAGTTCTTGCACAAAAAGGTAAAAAGTATTAAAGAACCTTTGACCGTTATTTAAGCCATATGTTTGTTGTGTTCTTGTACAAAATCTATTATATAGTAGAATTATAGAATATACGGTTTTCAGAATTGTACCTTGAGGACATATTACAAATAAAGGTTTGTTAATGTTTTATTCATAATTAAATTAAGCCATGAAAAAGGTAACATTTCGAACGACTCTTAAGTTTGATTATGTCAGTTTCCGGGTCGTTTATGTTTAATACTATTTCAATGCCGATTACGTGATTAAATAAATTTAAAACAGGTTATTACGAAAATACTTTTGGAAAAAAATACTTTTAAGTTCTCTTTAAAATGATAAATGAATGATAATTATAACAATATAATTATTTCTTCTTGTGAGCTAAGGCTCCGAGTCCTAACTTTGGTAAGAGCAATATCAAATCTCCGTATTAGTTACAACTATACGTATAGCGAAAAGTATTTTGGTATAATTATTTACAAAATAACAATTGATGCAGTTACAAAATTATTATAAAAAGTTATATCAATGCCGTTATATTTTAAACTATTGATATCTGCTGAACAATCATCATAACGAATCCATCGAGCCTTACACGAATACGGCAACAAAACTTTCAAGATTAATAAAGAATTTGTCTTATTTATAATGTTGAGATGAAATCTGTTATATATATTTTGGTGACAGTCTAAACAATTTAAGTACAACTTTTGTATATTATAAATTCAGCTATAATATGATAAATTGTAAACCCAGCAACTACTTACAACAAAATACAAAACATATTTTTAAAATTTACCAAACAACACACGCATGTTCTTAGACATTTACGTTCATACAGGTATTTATTATTTAAGTATGCATTGAAATCTCGTCTTCAATAGCACCATAAAATTTCGAAAATCTGAATTGAAAATCGCTTAAACGTACACAATGTTTTGCTATACGAATCTATTGTACAATATATCAAATATAACGTTAACAACAACACACTTACAGTAAAACACTTTCAACAGAAATCAATAAGTTCTAAATAATTATTTTCTATATAAGTAAAACAAATAAATAATAACATAATAGATAAAAAAATAACTAAAACACATATATTATCCTCTTTAATGTTCAATAAGATTAATTGATGTTGTGGTGCTGTATGATGATTAAACCTCGGCCTACGAAAGATTTTCTATCAAGTATTAGAATCTGCGGAAGTAACTCGGTCGTAATATTAACTACAAAAAACAATTTAAAATAAATAAGACTCTAAAACCATAAGGTAGATACTTTAGTAATTCTTAACTGTGTAGTGGATACAGAAAATTGTCTAGATGACGAAATACGAGTTTTATAAACCTTAATCTAAACAGTTGTCTTGTAGCTAACAAGCTAGTGCAACAACGTTTGGAGAATAAACAGCGAGGTACATTTTATTGTATTTGTCTTTCTGGAAACTAAACACACTTGTTTAGGAAGAAACTGTTAGGTTACTTTTGTCGGTACGGAATATACACAAAATGGCCTCCTCTTGACAAAAACTAATTTAAAAGCCCGACATCTCTGTCTTACTGCCGTAAAATGTACAATGTATTAGCTTTTAATAATTCCTTCCATTTCCTGGTAAAAATTTTAGTACTTATAAATGATTTACAGATCCCGGACAAATAACCTAAACACAATTTAAAAATATTAAATTTGTAGATGTCTATTGCTGGAGACCACATAGACCCGTCAAGCAGTAAAGTGTAGTATTTATTTTATTACGCTTTGAAGAGCACTGTAACCAATGAAATTACTGAGGTAACGAGACCTAACATTACATGTCTCATGGCGAATAATAATCTCAAGCTCTGATAATCAGAACACAGTTAACATTTTCGCCTACCAAGTAAGTTCGATAAACTCTACACTTATACGAATACGAAGCTGGAACCATCATGGTATATAACATTAGGTTTTCTGTTATGTCACAAGGTCTATTAAAATAATTGTATTTAAAGTTTGCTTTCCACTTGTTATGATATGGGTTAAAATAATCAATGAAACAAAAAGAAGCGCGTGTTCTATTTTAAGAAGTCTGATTAAAATGTTGTAACAAAATCGAAACTAATGAACGGCCGTATTTTAGTACCGAATCGATTTAATGTAGGCAAATGCCGGGCGTTATGTTTATGTTTAGCTCGTTCTTACAACATAAGCGCACGCGAGTTTTGCTCTAAATGTTCAACCGGCACACGAGGCTTGCCTTATTACGTAGCTTACTCTTCGGCCTGTAGTTAAACAAGTTCTCTGGCGTCCGTGTTCTATATACAACACACGGCGTCAACAGGCAAGTTAATCGGCAATCTGCACTTTCTCCTTTTCTATTTATAATACTCGTTAGTGACTACGAGACTTACAATATTAAAATTTTGATTCTAATAATATCTATTTAACAATTACTATTTTTCCGAAAACCATTATATTGTTTCTTGTTAAGATCGGAACAAAAAATCTGAAGAGATAAGCACAGGATTTCTTAATTAATATTCAATTGAAATCTGGAACTATAGATCAAAGTCTTGCTCAATCATGTGCTGAGATCGAATACACCTCGTTTGGTGAAATGACAACCGCAATGTGCACTCTAACATTATGCTAATTAGTACTCATATTATACCCCTGCGAGCAAATAATCGAAATTCCTAAAGTCATGTTCTTACGTAACGGAACATGAAACAAGTGATGTATCTTTAAAAATAAATACAGAAAGTATTTAATTTTATTCTTCTTAAATGTCGATAAAACTCGAATGAATAAGATGGATCTGAACGAAGATTGACTGTTTTGGGTCAGCCCTGTCATCATTTCTCTCTTTTGCAGTTCTTCGAACAAAATTCTTATAAATCCTGAACCCACAATAGTAATGACTGTTGCAAATGTTTATACTGAGTAATGAGTGTACAGGATGTGGCGAAACGAGTAAGGATACAAACGTTTTAAAATAAACATAAATGGTTTTCATTAAGAGGCGACGGTGGGTGTCGTATGTTATCCTCGCGAATTGAAATCTTTTAAAATATGTAAACTTTCATTGTGAACATTCCGAGAAAATAAGTAAAGATGTATACGGAAACCGTGTCCTACTTTAATTTACGTAATGTGTCTTTATGACGCATTAGAGCACACGCTTATCGAGAACAGTAGATCGTAGTTTCAATATCTTTATTATGAACATCTAGTGACGGACTTCCACAAATAAATAAATATACAAAAAAACCCGTGACTCAGAGGCCAAGATTTGTAATTATTACCGAAAAAAGCTAATAATTACGATCCGTCCTGTAACTAAGAAAGGTAAGTTTCACCATTACAAATAAGGATAAAGTTGCGAACTTATAGTTTTCATTTTGAAATTTTATCACGTTTGTCTGAATAGAAGTTTGATATTTCAATCGATATCAGATGAATTATTTACCTTTCTCATATTCACATATAATATATGTTCTTCTACTATGCGATAAAAATGTCTAAATTAAAAAATAAATCCCTTTCTCAGTTACATGAAGAATATACTCGTAATGTAAGCGTTTTAATTTACAGAAAAACAAATCGAGATATTTATCATTACAGTATAACTTGTAATTGTTATAAACATATCACACAAATTGGTATGAGTTCATAAGTGGAATCACTATATGTTAAAACTGTGTTATTTGGACATAGTGAACCGGTTACCCAGTTACGTCGATCATCGACAGCGATGTTCTGTGCCGGTGACGGGTTTTACTATCAAGTGAAATTTCTTACTACACCGAATGCATTATGTCATATTTATGCAAGTTATATGGTATTTCCCCACCGACGAACTAGAGTTCAGTAATGAAGAGAATTCGGTATATGTCAAGTGTTGAAACACAACCGTCCGCCTTTCAATTAATTTATTTTAACCGCTTTATAACACTACAATTTTATTATAAGTCTAATTTTGTTTTAAGTGGCAAATTAGATATTAGTTAGTAGCTAGTTTATATGTAGGAAGTATGCACAATTTATTAAAAGGCAAAAAATAGAATAATTGTATTAGTATAAGCAGATTGCGACGTCGTACGATTGGTCTTATAAAATTTCCCAGTTTACATCTGTGGAAATCTATTCCATTAAAATCTAAATATAACTGAAAGTTTTTGAAAACTTTATTGCATACATATTCACCTCAACTTTCAGAGCTGAAAATTTTGATCTTTATTATCTGATGATGTTTAACGCCGCTAGTCGTTTGACCGACTGATACATCTTATCGGATACTAAGATCCCTAACCCAGAGTCTGTGTCCTAAAGGAAAACATCATTTGAACTTATTGTTGATAGTAAACATAGATAACGTATGATAATATATTCGGTTTCAGAAAGATATTTAACTTAAATAAAATAGGAAAAAACATTGTTTAAAAACTTCTAGTTATAGAAAATAATTAACTTAAATCTCAACAACATAAATTTTAGTTTTGTTATATTTCCATAAGGACATATTTTGAGTTAATAATTTTTTAATTATGAATAGCAACAAATGTGTTATCGTTATGGCATTCTTTTGAACTTTAAATAAATTCTATTTCTTTATCATATCCTTTCATTAAACGGATAGATACTTAAACTGCTAAAGATGTATCAGTAAAAAGGCAGGTGTTTCATTCATATTTCACGATTTTCAAAATATGCCACTGAGTTATATAATACGAAGGGCTAGGCCGGTCAGTGTGCCGCATAAGTTGTCGGAAACCGAAGTGTGTCAGTGGGTTCCGTCTCGCGAGCCGCCTAATATGTAGGCGCACCGTCATTCTGACGTTGTAAAAACTATCTACGAGAATGATAACTATCGTATTAAATTAATTTTGAAATCGCAACTATCTCCACCAGCATCGAAATCCTCGGCGTTGACTTATTGAATGGTTTTCAATTTGCTGATGTTCTGATGTGTCAGCGGAGCCGGACAGCTTCTCTTTCTTACTGAACATCATCTTATTTATAGGCCAAATAGGACATGCTTTACAATAACCAATATAATCGACATGTCATGTATTTATGCCTATGTCCTTATTACTCTGGTTCAATATTGTCACCGTGTTAGTACGCAACGCGGCAGGTGGGTGCTGCCATCGTAATTACAATGCTGTTAGATAATATTTGTGACCTTTGCAATATTTCACATCGCTCGTCTACTCATGGAATATCAATCCAAAACGCTTTTTGAATATTCGATTGTCGTTAACATCAGAATACCAAAAAGCTAGTGCAAAGCTTTGAGGCACACTTAATTAGTACATGCCAGACCAATATGGTTAAAAAAATTATCTTCATCATATTTAAATAGTTTTAGTTATTTTAAAATTTTTATACATTATATTAAACCATTTTTTTAACAGCGAAATAACGGAAAGTTTAATGTTATGTAACTAACAAATTTATTCTAATTTTAAGGTTTTTTTGTAGGTTTTATTTATTTTAAGCTTTTAGCTATAAATAAACAATAAAACCGTTTCGCAGAATTATAAATATTTTTAATTCATAAAAATTTTTGTTTCTCTCATGTGTGTAAATTAGCCTTTTCCTTTTCATAAAATTTCCTAACAGATGTCTAAATTATGTAAATGACATTATCTATGTCAAAATAACAAGTCTTAAGTTATCATACATTAATTCTATAAATAACCTTACATAAGCATCACGCTGTACGCTTTGTTACTTCTAATTAAGAGAGTTATACAAAAAAATTGCTAAGAATGAACGCACTGCGTAGGACGTACAGCGAATTATTCATAGGCTTCATGTTCGCAAAAAGTTTAAACGCTCATCTTCCAATGGAGTGTTTATATATACCGTTTACTATTTACGATCTTTTAAACGATTTATTATGCACTTAACAAATATTCACTTATGGATATTTCATCACTATTTCCAACAACAGCTGAAGACAAAGTAAGCTATTAAATATTATTAAAGGCCGCGACGACGGCGAAGAGTTTGTAACTCTTTTGCTGTTATGAAACGAAAACGTTCAAACTTTATGCACCAGGTCAAATTACTTGCCTAGTTGTGATTTTTATATCTATTTCTTTAGTTTTTTATATCACTGTAATAATATATGTATTTATTAAATATTATAAAACAAGATTTCTTTGGACAAAAACACGAGTTGGAATATTAGAACAAACTCATTTAAAATAGTTTGTTATCAATGAACTTTGCTCTGTTGTAAATGAGTCGATCGTTGGTGGTATTTATCAGTATTTACTCTAGGTAAACGTTTACTATTGTTATAATTGTTTAATTGGTTTGAACTAGAATACTCTGTTTACGTTACAATAAGTAGAGGTTTACACGCACGTAGATCATTTATACAATGTTAAGGTAAATATAAAAAAATAGTAGGTAACCTTTTTAAAGGTTTGCGTGGAAATAACTTCAACTTTTCAGAGAGAGTGAACGAAAAAAGTATCGGCACCATTCCTTTGTTATCAATTTTCACATATTTCTTGGCTGTCTATACGAATAACCTTTTTAGGGCCTCTAGCAGGGCACTTTGCTTTTTGTTGTGATATATAATCTGATATACAGATGAAATAAATTTCTCAATCCTTTTCCAGTCTCAAACCACTGAGATTTTATTAATTTTGCGTACAGGCTATTTTCCGCACATTAAATGTACTTGTCATTAATCTATTGTTAGGTCTATATAAATATATGTTTCAGACGTATTTTTAAATGCCGTAGCGTAGCTATGTCACGTAATCAATAATCCTCGTCTGCCCTTATTGGTGGTAAAAACTTGGATGACGTAAATCTGTACAGTAACTGTTAGGTTGGGTAACGGTTACGCAAGGCGCAAGGGCATGGCCCTTGTCGCATTGAGCCTGACGCCGTTTACCTTAAATTCACGAGGATAATGTTTATACTAATTTATACATATTATTTAAATTTAGATGTCTCTAAAACGTATTTTAATGACCCCCAATTTATAACGTTTGCCCATTTGCCTTCGGAGCGACCTTAAAAATCGTGAATGGTGCTACTAAAACAGCTGCATAATATAACTACTTTCAAAATAAAAATTATAAACATATCCACGAGCATAATACGTGAGCCAAAGCGAAGTTTACTACATAACATAATCAGAAGTAAATGTATAAAATAACAGTTTAAACACAATCATATCTTAATATAAATATAATACATCATTCATTCTTGTAACACAAGGCGTAGAAGTGACATCATCATCTGCTGCAAGACGCTCACTCCTCTCCCAAGAATCTCCTCACCTACCGATTACCGTAATTCTACGGCTCCCTGAGACGTAAGGAGACCAGAAATCTCACCTGCACCAAGAGGGTGTCATCGGAAAGTAGCTGACACTCAAGGATCTTACCGTTCCGACGACCGTCGGTTCTTCGGGTAAGGTAATGGGACAGACAGTAATTGCATTTCATTTTGCGTTTAGACTACATTCCGAAATTTAAAAAAAATATCCAGTAATAAATTCACCAGGTGGTAGGTCTCTGTTGCCGGAGACCGTCTGGGTGGGTACCACCGCAGCTCCTATTTCAACCGCCAAATAGTAGTGTACAAACATTACTGTGTTGCGGTTTGAAGGGCGCTGTAGCTAGTGTAATTACTGGGGTAACGAGACTTAACACCTTATGTCTCAAGGCGACGAGCGCAATGTGGTGCAGTGTGTACCATCTTAACTAGCACCACGTTGTCATGGGCAAGCGTGTCACTTACCATCAGGTGAACGTCTTGCTCGTCTAGTCGCAAAGCAGTACAAAAAAAAAATTACAAGTTCAACATTGAAAAAATGGCAAATTTCAAAAGCGGAAGATATTATCTAATAATTACTGCCATAAAGTCCTATTCATATGACATAAGACCTTACTGTCACATCACAAGTCACTGATTGTAGTTATAATACTTGTATATAACGATTCAATTAATGGGTAATTTGAACATATTCGCAGCTGTCAAGTATTGTATTCGTGAACTTGTATAATATTGTCCTAATTCACGTAACAAACACGGAAAATATGCAACAATGAGCGGATGACGATCACCATCGTGTCGTCGTCGTAGATAAAGATTATGATAAAGTCTTAAGTGTTTAGGACTTACCAGTTAAGAGTTATCACAATGCGTTAACTCATTACGTTGACAAAACTATTTGGAGGACTGTATTACACCGTTGATATCGGATTTTGACTTGAACATTATTATTTCCTCGTTGGATTTAGCAGAGGTCAGTGATGATAATGTGGGCGTTTTCATATACAATAGTGGTATTAGCAAGATATATAATAGACAAGCGTATCAATTACCTCCCACAGCATTACTCTCATTTGAGCAGAAATTTTGAAAGAAGTCAAACAGAAGTCACTCGTTTCACGTACTTTATTGACTATGGACACATGGTTTATTATTTTCATTATTGTTCTCCACAATATAGTTAAAATGCTAGATATATTAAATCAAAATATCTCCTGCCTAAGAGTTTTGTTGTAAAACGAATTTAATATCAGCGGAAGTCGCTGTTTCATATGTTTTTGTATAAATTAAAAAACATACTTTTTAAGTACTAGTTTTCTTAATCAGAGGCCTTAAAGACTAAATAATCCTGTAGGTGATAAATATTAGATAAGGAATGTTATTGTTTAATAATAGGATAAGTTAATGTTTGACCGCTACAAGCTAATACATTAGCGATGAAACATCGTATTGGAATTAGTACAGTGTAGAACAACATTACGGCGTCAAGATAAAACATAAACGTTAGAATTCCAAAGCCGTTTATAATTTAAATGGGCCTGTCTTTTATTAAATTACAGTAAAAAAGAAACTGAGAAAACATCTTTTTTCTTTAAATCTAAGTAGAAGAAGGAGAGAGAAGGAAGATTGCTGTAAGGAAAAATTTAGTTCAGCATTTCTTATGTGAATGTAAATGCTGTTCATAAAATATTACGTGCTTTTAAACATTACATTTTCTGAACATAATATATACTATTTAAATGTTTATAAGCAATTAGTTTGTTTGTATATCTAGTTCGTTAAAAATCGTACAACATATATAAGAGCATGATAAAAACTTATTAATTTAAATAGTATCCAAGGAGGATATTTAAACTGCGTGTGTGTTTCTATACGATTACTATAAAGAGGACGTTGTGTTTCGACATAATTTAATAATAAGTAACTATATAAATAATAGGCAATGCTTAGATACTGCATTTATACCAGAAATTAACTTGTGTAAACATCCTAAGTAAAGCTTTATATTTACACAAATTATTGTAAATGGTCTACTCGTCTCATAAGTAAGTTTGAATAAACAAAATCTCAGTCTTGCATTTCTCGTATTAAGTTTGCACTTGATGCTAAAAAATAAGTATTAGAAACTCTAAAATTCATTGGTATCTATTGCTGGTGACGGTCCGTATGAATACACCTGCAGCCTCTATTTTACTAAACAGTGTTTAAACGCATGTACCGATTTGAACGGCGGTGTAGCAAATTTAATTACTAGGTTAACGAGATTTAACATACCGTGTGTCAAGGCGACAAGCATAATGTGGTGCTGAAACTTCTTTCCAAGCTAAACCTAAAATTAATTTCAGACAATCACTTGTAAAATGGTGGAGTGGAACGAAATAATATAAAATATCATAATAGTGGATAACAATGCAAATATTATAAATAAAAATGTAATAAAAACGTGTTCTTAATACATGGAAGTCAATTTTGATCAATATTTAAATGCTCCAACGATTTTTCCAGATTTTCTCGGAACAATTAATGCAGAGGCCAGTAAACATCAATATTGTGTTTTTTTTTATATACGAATCGAAGAAACGAGTCATTAATTTACTTAATAATAATTGGTACGCCTGCCCATAACAAAGAGTCAAGATGTTTACACATAACCACCTTACACTCCTTTAAAAAGATTGTGTTAAAATACGTTTACCTCTTTTAAAAGTTATTTAGATAACTATATCAAAATAGTATATTTCGTGACATAACAAGTGGTGTAACTTGAACTACGGGATACATTCAAAAACTTATCGTGTAAAAAATCAATGTAATTAATGAGATTAGTTGTATATCCTTATTGAGCTTGAGTTCGTTGACCAACATACTTTTACAAAATGACCTAACACTTTAGAAGTATGTATAGATATTCAATAATGTCTAACAGTTATTTTTACTGCTATAAAAACGTTACAAAATAACTACAGTTATGTAGTTATGGCGGTCGACGCCGATCTATTTGCTAATTCTATAAGTTTTAATGAGTTCAGTTTTTTTTTCCAAGAACTTTGAATTCGTTGCCGTTTGCAACCATAAACTGACAGTAATAATAAATTATTGTATTCATATCACCACGTTCATTTCACTGTACAATATTTACAGGAGCAACAACCTTTTACACTTGCAATGTTATTACTAAAAAGTTTGTAATATCAAAATAATTTGTTTGTTCCGGATAATATCCGTAATGGTTAGAACGATTTTGCAATATAGCTCATGTTATAAGGTGGAATACTTTACTTTTATAAAAACTCGTATTTAGTTAATAAAATAAACACTTAGCTAATTAGGTAAAGAATTACTAAAGAAAATAAAAAGTATGTAATTAAAAAAGTTAACGAAACTATTAATATAAATAAAGCTCAATAATGAAATATACAAACTAGTTAACCAGAAAAAGAAGGAAACTCGATCGATAATACTAGTTTTATGAATGCGTTTCTACATTTTTCTTTGCTAATGTTGTTTAAATTATGCTATGATGCCATCAAACTGTACTAATGGGATAGTTATAGCTTGTGGGATTACACAAAACACCCTTGATGGAGGCTTCTCGCCGCAAACAAAATTGCAACACCTTCCGGAGGCGTAACGTGTAATATATACACCTTGAAACAGTAATTTCAGAATGGTACAAGGGCCTATATACACGCAACGGTATGAATTTTTTATGCTATCTTAAACCAAAACAAATGCTCTTAATATTTAAAACAATTACGCAAAAAACAATTATTGAATTTAAGTTTATGAAAACTAGGTAGGTTAGGGTAGGTAGGTGTTTAACGCACGGGGAAATATTTAAAGTATGAGAAATACCGATAAAATAAAAACAAGTATCCACTTTTGTGCTGAGGTTCTTAATAAAAAATAAAATTAAAAAGAGTATAATTGAGTTGAAAAATAACCTAAAAAAATATAAACGGTAAATAATTACTACAACTTTTATATGCGGTTAACCTTCGCTTATATGGCGACAGTTAATATATCATTATGATAAAGTATATACGACTTAGTGGAATTGGTACTTAGGTGGTCAACACACACATACACAAAATCTGATCATATTTCCAAATATTATGTATGTACCTTATTGTAGTAAAACTATTCTGAAAGAATAAAACATATATAAAAGTATATACACAACTTAATATTTACTTAACATAGTTTTACCGTAACGCTTTACCAGCTAAGTATGTGTGTGTGTGTGTGCACGTAAAAAAAGTTGCATATTTTCTAGATTGTAAGTATATATTATCATTTGCTTTAGCAATCTTCAAATCATCATTATAACAAGTAAATTATAAAATTATCTTTTGTTTATTATTGTTTTATTAAAAGTTTAACACTTCTCTTCTTTATTTGTATTTCCGTTTTTGAGATTAATATTTTAACGATGCCATGTGATTATATAATTGGAGTGATACGTATTCATTGTTTAAATCTTTTAGACTGTACGCTGTGTCACTTTGTTGGTAAGCTGTAATTAATAAATAAATGAACCCAAAAATAATTATTGCGGAAGCACGTGTGTTGCACTTAGTGTTTTACTAAACGGTAAAGATAAAATTAATCCTTTGTTTGAAAAGAATAGTCCATAAAAGCCCTTTACTACACAATACGTTTACACGTGTCGTTAAGCATACGCGTTGTGCCTAGAGGGGTCCTCTACGAATTGGGCATATCCGCTCTCTCTGATATAAACGAGCACTTACTAAGATGTAGTGAATGAACCTCGTCCTACTGCGTAGTAATAAAGTATGCGTATAGTATCTAAATTTAGAACTTCTTTATCAAGCCGTTTATCACATCAGAAGAAGCTAACGTTTGCTTAGCTATTTGCAAGATCTAATCATGTAAAAAAAAAACAAAAGAATCTGAGATTAAAACAGTATTTTTTACAAATTATGCCTGTCTATACTTGATGTTTGATAAAATTTAAAGAAGCCCATTCCTCACTTTGGGGAAATTAGAATATCTATTACAAATACTACTCTTTTCTGCTTATCTTCTAAAAAGAGAATGTCTACTCACTTTAATTTAAAATACGCGTCACAATTGCCGTCATTTTTGATTGTCCACTTTCCACACCAATATAAAACACAATGTCAAAATAAGGAGATGGTAAATAATTAGTTAGTTTACACTGTAAAAACCATTATTCCTTTAAAACAGAAACTTTTAATAATCACTAGTTTACGGATTTGAATGCGTTTCATTTAACTATTTATTACTCGATATTTCGTGTGCTTTCCGGCAGCCATTATCACGCGAAGACTGAGGTGACAGATGTCAAAATGTCATAGTTATTACGGAGTACCTTCATCTTGTTATTATTATTTTAGTCAAGTCCGAACTACGCAGAACGTCTTTCCAATTGTCAAAATATTTTTTATTATTTTTTCAACTTTTGTCTGAGATTCGAAGTATAAACCTTTTTTAAAGGTTATGACAGAAATTAATTTCTCAATTACATATATTTTCTAAATATAATATGTAATTGATAAGCGTATTTTTTAATATAATCAATTACTTATGCTAAATTTGAGGGACAGTCGTTCGGATTGGTGTATTGAAACTTATGACCGCTTTTACTTGGCTCTTTCTTTACTTTCACCTTCTTTACCGTTACTTAATTAATCATATAACACAAACAATTTTGGTAACTTCCACTGACGTTCCAATATTTATTAAATTTTTTCGGTTTTCTAAATTGAAAACATATGTTAAAATAATAACTCAATAGTTAATAAGATTATTAACTATATCAGTTTTGCCTTAAAGTTTATAGTGTACATGTAAACTAATACCTATACCTAAAACAGATTAAAAGTAATTTTTTTGCAAGAATTTAATTTCAAAGTTTCTGCTTAAAAATAATGTTAGATAGTAGCTATTACCGAAATTAATTTATCAAAGTTAAAAAAAGCATCGTTGTCATGTGGTTATTAACGATAAAAATGTAAGTTTAGTACGGACGGTTCTATAATGATTTTAAAACTTTTGAGGTTATTATGTAAATCACCAACCGATAGATTATCTGACAGTAATTAAGTTATCTTTTTACTAACCCAGTTACGTTACGTCGTTGAATCGTGCGTCAAACATAGCGCCGGTGAAGCGAACGGGCTTTCAGGCTTTGGTTATAAATAAAACAAATAGAATTGGATATAGATGAGCGTGTAAAACATCTTTTAGAATTAAAAACTATTTTTTTTATCACTATCTATACTTGTAATTAATTATTACTACACTTTGTACACCGGAATCTGTTTAAGTGGCTATCTTCAATTAGACGCTGCACGTTGTAGCTATTAATATTACTGGGGTGAATCAAACTGATATCTGCAAACTTAGATCGTGTTGTACTATGATGCAGTTAGAATAGCCTTTTTGCCACTGCTTCATAACTTACCGAAAGGTTAACGTCCCGTTAAAAAAATTGATTACCAAATTGTTAAAACTCGTCGTTGTACTATTAATTTAATTTAAATATTTCCATTCACGAAATAAAGTTTAATATAATTTATTGGGGTTCTTTTACGGTGTAGTACAAATAAAGAAAATGACGTCCGATATTACACAACGCGATTTACGCTCGAACGCGAATCGGGGACGGTGTACACTCGCGCACAAATTCAACTCGGTCGCAACGAACACTTTTTGCTGTATTACGCACAGTTTCTTACGTAGATATGGGTGTTCACTTATTCGCCGTCGTATACACTAGCTTTCATTTGGTTATAAACACAATTACACAGTATTTGTTTCTCCGATTCGATACCATTTAAATGACTTCTCTTCTGTCCTTGTATTATAGGTTAAATTAGAAATCCGCCGTTTCGTAACTAATAATGCCATCTTGTTGTCTATTGGTTAAAGTAAATAAATAAAAACAAATTAATTATTTTAACAAATGTAGCTTGTTGCATAATTTCTAACAATTAATATTTACATAACCGATCGTGTGTGGAGTACTGCTGCCATATCTGGGCAGGTGCTGCCAATTACCAACTGGCAGTCCTGGACTCGGTGGAGAGGCGTGCTATGAGAATAGTCGGTGACCAAGAGCTTCTGGATGCAAAACTCGATAGCTTGGGTCACCGTCGTAGAGTAGCTAGTCTTTCGGTTTTCTATCGAATGCACTTTGGAGAGTGTGCTCAAGAACTACATGATCTGATACCGCCCTCGCCCTTTTATCACCGGACGTACAGACACACCGCAGGCATTCATGCCTTCGTTGTCGATGTCCCGCGCTAATGCGACTAAACTTTTCGCTTCGTCCTTCATAATGCGTACAGCTAGGGAGTGGAACAGTCTGCCGGCGTCAGTGTTTCCGTCCAGGTATGATGTGGGGGTCTTCAAGAAAAGAGTGAATAGGCTTCTTCTAGACTAGTGCGCTTTACCACCTAGATTACATCGCCGCTTACCATCAGGTGGGATCGTAGTCAAGCACTAGTCTATCCCAAATAACAAAAAAAAAAAAAACCTTATAAGTGTAAATATATTGAGAGTAAAAGCAGATATGAATAAAATTTTACATGCGATTTCTTTAACAACTAAACATAGCCTTCACTAAAAGACTTCGTTACAGTCAATAACGAGTTATCACAGCAGCATAAAACCCTATCGTTTACCAGCTATAATATAAAACTATATAGAAGATAAAAAGAGACTAAAGAGAAAATAAAACTTAGTAAGTGATAATGATACAAAATTAAAATGACCTTTCTTTGTTTTGTTAAAGCGATGGCGTGATTTTAATACTTACAGCAATATTTGCCACGAGCAATTATTTTGCGGTAAGTAAAAATGTTTAATGTTACTCGTTTTACAGGAAGTTGAGTGTAACAAATATAAACTTTCACTTTAGATAAACATTACACCCTTGAACACTAGACTAGTGTATGTTTGTTGTCTGTGCCCTAACCTGTAATGTTACTATTGCACTTTGTGTTTTAAGAATATTTAACATTTTCTTATTAGTTTTCACTATTCATAACTACAATGCATAGATGATAGTGCTTCTAGCTGTCTCATTAAACTGTTTTACTGCTAAAATAAAGGTTAAAACAATAAATTGGTATTTAATAGGGTTCACTCGAATTTGACTTTGGGTTTGCAATGATTGTATAGATTATATCACAACATGATTAACAATAATGATCGATTAAAATTTTAGCGACTTATAATTATAGAGCATAGATAGAAAACATAAACATTTGCAACATATCAGAAATAAATAACTTTAAAACTATGAAACAGTGGATTACCTATAAAAGAACAGTTTTTTTTCTAGAGACTACTGAAAGCAAATTAACTTTCAAACAAAGGAAAATCTAGATAGAAATCGATGCGTTTGTTTCGACCAAAACAAAAATATAGATAGTCACTGTAAACTTATCATAACCAAACTTTTGGGAACCTCACTCTGTTCTCTGATGCTATTCGTTTTATTATTACTGCTAGTCGTTTAACTGACTAATACAGTTTATTGGAAGCTGGCCTCATGTATATGGAGTACAGGAACTAAAATTACCTTTGTAAGAAATTCAAATGGCATATAGGATGAGTCAACATGCACATTTGCAGGTAGAGGTATATTGTGGTGCAATCCGGCTAGCACGCGTGCAAGAGCCGTGTCACTACCTGTGTTTCTTAACGGCTTGATGTTTATATAGTTTTTGCTGTGCAAATTATACTATAATATTACTTACAGATTAGTATCAGAAATATAAGAATAAATATCTAAATTTAGATGAAGGATGATTTGTATTAATATAGAATTTCTTAGATATAGTTTCTTGTCATATTCTTCTCTTGGTAGCCTACTGTTGTAGTTGACCGAAAGTAAAATTGTTAAAACTTCCGAGAAACACCAGAGAGAACATATGGTTACAAAATAATAAAATATTAGCTAGTTTTAATATTAACAATTACAAGCTGAATCCTGCACAATGAATAATATTTATTTTTATAAAAATAGATGGTAAGAACCACAAAACGACAATCACGGTATCAACGGTAAAAAATACATGTGTTAATCTTTACAGTAATCGATCCAATGGTTGCGTAGAGTTATAAATAACTTACATCTTTCAGTATTATATGCTTTGAAAATTCACAGTGTTACAAAGAGATACATACTAACAGAATATTTATTCGAAGATTCAATGACAATGAACATTTGTATCTTTATTGAGAGATTATCCATATCCGGGCCACGCAATGTATAAAGTTTCGAAACAATGGCGGTAAATCATACGGGCAAACAGGTAAATATAAACGAAAGTTATACACTAATTGTGTTCGTGTGAACGGATTTAAAACAAATGAATATAAACATACAAACTTTCCCTACGGTCTCTTTGTATGGGTTTTCATAAATAAGTAACTCTCAGAAGATGTACCAAGAGCATTTTATATATGCACGCGAACATATTTGTTTAAACGCGATACAAATATTTAACTGTCGTAAAGAGGAATAACACTACAATTATCAGCACACTATCCACTATTAGCAAATGTTTACATACATGTATATTAAATCAAAACTACTACACGATATAAATAATTACAAGGTATTAATCATCTGACAAATTATGCTCTGCATAATATCATCATTTATAAATGATGTAATAATATTGCTAAGTAATAGTTTTAAAATTATTGTAGTATTTCTTAATTAGCAATTATTAACTAGCTATTCATAACATTTAAATCTATGAATTCTTGTTGTACCATAAATCAGAAAAAAAAAGCATATATTACTTTGTTTGTTAAATAATATTTTATTGCTGCTGTATTCTGTGTGAGTAACTTAGACAAGTTATTCAATAAATTCATATCAAAGAAATTATCGGAAAATTTCCAATCATAATTTATAGTGCAATTGAGGAAAAAGTATAACAAATCAACATATGAACGATGTTCCACGTTGATATTGCTGACGATTTTATACTTCAACGATTCGTGAAGCAAACACGAGCCGGTGTAAAAACCACTGTTGCAATAGTATCTCGGCCGGTCACACCACACCCGCTTCGCTGGTACGTTCCACAGTCCTCGTGCATTTGATTTTCCTTTAAAACTTTCACGTACGTTGCACTTGACTCGAGAATTTTCTAGAAAAAAAAACAATTGATCACATCACTTTTTCTATTATTATTGCTACAGTATATAACAATGCAGTATATTTTTTGTTACGTATTTATCACAAAAACCATCTACACATTTGTGAATGAAGCGTAAATACTTTTAAACTATTGATATAAACTGTGTAAAATCTTGATCAAATAAAAACAAGCCTCTTAATGTTACTGTTACTGGGATTCGGGATCTTTACAATCAGAGAGTAAAGGCCATTTATTCACCACCCTGGCCAAGTCCGGGCAGGAGAATGTTACAAGTCCACGAAAACTTGTTGTTCTTGGAACGCATCGGTTTCCTCACAACGTTAAATTTTCCTGATAGTGGATTGGAATGTTTCTCATGGACGGTTACTTCGGGCCTTATAATTATATGCGGTGAAACTATATGAAACTAAGCGATGCAATTAGTTCTACTTTGTTGCGTGAAATATATTTTTAAATACAACATAACCACTGAAACCGCAAGACGTTGTCACAATAAAGCTATTATATTACATAGATGAACCTCATTAAAATAACTACACCAAACGTCGCTACTCTAATACTGCACTAATCGCAGCAGATAAAATTGCTATAAAGAATGTTGAAAGTGAGGCGACGGGCTGGACGTTCACCTGATGGAAAGAAGATAAATAATCAACTGAATGTATGTGATTAATACCTTATCTCGATATCGACTTATACAATGTATGCAATATACATTATTTATGTAAAGAAATTCGATGCGATAGCTCCCATCTGAACTGAAGGAGGCCTTTTTGGGGGAGAGGTGGAGGGAGACATCCTACGGAACATCCTGATGTTATCAACACCTAGCGTATGCTAACCTGAGCCTTTTCTAAAAGCAAAAAGACCTGGTACTCCTCAACCACTTGATATATAGTTATTAAATATTCTTACACTGATGTTAAACTTGATTATACATTTATTGTATAGGACATTTGAGTGAACGGAACGGACATTTTGTAAGATCGTAGGTGAAAATGACGTAATTTATATACGGCGCGTACGATGCCCGGAAGCAGGTCATAAGCGGGATAACTAAATAATAGACACGAAGCCGACGGAGTCCTACAAAGTATAATCTATGTGATGTACTGGAAATGTAAGTTTTTTTTTTAAATTTGACTTCAACCTTTCAATCACTTTCTCAAAAGTAAATATCTGTCAAAAAAACCTTTCTTTATACGACGAGATGAGCGAGACGTTTTTTATTGTAAATAATACGCCTGTCTTTAATAACTTTGTGCTTGTTATGATGATATTACAGAGCACAATATTGTACTAGTCGTCTTCGGACAGGATGATTTCCCGTTGCCTTAGTAATTTCCTTAGATATAACGGCCTTCAAACTGGAACATAGTAATGTTTGCACACTACAGTTTGGTGGCAGAAATAGGAGCTTCGGTTGTACTTGTATCTATCCACATGATCTCCGACAAGAGAGACCTACCAACAGTAAAAATTATAAATAACAAATTTTTTTGTAATACAGTTCAACATTACTTTCATAAATTTTTACGTTAAACCAAAATATTTCATGACACTAACTAAACGAAACTTTTATTCACAAACATTCTCTTTCATTTAATCATTTTTAAATATCACGAATCTGTTATTTTTGAGATTATAACTACTGGCATACCTTAAGTAAACTTAATTAAGTTCAAAACAAAAGAAAAAAATCCTTTAATGACATACATATAGTGTAATGCTCAAAATAATTCCGTTGCGATAACTTAAGGTGAAAATCAATGGCTACGTTTCAAAAATATTTTGTTAATAATAAATAACACTGTGTAATGAAACTGAATAATCTTATATATATCGTATTCAGCATCAGTGAAGGCGTTTTACACATTTCAAAAAAATAACACGATTTCAAAATAAAAGTATCACATATGATATGCATTTAGGACAATGTACCGGTTTGAAGCGTATCTTAACTTTTCCTCCTTGATACAATCAAAGGCCACGGAGATTCCGTCGCGATTTGAATCATAAATAATTTTTATGAACGAAAACGCATTTACCTTTTACTTTTATGTTTATGTCGAAAGATTTCAATTTCTTATTGTGTATTTTTAAAACTAAATATCGTATTATTTTTTTCAATTAACGATCTCGCTTTTTAAATTTCCTTAAAAACTTCACGAGGTCAACACTTCCACAAAGCAGAAAACAGGTAAAAACGAACAATAATTTAAAATGTTTGTTTAGACATTCACTTTCAATATACACTGCATTATTACTATAATAATAAATTGAAAAAAAAACCTGTAATTTTCTTCAGAATAATGTGCACTAATCATGAAAAGCATCTAGATTATCGTAAAACAAAGTTTATGAATCAGATCCAGAACAAAATTAACTAATTGAAATGATTTTCATTTCTAAAATTAATATAACTAAAATCGACTTCTTAAAGAAAATTAATTTCACGGTATATAATAGACAAATTTGTCCAAAAATATATCTATTACTATGTGACATTTATTCAATTTCGTTTGTTTTCAACGGATATCTTATCTATCTTCGTGAAACATCCGAAGCGAGATAAAACTTTTTAAAAGAAAGGTGTAAGCTTTTCTTATCTCTGCTCAAATGACTAGCGCAAGTTTACGGCCGCACCAACTACACCAATAGAGGAGATAATAGTACACTGTTACAACGTAAGCACATAAATAAAGTATTTTTTTATTCAAGAACTATCTACATACTTAGAAAGACGTAATGAGAATTGTAAACTGTTTTTCACAGATATATTTACAAATTTTAATGAAGACTGAAGGAGAGAAGTATTTCGTTATTATAAACCATAAATTATTTTTTAAGCGTTCTATTGGCATAAGTAGATTCTTTAATAAGTGCTTTAAATCTAATTACTTCTACGATAATTTTTTTTCATTATCGAAAAACATTTTTTAGTCTCATTTTGGGATTTTTACTCGGTCGTTAATATGTAGTTATAGCTACACCGCGATTTCCAGTAGAGACGATTTATTACTAAAATGTTAAACAATTAACATCTCATTATTACTATTTATTCTAAACGTTTATCACTCTTGACATTCCAGGCGTCTTCTAGGTCTTAATTCACAATAAGTTACGTGCGCAAAATAATTAACGCCAACTTCACGGCGCATCTGCTTTAAATGCGTGAACATTTATCGCAACGTATGATGTAGGAAAATCTAAACAAACAACTTTACCTTAATTGTAAATAATGAGTTTTCCTCGCTTGCCTCGGCCGTATTATAGTTTCTACATTTGTATGATGTACATCCTCCAAAGTGATTTACACTTGAATTTTACCTCACGTACAAAGCAGTTGTGTTTCGTGTGGGACGGCGACCCTGCATGCCAAATGTTGGATGTAATCCACTCATTACACTGTCTATATCCATCAACGAAAACTTTTACTGTTTGTTCAACAATAACTTCGCGTTTAATATCGGAATTATTAAATCCAGTAATATATTACCTCTTCTTAAACATGTTTTCTAAAATCATTTTGCTATTATGTTGTTGTATTAGTATAATGTACAAAAAAATATTAAGCAAGTAGAGCTGTGAGCATAACTTGTTTAACGTTACTACCAGATTCTTGTCTCCAAGCAATTTTCGCAAGTAGTAAGGTCAACTTTTATTAGGAATGGCAATAACGAATTAGAACATCGTTTCTAAAGGCGCGATTGACGATAAAAAGAGAATTATTGTTAAAAGCTGCATTTGTCTGAACAGGTACCTTTTTTATTTAACTATAATTTTTATTTTAACCACAAAAGAACAAAATAGATTAGTTACGGTTAGGACAAATATAGAAAAATTTAATATGAATAACTGAGGAAGTGATCAACGAACGATAATAAACACACGACTGAGCATATGTTAAAAAATGTTTAAATCTGTCTTGATTGAATAACCTTATATCGATAGGTGTGTTCATCATCAGATCGTACCATGCAAATCGTTTTAACAACAGTTTATGATTACTGAATCCAAATTTAATGCAATTCACTTAATATTTGATGCTTTGGCCTTGTATCTGAACTCACAATCTTGATAGATCTTTGTTATGAAATTAAAAATTGCGCATTCTCGGTATTCGACTAACAAAGTATTGAAAACAGAATTGAGAACAGAAACTCATCGATTTTTGAAAGATGCTGAACCAAACTTTTTAAACAATAGGAAATATTGATCTATGTCCTAAAATAGCAGTAGTAATTTAAAGCACCTAATACATTTCTTTGTAGTTGGGAGTTGTTAATGTTTTCCATGAAATAATAGCTCCGATAATTCTTTCAGATCTTTCACGGAATTATATATATTGCAGTATTATGATGATCACAACAGTACAGCGCTTCAACCACCCACGGCGTGCTTACAAAAGGATATTTTAACAAAGGACTATCAGGTTACTATCAAACAGGCTCTAAATCACACGGCAGCTGGGAAGGGAAGCATTTTTTATTTCGTATCTTACGCAAAATCTACCGACTATACACATTATAGGAGCTTTTTGAATAATCAAAAAAGTTTTAGAAATTTAAGTTAACAGTACAGAGGTATCTAAATGAAACCATGACATTTTTTAAATTGTCTATTCAGGTACAAAGTCATCCATCTCTATTCGCCACGCATCCCACGACTAAAAGTCCATTAAGTCAACAATCAAAAAAACCGTAACGAAGTTCACGTTCAGATGAAGACAGGATTAGAAGCTGGTCGGGATACGGGTGCGACAAGTGGTGGTCCTTATCTGAGACTGTTTCAACAGCAACGTTGCGAGCGGAGTGGGGCGAGTACGGGCCCCAACGCCGAGCGCGGCGCATTCTACCGCGACTGCTGCCCGCCATACCAGCGCACGCGCACACTTTTATTCGAACACAAACTCTATGCGATTTTGAACTATGTCTCCGATTTCAGTGCTGAGGTGAAAACGTTGTTTTTTTTTATTGTGAACCGCAGTGCAATAAACCAGTGCGAAAATTGTATTTAGTGAAGGATTTGTAAATTCGAGCTCGTGTGCAACCCCCTAACACCGCAAGGTAACTTTTAGATTATAAAATTAATTTAGTTTTAGCCGCGCATTCACTGTTGCGATTTCATCGATCGGGCACGGTTGATAATTACAACATGCATTCGACGTTTTCGCTGTAAATACACTTTCACGACGATGTTTTTTTTTCCTCCCGCTTGCATTCTCTTGTTATATAAATGAATAAAATGGCTTACATTGCGTTACGTTTATCACGTAATAACAACAAAGACAATAAGAATTAAAATATTGCATATTATTATAATTAATTCTCAATGAAACTACTATAGTGAAAAGAATACGGAATTAAGCATTAGAACATAATGTAAATTTAGTGCTATAAAATTCTTTACTCATTTTTTATCGCGAATTTAACGCTTTTCTACTTCACATGAATTATGTTCTTTAGTATTAACGGTATTTCTATTGATTATGCTTTTAAGCTGAGAGTTGGTTTTTAAATACGTATAGTAAGTTCAGTAAATACGTGCTTGTGTTAGAAATATTTGATCCTGCTGTTTATTAGGGCGTCAGAGAGAAAGTAGGTGCGGTTGTAAAAGGTGTGAGATATCATATAAATGATACGTATTCCAACGCGACATTAAAAAATCGAGAATTAAAAAGCACAAGGCTAACCTCTCGGCCTAAATTAAGCACAAAAAATCGATTTCGCCGAAAAGTACAACTGAGGTCGTCAATTCAAACGTGCAACTAGTTTATTAGTTAATTGTCGCTAATGATTTTTTTTTTAAACTTTATTAACAACTATTTATAAATCATTTATATTTGGTGTCTATCATTTCGTCAGTTATTTTAATTGATGTAAATTCTTTTACGGTGAATACTGCGCATTTACGTTTGCCAGTTCCAGGGAATTTTCTATAATGAAAAAAAAAAGGTTGTCAAACGAAAACCTAGCATGGTAAACAATGACGTCTCAGGTTCGGAGCAGGTAAGTTCGGGGATGTGTATGAAGAAGATACTATCCTAGCCACCGCTCGTAAATTGATTCTTTGTGGGACACAATGGTACCCCGTAGATAGAGTTGGGCTGTTATTTGAGTAGTCAGGTACCAATCGTGTCGCCTTTTATGGATGTTATTATCTGTTGACGCCTAAAATCTATTAGGGTCAAGTTACATTTGTTTTTTACTAATATTCTTATACTCTTCCTGTGGAAATTTATTACTTTATATATACGAAATGAAGCAAAAGGTGTTAGAGGGGGACTCTGTAGTTCAAGCGAAAGTCAAAAAAATATGTAAATTCCCACGAATGGACGTAAACATATTTTGTCATGTAACAAACATTTCCGTACCAGCGTGTATTAGTGTGTAGTAATCTTCCAAACTGTAGTGGATATCAATATCAAATAACAAGGAAATCCTAGTTAATATATTCTATTTTATACAGCTATTCGAAATACTTCCAAGATTTTACTTACTTTTTTTCTATTCTTAGGTAATAAGCAATGGATAGTTTTTTTATGTTCCGATAACACAAAGTTTTGACTGTAATGGATTATGGCTAAAAGTTAAGAGATCGGGAGATAGAGAATACCTGTAGACATCATAATAAATTTCAAAGGTCGTTACCTAACGGCATTAACTTATTGTGACTATAATGCTAGTGGGAAGAATATTCTTGTTTTTTTTTTATAACACGCCGATGAAAATTTTTGTTTTATAACACGCCCAGGTTCTTAGTTTAAAAAACCAGATAGTTCAGAAAAAGATGTACAAATTATACGAGAGTCGTAAGTAAACTCAAAAAGTCTAAAACTTAATAGTAAAGCAATATATATTTGAATACACACAAATATTAATGGATAGGAACAACAAATCGTTTTTAATTAATTTGATATAAACATCAACCAAAAGTGATTAATATTAAAAATATCGAAACAAATTTTAAATGTTATACGACGTCGAGACAAGATCATATATCTTTAGAATACTATTGCAAAACCACGGCTTACATTTACTATATCATTTGTGGATTTCAATGAACCGGAGTTCAAGTGTTTTACAATTAAATATCAAAAGTTTTATTAAGTTGTCGATGTGGATTTAGGCTATAAACTTGCGAAGTTAAGCAAAACCGTTAAACTTTTTATCAATTCAGTTAAATCGTATTATTTTTTTATCGTCATAAACAATTTTTAGATAAATCAGAACATACTTCACTACTGAGCGTACTTACCAATAAATCAGAGGTATACGTAACACGATGTTGCAACTTACATTAGCCAAAATAGCTTGAGTCACTCAACGTAATGGCAATACACAGGGCGCAATTGGTGAAAGAATCGCTAGCAATTTATTAACATGGTCCAAATTAGATCGAAAATAAACTTATTATAGTTTATGGAATGCATAATGAATTTATAACGTAAAGAAACGATTGCGTGCTTCACATTTATTATCTTAACAAATGGTATATGCAATTTCTGCACATTCTTTTACTTTTATAATCAAACAGCTGCTTGAACTGAGTTTACGTTATACTGGTAACTTATACCGACTACATAGTAAATACTAGAAATACAAGCAAAATAAATCTTAAATTTATTTTACATAAATTTATAAATAATTATGGTGCCCAAAATCTTACAAAAGGTTCAAGATGTCATAGATAATATAAATATTTTAAAATTAAAACATTTGCACTTCAATGCATCAGTATTCAAAAGATAGTAAAATAAATTTAGTTTATTTAGCTAAACACATATTTTTATTTTGTTAGCATGAGGACTTTTTAACAAGTTTCATATCAGCTTCTTTTTCGGCGAACAAAAAGTATTACAAAAGTTAGATTAATATGAATTCTAATAAAAGTTATCTGTCGTATGTTAAATTTCCATCGTACAGGTGAAGAAGTAACTTCTAGTAATTTTTTATATTACATTTGAAACTTTATTGTTGTAACTTAGTAAATGAGATGTTATAGGAAACGAACCAAGCAGTTATAAAGATACTTTTGTTGCTCACTGTATATGCTGCCATAACGTTGCAATGATCCGCGGTATTACCACCACAGAACAATACAATCCCATCAATATCCATGTCACGTATATTTGTATAATTGTGGTGACACTTGATCGTTAAGAATTAAGACCCGCACAGGTCCATACAGTATTTTATTTAGAAAACGCGCTTTATGATCCATTCAAGGTTCTAGACAGTAATGACTGTACAAAAGTAGCCGAAGCTTTTCGCACACATTTTTGTATGGTAATATTTTGACATTAATATGTCGTGAAATAATGTTTAGCGTCAATGAGGATGATGAAGCGTTACACAGAGCATTATTACTCCCATTTGTTAACAATCGGCACACGATAATGGTATATTAGCGGCAGAATTACAATTTAATATTATTGGAAATCCAAGTGAGTCAAAAAACTAAACTACATCAGAAAAAGTAAATAAATCGAATCAAAGATCTCTGTATTCCAAGGTAAGCGGTTAACCGTTGCTCCACTGCGGCAGGTAAACCTATAACGACTCAGGTAATGATAATACCGAACTAATGTCTTAAAAAAATGCTTTATGTTATCCTTTTTATCATTATAACTCGTTATAAATTACGTTAAAGATATGAATAAAAGTATGAAAAGGATGTAATTACAAAGATTTAGATTTCAATAGTGCAGAGTACAAGAGTAAAAATTTATATTTTACTGTAGCAATTTTTTTACAATAATACGTCTGTTCTTTTTGTGTTCTCTGATAATATGTTCACATGGTGTTAAGTGACAATGAGACTAATATACTCCAGCTCTTATGGCCCGAACAAAGAGATGCTGTTATGGTGGCAGAATTACAATATGAGGGTGGCAGCAAGCCAAACGATTCCAAAGCATGTGACCCTGAAATCGAGCTAGAGACATCCGTGTTAGTACACAAGTGGTTAGCCAATACACCGCGAAAACAGGTTAGCTTGAAATGTAATGATTAATTAGCATCATTTTTCTAATACTAAAAGTTAGAACATTTATCACGAACAGAAAAACAAATACTTTATCAATTGAAATTACAAAATAATCAAGTGATCTGGAACTAAAGTAAGCGTAAAATACAACAACGTCCAATCGCTATTTCTGATACTTAAGGCGGAAATAAAAAGAAGTAGGAAGTAGTTACAAAACTTAAAGAAACCTTTTATTTTAGTGTTCACTGTGTGCTATTGAATTACGAAGGATAACGCCTTTCGGTCACTGACGTCAAATTAATGAAAAGGTCGAAATTCGCCTGGGGTTCAATTACACAAGCAATTTTACATCGAATTAATAAAAAATGTTAAGTTTATCGTTCAACTGATAGTAAGTGGTACGCCTAGCTATAACAATGTGACGCTAGTAAGGATGTATTACAGCACCATATTTTGTCCGTCACTTTAAGATCTAGGATATTAAATTTCATTACCTTAGTAAATTCACTAGCTACAATGCCATTTAAATCGGAACAGAGTAATGTTTGCACACTACTGTTTGGTTGCATTTGGAACTGCTGTGGTACCTACCAGTAAAGCTTAACGTTTTAAAAAACGACATTTGTTTGATATACTGATTCTGAGAGGTTTGATAGATGAAATCCGAAAATAGTCATAGTTAAATTTACAGTTTTTTTAAACAGTTTAAGGTTAAGGTTATCATAGATAATAAATGATAAAATTTTTGACATGTACGCTTTGAAAAAATATCATTGCGTATATACATTAATATGTAATATTAATTTTTTTTTAGTACGTTTCATCCAATTTCACGGTCGCTTTACTATATTATGTTAGATCTGTGACGCGATAGTTGTTCGATACCGTGCCCAGTACCATGATAGACATAATTATTCCATCATGTTGTGTTTGATACTTACTGCATGATGATATTAGTTTTCATATACCGAGTTTGAAACAAAATAAAATTTTACAAACCAAAATAAAAAAAAAACTGCTGCTATCTTATTCAGTGATCCTATTATTGCCGATTCCATAAGAACATTTTGGATCAAGTCAACATCTATATTTATATTTACATACTAATATCTTTATTGCCGCAGACTGTTCAAGTAGCTAACATCGCAACTTCTATCATTACCAAATTTCTATGGAGATTGAAGCTGATAAATACCTCGAAGTTTTCTATCATAAGAGACCGATTTTTTTTGGTATTATAATTGTAGTCATGTATATAAAAACAGGCGTCGAATCGATAATCCCTCTTGGTATCGCAGTACATTAAGTGTGTGACTATTCAAGTGCATTCAAAAACAACGGCCACAATTTTCAAGGCGAGTTAACCTGTCGCCACAATAATTAGTTATTACGCGCTGTTGGTTAAATGTAGGCAACATTTAATAATGTGTAACAACTGCGTCGCTCCACAAAACTTCACGTAAACAATCTGGTTTTGAGCGAGTTCTTATTTGTGTTTTAAAGTATTTCCTAGAAATAAGTTAACAAGAACTATTTATACATACTCCATGTTTTATTTAAGCTTTCGATGTGCGAGAGATTCAATGGGATTTTTTCTGTTTATATTACATTTAAAATTGTTTTAAAAAACTTAAAGCTTAGTAACTGATATCACAATTTGCCTTTAAAACTTTGTAAATTTTTTTTGTTGGAGTAATTACTTATATTTTAGTATCGGAAGTAGAATAAAAAAAAGATAAAATTTAAATACAGCAAACTTAGCGAAATTAATTACATTAGGAATATCGAAATGGCTTACGTTACCTTTATAATGACCCATAACAATATATATAATATGTTTGAAGAGTCTTTTTAAACATAAAAGGCATTTGCCAGGAGATACCCCCTTATTTTAGCGTTGGTCTGCTGTTAAAAGGTTAAGGTCGTGATATAATGGACATACTTCTATAATAAAGTATGTCCCCATATATACTTATATACTCAGCTTCCTTTCAAAAGTTATCAAATACAATATTTTAATTAACAATCACTTATTTTCTTGTTAATATAATAATTATTTTTTTTATTTTATTATAATACACTGTATAGTTTTAAGTTTCACTAAAATCGGTAATGCAATACAAAGTTAATCTGTACAATATAACTATTATTAACTTGCTTCGTAATTATTTTTAACACCTAATTATTCAAAATGTACAAAGATATGTTTATATAACTGTTTACATATCTTATGTAAACTGGATCGTTACTGCAATTGTCAGTAACGTTATACCAACCACAAGTGATATAAGGTTTTGTTGGTTAAACCACAAGGTTTTGTTGAACTAACCATAATGTTCTTGTAACTGTGAAATACTATACTTATGATATCTACGCTGTAATTTTAAAGTAGCCATTCATTATAAACATAGAGTAATGATTATTTCTTAAATTTTTTTGTTAGAATGCAATATATTAAACCACATGTTAAACCTTTAACACAGAGACCGTATTTTTCAGACTATGCACACCTTAAATATAAAAGATCATGATATATAACCTCAAATAAAAAAAATATAGAAGTTCATAATTTTGATTCAATGTTGACAACAAACTGCTAATTTAAATCGATTTTTTTTAAAAAGATTTTAATGTTACATTAAGACCATAAAACGCACCAAAAATTTAAATCCTTTTTCTATGTAATGGTATCGTCCGAAAAATACGCTAATTACTGACATAGTTATAAATTCGGACACGTAGAGTTTAGAAAAACGTTTTACTAAATACGAACTTATTGCTATACGTTAGTGTAGAGCGATTAACGATGAAGCGATGGCTATGTTCGTATTACATCACTAGTGTTGCAGAATCGAAGTCGAAGCAGAACTGTTTGCGACACTGCTGGTCATTAACCCACCTCTATCCTCATCAGTGAGTTTCTCTACTCGTTTCATACCATCATATCCTGCTATATTTATATATGTTTTTATATTTATTTAAGTCCCTCGAATTCATCGTTTAAATAAAAACAGAAACTTCATAAACCACTCACACTTTAACTGACCTTGACGGTTTGCCAACATGGGCCAGTCGCAACACAAGGTAAATTTACAACAGAAATAACCTCTGTTGTAAAAAAAAAATATAAAACACTCCAAATTAGTGAAAAAGAGTTACTATTATCGTTATTTTGATCCATATTCTTAAGTTTATTCATTTAAAAAAAAAATTGCACATGGTATTTATAGGCTGTGTATCGAATTCGAAGCAACTGGCACAATTAAAATGATCAGGCGACCACAAACCACAATAAGCAAATATTTCTAATTTTATTTCTAGTTTTATCTATTGCACATTATGTAAATTCTACATAAAAAAGTCTTAATTTGTGTAATACAACAAATAATGAGAACAACATGTCATAAGGATGGGGAAACGTAAATTAAGTAAACGGAAACTGTAACGAACGGTTTGGTACTAAAGTAAGGTATTTAAGTCTGCCTACGTCAATAGTAACCCACATTTTCGTTTATAATCAATTATCATCGTAAACAACAAGAATTTATAATATTCATTCAAGCTATTTTCTTACAAATTAATTTGTAAAAGTTTTTAAATCTATAAACATCGCCATTTAGTGCTTCTTAGTGTGAATTTTATAATATTTAGTAATTATATTTAAGTTTAAAATTTTCTTAAAGTTTAAATTTTGAAAGAACCCTCTCTTTCTGTCATATTTAGAAATTTGTGCAAATTCCTCTTTGTCTTCTCCCACTATTATTAGAAAATGTAACAATTGCCATATCATTTAGCGGCACATGGTTTAAACTGTTTTTATTAATACAAAGTGGCTAATGTAAGTAAAAGCTGTTCTGTCTAGTTTAATATGGGAATTTATAGGTACAAGGTAAAGAAAAGAAAGTTGGGTACAAGTTTCTTCAACACTGATCTCTATCAACGCGTGGGAAGCATATTTCTCCGGTCTATTTGTTATACGATAGATTTCTAACTCTATAATTATACGTACAGGTGTTTAATGTGAGCGATATTATTTTGTACCCTATGCAGACAGATGCAGGTCTAACTCGCAGTTAATAAGATACTACCTAGTAGTAGAACCAGACAGAAATTAAGAAAATAGATAAGGGAGCTTAATATTGAGAGCTGTTTTATTTTACTGTTTGTTTATGAGCTGTTGTACATGTAATTATAGAATCCTGTCTCGAAACATGCACTTCCTCTGAATTCAAAGAAAACATAGGTACTATTTCCCAATAGTTTCTAGTCTGTAGTCTCAATGGGTTGTATTTCCCTTTAACCAAGTCTTAAATTTAATAGCGATATTTTTTTTTAATTTGTATGACAATCATCCATACTGGAATGTCCGTCATCTTAAGTTCACGATTAATTATAACATTGATCTTTGCATCATTCGCATTAAGATTCTTTAAAATCACATCCACACGTTATTTCAAATTAATGACACCATACTACTAATTTTTAGTACCGTTTTATAATTCTACGTTTCTTTTGTATCTTAATGTGCTAATTGATTTTATTGTTTGTCAAATAGTAGCTTTAACTAACATGACAATAAAAATATATAGTTTGTAAATACATCAATTCCGTAAACAGCTTTTTTAGATTATTGCTTATTTTTCGATAATTGTAAGAAGAAAAGTTTTTTTTAAGTAATATTACTTAAACACTGGTTGTTCACTTAAATTTTACGACACATGCTCACTAAAATGAACTAAGTATATACACCAGTGACAAGTAACAATTTTAAAATAGCCATGTGGTCTCAATTTGCTCCGGGTGCCGTGGTATATTGCCTCATTGTTCGTCGCGAAATAGACACCTTGACGATCCAAAGCAAACTTGGTAAACTTCTTTTATTATCCAACAGCACCGTTTGCTGTTAAGTCTATACCTCCTCGCTAAATAAAAAATTCAGGAACAATAATGACAAAATACTTTAGTACTACGGAGTCACTTGTTTATATATAAAACGTTCAATGTCTAGTATCTAGATTTACAATTTCTAACAATAACAAGGAAATTTAGATTTTTTATAAATTTTAATATTAGCGGTAATCGTAACCATAAATTTTTATTGGTTTGGAACGTGCACTTGTGGAACTTTATTTAAAAAAAATCTGTTTAATTTTATTTGTAACAACATTAGTTGAAACAAATAGTGTGTACTGGATGGCAGTATAACTTCTGCCTGGTCAGATCGAAATTTTTTTCTGAAACTATCTGTTTAATACTTCTAACTGTTATTTATTAACTATCTGTCAAAAAAATACAGTCGAAAACGATCCCTCCATTTCCAAAACAGGTACAAGTTTAAAACAATTATATTAAAAGCAGAGTTTATAGACGTTTTTATCTATCTGCTAGCATGTAGATGTAAGTTTAAGTAGGTTTTTAAGATGCGATTACCTAATTAGTATTGTAAACAAGTACACAGATACTATCGTGAAGGTCCAACATGTAGGAATAACAATTTTATAAGCAGAATTATAATGCAGTTACTACATCTCCGTTGATAGAGGTTAGATAATTGTAAAACATTGAAAAATTTCACCATGCGCTTATAGTATAGTAGGTACATTGTATTTATTAATTGGATTAAAAAGTATAAAACAGTAAGTATAAAAATCAGGAGTCCAAAACATCCCCGTTGAAGAAAATTAAATCTACATTGTCATAAAAGATACTTATAATGGAGAAAAAAAAAAGATATTACATCATATGTATATGTACTCAACGATGTTTCAATTTAGCAATTGAAATCAAGTGTTATCGAGATATATTGGTAAGAAGAAGTATACTTGTACAAGTTTTTCTCATATCAGTTAATACAAATATAACAACTTGTGTTCTTGTGAATTTTATTATTAATAAGAAGTATCTTTTTTGCGATGGACGTGGTGTATACTCCAAGCACTCGATCACGAAGACTACAAAGCTCTCGAAGTGGCGCAGGATCGATCCCCACTGAGCCTCAGCTTTGCCGTGAACAAAAACATCATGCAAACCGTCATATTCCAAGAACACGTGTCCCTGAAGTGGGAACCTTTAGAGGGCTATTATTAATATTCACATATTTTTTTAGTTCCGCGACAGTCAAAGTAAAAAGCAATCTCGGCTGGGTCAACACGCCTGCTGTACTTTCGTAATAAGCGCAAAACTATTTCGTTATTTCCTAACGTCCATTCTATAGAATCGACGATAAGAAAATGATCACCAAAGAACAGTTAATTTTATCATTTATATGCAACCAGAAATTTCGGAGTAGTATTTCACAAATATTTTACAATAAGTCGTTCTACTTATTATAATGGTAGTCTCAAGTACATTATCAAAGTTTTTTCGTTCATATAAAATTTTAGAAAACTTGTTTCGAATATCTAATCAAGTACAGCAAACTTCATTGTAAAATAGATTTTGAGAAATTATGATACAAATTTTTAACGTTTTCTTGTGATAACAAACCTTGAAGCATGCATCTTAAGTTAATAACAAAGATTTCAATCATTATCAAGTCTAACGATGTCCGCCTTTAAACATCGGCATTCCTAATAATAGAATAATTGCTGTACGCGCGATATGTTACTAAAGGCCAGAGAAAAAGACCCTCTCCTTTTGGGGTTGTACGTTCATAGTCGCCTTTTACACGTAGACGATAGAATGACGGCAACGATATTCTCACCCGTCTCTTACAAGAACTTTTATTAAAATTCTATACTTAATTTATTACTATAAAAGATTTTATTATTTTGAATAAGAATTTTTACAAAACTGAATATAAATTGTTTTCTAGAAATTTGTTCTAACTTCGTGTATCTTACCCGGAAGAAGGTGCTGCTTAAGGAAAGCACCCAACACCCGTTCAGCCTCGTTAGAACCTCGTAGTACCATTTGCCTTAACCCGACCACGCTGCGGCCTTCGTCGCGACCTCGTCCTATTCCTTTCATTGGTATCTTAACAATCTTTTAATATGCATGATCACAAATTTAGGTTCAGTTGTTTTCCGCTGTGTTTTCCCAACGGAGCGGATAATTGAAGCTATACTTCCATTTGTACATTCACCTGTAATTAATAGTATTTTTAATAAACTAGTATTAAACAGAGACAAAAAACAAAACCATTTGGTATTATGTACAAAGTCCTAGTTTTTCGAAATAATCTGAAATACAAACATAATTTCTTTATGGATACTATCAAATCTGTTAAAAGAACATTCAACCAATTATATCTCAGAACCGTAAAAGTTAACACAAAATCATGGGTAATGCTTAAGTGCCTTAGCGACCCACAGGCGGTATCATCACACATAATGGAACTTGACTATTCAAGATACTTGTCTGAGAGAAAAAATATCGAAAGAATGTTATTTATGCCTGACACAAACGCCCTCTTAGGAGGACGTATGGAACGTTGTGAAAGTGGAACTGTATTAACATACCAGAAAAGTAAATATGGTGTTTTTGATGCTACTTATTTCGAAAGAACATAAACTATATTATTTTAAAATACATTATGAATGTCACAATTAAAAATCTTTATTAAAGATGTCTATTAAGAGAAAAGTGAATAGGCTACTTCTACCTCTAGTGCTTTACCATGAAAGACTACAGCCACTTAGGTGAAATCGTAGTCAAGCATTAGTCTACATAATGTAATGAGAATAATATCTATTTGATTCTCGCCGTTTGAATGCAGGATAATAATAAAATGGATTCAAACCTAAATCTTTTCTTTTATGGAACATTGTGATTTAACAAAAAAACTCCTCGGTTAATGCGTTTTATAAACAATTCGCTTTAATCCGGGCATATTTTTAATGTTAAAAAATTATTTGGTGTAACAAATGCTGTTAATGGGAATTGTTTAGTTCTCATTACAAAATATAAATTTCAAATAATATGCAGATTTACTGTTTTAAAAAAATGCTATGAACGTCTGTTGCCTTTTTTACTCAGTAAATTAAATTGCAGTTGTAATTTTTTTGCGCTAAATCTATTCATTGTAAGAAACCGGTTAAGGCGATATAAATGAACTAGTTACTATAAATAGATTTGCAGCGGGGAAAGAAACAGCACTTTCTGTAAAATTTATTTGAAAAACTTGCACTTGATTAAGGATTTCTTTCAAAACAACAACGAATAGCAAAATGCTACTATAGACTTGAACTCAAGTTATCTCTCTACTTCCGCCTAAGTAAAAACATTTGATAAGCCTTCAAGAAATCAAAAACATTTCTGTGTTTTTAAGTAAGTAAAATTTGTGCTTACTATCTTTTCGATGATGACGACCATAAATTTCCGATTCTGAACATACGCGGTGAACATTATAAGGTAGAACCATATGGTACGGAGTGATTTTGTCCCTGAATTTCATTGTCACTTAATATGACATGACTTTAAACGCCGAAGTATTTTAATTAATTGACATTGCTGAAGCTATATCAGGACGACCAGGAAGTGGTGCAGCGTCGATAAGGACGTATAGTTTTGCAACGCGCCAGTTTCCCAACCGCACGACGCGCTACATGCCGGTCATTAAAGCTACGAATAAAGTACACTATTACGTCGCCGTTTAGAGAACGTGGCCACAAACAGCGGCCTCAAATATGGCAATTTTTACGTAACCGAGCAAAGTCGGCCGTGGTCATTTTTCATTTCTTAAAAAAATATAAATAGATACATTTAGTTCTTTACTATTTTGTATACTGTAACTAGCTTTTTTATGCTAATTATACAGGAATTTTAAGTACCGCCGTGGTTCAGTGAATAACCACTTGCTTACTAACATTAATTCATGGTCATATTTTGTGGAGTTTGCTTGGTGGCAGGGCTTTTTATACCAGCCACGCTGACCACCACTCTCTGACTGATAATCTAAGCCATAACAGGATTACTGTAGTATCTCTGTTAACGAGAGCTACAGTATTCTGAGCGAATACGTTACTCTATCGACGGTCTCATTGTCACTTAACACAGTGTGAAATTAGGAACGATTGTTACCGCATTGTAGATAAAAAAAAATTAAACTATTTAATGTGGACTTTGAACGATCTGTTTTTGATTTGTTCATTCTAATATTACATGATAAAATATTAATCTTTATTATTTAAGTTTTAACTGCATTTGTATCACGGACTGTTTCCATTTCAAGGGCACAATTTAATGATTTAGGTTGGTAGGGCATTTCGATCCCGGCTACCTAGTAACTACTTTTATATAGGCAATTTGCTGTTGTACCGATATTTACGGAATTCTAGTTTAAATTAATACAGCGCGAATAATTTGATATGTATCCTATTGGGAAGCGATGAGGTTATATTTTGTTCGTATTTATTAATATGTACACGCTCCAGTTGCGATATAATATTGCGGAATGGAAGCCGACAAATATGCAACCCAGTTATAGGCTGAACAAATACTCATAGACATGTATTACATGCAAATGAACAGGCAATTATTGTTTCCAGTAAGCACGGAAGGAACAAAGCATTGTTTAAAGATTTTCCTTCTCTTGTTTTGCAATACGTGATTCGAAATAATATTGATATGTAATATATAACATACAAAAGATATAAAAATTACTTAAATTATTTATTTTAAATATCTAAAGAAGTTTTCACTGTCATTAATACTTGATAAAATAAAAATCGTTTTAAATTATCCATCTACCTTATGATTCAACAAATATGGGTATAAGGGTGGATTAATAAAACAAAACAAGTTAAACAAAGATTAACTGCAATACTTTAACACTGTTTAATGCTGGTACATTGCCTAAATATGTTATTTGTTGCCTATTATTTGTCATCAAAATAGAAAGAATAAGCATTTTGCGAAATTTCTCACCGTCAGTTCAAGGTTACAAGTATCAAATTTCCGGTGTCAAGGCCTTCTATAGTAATTTTAATTACGAGTCATAAATTTACACTTTAATGCTTATTAACGAAATGAAGTTACATTTCAATTAAATGATAATTAATAAGCGTTTTACACCTTCAAAGTTGAAAGTAGATTATAAAAATATAATTTACGTTATAACAAATATATCTCGTTTCTATATTTTTGTTGCATTTATTAATTTTTAAAATAGTTATTTAAAGAAAAGATTGTAATATATTAGTATGGATTACATATATATTTAATGATATATTTATTATAGAAATGTTAAAGTTTGATGTACACACGTCTAAAATTCGCACAACGATATAACAGGTCCGATCCAAACAAAAATATGATATATGTAATGGGATGATGAATCTACGTATAATCGGTAAATATGTATAACGTTATACCTTTCGTAAGTAACTATGCACGATGCGATGTGTCGTCGACCTGGTGTTTACTTTCACAAACCACTAAGGATGTCAAAGTCTACATTTCAGCTAGATCGTTTCTTTTAAATATCATATCGCAAGCACAAAACATCTTTGATTAGCATTTAAAGCAGTTAAAATAGTGTCTATTTTAATGGTCGTGTTCCATTTTATAATACTGTTCAAAAGTAATGATGATGCACCGGACGCCTTCGCCCACATCTCCTTGGACAATTGCTATCGTTTAAGTCGTGGGTGAGCGTTCACATTATAACGTTACAATTCATTATTCATTTGCACTCCGTTATATATATAAATATACATAATTATATTACCAATCATCAATATTTTTATACAAGTTCATAACTCTATTAAATAACAATAAACAGTTAATTTTGAGACCGGGGTCGTTTTCTCACATGGAGTGAGTCAAGGAAATTATCCACCATTTTGACCAAGTGCAGGTTGTGAATGTCACATTTCCGCGAAAACAGCAGCAACTTAGGATATCACGGTTTCTTCGCGATGCTTTCGTACACCGGAAGCTCAAACTTATTGAGGATTAAACCCGCTCCTTTTCGAATTACACCACACAATATACAAAAAAGCAATAAACTTGCAATAAACTTACCCAACTAAATTGTTTAATTATTTTTGTTAACAAGATTTTTTGATATTTTAAGAAAACTGAGCCTTAACAGCTTAATTTGATATCAATTTACTTTTTTTGCGAAACAAGTTATATATTTCTCCGATGTATTTTTTCTTATAAACTGTGACGTTCTAAGTGACCACGAAGTGACGAGACGGACAAGATGTTCACCTGTTGGTAAATGATACGCCTGCTCATAATAAAGTGGGGCTAGTAAGGATGTTATACAACGCCAATCAAATCGAAACACAGTAATGTTTGTACACTATTGTTTGACTGCAGAAATGAGAACGCAGTGTTACCTACGTAGACGGTCTCCTGCAACAGAGACCAACCAGAGAGAAACTGAGCGCATTATTTTTAAGACTCACGGACGTAAAAGTAAATTTTGACAGATTTCATATACGCGTATTACCTTCCACGCAATGTGCACTACGTTTAAGTGAAAGGTTGTTGTAAACTACTGGTCAAGGAGGTCCGCACTGATAATCATAATATTATAAAACTGAAGGCTTTGATGCGTTTAACTGTCTAAGTTTTATAATACTTAAATTTATTTAAAAAAACATATTGAACAGTTTTCTTCCTTAAATTATAACCGTAAAAAATACGTACAACTAAAATGGTATCGTAAATTGTACTAATCGTACTTCAGAGACAAATTTTCTTTTACTCCGTAAAAATAGAAATTAGGTTGTCATATTTAGTTTTTTATACGAGAACAAAAAAAAATACTAATACCAGTAAAAAGTATTCATAATGATAACAGTAATTTTTATTCTGATTTAGACACTACTAACCTTTTCTTTATTTGCTTTCTTTTAAAAGATTTTCATTGAACCATTTCTCTTTAAACACGCTTTAAACTCGTTCTTTCAGGAAAAATCTTGCAAAACCATTTAATACTCTGCCTGGTAATGATTATTTTTACTAAGGATTGTAAATAGAGGCATTTCTGTTCACTTTTTTTCTAGGAAACGTATTGATACGCCGCAAAAAGGCAATTTTTGAGTCTCATTAAATGTTGTAACAGGAAACATAATATTAGCAAACATTTGCCAACCACCATTTTGAATATTTATCTCTACCATGTACACTGTGTTTATTTTACATGTTTACCTAACTCCGGTCAAAGTTCCTGTAAAAAAGGAACCCGCGTATCCACCAAGTTCTCGGAACACAAGAAAAAAACTAATTTACATGTAATTTGTAAATTCACTCAAAAATTTCTTTTAATTACAGATGGGTTGCAGAATAACGATTGTGGACGACATTCTAAATAGGTCCTTCTACAAATTGGGTCTAGTCGTCGGCAAACAGCCGGGATACTTCATCATAATTCCGGTCCTGCTGACACTGCTCATGGTCACCGGTTATCAACGTGTACATTACGAGATGGATCCTGAGTATCTATTCTCGCCGGTTAGCGGCCAGGGTAAACTGGAAAGGAGAATTGTGGAAGAGCATTTCAAAGTGAATTACTCGCATCGATTTAATGTCGGTAGGATTACACGGGCAGGTATGTTTGATGCTAAGCTATCTTTTTAATTATGTTTATAATTAATTCGTTATCTAAAAAAGGCAAATTCTAACACAAACATTTTGTTTTGTACGAGTACACGCAACATTTTAACAGCCGCGTGAATTATTAATTAGTTGTATCATTATATGTAAGATATTGTTTTGCGCAAGTATTACCATGTAAAAAATATTAACATTATAATTCGTCTACATTCAATATGTTGTGTTGTAAATATTTAAAAAAGTTTAGATAACTTGCGATAATTTATCGGAAGAAAAAGTAGTAAACAGTTTTAAATAAATAATATATAATAACACCTATGAATTTAGTACGAACGCGTGATACTAGAAACGAAATATTATAAAATGATATTGAAGTAACAATAAAGTGGTACAATGTCAAAACTCTAAAAATTTGTTTTCATTAAAAAAAAAAGAATTGCTAAACCTTGTAGTCGTGTCAGCGTCATAACTCAGCTTGAATTCAAGTAAGATTTTATGTAAAAGTAGTCTAAGAAAACATGATTAAATGTAAATATATGTTTGAAAATTAAATGGTGCTATTCCAAAATAAATATTACGTAATAGGCAGGTTCGGGCGTGTAATAATCGTGGCAAAGGACAACATTACCAACATGCTGAGAACCGAAGTCTGGAAAGAGCTCCGCCAGTTAGATGAACTGGTTCAAAACATCACGGTGACATTACCTAGCGGCGAGACCTTCACGTACCGACAGGAGTGCGCGAAATGGGAAGGCCAGTGCTTTGTCAATGACATTCTTAATTTGGATAAGATTATTGGCGAGGTAAGTGCAAGTTATCAAACATAATACTATTAAATAATACAGGAAAAGTATTAATAAACGGCAGTTGAGGTATTTTGTCACATGCAAAAGTGACAAGTCGAGCAAAACGTTCACCTGGTGGTAATTGAAACAAAAGCAGCAAAAGATTTGAAAATATCAATCACTATGATAGTATACTTTATCCGAAGACAATCCGCGTAAAGATAATTTTTACATGACACTTTTATGAATAGTATAAATTATTATCTGACATAATACTGTAGAAGACTTTCCGTATAATAAGTCGTTGGGTTTTTTTTGACATTTTCGTGAAGTATTTTAACTAGAAACTCCATATTTTAATACAAAGAACATTAAATTACGTACCTGTACAAGCCATAACAATAGACCATTACTCACCAATGACAGACACTAAAACCACAGATCACAATCGACGATTGATGACAAAGCTCATCGCAGCCGTTTGAACATATGACTTATTCTTCCTCGTAAAACTTTCATTATTATTAAATAGTGAGACTACTGAATGAGTAATCTTTGAATAGGTTTAGTTTAAGCTGGTAGCAAAGGCTCTCCATCATACAACTTTTCTATCTCTTTTTATAGGTAGAACGAGGCGAATTGAACTTGACTTTCCCAATAATGTTTAATCCAGTAACGTGGGAGGCTCACGCTTTTCCGGTTTACTTCGGTGGTTCTAGAATTGTGGATGACACAATTGTGTCAGTACCAGCTGTTCAGCTTGTGTGGTTCGTTAGGACAGATAACAAATTACAACAAGAAAGGTAAGGCTAATAACATCATGAATAAATTCAATTGGAAAATAAAGAGAATATCGTAGACGCCACGGACTATTCTAAATTACTATTGTCATAATTATAAAACAAATAGTAGATTATATACTATCGAATAACTAAAAAAATATATTACAGCAAATTGTAAGAGTTGTGTAGGTAGTTATAACATTCATATATGCGCAATACAAGAAACTTATTCTAAGTAGCCTCGATTATTATATGAAAGGAAACAAACCGAAACCTATTGAGTGGATTCTTTGTCAAAAATCACTATGTTAATTTTCTTACAAAAAGTCTTACGGCTTGTTTTTGATTTTAATAGAGTCGCACTCCATGGAACAACAAAATATGAATAAAATCCTAATATAAATAATAGACACCGATCTTGACACGCTTTGAGAAATGGTTTTGAATACTAAATACAGCGTTCGAGAATGTCAATAAAACATATGAAAATTTTCCTATAACAAATAAAGACTTGTTAATAAACTTCATTACGGCGAAGTTAACAGTAATGTAATACAAGAGAGAGATAAACACTATTTAATACATTTTATGTGTTATCACCATTTGAGGGCAATTTTAAATTCTTAAATAATCTTTATGTGTTCCTATTGAATTGTAGAGGCGCTGCGTGGGAGGACGCATTTCTCGACGAAGTGGGCGTAGCAGAAGACACTGGCAGATTCAAACATATTTCCGTAGCCCGCTTCGCTTCACGAACTCTCGACCACGAACTAGAAAAAAACACCCGAACAGTCGTGCCTTTTTTCAGCTCAACTTTTATTTTAATGGGGATTTTTTCTATAATAACCTGCATGATGGGAGATTGGGTCCGTTCGAAACCTTGGTTAGGTCTACTCGGAAATATTTCGGCGGTAATGGCGACAATTGCAGCTTTTGGATGTGCGATATATTTAGGAATTTCCTTCATTGGAATAAATTTAGCTGCTCCATTCCTTATGATCGGTAAATAAATGTAGATTTCATTAGTCAAGCAACTTACAATTATTCTAGGTCAAAAGTTAATATATTTGTTTTGCAGGCATAGGCATTGACGACACATTCGTTATGCTGGCAGCGTGGCGACGAACATCGCCAAAACTTCCTGTGCCAGAGAGAATGGCAACGATGCTTTCCGAGGCGGCTGTTTCTATAACTATAACATCGGTCACGGATATGCTCTCCTTTTTCATCGGCATCTTTTCACCATTTCCATCGGTACAAATATTCTGCATGTATTCGGGTAAAGTTAGACACATTTTAATATCAAATGATTTTAGGTAAACAATTTTATTATAATCACAAACATTTTTTAAGGCTTGGCTGTATGCTTCACATTCGTATGGCACCTTACCTTTTTTGCCGGTTGTGTAGCCGTGTCGGGTTATCGTGAGAAACAAAATAGACACACTATCACGTGGCTGAAAGTTCTACCGGAATCAAGAGCCCGGAAAGGTAATTATACACATACATTAAATTATGTTAAAACATCACAAAGAATTGCTGATATCAGTAAGTGTTTATAATGTAGCATAGTAAATCATCAATTTCTTAAAAACTAAACGCAGACATAAGAGTTTAAATATTTTATATAGAACTCTAGCGTCACTCTCGCTTATATAGATAAATATATCAATTCCTGTACTTACTTTCTTTGCAAAACATGGCTTCTAGGGCACTGGACTAAGCTCACGTAAGTTAAAAAATAAATTATATCACATATAAACTACCGCAACAACTTTTGTGTAAATTTTAAGGAAAAAAATAATGTTATTAAACAAAAACGAAAATATAGGTAATGCGTTTTGTTTTCAGAAGAAAAATGGTGGTTGTACCGAATATTCTGTAGCGGTGGAATTGACTTAGCTGACCCAGACAATCCCATAGACAACAAAGAGCACTGCATAATGGCTTTCTTTCGAACTACTATGGCGAATATTCTCAACAACAGTTTGGTGAAGGCATTAGTCATCGTAGTGTTTATAATATACCTAGCAGGCGCCGGCTACGGAGTGACAAATCTTAAAGAAGGGTTAGAAAGAAGGAAGCTGTCTAAAGTGGATTCGTATTCTGTAGAGTTCTTTGATCGCGAAGATCTCTATTACAGGGAATTTCCCTACAGGATACAGGTAAAAAAATTATTGCAGTGTTTCAAAGGAAGCTAAATGCTCATGGATCCTAAAGATTGTTGAAACATTTTGATGATAATTTATTTATAAAGAGTTGTTCTTTCTCCGTTGGTCTAATATAAACTTAACCCTTTTACAGGTTGTGATTACAGGAAATTACAATTATTCCGATCCTGAAGTGCAGGACGAAGTTGAAACTCTTACGCAGAGATTAGAAAATACATCATACATCTCCAACTCTCTGTACACTGAATCCTGGCTACGGACGTTCGTCAATTACGTATCGAGAAATAACGATTACTTGAATGTAACCATTGATAATGAAGTTGATTTTATCAAAAACTTAAAAGAGGTAAGAAGGGATCAAAACGTTTTCATGGTAAAATTTATTATAAATTTAACTTAAATATGTTATGCAACTTATTTTGTTTTTAGTTGTGGCTCTTCTCCGCCAATCCATTTTCTTTAGACGTGAAATTTAATGAAGCTGGAGACCAAATTGTAGCATCGAGGTTTTTAATTCAAGCAATTAATATCAGTGGTACTAACCATGAAAAAGAGATGGTTAAAGCTCTTAGAGAAGTTGTGGCACAGTCGCCTTTGAACGCTTCAGTCTTTCATCCATATTTTGTTTTCTTCGATCAGGTAAAATGTTTATCTTCACACAATTCATACATGAATGTTGAATCAAAAATTTTAAATTAATGTTTTTCTTTTTCAGTTCGAACTTGTCAGGCCAACGTCGCTACAGAATCTCTGTTACGGCGCGCTTATGATGATGATAACGTCCTTCATTTTTATTCCCAATATTTTGTGCTCCTTATGGGTGGCATTCAGTATTATATCTATAGAAATTGGCGTTGTAGGTTATATGGCACTTTGGGATATTAATCTAGATTCTATATCGATGATCAATTTAATCATGTGCATCGGTTTTTCGGTTGATTTTACTGCTCACATTTGCTACGCTTACATGGCATCAAAAGCAAAGACGCCCAACGAGAGAGTTAGTGAGTGTTTGTATTCTTTAGGCCTTCCTATAGTACAGGGTTCATTCAGCACTATTCTAGGAGTAGTGGCGCTGTTGCTGGCAGACAGCTACATATTTTCAGTTTTCTTCAAAATGGTATTCATGGTAATATTCTTTGGTGCTATGCATGGATTGTTTCTTCTGCCGGTGCTACTTTCTCTGTTTGGACCGGGTTCGTGTACAAGAAAAACTGATGATATTAAAATGTCAAAGCTTGAAAAGAGTTTTCCGCATCCATATTGTTTACCTCACCCACAACTAGTTTTGAATGATCAGATCTTTAACGGGAAAAATATAAGCCCCAATGGTGTATACAAGATTTACGGTGAAGACAAAGACTTAGGAATCGGCACGTCAGGAGAGGACACAAGCGAAAGCAGCTCAAACCAATCACAGCGGAGGCAAATCGGAAATGAAGGAAATACAAGGAAGAAGTACGAAGATGGTTGGAAGCGGTCAAATTATCAAAGCACTAGCCAATTCCAGCCTTCTGGGGAGTTAGACCTGTATGGTCACGAAACAGACAGAACTTGGCAAAGGCAACGTCACGAAGAGAGCCGTCGAATTGGCGAAAATTACCGTAAAAGTCGAGAGACGCATGCAGATGATGATTGGGTAGCGCCACGAAAGACAAGCGACGCAGGTCCTCGTCGCGAAGGGCCTTACAGAGTGACGCGAGCTCATTCACACCACAATATTCACAAGAACCGTTCACCAAGACGATCCAACTCTCATCATAACCTTGAACACTTAGACTACGTATCAGAAATGCGTTTTCCCTGACAGTAACTAAACAATTGCATGTTGCATACAAAGTTATGACAAGTTGATTTCAAGTGCTCAATGTTTGGACCAAAGTTTTTCTTTTCCTGCTTGGGAATAGATAATATTTTTGCGCTTATTTGTAAAACAGTTGTTTTATTATTTACCATAGTGAAGACATGTTTTTTTTTATTATAAGGTTATATACTACATACGTACGTGCATAAAAAGGGAACAAACAGGGATTCATATTTGTAACAGTAAAAATTCTGTAACAATTATACGCAATGAGTATAATGTACCTATTGAACATAAAAAATAAATTTATCGAAATTGAAATATTTTTCAAGTACATATAATAATATTTATACACAAGATTATGTGCAATTGTTCCCAGACTTATAATATCTATATCCCAGTTCCACATTTAATCAAGATGTAGTCTACGTAGATAATAAAGAATATTTATGTATAATTCAAACACTATCAGAGGAAGAGTGAAAAAAAATTTCATACATAATTTATTATATCATTATCAGTTCCTAGTCTAAATGTAGGCTAACAAGTCTATTTCCGATTGCCTATGCTAACAAGCTGCAGATCTAGCAAACTGTTGAAGGCTAAACTCTAAATAAGTAATTATTCATAATGATAAGTGTGATAATTATTTAATAGATCAGGGATGGGTGTGTGTGTAGCCTTAAAGTAATCTTGTACATAAGTGCGTATTTAATATCCTCCATCAATAAACAAAGCTTTAACATTACTTGTACCGTATGAAATTTTAACTATTGTGATAAATTTCTGCTGCCATTATGCGCATGAGCATCTTTATCTAATACGAAATCAGTATGTTCGTTTTGGAGAAAACAAAGTGCATTGCATTTGTTACGATTACATTCTTTGTCAATGGTATGGGTGTAATGTAAATATATGTAAAAACTATCCTCTTAGCGTTCCCACTACTGGGACACGCGCCTTCTCACGAGTTGAGTCAAGGCTTTTTATCCACCACACTGGCCATGAGGTAGTTGGCGAAAGTCAAAAGTGCACGAAGTCGTTTTTGGAACATGTTGGTTGCCTCACGTTATATTTCTTCACCACAAGCTCAAACTCGGTGGGGATCATACCCGCACTCCAAGACGTTTAGCGCGTACGACCGCCTTACACACTGAACTATTATGGTTTCAAATAGATGTAAAAATTGATTTCATCGGTGACCCACATGGCCACTTCATGACTGAATAATGTAAATACTTGCAAGTTGTTTTGTATTAAATAAAATTAGATTTTTTTATTTTCTCTCTTTTATTTACTACGTACTAAAAAGCCCAAATACGAGCGTTAACCTTGTAGAATTTATTTTAGGTTTACATAAATTAAAATAACGGCTCACTTAAGCCGTAATAATAAAAAATAAGCCTGCAATACTGTAAAGTCTAGTTCAGAAAGGCTTCTCATACGCTTCCCGTAAAATATCACTACAGAATAAAATTAAGTCCTTGGCTTTGAATCTGTCGCATAAATAATTTCGGATTACCGATAGCCGAGCACTGCTCTCTTCCTCCGAAGAGATACTCTTGAAATATTGGTCTAATAAAGCGCTCATTGTGTTAAATTTGTTGGGAGTATCAAGTTTTTTCATCAACGTATTGGTGACAGCGGTTAGCGACAGATCGCTAGCAATCTCCTGCTTCGAAGATTCGTCAAGATGCTTGCACAAACTACCGACGAAATCTGGTCTCTGAAAGAGCAATAAAGTTAAAAGAGTAGTAAAAAGAAAAAAAATACAATTTCAAAACAGAAACTTAGGCTACCCCTATTATTCAATGATTCAAAATTATCTTTATATGATTTAAGTATCTCTGCAATTTCTGCACAAAAGTTTGAAATCGTTTTTCTTCATTTATCTACAATGGGCTACCACCACTTGACTAGTTTCACATGACATTAAAATACAGTGGCCATGGATGCAAGCTCGCCCAAAATATTTTAGCTCTCATATTTTGACAGTTGGAACACAGTAATGCTAGCAAATAAGTTGACATATAAGTTAAGTAAATCTTGGCATATAAGTTGAAATTAAAAGCGAAGGTTTATAAAATACTGCCATGTATATTTATTTCATTTGCATTATGATAATTATTGTATTCAGATGAATCAGCATCATATTGCTATTTTTAAGTTACAGATAGTCACAGTCAGATTGATTTATGTATTTAAGTAAAAAATAGCTTTTCTTACCTCAGACAGACATGATAAAATTACACTTGAAGTAGATTCTTCCTCTAGTTTTGTAGTTTGTGTAGCAGTGTTACAAATAGGTAAAGAGTCAGTTTGTGTTGAAGCTAATGTTAATGATAGCGCTTGTGTTTGTACCCCCATATTACTCACTTCTTTCTGTTTATTTTCTGGTGTTACACATCTGTCTGATAATAAATCAGTACTCTGCCCTTCACACTCGGAATTAATCATAAGTTCTTTTTCATGGGCCTCAACACCATTCAGTGTTTCTATTTGGGAAGCATAATCGGCTAATACTTTCCTAGCAACTTGAAGTTTAGGAGATTTGATGGACAATCTATTAATTTCTAATTCTGACATTTTAGCCAAGTCACCGATTGTTTGTACTGTTCCTTCAAATTCTTTCATTAGCTGTAAATTTTGAACTGGTGACAATAATTCTGATGCAATATTACTTATAGGATCTTCACAATTCACTAGCGCTGCGCAAATTGGATCCACGTCATTTAAAACACTTGTATTTATTACCTCTGCTATGGTTGTTTGCTCAAGTGAACTCATTTCAATGTTATCATCATTTATACATGTATCATAGTCCATAAAACTTTCGACAGCCTTCGTCAACACTCTATCTAGCTTAAATATATTATCTAGCCTCTTTGTAGATTTCACGTTAACTGAAGCCCGCGACTGCCTTTCCAGACGTTTGATTGCAGAATTCTGAGGTGAACGAATACCACTTGGTTCAATGTACTTTTTAACGCAAATCGTTGTTGATACTGGTGGGTCGTGGAAGCTAACCCTTTTTCTCTAAAATACAAAAACACACGTTATAAAAAAAAACATGTATATGGACAAAAATGAGAATCATTATTTAAAGAAAATAAATATTTTACCTTAGATACAGGGGAGAATGTAGTTTCGTCAATAATGTCAGTGAGTTTTCTTTTTAAAATTGGACCGGAAGGACTACTATCAGCAGTAGGCAAAGACCTTTTTAATTTTAGGAAATTTTCACTGTCTTCATTTTTATCACACTTGTCATTATTTTCGTTAGCCGTGTTGTACAGTATTCGCAAGTTACGCCGAGCTGATGTATTTGTAGCAATCGACCTTTGAACATCCTCAGGATCTGCAGATTTTTCTTGATTAACTATTGTTGGTAATGTATCGGGTACACATAGAACTAACATTTGAGCCGCTCTACCTCCAGACCTTACTTGTGGACGATTTTTCTTCAAGGATAACGAGGGACTAGAATTGTTTGTAATAATTTCACCCCTTGGAGGTGATTGATCCCTTTTATCGGGCGAGGTTTTATCGTTTGTGAAGATTTCCGGTGAATCAGATTTATCAAAAGGTTCTCCATTACTTTGTACAGGGGACGATAGTGTTATAACCACAAAATCGCTACTAGTTTCAGGTGTTGAGGATATCTTTTCTTCCTGTACAGGGCTTAATGTTTTAATAGGAGATATCTCTAAAGTGTTATTCATGAAATCTTTTTTCCTTTGTGCTTCATCTTTTAATGGAGAACAATCAGTTTCATCATCTTTTATTTTGGAAATATCTGAATTATTAATTACTAACTTTGTATCTAGACTTAATGTAGCTACGAAAGGAGTCTCACCACCAGCATCGCAATTACTTTCTGAAAAGACTGTATATTGATTGGTAACCGGTTGCGTGTTGCATGTGGTTGATTCTTTTAATAAAACTTCCGAGTCTAGGATTTGCGTGTCGGCATTAGCTGTATCAGATTCTGCATCAGTAATAACAATTGCTGGGTCATCACCTCTTATTTCTGTACCATTTTCTAAACTCGTATTATTTCCAGGAAGCTCCGTGTCCATTTCTTCAGTATAATCTAAGCCAGCACTATCTTGTATTACTGTCTTATTTCGGGACAATTCAGTATCATCAATATTTTGCTCTGACATGTTTTTATTTTTAAATTCGAAGTTATTTAGAGTATCATGACTAAACACTTGTTGAAGATCTTTCGACTCTTCTTTAGGTTTTTCCAGAGTTAAAGTGGTTACTTTTTTTGATATCTTTTTGGAATTTTTTGCCGATAATGTAGACAATGTAGATATAGAAGATTCTTGCGAACTTTCTATAATATCTTGGGACTGTGAAGGGGTTAAACTTTCCAATGAATCATTTTCTTTTTCGTTACCAGTCCTATTTGACTTGCTTTTAACCTTAAATTTACTCTCAGATTGAGATTCATTACCAACAACTTTTGATTTGTTTAATTTTTCAACAAAACTCTTTCTTCTGACTTTTAATGGGGAAACGTCTAATACTGTTTTCCTAGTTAATCTTTTTTCTGACTGCAATTTTAAAAAAGGATGTCCTTCAACCATATCAATAGCTAATTCTTTTTCAATACGTGATATTCTTTTACCAGTCTTTTTATTTGAAGATTTTGGCGTGCTTACCTCCATATTTAAATTAGAATTCGGTAAATTTACATCATCGCTATCATTGCGTGTTTCTAATTCCATCGAGGTTCTTATTGCTTGTGAATGTTCCTCACTTGATTGAATATCTACATTGCTATTAGTTTCTTTTAGATCACCTATACATATATTTTCTTCAATTACATTGTTTTGAAAACATGTTTGACTTATCTCAGGTGTTACAAGAACTTCATCTTGTTTCTCACACTCATTTTGATTTATATTTGTGTTTACATCATTGTCCCGTAAATTATTGTCATTAGCTGTATCATGAATTTTATCTGCTTTAGCAACATTAGCATTAAGCGAATTTGCTTCACTTTTAACTAACTCTGTTTCGTGAGGATGGCTTGTATTTATATTGAGTTTCGTAGTTATCGAATTTCGCCGTCTTTTACTAAGAAATGGTTTAAGGTCCTCAAATTTTTTAGGCTTCCTTTTCACTCGAGACGGTCTTTCGGAGTTTATTTCAGAAGGGGCTGAATTAATTACATTATTATTAGTTTGATGTTTTGTCGGTGGTGTTGACGGTATATTATCATTTACTGTGGAATTTAATACAGCGGCATCACCTTGTAAACCCGATTTTTCGATTAAATTTTTAACATTTCTAAATACTCTGTCTTTTAATGCAACGCGAGGTGACTTTGGGCTTTTACTATCAAGTAATTTTTTTTCGACGACAGAACTTGTTTTAAAGGAACTGTGTGATGGTTTATCTAAGATTTCTTCTGTAGTGTCTTCTGTTCTTATATTATCGGTAACTGTTAATACGGCGTTAGAAGAAAGCATATTTTTCAATATAGATGACGCATCTTCTTTTTCTACTATAAAAGATTTACTACTTGTTGAAGAATCAATGGAGTTCATTGTGAAAACTTTTTTGAATTCGTCTTGTGATTGTGACAGATCTTGATACAAAGCGGGTATGTCTTCTCGCGTGCGTTGTAATTTTTCTTTTTGATTGTCTGTCAATGTTTTCGGATTAAATTTCCAATTTGAGTTTACTACAACATACTCTTCACCGTTTTCTACAACGGTATCAACAACTTCTGAACTTTTTTTCTTGCTTTCATCTGATTGTTCCTTAATTATTGGCTCGATAAATTTATTACGGCATCCAGAGTGGTCAATTTTTCCATTTTTTTTCACTTCATTGGATTCTTTGGAATATATAACTGCTGATTCACCTTCATTCGTCTTCTGGCCAACCATGTTGTTAATTATTTCAATATTATTCTTGTACTTTTCACTTAATTTGAGAAAAGGCATTAACTTTATTAACTCTTCTACGATAAGTGATTTCAGAGTACTATAAACTTGTTTGCTAAATAGCAAATTCAGAGGCACAACAAGTTGTACAATAAAGTTTAATACTTGACCATCCTGAAACGAAAGATAAAATTATAGTACACACAACTTTTTTTTCTTCTGAATGTTGCACAGTGATTAGATGTTTAATAATACTTACATTTTTGTTTCCATTACATTGAAAAGTAATTTTTAAAAAGTTTTTAATTATTAGTACAGTTGTTCTAGCCAATTTTTCGTTATTGATATTTGTGATATTATTAAGCATTAAAGTGAGAGTCTCCACAAAAAATATGATGTCATTTTTGGAAAAGGAGTAATCAGTTTCATAAGTAGCATAGTCTAATATTTCAGTAATCTTACAAATAAGGTCCTCTGAAAATATTAAAAAAACTATGAAATAGAAAATGAATGTAACAAAGTTAGGAGTTAAATACTCATTCAAAATATTTTTTTCACCCAATATATCAGCTATTTTGGTATTTTAATTTTATTGATTTGTGTATCTGTTTACTTTGCAAAAGTTTTATATTAACAAATAAATATAAATGTGTGTTCAGATATTTTCTAATAAAATTAATAAGAAATACTCAAAATGAGTACTTCTGAGCTTTAAAACGTGTATAAGGTTTTAAAACTATATCAGAGGTCAATATTACTTTTTGAAGTTTTTTTATGTCTATTTATCCAATTAAAGGTATACGTTATAACAACAACCATAGAGAATATTAAAATTACATTTATATTTATTTTTCTGCTTAATTTAGTTGATAATAGACACTTATTCAAATCATCATCAGCCCGCGACAATCCACTGCTGGACACAGGTCTCACATCAAAATAAAGAAAAATAAGTTAAATAAACTTACCATTTTCACTTGTAATTTTATTATTGTTTAAAAGAGCTAGAGATGCTAGAAACATAAAATATTTATTTGTAGTACTGGAAATTTTATGTTCGGATAATGCGTCATATATAGCCTCATCAAGAGCACAAAACCCTTTTAGTGTCGTTTTTACATGTTTGTATAATGATATCCAAGCAGTTGTAGAACTTTCAACCTGAAACCAAGACATATATTATTAACAAGTCTCCTCATCATTATTAGCTAATGATAAGTAATGTGCTCGCTATTAACAATGTGGTGTGTTAGTAAGAATAGACTCCATCACATTATGCACATCATTTTAAGACATAAAAGCTAAGAGTTGTGTTAGCCTAGTAATTTGTCCAGTCACAGCATCCTTTAATCTGGATCACAGCAATGTTTACACACTTAAGATAACAGAAAGTGAAACTGCTGTGGTATCTATTTCAAAAGTCTCAAGCAACAGAGATTCTACCACCAGAGTTTGTAAATTCTATTAATAACATTTTTAATGTAGGATGAAATGATACTAAAATCCTTACCGATGTAAACAAGTTCATTGATTTCAGGGGCAATAATAATAAAGTGCGTAATGTCTCTTCTTGATGGTCACATTTCAATTCACACAGTGAAATTGACAATGCAGTCCATAATATAAGACTACTATTTTTAACAAATGACTTTTTTAAATAGTTTTCTGTAACTAGGTTTAAATATTCTTCAGCAAAAAAATTTGTTAGTGGAATTATTTTGTGTATAATTTCCTTTGCATCATATCTAAAAAAAATATTATACATTATTATCGCCACCCACACGTAGGTGTTAAAAACATTTAGCAAAAGTGGTTTATTTAGCTTCAAATAAGCTAACATTTGACCTCAACTTTACATGGTGTTATGTAATAATAATGCTTTTGAATAGTATATAGTGCCCGGCTAAATTACTCCAACTCTCACTTATAGTCATCACAAACACAGCAAAGATATGACGGTAGATTTACAATATGAGGGTCATGGCAGGCAAGCAGGTGGTTTTGAAAAAAGCCTATGATCACCCAAATGCGGCGCCAGAACTGAACCAGGAATGCCATATTGATTTTTTGTATTTAGAATAATATTACAAATTGAATACAAAATTTTACAGATGTTAAATAACAGTTCTACATTTGAAATATGTACACCTTGTTCATCTTTCTACACATATAATTTTTATTTCTTTTTATATTATGTAATATCAATGGCAATAGTAAAGTAACACCTTTTTTATTTGTAAAAAAAATTTAAATTTATCAATCAATTGAGTAGGCAGTAGTTTATCTTCAACAATAAAAAACAATAAACTATTATAAAATGATCATGAAAACAATATTACTTAAGGTTTGAATAAATCTAATTTAAAAAAGCATAAAACTTTTAATTATAACTACAACCACCATTATATATGTAAAGGTAATACCTTGTGTACACATAGTCAAGAGAAGGGTTCAGTATTAAATAGATAACTTTATTAACTGTATTATTGTCCCCTGCCTTACATAATGGCTGCACTTTTTTATTGTGATCAAGAATAGTATTTGTTAGTATAGTGAATACTAAATCTGCCAACTTGTCACACTGTGAACTCTGAAATTAAAAAAATCATAGATAAGACAAAAAACTAAGATAGAATGTAATCATAATTTATATTTCTTACTTACCTGAAGCAGTACTTCGAGAATAGTCAAAATCTCAATAAACAAATTATTTCTAACATTAATATCAGAAATGTCTACAATTGTTGCAATAACTGATTTCCAAATACATTTAAAATGTTGAAATACTGTGTCACTATTATCATTTACACATATTCTTATAGTCATTGTCAAAGCATGAGTCCAGTGTTTCCAGTGATCAATTAATAATACATAACTGAGGATTTTACTGTGTAGTTTGGCCATGGTAACACTACAATCACAATTAATATGCCCCCCGATATTTGCAAATGCTTGCAAAACTTGTCTTTTTGTATTAACAGTGAGCAGTCCAGGAGCAAATACAGGTTTTTCAGGTACAGCAGGTTTGCCAAAGCAAAAATGGAGAAATGGTAGAAGAACCATCTCAGAATAATTTTTAATTTTTGTTTCAAATTGTCTTATTAAATGCCACCAAGTATTTAGTTTAGAGAGTGCTGTTTCCTCTACTTTTGCATTATTTGATGCAAGTGGAATAATCAATAACTTCAGCCTTTTATTTACATAAGTGTCATTAGTTTCAGTTGAAAAATTGTCAATCAAAACATTCCAACACTGAAAAGCTCTACATCTATTTTTCACATTCATTTTAAAAGCAGTTTCTACTACAGGCAACATAGAGTTGATAGGGCTTCCAACTGAGCTGATACTCTTAGTAATTTGATTTTTTAGCAATTTAATGAATATAATCCATAATCTGTACCACAAGTCACTACCTGCTTCCAAAAGATTCTTCATAATTGCAGGGTATCTGAGAAACATACTTTTTTCAATTAAATACCATTAATTCTTAACTAGATTTAGAAATAGCATCACTGATACTTACTTCTGTGGTGTATAAATACATTGCAGGACTAATTGCCAATTTTGATTATTAGCATAGTCAATGGTAATTAATTCCTCTGTTAAAATCTCCAATGTGTCTAATGGCATTGTATTTTTAATGTCTGAAGACATGAACATCATTACTGTTGGTATCATTTTGGTGAACCATAAATCTACACCTTCCCTGACAAAAAATGATAGTTTATCAGGAGGCAAAATTTTCAGTATTTTAAATATTATATTTATAAGCTGAAAAAGTAAAATTTAATTATTTAAAATGTTAGCACATCCTTTAAATAACTTAAGTATAGATACAATAAATATATAATACAGTATTTTTAATTCAGACCTGTAATCTCATTTCAAGTGGAACTCGTTGATGATAGTACAAATTGATAATTTCCATTATATCTTTAGAATGAGATACAGCTAAACTAATGAGTACATCATTGGGATACAAGAGAAGAATTTCAAAGCATAACTTCTTAAGCTCCTCAAGTTTATGTATTGCTGTTGTTTTGATAATGTGAAGGACAGCAATCGCTGATGGTACAAGATCAGGTGTTTCATGTAATTCTCCTGCCTATAAGAAATTGTACATGATTAACTTCAATTATTTACACTTACATAAATCACAAGAATTATCAACATTATGTACTGTAAAGTGGACTATAGAAGTAACAAATATTTCTCGTTTTATAAAAATATTAAACAGCTATATTAAAACCATTTCATTTACAAAAATTGTGCGTCTTGCAACTTACTTATAATTAAAAAAATTTAACACTATCCAATATTTTTTTACACAATAAATACAAATTAAAAAATATTATGTGGTTATAACTAAATAAAAGTTTTGCACATACATGAATTTTTTTTAACACTGCAGCAACAATATTTAATGTGTTGACTGCATTTTTCATTTCCTGTTTTAAGTCATGGACACAAATAGTTAATAACTTCTCAATAACCGGCACTTTAATGTTCCCATGACTTTTTTCCAATGCATTTTGTATGATTTCATAATTTTCTGCATCTAAAGCAAAATCTTCCAGATGTTCGAGCATCGTTTCCAAGTCAGAACCCGCTGCATCTTCCGGCATTACTATAATATGAAATTTGATTACTATGTACCTTTACAACTAACGATTAATTTAAAAACCTATATTTAATCTTGGTATGCATAAAAGCATAATAAATGAGTTGGTAGCAAGTGGATATTGTATTATCAAACAATTTAACATGAAATAAGTTTTGGATATCATAACACTGAAAATATTTTGACGTACTTAATGTAAAACTTTATAGCCAGTTTAAACAAAATCTTTCAAAATAATTACGATGTTAATATCAGTTCTGACATGTAACGCATTTCTGGCGCGAATCAAGACAAGTGCGTCTAAATTATTACCTGTTACAAAATAATTCCTAATTTACCTTGATCAACTTAAATAAAATAAAAAAACAGATTAAAGCATTTACATTTAAAGTTACAATTTTTTAACCTTTCAATTGAATTTTAACAAAAAAAATCTTAAAAATAACTACAACGTGCTATGGGTTATGCATTGTAACACCAGCTAATTTTCTTATAGCATGATCTCTAATTTCATGAAAAAAAAAAACCATTAAACATTTTTAACAACAGTGTAATTTTTTAAATAACTTTAAAAGTAATCAACTAAGTTAACGTAATTCTTAATGATATAATTTCAAAAATATTTATTAATACACATTATCTGATAGGAGCCATAAAACTATTAATAGGTTAACTTTCGTCAACGAATAGCAGTAATTGATTTTTTTACTAAAATCATACATATAAAGAATATTTTATACTTCGTAATGGGATATCACCAAAAGTGATTTACCAATTGTAATGAAAGTTTTATGCAATACTTTCATGTTATTTTTTAAAATTTAATCAAAATAACCATAAAAATATATTAAAAGAAGTTTGCAGCAATTTAAATAACAATCTTATAAATGTGAAGATGTACTTACGCCTTGGGTACTTGTCATTGCAATTTAAGAGATTGCAATTGTCGACTTAATTGGCGTTCACCATCCACAAACTCATGGCCAATGTTTAAAATTATGCGGTTAAAACCTCACCGCGTTTGCATATAATTATATGTTGTTAGTACCAGAGACGTCAAACCAGACAATGTCTTTGTCTGCCTCGAGTGCAGAACACCCATATATTACAACCATTTGTAATAATGCACAGATATTTAGATTTTTACGTAGGTACTGTTGTATTGTACTTACATTTTACACTATTTAGTAATATATACTTTTCTCCTCAAAGTCTTTATTGACAAATGTCTTTTCAGTACATTTTAACATAGTTTCTGTATGTTGTGAATAAGAATCATTTGTTAATCCTGTGATCCTGTGTACTTCCTGGTTATATAACGTATACAAAAAGCATTGTGACGAACTCTAGTGAAGGATGATTACAAGCGCTGTACGCAGATAAAAATACCTATACAAACACCAAACTAATGTCCGTGATAGTTACATAACATGTTTCATTTCCTATATACGAGTTAAATACTACAGAATTATACCCAACTAATGTAGAAAACTATTACTGCAAACATGCGATATTACCCAGAAAATTATGGCATAAAAAACGGTTACTTTCATATTAAAATAGAAGCATCTTATTTCGTCTTGGTATAAAGGCATTTCGTTATAATTGGACCAAATACATTCAATTGCCAAAGATACTTTGACCCACAAAAATTAATTATATCATTATAGTTATGACTTAACTGTGAATTAAATATTTTCATAAAAATAGCTGAATCAAATCTCTTCTATATAAATACAATTCTTCATATGTAAATACAATTTGAGCCATATCATATATATTTATTATAATTTTTTTAATAACTTTGTATTTATATATATGTATATATAAAATATATTGTGTACGTATATTATTTATATTTATAATAAATTATATGTGTATTTATAATATTTGTATTGTATTTAATATTTTGTTTCTTTTTTTAACTTTTTTATGCACCTACCCCATAAGTTCTCTGCACAACCCAAGGTAGACTGGCAGATAATGCCAAAGGCATTGAGTCAACAAATAAATAAATACCTAAAACATATCTAAATTTATTATTAATACGCATGATGAATTAAAAACGGAAAAAATAAATATAACCTACAAATGAAAGGTTTAACGAAAGAGAAGTCTATTTGTATGCGCATATTTAAGACACAAAGACAGATATACACCGCTTTCAAAGTTTGCGTGCGAACTCGCAAGTTTATAAGCATTCTTCTAAACATGCACTGCATCTTCAGGTGCGTGTGGCGATAACACATCACCTACCACTGCCACGGGCTCGGACCTCGCGGGCGTCCGCTTATTCGAAGGCAGTAGTCGGCGCGTGCGCTCGTATTCGCGGTAGACACGTCTCCCGCCAATATTACTGTTCCCATAGCGCGTTACGTGATAAGAATTAAAGATTGTATTTTCAAGTAGCCATAAATTACAAACAAGACCATGTGTGGCTAGGACGTGCAAACTTGCCTTAATGGTAATGTGTCCAAATTAATCGACCGTCATTACGGCGCGGTAAATGTTGTGTCTACTGATAGAGTTTTGTTAGTGATGCCGGGACACGCTGGGAGTCCGTACTGGGCGGCAGTGGACTTTGATAGTGAAGGTGATGATGATCAGACACCACAGTCTCATCACCGGGTGTATCTCGATCCCTGGGATAACGATGCATTCGGAACGATACATGCTGAAACTCCAGAATCGAGTCAGGGCGACCAATTAAATTCGTTCGCTGGCGAACCTGTAAGTGCAAGTTTCTATTACGTACCGACTAAGAATTACGATTCAAGTGAAGATTTTCCAACTCCCGTCAAAAGAATTGTGCCAAATGAAGAAGTGCTAGAGAAGTCAATGTATGGAAGAAAATCATCAAGGGTAGTTATGCCGGAATATTCTGACATGCCATTTTACAACAGTAGACCAGTCCGTAAGTAAAAAAAAATACACAATTACCTTCTTTGTAATACCTACTTAGCTTAACAGTGATTATTAAAAAATACGAATGTAATTACGTTTTCAGCAGAACGTAGGCGTTCATTGTACATTGAAGAGCCTATATACGTCTCCCATCCAATGGTATATGAAACACCGTATGCGTATTTACCACAGCAACCTGGTTACATGCCCATACACAGACCACGTATGTCCCTGACACACCAGCAGGACTATGACATAGCTCACCTTGGCTACGGCAATAGAAGAACATCCAGGTAACTGTAACTTTCGTACACATTATGAATTCATAAAAGTTAAAGAAACCGATGCGTCATCGAAAGATTGCGTGACCTGTAATGAATATTAAGTAACCTGGTTAATAATTAATTCGTAAACTTGTATTATACTGAAGTAATATAATTTCATAACAGACTTTTTTATTGTTACGGTCTAGTAAAATTAATTACTATGTGGAATTTGTTTTTTTAAGCAGCCCCGATTGTTAGTAGTGTAGAGAATATATGGCTTTGTATTCTAACCTTTATTACATACGCTATCTCGAAAACCAATAGACAGGGAGTAAAAATTATCACGTAAATTTATTTTTCCAATGAGAATTTCAATACATAAATTTAATCTTTAAACCATTTTTCATCACGTTAGTTAGTCAAACATCTACTATCTAGAAACGCTGATATCAAATAAATAATTTGGAAGATCGACGCTTGCTGAGTATCAGTTAATTTGTGACTAAAATCATCACCAAAAAATACAAACCGTAAAATAGCTTCAGTTATTCTATTAGTAAAATCTATACATTATAAGTACAATGTAATGAAAAAAATTACTTTCAAATCAGATTAAAGCAGGAACTCATCGTTTATGAATATATATACTAAGCAAAGTATTTTTAAACTAGATAGTTTCATTTTAGAAATTTTTATTAACTTTTTTCCGTATTTTCTTTTTCGATCTATTAACTCTACAAAGCGTTCATTAGTGTCATTATTACAATAGGTAATTGCCGTAAAGATGAGTGTTCCGATGCAATTAATCTACGTATCTAATTAAGATAAACATATATATATTCACGTAGTTACCATGCAAACTTAATTAAGTATTTGTCTATACCTTTTCACAGGTAATTTAAATTTAAAACTTTAATCTTAACTCTTATGAATGTATACATTATAATCATTCCAAAAAAAACAATTTAAATCATTTTTGTTTGTCTCTCCATTCCGGGTTTGCAAAGACAGGTGGACGATGAAATAAAGCATAACGTAGCTACTTAACTTTAAAAGTATTCGTTTTCTGAACCAAATAATTAAATATCACAAACAAATAAAAAATAATATTTCGTGATATACTTGAGGACACTTGTGTCAATAATATTTAGAGAATAAATACTTATATCTAGGTTACAGTCACCATGGTCGTCAGTATCGTCGTAGTACCCAGAAGGATGCTGAGGAGTGTGTTATTGTTTACCTACAGAAATACGTTGTTTATTTATTTTAAATATATTGTACAAGCACACTATTTTACGAAATATCTTTTAGGTTATTTTTGGGCGGCCTGTTATGGAAACACTGAAAAGTTTAAATTTCAAATCGCCTTTTCGTATTGACATTTTGATTGAACTTTTTCCACTTAATCTATTTATATTATTTTGAACTTGTAAGAACCGAGGTGAAATGCTGTGAAGATGTTTATAATAGATTACGTTACGGACGATGATCGCAACACTGGAGATGCTCGCGGCAACCGCAACGAAACTAGCTCACATTTTCATGGTAATGAAACGGGTAATAACACGCTACAAGAACTTGAAACATGTTTATTTTAATGGTTACCGTATGGCATACGATCACAAGTAACTTATCATTCCCAAAACTATTAATTATTACATTAATACTTCACAACACTTGAAGACTAATTAAATACTTATCATATACGGTCTTCGTATCATTTAGCAATGATTATTTTTGTCATGGATACCCTGATTTTTAACAATAATCTCCACCGAGTAAAAAATTATACCCTCATTTAGTATTCTATAAACTAAAATGAAAAAGTATCGGCAATACTTATTTGTATGCCACCGTTAACCTGTTCTTTGGTCTATAAGCGGAAGAGCTATTTTAAAAAGTTACATAAGTGAAAAACTAATGATATACCGTTACAATTTGTGATTTAGCATAAACATCACCATTACGGAAAAATGCTTTATGTTAATAGCTAACAAAATCAAGTTTTTATTTTTAATTCTCCAATTATATTACGTATTGATCTGTTTAATATTGGTTCCGTATGACAGAAGATTTCATAATAATGTAAATAAGTTTCTATATGTACAGTTTAATATAAGTTGTGTTTAGTAATTGCGACGAAATATTTTAAATCATTACATACAGAATACTTACACGGTTAGCTGTTCATTATATCATAAATAGCTGTTAATTAAATTCCTACTATAGGGCAGGTCACTGACGTCAGTTTAAAGTTTAAATACCATAGCTACCCAGCGTGTGAACATTTGCTCGTTTTTGCTTGTTACAAATGAAAGTTGCATCTGTGGGAATCTAGCTCGTTTCTTGTCTATGTAGAGAAACTTGTTCCTAGCATTGACCTCTGCATTTGATATAAATATTTAACAACAAAAAATTAAATAAATTATGAAAATATTATAATTAACAGATAATTTTCTATATAGAAAGCAATGAACGCTATTTTTATCAAATGGCTTATTTTCCTTTTTTCTAATACAATAATTGTTTTAAGCACACCGAAACGAAAAGTACTTTCCCAATTTGGTAATGTATTTTTTTTTTATTCTACATGTATTTTTAATTACAAGTAAATCAATTTGATAATAAGCGTCTCATTATAAACTTTGTGTTGCGCATTTCAGAAAAATCTGTGCCCTAAAAAATCTAATTCATTTACATATTACGTAAACATTAATTTTTTGACTTATTGTATAACAGAAAGTAAAACTGGAAGAATCAGTAATAACGTATGCGAATCAGTGCGAAATCGTAAGTCATAAAGAAACGTCTAGCGGTTATCTAATAGAAATTACGGCCACAGGCCTATAATCGTTGCCACAGTTAGGAGATTGAGATGAGTAGTAATGAAGTTAAATGGAGAGAAAAATTATGTTTACCGACGTAACTTTTTATGATAGTTATAATAAAATTTAAGCTTATTGATATCATAAAACTATAATATATGACGAAAGCAAATAACAATTTAAAAATTACAACTTGCTGCTCTGCTACAATAAAGCAAAGGGTATGATTGTAGTTTATTTATATAACGTTCCTTATGTTTAACTAAGTGATAAAGAGGGCAAGACGTTCAAGATATTTCTCTAACAACGCAATATTCTCTTAGCTTTGAGATATTACTTGATAACTCTATTCCAATTAGTTCATTAGTTACAGCACTCTTCTAAACGGAACACCATAATGTCTGCATACTACTGTTTCACGGCAGTAATAGGCCGTTAGACCTACCTAAATAGTCTCAAAAAGTTAACAACAGTAATATATGTTCTGGTCTGGTGATGTAGAAAATACGGAAACAATTTTTGCTACAAAGGATACACGTTCTTTTCTATTATATTTTTTGCGCTCATCGAATGAAATTACCAACAACAATTATGAAAGATGTGCAAAATTATCGCTTCATCAATTCAGTTAATTCTTTTATATCAAGTTACTAGAATTATTTTTTGGGTCGGATTTCACTGTGTTAATACATATTTTCTAAAAAAAAAAAACATTTCACTGTTTCTAAGAAACGATTTCTGAAGTCATTGCATTTATTTATAATTTCATCACTTTATTTAAGTTTGGTGCTCTACATTAAAGAAATATGTAGAAAACATTATAAAGAATCTGTTTTATTTTTGTTTTCAATATTAAATGTGAAGTATTTGTAGTGATTATTTCCTTACGAAGTTAACGTGTTTTTTTTTTCTATTAAAGGATGGCAGAGGCGTATGAGCAATGTGCTTACGAAAGCCTCTCGCCGGAGTATGAAGATTGGGCTCGGCCGTTTCCTAAAACGGCCCCAGACAACTTCCACCTTTCGAGGTACGGCCATCTGCAGATCGACTATTCCTGTAGCTGGAATTCCCTCGATAGACTTATTCGTAACCATTGAATATTCTACAGATAAATTTTTGGTATCGAGAAATACCAAATCTAACGCCGAAGAGGCTTTTGAAATCTGAAGATTATAGTTCTAGCGTTTGACCATTGCTTCAAGAAAATAATTCTTTTTACTTAAAGCGCTTTGATTAATTCATTTTAAACAGTTTTTTATTTAAGGATTAAAAAAAATTATAGATAAAAGTATTTAGAAACTAGTAGTTGTTGAAGAACGGAGATGGCCTAACATGGGCCATGTCAACACTTTCTGTATCGTCGCTTAGGAGGGAAAATGCGTCGTTACTGGCGATGCAATGTGAAGACACGTTACGCGAGTCAATGCAAACACATTAGTATTAGTATTACGAATGGTTTCTTTACGTTATGCAATACGTACGTTCAAAACAAATATATATGTATATATAAAAGAATCAGAACTCGCTGAACATATAAAGTTTAAAAAACCTTTTCTTTCAAATGTCTATTAAAATAATTTTCAACAGTATCTTATAAACAAAAGAGAACTAAACATTTTTATTAGAATTAAACTTTTAAAAGCCTTAATTTTAATGAAGTTGTGATGGCTCGGTTTGCAAATCGTTGCATATTTCAAGGATGCGTGGGTTTTGTCCCGATGTGATGTGAAGCGAGCCTGAGCTTCCGATGAAGGTTCGCGGGGAAAACATGTAACAAGAACAGCTGTCGTGGACATGTGACTCCTACCAACTTGTACATGGCCATCGTGGTGGATAAATGACTTTGACTCTCTCCTTGTAAGAAAAGGCCCAGTCGTGGTAACCGTAAGAGGGCTGTTTATTTATATATAGATCTATATGTAATAATTTAAAAGCACCTACTTTTTGTAATAATTAATCTAAAATGTAAATTTCTTCACATTTAATATTAGATAACATTACATAACAATATAGATAAGACATAACAAACACATTATGTTCTAAATTATGTAATTATCATATTAATTAATCGTTATTGATAAAGTATTCTATTTAATTACACAATAATTTGTTAACAGTTTATTTCTCATTAAACTTAACTTGTTTAAGTAATAGCCAAAGACAATAAATAACAGGTTATAGTCAACGAGTTTTATTTTTTTATAGACTAAAATATATTATATAGAAGAAGATTTCAGTCACGAGTGAATGATAGTAGTTATTATATAACAGTATCGCTGGTGAATTAAAACACAACCCTTAAATAATTCAATTCAAACGTAAATGGCCTTAGGCTACTTTCAAAATAAACGGCACAATTATTGCTTCGCAAAATCATTATATCGTCGGTTGAATTTTTTTTAATTAGATATTTTTTGTTAAAAAATCCTACCTCTTGTAATACTCACATGTTAAACTTTGTGTTAGCAAATAATCCCATTAAATAGTTTCACTGTAATACGTTATAAATAGTTACCGTAGATGTGGCGGTTAAAAGACACTTTACCTGATATTATCGTTCTGTCTTATGGTGTGGTTAACTTTCGTTTATATTCATTAGGTGGAGAGTTAAAACGAGTACGTTCAAGATTATTTGAAAGTGTATGATCTATACTTTCTACTTTTTTCTTTTAACACTATTGCAGTAAATAATTATGCATAGCATATTTCAATGCTAAATATATGAAAATAAAATTAAATCACTCCGGGAGAAACTTAAGTTATAAAGATATCTTTTATTGTTGCTTCTACGTTACAAACACTTAAATTAAAAAGGTTCAAAAGATGTATTTTTATTCAAAAACCTTTTCACATCGCCTCATTATTACAGTTTAGGCATTTATTTATTAAAAGCAAGGATCAGTACCCAATCCTTCAAATACTGAAGGCAATGAAAGAGCAAGATTATTTGATATCTCTAACAAGCCATGTTAAAATAATCTTTTTTAATATGTAAAAATGTGTAGCCTTCTTCTTCAAGTTCCTCTGCTACCGAAAGTTGGATGAGATAATGACATTCATTTTAGAAGCAACAGCGCGGAATAGGAATGATTTACTTATCTGGCAACAGTACTTAAGATTGTCAACGTTGGAAATGGCGCTTTCCGCTAAATTTACCTTGTAGTACCAAGTAGGGGAAAGTCATATTCGGAATTCCTCATGATGTGATCAAACCAGGTAAGTTTTCATGATATCTTGACGTAGAAGCAGGCAAAATACATGTTCTTGTAATTGCTTCTAATAATAACGTGCAATTTTTTAAGCAAAAAAACTAGAAGGCGGAAGGAACATGGATCACATTAAAATGTTTTAAAATTCGCACTGAATTTTAATGTACGTTATATTTTGCTAAAGTTAACATTTTATGTTAATCACTAGAAAGCAAAGTTATGACTTAGTTTGAATTAAAATTTACGCTCCAAACGAACATAAAGTAGTGACGCAACAGAAAATGGAGGACGTTATAATTATCATATCTTTTTTCTGACAACGTCGTAACAGTATGCATTGCACCGACTGAATTAGAAACGGTTATGAATAGATAACAATTAACATTAAACATAATTGGTGTTACAATACATCGTTGTTAGATTAATATTCAAGAGAGACGATTGTATCATTACTCAACTGGTGTTTGAGCTATTACACAGTCAAAAACCTCTGTACTCTTCTCTTCACACACTGATACATAAGATGATTTCTCGATTTATCCCAATAAGTTCACTAGCTACACAACTTCAAACTAGAATGTAGTAATGTAAAACATGGTGGCAAAATTCGGAGCTGTGAAGAACCTATTAGTACATTATCTGATAACGCGTATTTATAGAGAAACACTAATTATGTTTTTACAAATTGTTTAACAAGTAGACTAAAAAAAGAAAAATCAGATAATATTAACGTTTAATTGATTTAACCGAGGCATTAGAATTTTTAAGTATTTTCCGTCAATTATCATATTTCAACCTAGTTTACATGGCTAATACTGTGGTAACTTCATATTAATCTGCATGAAGAAAACTTTTAACATTTTACATGTCCACCACTATCGGCTTTGTGCTCGTCTCCTTGAGACACAAAATGTTAAGTATCTTTATCCACTTTAATTTTATTACCTACTAAGCCCTTCAAAGAGGAATATATTGTTTGCACTACCGTTTGGCGGCATAAAGAGCTGCGGTCATGCTTACCAAAACGGTCGCCGGCAGCAGAGATCTACAATCAGCAAAGCAAGTTCTTCAAAGCGGAATACAGAACACCGGCAATTTATAGTAACACTCAACTAGACGCTTTCCTAGTAACTTACTTATTTTTTATACTACTAAGCGACGAGACGAGCAAGACGTTCACCTGATGGTAAGTGATACGCTTGCCCATGACAACGTGGTGCTAGTTAAGATGGTACACACTGCACCAAATTGCGCTCGTCGCCTTGAGACATAAGGTGTTAAGTCTCGTTACCCCAGTAATTACACTAGCTACAGCGCCCTTTAAACCGGAACAGAGTAATGTTTGCACACTACTATTTGGCGATTGAAATAGGAGCTGCGGTGGTACCCAACCAGATGGTCTCCGGCATCAGAGACCTACCACCAGTGTTCCTGTTGTCAACCTATGAGAGAGTTCTGGGCGAGTACGCTTCACCATCCACGGCATTATTGAAACTCAACACCACATAATATTTATTGTTAGACCATCATAGTTAAAAAAAAGCACTTAAGTGTTGGAAATTAAATATCTTAGATTTTCAAATTCAATACCAATATATTTAATCGAATCAAACCAATAAATGTTAACCGGAAGAATAACAAAATGTATCATCCTAGACGGATTTTTTTTTTCAGGAAGTGATTGTATTGAGGCGGTGATGAGGAAGTTTCCCCAGTATACTTTGTTGGAGAATAGAGAATTTTTATTAAATTTTTCAAAAGTTCTTGTGTGAATTATTGAATATTTGCTAAAAAAAATTAAGCTTATCAATAAGGATGTACATTAGACGGAAGTGAAAGTAAGTTGGCAATCGGAATGGCCATTTAAACGTGCAATTCATTTAAAGTTTTACATAAACCGTATCGAAACATAAGAGAATTTAAAACCAAAACATTAAAAAAAAACTAGAAATCTTGAAATCCCTTTTCGGTGTATAGTTTACGTTTTTTTGTTATATTAAATGGTCCTTTTTTATCGTTGCTGCGGTTTGTTAATGGCGTTTTATTATCAGTGTATGTGATTTGCAGAGAGTTCGATGCTCTCGGCGCTTTGTTAGGTCTCATCACGTAATTTGGTCTCGGCCTGGGACTTTCCATATCGCGGTTTATGACATTGGAACTATTGTCTGTGTAAGGACTTCCAGCTCCGGAGTAAGGTCGTTCTACTGTATCACATTGCGACGGATATACGTTTTGAGAAAGAAATTCTTTAAATTTACACTGTTTAAGTTTTTCTTCTAAATCTTCTATTTTCTGCAAACATTAACGTTTTTAAATAAAATCAATTTAATTAAAAAATTTGAAGTTCTTCTTTTGTAGAAGATTTGAACTTGTAGTTAGTCACAATAAACGAATTAAATTAATCTAACTCATATCAATCTTTCTAGAAGCGACTTGTTAAAGTTATTTCACATGATTTTCCGTTCCCAGCCTCATAATGGACCTTATGATAGGCCTTAAGACAATAACAAAGCAATGTGATTGTTTCAAAGTAAATCATTGAGGTAACTTTAAAATGAACAAACTAACTCTTGGTACGAAATTGAATATTAAACAAAAAGTATATTCAAAGCGAAAATAAATAGCTACTAAATTATTTAATTTATTTTAACAATTCTGCTAATCTTAAGGGATTATCTAAGTAATCGAATAAGCTATGAAATTGTATTAAGAACAATGGAGAATCCATGATTGCTCAGTGCGAGCCTCAGTGAGGCCCGGTTTTGATCCTAACTGCGGTTGACGCTTCCAGTTAGGTAAATGATATGACGGGACCAACATTTCCCAAGTACAATAGCTTAAGTTGCATATACCAAACACACATGGCCAGCGTGATGGATAAATGACCTTGACTCTCTCCTTGTGACAAAAGAACTTTAGTCCAAGCACTAGGAATATTAAAAGAGCTATTTATTTTTGATTTTGGTCACTCAAAATCTTATGGAAAACATCTTATTAAGAAAGAAGAGAAATGGAGACTACTTACTCGGCGGTACGCGGCGACGTTAGCTTCAGCCATAGCTGTTTGCCTAGCTAGCTGTTCCTGAAGTTGCGCAACTTGCGCTTCACTTAGTTGAATCTTCTCTTCATATTCTAACACAACGGTGTTCATCTACGTACACATGTTAAAATTTTAATAAGACAGCCTTATGTTTAGCAGTGGACAGCAATATAATAAAACGGTGATAATGATGACACATGTGGAATAACGCCGCGAATACATGAAAGAACGTACTCAAACTATTGTAAGTGATAACGATGACAAACTTGATCATTGTTATTAGTTTTTAAAAGCCTTATTATTTCACTAGCCACAACCGATAAAATCTGAAAGTAGATCAAAGTTTGGATGGACACGGACGATAAGCTAAATGATCTCCGGCCACTTATAAATAAAATCTTTTCAGGCAATCTATCCTGTTACCTGGTTTTGATTGTTGTTTTTACACATGAAACATAAAACTCAGTGATTACACCTAAATAGTACAGACGAGCTTAACTGCTTAGTAAAGGACTAAGCTTATATTGGCCGTCACAAATAGAAACAAAGAAAAAATATAACATATAACAGAATGCGCCGTATGCAAAATAAATGAAAATCTTGTCTTCGTCAGAGTTCGTAGATAATGACAAATCGTTTTCACTTGCAGACGATGTAAGGTCGGCGTCTGAACGAATGATCGAATTAGCGGAGAATTAAACGCAAAATTTACCAGTTTTAAGTTCACGACCAGTTTCCTTTAATTAATTGCTCAGCCTTCGGGTTAACTTATTGCCTTATAATACGGAGGTCCGCGGTTCGATTTCGGAGCCACAGGTGGAATTGAGTTAGCGGAAGAGTTTTTTTCAACTTGCATGACTGACTACCATCCTTATATCGTAAATCAGCCGCCATAACAGTTTCGCTGTGTTTCGGTTATCTATATATTAGAACCTGGGGGTTTTGGGCGAACACACTTATACTATTGCAGACAAGAAATATCGTATTCTTTACTTAAAATAGATCTTTTAGCACAAACCACGATTTTATCTGAGCAACCAAAGAAACAATTTTTCGTCTCTGAGACAGAAGTATACTTCTCCAATATAAGGAGTAATTTAAGTTCGATCAGAGTAGAATGTTATTTTGATACATGTTATGGTAACAGAAGAAAAAAATAAATAAGAAAATTTACTTCAATATAGACTTTAAAAGCCATACCTTGTCTATGTCATCCGCTTTCATTTCATTTAATTTACTCCTAAGTTCCTCTATTTCGCAAGTGAGTTGCGCTATTTTATTCTCTGCATCGTGTTGGGCTTGACGTGCTTTTTAATTTATAAAATATTTCTAATTATTTATTATATATGCAAAAAAATATAAAAAACCTTTGACATTCATTTTAATGTATCCAATTCACAGTAAAAGAAAACAAATACCCACTTCTTCTTTCGTTTTCGCTTTTAGTTTCCTCAATTTGCGCTTCATATGAGCTACGCAGCCCCGAAAGAATCTCATTATGCCTGTTTGCCATAGTTTCTTTGTCCTTGTATAAATACATAAAATTTGTAATTACAATTGTAAATATTTAAAACACAAACATACTTAATAATGAAGTTTTAGAAATTCTTATATTTACCTATAAATGAAATGGTAATACTAAACTTCGGAGGTACAGTTTATTTTAATATAAAAAACAACAAGTCTAAAATAACTTAAATGATTTCAATTTTAAGAGGTAGAAAAGTTACGTTAGTACCTTTTCCAAAGCAGTAATAGTAGTGTTCTTAGAAATAATTTCATCGTTTAACTTTTTTCCATCCCTTTTAAGATACACTAACTGTGAAACTGTTTGTTGTAGATTTTCAATCATTTCTCTAGTATTCTGCAAATGATAGCGGTGCGATTTTTCTAGTTGTTTAAATTCTTTAAATTCTGCTGTTAGTTTAGTATTCACTTCTTTTAACTTCTTGCATTCTTCTGTAGCGTGAAAATATTCCTGTTTTAATAAATCGTCTGGATTAATCAGCGTTTTAAACGTATTAATGCTTTGCAATATTAATGTAAAAAATAATTAAAATTACATTTTTGCATTTAGTAAATATTTCAATAACATTTTGTAGGCGCCTATTTGTAAAGTTATCGTCGATTTTCTTTTCTTCCATTTCAATAATATTTTGCGTAAGTTTAGCTACTGTGATAATAAGAGAAAATTCCACAGATAATTCACTAAAGTTTTAAACAAATTCCCGCCATTTTATTTAAGTCAGTTTTAATATTTTTTATCTTCCTGTAATAAATAACATTTTCTTAAATAGCATAAGATGCATACATTTTTAATTTTATAATAAATAATTCACGACTCTTTTTGACGTGACAACGTCTATTAAATTGGTATAAGATAGGACGCGCGTGCTGAGAAATGTCCCGCACATAAGTGGGCGTGGCTTACGCCGACCGCTAAGTCGGTATGCGTTTGCCCGAATTGGTTGAAAGTAAAAGATGTATTCTATTGCTCAATAATAATTAGAAATAAAATCCCTAACAAATATAATTGAGAGTTAGTATAACTTGATTTGTAACCCGATAAACATGTCAAACAAGAATAATAAGATTTATTATCAAAATTTTTTGTGATATAATTAATAGACGTTGTCACGTTAAAATACATAAGTGCCCTGCACATATAACCCAGATTTTTTCTTGTACACTTAACAAATTAATTATTATACCCGAACTGTAATAAATCTCTTTTATATGCTATTTAGACAAAAATTGTGAACCTTAGCTTGTATAACTTTATTGAAATTCATTGAAAATGTTTAAACAATTCCTACAAAAAAAATATTTTTAAGCTATAGAAAAATGTAACAACTAATCCACAAAGTTTTGAAAATAAAAATAACATTAGAAGTGTTTATTAAAGCTGTTTATGTACAAAAGTACTGATAAATATTTTTCTTAAATTTCAGTTCTACAACAGGAGGGCATTGAAAATAAATATATTTATGGTACATCTGTTTTATTACACAAATAATATTGCAATCAGTTTAATGTTAATATTATTCGAGTTGCAAAGAAATTTTTGACTGCTGTAATGTTGCTTTCAATGTAAATGGTTTACTCAAACTCTCAATATTAAATGTCTCTTTTGCAAATTCTTCAGCATCAGGATTTTCATGTAAAGTAAAATTTATATCTTTTACATTTTGACCAGGATCCACCGTTGTAATGTTTTGAGAGAATGGTGGAGTTCCCTCTTTAAATAATTTAATGGTTTGATCTAAGTACTTCATATAAATATCTTTTCCTAAAAATTCCACTTCTGTATTAATATCTGTTAAATTAGATTCAGGCATGTCAAGTAACAATCCAGCTTCACGGGCACAACCAACAGCAATCACTTCATCTGGATTAATTCCAGACAAAACTTCTGCTTCTGGTATCAAGTTAGCAATAGCCATTTGTAGTTTTGGTATTTTCATACTTCCCCCACACAACACTATCTTTGAAATTTTACCTTCAAAACTTTCAATCACTTTTTGTGCTGGTTCTAAACATGCTGTTATTTTTGGTGAAATTATATTTTCAAATCTTGCTCTTGTAACATTTTGACTCCAGTCTACACCATCAAGTAGAGACTCAATGAATACATGTGATGAATTTAAAGTAGACAATACATGCTTACAATTATCAGCATGATGCAGTAATTTAGCCATGGCTCTACGGCTTTCATGTGGATCTAACTTCCACTTTTGCCTGAATTCTTGTGCAATATATTCTGCAAGATCATTAGTTAAACACTGTCCACCAAGATCTGAACGAAATATGTTTTTTTCAACAGTCATAAAGCCTCCTGACACTTTGACTATAGATACATCACATGTAGATCCTCCTAACCGGTACACTAAGACATTTATATCATCATTAGTGTCTTCAATGTTATAAGCAAGTAAAGCAGCCGCTGGTTCACTTATAACCTGCAATACATCAAATCCTGCTAATTCTGCACATTTTGTAAGTCTATCTCGACTAATATTTGACCAATGCAAGGGAGCTGCTAAGACTAATTTTAAATCACCATCACTTCCTACGGAATGGCTAGCAATAGTAAAAAGCTTAGAGTATATTTTTGTTGATATCTTGTCAGGATTAGAATAAAGAGTGGTTTCACTTGTTTCAAACTCGTACACCAATTTCTCCTCATTTTGTATGCGACAAGACGATGAAGCTTCCACGTATGACAGATCTTCTTCAGTAAAATCACTATTCATAAGTCGTTTATTGTGTTTTATAACAGATTTTGAAGTGGGTTGTCCAGATTTAGCCGGTAATCCGATTTCCCATTCAGAAGCATTCAGTGCTACTATTGCGGGTGTTACTCTATCACCTGCGTCGTTAGCTATAACTATAGGTGCACCATTAGTAAACGCAGCCAGGCAGCCAGAACTATTACCGATATGGATTCCATATGCAGCAGCCATATCTTTTGAGGTTAGAGATAATTTGGGAGTAGATGTAACAATTTTCGTACGATTTTGAACCAATTCATTAAATCAAAACAAACGAATCAAACCTTATATTAAACTCTTAGTGATATAAATATGATTTTATTAAATTTAAATTAAAACATTTTTGTCACGCTTTTATTTACTGTGTCGATGGAAATTATCGACATTTAATTTTTTCTATATTGTGAAGAGAAAGGAGTGTTTCGTACAGCCAATAATTTCGTGTTTATAATATTGTGCAAGGAATAATTGGTATGTAATTTTATGGCAATAGCTATAAACTATTCAGGAAAAATTTTATATTAATTAGTAGCTGGTATTGCATATTTAATATTAACATTTTTTTGTTTTTTGAATTTCAAACGATTAATATTTATTAAAATTATAATATAATAACCAATTCCAGCGCTATTTTGCCTCAACACGGAGGGAAATGTGTAACTTTCATTACATTTATGTGGTTGTACTGTTTCCAGTCCTTTGCCTGTAACATAAGGTAGAAGTTTAAAAAACTCCGAATTAAACAACATCAACAAACCAAAAATATATTGTTTTTAATTTGTACATTAGCAGGATTTACAATATTTGTTATATTTGTCACAGTCGTTGTCATGTTAAGATCCCACGTTTAATAAAATATGAATGAATTTTAATAAATGTAAAAAAAAAAAACTTTCTGAAAGAATGGTTTTCTTAATTTTGAAAATTTTAATTATTTTATGTTTCTTTCATATATCATCTATGAGTACTATTTTCGAAGATATCAGTAATAATTTAGGTACGAGAACTCCATATCGATTTAAGTATAATAAAGAAGATTCAAAAATAAAATTCCCTCGTAAGTAAATCCATTATTTTTAAATACATAGATTAGCGTTTGACTATTTACCTATCTTATCTTATACTTTATAACATAATAGTAAAAGCCGATGTAGTTTTTTACAAAGAAATATTTTTTTATTGTAAGGCTTACTTATATGATTGATAATACTTTTTCAGACTGTAAGGACACAAAAATATGGATGGTGATACGCCACGGTACTAGATTACCTAGTGGGAAGGATATTTTGGGAATGAATAGTACTCTTGAAAATTTAAAATATGAAATTTTAATGCAGCATAAAATCCGAAAAGGTATTCATGCTTAAACTTTATTTCACAACCTGTTATTTATGTTATAGAAAATGATAAAGAACATTTACAATTTACTTTAATATAAAAATGTGTTTTATAATTACTCTATACTGTATTGAACACTAAATCTACAAAAATATCTTAAATGTCTTGATGAAAAAGAATAAATTTTTTCTGGTAATGTGTGGTTGATGTCTGTTCTTTAAAATACTTTAGTGATATATATTATGAAATGTCCAATTGATCAGTTAAAATGGAATTTAATTGTGGACTATTGAGTTGAGGCAATTTTTGTACTAATTAACCATTGAACATTTTTAAGGACCATTAAATTCTAAACAATTGGATGATTTTGAAGATTGGTCTAACAATTTAGAGATAAGCAAAGAAAAGTTTCTCGCATATGAAGGACAAGATGAAATGATATTACTAGCTGAGCGGACAGCAAAAAGATTTCCAAATGCTGTAAAGCAAAAATATGTTAAAAATGCTTTTGAGGTAGGTCATATTTAATTTTTGTGTATTTTTCATTTGTTAGAAGTGAAAATTTTTGTAAGAAAGCCCTCTATAAACAGTTATTTTGTAAAAGTGGTTTTTATGTTATAAAAAATTCTTCAACATACTTCCTTAAGTAACTTGCAGTGAGCATTTACTTAAAGCAGAAGTTAATGTGTCTTTGAAAAATGTTTCATTGTATAATAAAATTTTTATTTTTTAATAATAAATTTTTAGTAGAGTGAAATATTTAATTAAATTTATTACTTAATATACTAATATGGGATCTAATATCTTTCAGTTTCGTTACACAGCCACGCAGAGGGCCCAACAAAGTGCCAGATATTTTACTATTGGTTTATTTGATAAGAAGAAATCACAAGAGGTTGTTTTTGTTCCCGCTTCAAAAGTTGATATGACTTTAAGGGTATGCTTGTATTTCATAAAATAACATGTTAATCTATTTTACTGTTCAGCAATGTGGATTTAAAGTTTTATTATTTTTCTTTTGTTTGCATTTTTATAGTAATATTTTTTAGGATTATATTACAAACATGAAAAAGATTAAGAATTCAGGACACTGACATACACATTGATATTTTTTATTTCTATTTTGTATATTATGTAATTATCAAATCAATTTAGCCAAACTACCACTAAGTCACTATTATATGTAAATAATTTTTTCAGTTTTATAAACACTGCGACAAGTGGCAAAAGCAAGTTAAGAAAAATCCCAGTACATATAAGGAACAAAAAAAGTTTGGCAATAGCCACTCAATGAACAATACACTTGAGTCTGTCTCTGAAAGACTTGGTCTTAATAGAACATTGAGTCTAGGTTTGTAATATAGCCTATGGGTATTAGTTTAACAGCTTGCTTTGCTATTTGCTGCATTTTGTATAAAAGTATTATATTATCACCATAAATCAGCTTCAATGGCAGTTATACCACTTATGCACACCCATTTCCTTTATCAGCATCTATTAATTAAAATAATGAACATCTATCTTTAATATTCCCACTGCTGGAATCCCGGGTTTTCTCTCATAAGGAGAGTGTTATAGCTATTTACTAACCAAACTAGCCTAGTCCAGGTTGGTAGATGCCACATGTCCATGAGTTCTTAGAATATGTCGGTTTCCTTACAATGTTGTCCTTTTCCATTCATATCCATTTTATAAATATATTAATAAAGACACTTCCTATAATATTATAAATATATAACAGTGGATAATCATGTCTTTCTCGCATTGTCAGTTAAAAGATCGTTGAAGAGTTATTAAAAATTAAAGTATTATTTATTTATTATAAGTCAAATGATTTTGTAAACAGAAAACATGAAAAGGGAAAACAATTAAATTTTGGTAATTCCCCTAATTAATATTTTTTTTCTGTTAATAATTATCTTGCTTTAATGCTTCTAATCACTGTCAATGATAGATAGTTAATATTTCTTTATGATTTTTTATGTTATCTACTTTGCAGACGATGTAGTTCTTATGTACAAAGTTTGCGGATACGAGACGTCGTGGCGTAAAAATCACTTTTCACCTTGGTGTTATGGATTTGACCGAAATAGTGCAGAGGTGAGAAGAGTGTTATTTTTTGCTTCTAATGATATTTGATAATATCAGTCGAAGTACTCTAGTATCTGTTCTAGTCTATGCTCCCACTATTGGGACTACTCAAATACCCCATCTTGTATAACAAGGGCAGAGACAAGGCCATTGTCCTCAACACTGACCATAATAGTCTTTGATAAAATAATATTTTTAAACCATATTAGTTGCAAGTTGCTACAGGATTCAGTAAGAACAGACCGGTTGCGCTAAAAATTGGTTGAGGAGGTCTATATTTAGCAGTGGATAATAAAAGGCTGGAACTATGATTTTTGGATGGTAGTATGGTTTTTCAAAACCCTAGCTAACTACTGCTATCCCATAAATTTGTCGCCATAACATTGGTCCTATTGTTGACTTATAAATGGTAAAGTATTCTGAGAGAGCACGCCCAGCACTCACCATCCACTACCACATTGTTATTTGACACTATGTTAAATTGGGATCAAGGATAACAATCATTGGAATAAAAAATACTTTTAGGTATTGGAGTATTACATTGACTTAAAACATTATTGGTTGGACGGATACGGACACAATTTAACATATCGACAAGCGTGCATGCTGATGAAGAATATGTTTGACAAATTTAGGTATTTATTTTTTATGTTCCATTAGTACAGTTATCTGCTATTTGTTGGTAATTTTTTTTATTTAGCTGACCTAGTTGTGCTTGACCACGATCGAACGTAGCCTTAGTGGTGGTAAAACACACCAACTTACCAACATCCTTTTCACTCCGCTATTGAACTTAACTTCTATTTTCGGCGAGCTATTTATACACTTATATTAGTTATTGAATGTTTTGCCTTTTATTTTTTTTTATACAACATGCGTATTCAACACAAATTAGATGTCTCGGCGTTACTTAGCATATGCGAACTTACAATATATTTATGCCTTTTTTAGGGGTAATGGTCCGGATGCAACATTCCTTTTCGCACATTCCGGCACACTGTTAAAGTTGTTAACACATTTGCAACTGTACAAGACGGAACGCCCTCTGACGGGGGACGCATTAAACAAGAACAGGAAATGGCGCGCCTCGGACATCGACTGTTTTGCATCCAACTTAGCTTTTGTACTGTATAAGTAAGTATTGGTAATAATTGTTTTACGATTTACGATTATTTTTTTTTTTGAGACCACGTTTGCGGTTTTGTACTGTTTATTATTTTTCTTATCTGTAATATAACACTACCTCAAGTTACTTAATGTTAAATGATAATGACGCTGCGGACGATGAAGCGTGCTCACTCAAAATACACTGGCTTTTATATGTTGACAGTCAAAACACAAAAATGCTGTTATCTCGACAAATTTACTTTATGAGAGCAGTAACTAGCTAGGCGGATTTAAAAAGTCCCTGCTCCTAACTAAGCTTCACAAACGCTTAGTCACTGCGCCTCTAAGGCAATTAGATAAAGCTATACGGAACGAAGCTTGTAGCATGAAACCATGATTCGAGGTTTCCGAGCACAGCGTCCGAAGGTTGAAAAGTCTTCAATAACATTAACAACATTTACATTAATAAAATATTCCGTCGTTAAAAGTTTTGGTTTTTAACGGATCATACCAGTACCTTCGGTAACTAAGTATAACTATTTATACTACTTAACTAACCATTTAACTGAAAGAAGGTTAACCCTACCTATAACAATAACTTTGAAAAAAGATCTTTATTTTAAAAAGAATAAATCAAAAAAGGATCTGTTCACATTTTTGATATATTCTATTTCTAACATTGCAGATGTAAAGATGGTGATTACGTATTAACACTACATCAGGAGCGCGTCATCAAGCTTCCGATGTGCGACAGGGAGCTTTGCCCCTTGAACACTTTATGGGATTACTTCCGGGACTCTATAAACGAATGTAACATAAATGACATGTGCAGACTTAATTAACTTAACGAGGATTAATTCGTATACATTGATTGTATATAAAGTCGTAAACCCTGTGTTGAATGAATTTCTACCAGTTGTTATAATAAATGATTTTTATAAGTTTATTGCTAATATACTTTTTATTTATTACGTTTCGATCTTTTCTCCCTTTTTTTATTTGTAGGAGAAATGCTTTTAAGGATTGGTTAACATTTGTTAATAGTTTAAGAGTTATTTTTTTAGGCGTAACTGCCAAAAAAAGCTCTTCAAAAAGTTGTATGTTTGTTATGTCGATGAATTTTCAATAGGTGGCATAAACTGTTGATGATACGATATAATCAACAGTTAAATGAAAGTTAAATTTATGCGTAATGAAATTTGTATTTCGAAAGCAGAGTAAATTGACGATATGTTTATTCATGAAGTAACATGTGATAACAAATTCTATAAGCTTCCAAGTACCGTTAACGTTGCAACCCCGGTAAGCCATAAAACGTGGCGGTCTTGGATTATACTTTGTATTTTGTGCCCGCAATCGTAAAATCCATTTTAAATTTTAATGTGAGTGGCGTATGAAGAATAGAATTTTTCATAACGTTGGTAAAATCACTAAATATTTTGATGGCATAAATTTATCATTTTTATTATATAATTTTTGTTGGATCACGACTTAATTTTTTAAACATTGCTTTACTTTCGTGGTGTAAATATTTATTTTTCGATTTATTACTCAACATTCGTACTGCTATACAGCACTCATCTTCGATCCACGGCGTTAAAATATCTTAAATTATATTAAATATGTAATATCCCGTTATCTACCATTTGTATTAAAATGTAATATAGTTGTGTTGAATTCACAGGTTTATGCTATATGTATAATATGCAAAACGTTTTCTTATTGTAAAATGATACGGTTAGTCATAAGATTAGATACCTTAAAAGATACCGGTAAAAAACCTGTAAAAACCTGGAAGGGTGTGGGTCGTCGCTTTCTAACATCCCCTTAGTAAGCAACTGATAAAAGCTTTGAAAGCGATTATAAGTAAATATGTCATTACGTGTAAATAATATGTTATAAAAATAATAAATATTTTTAACATGAACATTTCATAGAACAACTTTAAGTAATACTAAAATTAATTAAATTTTAAACGATATCGTAACAACGTTTATAGAGTAATTTTGGTTAAAAGATTCTTATTGATGATAGGTCTCCGGAGACCAATGGGGTATTACCGCAACGCCTATTATAGCTGACAAATAATATTGTGCAAATTTGTGTTCCGGTTTGAAGGACGTTGTAGCCAGAAGATTACTGAGGTACCGAGATTTATTTCACATATCATGAGGTGAAAAGGCTAAGCTAATCGTCGAATAAAAAAACTTGTTTTTCTGTAATAATATATTACATAAGCAGTATAGGTTAATTTGATGAAATAGTTATGAAAAGGTTCAGGAAACATTTCCGACCTAAGTACATCTCATTTTCACGCATCGTTGCCAATCTATTTTGTACTTTAAGGACCTGTGCGTGCGAGCCCCTCGTGTCGGATATCATTTAACGGTTCAATGTTCTTTGGGTCAAATTGGTAATCAATGTTTAATAATAAAAACCAATCTTTCAATACAATAAATTTCAACAGACTCGTTTATTATATTATGTTATCTGTATTTAAGACTAGTGATTTTAGACCAGTGATTTTGAGCAGCAGAATTTCTGACTTTGTTAACAGGCATTGTAGGGTCGTAATACATCCTTTGAAGGAACAGTATCATCGATCCAGAAATGCCGCCAGTGACACATATATCCGATTATATTTATTTTAATTAAAATAAATGTACTCATATACACACTAAGACAAGTTTGTTGGTGATCGTATCGTGTTTCGTTGTGTATTGTAACCATCGTTATCCTGCATTATTAGACTGTAAATCATATTTGAATTTCCTTTGTGGCGTAATTTAGCCAACCGCATATTATAAAAATGTCGTCATAACAGCATTGCTGTGTTCCGACCGTCCAAAGTATTGTGAGCGAGCACGCTTGCATATCCACGGTGTTTCATTACACGATACTTGAACCAAAACTACAATTAATTTTTTTTTATCTGTCTTTCTGCTTAGACTCCCAAATTTCACGAGTAAATATAGATGCCGTTTGCATTTCTCTTTGCAAAGGTGTTGGACATTCCGCAATGCTTAATTTATAAATAGTTAAACTTTGTGTAATAACAGCTTTTTATTGAAAGCCTTTATGTATATTTTATGTTACTTTTTTCTATATTCATGTAGAAAAGATATGATTCGTCTGATCAAATATTTTTTACGCGGATGCTCATCCGTGTACGTCAGTTCACAGCTAGACAAAGAACCCTTTGAAAGCCTCTCTCTTGACCTTAATCTGTGACTTTTGCGACTACACCTTCAGGCTTAAACTATGAATAATAAATTGGGCAATGTAAAACTCGTCTTGGATAGATTTAATTCACGTTTGTCAGTTTAAACTAGAAAATGTCTAATATTCTGTTTTCTAAGAATCTTTTATTTTACAATAGTGCATAAGATTTATTTTTAAATAAATCTAATTTATAGCATGTCACAGTCGTTGCTTATAATAGATAATAACAAAAATATCGTATTCTTAATTTCTTTATTACATTACAGACAAAAAAGACTGAACTCGCAATTTTATACGTTTTACTAGTTTTTAGGGCCGATTTCCCTTCAGTGTTGTTATATTGCGGTGTTTTAAAATCAAAGGCTTTTACAAACATTATTTAAGAAGATCTATAATTTTATTCTAATTACAAATAAATTAATAGACTATTAAAAGCTATAGTAATTATACTAACAGTTTATCCAGACCAAATAAGCTTTTGATTAGAAAAGAATAGAATTATGTTTTGTAAGATGCCTATGAATGACAGTAATACAATGGAGAGTTTGAACTAACTAACAACTTAACCATTACTCTATTGGCGCATCTTTACACCGTAACACATAATGTTAAGACGTTACTTTGTGGTTTATAGAGATATTCATAAAAATGTTGCATACATGAAACTATAAAATCTGTGATAAAAGTTTCTTTGTAACGTTGAGCATTTTAAGTGTGTAATAAATACATTGGTAGTGCTATTGTAATAAGAAAACAAAATCCCTGGAGAAGGAAAAAACATGTTGGCTTTAAAGCTTTTAACTTGTATAGAAACTGCGATTTTGGTATATTTTTTTGTCGCAACCATCTTAACAACATTGCGATTTCCTCTGGTTAGAGGTTGGTCCTTAAAATTTTCAGTAAAAGATTTCAATCTTCCGTATGGAAAAAATGAAAAGATTAATTTGACTTCTGTTAAAATGTTATATTTTTGAGTCTCTTTACATCGTCGGTTTTATGAAAAAATATAATAAGTAAAAAAATGTCTATTTAGAAATCTGCATGTAATGCATGTGAATTTTTGTTGTTACATGTAGACAACATTTTATCAAAATTAACAAGGGACCGTTTATCATTTTTATACGAATACGTTTTCGATTTATTTTGTGCTAAAGGTTCTATTGTACTAGAATATTCAAGGCAATTCAAAGCGGATGTAATTTAACGGCTCAACGCTTTAGTCGTAATTGAAATGGAAAAAAACGTCCGAATATTTTTAATACAGCTTTGGCGGTACTACAAGTGACGGATTAAAGACTTGCAGTTAATAAAAATTTAAAGAAAATGCATACTAAATTAGATCTTTTGATTTCTTTCATTTTAAAGATAATCAAAACTTAATTCCTCTCTGTATAGTTTTATGAAAAAATCAATGTACAATGGTGGTAATTACAATTTCTTTAGAGGGAAATCTTAAAAATATTCTTCTATTTGCCTTCTGCGCTAGATCGCCTCCGAATCTTTTATGTAACACTAGTTTCCTTTTGCACTCTGCCTGACTACTTCCGACAGGATAAGTAAAAGTTTTCTTGACTCACACTGTGTGCGGTTGGAACTATCTCCGACCTCCAGTCGAAAAGGCTTACCGTCAGTACTTTAACTTGACTATTTTAGTTTGAAGAAAATTGATGAAAGTTGTTTTTTAAAATAAAGTATGACTTTCAGCACAACAAGTATCTTTAAGTGCTAAAGACTCCGCTGCTTAGTTTAAAGACTGTATAAAATAGGATGTAGGGTAAAATATAAAAGCTCTTAACTTTTAATTGCCTTCGGTGTAAAGCAAACTTTGAGCACGGTTCGGCAGTTGAATATTTTAACTCAAATTTTGATTCCACGCGAGATCTCTCTGGCAATTAGCCATTTATTGAAATAAAATACGGGATGAAAAATAAATTTAACCATCATATTAACATTTTAATAATTCTGTTTATAGCATATTTTCCATCAAAAGGGCGCTTTTGCTCTCATTAGTCCTAGAATATATCAAAAGAATGACTAACCATTAAAAACATATTTCATATATCCTTATAATTTTTACTCCAGTAGTTTCACTGGTTTACACCGCCCGTCATACTGTAACACAGTAATGTTTGCACACTACTGTTTGGCGATAGAAATAGGACCTGGGGTGGTATCCACCTAGACAATTTCCAACAACCGAGAAATACCACTATTAGATTAGTACATTATATGTATAATAGTAGGTGAGTGTTTAAAATATTTCTGAGTTGTAATTCTTATGAAATGCTTTATTTTATTCACACAGTTTGCAAAGGCAAAAACGAGCGTTACAATAATACTCGTAACAACTCGGTGTAATTGGGTCAGGTACGTCTTTTATTTCGTGAATAAGCGCGGCGAAGCGCCTCGTGTGAAATTTTATTACTCATTAATGTAATAACCGGATGAAAGTACGCATATTTCGATGTTAATCACAGTTTCCTGCGTGTTAAAGTGTGTTAAATGATCAGAAATCAATAGACTAATTGAGTTTGTCTTGTATGAGAAGGCTCAAAGTCGCCTAAATGACAATGGAGAGAGCAATGCCCGGAGTTTATCTGTGCGATCGAATCAGAAATAGGGAGATACGTAGAAGAACTAAGCTCAATTTATTGCTACTGTGAAGCAGCAATGGGCAAGCAAGGAACATTACTTGAAGGACTGTTGTCCGAAGAAGCAGAAGGTCCACGAGTGGCGGCCGCGTACCAGTAGACCTCTGAAAAGTTTTCTTCAAGGTGAACCGACGATCTGGTGAAGATCTCAGAAAACAGGTGTGGATGCATAAAGGCTGATGATGATGTTTGAGGTTTGGGGGTGGTAATTTGGGGCTACCTGATCGACTTACGCTTAGTAACACCGACTGGCAGCGGATAGATACTAAAAGCAGAACAAAGTATTTGGCGGAAAGCATTAGGTGAAGCGAACAAAAACTTAATTGAATTTTCGTACCACTGAAAGTTTACTTTCACAACGTTGCTCATTGAAATATGTTTTCACAAATAGAAGAACAATTCCGTACGCCGTATGGCAGTTTAGTTTTAGAAATAGATCCAGACTTTTGAAGATAAACAATTGGCATGTGGTATAGCTGCTTCTAACGGTAGACGGATTGCAACTAGACGCGCCTGCGACTGTACTAGGTGTATGAATAATTCTATGTCGGAGGCCATTCTGACCATTTATTACGTTGACGACTTTGTAAGAAAAAAAAAATACAATAATAATGATTAGTTTCATTTAAGCTAAATTTTACTTGTTTTATTATGTCTATTACATTATTTTAGTCTTAAGTTCCGACCGTTTTGCAGCAGTCGAAGCGTGCAGATAAAATTTATTTTTTTTAAAAGTAAAACTTAGTGCTAAAAAATAAAATGGCGCTTAAAAATAAGAGAATATTGCATTGGGCAGATATTTGTGCAAAAAGGAACGATAATAAATAATCTGTTTGTTTTTGTTTTAAATTACCACCGTCATCATCGGAAGACTAAGTGCTCGGCGAGTCACCATCTTTATGTTGGCGAACAAAAAGGTTTAGCTCTTCGTTCTTGATAATAACAGCAAAGTAGTGAAACTAACCCGGCATCAGTCTTCTTGTCTAAATAAAGAGTTTGTATCTTCAAAAAAAAGTGTAAATATACTGTTACTGAACCTGCGCGTTTTACTACTGCATACAACATTACCTATTAACACCAAGGTGGTTGTGGTCAAGCAGAAGCTAATAAAAAACTAGCCAAAAAGAAAGTAATTGGATTTATAAAGAGAATTTAATGTGTATAGATACTAATTTAAGTCCTTTTTCTTTAATTTTATTTAGTTTACAAGTACAAATTATTTTATATGCAACGCGATGTAAAATAATTTTCACAAAAAGCAAAGGATAGGTTTTTTTTATTCTAATTTGAACACTGCACTATTAGGAATGCCCGAGTGATAATTATAGTCCCTTCATTAAAGTAACTAATAGTTGGCTGAGACTAGACAAGAGTTATGGTGTCACAATGTTGGCAGCGTCACGTGGGCACCCTGCCACGCCAGGGTTCAATGGCATATACTTCGTGTAACCTAGCCTAATTTTTGTTACTGCATCTATTTTTAATTACTACTAATATACATAAACTGACAAACTTCCCATTTCTATTACATAATAGTCCAAACCTATTTGTAAATAAGAACTCAATTTAAAGTATTATATATTTAAAACATCTTAAGAGTGTAATGATACAAAAAAATATATTGAGAAATTTTTACATAATTTAGTAATTAAAAGCAAACTAAAATATGTACTTTTTATTGTTTTTTATACATTTTTCACAGCCAAATCTTTTACTGCGGCAAATTTACAACATAAGGTAGATAGTTAACATATCAGGCTTTAAAATAAAACTAGAGACTTTTATTTTTCAAGTTGAGCGTTTGCCTCTGCACAACGGATGTAGTTAAGCGTTTCATTGATTTTTAAATAACACAGGAATGCAATAGAATTTATATGACTTGCTTTTCTTATAGTCACAGATTATTTATTAACATCATGAAAAGAACACGCTGTTCTGTCTTTTCAAAATACTCTTGCGTCTGTAAAAATAACATTGATCTTTAGTTGTGTTTTATTTATCTTGAAGTGAACTACTTTTAAAACATTCAGCTCAACTTACTTTGAGTGGAAAACTTTGTCACTTTTCTTCGCGATTAATTTGAATAATAAATGTGCTAGAAGATTTTGCACATTAAATGTTTTATGTAATCTATATCAGAGAAGTCTCATAATTACATTTTAGACGCCCTCTGTTTAAATGTATATTAAATGTATTTATATACTTAACAAGTAGAATTTTTTTGTCTCATTTTAAATGTGTTAAAGATTAAAAAATTTTTAGAGTGTAAATATTATCTACATCATAAATTTATTAGGTGTAAAGAAGCCCAGAGATTTCCATAAGTATTGCAGAAACGAAAAATCTTATTATTACATATCATTTTTAATAAACAGTTTTTTACACGAGAAAACGTACCTTGACATCAGAAACACTAGGTGGTGTTGTTTCAGAGATAACTTAATAAAATATTCAAAACCTTGTAATTTTAATGTGGATAGAGTTCAATATTTATAAGAACAATTGGTATTATTGTTTGTTCAAATTAGCAATAACGTTTTTGTGATTATGCGTACAGTAATTGACAAAAGCAAAAGAAATCATTACATTTATTTAGAAAAAAGAAAATCAATCCACACGAATGAATCCACTCACAGGTGCGTAGTTAAATATAACAAATACGCAATCTGGCGACGAACTCAACGTGTAATAGCCAACATTTTCGTCTACAAACGGAATAAATAATTTTAATTAAGTATTCACTTGATTTTGTTGCTTAATTGCGTCATTCGAAACACAAAACATAAATCAAACTGATAGCCTAGACCTTGGTAGTAAATACCTTTACTGGATAATGGAAAAGTTTTCAAAGATCAACATTGTTTAATGGCTCGCTTCTGTTTCCAGTCGTTGACTTTAACGTTGCCTAGGGAATTCCATTTTATAAGATGAAGTAAGATGTCAATGTTAACGCGTTCAGGCTTTGATTGTTTCAGCTATTTACATTTGTTTATAATATATAAGCGTTATTATTTTTGTAAACTTTTTAAGACACTGATTTAACTATTCAAAAAAAAATTTATGTCGAAATTAATTGGTGTACTTGTAGTTAATTGAATTAGTTTCCAGACTACTAATGCAGATAATCGAAATAGATGTGATAATTTAAGTGGTTTTTCAAAAAAGTAACAAAGAAGAATAAGAAGTTAAATTCATTGTATGACAATTTGAATTATGATAGCATGTGCTCGTTTGTTGCGTTTCTCTGTTAGAAAGATAAAATATGGCTTTCATAATAAAATTAATAGTTCATTTGAACAGATTTTTAATTTGTACCTTCTTTTTTAACATTTAGGTATACATATCTCCAATAAGATAATTGAATTACTTAAAAACAGATACTTTCCCAATGCCAACGTTTTAAAAGTTTATAAAATTCAGGCCAATGCTATACAAATATACAATCCGGAAGTATGAGCACTTCACAACACCGGCGGGATCTGTTAGCGAATTTCACGCTGTTTTTGACTATCGTAAATTAAGGAATTTGGCGAAAAATGTTTATAGATACAGTGGAATGGTTAACATTATTCATTCAATAAAAATCCGCTCTGTTAAGTTTCAGATGCCGATATTTACGTTTCGTGTGATTAATTGCATCATTGTTCTGGGTCTGGACCGATGTATCGCGGGCTGCGTTAGTCTGAGTGATGCCTACTGCTTGCAGGGTTTTTAACGTCTTTTTTACGACCGAAGTAAATAAGGCGTAAGATCATAATGCAGTCGCGTTTATTCTGCCTGCAGTGTGTTCCCACCCGCCTCGGGTATCACGCGCACACGCATACTGTAACGTTGTCTCGTAACTGCTGATGGCTTCGCGAAATTGTCCCGTTCGCTTGTAGACTCTCATGTGCGACAGGTGTGTTCATATCATGCGTTCAACTATTGCATTAGGAATACATAAAACGCAACCCACATTTGTATTGAGAGTAAATATAATAAAAAAATAATTTTCGATAAAGTTATGTTTGATGAATGTTTTCGTATCATCAAAAAACGTTTCAGTGAAGATGTTATCTTTCTTTAATGGCATCGTAAAAAGTTTATAAAAATCATCAAAATATTTTTATAGCGAGCAGGTAGATTAAAATGAAATACATAACTTTATCATCAACAGTTTTTAAAAACAGCCGGTTTTTTTAATGAAGCTTTATAATTAACGAAATGTTTACTGAACGCTAAAATTATTTCGACTATTTTTAGGTAGTTGTTAAATAGTTTTACTGGAGAAATGAATTTAAAACTAAATAATGAAGCTCGGGGTTCCGTTAGTTTGCTGCAGACAGCGCCAGTTTCATCAGTAAAGGTAAGTGCATATAAAAAATCGTGAGTAATACAAAGTGCTTTTGCATTGCGGTTATCTGGACTTTATAACTAACATCTCATTCATTAAATAGACAGACGATGCATAAAATATTTTAGTATTCAAAATAATTATTGCAAAGATACTTTTAAACGCATTGCTGCGTAGCATTTAGATATTTAAAAGAAAATCTTTGATGCCTTTGTTCTCTTCTACTTATTAATTGATGTGCATATCTTTGTGAAATTTATAGTCATCAATAGACAACTTTTGATAATCCACACTCATGTGTAAACCTATGTATAATTCATTGTCATCATCATCATCTAATTAAATAATATGCAAATGATATATTGAAAGCAATTAAAATAACATATAGTACAAATTCATGTGATACTTTATTACAAATATTTAAAAGTATAATTTTATAAACACGTAACTAACACATTCGTTAAACTTTTTGGTCAACTATTATTAATTTATTAATGTTATTACTAATTGTAACTTAATGATATTTTATACTTTCGCGAACATTAAACATTTATTAAAACTAAATATTTTTGTTAACTTTTTATGCTACTACAAAATTATATCTCTGCATCACCCATGGTAGAGTGGAATGCCATTGGTAGTGCAGTCCACTGACACAAGAGCTACACAAAGTGTATAAGGATAAGTAAATAAATGTTACTGGTTTTATTGCATTTACTTAACTATTTATTACCTTATTAGTAATTACTTCTAAATAACAGTTTGCTAATACAATATTTTATTACAGCGAACCGCCTTGTTTTACAACTTCGCGCATGCAAAACCGATCTTTAGCTTCTACACGCAATCGAATGGCAAAAACTTAATAAAATAGCTCAGCCACGTGTTGAAAGTATACGCCTACTCATTGTAATTTTCATTCGTATACAGATTTCTTCTAGTCAAATATACTTTTTCGTAGTAAAGCCACGGCTCTCGACTCGTGCAATACATATTGATTTTCTCACTAAACGTTTCAGTTTTTAAAAAGTTTTTCCTCGCAATGTGTTCCTTCCTAAATTACTAAGTTTTTTACTACGTTTATTAATAGCAGTGAATTTAACAATGTTTACATATGTACGTATATTTCGACCTGAAACTGAAGAATTTTATTTAAAACAACATGTGAGTAATTAGTTACAATTAATGTTCACATTACTTGTAGTGGTTTTATAATATAAAAAAAACAAAATTACGATTGCTTTCCATCTTTACTATAAACAGACGTTGGATTTATAAATGCTTCTATATTTATGACTAAATAAATAAATTTACTTAAAAGCGACTGTTTTAAATAAAAAATATAATAGTTGTTTTTTGCAATTAAAACAATATATAGCTTATGATCTTCTATTTTTAGTGTTATTCCAACACTAAAAAATTCCCAAAGTTAAAAAAAAAACCTTAAAAACCAAATTAAATTTTATTGTAAGATCTTTTATTTATCTACAAAGCGGTGAAACTAACGGGGCATTCACCTTTTGTATATTTTACATGTGTCGACAACTATTTGGTGCTAGTTAGGATGATATATACTGCACCGTATTGTGCTATTCGCTTTGAGACAAAAGATTTAGTCATTCACAAGGGATCTTGAAACTGGAACACGGCAAAAATAGGCGCTTCAGTGGTACCCAGACCTACAACCACTAACACACAATGACAGAATGCTCATAAACTTACCTACATATATTTATTTCATATGCATAATCAACGGAATTGAATAAATAACAATGCATGATGATGTTAGTTATTTCGTTACATTAGTGCAGTAATTCAATGATGCGAATTGATTGATCGATTGATTTACGATGATGGACCTCGAGTTTGCATGGCAAATGTACTTAGTCTAATACCGAATTAATAATCCCGACTGTTATAAAGGCACACGTAATTAATGTTTGCTGATATGTACCACACCACTTACGCACGACGACACCTACACAGTGAAATACATTCCAAGATGTCTACGTGCATATAATTATGTAGACCCAAATGCAACAATAATAACGATTGTACGCAACTTCTCGATTTATATAATATTTGTGAACACTGTTGTAACTTAGCACTGAATTTTTGTATTTTGATTATCACTATTAATTGTATATAAATTAATCGCCAATATAACAGATTATAAAAAAATACAGATACAATAAAATTGTTAGGTCTGTTATTATTATATATAATCTCTTTTGAGGTTCTAACGATTTCGGGTAATAATTGAAAAGTTAATTAGTAAATTTTTTTATAACGTCAAGATGTTTTAAAATTGACTTAAAAGAAGTAAAATGATGTCTTTTTATTTAACTTATAACATATTTATTTATACTTCTTAGGTGAGAAACAGCATCTGTATGTTCTAGCCGCTGAATATTAACAAAATGGAAATCCCTCAAAAACTGACTGTTCGAACAATCTCTTGATTAGGTGAAGGAGAAAGGAAATGTAAACTTTCGTCTTAATGTTTCAGGAGGAACGTCGGCGGACTGGACGGTACATAGCGATTTTAGTCGGTATTTCTTTGTTACTGTTAGCTATCTATCACGCATGGGTCCGCCGAATCCCCGTGGTCGCGAGCCTCGTCGTTCCCGCACTGATCATGTTTGTCTACGTAGGCTGGGTACTGTATACGGCATCGAGGGACAAACATAGGGTAAGTAATTTAAACTTCTTTCACGATTATTAAAACTCAATTTTACGGATTTTATCGCGTTTATTATTTAATTTGTTTATTCCCGACGTTTCGACCGCTTTGCAGCAGTCATGGTCACGGGAGGACTAAGATGACAGACGTCCAAATGTCACAGCTATCACGTGGTACCCACAACTTTTTTAATTATTAATAATGGTCCGATCTACGCAGAAAGAGCTCACTGTATCTTGAAGTCTTCTAGTGGTTTGCTTGGGATTTGGTTTAATTTTATTACTAATAGGATCCCAAGCAGGTGGTATTACCCAACCATCTTCTCTATTAAAATTCTTTCAAGATTTTTGCAGCTTTAACTCATAAATATAAAATGGTTATTGAAATTATATTTTTTTCTACATGTAAGTGCTCGCGGCTTGTTCATACGGACGTTCCAATATCAGGTCCAATTTTCTAAAACATCGGGCTGGATACACCCACATTGTAAATCTATTATTTGTTACTATCAATAACATGTACATTTTTGTAAAGAATACTTTTACATTACTCCACTGTATAGATCTCCTTTCTGTTATTTTCAAAATAAATAAACTTCTTATTGATATTTATTTACCATTGACGTTGTTAGATATTAACAATGTCAAGAACAATGTTTTATTTCTACACTTGTATTTTATATTTTTAGACATTTCATTCTAACAAAGATTTAGGATTATTTTAACGTCTCTTGAGTAATACATTATTTTTAATTATTTCTTACTGCGGTGCTCTTGACTTAGCTACTTGTACATTTTATTTTGACTTGCAACAAACTCCGTAAACACTCCGTCAAAGCAGCGTCAATCGATTCAGGCGCATGGTTTCGCGTGGATGTTTACGTTGAACTAAATGAACCGTCCGCTGGTGAGTCAGCCTACGGTGTTTACCCGTGAATTACTGACCACCCTGTATACAATTTTGATGCTGCTACCGATAATTCAACTAAGAATTTAAAATATTTTAAAAATTTGTAATACCGTTGCTATTTTGTTATAAACTTGTGAATTTAATTGAACGATGACTATGTGAGACATAAAAAGTGAAACAAAACACTAAAAACTATAAAGAATAATTAAATATTTAGCAAAACAAATTAAGAAGATGTTTAGAAAAACCAATGAATATTCAAATGCGTTTATTTTCTCAAGTTGAAATTGGTATTTGAGCAGTGACCCAAAAATCAAAGTATTAGAATGTTAACACAATTCTTGTTGTGTGTCCCCATCTTAAAATCGTCTAGGAACCATTTTTTTGTTTATTGAAAAGTTACGCCATCTAATAATAAGAACCATTATTGTTCTTGGCAACAATGAAACGCTCCTGTTCAGATGATAATCTTTAAGCTTCTCACCATTTTCATGATTTGATTTTAGTGTTTTAACAATTTGAATTTAAAATTGTTTTATTCTTTTTCCATATTTATTGCCCATCTAAGAAAGCTATCGCCCACTCATTTTTCTTTCTTTAATGGGCTAATTCTACTATATTTTCGAAATGATTAACGTGGAAAAATATTAAAGATTGTTAAAAAAACATTTTACAATAGAAATTTTAAACTTTTATGGGCTGTAATGAGAATCAGTTATGTATTGTGAAAATTGTTAGCGCAGTTTGTAACGAAAAGTTTCTAAGTAAGAAAAAACAGAGAGCAAATTGAAAAACTTTGGAAAAACGTCAATAAGTTTTCAGAGTTTTGTATTTGGAAAGTGAAAATAGGTCTATATCTTTAATAAGAAAAAAGGGTGCCGTAAAGTTTTGTTTTATGGAAGACAAGCTTGTAATCTATATCCAACTAATAAATATAAGAGACAAATTTAGAGCCAAAATTTCTCAGCACTTTGGTAAATTTACAAAAAAACCCGAATCATAGAACTAAAAGAAAATGACAAACAACAGGTTTTTTTTTGAAAAAAAAAAACGTATTTTCTTGCAATGAACCATAGTCGTTTGGGCTATTTTTCATTCTGAATAAAATTTACTTCTTCCGGTCTTAATTTAATTCTGTTGCGGTTCTGTGTACGAAGATTAAACCACAAATAATTATACGACTTTACTGAACATATTTACAAAAAGTTTTGAAGTTTAAAATAAGTATTTAGCTGCAATTTTTAATTTACACCGCATATGTGTCTAGTAATTTGTTAATTGCGAAACATTTGTAGAAAATTAATTTGTCTTTATAAGAAAAAGAAAATTGAAGAAGACAAATAAAAAGTTTGTCTCATGATTAGAATGACGATCTGACAATTAGCAGTCTTAATCACGGGGGAACATATAGAAACTGCGGCTGAAACGACGGGATAGTAAAATAATTAAAAATACTGTTATGGCGGAAAATTTACAATATCGTACTAGCCATGCGTATTCGATCCAGAGACAACCGTTTTATAAGGCAAGCCGTTAGCCCCTGCGCTACTGAACCATAATTACACTGGAATAGTTTGCCGGCGAAGGTGTTGGTAAACACAACGTCTCTCTCTTCATGAAAGGATTGAATAAGCTGTTACTAGACTAGCTGTTTACCATCGCAAATCATATTGCCACTTAAAATCAAGTGAGATCAAAGCACTAATTTATATCCTGTAAATAAGCAAACGTTTAACTAGTGTCCAGTAAGAGACTGTCTTTCGTGGCCGGTTGTATTATGGACGACTTCATAGCGATAGTCGCTGTATATTTTACACCTCGTATTATTTCGTATAAAATTATTACAGTGTATTATGTTTAGTAATAAGATTTCATCCCTTCATTATATATGATTGTTATTTTCAGCGTGAGACGGGCCAACACAGTAATTGTTTTTTTTAATACATTTTGAAACCTTTTCCCGATCGTAAGTCACGCATAATATTTTTGGCCACAGTCCAAACGGTCCCGGGTATAATCGATTCTACAGTGATTTGTTACTAATATACTTAAAACGCGGTTTAAAATAATGAAAATGATTTAAAAAATCGGTTTTTTATTTGTACATACATTTTGTTTCAATTTACATCAGATACGTAATTGATTAAGATATATATTAACAAATAACTTTTAAGTAACCACTGTGTAAATGAATAATAATACTTAAACGCAATAATAAAAGAAACAGGTTTGTTTTTTAGCGACAATAAAAAATTAGATCTTCATATTAGTACAGGTATTAGGTTATTCAGATCAAATAATTTTTAGTTTCGCCTTTTAAGGTCTGTATAAAATTATTTTGGGATGCCGTTTAACATTCTTATAAATTTATGAATTGGCTGTTTTGTTTAAACTTCGAAGTAATGATTTTTTTTTGTAATAAAAAGCTATTGTTTTGCCTGGCGGTAAATACAGCACCTTATTTTGATATCGGAAGAATAATTAACAAAATATATCTTACCATTTGGTACCATCGCTAGCCCTAAGTGCATTACAAGGAGCTTCGCGATCTCCTACTGATCTCACATGTTTTGCAAGTGGGACTCGGAACCAAAATTACTGATTATTAATCGCTTTCTGATCGTAAAATGTAATTCAGAGACATCAGTAAAAACCTATTTGCTATAGCATATTAATTTAACGATAAAATGTAATAAAATATTTGTTATCGCTAGCAAGATGCATCACAACGTTGCTGGTTTCGCTATTAAGTATATTGTTTAATGAAACGTCGACAGATCTTTGGAGATTTAATGTTTGCAAATTAAGTTAATTTTAGTTTATCAACTTCATGTGAAACACGAAAATCAATTTAGGTCCGAAACCGCGGTATAGCGAAATGACGAATCGAATCGTAAATATGTTGTACATAAACATCAAAGCACCGTACGGTTTAGTTAGTGAAGTTCATATGTAAACAGTGTTCGCTGGAGTAAGAACGTATTTTCACTGACAGCGGCAAAAACATGTAAATAGTTACCTATGTCTGTATAAATTATGATAGCAGAGATAGCATACTATGTAAACACTTCGCTCGCAGTGCAAAGGGAATGACCAAATTAGCAAGAGGGGAAGGTAATACTAGACTGTGATTGCGTCAGTGGTTTCATTATTTACATCACGATTTTGCAACGGGAAACAACAAGAATTTTAGTTTAAAACAGCTCGGTCGTAAATTTAATAGTACAGCACTATAATGTATTGGATGTTTAACTAGGTACTACTAGTGGTGGGTCTGTTGCGTTAGTTACCATCGCAGCGCCTATTTCTGCCCCTAAACAGTAGTGTCATAATATTACTGTTTCAGTTCCAAGAGTGTTGTAGATAGTAAAATTTATGTTTGTCTCATAAAACTTATTGGAGCGTATAGAATTTAAAAAACAAGCTGTACATTTGAGATTCAAAAGAGTTGCTCTATGTAAAAAAATCTATTTAGATGAAGATATTTAGATGATTATTGATTCAGATGAAGAGAAATATTGATTCCGGGACGTTACATATGCGAAATTCCTTTTAAAAATATTTATTGTAGATTTCAATAGAATTTCAACAGTTCATTATTCATTTCTTTTCAAATAATGCTCGGATATGAAAACTTTAAAGGTGATCTGCGATGTTAGACACGATAAAGATTTCGCTTTGATATAATTAGGTATGTCTTGAAAGTAATGACTCGTAAAACAAGTTTTTAAGACAAAATGCTGAGGAGATTTCTTTGAAATTGTTGTCGATTTCTAGCTTTCAACGCCAGTAATACAATTAGGTCAAAATAAAAACAGAATTACAGATGGTATCGCCGTCATATACTAGGCTATGTAAGTTAATATAATAATAACCTTTGGATATTAAGGTTTTCAAAGTTTTAAAATATTGCACTATTAAAAAACAGAACACAATAGTTACAAAAACACGAAAGTTTTAAAGATGTTTCTCATCGACACGTCGATTCCTTATTTATGTTTTAAAATACAAAAATGTGTTGCAGTATCTCATCATTACGAAGCCAAGGCAGAGATAAACAAACAGTGAAATCTTGATTCAAAATTTCAACGCTACGGCCTTTAAAAACTACAAAAGATAATTGATTTCCATAGCGTACCAAACAAAAAAAAAAAACAATAGAATGAATTGTCATGGTCATTAACTTTAACTCTGAATGTATATTCTCTATGAATTGAAAAGAAACAAAACAAATTCTCGTGTTTTTAGTGTTATTCAAAGTACAAGAAACATTAAGAACATCTTTGTTTAGATTTTGATCATTGGTAATCTTATATCTGGCACTGAAATTATATCGCAAAACATTTCCAGTTTCAAGGAGTTTTACGACGCTTTTACGGTTATATACTTAAAATTCTAATTGTATACTGCGTTGAGTTTATTTATGCGTAGACTATCTTTGTGTATCAGAACCGTAGGGTCGTAAAAAAGTAATTATCTTCGAGAATTTCGTTCGAATATATATTTGCTAAACATAAATTTATAACTGGAACTAAACGCTAGCAATTATTTAACATCAGAGAAGTCATCACCGAAATCTTCGAATATGTTACATTACTTCCATGAAATACGATGGATTGGACCACTGACGTTACGAAGTCGACGACGTGTTACGACTGTCTAGAGCCAATATACTAAGACCTAATAATAACTATATAGTTTATATATATGTTTCTCCTGTAAGACAAAAACACGATATGAAATTTTAAAAATTGATTTTCAATTAGTTATGGTTAATTTAGGTATTTATAGTTTTTTATCACTTTTTTGCCACTGACGATTATCTACGTGTAGTAGCGTGTGCCAAAAATATTGCCAGAACTAATCTAACATTTGTATTATCTAGAAATAAGGTTAATTACATATATTTACTGCTCTGTCTGTTCCTGTTATTGAACAATTATTATCTTCCTGTTTCAGTTTCTTCAACTCCAAGATGCAGAAGCAGCACTCGCTGCAGCCAATGAATTAGCTGAAAATGAGGGTCGGCTTTCTCAATTATCAAATAATAATTTGGAGGAATCATCGATATCCGGTAAAGATTCCAAGTTGAATTCCCCAGCAGGATCAGTACGTAAGGATTGGTCAAGAACATCATCCACATATATGAAGGATGAAAAGAAAAATAAGACTGAAGAAAAATGTGTTACTTTTATTAAACCTATAATACTAGTCAATGATAAACCACCAGAAGATCTCGATCAGAAATGGAGCCATATAGTAGAGAACTTAACGAACAATGAAAAACTAAAAGGATTTTCAACAAGGAGAAGATACAAGCGAAAATTTTGTAGAAGAAGAAGAAATGCTTCTTTTAAAAGATCATATACAATTGGTTAAAATAGTGTCAAGCAATTTTAGGAGTAAAGTTTCTGGTTGTTTAAAAGTAAGAATGTTATATAGCAGCCCATATAAGACTTAATGTTATGCAAATGTGTCCCACCCTTTTAGTACCTCACCTCGTCCAATGGTAATATAGTTGGTAACAAAGCTTTTAATTTATGATGCAATCTTTTGGGAAATTTATGCTTCTGATATACTATAAGATTTAAAATAAATTGTATAAAATAGTAACTATACATAGATTCAATAAATAAAATTGTTACTGGAATTTTTTTTAATTTCTTTGATTATTTTTTTCATCTTTATTAATTAATTGTCACTAGCCGATAGACGTGATTATTAAATTAAAATTAGTAGATAGTTAACGAAGTTTCTAACTATGATTCAACATCTTAAAAGGATAGTTGTATAATTGTTTATTAATTAATCAACAGTACTAAATAGGAAAGTAATTTCAAAAATAAATAGATAACAGATAAAGGTGAAGCAAATTTATGATGAAGGTTCCTATTGTTAAACGCAATAATGTTAGTCCGCGGCTTTGTCGATAGATGCCGCTGTATGCATTTAGATTCGCGTTATGATTGCGTTGTATTAAAATTTTTAAGGCCCTAACAGTGAATTTTTCTATCGTTGATTCATTCAATTGACAGAATAAATATACCAATTACTAAATATACCATCCAATAATGAAATCACTTGCATGAAGTTAATTACCTACATTTATTGAAATGATATACTTTTCTTATTTTATCTGTACTATGACCTTATTGTTTTTTTTTTGTTTAAAACGATTTTGTGAGCCGGTAAATGGTTACGGAAACGGATTTTCGAAATATGGTAATATTATTTCTAATTCAGGAGTCCAGAGACTATGATAACTCTTTAAGGTATCGTTATTATTAAAAAATAACAATAAAAAGCGTTAACATTGTATTACAACAGCGGTAGTACCTATACTGAAAAGTGAAAATTTTTGGTGACATTCATTAATCTAGTAATTAAAAACAGTATTACAATTAGTAACAGAAAATAATGTAACTTTGATACAAATGTTTTCATTCTCAGAATGTAGCGGTTAAACTAAACAGAAATTGTTGACGGTAGGCACATCGCCTATAGGCTGGTATGTTGACACAGAGTATTTACAAAAATTTGCATATGCAAACTGTTCAGTGGCACACCGGTTCAGTCTACCCTATGAAAATACTGTAAATTTTCAATATAATTTTGAAATTTTTAATACGAAATGATGTTTTATTAAAACCGTAAATCAAAAAATTGGCAGAGGAAAACAAGACCTTAATGTGTAAATATTTACAAACCAAATGCATTATATAGTCGCATTCGTAAATGTTTATGTGGAAGTCAATTAACAAAACTGTTAGCAGTTTACGAGATGTGAAAATGTAAGTGGTGTATATTTTTTTTACATTTGCTTCTCTTTTATACAAAACAAGAACATTTATGTTCAAAATTTCTGTTAAAATACTGCATAATTTCATATCAAAAATTAAGAACTTATTAAGCAAAATAAATATTTGGTACTATTGGAATTTTTTATAGAGCAGAATGTTTTTGTTAACTGTTACTAGAAATTCAATTTAAAATTTTTAATTTACATTAGTCTTAATACAAAAAATAGTAATAGTATACTTTTATTTAATCGTCGGTTAAAAATCTATTTGTGGAGCTTACTTTTAGATACAGTTAAAGATTTTGTAAACAATGAATGTTTTGGCAGACAGAAAAATCCTAAGTTTTTTTACAACCAGAAGATTTCTTTCGTGATGTAATAACAATAAAATATATTTATTCGTTTTCCATGTCGACCGCTAAATTGGCGAATGGTTTTTTAAGACCTTTTTAACGGCGATGTTTTTGTAAAATCACGATTCTCGCTTGTAGTTCTGAACCATCGGTTAAAAGACCTGATTATATTAAGATATAACCTAATAATAAACATTTATGCAAGTTCTGTGAACTAAAGAGGATTTTATAAGCCATGTATATATTTAAAAAGAACTTAACATATTCTCCATTAAGTTATTGCATGTATAGCCATCATTGACGTTTAATATCCGACCATAAAATGCTTGCCTAATAAATCTTAAGTAAATAGAAAGTCTACTTATGGCTTAATAGTAGCCATAACTTGGATTCGTGTTGTCGTTATTAAAGTTTGGGATATAATGCCTAAAATAGTAAATTGTAAAACAATTAACTACTTAAAGCTGTAATAGAAATTTAGACTCTTCGTTATTCTGGTCCAAACTTAATGAGGCAACGGAATTCCATAACAAATATCTGCTCCATAGATTTTAACAGTTTTGTTGATAAAATGCCTGCTCTCTTCTTTTCCAAAAGATTTACGAATACTTAATCAAAATTAACTATAATATTAGGAGAATTTTATAAAAAACTAGCTGCCCCGGCAAACTTCGTATCGCCTCAAAATCAATAAATAAAAAAGCTAAACTATGCGGGCAAAACTTAACCAGAACAAAAATAATTCGTAACCAAAATGAATGCCCGTTATGAATTTGGTTTTTCTATTATATTTAAATGCACATGTTGATTGACTTCGACGACTCTCAGTCAGGACGTCTTCTCCTTGGTATTATAAATTGAAGGTAATCAAGATTCCCGCTAAAGTTCGTAAAATATTCTTCTTCTTCCCAATTGACGGCATGAGCACGGTTTGTGCGTGAGCCAGTGTCATGTGTAGATGTATAAAATAAAAAGATAAAAATCCTTAAAAAATTGTCTGCGTGGTCAATTTGTCCGCCATGTTCCTCCCTTTTCTCGTAAAATATTATAATTGCAATCAGTAATTGTTGGTTGTCAATATCAAATGTCAAAACCAAAAATATTCTTTTAAATTGTATTTGGTGTCTAAATGACGGGACGAACTTCAAATGTTTGACGTTTTATGTATCTAAAGTAAGGTGACCAGACTTCTCGCTTTTAGCGGCACAGTCCCGATTTTTTACAATTAGTCCCGCGTCACGCGACATTATTCAAAAGTCCCGACTTTTAGAATTAAGTTAAATTTTAAATTTATGAAAATCATTGTTTTGCGTAACATGTTGCTTTTGTTACCCAGTTACATTGCATTTGTCTCTCAGATGATACACTTTGTGTTCTGCTTCTTGCTATAGAAAATTAAGGTATATTTCATAAATACATAAATTTTCTTAAACTAAGCTTAAAGTACTTGTAGTCTTAATATTTTATATTAATGACAAAATGTATGTCACCGACCTTAACCCTAAAAGAAATTTAGATAGAAATATGTCAAGGAATAAAATATTATACATTTTTATATTTATAAATTGGACTAAAAAAAATGTTACGTTATTATTACTCCTTAAAGTTGTCCCGCTTTGCCTATCTAAAAATCTGGTCACCTTAATGGAAAAGAGAAATTGTTGTTTTTACCATATTCCGGGCACTTTTTCCATATTTTCTCACCTTTTACACCTTCCCTGGACTTCCACGAATAATTCAAGACCACATTTAGCCAAATCGGTCCAGCAGTTCTCGAGTTTTAGCGAGACTTACGAACAGCAATTCATTTTTATTATATAGATAAACATAGGTTTAGCCGTTTGTAGCATTCTTTTAAAGTCAATTAGCTGCCGATAGTCGCTTTTGACACCAACATTGAAACTGTATTTGACACATAATTATTTGTTCTTTTAATTTCGCACATAACTTTTTATAAAATATTCCAAATTATTTGATGCTCTATTAGTTGGAATTGGTATTTGCCTCGCAGTAAAACATCATCCCCCGAAAATACGGAGATTGTTTTTGCACTTGTCAATTATATCTTTTCAAAGCTTATGTTTCCAGTTTTTACTTCACGAGCGATAATGTAAGATTGCATCAAAAAGTTCCAATTTAACTCGTAATTTTTAATATACACGGTAATTTAATTAAAATGACTAAGTAAATAAATTTTTTGCGTTTATTCAGAAAATAAAATTTTTTTTCGTCCATTAGCATGGGATCTATTAAAGACTAGCTGACCCAGCAAACTTCGTTCCGCTTCAAAATCAATAAAAAAAAACGCTTATTGATAATTCGAGACTGTTTCAACTTTAGTAAAGAATGTGATGAAAATTTAACCAGAAAAAAATAATTCGTAATCACAAAAAATGCCCTTTATTAATTTGGTTTTTCTATTATATTTAAATGCCAAGTTGATTGACCTAAGTCAGGATATCTTATCTTTGGCATTATAAATTGTAGATAATCAAAGTAGGGAAAGTTCTCGCGCACTCAGCGGTAAATAGTGTCACTATCACAAAAGATCAACAAAGTAAAGTTAAGACTTAACTACTATTTTGAACCAATCTGAACTTAGGAAAGTCGTGTTCCTGCTTGAATTCTACAATCGCTGCACACGAACACACTAATTTACTGCATGATACACTCACATTGAACATTCAACTGCATTATGCACTAAAAAAAAATTCAACCGAGACAACGCGACCTTTACGCCCAGATTCCCGCTAAAGTTCGTAAAATATTATAGTTGCATCAGAAATTGTTGGTTGTCAATATCAAATGTCAAAATCAAAAATATTCTTTTAAATTGTATTTGGTGTCTAAATGACGGGACGAACTTCAAATTTTTGACGTTTTATGTATCTAAAGTAAGGAGACCAGACATCTCGCTTTTAGCGGGACAGTCCTGATTTTTTACTATTAATCACGCGTCACGCGACGTTTTTCAAAAGTCCCGACTTTTAGAATTAAGTAAAATTTTAAATTTATGAAAAATCATTGTTTTGCGTAACATATTGCTTTTGCTACCCAGTTACATTGTATTTGTCTCTCAAATGATACACTTTGTATCCGTACTGCGTGCTAGCAAGATAATTAAACAAATAAATATTACAAATCTGTTTCTTACCATAGAAAAATAAAGTAAGTAATTATTTAAATATTTCATAAATGCATAAATTTTCTTAAACTTAGCTTAAAATACTCGTGTCGTCATATTTTATATTGATGACAAAACGTGTATCACCCACCTTAACCTCGAAAGAAATTTTAGAAAGTAATATACGAATAAAATTTGCAAATATTTCAAGTCAATCAAACTAATTTATCAAATTCTTGTGAAGATTTTTACAATATTTTACAAAATTACTACAATCTACTCAAACAATTCACTTATATAAAAAACATTTATAAACTGTACTTATGTTAAAAACTAAAAAAAAAATTACGATATTATTATTCCTTCAGAGTTGTCCCGCTTTGCCTATCTAAAAATCTGGTCACCTCAATGAAAAAGAGAAATTGTTGTTTTTACCATATTCCAGGCACTTTTTCCATATTTTCTCACCTTACTAACCTTCCCTGGACTTTCACGAATAATTCAAGACCACATTTAGCCAAATCGGTCCAGCCGTTCTCGAGTTTTAGCGAGACTAACGAACAGCAATTCATTTTTATTATATAGATTGTAAACAAAATTACCCCGGTAATACAATTAATACATTTTTGAATTATTTTGATAGAAATACGCCAACAATAGTATATCTTGTTCATCGATATTTATTTTAACCCAATTATAACCATTTTTTAGTGTTTTCATTTAAATATTCTGCATCAAGTTAAAAAAATAACCATAATGTACAATATTCTTTTAAATTTAAAAAAATAATAGAGTCGTGATAAATTCAGAAACAATGTTTTACAGAACCCTCAAGAAAGTGTTGTCAAGATTGTAAAAGAGAAAGTCGCAATCTTGAAAAAGTTCAAAAGTCGGGACCGCACTTGGGAATGCTATCTTTTGTGCGACACATTTTAAGAGTATGTTTAAAGAGAACAACACTGCTTTAGTATATTTTACGAATGAATTAAAGAATACTCTTTTATCAAGTCGAAACCGGAACACAAGTTATAGAGGTAGCAACCAAAAAATATTTTCCTTGTTAGTGTGACAACGCAGTATCTTTAATAAGGCCTTATTTTAATGTGGTCTTTTATAACATGAAAGTCCTTGTCCCCTCACTTAGTGTAATAAAAAAAAATGTGTGCGTGTACTAGCGTACACTCGTAAGAAGTGAAACTACAAAAAACTTTATCAATTTACAAAAAATATATATTTATATATATGACAAAGGTTAAGCTTAAATAACTTGAAAACTTGAAAAATAAATAACATGATCACGCCCACGTGTTAGTGTATTGAAAAATACAATCAAAAACTGAGGTTAATTTTAAATAACGTGGAAAAATAAATACCATAATTACACCTAAGTATTAGAAAAAGAGATGTAATTACTTACTTTTTTTAGAAATTCACTGGAATTAGAATTAAAATGAACCCTTTGATTTTGCTGATCACTTTAATATAACATCTAATATATAAAATTCTCTTGTCACAATGTTCGTTCCCATACTCCTCCGAAACGGCTTTACCGATTCTGATGAAATTTTTTATACATATTCAGTAGGTCTTAGAATCGGTTACTATCTATTTTTCAAACCCCTAAGTGATCAGGGTTGCCCACACCAAAAAATTTATTTTTATTTTTTGGGAATTTTTTTTCGATTTTATTTTATTATTGTGTGGCATCAAAAAATACATACAACCCTAAATTTTCACTTTTCTATCACCAACCCCTGCTTTTTAATAGTAATTTTAATATTTTTGTCTCGCTCCATATCATCAATTATACATGGCCACGTATCAAACCGCGTGGCTGTAAACTCCAAAAAAAAATATTATCACTTGGTAAGTGATCCCCTCCACGTGTGTACCGGTGTCACCTCTCACCAGTACACAGCACGGAATAGGGATGACAACGAATTCTATTACTCTCAAACATTATGCCTTCTGTCAGTCCCTCCACATATAAATATATTCTCAAGCAACTTTATTATTTATTTATTAAACTGAAATCTGAAAAGTGAAATCTGACATCTGACATCTGACATCTGATATCTGAAATCTAGAAACCGGAAACCAGAAACCGGAAACCAGAAACCAGAAATCAGAAACCAGAAACCAAAAACCAGAAACCAGAATCCGGAAACCAGAATCCGGAAACCAGATTCCGGAAACCAGAAACCAGAAACCGGAAACCGGAAACGGGAAACCAGTAACCAGAAACCAGAATCTAGAATCCGGAAACCAGAATCCGGAAACCAAAATCCGGAAACCAGAAACCAGAAAACAGAAACCAGAATCCGGAAACCAGAAACCGGAAACCGGAAACCGGAAACCGGAAACCGGAAACGGGAAACCAGAAACCAGAAATCAGAAAATGGAAAATGGAAAAAGGAAAATGGAATATTGGAATATTGGAATATTGGAATATTGTAACATTGGAACATTGAAACATTGGAATACTGGAATATTGGAATGTTGGAATGTTAGAATGTTGGAATGTTGGAATGTTGGAATGTTGGAATGTTGGAATGTTGGAATGTTGGAATGTTGGAATGTTGGAATGTTGGAATGTTGGAATATTGAATATTGAAAATGGAAAATGGAAAATGGAAAATGGAAAATGGAAAAGGGAAAAGGGAAAAGGGAAAAGGGAAAAGGGAAAAGGGAAAATGGAAAATGGAAAATGAAAAATTGAAATCTGAAATCTAGAAACCAGAAACCAGAAACCAGAAACCAGAAACCAGAAACCAGAAACCAGAAAACAGAAACCAGAAAACCAGTAAACCAGTAAACCAGTAAACCAGTAGACCATAGACCAGTAGACCAGTAAACAGTAAACCAGTAAACCAGTAAACAGTAAACCAGTAAACCAGTACACCAGTACACCAGTACACCAGTACACCAGTACACCAGTACACCAGTACACCAGTACACCAGTACACCAGTACACCAGTACACCAGTACACCAGTACACCAGTACACCAGTACACCAGTACACCAGTACACCAGTACACCAGTAAACCAGTAGACCAGTAGACCAGTAGACCAGTAGACCAGTAGACCAGTAGACCAGTAAACCAGTAGACCAGTTAGACCAGTAGACCAGTAGACAGTAGACCAGTTAGACCAGTAGACAGTAGACCAGTAGGACCAGTAGACCAGTAGACCAGTAGACCAGTAAACCAGTAAACCAGTAGACCAGTAAACCAGTAGACCAGTAGACCAGTAGACCAGTAGACCAGTAGACCAGTAGACCAGTAGACCAGTAGACCAGTAAACCAGTAAACCAGTAAACCAGTAAACCAGTACACCAGTACACCAGTACACCAGTACACCAGTACACCAGTACACCAGTACACCAGTACACCAGTACACCAGTACACCAGTACACCAGTACACCAGTACACCAGTACACCAGTACACCAGTACACCAGTACACCAGTACACCAGTACACCAGTACACCAGTACACCAGTACACCAGTACACCAGTACACCAGTACACCAGTACACCAGTACACCAGTACACCAGTACACCAGTACACCAGTACACCAGTACACCAGTACACCAGTACACCAGTACACCAGTACACCAGTACACCAGTACACCAGTACACCAGTACACCAGTACACCAGTACACCAGTACACCAGTACACCAGTACACCAGTACACCAGTAAACCAGTAAACCAGTAAACCAGTACACCAGTACACCAGTACACCAGTACACCAGTACACCAGTACACCAGTACACCAGTACACCAGTACACCAGTACACCAGTACACCAGTACACCAGTACACCAGTACACCAGTACACCAGTACACCAGTACACCAGTACACCAGTACACCAGTACACCAGTACACCAGTACACCAGTAAACCAGTAAACCAGTAAACCAGTAAACCAGTAGACCAGTAGACCAGTAGACCAGTAGACCAGTAGACCAGTAGACCAGTAGACCAGTAGACCAGTAGACCAGTAGACCAGTAGACCAGTAGACCAGTAGACCAGTAGACCAGTAGACCAGTAGACCAGTAGACCAGTAGACCAGTAGACCAGTAGACCAGTAGACCAGTAGACCAGTAGACCAGTAGACCAGTAGACCAGTAGACCAGTAGACCAGTAGACCAGTAGACCAGTAGACCAGTAGACCAGTAGACCAGTAGACCAGTAGACCAGTAGACCAGTAGACCAGTAGACCAGTAGACCAGTAGACCAGTAGACCAGTAGACCAGTAGACCAGTAGACCAGTAGACCAGTAGACCAGTAGACCAGTAGACCAGTAGACCAGTAGACCAGTAGACCAGTAGACCAGTAGACCAGTAGACCAGTAGACCAGTAGACCAGTAGACCAGTAGACCAGTAGACCAGTAGACCAGTAGACCAGTAGACCAGTAGACCAGTAGACCAGTAGACCAGTAGACCAGTAGACCAGTAGACCAGTAGACCAGTAGACCAGTAGACCAGTAGACCAGTAGACCAGTAGACCAGTAGACCAGTAGACCAGTAGACCAGTAGACCAGTAGACCAGTAGACCAGTAGACCAGTAGACCAGTAGACCAGTAGACCAGTAGACCAGTAGACCAGTAGACCAGTAGACCAGTAGACCAGTAGACCAGTAGACCAGTAGACCAGTAGACCAGTAGACCAGTAGACCAGTAGACCAGTAGACCAGTAGACCAGTAGACCAGTAGACCAGTAGACCAGTAGACCAGTAGACCAGTAGACCAGTAGACCAGTAGACCAGTAGACCAGTAGACCAGTAGACCAGTAGACCAGTAGACCAGTAGACCAGTAGACCAGTAGACCAGTAGACCAGTAGACCAGTAGACCAGTAGACCAGTAGACCAGTAGACCAGTAGACCAGTAGACCAGTAGACCAGTAGACCAGTAGACCAGTAGACCAGTAGACCAGTAGACCAGTAGACCAGTAGACCAGTAGACCAGTAGACCAGTAGACCAGTAGACCAGTAGACCAGTAGACCAGTAGACCAGTAGACCAGTAGACCAGTAGACCAGTAGACCAGTAGACCAGTAGACCAGTAGACCAGTAGACCAGTAGACCAGTAGACCAGTAGACCAGTAGACCAGTAGACCAGTAGACCAGTAGACCAGTAGACCAGTAGACCAGTAGACCAGTAGACCAGTAGACCAGTAGACCAGTAGACCAGTAGACCAGTAGACCAGTAGACCAGTAGACCAGTAGACCAGTAGACCAGTAGACCAGTAGACCAGTAGACCAGTAGACCAGTAGACCAGTAGACCAGTAGACCAGTAGACCAGTAGACCAGTAGACCAGTAGACCAGTAGACCAGTAGACCAGTAGACCAGTAGACCAGTAGACCAGTAGACCAGTAGACCAGTAGACCAGTAGACCAGTAGACCAGTAGACCAGTAGACCAGTAGACCAGTAGACCAGTAGACCAGTAGACCAGTAGACCAGTAGACCAGTAGACCAGTAGACCAGTAGACCAGTAGACCAGTAGACCAGTAGACCAGTAGACCAGTAGACCAGTAGACCAGTAGACCAGTAGACCAGTAGACCAGTAGACCAGTAGACCAGTAGACCAGTAGACCAGTAGACCAGTAGACCAGTAGACCAGTAGACCAGTAGACCAGTAGACCAGTAGACCAGTAGACCAGTAGACCAGTAGACCAGTAGACCAGTAGACCAGTAGACCAGTAGACCAGTAGACCAGTAGACCAGTAGACCAGTAGACCAGTAGACCAGTAGACCAGTAGACCAGTAGACCAGTAGACCAGTAGACCAGTAGACCAGTAGACCAGTAGACCAGTAGACCAGTAGACCAGTAGACCAGTAGACCAGTAGACCAGTAGACCAGTAGACCAGTAGACCAGTAGACCAGTAGACCAGTAGACCAGTAGACCAGTAGACCAGTAGACCAGTAGACCAGTAGACCAGTAGACCAGTAGACCAGTAGACCAGTAGACCAGTAGACCAGTAGACCAGTAGACCAGTAGACCAGTAGACCAGTAGACCAGTAGACCAGTAGACCAGTAGACCAGTAGACCAGTAGACCAGTAGACCAGTAGACCAGTAGACCAGTAGACCAGTAGACCAGTAGACCAGTAGACCAGTAGACCAGTAGACCAGTAGACCAGTAGACCAGTAGACCAGTAGACCAGTAGACCAGTAGACCAGTAGACCAGTAGACCAGTAGACCAGTAGACCAGTAGACCAGTAGACCAGTAGACCAGTAGACCAGTAGACCAGTAGACCAGTAGACCAGTAGACCAGTAGACCAGTAGACCAGTAGACCAGTAGACCAGTAGACCAGTAGACCAGTAGACCAGTAGACCAGTAGACCAGTAGACCAGTAGACCAGTAGACCAGTAGACCAGTAGACCAGTAGACCAGTAGACCAGTAGACCAGTAGACCAGTAGACCAGTAGACCAGTAGACCAGTAGACCAGTAGACCAGTAGACCAGTAGACCAGTAGACCAGTAGACCAGTAGACCAGTAGACCAGTAGACCAGTAGACCAGTAGACCAGTAGACCAGTAGACCAGTAGACCAGTAGACCAGTAGACCAGTAGACCAGTAGACCAGTAGACCAGTAGACCAGTAGACCAGTAGACCAGTAGACCAGTAGACCAGTAGACCAGTAGACCAGTAGACCAGTAGACCAGTAGACCAGTAGACCAGTAGACCAGTAGACCAGTAGACCAGTAGACCAGTAGACCAGTAGACCAGTAGACCAGCGGGTCATGAGCTCTTATGGAAGTCGATGCAATCGCCACCTGGATTTCAAAAATTAAACTTCTCAAAACGGGTCGCAAAATACATTAGAGACATTTACCAATTCCTATTCCGCTGGAGAAAGTATACTTCGAATTACGTTACGTTACGTTACGTAACGTTACGTAACGTTACGTAACGTTAAAATGTGACGCGTAACGAAAAAGTGTTACACTAAATTTTTTTCTAACCCCGATAAAGAAGTTTCACTTCAAAAATCGAGATGATTTTTTATAAGTAAAATTATCAAATTATTAATTCTTCCATAACCACATCCAAGCTGTGCGCCTGTGCTAATAATACAGTTAACGCTATTAGTAAAATTACGAATTTGGATCGCCAGTTTATTGTGTTACTAGTTAGGATGTTTATTTATTACCACAGTATGACGTAAGATACCTGATTACCGCAGTACTTCATCAGCTACAGAGCTCTTCAAAGCCGAACACAGTATTATTTGCACACTCTTGTTTAATGATGAGATGTGCACCGCGGTAGTACTTACTACAGAAGTCTCCGGCATGTTAAGAATTTTTGTTTTTCTGTGTATATAAAAGGCAGGCTAATAATAAATATTTCTTAACAAAATAGAAAGTTTTAGCTGTCCGCCGTCGTACTTGTGAGGGTTTGCACCGTGGTTGGTAATGCAATTATTGACCCCGTCTTACAACACGCCAGGCTTTGTCTAGATAAAAATAGCTTCCATTGGGCAGTTTCAGAAGGTTCTATAATACAATCATAAATGACATTACGTGTTTTCGAAAATGAGGTCGCATAAAGTTTTTATACTTTTTCAAAAACTGATATTAAACAAAGTTGGTTCCATAAACTTTTAAAAATACCCCTATGTTAACGATCGTGTTAAAACATTACGTTATTAATTTTTTTGTGAATATCTTTACAAATACAAAAAATTGCCGTTTGTGGTGTAATCAGATGATTCAGTTAGCATATTACATGTATGTAATCCACCGTGACAAACCTCGGTTGCCGACTGCGGTTACCTTTAGCGGCATGAGTAATTTACAGAATGCAATATAATTTCATACATTCATAATTTTTCATATTAATTTGTCTTATTTTCTGTTGTTAAATATTTTTATTATTTTATACTCTTATATTTTTAACTGTTGTTGCGTCATAGTAATATTTAAAATCGATTTAATTCAAGTAATGAAAGGTGTCGTAGCTTCAGTAATTACTGGGATAAAGAGATTTATTTTGTTATATTATGTTCCAAAGTGACGAGCGTGATGTAATGCTGTGCAAACTTCCTGCACGTCATGAACGATCGTTTAAATCTTGTTTTGAAGTCATTAATAATTACTGCAAATAAAATAATTCATTAAAACAAATTATTACGGAGATACTCCTTTCGTAATTGTTGTTTTTTTTCCTGCAGGCGTGTGTACGATATTCACTTAATGGCTATTTAATAAAGGATAAAATTTCTTGTATACTATACATACGAAAGAAAATAAACATGTTGTTTATAAAACATTTCAAAATTTTATATCAGAAGGGAAACAGACATAAATCTTGAGGACAGTGAAATGTTGCATGCGCTTCGGGGAGTTGTTTACACCGGTTGTACTTGACTTACTGAACTATGTTTGCGACTGATATAACAGTTAACAGATTCCTTGCGCGTTATACATATGTGTACACAGAAACGATGAGCAGTTATTAATTCAAAGTAATATATTTTTACTGTTATTACTTGTGTTTCGAAAATATTTTACTCCTATTTACACGTTCAGTAAGTTCTGACCATATCATAATACTCCCTAGATCTCTACATTTATAAGTTCTTCGCTATCCCTCGGGTTTCTAACGACTGAGATCACATAGACAAACTTGTGAAGTTTTAACAACAGCACGTTCATCGGTATTTGAGGACCGTACCACTCCAATAGTCGTCAGTTTTTTCTAGTAATGTATTCACTCAATGGTAGCAATCCCGTGGGCTATGTAAGTTACCTAAGTTCTCATATTAATCTCCTAATTTTTTTAGTCTACGTGGCGACGAAACATGCGAAACGTTCACCTGATGGTAAGTGACACGCTTGCCCATGACAACGCGGCGCTAATTAAGATGGTATACTCTACACCACATTGCGCTCCAATCGCCTAGAGACATAAGATGTTAAGCCTCGTTACAGCAGTCATTTCACTAGCTTATAGCACCTTGCAAAACAGAACACAGTAATGTTTTCACACTACTGTTTGGCGGTAGAAGTTGAAACCGCGGTGGTACCTACCTAGACGGTATCTGGCAACAGAGACCTACCACCAGTGCCACCATTTCTGGTTTAATTGCGTAAGGGCACTCAGGGCGTATCCCTGTCTTCTATAGAAAGAAGATATATTCTTTAAAACTGTATAGTTTTTCATATACAATATGGTATAAAATATGCTAATGACAATAGCTCTCAATATAATCCATTCCCGCTTTTGTAGAAGAGTTGTTTCATCAACTAGGCCATAATCTAAGTTAACAGAACTTTAGCTATCCAAAGTTAAATAATTTTGTTGCCGGTAACCTCTCGACAGTATGACGTCGGATTATTGGATGCAACTCTTATTCTCAAAGGAAATTATCTTCCAGATTTTCTGTCTTATTAGATTTTGAGAGGTTGACAGAGTGAGTTTTTAAGTAAGTAAAGTGATGTAACAATATAAAAAGTAGCGTTTGATAGTCCTGATTTTGGATTTTTTTCCAACTTTCATTAAATATAGAATTAGAGTACAACGTAATAATAATGAGCCCAAACATGCTAAATTTCACGTAAAAGAAAATCGTCTTTATTATTTCTTATATAAACCGCAATTGACATTAATGCACTGTCATTAAACGATGTTTTTATTCGACGAAACAAAAAGAGTTAAACATTCACATAATAAGTAAATGATACGTCTACCAATAACAATGTAATGCCAGTAAGGATATCCTCGAGGCAAAACATGTTGAACGTAAGTAATGTTTAAACATTGCTGTCTGACGGAAAAAGCTGATTTCCAACAAAAAAAAAACAAGGAATTGTAATGAAATAAATCCAGACTCAAGAAATGTATATATTCTTGATGTAATAATTAATAATTTCGACCGTATTTTGGTTTTCTGTATGTAAACCCTCGTTTTTAAGTATCAAGCATTTTTATAATAAGCTTGAATTCAAAGAAAAGACTTCGAGTTGTAAAAACAATCTTTAGATTGTTGTGAAACTGTTCGAGTTTTACATTTTATACAATATTCTTTTAAAACTTGCTGTTCTTTATTAAAGTTTTTGAAATTCTCCGAACAATATCGCGTACGATAATTTAAAAGCTAACGCTATAGGCTGTTTTCTATAATGTGTAAATTATTACTTATAACAATTTTTATTACTAATAAATAGTCTTCTATATAATATTAGAAGTGGGGAATGTAATATTATTAGAGCTGCTATTGCTAATATACAATATTACATATGTAATTAAATAACATTCGTACCCTAATAATCTTGTTTCCCTTCGTACAATATACCAAGGTACATTGAGATCCAATAAAGCTGTCTTTGGCCATTATTTACTATTGAAGACTTGATGGTTCGGAAATCCCGGAATGAAACGTAAATGTTATAAATCTTGAAGACAGTGAAGTGTTACAACTGTTTCATTTGTTACCCCCATTTTAGCACAAACAGGATACTGAAGAATCGTAACCGTCTAAACAAATTTAATTACTTCTACAATATAAATTTGGTCATTGTTACTAATGATGTATACAGATTATACTTTATCCACGAATACATTCTTTTTTTTTTATTCTACGAAGCGACGAGACGAGCTAGACGTTCACCTGATGGTAAGTGATGCGCTTGTCCATGACAACGTGGCTCTAGTTAAGATGGTATACACTGCACCACATTGCGCTTATCGTCTAGAGCCATAAGGTGTTAAGTCTCGTTACTCCAGTAATTACACTAAGTTACAGCGTCTTACATGGAGAAGGCAATGGCAAACCACTCCATTATAATTGCCAAGTAAGTCGTCGTGTGTTTCATCACACGTGATGACTACGGCTTTCAGTCATGAGGAAATAAGACTTAGAAGAAGACAGCGTTTTTCAAATCGGAACACAGTAATATTTGCAGATTACTATTTAGCGGCATAAATAGAAGCTGCGGTGGTGTGGTACCTACCCAGACGATCTCCGACAACAGAGACCTACCTCCAGTAATCACACCTCTCACTCACTCCTCATCAGTTTCAAACTCGAGAAAATAGCTAAATCGAATAAGGACACGGGTTTGAAAGGATTTCTTAACTCAGTTTTCTGAATACGTTTGTCGTCTTTGATTACGTCTAACGTATACATACTTCGAGATACTTGAAAAGAAATATTTACTTTGAAAAGTCGAGAACATACCTCATTTTTTTCGAGATATTTTATTTCCTTAAGAGGTGGCAATAGCTATTTACATAAGCTCGTTATATATCTTACGTGATAGGGCATTCACCTGCCTTTGTGTGTACATATAACGATCTGTTAGCGAGTTAAATTGTTGTTAGTGAAAAGTAAAACAAACATACAAACAACGCGCATAATGGTTTTAAACAACTGCATTTAAATGTTAACTGTTTGTTACTGAAGGCGATTAAATTACCTGTAACTGTTTCTACATTACGTTTTAACAGCGATGTTTTAAATGATAAAATTACAATTTTTATTTCAGCATAGTTTTAATAATTTAAACCGTTTCACTATATCCGATAAAGAATGTAGATGAAAATGTCTTAATAAACACCTAATACGGAATGTGACTCGTGCCATCATTTCACGTCTTTTAACAAACACTGTTATTTTAGGTACGTCAAACTCTTTTACTCCGTGCATGAATTAAGCAATATACTAATAGATTGTTTGTTATCACATAAAAAAACCGGTAACATTGAAGGGTTACCGATATTTTTAGGAAACTGATTTAGTTTGAATAAATCGCCTAATCGCAGAGTTGTGAATGAGGCCAATCAAATGAATTACGAAACGAAGAAAAACGTTGTTCTCGTTTTCTAACAGGGTTCGAATTACCGGCCTACACATTACTTTTTGCCCCTCACATAATATATCCTAATCATTTAAACCACAAACCGAAGAACACAACTTTGAGGCTAAAATGTAACATTGGCCGATAGGAAAAGGTCATTATTTACTGTCCAAGCACAAGAAAGTATACGTATGTGGAGGTTTAATTTATGTCTTTTTGTGCGAATGTTACTGATATAGGCTACAACGAAAAGTTAGAAGTTTCTTGCTTTCACAATAATTTCTGTACATTATTTCTTCGTCGGCTGGGTGCAAGAGCTTAAACAATCTAAATCATTCTTGCGGACCTTCAGGAATTCAATGAATAAGAGAATCTTGCCATCCGTAGAAATTTACATACTTTTAAGCTTATCTTCAAGATAAAATGTAGATTGGAGAAAAGGTTACGAACCACTCGCTGAAGTGCGCCTTAATCAGCGCTTATTTTTAAATATTTAACGTGGGGAAGATTTATTCTTTAACTAATCCTTATAAGACAGTAATAAATTCAATAATTAAACTGTAATTTTATTCCATTACCTAGCTGAAATTATTACATTTTTATGAATTTATCAGTTTACCGCTATCATAAAACATTAATTACTCTTAGCCGTCGAAACAAATTTTGTTTAGCACGAGTCGTTTAGATACGTTTCATTTATTCTACAAGGCTATGAATAAATATAACCTATTATTGATTACCGCATTTAGGTATTATTGTTTGCGTATATTCTGTATGCTCTGGTTGATCGCGTCTCTCTTGCCAAAATGAGGTAGTTGTTTTCGCGTTTTGGTAGGTTTTCTGCCTGTGATACTTAGACATCATGACTATATTAGTCATATAATCTATATATACAAAACTCACTGTTATATATCGAAAATGTATTCACTGATCATAATATTTATTTATAAATTATACTTGTTCTTGTCGAAGCTTTTAGCTATATGCTCTCAGTTGTAATTTTCAACTAGATACACGTTGCAACATATATACATATATATTTCTCTATATGTCCATGAAACTAATGTAGGTATATACGAGAGCAAAAAGTGTAGAGAAAGAGCAGAGAGTTACAGTGTCCATTTTGTTATAACTTGCCTTCAGCTATATAAGTGTGGCACAAACAAATAAATCTTACATTATCTTTTGTCAGAGTAAATAGAATATACTCTATTCTGGTTAAGAAAGTATATTCAATGTGTATATAAAGAATATTAGTTATTTTGTATATCATAGTCGTGTTATAGAAACATTCTGTGAGGTTGTTCTACTTCTCTTTTATGCTATATTTAGAATCGCTGTTCCTGTGATGTTAGGTCTATTCCGTTTTGAACCTATTCATTCATATTGCGCCTAGTCACTAGCGATGAGCAATGTGCTAATGAAATATTGTATAATATAATAATTACTTAACATATCTGTCATTAAAAAATTTTGTTCAAATTACAAACAGAATCACTATGTAAAATATTACTACTACACAAATCAATGTGATAATATTATCAATATATTCTAGCTCATCCCACACATTGGGGGTTACTTATATATTAAATATGTCATCAATTTAATTAACTTAACATATGCACCCAGTGAAGAAGACATATTAGAATATTCCCACCGCAACTCAGCATGACTAAGCAGATATTAATTCCAGGATAGGGAGTGCAGGGGCGCTTCGCCCGCCAACTTAAGCAAAGCAATTAAGGTTTTTGACCTTGAAAATTGGAATATAGTATTATATCCAACAGAGGCAATCTATAGACATAAATAATTATGATGTTACTTTAATTTTTATATTCTTCTAAGTCGTATTTCCTCATGACTGAGGGTCGTGGCCATCATGGTTTAATGAAACACACGACGACTCTCTTGGCAGTTATAATGGAATAGTTTGCCATTGCCATCAATTTATTTATACTTTCCTATAAATAAATTGATGTGGCTTGTTTCTTATAATCATAAGTTCGTGGTGCCAGACGCAAGGATAACGCAGCTACAAGTAATTTAGCCGACGCTGTAGTGTAGTACATTGAAAGACAAGTAATTACGATGTGCCCGCCAACGCAGGCTACAAATGGAGGTCATGTCAAACTGTCTCTTACTAACGTGCAATCTCTCAGAAAATGTTCCTAACGTTACAGGTTTATTGTGTGCTTTCAACGTCCATGTATATAGGTTAATGCTTGATAAAATAGAAATAGTTAAACTTAAAATTAGGTTGCTTTTTATTGAATATCTTTTTCATAGTTATCAATTAACAACAAATACATTACTGTGTTCCGGTTTGAAAGCCGCTGTTACTAATGAAATTACTTACTGCTGTATACAGGCTTAAAATCTCAAGTCGATGGTCACAATATAGTGCAGTGTTAAAATCAACCAGAGCCATATTATTACAGGCAAGTTCGACTCGTTGCGTAATTGAAAAAAAAAAACAACTAACTAATATTATAGAAACATAGCTATAATATTCATGACTAGTTGAAATCGGCAGACCGCACTGCGCATATTATCATTATTATAGGTTCCATATGAAACTTAAAAACTGCGTACATAGTTACATACAAAACAGTAACAGTTGTTCCGGAAATTACCCGGAACAAGCTGGAAACCGAGGCCGAGACCAAAAAAGATTTTTTTTAATTTAAATAGCCTCGCAATTCATCCTTGGTAGGAACCGATATTATTTTTCAAGGATTTGTGGTATATCAAATCTGATGTAATGGTTGGGATTGCACACTTCTTAAAACATTGATGTTCTAACATCCTCAAATTGTTTTTCGAAAACATCCTAATTTCAATAGAGAAGGTGGTTGGATTATAACTCCGGCTCGGGATCCGTTTGTGAGTAAAATTAAATCAAACCCCAAGTACACCACCAGAGGATTTCGAGACACGGTAAGCTTATTCTGCGTAGATTGGACCACAAATAATAATTAAAAAGTTATAGGTGCTCCATGATTGCTGTGACGTTATTTGACATCCCAGTCCTCCGGTGAACATGACTGCTGCAAAACGGCTGAAACGTCAGGATTAAATATATTAAGTTCAATAATGCGCGAAAATCCGTAAGAGTTTGTTTTAATAGATGTTTAACATTCGCGTTAATATAAGAAATCATTTTAAAAAAATACATAACCAATCTTAAATCATATTTCATATTATCATTCGCTTTATTCAACGCATCGAAACACTTTTTTGTACTCGTACAATGAAATGTATTCATTATAGTTATTTCGATGTAAAGATTGTGCCGAACAGATAAAAAAGGAAAGTGCTTTCTCCACAAAAAGGAATCGCGTTATCGTTATAAAATTTCTATTCATATGTAGATACATTTTAAGCAAATTAAAAAGAAAAAGCTATGTATCATCAAAATATTATTTTCTTTTGTAGATCATAAATTAGATGATTGTGGCTCACAATCGCTGTAAGCGTTGTTTATAAGTTATTATTGTTGATGATTTTCGGAGATATTTTCTCACTGTTATATAAATAAATTACTTAAGTTAACAATCAAAATGCTATTTATCAAGTTAAGTAAATTTTGTTTTAAACTGTAAACAAAAAACAGGATACTTTAAATCCCGCCCATCAAGAGTTTGGAATACAGTGAAGGCTAAACGAAACAGTTTAAAACTTTGGATAAACTTTACAATTTTGTTCTAAAACGCTTCATTACTTAAATGGCTTCTGTAACGAATAGTATTTTTCCGATAAACTATTTAAGCGTTCCCAAGTTTCGTCCAACAAAGCGAAATATCCACAAGCTGCTGTTAGTTTACCAATTAGTTTCAGTAAGTATTACTTTCTTTTCAAATATGTATGTTATATTCTTTTTAAATGTGTATATGTGTAAATCACTATTTTGGTTTTTTACTATAATAAAAACATAACTAAAACGTAAATATTCTCGTAAGAATGGTTTACCTTTTAAATATTTTCTTCTTAAGCAAAGCACGGGAGAAGTTTGCTAACAGTTTTCTGTCGTGGCTTAAATCGCGGAAAAGGTTCCGGGAACTATCACTAATCATCATTATGTATAATCTTAGTTATGAGACATAAACTAAAAAGAGATTTTGTTTATAAGTCGCTCATTTGAATTTCATTACTAATGTTTTTACGCCGACCCTCGAGCGAGCTTTATACTCAGTAGTGGGCGACTGCTAATGTAATGAAATGAGCAAATATACGGGAGCGTCAAAATTATTATACAAGAAAAATAATACTAAATATTACGAAACAAGTGTAGCACTTGTTTCGTACATTAGATGAGAAAATGGAGAATGTATTTTCGTGTAATATAAAGGCCTCATCACTTACAAGCTCTAATACATTTTCACATCGTTTAACAACAAACGTTATTAGAGATAAAAAAAAATAATCCACATGATGAATAGTTTCTGGACTCCTCTAATTAACGTAATAAGAGATTTACACAGATGTTAGCAAAATAATAATACAATGGTTTAGTGTGTATAATCTTTATAGTTCATATTCTGAACACGTTGACGTCCTATCATGGCGGTAGGGTTCAGTCAGTAGCCGTGGCCTGGACTCACAGTGAAACAAAGACAAATTATGAACGCTTGTGTTTCAAAAACTGAAATATAAATATCATATAAAGGATTTCTTAAACAAATTAGAAATTTAGATTAAAACTCAAAAGTATAAAAGTGGAGAAAAATGTCATGGTTCATTTTAATGTTAGCAATATAAATGTTGAAGTATAAAATCTGGAGCTAAATATGAAATGCAATTAGGCAAACGTCTCGCCTGTGATTGCTCGAGGCAGTTGGAAAAATTTAGGCGGTGAAAAATTACAGCTTTTCTTCAGGGAATGAATTTCATGAAAAAATATTAACAGAATTTTTATTACAAATTTGTTAACACAAAGCATGTGTCCAGCAGTGAACAGCTGTGTGCTGATAACGATGATATTTTATTACGTGTTTTTAAAATATTCAATTGTGGACAACTGGTTACAAATAAGGGGCGGAAATATAAATTGTGTGATAGTAACAAAATAGTTACTATTGAAATTACTGCGGTATCGAGACTTAGCTCTTAAGACAAGCATTTTACAGTCTGGCTATGGTATCTAAATAATAAATTTACCACTACTTACATGTCCTGCTTATCTCTTGGCTTAAATTAATAAAAAAATGTTGTCCGCATTACTCTTTGTTCGTTCATACAGCGAAATTATATTTTTATGTTATATTAATATAGATTTTATTGAAATCTTTCTTTCCAACGTCAAATTCTCAAATTTATGTTCAACTCTAAGTATTCGGTAATACAGCAATAAAAACTGGTTTACTCGCGTTTTACGTGAAACTTGAGCGCGAGGATTATTTATCATACTACAATCAAATTAATCATCATCATAACGTTAATATGCTTATTTGTTGAGTAATTAATCATTTCAAGTGGTAGACGATGGAATTTATTTAATATACATGATGCGTAATTAAGAAAATATCATATAAGATCTTATTAAAAAAAATATGTGAATGATTGCAACGAAATCTAATTAATTTACTGAACATGGGACTTACTTTCAGTGGTGAACGTCTTGGCTGGCATGATGATGATGAGAACTTTGATTTGTTAAAATTTCATGTCTTAAAATCTTCCATATTTATTTTATATCTAGCATCAATCATCATCAAAAAGAGGCTTTAATTCAAAATTAATAGGGAACTTTGGAATGGTCTTGTTAGCCGGCACTTTGACTCAAACGTCATGGACCAATTGAAGCAAGGTTGAGTGATTATTAAAGACAGTCCGTCCAATTTCTTTGATTAAATTTACACTGGATGAATTATACTAAAAGAGAGAAATATGTCAATCATCATATCAAAATAACCTATTTTTTTCGTTTAACATAACGCAAACCGATAACACCAATTACAATAATGAAAACCTAAAAATATAAGTACATTGTAGCTAGTAAGTTTACAATTTTTTTTTTATTAAATCTCTGAAGGTAACGAGCACAATATTACCAATAACGAAGAAACTAGAAGGTTCACCAGAATCTACTGATCACTTCAACGTTTTAAGTTAATAAAGAAATATGTTTTCATCATTGATAACTAATGCAGCATTGCAGTAAATCAAATTCACGTCTGCGTACCTGATACCGCCATCATCTAATTACCTGCCACTCAACTGCACGTGAAATAATAAAATCTCTTGCGATTGCTAAACGAATTGTGTTCAAATGAATAATGAAATTTTAGGTAAAATTAGTGCTAACGTTTCACACATATAATGCTTTTATATAGGACTTACATATTTAAATTATAATCCAAAATATTATCGTAAAATAGCATCGTTATAACTGTCATGAAGCGTTAGAGATTATATGTGTGTTTAAGAATCTTTGTATTTATAGTTGGTTAAATACTCACACTTAGAAACAACATTTTAAGAATCCAATAGACAGACAAAAATAGAGTTTTTTTCAACAAAGCGACGTCACGGACACAGAGCGTCTGTCTTGGTAATGAATGATACCTACATATACGATTTCCGGTAATCTTAGACCTTTCATCGTGTTCGAAAAGTGATCATTGGGATAACCGAAAATTTTAAAGAAACTAATTTATATTACTTAGAGCATATTAGTCGCAAATGTACTTCTGGTAATGGCAACATCGCTGTACTAACCATCATTAGAGGCTTAAAAGGACTCGTATCCAGAGCCGTAAAAACATTTACAAAAAAAAAAACCGTCATTAGTTGTCAAAAGTAACTATTGATTACTACTAGTAACGTAAAAATAACTAGTTTTAAAGTAATAATGATCACATAATTAGTTAATGGAAATAATGTAATATCTTTTCAATAACTTTAACCAATAATGTTATTGTAACTTATATCTCTTTTCTACCCCCGGCGTACGTAATACGTGTGTATTACGTTGAACCAACACACACCAGACGCCGTATTCGATTTATTTTCAATTCATCTTTGGTTGTTCAGGCGTAAAGATATGATTTCTTTTTTAGTTAATTCAACGTGAAAATTTCTTGACTTGGTGTATTGGATAAATTTTACTTATAAATTATTCCGCTTTTTAATTTACACAAATTAATAATATTCTATCTCACTCGTCTTATTCTTAATGAAGAGTTCGTAATGTCTTATTTATTATAAGAAACGAAGGTGTTGTCATGATATGCGTGAAGCGGATTTCGAATTCTTGAGTATTCTATTAACTAATCGTAATATCTTTATTAGGTAGCCTAACATGATATAAGAAATGGTCAAAGCGTTGAGTTGATAAGTGTAATTATTTTACATGTACTTTAGTTCTAATTGTAAAACATAAGTTTGTATTTGTTTCTATCATAGAGTTTATTTACTCAAGAATATGAAAATGGTCCGGAAGTATTTGTTCTTTGGCAATTGTTATTTATTCACAACACAAGTTTAATTACTTTCATATAAATAATTTGTGAATGATGAAAACAAATATAATTTCTAATAACATATAACAGTAAACACGGTTGAACAAAGAGTTTTTTTACCTGCAAACAAACTAATATGAATCGAGAGTTAAATTTCCTCGCGATTCCTGCTGTCATACAATTAAACTAGAGCGCAACAACTCTCGCTGCGGAGCTTTTAAACTTTGTGATAAATAGCAAATGCACGTATTAAATTAATGGAAACGCAATTGGCAATTTTGAATACTGATTCATTTCTAACTGCCTTTTGTTCTGGCCGCATTTTAAGTTAGCAATGTTCACAAAAACATTTTATGGAACAAGTTGCTATTTTGTTTATATTATTGGTGCCTTTTTGCCATCTAAAATGTTTTTATATAAACACTCATAATAACTAAGTAAAAGGCTGTTTTAAAGTTACAAACCGTAACAAGAATTTAATTTAATTGATTTAGAAGACGTAGCATCTATAAAATAATTATGTTAAAAAAATATGAATATTGTCTTAGATGCTATTCATTTTGGTTTTGATTATTCAATATTTTTTCCACAAAATTTTCCTTTATCGCTTAAAATACAAACAATGTAACAAAGTACATTCAACAGGATGGTAATAAAATTTCTGTTTATGTCATACCATCTTCCGAGCATGATGCAAATTTGCGGCCATAATTGAATCTAATCCCGTGGGTACTGAACTAAAAAGGTCACTTGACATAATATCTGTTGCCTCATGAAAATATCTAGGTACTATTAAAGAAAAAATATGAAAATAAAAGCAGTAAATACACTATTCGAACATAATATTAAAAAACAATGTGTATTGATTGTTTTTAATAATCACAAGTCGGACATCAATAGAAAAACTACCAAAATTTTATTTCTGTTTTATAAGTATGTTTTAATGAAAATAACACTAAAAAGTATTAATGGAATGTTAGTAAATAAACGTTTACTTTTATTGATCTTAAGTAACTTTACTGCATTACGTTTTTGTAGTACAATGTTAATCATTTTTATAACTTTAATAGAAAATCTTTATAAAACCCTTATTTATGGTAGACGTTTATAAAACCCGGTGGTAACGAATCTCACTAAGGCTTTGGGTGAAAGAAGACATCGTGAGAAAACCGACATGTTCCAAAAACAACAGCTTACATGGACATGTGACGTCCGCCAACCCTCACTTGACCTGCGTGGCAGATAAATGGCTTTAACCCTCTCCTTGTAAAGGGGCCTTTTTGTTATTTATATTTTCATGAAACAATGAATTAGCATTATTAGTAGATTATATCTCCAACAATAGATATGGGCGACCAAAAATACGCCTAAATTTTTATTGGCAGGAAACACAAATATTGTTTTATCTAAATATATGTACGTGTATGAGTAATCTGTTACAGTTTTATGTCCATTTTATGATTAGCTTTCTTTATTATTATTACCACATTAAAATTTATTTATGGGTCCTATTAAAAGGCCCTATTAAATGAACGGCCTAACCTTTATCCAAATAAAGGCAATGTCGTAGTATAAAACGAGCAATGTTTCATTTGACAACTCATTTGAATAAAGCTCCGTGGATTCGGGCTTTTTATTAACGTTTTCACACCAGACAGCAGAACATTTAAGTCTTTGTTTCTGTGTATATATTTAGCATATCAACTGCTTACATCTATATAATAAAAATGAATTGCTGTTCGTTAGTCTCACTAAAACTCGAGAACGGCTGGACCGATTTGGCTAAATGTGGTCTTGAATTATTCGTGGAAGTCCAGGGAAGGTTTAAAAGGTGAGAAAATATGGAAAAAGTGCCCGGAATATAGTAAAAACAACAATTTCTCTTTTCCATTAAGGTGACCAGATTTTTAGATGGGCAAAGCGGGACAACTTTGAAGGAGTAATAATAACGCAACATTTTTTTGGTTCCAACATAAGTACAATTTATAAATTTAAAAATGTGTATTATTTTATTCCTTGACATGTTTCTATCTAAATTTCCCAGAAAGAAAAAAAAAAAAATAAATTTTTCTTAAGTAAGGTCGGTGTCATACTTTTTGTCATTAATATAAAATATTAAGACTACGAGTACTTTAAGCTAAGTTTAAGAAAATTTATGTATTTATGAAATATACAAATAAATTACTTACGTTAATTTTAAATGGTAAGAAGCACATTTGTAATATTTATTTGTTTAATTAGGTTGCTAGCACGCAGTACGAACACAAAGTGTACCATTTGAGAGACAAATACAATGTAACTGGGTAGCAAAAGCAATAAGTTACGCAAAACAATGATTTTCATAAATCAAAAATTTAACTTAATTCTAAAAGTCGGGACTTTTGAAAAACGCGTGACGCGGAATTAATTGTGAAAAAGCGGAACGTCTGGTCACCTTACCTTAGATACATAAAACGTCAAACATTTGAAGTTCGTCGCGTCATTTAGAAACCAAATACAATTTAAAAGAATATTTTTGATTTAGACATTGACATTGACAACCAACAATTTCTGATGCAACTATAATATTTTAAGAGAAAAAGGAGGAACAAGGCGGACGAATTGACCCCGTAGACAATTTTTTAAGAATTTTTTTTTATACGTGTACACATGACACTGGCTCACGCAGAAACCGTGCTCATGCCATTAATTGGGAAGAATTAGAATATTTTACTTTAGCGGGAATCTGGGCACAAAAGTGGAATTGTATCGGTTCATTTTTATTTTTTTGTGCATAATGCGCTTGTATTGATAGATGATTGGTTATCATTCAGTAAATAAGTGTGTTCGTGTGTATCGATTGTAGAATTCAGGCAGGAACACCGCTGTCCTAAGTTCAGATTGGTTCAAAATAGTAGATAAGTCTTAACTTTACTTTGTTGATCTTTTGTGATAGTGACACTATTTACCACTGAAAATTAAAAACTGAAATCTGGAAACAGAAAATTGAAAATGGAAAATGGAAAATTGAAATCTGACATCTGAAATCTAGAAACCAGAAAGCAGTAACCAGAAACCAGAAAGTAGTAACCAGAAACCAGCAACCAGAAACCAGGAATCAGAAACCAGTAACCAGAAACCAGTAACCAGAAACCAGAATCTTGAACCCAGAATCTAGAAACCAGAAACCAGAAACCAGAAACCAGAATCTTGAACCCAGAATCTAGAAACCAGAAACCAGAAACCAGAAACCAGAAACCAGAAACCACAAACCATAAACCATAAACCATAAACCAGTAACCAGAATCTAGAAACCAGAATCTAGGAACCAGAATCTAGAAACTAGAAACCAGAATCTAGAAATTAGAATCTAGAAACCAGAAACCAGAATCTAAAAACCAGAAACGAGAATCTAGAAACCAGAAACCAGAAACCAAATCTAGAATCTAGAAACCATAAACCAGAAACCAAATCTAGAATCTAGAACCAGAAAACCAGGAATCTAGAAACCAGAAACAGAATCTAGAAACAAGAATCTAGAAACCTGAATCTAGAAACCAGAAACCAGAAACCAGAAACCATAATCTAGAAACCAGAAACCAGAAACTAGAAACCAAAACCAGAAACCAGAATCTAGAACCAGAACCAAATCTAGAAACCAGAAACCAGAATCTAGAAACCATAATCTAGAAACCAGAATCTAGAATCTAGAAACCAGAAACCAGAATCTAGAAACCATAATCTATAAACCAGAATCTAGAAAACAGAATCTAGAAACCAGAATCCAGAAACCAGAATCTAGAAACCAGAATCTAGAAACCAGAATCTAGAAACCAAATCTAGAAACCAGAATCTCGAAACCAGAATCTAGAAACCTGAATCTAGAAACCGAATCTAGAAACCAAATCTAGAAACCAGAATCTAGAAACCAAATCTAGAACCAGAAACCAGAATCTAGAAACCAGAATCTAGAAACCAGAATCAAGGAACCAGAATCTAGAAACTAGAAACCAGAATCTAGAACCAGAATCTAGAAACCAGAAACCAGAATCTAGAACCAGAAACCAGAATCTTGAAACCGGAAACCAGAATCTAGAAACCAGAAACCAGAATCTTAGAAACCAGAAACCAGAATCTAGAAACAGAAACCAGAACTAGAAACCAAAAACCAGAATCTAGAAACCAAAAACCAGAATCTAAAACCAGAAACCAGAAAACCAGTAACCAGAACCAAATCTAGAATCTAGAAACCATAAACCAGAAACCAGAATCTAGAAACCGAAACCAGAAACCAGAATCTAGAAACCGAAACCAGAAACCAGAATCTAGAAACCAAATCTAGAATCTAGAAACTAGAAACCAGAAAACCAAATCTAGAATCTAGAACCAGATCTAGAAACCAGAACCAGAATCTAGAAACCAGAATCCAGAACCAGAATCTAGAAACCATAATCTAGAAACCAGAAACCAAATCTAGAATCTAGAAACCAGAAACCAGAATCCAGAACCAGAATCTAGAAACCAGAAACCAGAAACCAGAATCTAGAAACCAGAAACCAGAATCTAGAAACCATAATCTATAAACCAGAATCAGAAACCAGAATCTTGAAACCAGAATCTTGAAACCAGAATCTAGAAACACAGAATCTAGAAACGCAGAATCTAGAAACAGAATCAGAAACCAGAAACAGAATCTAAAACCAGAAACGAGAATCTAGAAACCAGAAACCAGAAACCATAAACCATAAACCAGAATCTAGAAACCAGAATCGAGAAACCAGAATCGAGAAACCAGAAACCAGAATCTAGAAACCATAAACCAGAATCTAAAACCAGAATCAGAAACCAGAACCAGAAACCAAATCTAGAATCTAGAATCTAGAAACCGAAACCAGAATCAGAAACCAGAAACGAGAATCTAGAAACAGAATCTAGAACCAAATCTATAAACCAGAATCTGAAACCAGAATCTAAAACCAGAATCTAGAAACCAGAAACCAGAATCTAGAAACCAAAAACCAGAATCTAGAACCAGAATCTAGAAACCTGAATCTAGAAACCTGAATCTAGAACCAGAAACCAGAATCTAGAAACCAGAATCCAGAAACCAGAATCTAGAATCTAGAACCAGAAACCAGAATCTATAAACCAGAATCTGAAACCAGAATCTAGAAACCAGAATCTATAAACCAGAATCTTGAAACCAGAATCTAGAAACCAGAATCTAGAAACCAAAAACCAGAATCTAGAACCAGAATCTAGAAAACAAAAACCAGAATCTAGAAACCAGAATCTAAGAAACCAGAAACCAGAAGCTAGAACCAGAATCTATGAAACCAGAATCTAGAAACCAGAATCTAGAAACCAGAAACAGAATTTAAAACCAGAATCTAGACACCAGAATCTAGGAACCAGAATCTAAAACCAGAATCTAGAAACTAGAAACTAGATCTAGAAACCAGAACTAGAAACCAGAAACGAGAATCTATAAACCAGAAACCAAATCTAGAAACCAGAACCAGAATCTAAAACCATAAACCAGAATCTAGAAACCAGAATCTATAAACCAGAATCTAGAAACCAGAATCTAGAAACCAGAATCTAGAACCAAAAACCAGAATCTAGGAACCAGAATCTAGAAAACAAAAACCAGAATCTATAAACCAGAATCTAGAAACCAAAAACCAGAATCTAGAACCAGAATCAGAAACCAGATCTAGAAACCAGAATCTAAAACCAAAAACCAGAATTTAAAACCAGAATCTAGAAAACAGAATCTAGAACCAGAATCTAGAATCTAGAAACTAGAACTAGAATCTAGAAACCAGAAACGAGAATCTAGAAAACAAAAACCAGAAACCAAATCTAGAAACAGAAACCAGAATCTAGAAACCAGAAACCAGAATCTAGAAACCAGAAACCAGAATCTGAAACCAGAATCTTAGAAACCAGAATCTAGAAACCAGAAACGCAGAATCTAGAACCAGAAACCATAATCTAGAAACCAGAATCAGAAACCAGTAACCAGAAACCAAATCTAGAATCTAGAATCAGAATCTAGAAACAAGAATCTAGAAACCAGAATTCTAGAAACCAGAAACCAGAATCGAGAAACCAGAATCTAGAAATCAGAAACTAGAAAACCAAGAATCTAGAAACTAGAATCTAGAACCAAAAACCAGAATCTAGAATCTAGAAACCAGAATCTAGAAACCAGAAACCAGAACCAGAATCTAGAATCTAGAAACCAGAATCTAGAAACCAAAAACCAGAATCTAGAAACCAGAATTAGAAACCAGAAACCAGAATCTAGACACCAGAATCTAGAAACCAGAAACCAGAACTAGAAACCAGAATCCTAGAAACCAGAATCTAGAAACCAAATCTAGAAACCAGAATTAGAAACCAGAAACCAGAATCTAGAAACCAGAATCTTAGAAACCAGAATCAAGGAACCAGAATCTAGAAACTAGAACTAGAATCTAGAACCAGAACCAGAATTAGAAACCAGAAACCAGAATCTTGAAACCAGAAACCAGAATCTCGAAACCAGAATCTATAAACCAGAAACCAGAACTAGAAACCAGAAACGAGAATCTAGAAACCAGAAACCCGAATCTAGAACCAGAAACCAGAACTAGGAACCAGAATCTAGAACAGAATCTAGAAACCAGAAACCATAATCTAGAAACCATAAACCAGAATCTAGAAACCGAAACCAGAATCTAGAAACCAAAAACCAGAAACCAAATCTAGAAACCAGAAACGCAGAATCTAGAAACCAAAAACCAGAATCTAAAACCAGAATCCAGAAACCAGAATCTAGAATCTAGAAACCAGAACCAGAATCTAGAAACCAGAACTAGAAACCAGAATCTAGAAACCAAATCTAGAAACCAGATCTAGAACCAGAATCTAGAAACCAAGAATCTAGAAACCAGAACCTAGAAACCAGAAAACCAAATCTAGGAACCAGAATCTAGAAAACAAAAACCAGAATCTAGAAACAGAATCTAGAAACCAGAAACCAGAAACCAGAATCTAAAACCAGAAACCATAATCTAGAAACCAGAATCTAGAACCAGAATCTAGAAACCAGAAACCAGAATTTAAAAACCAGAATCTTAGAAACCAGAATCAAGGAACCAGAATCTAGAACCAGAAACCAGAATCTAGAAACCAGAATCTAGAAACAGAAACCAGAATCTAGAAACCAAAACCAGAATCTTGAAACCAGAACCAGAATCTAGAAACCGAAACCAGAATCTAGAAACCAGAATCTATAAACCAGAATCTTAGAAACCAGAATCTGAAACCAGAATCTAGAAACCAGAATCTATAAACCAGAAACCAGAATCTAGGAACCAGAATCTAGAACCAAAAACCAGAATCTAGAAACCAGAATCTAGAAACCGAAACCAGAATCCTAGAAACCAGAATCTTAGAAACCAGATCTAGAAACTAGAATCTAGAAACAGAAACCAGAATTTAAAAACCAGAATCTAGAACCAGAATCTAGGAACCAGATCTAGAAACTAGAAACTAGAATCTAGAAACCAGAAACGAGAATCTAGAAACCAGAAACCATAATCTAGAAACCAGAACCAGAATCTATAAACCAGAAACCAGACTCTAGAACCAGAAACCAGAATCTAGAAACCAGAAACCAGAATCAGAAACCAGAACCAGAATCTAGCAACCAGAAACCAGAACCTAGAAACCAGAATCTAGAAACCAGAAACCAGAAACCAAATCTAGAATCTAGAATCAGAATCTAGAAACGCAGAATCTAGAAACCAGAATCTAGAATCAGAATCTAGAAACCAGAATCTAGAAACGCAGAATCTAGAAACAGAAACCAGAAACCAGAATCTGGAAACTAGAATCTAGAACCAAAAACCAGAATCTAGAACCAGAACCAGAATCAGAAACCAGAACCTAGAAACCAGAATCTTAGAAACCAGAAACGCAGAATCTAGAAACAGAATCTAGAATCTAGAAACCAGAATCTAGAAATCAGAAACTAGAAACCATAATCTAGAAACCGAAACCAGAAACCAGATCTAGAAACCAAAAACCAGAATCTATAAACCAGAATCTTAGAAACCAGAATCCAGAAACCAGAATTAGAAACCAGAATCTTGAAACCAGAAACCAAATCTAGAAACCAAAAACCAGAATCTAGAAACCAGAATCTAGAAACCAGAATCTAGAACCAGAATCTAGAACCAAAAACCAGAATCTAGGAACCAGAATCTAGAACCAGAAACCAGAATCTAGAACCAGAATCTAGAAACCAGAAACCAGAATCTAGAAAACCAGAAACCAAAATCTATAAACCAGAATCTAGAAACCTGAATCTAGAAACCAGATCTAGAAACTAGAATCTAGAACCAGAATCTAGAAACCAGAAACAGAATCTAGAAACCAGAATCTAGAACCAGAACCAGAATCTAGGAACCAGAATCTAGAACCAGAAACCAGAAAACTATAACCAGAAACCATAAACCAGAAACCAGAAACTAGAAACCAAAAACCAGAAACAAACTAACAAAAGTTCATATTAAATTACAGCTTTCGCTGCTGTCTAAGCGATGTAGGTGCGTTCGTAACGCTAAAGAGTCAATTTGCACTTTTATTACAGCTCCACAAAGTTTAAATTCAATTATTCTATCAAAACAGTGCGCGTATGCGCGTCGGAGGATCTAACGCCGCGTGCCGAAATTAAAACGAATGAAATAATAACATAAATAGTCACAAAATGTAAGAGCTAAAGATCCACCATCTTCTTCTTCTTCTTCCCACACACCGCCCATAACCAGGGTGACGATTCTGTTCAGGAGATTTTTTTGCCCCGGCTTTAAAATAGGCAGGAACAAAGAACATTCCAATTTTTTTTTTTGACAGAACGAAGTCTGTCGGGTCAGCTAGTTACATTATAAATATTTAAATATGACTACTACACATGACAGAAGCTTCAACATCTTCGCCCCTCACATTTTACCATATTGACGACCCGTGTTGACGATTTGTAATAAAAATAGAGATTCTCATATCATACATTTCATAGTTTTTTTTATAAACACTTGATATTATAGTAATATGGTTAAAATTAAACAGTAGTTATTGAATCACGCTTTGTTCTGATCGTCGTTTAATCTAAATAGTGATGTTATAAAATTTAGGAGCGTTAAAGTTTTGAACGTTAACAAGAATACATAGTGTTTTAGCAAGTATTCTTCCGGTTTTAAATGCGCTATCGCAAAAGCCATAACTCGTCTAACTAGACATCATCTTATGCCTTAAAGAAATGGACTCAATGTAATGTCAGAGGATTAATGTAGCCAATTTTTTCCCTTAACTTTATATCTTGTTTTAAAAATTAAGAAAAATGTAATGAAGGAAATTGAGAAGTTTAATAAAAATTATTTATTAATATGTACTATTGATATTGACAATTCATAAATTTTTTCAAAAAAGTTTTTTGGATAAACGTCACCAAAATTATTCATAACCAGTACATTTTGAGTATATTCTCTACGAATGAAAAGGCAAATGTTGCGTATATAAGAAATTTACTGAATTAGCAATTCTTTACGTGGAAAAATAATTTATTCACTTGTGAAATCCTCTCAAGCAAAAGTAATTCAAAAGGTAACCGAGAACCGTCTATCAGCAACAGGTGACCTTTCTTTCGCCCGTTATAAATCTTGAAGTTCTGTAAGAAATTTGACATTCTCTTTGTTTCGAGTGTAGTTATAATTTACGAGTATAATTTTATATTAATACATTATTGTATTATAATAGATAGAGATGGGACATATTTTATATAGAACGTGTGAGGTATTGTTGCAAGGACGCCGTAGAGGATGATCTACTCCGGCTCCACGCAGTGGCAGGAGACCCTGCCGCTATCTTGTATCAAAGGAGTAATTAAGTAACATAATAAATTTATTCAACGGATTTGAAAAAAAAGTTTTGCAAGCTATCAAAAAAGTTATTTGAAGCGGCCCCTCTAGGGGAAGATTTATGAAGACAATAAACTTGACGACGCCACTTAGAAGTTTCACGCGCAGGTACTGAATTTCGGCGAGGCGTTAATATTCGGCAATTTATTACGGCGAGTTCTGATTTGAAAGGCAAAACGAAGCCGCCTTAAATTTTGAGACGACGGATATTGGAAAGGAATGGGATTGTCGGATGAAATTGTTTTCTTAGGGTCTCGCGGTGCGGGAAAGGGGAGGGGGTTATCTGCGTTGAATGGAGAGTGCCTGCGTGTTGAGCGATCGGCGGGAGGTGTCGGAGGCTGCAGGTCGTGGCCCAGCGCGAGCGGTATCGATCGCGGACGCTGCGCAACAAGTGCCACCGCACGCCCGCCGCTCGTCATACACACGTACTCTTAAAGTATCCAGAAGTGACATTACCTTTTATATACACAGAGCTTTATTAATATATCTTTTATCGTCTACGAATAAATAAAAAATAACCGTATGTTTGTGACGTTAAAGTAACAAATTTTTATATTTGCTAAAAACCGATCATAACCACATATCTGTTAGTTCCGGGCAATCTGTTTTGACGGTACTTTCACTGGATAGCAGCTGAATATATGAGACATGATATATGTTATTATTTTATTAAAATACGGGATCCGTGCGAAAATTGAGAACCGTAAAATTATAAATCGATCCACACATTCACAGTAAGTATAAATAATGCAGCCTCTGCCGGATCCAACTTGTGTATTATACAAAATATTTATGAATTATCTTCACAAATCAATCTCTATTATCAATTCTAAGACTTTTTATATGCATTTAGTAGTGTCACTACTACCCATGATTCTGTCTTTTCCTATCCTCTGTTTTGTTTATTTATGTGAAAATAAGCGACATATTACAGTGGTTCAAAAAAAAACCGACAATTATAATTTGTGTATAATAGTGTAAGTATTGTGTAGAAATTTATAGTTAAGAATAAACTTTAGCAATTTTAAAACGAAAACAAAGTTGTCAGAAGTAAATATATTTATTCAGAGATATAGTTTTATTGATATATTCGGTACAAATTCACATTTATAGTATATCTACTAAGTTCATACAGAATACGACAAGTGACAAATAGTTTTTATTTATTTACTTAAGGTTTAGTTGTCATTTACCAACAAAATTTTAATACACTCTTCAGCTCCATATATTCCAAATGTTTCTTTGCCATATTACATGATTTTACTTTCAAAGAAAACGTGAAGATTTCTGGAAGACATTAATAAGAAAATGGAATGTTAGATGAGATAAGACTATTGCTGTTATCAAATACATTAACCAATTTACTAATTATACTTACAACAATTGTATTCATAAATCAATTCACCTGCTTTTATTTACTTTGATAGTAAAAGTATAAAAAACATTTGTGATATACGCAAATTATATAGTTTTAAGCAAGTTAGGCTACAAAATAATAATACTACATTACAAAAGGCACATCCATAAAATTTTAATATTTCTAAAATATACTTTATATCAATATATAAATAAAATTATTTGAGCTGTATTGACGTTCGCTATTACATTTATGTATATCTGATAATAAAATATATAAAATGCGCAAGCACATGAGCATGTTTAATGTTCTGTATTAATTACGAAAAAAGTACAATTTATCGAAACATACCGCGAAGTTTTTAAAATATTTCTTCAATACAGTCATTATAATAAAAGACACGTTTTCCTAAATTATAGATAAGCAACCATTTGGTTTTAATCCTTTTAGTTTGAATATTATTTATCATCATTATTATTTCAGCAAGTCTATATCCACGGCTGAACATCATCATCATCATTTCAACCGATGGACGTCCACTGCTGGACATAGGTCCCTTGTAATGTATTCCACAAAATACGGTCTTGTGCTTTTTGAATCCAGTGACTCCCTGCGATTCTTTTAATGTCGTCTGTCCACCTAGTGGGAGGTCTGCCAACGCTACGCTTTCCTGTGCGGGGTCGCCATTCCAGCACTTTGGGTCCCCAACGTCCATCGGTTCTACGAGCTATGTGCCCTGCCCATTGCCAATTCAGCCTCGTGACTCTCAGGGCTATGTCGGTTACCTTGGTTCTTCTGCGGATCTCCTCATTTCTGACTTGATCACTGAACATAGCCTTCTTAAATTGCTGAATTCGCGACGCTTGTTATGTGGTTTAGCAAGCACAGTATTTTGACAGCGATCCCAAGGATACCTTCCGCCTTGACTATATACTATTAAATTGTAACTATTATTTTACGATCATTGATATCAATGAGAAAAGAGTTTTATTTGCATTAACATGATTATATAAATTTTTGGTGCTTGATTTATGTTTGCAAATAGTAAACGATTAAAGGACGTAGAGAAACAAGATTTTCATTTCTCATAAAGAGTTGTATAAACGCCATAAGTTCCGGTCGTATCGTAATAAAGTTTGGATAATTAATTATTCCTTCAAGTTTCTGTGCGTCGTATTTCGTAATTGATACGTTCTACTTTACGCATATGATAAAATTAATTACAGAGTTTGCTACAAACTTATGTCTCTTAAATTATGTTAATTTCGAAACTTCCTTCCCTAATAATTTTTAAAAGCTTCTCGTCGGAAGCGAGAATAAAATTTCGCTTGGGTTGAAGAATTGTTTCCTTTGTTATTTTGTGTCTATTGGGAATGATGTGTCTCCAGAAAATGTAAGAAGCTTTTTAAGTAATTCTAACAAAAATGATGATACGCATAAATTAAGCTCGAGCATTGAAAAATCGAAACGATGTTTATGAGTTATATTTATACTTAAGATATTAGATGTTTCATATTTTGATATAAGAAAATCCTCGTGCCTAATTTAAAATGAGAAATATTGAACTTACGAATTATAATTAAAATACATTGTATACAATCAGTTATTATGAAAGTCTTATATGACAGTAGAATATTAAGAGATTTACTTACGATAAAACAGTCACAATACTTGTCACTCTGTATTATATCACTTTCCAAACACATTTGAAGAAAAACATTTATCTAAATCTTAATTATTTTGCTCGTGGCATTGGCGTTATCTTATTATAATTTATATAGAAAATTCCTTACTTCGGAAATTATAAAGTAGCCTAAATTGAAAATATTATTATTGTAATAGACATCAATCAATACAGACAAGGACTAATATAAAGGCTACCAAGTACCTGTCATTTACATTTAATTTACATTTCTGTAAAATTACTGGGTAACATCTAAAAGCGTTTAAAGGTTTCTTTAAACCTTTCCAAGAAATAAGCGATGTCAAAATAGAATTTTATTATTTACTGAATACGTAGGATTGATCTGGAAAATAAATCAACACAAATGTTTTATATCAAAATCAGACCTCTCTATAAAAAGTTATACGTAGTTCGAGGAAAATAAAGAAGGATTAAAAATTATCTAATTGAGAGCTTTATCCTTGTTGTCGATAAATTACATAAATATTAACTATGACGACACAACTAATGTGAAAACGATTATTTGTCGAGATAAAACTTTGACGATAGTATCTAATACAATTGAAATGAAGAAGTAAACTACTTAAAAATATAGGTTTAAGAGGAAGATGATCGTATGTTTTGACATTTGCAAACATATTTTATGAATGGACTAGAAGTTTTTTGAAAGGTAAAACGTTTAGGAGATGATACAGGAGTTACGTTTGCTGTTGGCGTGACGCTCGCGTATCTGCTGAAGGTGCGCGAGCTGCGCTGGTGACGGCACATGGGGCTGATTAGCGTGCGTCGATGTTGATGAGTTGCTGGATCCCGGCGGCCCCTGAGGCCCAGTGGGCAAAGACTGACGTCGTCTCCGTCGAAGAGCTGGTGAGAGATTGTACTTTACCTTTGCCTGCACGAGAAGCTCTTTGAATATCTGCGAAACATTTATATTGTCTTTCGCTGACGCCTCCACGAACCCATTCTCCCAGTCCACCGTTACAACTGATTCCGTAGTGTGGAACTCCACCTGAGAAAATTATATAAACTCAGCTACATCATGTTACTTTAAATGTAAATGTTTAACCGATTATAAAATGTAAAGATTGACGTTCGTGTTACAAAGAAAGCGCTTAACAACACGAAAGTATATAAAAAAGTTGTAAAGTTTAATTTTCCTGATGCCTAAATTGGCAGTCATGATGAATAAGAGAATTTCATTATTTTTTTAATTTTAATTGCACAAAATTCATGTATTTGTATTCATGTAGGTGTAAAACGTTGTATGGTTTATCATCAAATTCTTTCTCGCATTCGTTGACACTCCAATACAAACTACAAGCTATCAATACTTCTGTTTATGTATGTATCGATCGAAATGAAAGTTCAGCGGAGTTAATGTATGTTAATTATAACCGGCTTTGAATGCGGGCGTTGGAGCAGAAAACGCACCAGTGTCGGCGTTCAGAACTCGGCACCCTCGGATCTTCCCTTTTTTTTTTCCAACATTTCGATCCACATCATGTGGAATAACATATAAAAAGATTAAAGAGAACAGCGATATATATAGTTAAGTTATATCTCCGAACGGATTATTCTGAAAAATGAATAAATTAAATTGATTTTAATGTAATTTTATATCCACAAAGACGTAATATTATGTTTACAACAAAAGGATGATAATTTCCCCTACGCTATGACATCAAATGTTTGAAAAGTGATTGGATTATGTATTTCCTGCACGTTTCACTATATATTCTGTGTAAATGTCCTATCTCACAATTATGTATAATGTTTAAAAGATGTAGTGTCGAATAATTTTAGATACATATTTCCCATCTTATATATTTGCCGCAATGTATACTATTACCCATAAATCATAATTTTTCACGTACAATTCTGTAGGCTGGATATTTATTTTATTATTTCTTCTAATTGTAAGAATTAGTTATGGTTTTAAAATGAAAATCTAAAACAATCACGACACGATTTTATTGGCCATTAAAATATAGTTGCAAAGGTGTGGTGGAGGAAATGATGGTCATATCCGATGGTGTTTCCGACGTTTGTACCTCGGACCTCGTTAGTTCCGAACTGTAACATGCTATGACAGGCCACGTAGAACACGGATGTAAAACGGAAATTAAATCCATCAACTCACAAATATATTTGGATTAAGTATTTATGAATATATTATAACATAAAAGTATTCGTTGGCGTCTTTTAGTATGCATTACTTTTAAACTAATTGATGATGAAACAGAATCAACTACTCAGTATCCTTGACGTCTTTTAAAAAAAATATTTACCGGAAGATTTCTACTTTTCGGTATTTTCGTCTTAATAGTTTTATCGTGTTCACTTATTAATAATGTTATATGAAAATATCTATATATATAAAGTGTTTTTCTCCCGAGTGAGAACCTAGCCCCTCGGGCATAATAATGCTTGACATACGTATTCACTTAGTCCTTGCTGCGTCACTGTTCAACTTCACGTAAAATATACAACACTACAGTAGTTTTAACATAACTTAATATAATACAAATGTACACAAGATGAGGTCGTTTTATATACATGAAAAGAAAGTCTTTGTTAAACCTATAATTAGGTCATGATTTCCCAAGAACTTTGTTTGAGAAGATTTAATATGGAATAGCAAGCACTGTCTTAATGAAAATAAAGATTATTTAGCTTGGGACAAAAACAAAAAACATTTTAATTATTCTTCGCATCTATATCGTTATTTCGCAATGATTACATTTTTGAATAAACTCATAATTTTCATGGTATGGAAATTATTATTTACTTTTATTGAACTTAAATTTAAATTATTGAAAAGAGGATTCATCTATAACATGTTGAAAACATGAATAGGTGTATGTTTGATACTTTTAAATCCAAAGAAAAATAAAGGTCTTTCTGTTCTTCTCCCATTTTATTTTTCATTAATGTAGTTAAAAAACGAAAATACAAAATTCAATAATTCTTTGGTTTCTTAAACCTATTAAAGTGCTTTCTATAATAAGATTGTTAAACCACAAGACTAAATTAAAATTTTAAATTTCTGAGCATGTTCGCTGATTTTCTACTCATAAAATGAGGAAATGTAAAGAAAATGTACTACTTGCCTCCTGTTTTCAGAAGATAATACTATGGAAGATAGTGCTCACCTCTCTTTCTCCAGTTTCAGCCAAATCAACTTTGTTGCCAACCACTACGATAGGAACGGCTGTGCTTTCTTTGATCTCGTGAATCTGATCCCTCAGCGCTCTCACTTCGGCAAAGCTGTTCGCATCAGTGATATCATAGACGAGGATAAAAGCATCGGCAGACTGCATAGAAAGAGCCCGCATCGCTGGAAACTCGTAAGCACCCGAAGTATCCAGTATATCCAGCGTGAGTCGAACTCCGGAGACATTAAAGTCTCCGTGGTGCATCTCCTCGACGGTACGCTTGTACTTGTATGAGAATGAGCCGTAAAGAAATTGCGTTATTAGTGACGACTTCCCCACTTTCGCTGCTCCTAAAACAACGATCTTGTGTCTGACAGCATTGTTGGTTAGATTGCTGCTACTGGATACGCTTTCTTCAGTTCTTTCGGTCCTGCTGATGAAGAAATATTTAAAATTAATGAAAGTTATTTTTCAAATATACATGAATACATTAAAGGATGTTATTGTATTGATTCACCATTCTTTAACAAGAAGTAACACACCGGCGAAACTAAAAGCATTAAGCCGGCGATGTATAAAACAAAAAAAATCATTAAGTTTCAATAGAAATTAACTGGTACAGAAACTATAAATATTTTTTGATTTACAACCGACGAGTTAGAATTTATATTTAAATCATTTCAAATTTGTCTACGAGATATTAATAGATCTCTTTTAGTCAATAAACTAACTTGATAAATAAAAAAAAACAATAAACTTCCTGTTACAATGTTTTGGTAAATTATACATAGTGATATTATAATATGACGAAGTGTAAAGTAAAATATAAAAGTAAAGTAATAAAATAAAACCTACCTAGTGTAACACATAAAGTATGTCTATAGGAAGCGACATTACGCTGGTGGTTACTCGCAAAACGATAATTATGTAAATAAGATAAAACACTTAATTCAGTTATTACAAAAACATTGCAAAAAAATTCAAATATTGATAGCAAAGTGTATTATTAGTGCTGAAACTTTTGTTCATGTTTGTATCGGAAAGTTAATTTAAAGAAAAATAAAATTTGTCAACAAAGTCGTTATTCAGTTGCAAGTCCATTGTTCATAATAATGCGGTTTTATTCGTAAGTTTCATACGCAAATTATTTAGAATTCGTTATAAATATGTGTTCTGTGCCTAATAAGTTACATTTCATACGAACGTTCGAACAATCATTGTCTGTCAAGAACATTGACATACCGATTGCCTTGATGTTAGCACAAAGACTTAATTCTGCAAACTCTTGGACGTCTTAGCCAGATAAAGGCTTCCTTGTCTATTTATACTTGATAATTGCTATTAATAATAGGCTTTTATGATGATACCTCCTACTCAGATGTTGTTAACTTTTCTTGTTTATAATGAACATTAACTATATTTCTCAAGATTTTCTGACTGCGAGTTTTAATGTTTGATGGTGCAAAAACGTACAGTTAAATCTACAATCATCTTCGATTAATTCTCACAAAATTTCGTTTTTACTCGTGCTTTATCCTCTTCGCAAACGATAACGACTACTCTACCTATCTGATGTCCGATGTGTCACCGTGGCTTATCGCTCGCAAATCATATCATGTCACCGATCAATAACACTGAATACTTGTAACGTAGCAAAATGTAACTTATTCCATATTTAGGTACTAGCAAAAGTTTTTATAAGAGAGAGGAAAATTAATACGATAAGGACTTAGGAAATAAATTAATACTTATTAAGTCCCCGTAATTTCTGCTACAGCTTCGGTGGCCGTTTTTGGTAGATAATTTAGGATATCTCCATCGCCGGGCTACCCTTGACATATCGGAGAATATTTTCCATTACCTAGACGACTAATCTGCCTTTTTGGCAAAAAACTCTATTTAGGAAAGGTTTACCTTTAGCGGTGGGCATATAGTACTTGCGAATGGTAATGATATGAACATGGCACAGACAAATATTTGTACTAGAATTGAATAACAGTAATTTATGTAATTAATAAATAGAAGTCTCATTCGTGCGTAGTCACATTGATAAACACATTTACGTTACACCATGTCATACTACAATTACACTTCGTATACACAATAGTACTACATAAATGTAGTCTGTAGTCCCAGTGTAGTTTCCGTTTGTACAAAGCGCAAGTGTGAAAACAGGTATAGGTGGTTGCAAAAGGACGTAACTTAATTAAAATAATGTGTTCACGAAACGTATCGGGTTTCGATACTTCAGTTACTTATGTTATTGAACGAAATCGAAATGATAGTTATCATTTGTAACGATTATAGTTAAGTTCGTAAGTATGGTCGAAATTCGTGCTGTACTACCGAAGAGGTCCGAGTTCAAACACCACTGAACTTGAGCTTCCAAAGAAGGTATACATAATAATATTAAGATTTTTTTGCTTTTTATGTGCAGTAAAGTTTATACGGAGATTTCTGTTTTAAGTAAAATGAATGTAATCATTATTGTTTATTTAGACAACCCTTTCTTTATATTGCTGCACTAATTTATTTACTGCCGTTGTAAATCATTATTGTTAGTATTGTCGTAAACGCTCACATGTGGACCGTTGATTACGCCATTATGATTGGTAATTGCATCAAGAGTTACTGACCACAGAGCTATAACACAGAGTGATGTACATTATCCGTAATAGGATTGTTTATTAGATGTTGTTATATAAAATACAAGATGTTGCGTTAAAAAGATCATTAACTCTGTCTCCAATGTACTTTATCGCTAGTTCGATATTTTTATATATCTACAATGGGCTATCGTTTGACCCTAATTTCATACGATATTAAGTAACAATGACTTTCATATTTGTAACTGCCGAAACATAAAAATGCTGTTATAATGGCAGATTGTCAATATAAAGGGGTAGATACCCGCTGTTACGTTGGTTAACCGTTAATGTTTAACGAAGTAAATGTTTTATGTTGTACTCGTACATAAACTGAAAAAAATTTGCAACCCTTTTATTTTGTTCAAGTCTTACTTTTCCTTTTAATTGGTTTTCAAAGATTTTTTCTTACTAAATTTAAATTATTAATGTTATACATTAACAAACATAAGATTAAGGTTACTCATTAAACCTTTAAATTTGTATCGCTGGTGTCGTGACGAGTTATCGTGATTTAATTCTAGGTCTATCTAAAAGACTATCTAAAAGAAACAAGTGAAATTATTTAAAGTTTATGTGATCTTAAACATTATTTTAAGGTATCGTCTCGTTTTATAAACAAACGTTCGAATTCTATTAACATCGTATAATTTATATGTTCAAGTTTTCTACATTTAATTGTTAGCAAATGTTTAGTATTTTATATAGGTATAATAAACAAGCAAACGTGTACACAACAGAGACGCCAGTGATCAGTTAATGTGAAAAAAGGGAGTAATTCGGAATGAGATAGTTCGCGCCGATGCGATAAAAGCATCTACTTTGTTACAATAACCGTTTTATGGGCCAAACGCTTTATTTATCAGCGGGGAATGTCGTATTAATTTTATTAGGCCATCTTTAGACGACAATGGAAGTATCCCATGTAAGTGAAAAATAAAATCCATTAATAATCTTAAATCCATTCTCTTTAATATTCAAATGTTATTACATTTTGTTAACCAACATTCAATATCTGTTAAGCTTCGTAAAATATTTTATATAACTCATAAAGTAATAAAAACAATAATTCTTTTACTCCTATTTCCTCCATTCGTCTCTGCCAAACCAACTTCCTATACAATTTCTTCACTCCTCGGTTTTACTTTTTGGAATTAGTTTCAACCAAACATACCGGCCGTCGTCAGGTCACTGTAAGGCTTCCTATAAGCGAATGTTGTGGCAACACCACATATTACTATAAAATATACGTTTTTCCTTTCTGTTTCTGAACTCATATTGGCCATCATTAATATTATGTGTATACTTCTGTTAATATGCATTATCCGCTCTCACAGTACACGTACTAATCATATTTTTATTCGCTATACTTATTGTGGCGTTACTTTTGTTCTTTGCTCAACCCTAAGCTAGACTAATAATGAATGTCCTTTGGCATTAAGCCCGCCGATGCGAACCTTTTTCGTTTATAAATGCAGTATTAAAAAAAAGGTTATTCTCTTATAAGAATGGTAATAAATAAAAAATCGGAATAACGGGAATTATAGGCATTATATTACTCTTCTAGTTGAACCCGATAGGTATTGAACCGCAGGTGTCTATTACTCTGCAAGAATTCTGTTTATTATTATTTATATTTTGAATGATCTATCTCTTTGTATTATCTTCTTCATATCTAAAAAATAATTTTTATTTTGTTTCTTCATGTTATAATAGGTTTAAACGTTCTTTGCTTCATATAAACACTCCATTCCATCCAGATTCACAGAACTTATTAATTTATTTACAGTACACCTATGTACTAAAACTATTTTCTAGGCATCAGAAAGGAAAAAAAAATCCTTAACAAGATACAGAATTGTTACTGAATCGTCATCCTTTCTTTGTGTCTGTAACACACTTTTGTTATTATAGAGCTTTTAGTTTTTTTGTATATTATCTTTGTACAATATATTAATTAATATTCCGCTTACGCATTATAATATATATATAATAGCCTCCTAATATAATGAGAAATATATAATGAGCCGTGATAGCCTGGTGGTTTGAACGCCGGCCTTCCAATGCGAAGGTACCGGGTTCGAATCCGGCCTGCACCAATGAATTTTTCAATTTATGTGCAGTTAGCATAAAACACCAACTAATATCACGTGCTTTGACGGTGAAGGAAAACAACGTGAGGAACCCTGCATATCTATGTCATGACCATCAGTGGTCAGACTAGTGTGTGAAATGGAGAAGGCAATAGCAAACCACTCCATTATAACTGCCAAGAGAGTCGTCGTGTGTTTCAATAAAACATGATGACCACGACCCTCAGTCATGAGGAAATACGACTTAGAAGATAATAGCCTCCAGTTTCAAGATTTACTATAAAAAATCAATAAACAAATATAATAATTTTACTACATTTATTTCTTACAGATCGTGACGGTACAAGTTTGTATACTGCGTAAATATTTACGGATGACAAATAATACTTATTAAAAAGACAGAATTTCGGTTTAACGAGATTAATTCTTCCGACCTCAGCAAATTCAGGATCCCCTTTGGGATTTTAATGTGACGCTAAGTACCGCCAGGAATATATTAAAATTAAATGCGATTTTGTGGTTGCAAAAGTATAAGAAATTTCATTTTGACATTGAAAAGAGTTACATTTTCATTACTATTACTTTATAAAAGTGAAATCATGTCATTAACTTTCAGCAGCTAGTGCCTAAGGTTTAAAACCATAATCATTTAATCGTGTTCAATTGTTACTGTTTCTTTTTTACACTTACATTCAAGTACATATACAGAATAAGTTTTAACGACATTAAAAAAAATCGTAACATATCAAATTATATAGTCGCTTTTAGAAGAAAGAAGAAGAACATTAGATTAAGGAACTTTGTAAAGGTTTTAGAAACGATTTTATTTTATTATTGTGGTAATGTTATTTTTACGTAACTACATTGTTATATTATTAGAATACTAAAGTTTCTCCGAACAGAAGTAGTCCAGAACATTTTTATACGTTAGTAAATAAAAATATAATTGTCATCGGAGATGATTTAGACAGTTTTTAGTTCATTTCCGGCTTATCTTCCATCACACGTATTTGCGTCGCAGATGTCTGTTTTTATCTTCGTTTCTGCGTCTATCTCTTTAAGATCTTCTTTGAGCGTTTGCATTCAGGATGTTAATGAATCAGACTTTTCTTCCTCAACACTTACTCACTTCGTCTTATCATTATCATCATGTATAATCACGCGGTGGAAACAAGCGTTTCTCTTTAAAAAAAATCTCTTCATTTATTTCTTACTAGCGTTAGTACAGTTGTCAATAATATAACTTTTCCGCTCAATAACTAAGCAAAGTTTAGGTTACTAAAGTTCGCGATGATAACGGAACGTAGCTTTTCAAACTGCTAAGTTGTTCCGGAGACCGTTTCCTGTTGGATTAAGCCAATTGCGCAACTTAACAAGAGTTAAATATGAAATGCCATTTATTTACAAAAAAAGCCAGCAATTTCGATTATCTGCGTTTAATTTAATCCTGGCTTGGATAGTCCGTGTGAGTATATCAAAGCCATTTCGGATATGTATATAAATGATTAAAAACGCTTGGTATTTTACATTGCAAGGCTTTTTAATAACGATATCATTTTACATCACATTCGTTTACAATTTTTTAGTGATTTAAGGTAAAACACTTTACAAAATTCAATCGAGTTGTTCTCTTAAAGATAAACTAAGCTTAATTTTTAAGCAAAAAAATCACAGAGTATTTTTATTAAAATCTTTTGCGTGCAAATTATTGAAACTCTGCCCCTAATAGAAAATAAGTATAAAATGATTAAAGGTTTTTGGAAGACTAGGCATTTATTAAATATAACTGTCTTCTGTGACTATTTCTAATTTAAGATCTTCGAAGAACACTACAGTATACAGAGGCCTACAATCCCTTATGGGGTCAGACAATCGAGAGCCTATTAACCTACTTGACGCCACTTTTGTCAAGAGACAAGCTATATTGTCTTACAGTGACAGGTTTTCAGAATACGATATTTAGTTGTAAAACTCGAATACATTAGGAAGACCCTATGAACATATAGGATAAAGTTAAATGTGCTACAATAAAATGGGCTTCTTCTAATTATTATTAAATGATTTAACAAATATATAGATCTACTAACGATAAATACTTGCTTAAACTAAAATAAAATGCAATGCGTAAAAAAAACACTAAAGGGGCTTAAAATAAAAACTAACAAATAATTGCTCAATTTCGTAAAATTTTTAAAAGATTAGTGTAAATTGTCTTCAATACTTAAATATAGAAAAATATTAGAAGCAAATGTTTATGAAAGTGTAAGAATATTTTTATTTTGTAAAAGTAAATTTAGAAGCAAAAAAAACTGTTTTTCTGATTCGACATTGTCTTATATTATTCAGATTCATCTTAAAAGCCCCCTATGTTTATAGATATATTATATTAAAAACAGTAACTTAAACAAAATGTATATCTCAGAGAACCTACTTAAGTAATGTGTAAAATAAACAATGATTTATATGTTATAAGGTATAACACCTTCAACAGAAAATATTTATTTAACTAATATTTGATGTAGATAAATTCGCCTCATTATTGTATATTACAATGAAGTCAGACCACAAAAGAATTTTTTCAGATAATAATAATTATGTTGATATTTAATTTTTATTTATTTTTTGTTATAACTTTTTAAGATGGGAATAAACATACATCGTTTATTTTTCTCTAAAATGTTCCTAATTGAAAGAATATGAAATTCTAAGAGCGTGTTGTAGCTTCTGAATATATTATAACACTGATCTAGTATTCATATCGAGGTAAAAAATGCTGTATTTAAAACAAACATGTTATTATTTTACTTTTCATATCTTAATACATTTTAATTCAAGCTTTTAATTATGCTTTAACAAAGACGAATTATATCTGCCAAAGAATAACTCTTTAAATAAGAGCGTAGCGCCCCAGTATACTTTTCTCGAGATAATAGAATATATTATTAAAGAAGTGTGCTTTTAACTCTGTGTTAGGAAATTAAGGTTTTTATTTGTTGTATATGATAAGCGTTAAGAGATTTCCTCTTAACTTAAGAGAAATTTCAAAGTTTGCTATCTGTTAAAGGTGAATAAAAAAATAATTAAGTGAATAAAATTATTTATTTATTTATTTATTTATTTATACACTAAAGTGTACAGGTCGACTTAATGCCTTTGGCATTATCTGCCAATCTACCTTAGGTGGTGCAGAGAATTTATGAGGTAGGTGCATAGCATAACAAGCTTAAAAAAAAAAAACATACACACAAATAAAATACAAATATTATAAATACACATATGATATATTATAAATATAAATAATATATATACACATCATATTTATATATATATATAAATACATAAACAAAGTTAATAAAAAAAATAAAAATACATACTCATATACATAAAAGATTATGAAGATTCGTTACTTGCAATGTTGAAATTGAAATTAATATATTTAAAACCATAACGAATTTTTTACCATATGTTTTTTTGTTAGCCGTGTATTAGAAAAAACCCAAATACAGGCTATTTTAAAACTGCTTTAGAAACATGTTAGAACATCAAGTACAATCATTTATACCACCCGAAATTTCCTTTATATACTTGTTGTTTTTAATTGTGTATACACAATTAATAAGAATATAAAATTATTATTTATATGTAATAGCTAAATAAGGTATACAACTTGTCTTAATAAGCAACTAATAAAGAAGAATGAAAACATGTAATTCTTATTACATCGTAGCTTGACCAACTTTTTGGTTTTTTAATTCGGTATTCTGCAAAATTGTGTCAAGATAATGTAAAAATAAAAAAAATCGCTGTAACGGAGAAGAAAAGATTTAGGAGTAGCCAACGGAAATCACATTTTAGTCAGTTAAGTAATATTCCGGACACAACTTTCTTTTTCTATATTTAAAAAGCAATAAGCGCCTTTTGAGGTTAAACTGTGACAACCCGTTCCAGGGCACCCCTTACCCTCGATGCCACTACAATGGTTTGAGCCCATAATCCTTCGTTATACACGAAGTCAGCTTATAGAAGCTTAATACTTTCAGTAACTTTCTACTTTAATCGGCCAACAGTTTGTAAAACTTGGTGCAGCTTGCTGTATTAGTACAAATAGGTAACATATATACACCAAATCACCTTACCGTAACCATATAATAAAACAAAAGTTATGGTATATTGTTACTCCATCTATGCCGCAAATATTTTAGAATCTAAATCACAGATTGCGCCTTTGTTTTTGGTGTTTAGACTTGTAAGTCTCTACTCCCGTTGGACTTCAAAGTAGTGATCACTGCAGCGAAATCATAATCAGTGATTCAGTTCGTTGTTTTTGTTGAACTTGTGCTCTCTATGTACAAAATTACCAATGGAGATGACCTAAGAATCGCTTGCCTTATGATTAATAAAAAAATAATAAATAAAATTTAAAGGCTAAAGGAAACAATCAAAACAAATATTGAAATTAATTGCTTGTATAATTCTGTTCTAATGTAAGTAGGACAAATTCAATATATAAAATTAATTTTTTACGAATTTGAAAACTGTTTATTATAATTATAACATTCTTTGAAACACCTTCAGTTATTTGACTTGGGTTTGTTTAACTTCCAATTTAGGAGTACTGAGTCACCGACGGCTTTTATAAAGGCACTAATATTGGAGAATGGTTGATAATATTATTACAGTTGCTTAAACAGGGTGGGACGTCCTTGACATTTTTGTTAATGGAAAAACTAACAAAATTATGAAGGTAAATTTAAAATTAATGGATAAGTTAAACACAAACAAATAAAGTGATGAGTTAACACGCTATTAATATGATATAAGAAAAAAACTAAAAATAATGGCGAAAATTTTACATAAGCAGTCGAATTTAATCCTTTTTACAAATGCAGTAGTGATGATAGTGCACAAGTCGTTTAAATAAAGAGGCACTTCGATGGTACTTATCCTTTTATTAAATACTTTACTCAGACTCTTTTAGTATCCTTCTACGACGGGCAAGGCTTACCTTAGTCCTATTCCGATTAGCTTACGACTATAGGACTGTCGGAGGAACCTACTTAAACGGCTCCCAGCAACAGAGACCTTCTACCAATTCTTCCCTTACTACTTAGTCCTATATATCCTGAATTCTATACCTTCACTAATAGTGGATCGATTAATAAATCTTACAGGTTATAGTGATTAATTAGAAAGCCGCACTGAAGACCGAGTAAACTAAACTATAAAAATATCTATTATAATATTTTTTTCTATGAGCGGAAAGCGGAAGGATTAACTAGCAGGAAGTTAATTCGTTATAGCTGAGATTTTTATGTACTAAAACGTAAAAATATCACTTGTTTTCATTTTCAGGAAATCGCTGTGACTTATACAAACATTATACTTTGATTTATATTGCTAAGCACCTAAGCGAACTGAACTGATGATAAGTGATATGCATGCTCATAACAATGTGGCGCTGGTTAGGATGATGCACATAGCACCACATTCTGCTCGTCACTTTGAGACATAAGATGTTAAGCATTATCACCTCAGTAACTTTACCAGCTACATCGCCCTGCAAACCGGAATACTACAACGTTAGCAGTTAGCTGTTTGGCATAAGACATATGAGCTACAGCGGTACCTACGTAAACAGTTTTTGGCAGAACAGATCCTTTTCAATTATAAAATCCTATAAAAATGTTCAGTTAAGTACAATAGACACTAAAATAAAAGTACATTTATGAAAAGATTACTTTCAAAAAGCTTATAACTGAGAAAGCGCTAATGAAATAAGTTACAATCCCTGGAATGATGAACTCTACAACACAGAGCAAAGTTTTCGGTTAGAATTTTCGCAAGTGTACGAACATTACACTGTACAATAGACTTAGTAAAATCAGGGGAGGAAAAAGATAAAAGAGAAAGTAGGTAGGAGCAAGTTTCTTCAGTCCAATGAATATAAAGTCTGGAATACACGAATTTACGGCTTATCCTATAATATTTATCTACCTAAAAACTCGTTACACTTTCAATGGACTTTTAATGAAAAAACATATTTTTTTTGGAAATTGAAAATAAGAAACTGAAATATACGCTCAATCGTTAAGCTGAGTAAATCTCAGGTTTTTATTTAAGTATAATAGAAAATTCCAATCACAAATAAATAGCGTGGGTTTCAACTAAAATGATACAAATTTGCAAAGAGTAACCCAGAGTTTTTTTTTTAATGCTTATTAAATGACGGTGTAGCTTAAGTTGGTAAAACAAATATATCCGTAAGGCTGTTGGTTCTTCTCTAACAAAACACTTTATGGACGGAAGACTGACTTATTTAGTAAAGTGTTTCAAACCACCCGGCATACATTACAAATGACGAAGCAAATTGCTTCATCCAAATAGGTTCTATTAGACTTTCCCATAACTTTTCACTTTTCCATAAAAGACGCTTACCATCAGGTGAGGACCAGGTCAAGCACCAGTTAATATTATAAAAAATTTATATAAAAATATATATAAAAAACGCAAATGTTAGCACGACAAAACTTATCTCATTGTTTTTCATCTATTAAATATTAAAAATATTTGTTATAAACAGGTTTTAGTCTCCAATTTTGTTTACTCATCATATGAGGAACAATAGCCATAATCAAAGGTATATTTTGTTCAAGCATTTATCATAACTATAAAAAAATATTTTGATAAATGTAAAACAATATAAATGTAGTCATTGATTCCATACTTGACAAAATCTTTTTGATAATTATAAAATTCGTTTAATTTCTTTTTCTTAAATACACTATCAAAAAGCTGTATTAAGTTTTTACTTTCTTTTGAAATTCCAAGTTATAGTAATTATTAGTGTTATTTAGAGATATAGAGTTAATCAATTGATTAGCGAAGCAGTAATAATTTAATAACATGGACTAATTAATTATACAGGTATATAACAATTAGAGGAATATTTTAAAATTAATTTCATAAAATGAACTTTCCTTTTCGTTATTTATTATTATTACTGAAAGAAATTTTAATAGTCAGCGTATAAAAGCGGGTCGAATGTTTACGGTAGTCAAATTAGTATATAATAAAGAACACCTCGAGAAAATCGATGCCAAATTGCAGAAAATTGCATTCCAGTCTCATAAATAACGACATCGAATCAAATAAAAGAATTTCAACAATGTGTGTAATGTGCGGCTGAAAAGATTGCGATAACGATCCTGATCTGTCGAACCGTCGTCTCTTTCATATCAAAATAAGCTCATTACGTTTGTTTATTTACGCAGAAAAAGAAATGTCAAAGCAACAAACCAATTACGATGTGTTATGCCGACTTTTTATAATATCTAATTATAATTAAACAATCTATAAACGTATTAGTAAATAATTGAACAAAAAATGAATTCAATTCACCTGTGGGGCCGGCGGTCTTCCTCGGGCTCTTCTTTCAAGAAGGACGGTTGTAAACTGAATCTGCGCCGAAATTGGTGTCTGCCCTTCATCTTGATATTAGACAGGACACTTAACACATAATATTATTGTTATATGCTCGCGTCCAACAGCCTGTAGCGGTGTGTACGCGCGTTGAGAACTCGACGGCGAAGTAACGACGTGCGCGGTATCAGGCAGCTGGTGGGCGAGTGGCGGCGACAGGACCGCCCCGCGCCGCGCTCACAAAACCTTTCTAATAGGACGAAACACTTTACTACGGATTTCTTACCTAAAAGAAACGCTACAGCTTTTATTAAAACTAAAATTTTACGGATTTTGTCGAGTTTATTTATTATATTTATTAAATCCCAACCTTTCAACTGGTTTGCAGCAGTCATGGTCACGGGGAGACGCTGTAGCTACTTATATTTACACGAAAATAATACATCTAAACTTTACGGAGACGGACGGCTTTTGAAATTAAAAACTATCCATATTTCAATATAGATGACCGCGTTCTACTATCAGTCAGAATCCTTGATTAATAAAATCAAATCAAACACTATATCATTTTAAAACACAGTGAACTAATTATGCGTAGATCTGACTGTAGAACTTAACTAAAAAGCTGTAGGTAGTTAATGATAACTTTGACATCAGGTCGGTCACCTCAGTCCTGCTTTGACCATGAGGGCTGCAAATCACTAGAAACCCCAGAGTTATTAATAACTATGCGAGATAGCTTTTTGAATCCATTCAAAAAGCACAAGACCGTATTTTGTGGAATACATTACAAGAGACCTATGTCCAGCAGTGGACGTCCATCGGTTGAAATGATGATGATGATGATGATGCGAGATAGTTTCCGTGAAAGTTAGTGTTCAAATATTACAATTCATATTAAACCTCCCTATGTTAAAAATGTGTTTTAATTCTTCTTGATAATATTATGGTGCTTTATAATTTTGTGACCCAGTTATCGTTTGTAAATAACTTTGAACATTTACGGTCTCACAGATATATCTAATATGAGAATTAAACTTACGAAGCGTAAAATGTTTGACCAAGATTCATTGGGACACGAAAAATACATAGACAAAAACATATAAAGAAGTCCTAAAAGTATTATAAGATTACTTTGAGGACTTTTATACAAAGTTTCAGCAGAATATCGAGTACCTACTATCCTTACGATATTTCTTATAACTCTTAAAAGATATAAGATTACATAGAAATGGTTACCCTCCATCTGTTATAAAAAATGTCATAGTATATTAAAATTGGCGTTCATTAGTATATTATTTTGATTTAGCAGTATATAAATCGATTAATAAAAGATTGATACCACAGCGAATTTTGCACACAACTGTTTTTCGAAAAAAATTGTATTTCTTGCAAATATTGTCAAAGGTTGATGTTGCTTGGTTCCTCTATCTATCATTGTATTGTTAAATATCACCAACTATATTACGTGGCTATTATTAAATAATATTTATTTAATTCCTATAATCAGTTAGGCTGATTCCGAAAAGTTTGATATATGAGTAGGAGTACATGTGATAGAATAACACTGAAGGAAATCTTAAATCTAATTAAAAAACCTTATTTAATCTTGATACTTGAGACGATTTAATTTAACGAGTACTTATAAATCCAAGAAAGACTTCATTCAATAACAAATAATTACGCCCGCAACTCAGTTCTTTATTTTCTCTCATAAATTTAGGCAGTATGAAACTTTTTAATTTGCGTCTGCTGAATCTGCACATTATCTACTTTTGTATCCAATTCTTTAAGTAATACCCACTTACCTAATAATTACATACAGTACAAGGAAAACCTTTCTATGCGAGTTGCTTGCTTCCTCTGTTCGGAATGAAAGTATATCGGAAAAAGGGTTTATCATTTTGTTTACCCCAGTAAAGGTTTTGTTTCAACACATTTAAAGAAGAATAAAGTACAGTGAAATAAATGAAAAAACTTTGTTCCGATATTCTAGTTTGTAATTCTTCGTTTGGGTTTTAAAATGGTTTACTTTATTTAGGAACTTAATAAAGAATAAGCAAGAGAAATTTTAATTGACATCAATTTTAAGTTTCAAACGCTTAACATAATATGGTCGACAAAATAGTAATTCGTTAAAGCTAATTTAAGTTATGATGTTTTTTATTTTAATCTTCATTGTTAACAAGTTAATAGTTTCACCGAATTTCTTTTGTATTCATATTCTTATGAGTGATTAAGGAACACCGTAAAATACAAAAAATCCATGTTAATAAATCATACAATTTATCACCTAGTCGGTAGTTGGTGGCGATGTAATATATTTCGTAGTTTTATTTCCATTTTTGCTATATACGAAAATTTAAAAAAAAAAATTAAATTTTGAAATAAATTTTCTGTCCTGACTTTAAATATTATATAAACATTGATTATAGTACATAAATTTAAAATACGTCATTATAATTCTGCAACATCTTTGAACTACAGAAGACGTTGTCGTTCTGTTTAGGTTCGTAGCGGTTATTAAATTCATAGCTTTATCAGTAACATATCTATAGGCTAAAACTAAAACTTTCACCGGAATATTATCCAATAATATTAAGCAGTACATAAGTACATTACTTTATTAAAAACATCCAAGAATAATTCACTTGTACGGTACAAAAGATTGGTAACGTAGCTATTGTGTTGAAACTTATATAATTCATTTTAAAGAAATTTACACTCTGCTTTGTTGTATTAAGGTTGAAAGTGTAATTGGGTTTAATTACAGTATAAAGTTACTTTTAGTACATACGATATGTGTTGACAGTTGGAGTCGTATTTTTCGAAAACTATACTATTCACTTACTGCAAACCAACGTTAGAAACTTTTTTGTGGTATAAAAATAAACGAAATTAAGGTTCCCTTCTCCGACGACCGCATAGATCTCGTAGCCATTACGCGCGCGATATTCTATACAATAAAAATGAATTGCTGTTCGTTAGACTCGCTAAAACTCGAGAACGGCTGGACCGATTTAACTAAATGTGGTCTTGAATTATTGGAATGGAAAATCGAAATTGGAAAATGGAAAATGGAAAATGGAAAATGGAAAAAGGAAAATGGAAAATGGATAACGGAAAATGGAAAATCGAAAATGGAAAATGAAAAATGGAAAATGGAAAATGGAAAATGGAAAATGAAAATGGAAAATGGAAAATGGAAAATGGAAAATGGAAAATGGAAAATGGAAAATGGAAAATGGAAAATGGAAAATGGAAAATGGAAAATGGAAAATGGAAAATGGAAAATGGAAAATGGAAAAGGAAAATGGAAAAATGGAAAATGGAAAATGGAAAATGAAAATGGAAAATGAGAAATGGAAAATGAAAATGGAAAATGGAAAATGGAAAATGGAAAATGGAAAATGGAAAATGGAAAATGAAAATGAAAATTGAAAATTGAAAATTGAAAATGAAAATTGAAAATTGAAAATTGAAAATTGAAAATGAAAATGAAAATTGAAAATTGAAAATTGAAAATTGAAAATTGAAAATTGAAAATTGAAAATTGAAAATTGAAAATTGAAAATTGAAAACTGAAAATTGAAAATTGAAAATTTAAAATATAAAATTTAAAATTTAAATCTGAAATCTGACATCCGACATCTGAAATCTAGAAACCAGAAACCAGAAACCAGAAACCAGAAACCAGAAACCAGAAACCAGAAACCAGAAACCAGAAACCAGAAACCAGAAACCAGAAACCAGAAACCAGAAACCAGAAACCAGAAACCAGTAACCAGAAACCGGAAACCGGAAACCGGAAACCGGAAACCAGTAACCAGAAACCAGAAACCAGAAACCAGAAACCAGAAACCAGAAACTAATAGCCAGAAACAAACAAACAAAGGTTCATTTTAAATCACAAGCTTTCACTGCTGTCTAAGCAATGTAGGTGCTTTCGTAACGCTAAAGAGTCAATTTGCACTTTATTACAGCTGCACAAAGTTCAAATTCAATTATTCTATCAAAACAGTGTGCGTATGCGCGTCGGAGGATCTAACACTGCGTGCCGAAATTAAAACGAATGAAATAATAACATAAACAGTAACTAAATGTAAGAGCTAAAGATCATTAGTACTGATTTTCAACTAGGTCGGCTTCGCGGTATTATTTCTTTTGTTTTAGTTTCGGCGTGCGAGATAAAATGCATTCCTTTTCACGACATTACATCAGTCAAGCACAAACCGCGTTACCGTCAGGCGGACCTGACAGACTTCATTCTGTCAAAAAGATTTGGAATGTGGCAGTTATTTGTTCCTAAAAAAATAATAATAGTAAATATAATTTATGTACTATAATTATAACTTTGGCCACTCTTCTGGAACCCATTCATATTTAAATATTAGTTATTAGATGAACATATATAGAGCTGAACCCCACACACCGCCCTATCACCAGGGTGACGGTTCAGTTCAGATTTTTTTGCGCTGGCTATAAAATAGGTAAGAACAAAAACGGCCACATTCCAATTTTTGACAGAACGAAGTCTGACGGGTCAGCTAGTATTTTATATTATTAAGTTATTACCTATTAGATATAGTTATTACATATCTACTTGTTTGTTAAGCTATTTCTTCCGCCCTTAACGCCACGTTTATTTATATCACGACTTTTTACCTGGCACATCATGTATCTCCTCATCCCTCTAAGTGAAATTATATACATATTTACTTACATAGTAATTCATATTTTTAATTGAGACCTGAGGATTAGGAATCCGCAATCCCTGAGGCAGTTTAAACCGTGAAAGTCGTTAATAAGACTAGCAGCGTTAACTTAACCGAAAAGTAAAATTACATTCTATGATTTCGTTGTAATAAAAGGTTTCTACTTTGCTAATAAAAACAATATCTTATAATTCGCATATTAAATAATTTTACACCAAAAAAAACTAGTTATGTAGGTAAATTGAAGTTTATAATTTAAATTCAATTTAAGTTTCTGAAATATTAATGCGCGGAAAATACCTCCAATCCTATTACTTTACAAAATGGAAGCGTAAATTCACTCTTAGAATGTTCCGGTCCCGATAATCCGATTCAGTATATTACTTCCTGCAGATATTTAACGACTGTGAACATTATTCAGGTTCATTTCAAACGACCTGTGTAAAAGGCTTTTCAGTAATTAGAGAAGTATGGCGATAAAGGTTACAAAGATACATGAAAGCAATATTACCGTATAGAGAAAATAGGTTGAACTTGTTTCACTTACAAGCATACTAAAAGTATTTTTGATAAGGATCTCAGAGCATATTTCTGCTGTCAAGTTTGCAGACTTTTATGTCTTCCTGTTTGATGTGGCACCGTAACTAGTAAATATATTATTGACGTAACGAAACTGTTTAAACATTTTATACCTCAACAAGACAATATGGCAAAGGTTCTCATTATCGCCACATTTTAATAGGATGGCACATAACTTACTATTGGGTTAAAGTCCTGCTCGTTTCGTTGCTTAGTTAAGTATAATATGAAGAACATATATTGAACACTTTGCATAATTCTGAGCTAGCTAAGCTTTACATCATTTCTATTCGTAAAAGTGGTGATAAATAATATTGGGCTGAATTATTATCCATAAATCGCAGTGTAACAGCAACATTGAAAGAATTTTAACTTTAATATACAACAATCTTTCTTAGAGTTGACAAAACTTTTATATTTTTTCAAGACATCACTTCAATTACCTACAATGATTTTCGGATGAAATAAAAGTAAAAAAAAATCATAATGTGTTACGATTATAAAAGAGATAATGTAACCCATTTTTTGGAACGGATTTCGTTTGTAACAAAATCCCTCTACTGATTACATCTGTCAGAGCGCTCAGCAAAGACTCTCGAGGGACCGGTGATACATGGCTGACTGAGTTTTTGTCGCATTAAATCAAAGAGCCTAAATGTGTGAAATTGTACAAATGAAGGATAAACCCACCGCTTTCCAACTTTAAGTTTTTTTTTATTCGACTATGCGGCAGAACAAGCTGGACTTTGATGGCATGATCACAACAATGCTAGTCAGAATCGTTAATGCTGGTATTGTACTAGTTAACCGATTACGTTTAAATACTGTTGAAATGCGGTAATAGGCTAGAGATCTGTGCTTTGTGTGGATATGTAATAAATTAGGTTTAAAGACGTGCAATTGCGTTTCCGGTCTTCATTCTACATACGATGCAATTGATGATAATTTATTTAGTGATATTCTGTAGTTACTTGTGCCTATTAAATATGGTCAACCCGGCAAACGAACAGTATGAGTAATTTTTCGTATAAAAAACTTTGATACCAAAGGATAATCTAAAGTATTGCTCAGAAAGTCAAACTCTTATCAATAAAACTGATTTGAAGTTTTAATTTTTTGGCACAAAAAACTTATTCTCTTTTCTAAATAAAATTAGCATAATATGTTATCCGTATAATCTCGGTAAAAATCCAGGCAAAATCCGTCTAACCGTTTAGAAAATAAACTGGAACAAACGAACCGATAGTTGGACAGACAAAAACTTTTTAAATTGCAAGAAAAATAGTATTATAAAAGTTTGGGGTGTTACATATAGTACATATATTAGTAACTTCATATACAGTCATCATTTCAACCTATGGACGCCCACTGCTGGACATAAGTCTCTTGCAATTTATTCCACAAAATACGATCTAGACCATATACAGTGTTCAATTGTTATAGTAAACCATATCCAAACCTTCACTTCGGAAGTGCTTATGTTTGTAATGTTGGTAACGTAACTGTTTATTTATGAGAAAAAATCAGTAAAAAAAATTTAAGTGTGAAATAAGCGGATTTATAAAGATATTTTCAACCTCTGTACTTAATCAGACTTAGTTGTAATTAATCCTGAAGACGAAGAAGAACAAACGGAGGCTCTGCAAATCCCTATTATATTACACATAATTTATCACCAAGGTTCAAGTCCTGAATGAGAGGTGTAATTTATTTTGTTACCTTATTCCTTTTATTTTATTCGCTACAGATCCAGAACAGTTGTAAAGATTTTTTTTCTTTACAGTAATTTCTAGTCAGCAGTAACTAACACTTTTTAGACACGGATGAAAAGAAAAATGACCGAAAACATTTTTGCTGTAACTGTTGAACATTTACGTAGAAAAAAGAATAACTGGTTGCCTGTTAAATATTCACGACAACTGACGTAAAGAATAAAAGTTCTATGTTTAATATTAATAACAAGTAAATAGTTGTATATACAATTTATTCATATATAATATCTGAATAAACACGATGCGTAACAGAATATCTATTCTTATTTAGCTTCCATTAAAGTACTTTGCGTATTACTTTAATACGATTAAACGTATGAAACAAACAACCTTTCATATAACTTTATCGTTAGTGACATTGTGTTCCATTTCAGAGCGTCGCTATTTCCATTACATTAAATCAAAAATCAAAGTGAAAAAGGAGAACAGAAAACAATATATTTCAATAACTTGGAACAATCAGTTAGTTCAACGGTCATTGTTAGTGATTTATTGGAAAAACCGGTTCGAAAAGGCGATAAACGATTTACAGAACCGTCAGCAACTACCTTATATAAAGGTCGATAATGTACAACATATTATATTTTCCTAGGTGTTTCCGTACGTTTTTTTTTGAGGTCGACCCTTATTGTAATTTTTCTTCAAAAAAATAGGTTCTGCGTAGTCTGATAGTCAACCGTTTTTCGACAACCAACATTCATTTTAATCGAGGTCTATAGTGTAATTTTGATCTAGACTTTAGTAACAACACTTTTTAGTTGTGTGTTTATCTAATATTTTTTATACTATTACATACGATTATATTTTTTATACTATTATATACGATGCGACGAGATAAGCGAGACATTCATCTGATGGTAAGTGATACGCTTGCCTATAACAATGTGACGCTGATTAAGATGATACCATCTTCACCATCACTGCACCACAATGGGCTCGTCGCCTTGAAACATGCGGTGTGAAGTTATTACCCCAGTAATTACACTAGCTTACAGAGCCCTTCAATCCCGAAGACAGTAATTTTAGCACACTACTATTTGGCGGTTGAAATAACTAGGAGCTGCGGTGGTACCTACCTAGACGGTCTCCGGTAACAGATACTTATTAGGATCACTGTTATTTCTGTACATGTACATTTAAGTACGTGTAGCTACCTGTGGTACCCTCCTGTTTGTTGTAAAAAGAGAATGTGCTTTCACACAAACCTAATTAAGTCCAAGAAATTCAAGAGTAGTAAAACATACTATTTTGAAACAAATAAAGAAAAAACATCTACTTAAGCTATTTCTTTTAACTTTTTTTCAGGCAACATCTTTCATCCACTGTAATCCTCGCCGTAATTAAAGCTTCACCCAAGACATCTTCGGATTTGCGTTCTTTCCGACTGATTATAATTTAGCTTTGACTCTCGTCCGGCCTTTTGAAAAATTGCAGTCAACGCTGCTTGAGATTTTAGAAAAAATACAACAACGCAATATCCTTATTAATGATTTAAAATGTAACTATTCACAAAATATTCAACAGATAAAAAACTTATACTACATGAAAATACAGTCAGCTGGGTTGCTTTTTTTATAACATTATTATTACTTTAATCTATTGATTTCCCTCTGCTAATCTTAAGCTTCCACAAAATAATGTAACGTTGTATGCAACTCACGGTGCTGAGAAAACTTTTCTTACATAACTGTGGTTATTATATTTCCTTTTCAGTCGCGTTTGATACTATGTTCATAGGAGATTCTAACCCGCCGCGCACATGTCCCAGGTATAAATTAAAAAAACAAAAGATAAACTCAACAATCACAATCAAACATTCACTTGTCCTCATATTTAAGCCTACACAATTGAGTCCATGTTTAAATACACATATGTGACCTCTAAATCATGTACATATTACATGAAAATATTAAAATTTATTCTTACAAAGCATTTTAATGAATATAAAAATATTTAAATTACTTTTCATAACGAAGTCTGCTTTAATATAATAATAAAGACACTGGGGTTCGTTTATATTAAATTAACATTAAAATTTTGAATATCACGGTCCAGTTCGTAGAAGAGATATAATTTATTTTAAAAATTTTGCGTTGTTCACGTTGGTACGAATGAAGCAGTACATACGATCGTATTTCAACACTAACTATATTTTTAATTTAAATGTAATTAACTAAATTTAAAAAACAATGAATAACCTCAAATTTTTGTAAATCAAAACAATGGAATTTTTTTTCGTATCTTCACAAAACTTTAACCATACAAAAGAAAAATTTAAATAAAGACTTGTATTTTGATAACGGTGCTGTGTTTCTATGTTAAGTGACGTGTCATCTACGATCATATCAATGGGATGAACGGTGTTAAGATGTAATGTGAATATTCTGAATGAGACCGTGTTTTTTGGAGCGGAAACCATATTTTCGCCTGGTGAATGCCCTGCACGCGTTTTCGCTTTATATTAAAAAAATACTCATCAGCATATTATTTCATGGTGGATTAAGCAACTTGCTTTTTTTATTTCACCAAGTGCCTAGACAAGAAATATGTACACCTGATATAGTCAGTAGATAGTAGTCACCTGATAAGTCTCGTTATCACTGTAATGTCATTAGCTACACTTAAAATCTGAATACAGTAATTTTTGCACACTACTGTTTGGTGGCAGAAATAAGAGCTGCGATGGTACCTAACCAATTTATTTATTTGCATTTATAAATTTTGTATGAGCAACATTGTTGATTATTTGTGTTGTAACGTTACTGTTGTTTAATCAGCTACTAAAAAAATAGTCAATTTAACAAACTGTTTTTATGTTGACAGTATATCATAATACTTATTTTTTATAGATTCGCCCACAAAGAATGTTCCCTTTCAGTAATCCTAATTAGGCTCAACAGTTGACATAAATTTTATGCCTACTAAAACCGGAGCGCGGATAATGGCCCATAATATGCACTATAATTCTTAGAGTGTTTCGTACCTCTTCAATATCCGTCACGAGACGTAGCTATAAAAAAATACTCATCAGCATATTATTTCATGGTGGATTAAGCAACTTGCTTTTTTTATTTCACCAAGTGCCTAGACAAGAAATATGTACACCTGATATAGTCAGTAGATAGTAGTCACCTGATAAGTCTCGTTATCACTGTAATGTCATTAGCTACACTTAAAATCTGAATACAGTAATTTTTGCACACTACTGTTTGGTGGCAGAAATAAGAGCTGCGATGGTACCTAACCAATTTATTTATTTGCATTTATAAATTTTGTATGAGCAACATTGTTGATTATTTGTGTTGTAACGTTACTGTTGTTTAATCAGCTACTAAAAAAATAGTCAATTTAACAAACTGTTTTTATGTTGACAGTATATCATAATACTTATTTTTTATAGATTCGCCCACAAAGAATGTTCCCTTTCAGTAATCCTAATTAGGCTCAACAGTTGACATAAATTTTATGCCTACTAAAACCGGAGCGCGGATAATGGCCCATAATATGCACTATAATTCTTAGAGTGTTTCGTACCTCTTCAATATCCGTCACGAGACGTAGCTATAAAAAAATACTCATCAGCATATTATTTCATGGTGGATTAAGCAACTTGCTTTTTTTATTAAAGAAATTATTTCCAAATTTAAATCAAAATTACAATGAATGATAAACGAACAGATGATTTTGGAAGGTACAAACGCTGATATTTAATTCATTTTAACAATCAAATGATTTTAAGGCAGTTAGTAAAGTTTCAGTCGCATAATAAAATAGAGAAAAATATTCTTATGCCTTTTTAAAACTTATGATTATGAAGTGATTCATTTAACTAACTTACGTAACATGGATATGATAATCATATTGTTCATATGCTGATGGACTTCGACTGCTGGAAATAGACCAAAGATTTTCACGCCGGTCTCTCTCATCTCGCGGCTTCCGGCGACTTTCACCATACCTTCATGAATCCTATGACAAACTAGCACATTAATAGTCACAAACCTTTCCCTCGCATAAGGTAACAATGGAGTCGTTTTATTAAAAATGTGTGATTTATGCGGTTGCGTGTTATTGCAGACTTTGTAACGCACAGTTGCGTAAGAAACGTAACGTGTTCGGAAAGCTTATCGACATTAAGTTCAACCCTCGGACGATAAGAACCAATTCCCTCTCCCCGAAGTAATTTATATCAGTTACTATGAAAGTAAGACTTACCAAAGTTACGAACTGAAAATAACCGCGTGGCTTCGTTGTTAAATAAATATTAAATGGCTGACAAATATAGACAATGAACAAAATCGTGGACCTTTTAATAGGTACTCAAACGCATACTCGTATTGTCCTCATTTAAAATATTTATTATATATTAAAAACAACGTCATTGATAAGTAAACTTATTTGAATTGTCCTCTCTAGTAGGACTTTATTTACAAACATAAACATAAATTAACATTTATTTCCTTAAGAAAAGTAAAAAGAATTCATTAGGAAGATATTGTTCTTTTCCTTCCCCGCAATTTTATTATTTACATTACATAAATAATGAAATACGATTTGTAATTAGGCCATGTCTACTTTCTGGAGATTGAAGAGGGTGAAAATGAAAAGCACCTTTTCATTTGGATAATTTTTAATTTGTTTCTTAAGATCTTGTTAATTTTGCCTCAATGTTATGGTTAATTTTTAAATTAAGAGAATGTTCTAGTACTCACGGGATATATAAAAATTTACAAATATTCTTTATGTCACAAACAAATGTATCAAATTTTTTTTTTATATGTGATGTAGCTATTAAAGATATACGTAAATAGAATGAATACTTCGAATCGCAGTTACAGATTTTGGACTAGGAATCAAGAAACTTACAACTAAGGTATTAAGTATTGATCAATTTTTTAATTATATAATATTTTAAGACCTCTCTATCTCTGCCTATAAAAGAAATAAAGATAAAGAATGTATCAATCCAAAACAGACCTTAGATCTTCCGTTTAAAGTATTGATTATGTTATCTATTTATTATTGGGCAACTTTGTAATCTTGAAATAAGGAAAAGCAATTTAAGATATGTTGTACCATTAACAGAAAAAAAGTCTAAAAATATGTAGAAATTTTCAAAGAAAAGTTATGTAACTAAACTAATACGATTGAAAACAAATTAAGTGCATTTAGTGATTCCTATAATTTAGACTTAGTTCACAACTCCGTTTTTTTGCTTTAGCAATTTTCCGTGTACACGGAACATTAGGCTAATTAATTTATGTTTTGAATTTTTTTTGCAGCGCTTATCCGGCTTCTAGCTATTGTTCATAAAACGACAAAGAGTGTATAATGGAGTATACAGGTAAATATTTAAAGACTAGCTGACCCAGCAAACTTCGTTCCGCTTCAAAATCAATAGAAAAAAACGCTTATTGATAATTCGAGACTGTTTCAACTTTAGTAAAGAATGTGATGAAAATTTAACCAGAAAAAAATAATTCGTAATCACAAAAAATGCCCGTTATTAATTTGGTTTTTCTATTATATTTAAATGCACATGTTGATTGACCTAAGTCAGGACATCTTATCTTTGGCATTATAAATTGTAGATAATCAAAGTAGGGAAAGTTCTCGCGCACTCAGCGGTAAATAGTGTCACTATCACAAAAGATCAACAAAGTAAAGTTAAGACTTAACTACTATTTTGAACCAATCTGAACTTAGGAAAGTCGTGTTCCTGCTTGAATTCTACAATCGCTGCACACGAACACACTAATTTACTGCATGATACACTCACATTGAACATTCAACTGCATTATGCACAAAAAAATTAAAATTAACCGAGACAACGCGACCTTTACGCCCAGATTCCCGCTAAAGTTCGTAAAATATTATAGTTGCATCAGAAATTGTTGGTTGTCAATATCAAATGTCAAAATCAAAAATATTCTTTTAAATTGTATTTGGTGTCTAAATGACGGGACGAACTTCAAATTTTTGACGTTTTATGTATCTAAAGTAAGGAGACCAGACATCTCGCTTTTAGCGGGACAGTCCTGATTTTTTTACTATTAATCCCGCGTCACGCAACGTTTTTCAAAAGTCCCGACTTTTAGAATTAAGTAAAATTTTAAATTTATGAAAATCATTGTTTTGCGTAACATATTGCTTTTGCTACCCAGTTACATTGTATTTGTCTCTCAAATGATACACTTTGTATCCGTACTGCGTGCTAGCAAGATAATTAAACAAATAAATATTACAAATCTGTTTCTTACCATAGAAACATAAAGTAAGTAATTTATTTAAATATTTCATAAATGCATAAATTTTCTTAAACTTAGCTTAAAATACTCGTAGTCTTCATATTTTATATTGATGACAAAACGTGTATCACAATCAAACTATCTTAATCAAACTAATTTATCAAATTCTTGTGAAGATTTTTACAATATTTTACAAAATTACTACAATCTACTCAAACAAATTCACTTATATAAAAAAACATTTATAAACTGTACTTATGTTAAAACTAAAAAAAAATTACGATATTATTATTCCTTCAGAGTTGTCCCGCTTTGCCTATCTAAAAATCTGGTCACCTCAATGAAAAAGAGAAATTGTTGTTTTTACCATATTCCAGGCACTTTTTCCATATTTTCTCACCTTACTAACCTTCCCTGGACTTCCACGAATAATTCAAGACCTCATTTAGCCAAATCGGTCCAGCCGTTCTCGAGTTTTAGCGAGACTAACGAACAGCAATTCATTTTTATTATATAGATGTCTCAAAATGTACTGTTATTTTTTTAAGTGAAAACGTCATCAATATAGTCTAGTTTTTATTAAACTTTGTTGAAGTATTGTTCCAACTCCCAGTAGCGTTAAGCCATCAGCAATAATATCTAGGTAGCGTATCTCCTCTGCAAATTCTCCAGAGGTTACAAAGAGTTGAAAACAAAAGATGCAGATTTCGATAAAATAAAAAAAATGGATTAATTTTTTGGAGCAAAAATAATGGTTGGTTTAATATAAATAACCTATAAAAACCTACATGTTTGTTTGTATTTATGTATATCTGTTTCATCCGCCAAACTGTAATGTGCTAACATTACTGTGTTCGAAGGGCGCTACAGCTAGTAAAATTACTAAAGTATCGAAATATGAACGAAAAACATTTTAGATCTTTTTCAGATATACTAACAGTAAATATTCACGAATAATGTATTGTCCTTTGGGTTGAACTAGTATGAAATAAAGTACAACGCTGTCAAAAAAGTAAATATTGAAAAATAACAACAGTTCAAGCAATCAATAACACTGCCATTGTTTTCGTATTCTATAAACGTAAAATTTTTAACGAGAAAGGCCACTGTTTCAGCATATCGTTTCATGCGTCCGTTTTCATTGAAAAGGGGTCAATTCTTGTGATATATATCCAATAGAATTTTGGTAGATATTTCTGTTATGTTATTAAAACATAAAAATAAATATTTGTTTCATTCATATAATGATGCCAAAAGACCAGCAAACCCTTCTGCTAATGAGGGCTACTTAGCGTATTTATACAGCATAACATTAATCTATGTATCATATCACACCTCGATATCTTAGTAATTTTTAGCTTCAGCTCTCCATTCACCGGAAGAGAGTGCTGTTTTGCAGCATAAACAGAGGCTGTAGTGGTACTTTCTTAGTATTTGTCAAAGAGCCACGAGTAAACTGTTATAGTAAACAATACACTAAGAGTTTTCGTTATGCATATTTTATGCCTCCCCAAAACCGTTAGGTTAATGGAGCTTTTGGAGTTACTTCATCGTCTACACATGTTGCATTATATTATGTTCTACTATATCATAGCAACAAGAACCAAGAGCTTGTATTAGTTCTCATGCATCAGAGCCTTGTGATCAACGATCATTTGCTGTATTAGTTAGAGTAACTTAATACCACATAAGCAACAAATAATTGTAGCGTAGATAAATCAACAATACAACAAAGTGACTAGGGATTATAATAATAGATATCTCCGTGACCACATTACAAAATAATTTAATTGTTAAAATTCTTAGAATATTGTATTAATTAAAAAAGTATTCGCTATATTCGTATTCAGTATTCTTACGATAAGGTTATAAATGTTTAAGTAATTTAGATCTACAATTTCAACCAGCAACACTATCGATTCATCGTCGTTTCTATTCATATATTTAATAACGAATATATGAATAAAAGCAACTACATTTCATTCGATTTCCCTATGGTATGATATTCGTTATAAACAACAAACTAACATTAGATGAAAATTATATTAATGATCTACTGATAATACGCGAAGAATACTTTGCACCCTTTCAATATGTATAAAACTAAGAATAATAAAGATAATAAGCTTAACGTGTTTTATTTATAAGGGTATTTTTAGAGAATTCACCCCGGTCATGCAATTAGTCCAAACGAAAACGACTATTAAACAAGTTTTCAAAACAATGGATGTAAACGAACACCAGTTTTTCCTTTCTATTCTTTTTGCCCGGTTTGTGCATTGTTAGTAGCACCGCGGCAGAAATTTTTTGATTTGGTCTGTTTCAGTATTTAAAAAAACATTATTGTGTAGGTTGGGGATATTTTTCTAACGATGAAAAGCAATATAACGCCCGTGCCTTAATTAAGATATTTTCACTTCATAACTTAGGTACAAGCTAAAACCCCTCAAGCATTATTGAAATTCATACATATAGTATAGCTTTAGTTTCCCTCTTTGTTCTTTATGAAACTCGTATTTTATTCTGTTTTCGTCAAAAGCTCTCTGTAGAAAACGATTGCTGTTTAAATGAAACATGAAAGAACTTTCCAAACTTAATGTTTGTACTCTTTAGTTATTTTAATTATCCTAAAAAATACTTAAAAGATTTAAGTTTATCAAGAAAAATTTTATTCCTGGAAATAACGAAGGTCAAGTCGACCGTAAATTTTTTTGCGAAAGCTTGTTAAAACTTAAATCTTGCCTTACTTAATAATAACTATTCTCTTACAAGAAACTTTGTGTTATTAAATGCTGCTTATAAATTTAAGCAACAATTCATTAAATTACTGTGAAGGAAATTTTAAGCTTTTCGGTATAACATGCGAAGCTATAATACTTTTTCAAATCAAACGATTTAACTATGGTTTTTTTTTAAATATTAATTCACTTGTTTAATAAGGATGCATAAGCTTATACATTGTTGCCTAAAAAAAAATTTTAATATAACTGCATATCATATGAAATCAACTGCGTAACTAACTAAATATATTCATCATTTGGAATATCAATTGAATTGGTATTTGCAGACGTTTGTAAACGTCATATTTTGTGTTAATATTCAAATTAAGTTACGTTCAAAGGAGTCTCTTGTGATTGTATATTGTGTTAAGTTCAATTTGATTTTACAATTGAAATGGTTAAGATTTACATTTCAAATTGTAATGTATAATTTATAAATACAATGTTATTAGTCAAGGGTTTCAAGTTAAATTATTTTCTCTTAATAAACCACTCTGCCTGCACACGACATACTTTATTTAATATCCTTTGTTGTTTAAACTAGCGAGTGCATTTTCAAAGCACTTTACCTAGAACATACCAAAACACTTCGTTAAACAAAAATTTTATATTATACTCGTCTATTCATTTATACAAATTAATACAATTTTTTTTTATTGTATCATAAAACTGTATATATTTTTTTAGGTGTATGTTCGTTTCTGATAATCTCTAAAACGACTGAATCGATTTTGACTTTCATTAGTTAACAGCAAAATTCAGAAAGAAAAGATTATACGTTCCTACTCAGCTTATAGTTGAAGTACAAATAATAGTAAATCAAATAAAAAATATATATAGGCCGTATACCCTTTTGAACACGGTAGACCTCAAATATATAAATATTCAAACACTTAAAATTAACTATTAATATTCAAACAATAAAGTCACCTATTTTTTTTCCCTCGTATTGGTTCCTTCTTTTGGCGAAAACAAATTAAAATATAAACATTCATTTCTAACTGAAGTTAAAACAGTAACAGCATAAAACAATATTTCCCTTTCCACATCAGTGTCGATTCGAGTTGATATAAAACAGCAACAGAAAGGAAATTCTTAATTCGGATATTTGTCAGGGGCAAAAAGTTGAAAATGGGACCTTATTAGTATTAACAAAATAATACCAGATAATTCCACAACAAATTTCTTTAGATAAAGTATTACAGGAAACCTTGAAGCTTATACTGATCACAACTTTTATACGAAGCGTTTTCAAGATTAGGAAGACTTAACGCGAATAGTTTGTAGCTTAAGGAAGGATAACTAGATTTTTTTTGCCCGATTTAGCTCCACAGATTTATTTATATTACAAAAAAAGCAGATTATTTTGTCCTATCAGAAGCATTAAGATTTTGAAAGAATTTGTCTTATCAATAATGTAAATGAATTTTCACGAGTTTATTTTTTTCTTTCTAAATGACGAGAAGAGTAGCTCGAATATTATTGGTCAAACGCGGTCAAAATTGGTCAAATGATTATAATCATTCATAATAGAAAAAAGTATTTGAAATTTTAATTAATCTCCTTTAGAAATTAGTTCCTTTAGTACTTTTCAGTCTACGAGTTTTTGTTTTAATTAATTATTATAACAAAAACTCGTTTTCTCATCATAAATTTAGAAAGAATGTGACTGCATCGATTTTTTAAATTTTATAAGTTTACTTCAATTATTTTACTCGGCACAGTTTCCCGAAAATAAAACAAAAACACGTAATACTTTTCATGTTTAAAATGTAAAATTTTTGCTAATATGCAAGAGCGGTGGAAAATGGAAAATACTTTTAACAAGTAGTTTTATGACCTAAAAAGGAAAGTTTTTAGTTCATTTCTGTATTCCGTCGTATAAGTAGACTGAAAACAACATACTATTATATTTACTTGTAAAACAAACATCATATATCAGATGCCAACGCATTAACAAAAAAATTTGGATTATTTTGAAATGCAATTTTCGTAATGATAGAACATTGTCTATTAATTTAAACTTATTTAAATCTATTTTTATACATTAATTATTATTTGTTATTTTCAATTTATGCCTTCTTGTTTTCTATATGTTTTTGTACTGGGGTACCTTTTTTATTACAACAACAATACAATTATTGCAGCATTCATAATGAAATTATTCATAAGCTAACAACGCCTCAATTCAGTACCAGTTAAATTAAACCTCGTTAACATAATTTGTCGGCGACGTTCCACTTTTGACTTCAATGGGATAAATTAATTAAAGTAACGAAATTAGGATTACGAAAATAGGGACCTTAACACATTGTCAAAATACATTTGTTTTTATTTCATATCGGCTAAATTTTTTATTTTCTTAAGAAAAATTTCCACGTGCAATCCTTAAAAACATTATTCACTCAATAAACTCTTTTTAAAGAAATAAAGAAAGTCGATAGCCGATGAAAAACGGTTTTATCAGAAATTTCTTCGAATTTTGGTTAACCCAAATGTGAACTTGTTATTTTCCAGTTCATGATTCCTTTACAAGGTAGGTAAGAATATTGTTCTTAAATTTTGCCCGCGTAAAAGAAACAATAGTAAGATATAAAAGCCAGTGAAACAGAAGTGTAAGGGTTGAATACAATAGCACATGAAAAGCATTTTTGTATTCCACTTTTACTAAGAAAAAAGTATGAACAACACAGTGTCTTTTATAAGACCTTCTTTTTAGCGTTTTCATGAAACTTTAACTCAATGTAGTGTATATAAATCATCTATAAATTTGATGTGAACTTTAATATTAATCGAAATTGTTCATAAAACAATCACAAAGTTTATAATGTACGGTTAACACTAATATTAACCATTAATTAGAGACGTTGAGAGGTATGGCTCAGTAATAATCTTTATTGATTCGGTTGGAGAGGAGCTAAATTACACCTGGGGATGGTGCTTAATCTGTACGTGCAAGAGTAACAGTATTTTATTACCATCTAGAATATATTGCAGGGATTAGACCGTGACGGTCTAATTCCAGATGTACGACCTCGTTGAAGATTTAATTTTTATATATTAAGAATTATATATTAAATTCTGAGAAATAGACTTAAAGTTGTTTTAATGAAAAGCCACCAAGAAGTAGTTTTTTATGTATTAATACATTACTGCTAGATGGGTACTGTGAAAATGAAAATTGCTGAGGTAAAGACACTCGCACTTTACAGACATCGAGAACAATGAAGCGCTAAATCTTTTTTAACTATTGCTTCATTGTAATTGACTACCATCTGATCATATGATCTACCCGCTTGTTTCGTTACTTCTTCATGTAAAAAGCTATCATGCCGTTACTCCCATTCAGTAAACAGAATAATGCGAGAACGAAACAATAATATATGCAGATTGATAGATTGTATCGTAGAAACATAAACCACATTTGAGATGGGAAATTATTATTTTGATTAAGTATTTTGTGAGCAATGTCGCTGTGTATGTATTTTTTAATATAACTTTGTCTATTACTAACTTTTTATTTAGTTTATTTGCCTATGTTCTAAACTGCACAAAAGTAAGTAACGAACTGCGTAAATGTTATTTTATAAGATTTCATTAATATTTTTGTATCATCATCATCATCATTATCAGCCGGATAACGCCCACTGCTGGGCATAGGCCTCCCTCAAGGATCTCCACGCCGATCGGTCCTGCGCTACTCGCATCCAGTGGTTACCCGCGACTCTTACCAGATCGTCAGCCCATCTTGTAGGAGGCCTGCCAGCACTGCGTTTACCGGTCCGCATACCGTTTTGTATTACGTGTAAAATATTAAAAAACAAATCATTACATAAAATGCTCACTATTAAGTCGGTTTATTACCTTTTTCTGCTCACGAATTTGTATCACGCTCATGTGTATGAGCCCTCGATTACCATTGAGCACTAATTCGCTTCAGTTAAGGTAATTTCAGAGTAAAGACTAAAAGGATATCTCGAATATATTCGGTACATGTTCACGATCCTATTATTTTACTTTTACCCTCAGAGCGAACGCAGAACCTTCTCATTATGTTAAATGTACCATTGTACTGGTTACATTAGCTTATAAACTTAGTTTATAATTCGTACACCTCCTTTACTTATTTATAAAGTTCAAACATTAACATCAATAAGTGAACTAACCCATTAATTTGTAATATAGTTTATTCAGCGTCTGCCCAAAAATTATATGTGTAATAATAAGTTGCTTTATAACTAAATTTTTACTAAATACATAATTAAAAATTTCTTAGAACAAGTGTCTTCCGATTGTTTACCAAATAACTACTACAATAACTCTATTCTAAAACTAGGTTGTTTTTGTTTCTTAAAAATATAATAAACAGTGTTGCTATAAAGGGTAATTGTAGTATATAGTACAAACCAAACTAACGATTTTCTCAACGCTAACAATGTAAGCCAGTGAGCTTAATTAGCTCAATAATGAAACTTAATAGACGAAGACGATAAACCTGGGCTCAGAAATCTCATCTTCATCAAGTATACTTAATATCATAGATATTAGCAGTAATAGAAAAAAAAGAAATGTATTTTTATCCCCATAAAACAAAAGGACATCTTCAACAGGAACAGGAAAGCCTGCGTAGAAGAAATATAGACCGAATTACGGCCCAGTTTTAGAGGGCATAAATTTTATATCTATTGTTATACCTAATTAGGATACTTCTTTCAATAAAGATGATAATTCTTTTTCCTTATTTAAATAAGTATATGAAACTGTCCATTAAACATTTTAACAATAATGGAGAAAACAAGATTAAAACATTTCGTAATTAATTTAAACTAAATGTTATTAAACCAGAAAAAAAACGTTATAAGTGATATTGTCCGACATAATGAAAATTTATATAACATACATCGTGAGAAGTTTTCTGAATAATTGTTCCGATCATCACTTACGATGAACTATCGTTACCGTGAATCGCGTGGACATTTACCTAACCATCCTATAAATGAAAACGACCCCTTGTGGCCATAATACAGCTTTATATGACAAAAGCTAACAGTCTGATGCTCGCTTATTCACACTTCTCTTGTAGACATTCTTGAACAGAACAGTTAAAGCTAAAAGAAAAGCGAAGTTTTCTTTGAAAGAAAATAATTTACAATATAACGTTTACAATCTAAAAAGTTTAACATTGTACAGGAAGTTATATTAACCAATTTTAAAGTTAAATTTAGTTTAGTATTAATTAATAACTTGTACATTATGTACCGAGTGATAGGGGTTCCATGTTCGTAAACTGTTTTTACTCGCACATTGAAAATAAACATCTGCTGATGACGCAGTTGTTTAACTTCTGCAATTAGTTTGTATGATCCAGTGTTACTTTTACATCTATACTCTTACTTTGTCTTCTGCTATATATAAAAAAGGCAAAAACTGTTTAAAAACAAAATGTGAGAACTGACAATGGGGCCGTGGATTATGAACCGTTTGCCCAGTCTCGTACATTTACAGTCAGAACACAGCAATGCTGATATGGTGGCAGATTTACAACATGAGGGTAGTAGCTTTTGTTTACTAATTATCGGTAGCATTAATTTCGCCTATTTATTAATGACATTTTTTAATTGACTATTTAGTGCAGTGATTAAGTGGTGATTGATTACGACTGTCATAGCTCCTTGGTAATTAAAAAGTCAGCATAACGTAAGTCCAACAATCTATAATTTTGTTTTTGCTTCGTGAAAAAATATTACATTTTAATTGTTTTCTATATGAATTTATACATCTATAAAGTAAAATCTTCTTACCTGTTATTATATTCTAAATCTAATAGAATTTACATCAATCTAATCTACTTTAGGTAAATTGCTGGCTCTAAAAACAATTTAAATAATGAAATGAAATTCACAAAATATTGTCGTTAACCAAATTATTCCACAATTTTTGTAAGTCAACAATAACAAACAGTTCACAACTCTCGTAGAGAATTTGGCAATAAATCGTTAATGTTGTAAATGTAAACAAATTATTCCTCCTTTGTTACACCGAAAAGTTTATTTCTAAGGTCAAAATGATTCGGTTCGGACTCATTAGGGTCCCTTGCGTGGGAAACCTAATTTTAACCAAACTATTCCCGTCACGTGCGTATCCAAATAAATTGCGGTACTGTGGCCAAATGCGTACGACTTTTGATTGCTTATACCTATATGTCTTGAATTATTACATGAATTGAAAAACCCTAAAATTACTAAAGAAAACTAAAAGAATCTTGCAATTGAAATGAAGCATATAAAATACAAGCAGAGGTAATTTTATATAACATAAACAAAAATCTATAAACAATTGGAGTAAGAAGGCCTGATAACCATGGATTCACTACAAAGACTTTGGTATTGTATATCATTGTTTTAGCACAAAAAAGTAGATCAATCAGTTAAATTTCTTTGGAGTTACTGGAAAAATCCATTATTTTTACACCAGTTTCGAGACTTTTAGATTAGAGATTTGTCCAATTTATAACAAATTTACAACTGTGTTGTATTATTTCTTTCCTTACCAAAAAGCTCCAAATGACAATTTTAAAAACCTTTGTCTCTATTAGCAGAAAAATTTATGCCATTAGTTTTTACTATTTTCTCTTAATGTCTATTTCTTATCATTAAAAAAGTTTTGTAATGCAAGAAAAACGTGGTAATCCCTTAGTGCCACCTCTGGGCTATATGGTGCACCAAAGCTTCCCAACGAAACTCCTGGAGTTTCTGACAAGTAACTATAAATGTGTGACCTAGCTAATCCATCGAATTTTCGCGTTTTGATTGAATCTTTTATAACCTGTAACTCACAGTTTAACAGTTTAAACTAAAAAATCATAAGAATTTGAAATTTGGACAATATAATACGAAATATACGGTCACTATAACCGTTTAAAATAATGAATTTGTTTTTCAACAATCACGCATCAAATGTTAAAACAGACGAGTATTTGTTCTCTCATAAAAAATGCAATGACTTTTTTACCACTGATAACTTGTTCTGTTCCAGTCCTGATACTTGAGTGCAGTCCCTTTGTTCGCACATACAGAGCTATAACAATGTAACAAATTTGACGATTTTCACGCTCGTATAAGCGTATCGCAATTATGATAAAACACACACCTCATTGAATATTCCGCACGCAGACAATACATGGATTATATTCAGTCTGTGAAATTTTAACATATACCCAGCGCTAATGAAGTTTTATACACGGATTAATTTATTGTCGCTGTAAAACGTTATTAACTCTTTATAATAAACTTTAAACGACGAAAATCTGTTAGTGTACAATTATATCATCATGATAATCTCAATTATCTTGGAGAACCTCTCGATCATCATCTCTGAAAATCTTTGGATCAGTTATATGTCTTCACAAATACGAAGACTTTGATCCTGCAACAAACTTCTACATTACATTATCTGTTTAAGATATAAATCTTTATTTTTAACAATTAAGCGACAAGACTGTTAATTGTTTTTTCATACGATGTTAACGACAATGGTTTAAAATATAGTATAATAAATACATCAATTACTTCAGTAATGTTAACGATTCGCCAGTGTCAATTTTTAATTTCATTTTTTTTAAGAAACTCATAGTTTAAACAAAAATAAAGAAAACTGTTGGATATTTTTCTCAATAAAATCTTTCCAATCTCACTTGAAAGTATTTCGCGATGCACAAATATTTGTACCTATCAATATATTGGACACTGCTGGCGAAAACAAAGCGGCCATCGGACCCCGCTTACCGTAAATATTTGCTATTCCATTTAAATTTATACTGCCATGCGTTGCCAGTGAAAATTGGTGCAAGTCACTTATAACAACAAACAAAATGCGCTTTGACATATTAACTTACGTTATATTTACCCTATTATAATAAGATTTATGTATCTCATAAAAATTAAGATTTTACATCAGTTTGTTTTAACTTTTTAGTCAAAGTAAATACAGACGTAATGATTTTTGTCTATATAGCAGAGGGGTTTAAGTCTTCTGACCTATTATGCTGAAAAGAGGAGAAGCCTTCTCTACTGCCTTTTGGTCAAGTGTCAACCCCAGTTTATGTCAAAGACCTTATTTAAGCTGTCTGCTGGTAATCTAAAGCGAAAAGATTTCGCCAGCCTATGGAGTTAAGGATTCGCCGCTTTTCCTACCCTCTCCAAAGTCACTCTTTCTTACACTTGTGGTCGTGTTATAGTTAACATCAGAGATAAAAGCGAGATCTACCGCAAAGTCTATGAAGAGTTGCTATAAATAATTGGATCTCAATATGACGAGCGCGTTGTGGTATGGAAACATTGTAATGAAAGTATTTAGTACTAACACATTGTAATGTTTCCTATTGAATCTTTAGTTTCTATACAACGTCACTTTCAAAAAAATCATTTGGTTTTTCATAACCATAGACATATTATTTTTAAATAATCAATCTACCAGGTGGTAGGTTTCTGTTGCCGGAGACCGTCTGGGTGGGTAACCGCAGGTCCTATTTCAACCGCCAAATAGTAGTGTGCAAACATTACTGTGTTCCGGTCTGAAGGGCGCTGTAGCTGTGTCATTACTGGGGTAACGAGACTTAACACCTTATGTCTCAAGGCGTCGAGCGCAATGTGGTGCAGTGTACCATCTTAACTGGCACCACGTTGTCATGGGCAAGCGTATCACTTACCATCAGACGAACGTCTTGCTCATCTCGTCGCATAGTATAAAAAAATGCTTATTTGCTGTTAAATGTTTTTTTTTATAACATTTGCTTCATTGTCTTACAAAATAATAATCATCTATCATAGCTTCATTTATCGTCTGTAATGGTTAAACTAGTTTAGAATAACTAGCTTTATAATTCGTAAAACATTTACACCAATAACACGAAACCCTCCTGTACGTTTGAACGTCCAATGGGTATTTCAAAATTAATTTATGAAATAACTATTAAAAATTCTTGAATTTTTGCAACTTTAAGATAATATTTAATAATTATTTAAGCTTTTCATCAATTTCAGTGACATCTATTGTGGATTTTACACGTTTTGTTAACATTATTCCTCTACGTTTATAAAAGCTTTCCTAAAACTGTAATAGATGGGGTTAAAGACTTAAAAAAGAGTTTTATCTTCGTCGAGAGAGATACGATTCCTTGGCATGTACTATTTATTGTATATTAAATAAAAGAAAAAAACATTTATATAAAATTTTAGGAAGGCGAAATATTGTGCGATCCTACAAGCCATGTTTTATAGTACACACATAGTTCCCTATAAACATACATACATACACGTAGTTCCTTATGAGCCTGGGTATAAAGCTTGTTACGTTTATCGTACAAAAACGTTATCATTACTAAAGAGACGAACCCTTTAAAATTTACGAGGCGTAAAGACCTTTACAAACCCGAGGAAATTGGTAGTCTATGTTTTCAGAACTGTGCGTATTAGAATACAGCAGTAACATCTTTTATTTTTACTTGTCACGATTGGCAATCAATTTTATATTGCGCGTATTACAGGTTAGCAAAATACTTGGTGGCATCTGGTTTAAGAACTTTGATTGACAAGTTCAAAACTCTGCGCCCTATATCAAGATAGTCCAATAATGTTGCCGAAAAATGGATTCTATAAGTAGAGAGGCCTATGCCCGGCAGTGGATAAATAAAAGAATAATGACCCTCATTACATAAAAACGTTAAGATACAACATGTAATATTTGGCCACTATTAAAAAGTGACTATTTTGTAATAGTTTATATCTCTAACAAATTTTTTGTTAGAGCCACGGATCAACAAAACTTCATGAAAAGAAACTGGATGTTTTCTATCTTCCAAGGATATTATATTTACAAACAATTACTACAGTATCAGGGTATTAATAAAAATAATAATACTTATTAATACCCATATAAGTATAATGTGGGCTCTACGCGGCAAACACTAGGCACATTAAATCTGAAGGTTATGACAATACTTTGAAACTTCCTTGTTGACTGTCGCTATTAATAATGTGAACTAGACATTAGTTGGGAACATTGCGTTTTGTGTCAGGGGAACCTTGGCCGTAGTCACGAAGCCGCTCTCATTTGCTTTCGTCCTTGACGATCAATTCTGCCCAAAATTCGCACGCAGAGACAAAGGAAAGAATTATTATTCAATATATTAAAAAAAAAACTAAATCAAATACGTATTAAAAACATGCTTCTGCTGTAATTTCATAAAAATAACTAACTTTAATGTTAAATTTGAAAAATACGCTAGGTTTTGATACTTAGCGACGATGTAAATAAAATTTTGGGTAAAATAATAAAATTAACTATAATCGTTTCGTTATTCATAACAGAGAGATTTGGCTTATAATTGGTACCTAGTCTAATTATTTTTTTTAGGATATCATGCAATAGATAATTAGAGTGCCACTAAGAATACAATTAATATTGAACCCTGTATTATATCAAAATTAATTGAAATATAATAAATCTGCTAAAAGAACATATAATAATTGAAAATCTGATAAGTAAAATTCAATCAATTCAGCGTTTTCCGAATATTTACTAAGCAAATATGTACGAAGTATCAAACTGTGGATTGTTAGTTAACAAGAAGGTCCTCCTAATAGTTATAAATAGATTGTAGATAACAATTTCAAGGACTTCAATAAGAACTAGAATAACTTAAAACTAGTAGTCAGTTACATATCGTGAAGTAAACATAAATTTTTAAACTCTATTTCAATCAATGGCATGCTATCGTTTACGTAGCGAGGCATTGAGTAGGATGTCAGTTTGTTAAATCACGGAATCCGGCAGTACACTTAGACTCGTGATAATATGTAACCCAATAAGATATCTATGATTAAATGTTGTTCCATTTGACAATATTACTTTATTAAGAGAGAGGCAATGAAAGTAATAAAAGAATAAGTATTTAAAAAGTTGTAATATACACATTTCGCGTTGCCTGCGATTTCAATTCGATTATTAGTTTCTTGATAATATTCGTACATAACCTATTTTATTATTTATAATACTGATTTACAAGCCGGAACCAACGCTACGAAGAAGATAACTCTATCATATCGCAACAAGTATTTCATAACGCGCAAAATGTGCAACTAAAAACGTCTTTATCGCTTTTAAAAGAAAATCTGTTATTCTTGATTAGAACATGCTACTTATTCAATGTATCCCATTGTACCTTAAATACATAAAAGGTTTGACGTACTAACCTTTAACTTTACAGTGAAATTTATAAATCTTTTACAAAATTATAAATTTTGTAGCCCGTAAATTACGTTTCATAACCTTTATTGAACTTAGAACAGTGAAGTGATTGAATTTAGACAGATTATAAAATAAAATTACTAAAATATCTTTAAATTCAACCACAGAAATTTATTATGATGTAAAACCAAAACACAACAAACAAAGGATTTGCTTTTTTATTCGACAAAAGCAGCAATTATTATAAAGTATAATTTAATTTCCTTGACCTTGGTGTTTGTAGAAAATTCGCGTGTTCACAGGAATTGCAGTTAACTTTTTATGAACAAGCAACCTCAAATTTAACAAGAAATTATTCATATTTATAATTTTGCAACTACACACGCTTAATTTTGATTGCATGTCAGTTTTCCTAGGTATTTTATTTTATTTTAGAAGATTTTCTTCTCGAAGAATGTCTTAAACGATGTAGAAAAATTCTTAATTACTGTCAAACCCTATTTGCTGAAATAATACTGCTTAATTGTACCGCTCAGATTCGGAGGCTATCCAATCAAAAAAAAAGTGCAGCATTTAGTGTTGTATATATCAATTGAATTAAAATAATGTTTGGACATAATAATATACACTTTTAGTCGAAAATTGGTGTTGTGATGATATTTTTATGTAACAAAACGTCAAGACGAATAGGTCGGTCACTTGATCGTTCATTGACCTCAATAATTTCATGTCTTATCCCCGTTATTTTCAGTAATGATTGGACTCTACTTATCCACAGTAGTAATAGTGCTACAGTGATAACTACCTGAACGGTTTCCAGCAACTTATATATTCTAACTTTAATAGATAAACTATTCCCAGTAAGTCTTTACTATGAACACATGTAATCACAGGTCTTAATAGATACTCTTATACATAGGTATAAATTAATTCACGACCATAAAGCAGTAAAATTGGCATCTGGTGAAAATTTTATTAAAATCTGGACTTACTGCGACCATTCGTTGTAAACGTAAAATGAACGATAAAAAGCAATTATCGGCTCATTTATAATATATAGATGTAATAAATCAAACATATTATTACTTCCAGATAGAATTATTATTATATTTTTATATGCATTATCTGGAATACTTATTTTCACCAGCTCAGCTTACTTCAGTCTGTTTATAATTACTTTATTTTCAAGTATTATTAACAGAACGGACTAAAACAATGAAGATAATGATTACCATCAGAATAACGAATTTCTAACATATTTTAAAATAGATCCTCGAAACTTTTTGACGAAGCTATGTAATAACAAAGACTTTACTGAAAGATACACCACCATTTTTTATGGTGTCGATACATGATGAAGGTGAACAAAAGTAAAGATGGAAAGTGGCCTGCACCTTGTTTAATAATTCTAATCTAGTAATTGGAAGCAATTGCGCAAACAATATCATACCTCAAATAAAAAATTCAAATTAGGCGACTCTTTTATTCATAACTTGCATTAATTATTTAGTTATTTATGCAAAATGGTGTACATACATGCGGTTTGCGTGCATGGTCGTGTACAATGGGGGTATAATAAAGTAATGGTAATCTCAATGCGATTTTTTACAACCTTATTTATTATTCAGTAATTAACCATCAATAAGCAGGATACCCCTATAATTTTCTGTCGTATTAGACGTTTTATTACTTTTGTATTATTTTATTTGTTTTTATTATGCTCTTTGGAGTAAAGGGAAAAAATCGCCTAACTCTCGAGTGTAAATTGTTTCAAATATTGTATGTACGACTAAAAACGGCTGAAACTGAACTGCAATATTTAAGTTAAATGACAATGAGACCCAAGATACCAATCAATTTGGACGATAATCAAATAAAAATTTTGAAATATTTCTATTCAATTATTAGTTATTATCAATATTATTGCTTGATAAGTATTTAAGTACCTTCATTATGTTAAGTTTACTATTTTTGGAATACAAAACGATAATAAACATATGATTAGTTTTGTAAAAAAACAACAAAAAATACTTTTTTGAAAATTCTATTGTAATCAAAGATAAGAAATGTTTAAATATGACTTTTAATTTCTTTGAAATTGTACCTACGTGTCGCGGGCGAGGTTAGCTGGCACTGGCGAGTGAGATGCGCACGCGCCGAAGATCTGGCACCAATCGTCGCATTCGGTTTATTTTGGCCACTCGCTTGAGATCACACAGATAACCAAATTTTTCAGATACCAGACAACGTTACGCAATTGATATTGACAAATCGCGTTCATTTGTCATGTTCTCATTAGTGGAAATGTTTACAATAAATTGAATATATTATATATTTCTTTTACAACTCTAATTACAATTAACGACACTTTCATTGGGCCCGCCACTAGTACTCGGCGATTTCTCTCTCAAGAAAAGAATCAAGGCCATTTATTCGTCACATGTACATGAAAGCTGTCATTCTAAAAATGTTTTCCTTAATCAGAAGCTCTAACTCAGCGAGGATTGTACCAGCACTTCTTAAAGATGAATAGCGTGTACGACCGCCCTACATTCTGTTAATATTTTTATGTATTTTGAAACAGGTGAAATCAATTCGTGATATTTTAGGAAAGCTAATGCTTTAAGTCGATTTCCTAAAGTTTACCTCGGTTATAATATAATTTCGGTATGAATATAATAAGCAAATATGAAACAAGAAGAATGTTTATTTGGAGGCTTCAAAATATGTTCTCATTTGACGTATTACAAAAATGTTATAACACGGTGAAAAGTAATAATGGATATACAAGAGAAATGTTTCCCCAAAATTTACCTTTCGCCATTTGTCTTCTGTTGATCTAAAAATAATCCAAGGTGACCATCAACCACACGGCCACAAGTTAAACCCGCGATCATACAAAGTTTAGTTCAAAGAGACCACAATTATGCCTCAGAAAAACAACTAAGCCCTTTGGAAGATTAATCAACATAAACCGGAGAGCATAAGAACATTGTTTGTTTTAAAAAATTTAAATTGTGTGTACAGTGTAAACATTCATATACTTTATGTTTGTACAATATTATTTAACCGTTCGATAATATAAACGGACTCCTCCACTCTATACTAAATAAAACCACAATCTTCAACATAAACCATTTTACTGCTGATTATATCATTGAATAAATAAATACATTAATTTTCTTTAAATATTATATCTTGTTACTGTACATTAACTTACTAATCACCTTAACGCTTCAAATATTGCTTTCGAAACACATCAGGCGAGTTTTCTATTTATGTCGCATCGCATGCGTTGTTTTCAGTCAACGATTTAACAGTTATTTATTGAGAAAAGATCGAATGAATCGTCCTTGGTCTTAAATTTGAAATGTTCTTCCTATATTTAGCAGACCTCATTAGCTTTTCAGCGGCTGAAATTTGTAAATAAGAATTTATTTACATCTTGTTTAATGTTCCGCATTTTTAAGCTTTAAGATCATCGGACTATAAGTGTCCACTGTTAGACATACTTGTCACCCTAAGAGCCCCACACTGATCGATCTTGAAGTGACGGCATCCAGTGACTAACCGTGTCCTTCACCAGTTCGTCGGTCTACCTTGTGAGGTATTTTTCATCACTACATTTGCCTCTTGAGGAGCAGGCCGACACAACGGCCATCATTCCTTTGACCAACGTGCGCTGCCCATCAACACTTAAGTTTAATAATCTATGCTATGACGGTAGCCTTAACCCTTTTTTATAACAGTTTTTAAGTTTTTTTGATGTTAAAAATAATTTATACAGAATTCCTTACTTACTTTTACCTTTTTTATCCCATGTCTATATTTTACTATTTCTTTTTTAAGAGACAAAAACTCATTAATGTTAGCTTCTATATTTGCTCGAAGACACTACGTCTACAAAGGATCGGCTTATGACATACTGAGTGATGAAATCGGGCAATGGCGATCTATGTTTAGGTCCACGTTTAATAGAAAACAATCACAATTATATTAAATTCATATTTCTAGTCCTGCGATAAATTGTAAGGACACAGACAGCGCTTTTGTCAGAAATTTTCCTAGTTATGGTTTTTTTTTTGGACATAGTATAAGGATTCTGTTGCATTACGACAAAAATAAGCACTGAAGTACCTACCTTAACATTTTCTAGCAAAAGATATGACACCAAAACGTCTGATTTATAACAATCTTAAAAGTTTCAATGAAGAGCAATTCTAGTAAATTCGGTGGAAATTCGCGATCATTCGCACTATCATATGCAGGAATTAATCAACAGCGATTAACGTAATTAGATTAAAGGGCAAACTATTAGGAGTGTCAGAAGAGCCACAATGCGATGTATTAATAAATCCAGCATTGACAAAGACCGCCAAAACACCTGGCCGACGGCCAGACACGAAAAAATTAACCTACGCATACGAAGCCGCGTCGTGGAACAATTCCCGTGACGTCCCCGGATGAACAGTTGTCTGCGCTCTTTAAATACCAATCCGCTGAAATAACAACGGAACATTACTATTTCACGTAATCCGATAACTCAAACTCTGCGTAAACGTTAAAACTACATATTACTTTACTAATGATTTTTACCGACCTTGTTTATTGTTGTCTCTGCAATTCTTTTAAGCGCGTCGTAAATGGAGTGCATTTGTTGTGTTCTTCAATTTTGACAATCATTCTTGTAAATGTTCTTGAAAATGTCCTTCGGGCACAGTAATATTCATAAGGCAACAATGCAATTGTCTGCTGATTTTAATTTTTATTTCTGGTGCACAGAATTAATTAGTTAACTTATAACAAGCGACACCGTGTTTGCTCATTATTCATGATTAAAATAGATGTTTTTATGTACAGCAAATACCAAACGTCATCTCATCAGATTTTGATCATTTAGACCATTTTCTGATTTGTACTAGAAGAATTATCACATTTGGAAGCTCGTCAAATCTTTCTTCAAAACAATATGATTGCATTTGCAAATATAAGAAAAAGAAAGATTCACTTACAAATTTAAAAACATCTGAGTTTTATAAGCAGACTTAAAAACGAGGTACGGAAAACAACAATTTGCCAGGTCTGTCACCGATTGAAAAACGAATCGAGACTATGCGCATCGTGAACGGGTTATCCAAACGCTAAGCATCTCGCCGTCCATTGTGACCATGTTGCCATCCTTATGAAACGAGCGAAACGTCATAAATCCATCTGGGTTGCACGACCACCACTGTCTACGTCATCGCGGCTCACGCATCTTGCATTAAAACATTACCGTCTATTTATAATACACCTCTATCTGGCTCCAAAGCGTACTGAGACGCTAGCTAAATATTTACAGACCGTACAAATCGATAATTACGTAATGTTTTATTGTTACTTAATACGTAATACAGAACAACATACAAACCGTTGTAAACGAGCAATTCACTGTTTTTACGATCGTTACCTATTGGTAAGTCTTTAAATATATCGAAATGCTCCTCATGTAACTGAAACAAAACAAAATTTGTTCTAACGAGTCAACGTGGCACATCTCTACCACAAATGGTTTATTGAATAAGAAGTTACTTTGCATGGCTTTTAAAAAAGAAAAACTTAAAAAAACTGGTCGTGTGTTAAAATGAAATATTTATGTAATACTTTCATGTAAAATTATCTATACATGCATTAATGTATATGGATGATTAAACTTATATAAACAGACCGTTGACAGAACTTGGCACCTATATGAGTTCATGTTGAATTTTTATGATATCTTGTTTTAGTGGCCACTAGATGGCATTGATCAAAATTTTAATATGGTTCCACCCTCATGAAAAAGATATTCTAGCACAGAAAAAATCTTCTTTGTTGTTATTTGTTGATTTATTAATTTTCAAAGTTCGATCCTTAGATATGACTCGGCGTGTACTTATTCAGTTACAGATATAAAGATTTAATAACGAACCTAAACTTGGGGTCTTCTCTTAGGGTCATGGACATTTATCCACCACGGTGACCTAGTGCGTGCACTAGAAGCTCAAAATCAGTAGGAAAGAAATCCGCGCCTGCAGGAGTTGTACAGCATGAACGGCCGCACTCAGAGTTAGGTACTTATCATCGTTTCTACTATAATAACTTTTTTCACTAATTTAAAATTAACAAAAAAAAGTATTGTGTATTATACATTTTTCGCGAAAAGACTAGTGCTTGGATCTTGCACAATATCTGAACCTTAGTTTATTTAAAATATCAAGACTTTTTTTTCATATAATTGCACCTTTTTGTTAAAGGACACATTATCTTTTAAACAACTTAAAAGATGTTATTTTTGTTAAAAAAATATTAGGTGATAAGTAGTTTTTATAACATATGTGCAGAAACACCTTCAAAATTTCATACGATATTTTTATACCCCAACCGAGAACCAGTTACAATTAATCGACTACAATATCACTTGATACAAACCATTTCAGTCTTTAATGTATATGTGAATAAGTACATTTTTTTTTATTTTACACTTACTAACCATAGCTTATAAATCAGAGATAAAGAATCCTTACAAACAAATTCCTATCGGCCAGTCAACCAGCTAATTTTGCATACAGAATCTAATATAACTACTGTAATTGATAAAATGATAATGGTAATGATAATTTATAAAAACAAGCCAAGCCATCAAAACTTACGTAGTACTTTTTAATTTAAGTATATACGCCAAAACTACGTAAATTAAGTATAAAATATAGCTACTTATTAACTTACATAGCGTTCTCACTGCGAGGACTTCTCTTGCAAAAAGAAAGACAAGGCTATTATCCACCACGATGGTCAAGTTCAGGTAAATGGAAATTCCATGTCCACAAATGCTGTAGTTCTTGGAGTAATTCGGTTTCCTTGTGAGGTTACCTTTGCTGAAAACTTAAGCTCAGTGAGGATCGAGTTGACAATTCTTCGAGTCATGTAACGCATAGTTCTAACGCACACACCTGAGCTATAACTGATTACATAGACTAATATTTGACCTGATTTCTTCACGATGTTGCAATAACGAAGCGTCAAATTAAAACAATTCTACCACCACCCAAGCTCTACCATGAGGTTCCGGAATCAGACATGCGATGTTTGTGTTAGAGCGCAAGCGGCTTTGCTATTACGCTACAAAAACTTTAACTTTATAATGTTTTGTTAAACGTAACTTAATTATACATTTTAAATTATATCTTTCATTATTTTACATTTACTTTTAGTTATTAGGTACTACAACTATATATTGTAGTGAAACATTGCATGAACGAAGTGAATCCATTGAAATGCAAGTCTACATACACTGCGTAACATCACATCTCGTTACACAGTTGGCTAACTGCATTTACATCAAAATCATCCATTAATATAATTATGGAGTACCTATAATTATAATTCTCTGTAAACACAGAACAACTTTTACAACTCAATGCTATTAAAGAAGCAAAATTATTATGTTTCATGACTCTCTAATAATAATTTTGCTCTACTGTCTATTGCATCAAATATTACCAGAAATAGGAACTGAGCAAGTTGGTGAAAATTTACCTCATAAGCAGAAAAAATAACTACTCGAGATTCCTTAGGAACACGATATACTATTATTGTCACAGTCGTATGATTTTTTATTTATTATACAAATTCCGAAAACTGCAACGGACAATGATTGGTGGTTGATATCAGTTGCCGGATATCGTTTTAGTACACACCGACACGACGCCTGTTTCCGCAGGAACATTTTCACCATCAAAGCCTGCAAGCATTTTTGTCGTCTGGGAGGAAAATTGTAACATCTCACATTCACATTAATTTTAACGTCACACATCGTTATGTGCTACTGTATAGGTATCTTTACTAGCAAGCACCTTCGTCACTGGGAATACGTGAATATCCTGCTCGTTTCATCACTTCGTTGGTTGGAAAAAACTTGCTTTTTTATTTGTCGAGGAGATGAGACTAAAGAGACTTTCACTTGATGTTAATTGTTACACGTGCCCACAACAACGTGCTTATCATCCGGATATAGAAGATGCTGTCTCACTAGCCCGTTATTTGCCATACTTTTATTAGAAAAATTTAATTTAAGGATAAATTGGAAACACTAAAGATAATGCTAGTGAAATGAGCTACTTGATAAATAGAGTCGATAAGTGCAATGTGCTCACTTTACAAATTTTTAGAGAAGCGTCACGTAGTTAAAAAAAGGGAATTTCTCTTCCCAGTTTTTAAGTCTTACCTCATTGCTTACATTTTCAGAAAAAACTACAAGACCTCCACCAATGCCAAATGTGTCAAGATAAACAATCACCAGAGCATACATAGTGTTTCATAAACGTGACGATAATTAACAGAAGTAATTAAGAAAATTTAAAATAACATGAAAAACGAGTATTTTCTAAAGACTATTTAAAATGCTCTGTCAGCGCTTCAAATCCGTTATTATGTGAGATAATAATGGATTCGAAACGGTTCATATACGACTCATTGATTTCAGTGAGTTTCACTCAACTGAACTGAAATTAAAAAAAATTCTTATCTGCTATGTGTGGTAGGTAAAACCGATTAATTTTATCTATTATGTATGATTTTTGATGTCCTAAGGAGAGTTTTAGACAATAAATGGTAAATCTACAGATTTTTTTAAAATAATTCAATAGTTAAGCTTATACATTTTAAAAACTTAAGATTTACGTATAACATTAATAAGTAACTCCCTCAATAATTCACGGGTAACGTTATAACTTTGACTGTTTATTCACCTCTGTATTTTAGTCACTGAATTTGCAAAAGTTAAATGTTGTCAACTGTTGGGCACGGCAAGCTCTGTCACGCAAGTTTTACGCGCTTCTTAGAGCTGCTTGCCAAAGCTCCTTTGAAGGTAATAACCATCTATTAAATTAACCTGCCGATAAATGTTCTAATAAATGAAAGTAAATAAATAATTCATAAAATCTTCAATTTATTTTTTTGAAGGCGCATAGGCACCTTCGTCTTTTCTATTGTACCATATGCGAGTACGCGGGGCTATGGCCACGTAGCGGGCTGCTTACTGCAAATTAGTGTTTTCCGCGCCGCATCACAGGGTGAGATCGCGCGGAAACGAAGGTTACGCCCGTGACCGCGCCCGCCACCGCCGCGATAGCGCCGCGGGCCGCGCAGTATCGCGCCGCGCTCGCTGCCCCCCGGACCACGAACCACGCAGCTCGCGAACCAAGTCCGAACCGAGTCGCTAGTGATGTGCCTCTAGCTGATCATGTGCAGGCGGCGTATGTGTATTGTGAGAGTGTGCGCGAGAGGCTTCAAGCGGCGCCGGCCCGCGCACCTTTAGCCTGCCGCTCGACATGTGGACACTCCTGGGACTCCTCTCGGCGCTCGTCGCTTTCGGTGGCGGTGCCACCTTCGCGCCCAACAAGGAACTACTCGAGTGTGCAAGGTTCGTGAAATACGGACTGAAGTACTATTACCACAATAGGTACTAAGCGGTGTCACAATCAAAATCTTACAGATGCAGTCATTAACACTGAGACCTCGAATGAGCTACAAAAATAATTTCAGATGGGCACGCCACACATGGCCGTTTGCCCGTCTCGTCGGATGAAAATAATTAGACTAAAAATTATTATCGGAGAATAAAATTTAATTTTTATACGGAAACAACTTGTTCATTTTAAACAAAAAAAAAAAGGAAGTACCTTGATCCAGTTCGTTCGGCACTGTTTGTCTACACATACTGTCAGAAATTTTCTATAACGCTGGTGTAGAAAAAGGGTCACCGGATTGCCTACTATTAAAAAGCTGTCAAACACGAACGCTGATGGCCTGTTTACCCAACACATGAGACAATATAGAAGTAATAATATTGCTAATACAACCATAAAAATATTTGTGAATCTGGCAACAACGTTCTCACGGCCGGAATTCGGAGACTGAAATCGTACAGTCGGCTACTTCGGCTCCTTGGCAAGGCTACTTGTTGACATAAACACGTCTCCGTCCACTCAGTATAATGTAGTGCCGACCAAGTGATCTTGGTCAGGTGCAACGATCTGGCACATTTGTGACGATCATCCAGACGTTGGCATCTATAATCGTTTACATTCAGGCTTGTTACTTTCTGATAATTGCCAGTTTTATCATTGATGTTTGATTACTTCTCAACACTTTGAATTATCTCCTTACTAATGAGCTCCTAAGTGGCTTTGTTATACGGATACACAAGAATTGGTTAATTTTTAAAAATTAACACTTCAGTTACATTCAATAGATAATTAATATTTGACATCTGTACATCTAACAACAATAAATAATTCCATCGTACACTGTTGCTCAATTACTGTTTTAGGAAATCGTCTATGTACAAGGTGGGCCAAAAGAAGTCATCCAATGTTGTTTGGCACTCATATTTTTATAATCCACGACTACGGCAATTTACTGCAAAGTAGTTTTGTATCAACTTTACTGTAATCAAGGTTTGTGGCTGGTGTCATTTCTAGGGTATGCCAAACTTAACAGCGTCTTAAGACAATGAGTTCAGTGCGGTGTTCTTAGTTATGGGCCGATAATTCACTTTCCAGTAAATGTCATCTTGTCACATAAATTAAAAAAATATAAAAACTTTCAAATCCTGTGAAATCGTCGAATTTTATACTTATTATTTAAAATACAGCGATTAGATCTAAAAACTGTTGTTAAATATATAAAATGATAATGTTTTAAACGGAACTGTACGTTAAAATAAAGATATTACCTGTGAAATTCAAGTATTATATTTTATTCTGTAGAGAATGGGTTATAATTTTTTTGGCAAGAGAAAACAAATTAAGTGATCAATGAAATCGTTTCAGATAAGAAAAATTTACATTATAACGATATATGCATAGTGTTAAGATATAACAAAAAGATTGCTGAACATTTCCTCGTGAGTATATTACACGTTCTTAACAATCTGAGAAAGGTAATGTTGTTATTGTTACAATTCAATTCCAGCTTGTTGTCCCATGCCATTAAGAAAAGTGCTAATTTATCCTTTACCCATCACCGCTGTCCTATTCCATAGAAGCCCGCTAATAGAATTTTGTTATTTAACGTACTCGTATGTAGCTTCAATAAAACACAAAATGAGAGATTTTAATTTTGTTGAAAGGATGTTTTAGGTAGTATAAATCTTACACCCATATATCCCCTGGAAGCTATGTATTTAAAAATAACAAATCTTTCGATATATCTAATAATGACAAGCATTTCTGTCAACCAAGAACTTCTATTTTCAATTAAAATTGATGAAAATTGGATACTGGATATCCTGCGAATTTAATCTCGATATGCTTTGCTACCATTAATCATTTTCAATATTATTTTGTGATAAAAATTGAGTCGTTCTCATCAAACACACTAAATATAAATTTTATAGTTTACCTACCAGTTTTGATGACTTGCAAAAAAAAAATAACAACGAATAAAACATTTCGAAGGTAGGTTCTAGGTATCCTCGTCCAATATTTCTTTCATAAATATATGTAACAAACATTTTATGCATGTTTGACAGGCATTTCCTTGTTCGTTTTATATCGCTCTATATAAATGCTACCTGACGTTTTAAAGACTCCTTTGTGGTTGTTCTGGTTGTTTATACATTTATATGATAAATACGAATATAAAAAACGCGTAAAAATTAAATAACATTATATAATTATAATATTTTTAACTTCTATATTTTTAATAAGTTCCTTTGTAACAAAATTCTTTTGTAATTATAACGTTTACATGTATTAAAAGTTTCTTCTTTATGAACAAAAAAGGACCTATTTGTTTAAATTTGAGGTTTTTTACATTTTTATTACAGATTTCATAACTTACAGTATACAGTAAGCGTACAGCATTTAAAGTTAACAGTGCATCTGAAACTAGCTTCGGCAGGATTAACACAATTCTTTGTGGGCTGCTGGGATTACTCACTATCAGTTGAACAACTGTTTACTTATTGTTGTATTGTAGTATTGTCAAGGTTTTATGATAATATTGTTGTCTTGGTCCATTTTCGACACAAATATCGCTCTTAGCTGTTAATATGCAACATGGACTACCTTTTCAATGCTAGCAATAGAACAGATCTCCTGACCAGCACTTGGCCTGGAGGAGCTGCAGTGCCAGTTTTGACCACCAAACACTACCCATTTTCAAGCAGTGTAAATCTCTTCTTCATCTATAATAAGTTATGGCTTCGTAAAACTCATACTAACATCCTAAAACCAAAAACGTACCACTTTTCTTATTAGCGCTACATTTTTACTAACAGTTTACTACTTATCATCAGGTAAACGTTGTACTCATCTTTTTAAGTAAAATAAAAACAGAAACGCTAATGCCGGTTTAATATTTAATCATAAAGTAAGTATTATAATACAAATAAACATTTTTAATTTTAGTTTCTTCCTTAATATTTGGTTAATGGTTGCTTTTTTTAACTAATTGCCAATAAAATAAACGATTATTAATGCCATAGCTAATAATTAAGACGTCGGATGTTGATTTGTGTTTGCAATAAAAAGCCTCTTTCAGCTTTTCCGTTTTGTACGTTACGTTTTGTATTTTAGACTTCTGATGCCATAAGGGATGTCTTCAGACTAAAGTTTTCTTTTATATATTTCCCACTCTGTACATCCGGCATTAATCACCCCCATTGTTACAGTTTACTTAAGACCTGTCTATCTACAAATCGTTCCATGAAGTTCTCTTTCTATCTCTTTTTCTATTATTAGTAAAAACGAAAGTTTGTTAAGTATTTTCAGTAAACTCCAGGCATTTATGAAAGTTTAAACAAGAGGACTCAACACTGACCGAAATGATAATGAATCCCATTGACCTAATGACAACAATAGCTGTACAGAAGCGTAGAGCCAAATTTAAACTCGTTTATCACAGCTATCTGCGTCACAAATAACCCAAATATAACGAGTCTGGCTAGTTGCGGTAACTGTGACATCAGAAATAGACCCTTGTTCTGAATACCACTCTCATTGCAGAATCATCTGCGTCTGTCGTACATATTTGCGAGTCGTGACCACTCGTACAGACTCAACATACGAGTATCTATTTATCAAGGTGATTTTAAAAATAAACTTATTTTTTAATTTCTTTATTATTGAACAGTAACTTCTAGAATTTTGTAGTTATACATTTTATATATTCTCTTCAATGTTATGGAAAAACCGATGTAATTACCACTACTGTCCTTACTACGTTTCAGTTATACTACAGTTCTCTTTTTTATTCCGTGAAAATAAAAATAAAACAATAACTTAGATTACTTATTATTAAAACTAATACTGTATTCCAGCTCAGACGAAAAAAAAATTTAAACCATTTGTAGTTAATAGTAAGCAGTTTAAAAAAATGTACACAAGTCATAATCGGATAGCGTAAGAATGATATAATGTACTTATAAACATAATCGTATGAAAATCTTATATGTGTACATAATAACTAAGAATTAAGTTGTATATATTTTAAAAAGGGTAACGATCGTGTGTTTTTATTTTATGAAATACACAACGCCAATGATATCAAGATATCTATGAAGAAATACTGTATTAGTGTTGAAGTTTAGTGAACCCGTAAATACAGCTTAAAATGCATTACTAACCTATTTATTAAGAAAAATCGTTAGTGTTATTGAATGATATGTACAGAAATACTTGTATGTTATTGACATTGTGTCGCTTTGTAAATATCCTATCTAGCGTCTCACTGTTACGTATAGACATATACTGCTATTTTGCCGCATAATCATTAAAAAAAATATAATTAATTTCATACAATTACTTATTTATCAAAATTCATCTCGCGGGCTGATCTTATGCTTTTAATAATAAGATTAATAGATTATAAATGAACACTTATTCACAAACATCATTGCACCTAATCTTAAAATTATTATTATAAAGTGATAATACTAATAATATCTAGTATTATCCTTAGGGAAATGGAAAATTATCTCATAAACAATTACCCGGATTACAGCAAGTCGTATATAAATATTAATTTACTTAGTAGATAATGTATTACTACATTGTCTGTATATTTATGCTCTCGTTCCTCTTCTTCTTGTTGTGCCTTCATGCCTGAAGGTTGGCTGTTAACTACGAAAATAGTCGAGTCTCTCGTTACACTCACGTAATTTTTACATATAACTAAGTAGGCTCTTATTTAAAAGGTTGCTTTTTTCAGAAAGGTGTAGCTATTATTTAATAGTCAACCAAACCGTTGATACTTACTGGTTGAAACGATGATAAACGAGAAGAAAACATTTGCAGAAAAACTTATAATTCATTAAAACATTTCTAAATGAAAAAGTAGAAAGTACTACTTTTTTAAGAACTCTAATCTTCAGTGTCATCGGATCTATGAAAAAATATACTTTTTCACTATGAAAGATTTTATTCTTTGACGAACGAACATAGCTCCAATGCTTATCTGATACAATATATGTAAGAAGAACACAAGTGTTGAACCTCCACCACTTCACAGCAGCAGTAACATTTCAACTTTTAACTGCTATTTCATGCTTAAGCGAGCAATACTGATGATCAAATTTAAATAAATGCGTCCTGGTTATAAAACTTTGAAGTATATTATTATCGTCCGGTGGTCCCCTAATTAGAAACAGCAGACAGACTGGCTATAAGCCAATTGAGATGCGTTGGATAACTTTTTTGATACAATGTCAACCGCTTTAATAACCAGTTAAATATATTAACTGTACATTGACGTCACTCTATCACCTTCTTACTTTTATCTTCTTATTAACTTATATAAAAACTAAAAGATAAAAGTTAATGGAGCCATGCCATAAAAAAAATATCAGAACACCTTTGAAATTATTTTGTTCATTTATATTTTATTCATTGTGTTTTTAAGGATAAAAACACGTATGTCTTTTGTTTAAATTCTAATTGTTCTTAATTTGTTAACAATCATCAGACTGTAGTTGTGCCCGTCAATAGAATTTCATAAGCCTTTTGATATGAAGCAAGCATTCGTAAAAATAACTCACTTCATATCGTAAGCACCTAATAAAAACTTGTTACAAAAGCAGAATACTTTTCAAATGTTCAGTAAAACATGAAAAAAGACATTAAACAACACATAATACGTTCTAACAACGTTTTCAGACTACCCTTGAGTTAAAATTCATATGCAATTCTTATTCAGTAAACTTTTTGTTTTCGAAATTTTGTGCACATTACAGATTGTAGATTTTTTATTCGACTTAACGATGTGACGAATAAAATATTAATCTAATGGTAAGTGATAACTGCTCATAACATTGTGACACTAGTTCGGATGGTATACTCCGCACCAATTTGTACACTATAATTTCCCTCGCTACAGCGCCCTTCGAATCGGAACGGTAATGTTTGCAAACTACTGTATGGCGCCAAATATAGGTGTTGCGATGGTACCTACCTAAAAGGTTTTCAGCCTCAAAAACTTCTCACACTTAAATCACAAATCGCATTTATTTGGATTAAAATATTTTCAGTTTAAAAACGAGATGACACTTATGATTAACAAGAAATGTATTATTGTAAAAAAAAACTATTTATATCTATCAATAAACATTTATTTTAAGAAACAACGCATTAATTTTGAAAAAATGCTAATCTCCGAAACCATAAGTCGGAGCACAATAAGAAATAGCAGTCTATGTTCAACTAGTAGTTATGTTATAACACCTACAGAAATTCTATACAAATAAGAGTATAAGGTAACGACGTAGTAGCACCAGTTTATTACTAAACAGCAAAAGGTTCGAACTAGAACTATCTTGTTCTCAAAGTTTACAACAACAAATTCTTACAAATTTATTCAAAGAAATATAACTCGTTAATAAATTATTTGATGAACATTTGAAACTTGTAGCAACAAAACATCTTTTCATCAATTAGAACAACAGTCTAATTATCGAAAGAATTCGTTACATTATCCCTTAAATTTTTTAAATACATTGTGACACACATTTCGTAGTAAAAATTCATATTAATTATGGTTTAATATAATCTTTTACCTATACAAAAAAATAATAACTAAATGAATGGCTCTATTTATATCGTACATCTGAATTATTTCTTATTCAGGTGTATGATCACAAAATAATAAAAGCAACATCCTTGAGTTTGCAGCCCCATTACTTCGGTTTGCAGCAGAACAAAATACCTATAACTGCTTTAAGCATATATTTTTACTCGTATAAAAAGCACATACCATGTGAAATTTCTCGCATGCAACTTTACCACGCACATAAAATTATATTTGCATTAGTTTTACCGTTAAGCTTTGGTCATACAAATTATGGTGTTCGAGAAATTTCTTGTTGAAATTACTGTTATTAATAAATATTAAAAAAATTGTACCAACTCGAACTTTCCGTGTAAATCCATGTGAGCCATGTGTAAATTCATATTACGAAAATGAAAAAGAAATGCTTTATGAGTAATTTTTAGAAGAACAAGGAATAGTATAAATATCCATTAAGATTTCTTTATCCCGGAAATTAGGTATACACCAAGAACATAAATTTCGACTTTACACTTTTCATAAGAACAGAAAATGAGTAAAGCGTTTTAAACTTGTTTATAGATTATCCAACATTATTAAATAATATAAAAGGCCAAACGTTTTCTTCATCACACATCATCATCATAATTAGCCGATAAAGGTCCACTACTAGATAATGTGTCTACCAAAAAGATAACAAATAGATTGATCCTCTACTGTTCTCATCCAGGGGCTTCACACTCAAGTTCAAGGGTATTTTTACAAAAACAACCCTTCGCGTGGTTTTCTTATTAACTACATAAACAGCTTTCGCATTGGCTGTTCTAGTGACCGTACAGTCTTGATTTGTTATAAAAAAGATGACATATAATTAATAAAAATTGACAAAGTATGAATTTAGTTTACCACAACTAACCAATGCTTCTGGTAATTGCTAAGTTAAATTTGACACTGAGAAGGTAGGTAAAGTTACAGTAAAGTTTTTAATTTTATTGATAATAACATAAGTTTAAGAACTTTTTCATGAATACTTTTGCAAAACTGTTCCTTAGCTTCAGTTTTCTTCAATACAAATGCCCGTAGCGTTATATAAATGCTCATGTTGGACGGTTATAAATATACCTAAGCCTTTAGCAAAGGACGCTGTCTTAATCCAAGTAAATGCGAAGAAATGTAATTCTATTATGTATATTAATACTTTGTTTTACTTATACATAATAGATACCGTTTAAGTGTACGCTTTCGACGCACATATGTTATATAGAGTTCATGCAATCTTTTTGATTAACAAGCACTAAGTTAATGTTATTCAATAGTAAAAATTGCAATTTCTGTCCTCGATGAACTGTATAAATATATTAAGATTATACCCGTTCATACACCACCTAATTCTTTATTAAAATAATGAGACACGATGTAGAAAAAAATCATTAATCCCTCATCAATGTACAAGAAAAGCAAACAAGGAAGACACCTTGGGCGTGTTAAACATTAAAGAAGATTAAAAGCCGTTATTAGGATTATTACAAAGGTAAAACAAAATACGACAACCGTAGCAGTATAGACAACATTTAATACGATAAAATACAATAAATGGTGTATAGATAATAATGTCAGCTGATTTAAGTAAATATAATTAAGAATAATGTGATGTACTCACTTTAAACAGAGGTTTGTTATTCTCGCCTAAATTGCTTAAAGTACTTGACCGATAATATCATATTCAAATAACGGATGTGGAACTCTTAGATAAAGAAATACCAATATTTACCACTTAAAGCACGTGTCTGGGATTAAAACCAATAAGGTATTTAACATAATACAATTGATGATAAAGTTAACTTAGTCAAACAGTTCACGTATAATAAATTTACAATATAAATCTATGGCACTAAAAATACTTTGTACTACTATTATTAATTAAAATATGTGGTCACCGAAACATTTCTAGAAGAATGCAATAGATACCATCACACCTCAAAAACTATAATGAAATTCTATTTTATGGGTCTAGAAATCTCTAATCAAACAATACCTATTACTGCTTAAATGTTATTAACTTTTTAATAAATCTCTTTTACAACCTGTGACAGAATTTCTAAATATAAACATCCGTTTAGTAAAAAGAGTCTTAAACATATTTTTTATTTATAACCAAAGAGTCGAGGAATACGTTAATATGGTGATAAGCAATAAGCCCACCCATACCAATGAAGCACTAGTAACTATATATCACATTACGCTCTTCGCCTTGAAACATAACATGATACACTAGTAATCTAACTAGATACAGCTCCTTTCGTACCGGAACACAATAATTTTAATACACAACTGTCCGATGACGGAAATACACGGTAATGACTATTCCTCTCCGGTGAGACTCCGGTGAGAGAAATTTGCCAACAGAAAATGTTTTTGTTAACGCATATTTCAATGATTAATTTATTATAAATTTCTTTCAGCCAGATCCTGTACATGAACCAGCACGCATACAAAATTCCTGAAAACTACAATAGAAACATTCCACCTGGTAAGATATCGATATCAGTACATACTATATGTATACAAGTAATATAATAAAAATATTTAAATTAGTTCTCCTTTTTAACTAACTTTGTCCAAAAAATAAAAACATACTTAAACTATATCACTTTTACAGTCACTATAAAGATATAGATATACACAGCTATTATTTATGGTATGCTAGAATGATTAGACTAATTTTAGACTCCGCTATCCACTTACGGCCGGATATTATTCAGCATTTCCGACTCTTAGCCGACCATTAATCAAAACATCGCCTAATCTCATAACCTTAACATTCACACTGTGTAAAATAATTTTTAAACATCTTGCCAAGCATTTTGCCAAAAAAACTTCCTGCTAAAATTATTGCTTCTACTGTAATAGGTTGGCCCACTTTTTCTGTAGCCTAATGAGCGTCTAACGTGAATATCAGTCGTTATGTTTTTGTTACTTTTTTTATTCAAGCGTACAACTTGCTTAGTTGACAAGTTAGGAACTTTTAAAAGAAATCTTCTTTAACTCCTAACTAAAAACAGGGGATTTATATATCAAACGCATGTCTTTCATTTGCATAAGCTGCTCTCAAATGGCCTAGCAATTGATGATACAACAGGAAGCGCAAATTCTTAGCTATATTTCCAATAAAAGTAATTTGAAAAGACTTTGATATAACTATTATCTTTTGACCAGAAGTTACTTTAAATACTTAAATGTTTTACTGTGTATCAACTTATAATTGTACAACTTTGGCAATAGAGTTGAATGATATATTATTATTCAATAGTAAACCAGAATAATGATCTCTTATTATGGAAGTATTAGATAAATATTAACTTCCTCAGAATTAATTCAGCCCATTATTTTAAGTATGAAGTAAATATCAAACTTAGAATCGATTATTTCGTAATAATCGAATTAGAAGAACAAAAATAACAATGCAAATAGTATTGATGTAATTCTTTTTATGTTATTAATGTCAAAATGAATACTTTACTAGCACAAATACTGGATTTGCTATCCGTTAAAAGAGATGATATCGTTATGAAATTATATGTATTATGGTTACGTATAAAGCCAAAAGCCTGCACCGCACGGAGATATCTCCGAGACATAATAACCGTAAACCAACTGCCGTTTGTACTGATTCAATAAAACCGTTGAAAATCACTAATAATTTAATGCTAATAATTTTTCAGCTAAAAACACTACAGTTTACATCGGAATAAACGTCAATCGGGTGTCTGGAGTTGATGAAAACAAAGAGGTATAAATTTATAATACTGCTACAATTTTTTTTTATTTAAACAATGACCTCTTAACTTTTGTGTAATGTCTACTTTAAGGAAATAATGCTTGTCCTAATACCGTTAATAAATCTCAACAAGCAATATATTAATTATTAGTATAAGTTTTTAATGTTTCTTTTCTTTAAATATAAATATTATAAATTATATAAGAAACTTTGTATAAAGTAATAGACTCATTTAAACGTAATTATATTTAAGGAGATAACATTGGACGTCTTCTTGCAAGTGTCATGGGAGGACGGCCAATTACAAATCCCGCCGGGCATGCCCTTCATAGATTTGCCGTGGGAGTTCCGCCAGTTAATTTGGACACCGGATCTCTACATATGGCAACTGCAGACGATGAGGACAATGTCCGTATTGCAAGAGATGGCATCACTCAGGATCTACTCTAACAGTACCGTATCAGTCAATATAGGGTACGTTGAATTTTATTATTACTGTGGTAGGATTTGGTATCACATCTAAATCGAGTGCCCTAAATTAGACATTATTATATATATAGGAAATAGAAAAAAAAAATAAAATAATGATTATTAGTTAGATATTTTATCTAATTTTACTAAGAAAGATCTATACATGTTTATCCCCTTTTACCCACAAAATCGTTAAATTAAACCTGTTGAAAAAGCATCATTTTACTCTCTATATTTTTCGAAAATATTTAGTAAATTCGATACCAGATACGGCCACGATATTTTAAGAGTATACCTAAACGTATGGAAATCATATTTATATATATTATTTCCGTTTCAGTGCCACAATAACAATCAAATGTCAAATGGATTTTGTCCTATATCCGTTGGATGTTCAAAAGTGCGCCATTGATTTCGGCAGTTGTAAGTATGGAAACTTAAATACATGTTGATTTAGATAGATGAAATATAGCGATAAAAGTTATTCGGTTTTATAATATATAAAGAAATCCTTTAGTATTATTAAAGAGAGTAGTTGTATCTACTCATTTCTGTATTTTTCTTGTAAAGTGATTTGCATAAAAAATATGACGATGGCATGTTATAGATAGCCAAGGCTTCTCTACATAATTGGCAACCATTAATCACACAAAAGTATCAAAATCCGTATAGTGTTTAAAAATAGATAATTAATTCAGCCATTACCTTAAAATATAAAAACACTTTAATAAATTATATTCTGTACTCTTCATCAATCTAGTTCAGCTTTTATTTTTTACGGTCGCACCTTCTAATGTTTTTCTTCAGACAAATATACGTCGGAGGACGTCCGCTTCGAATGGCACGCAGACGCACCGTGGCGGGGGCTGGTGGGCAAGCAGCGCCATCAGTTCCGCCTACCGAAGTACGTCGTCACATTCGTCACGGACCAAAGTAATCATATTCGAAATTTTGGTGAAGGTAAATGTATACTTATTGCTTTGCGCTTGAGTTTGCGCCCCAAGTTATTTATAACATGTACCTCTAACTTTATAACTCGCATTAGCTAATGCTGTACGCTAGCATGATCACGCTGGAGCTTGGCGCAGATGACTGTTTCTAACAATAACAAAAAAAATACAAATGTAATATCTTTTTCTTATTATTTAACTAAACAAGCATTACAACTCTGTGGACGATACAAACTCGACTTACCAGATTTAGCTTATTTCAAAAATCGGCGTAAGTAAATCCTTACGTGTGTTGCTTATATGAATCATTTACCAATTTAGATTTTTTGACTATCATTCTTTCTATAATAGTACATGCATACATTTATGCATACTAAAGGATGTTTTTTTTTCGATGTACAGAACTTTAAGTTGCAATAAAACAACGATGGATTATTCGATTGACATGAATTTTATTTATCCGAAAGATAATCTTGTGGCATTATATTTTAAATATGATTTCTGGCACATGACCGCCACGGCTGGCGGTCCAATCTGGACGTCCAATTTTCGATGACTTTTTCCAACATTTGTGGCTGTATATCGGCAATAACACGGCGAATGTTGTCTTCCAAATGGTCAAGCGTTTGTGGCTTATCCGCATAGACCAATGACTTTACATAGCCCCACAGAAAGTAGTCATGCGGTGTTAAATCACAAGATCTTGGAGGCCAATTCACAGGTCCAAAACGTAAAATTAGGCGGTCACCAAACGTGTCTTTCAATAAATCGATTGTGGCACGTGCTGTGTGGCATGTTGCGCCGTCTTGTTGAAACCACATCTCCTGGATATCATGGTTATTCAATTCAGGAATAAATAAGTTAGTAATCATGGCTCTATACCGATCACCATTGACTGTAACGTTCTGGCCATCATCGTTTTTAAAGAAGTACGGACCAATGTTTCCACCAGCCCATAAAGCGCACCAAACAGTCAGTTTTTCTGGATGTAATGGTGTTTCGACATACACTTGAGGATTATCATCACTCCAAATGCAGCAGTTTTGTTTGTTGACGTAGCCATTCAACCAGAAGTGCGCTTCATCGCTGAACAAAATTCGCTTATGAAAATCGGGAACAACGGCAATCACGTTTTGGGCCTATTCGACGAATCTACGCCTTACTTGATGATCGTTTGGCTTCAATTCTTGCACGAGTTGGATTTTGTAAGCACGCAAACCAAGATCCTTCCGCAAAATCTTCCATAAAGTGGATGGACACAGATCCAATTCCTGTGCTCGATGGCGGATGGACTCATTCGGGTCTTCCTCAATGCTACGCTCTACAGCAGCAATAGCTTCTTCTGTACGCACCGTACGGCGTCTCTGGGGATGCGAGTTATCAATAAGAGTAAACGTGGTGCGAAAACGTTCCATGGTTAATCGAATTAACTGCTCTGATGGACGACTTTGTCGACGCTAAAATGGACGTAGTGCGCGATACGTATTCCGCCAGGAACCATTATTTTCGAAATAAAATTGCACTATTTGCAAGCGTTGTTCAGGCGTAAGTCTATTCATGATGAATTGCCAAAAAAAACTGAGAATAAATTACTTGACAGCTGTTAAATCGATCGCCATCTTGAACAGTAATGCCAACTTAAAGTTCCATACATCGAAAAAAAACATCCTTTACTACATGCTGTACACGCTGCTTCCGCGGTAAGCACAAGATTGTATGCAATTTTGTGTTTTGTATTTTGCAAGTTTGTGTATTGCACATCTACTATGCCTTAACTGTAAAGTAAATAGTATATATTATGTTAAGTTCCCCAAAAATAAATATTTTTAAGTTTAAGACAACAGTTTAAGATATTTTGTAAATATCTCATTTCATTTTGAAATAAACTTTTCATGACTTTTTATGCTTTATATGAAAAAGATAAAAGAACCCTTTATAATTTATTCATGAATTGGGTTTACAAATTAAGCTCTTACTTTTTCTATATATCACTTCATAAGAGAGATACCTATGAAAAAATATTATTCTTGTAGCAAAACAATAAAAATCATAAATCTTTATTACAAGAATAAACAAAGCAAGTGTCAATACTTTTTAAGATACAGAATTAAAAATTAGATTAAAAGGGTAATTAAATATCAATTTTAACGTTTTCGTAACTTGCTTTTAACTGTTACTAATATTAAAAAAATCAAGTCTTACCTAGAAATTGAATATCTGCAAATCGCAGTATCCCGTCGTTAAGCACTAGATGAATGATTACGTAGATTCAATTAGGTATGACAGACACAGTATTATCACGCTATTATCTGTTTTGCAGTGAAAAGTGCGAATCTATAAATTTAAATGTTCATGTATATTTTACAGGTGAACACTCAGCTGCAAGGCTGCAAATCAAGCTTTCAAGGGAGCTACGCAGCTACCTATTGGAGAGTTATCTACCATCGTCATTGTTCGTCATAATATCTTGGGGTAGCTTTTGCGTTATACCCGAGATAGTGCCTGGTCGTATGGTTCTCCTCGTGACTACACTGCTCTCTCTAGTCACTATGTTTGACACAGTCAGGTACGGATTTAGAAAAGCAACGAAATACAGTTAAGCAATGAATTAAAAAGAAGATGAAATAAGAACTGCACGATATAGCGTAAAATATTACTAGCCTTAAGTGGCAAATGGCAAGCTGATGGGCAATGGGGCGGTAAGATCCTCGAGTGGTACCCGTAGCCGAACCGACAAAGTGTTGATGGCCTCTACAACATGTTTCAACAATCAGGAGAAGGTCGCGCAAAACCGCTACTTGTAGGCAGCCCAGAACTAATCAATGTGTAGATACTTAGGGGTGCTTATTCAGGACTTTTGGCTAATAACCATTCATTACGATGATGTCTGGAATTAAAAATCTATACTTTAAAATTCATTTTAATATTTATTGATTTGCTTTGTTATCCAATTATGATTAATAATCATAAATGTATATTCATAATAAAAAAATATAACAAAGCGAATGAACATTGCTAATAATATTAACTACAAATTATTAATTTTCAATGTCAATTTATAACAATGAGCAGAAATTTATTTGTTTTTACTATTTTATCGCATTCATTTCAGATAGGTCGTACCTACAATGTAGGTATTATAGATACGCTACCTTTGGGATTTTCCAGCTTCATACCATCTTGTCTCAAGGCAATAGGCGCAATATGGTGTTGTGCAAACATATCCCGAATGGCCGCATATCATTGTGGACACACGTACACAATTCACAAAATTTTAAATCTTTCATTCAGAACAAAAAGTGTTTTTATTTTAATCTCGATTACTCATATGCTTGTAGTACAAACTCACCAGACGCCCTGGAGTTGAAGTGTATAGAGGTGTGGCTGATTTCGTGCACGATATTCGTGTTCTTGGCGTTATTGGAGTACTTCGTGGTGTTGTTCGGAATTCGGTATGACAAGAGCTGGAGTAAGCGACGGCAGGACCTCCGCAGGGCCCACTCCGCGGCACAGCTCGCCCCTCCGCCGCTGCACGTGAACCACTCACAGGTTTACCCTTTGGATAGAGATATATAATATTCTATAAGGCTTTTTAAACTCCTATTACGCAATTTAGTGTTGCATTCAACAAGTTTCTTAACAAGAATTTATAATCCAGCAATTTGAAAGTTTTTAAAAATGTGGATTATGGATACGTGAATTTTTTTGTATAATATATATGTTACATATTCATTATGTTTTATGATAAATATTTGCAACTTATAGTGTTTAAAAATGACATATTACAACTGTAAACCCCACAGCACACATGAATTTTAGTATAATTTTATTTGTAATAACAGGGGAGCATTACTAAAATAATTTTTTCTTAACTTTGTAGAGGATGGGTACGCCGGTGACGGGAACACCGCAAGGCGGGGTTTTTTCACCGCAACTAAGTGTTGAGGATGAAGGCCTTAAGCAACAGTTCTCGCACCAGACGATACAAAGGGTAATTATTAACTTATATTTATTATACACTCGTAATGCACGGTTTATGAAGGCCTCTTCACACGTAGACATTACAGTACATATTGTTAAACCCAGAACACCAATTTTTAGTCATCCTCCTCGGATAAAAGAAATTGGAGAGACAATAGGATCGGATGCGAAACAAGATCGATTAGTAAGGTAAAATTTATTCAAAAGGTCATCACTGCACGGAGTGTCTGACACAGTATTACTTAGTTTCACAAAAAATAAATTACCTAGATTACAAAATATGAGTGTAGTCAATTACAATGTAATGTATTAAAAATAAAGTGAGAGATGCATAGTTAAAAATCTTGAACTCTGAAGAAAATAGTAGCTGAAGTTATCGAGGAGTAGTTAAACACAGAAATAATTATTATGCTCGCTTGTGCTTTTAATGTTTAACACACTAGTGAGCAAAAACCGAGAAATCGTTTCACGAACACTAGCAGCGTGATGCACTTGGAGAAAATAAAGGTTAGCGGTAGAACAATAGACGATAATCTACATGTATTAAGTTGTTTTATAATTTATAGCTTTTCAATTGTAATCTGTTGGTATAATATCTTATGTTTATTATAGGATTCTCCTATACTGGACACTATGCCTCCTAGTGGGTTGTCCAGAGGATTATTGGCGCGAATCGCTACCATGGTGGACCACGGTGTTATGTTTTGTGGAGCACAACATGGAGCGCTCGACAAATTCGCTCTTATGCTGTTTCCTGTATGCTTCATTTTATTCACAATTATTTACTGGACAACATATCTTAGCGAAGCACATCGAGCAATGCACGAATAGTGATATTTAAGTGACTACATAAATATGAAGAAAAAAAATGCAGATAATGTGCATAACATGTGTCGTCTGTGCCTAATTTTACCAAGTGATAAGACTTATTTGTAAATATTAGACAATTTGCTAGTCCATATTGAAAAGTTTAGTGAGTCCCTAACGACGCTGTTTTTTACAATACGTATATATGACAACGAATTTTTAATAATTTTAGGTTTTAAAAGTGAGTGCAATTATTTATCTCATAAGGAATGTCACCATTGTGCAGTGGTATTAAGATTACTTGTACATTTGTATTTATTGAAACTAGATCGAAATTATTTATTTTTTAGTACATAGAGAGATAAGAGTGCCTTTAAAAGTGTTACTTACATATAATAACAGAGAAATTATGTACACTTATGATTGTATATATATTGTACGGACCATCCAATGTGAAAATAATTCACAGAAACACTAACGTTCACAGTAGGAATATATTTCATTACAAATAAAGACGTTTTATAAAATTACCAAAAATACCTAACAAACGGCATTGATCTAGGCAATGTTTTTGTATTTTAAGGTTAAATAAAGGAATAGCACTTATTGCAACAGTATGGAATAAAGTCGCCATGAAAAAATTATCGTTAAACCGAAGGATCTCAGAGTTATAAACAATATTTAATGATTCTTTGGTTTGTAATAAAGCTTTTTATATTTCTATTTTTGCGTCAATAAAATAATTAGCAGTATATTTCGTTCCTAAGTAATAAATAACTGTTAGTGTAATGGTATATTTAAATCAATCTTTGGGGACCATAAGGCTTAAGTACTTAAATTTGATACAGTTCGCCTTAATTAAGGTGCCTTGTGGTTAATATTAAATAGGTAAAATTTAAACGTAATTAATAAAAATATCGCTTTTTCACACCAGTAAATATTTTAAATTCATTTCATTTGAAATATCTCGAAACTTTAATCTATTTTACATCATTTGCTTTTGGGTTTATAAGAGTTAAAAGTAACCCAAAGGGTAAGGAGAATGCAGGGCACATTGACCGAAAATCTGACGGCCATGAGGCAGTAAGGTTATCGAGTAGCGGTCCGATTGTTGGTATACGAAGTACTGAAAAACCCTCTACAACATGAAACGATCTGGTAAAGTTTAAGAAGAAACCGCTGGTTGCGGACACCACGAGACTGATCACTGTGGTGATCCTAGGAGGAGGCCTATGTGGACGACTTACATTTGGTGATGATTACTCTTTTTAGCTATTTTGTTAGAAGAATTGCTAAACATATTAAGTGATAAAAATAAAGATTTTTTAAGTTACATGATTAGTTTTAAGGAGGAAAAAGAAACGGTATTGGTTATTTGTCAGTTAACAAAACACAAATTTTAATAATTTTAGGTTTTAAAAGTGAGTGCAATTATTTATCTCATAAGGAATGTCACCATTGTGCAGTGGTATTAAGATTACTTGTACATTTGTATTTATTGAAACTAGATCGAAATTATTTATTTTTTAGTACATAGAGAGATAAGAGTGCCTTTAAAAGTGTTACTTACATATAATAATAGAGAAATTATGTACACTTACGATTGTATATATATTGTACGGACCATCCAATGTGAAAATAATTCACAGAAACACTAACGTTCACAGTAGGAATATATTTCATTACAAATAAAGACGTTTTATAAAATTACCAAAAATACCTAACAAACGGCATTGATCTAGGCAATGTTTTTGTATTTTAAGGTTAAATAAAGGAATAGCACTTATTGCAACAGTATGGAATAAAGTCGCCATGAAAAAATTATCGTTAAACCGAAGGATCTCAGAGTTATAAACAATATTTAATGATTCTTTGGTTTGTTAATAAAGCTTTTTATATTTCTATTTTTGCGTCAATAAAATAATTAGCAGTATATTTCGTTCCTAAGTAATAAATAACTGTTAGTGTAATGGTATATTTAAATCAATCTTTGGGGACCATAAGGCTTAAGTACTTAAATTTGATACAGTTCGCCTTAATTAAGGTGCCTTGTGGTTAATATTAAATAGGTAAAATTTAAACGTAATTAATAAAAATATCGCTTTTTCACACCAGTAAATATTTTAAATTCATTTCATTTGAAATATCTCGAAACTTTAATCTATTTTACATCATTTGCTTTTGGGTTTATAAGAGTTAAAAGTAACCCAAAGGGTAAGGAGAATGCAGGGCACATTGACCGAAATCTGACGGCCATGAGGCAGTAAGGTTATCGAGTAGCGGTCCGATTGTTGGTATACGAAGTACTGAAAAACCCTCTACAACATGAAACGATCTGGTAAAGTTTAAGAAGAAACCGCTGGTTGCGGACACCACGAGACTGATCACTGTGGTGATCCTAGGAGGAGGCCTATGTGGACGACTTACATTTGGTGATGATTACTCTTTTTAGCTATTTTGTTAGAAGAATTGCTAAACATATTAAGTGATAAAATTAAAGATTTTTTTAAGTTACATGATTAGTTTTAAGGAGGAAAAAGAAACGGTATTGGTTATTTGTCAGTTAACAAAACACAAATTTTAATAATTAAATATGTTAATTTTTTTTCCGCCAATTCTTAATTGTAATGAACATATGAAAAAATATACTTACATAAATTATTCAATTTTTTTTTAATGGGAAATACACCTTGGTATAATAACAAATTGATATTTATTTTAGTAAGAACTGTCAAATGACCAATTAACGTAGATAAAACTTTTAAAAATATTGTAAAGCAATATTTCTGATTTCATCACATAGTTAACAAGGGTAAAAATTAAATAAATTATTATAGTAAATAGTTGGCGTTTGACGTAATTATCAGAATATTTCATTAACATTTTAGTTCAAATATTTGGATGTCGGTATAAAAAATAACGATTAAGGTCTTTTTCTACAGCGCGTAAAATTATCCAAACACCCGTCCTTCATAGTGATTAAATCACAATTCTTTGAAACATTGTTACATTTAAAATGGCTCTTGTTGTTTTGGTCTTTAACAATTAATATTTATTAATAATTATTATCTTACGTTTTTCTATTTTATAATGATTTAATTTATTAATTTCTTAGTCTTTAAGTTATAAGACATGTCTAGTCATAATTTAAAATATATTTATTTAAAAACAACTGGAAATAATTGTAAGCACAAATCATTTAACTGCACAAAGTATAATAAAACTGTAAAACATTTACATTGGCAATGAAAAATGGTAAGCTTAATATTACACACACCCATTAACACAATTGGTTTGAAAAAGGTTCAATAAAACATTAAACATTTTTTCTATCTATTAGTTGCACTATAAATGGTAAGTTGCTATAGACAACTTTATATTAATACTAAACTGTTGTATTACAGTATTACACATGGTGTTTGAATCTAGGCAATAATCTTGTAAATAGTTAATGAAATAATGAAATAAAAGACATTATTTTAAATCTTTCTCATAAGTTTTATTTCCTAATACTTCTACTTATAAAAACTATAATTTTTTTTATTCATAACCATAATATGCAGCCTCTTTAAACGCACGAAGCATATCGTCTGAATTTCGTCTAATTCTTCTTCCTATTGGTTCTAAATCAGCATAACATTTTGGAAAAACTTTTTCTATTATATCAACTGCTTCTGCTTTGCCAATTTGTCGGACTGCCATTACAGAATATAAAGCTTTTGTCTTGACACAGTCCTATAAAAAAAACTTGTGTTATAACATTTAAATTAAATATCACTTAATGTATATTGCATTAAAATATCAAGCACTATTTAAATAACCTTAGTTCAAGATAGGCTTTTGTATTTTGTTTGTTGATTTAATATAATTTAAAACTATAGCTGCATTGTTGGTCATAGTATTATTACAGACCACTTTCAATTTATCAATTACTGTAAGAGCTAGGTTGGTTAACCAGCCTTCTGTGCACACTTGAAACTATATATACAACTAATGTCATAAACCAACAACAGTGTTCATACCTGATGTGCTTTCTTTATTTTAGTCCATGAAGCATCTCCTTGAGACCAAGCACTTGTGAATGAGCAATGAGTGAGATTTGCAGCACGAATTTCTGTGCATGCCAGATGTTCCATATTTTTAAAATTCAATTCATTGCGACAGTAATCAAACATGTGTATCATTTCATGTGCCAGTACTCCCTGTACCATTCCTTTTCTTGTAGATACATTTTGGCACACAACAATCTGAAACATAAATTAATTAAATTTTGATACAATTTCATAATAGTTAAATATACAGCAATGTTCAAGAACATACATAATATTTCATCTCTTTATTTCCTTTTCTTGTGTATTTAACGTTTAACTGTATTAAACTACATACAATAAATGAACATTTTATCATGTATTTTTGGAAGATTAATAAATACCTGATTTAACTCTGGGTCATAACCTCCACTAACAGAATAATCACAAACTTCACAGGAAATATGACGTCGAATATCAACAGGACTAAAAATATATAATTTTAAATTTAATACATTATTCCACTTCAATTACTAAAATTTAAAATTATAGTTATTCAACTTACCAACCAGAGCTCTTCAAAGCTGCCATCATCACTTTAACAATAGGACCTAAAACAAATATAATACAAATTCATAAACTATTTAAATTTTTTCTACAATAAGAGAAATAGTTCAAATACTTACTTTCTTTTATACATTTATATACATTTTTTTCGCATTTGAACTTTTCAATTCCTTCTTTTCCTTCTTTACCAATTAACACATTTGATAACTTTGGCGAAAATGTTCCTCGCCTTTCAGGGTACAAATCATAACCCCAAGCTTCTTCTTGTGCTGCCTTACCTCCATTACTCTTACTTTGAGATGTATTATTTTTATCGTCTTTAGACATAGATTTCTTTGCACAACTACCGAAATAAAATATTACTTTTTACAAGTTAAGAAGTATTCCTTTAAAAATTAGCAAAACTGTACTTGTATTTAAAGAACTATTCTTAATGTCTTTTAAACAATTATAATTTATACAATTGTTACTTATTTTTAAAGGTAAACTTCTTAAATCAAAAATAAAAAATCTGATGCAAGATGACAGATGATGATATTAATTTATTCCTAATGGAAAGGCAAAGGACTTTAGTCGATACAGCCAGCAAGATAACAGATTCTACATTGACACTTATTTTCTTAAAAAGAAAATCGACAAAAACTCGATAGACAACGATAAATTTGCAAATTATTGATTTTTGTGTTACAACGATGTTTAAACGTTAACTTTTTTTTAAAATTTAACTTCTGGTATAACCTTGCGAGTGCTAACATTTAAGCGTTAAAGATTGTATTAAACGAGTTTGTTGGACTATTGTATTAAAACAATGCAACTAGTTAATAATATAACAGGATTTGTAAAAACGGATAAAACCTTTTGTAATTAGTGAAAAGGTAATTAACGACTAAATTCGAAACAGCAATTCTTTTTTAACAAAACAATGATTAAGTTTTCGTGTATGTATAATTTTCCATGTAATATGAAATGTTAAGAAATCCTGCAAACAATGCAATAGCTCAGTAAAAAAAAGGCATAGTGAAATTATTTTTTTATTATAAGTAAACATCCTTGCATATCTTGATCCCAATTAAAATAAGTACATCCGGATGGAAAACATTGTTCTACTTTGACATCTTCTTTACCTAAAAAAAAAGAGTACTGTAATTAATTTTTAGCTTATTAGTTGTTTTTATCCATATTGGATATTTTTAGACTTACAAATGAGTTTATGCTTACCTTACATATAACTGACTCAATAGCATGCAGTCAGACTTACCTAGATAGTCTCCTGGAACAGAGACCTACTACCGGTAAAGGTCTTCAGCTATATACTGCTAAATTATCTGTGGCAAAACTGCTTTCACTTACCTAAAATATCCAAAAATTGATTGAATGTGTCTTTATTTCTTATAATACTTGCAATGTATACTTGCAGACAAGGATTTCTATGGAAAAAAGTACAAATAACATTACACAAAGGTAGTAGTATTGATGGATCATAAACTATATCTGCCCCAATAATAATGTCTGGGTTTATACTTTCATCTATATTGTTAGTGCAATTCCAATCTAGTTTCAAGACATCTGAAAATAAAAAAATAACCATTATTTCAAAAGCTTGTTTAATGGAGATAAGTAAACTATGTTACTAATGCCACACAGGATAATTAACACTAAGAGATTAAGCAACAGAAATATTTTCAAATTCATGGAATTATATAAATAAAATTAAACATACATACATAGTATAAAAACAATTCAATACCTATTTCTTGTCCTTCACCGTTAAAGTAAGTACCATGTGAAGTTTCTCTCATTTGCAAACCTGGAAAATTAATTCCAATATTTTCAACTAGGAATTTAAGAACATCATTGTGGCAATCAGTCATTATAGTAGATTTTGGAGCACATAACTTTGCTACAGTTATGCCTGTAAATCCAACTCCTGAACCTAATTCTAACATTTTTTTATTACAAAATGTTTCTTTATTGCACAGTATCCAGTCTGACAACATAATAGCAGCCTGAAAAAAATGTTAAAAAAAAAACTGAAAACACTACTAACTGTTATACTTTATCAAAGTTTTATTTAATTGCATGATATGTTACCTCCCAAGTTTTCAAGCCTGTAGTTCCATTTACAACCATACTATTTGTTTCTTTTATAGTAATTAGGTTATTTAGATTGTCATTTAAAATGTAGTGGCGATAACTATACTTATTTTCTTCATTTCTATTTTTCATAACTAAACAAACAAATTCAAAAATACCGTCGTGAATTTCTTGATGAGGTTCCAAATGCTGTATAAGTTTTTTAAAAAATAATCTACAAAAGTCGTTTCTTAAAGGATATTTTTGAAAAAGTGGATTTTGTATTGTTTCCTTAAGAAACTTTTCTTGATTGTCCCAAGATAATTCATTTATTTCGGATGTCTAAAATTTTAAAGAAAATAATAAAAATTCAGAATAACATGATATTAAAATAACTCAAGGAAATACTTACTGATAAATCAAACTTTAAGTTTCCAATAAAAAACATTTTTGAGAGTTTTTGTATAACATTAGTTTTGATATACATTTCATATTCTGTCATGTTTAAGTTTAAATATTTAAAATTAATAGCTTTTTGGACACTAACAAGCGAACCAATAAACATCAAGACTGTCGTCACCCTAGGGACTGTCATCCTGTTTTTTTTTTTATATTACAACACGATTTTTATAACACAACATTAAACACAGAGAGAACGTACTAATCTTATTTTTATTATTATGCTAAACGATTTTTTTTTTGTCACAATTTTATAACAAAAACATTCTTTAAAAAATATTTAAAATTTATTTAAAATATTTATTAAACATGTATATACTCACTGCAAGGCTCTAGACTTTATGCTATTGCTTAAGATAATAACAGTCTCAAAGTTTAAAATGTTGTTTACTTCGTTTATGATTAATTTTATTTAACTTAAATATAGAGTTGTGCTTAAATAATTTGTTACTAATAAAATGGAGCAGTCAAAACGGGTGTCGGCTAAAAGGAAGTTACAAGAAGTGGATACAGAAAATGGTATTGGTGTTTCTAAACGAGTTAAAGTTAGGAAAACTGAAAATTTGAAAAAATCAGTGATTAAGAAAGAATCAAACATTCGAAATTTACTGAAAGATTCAAAATCAAAAATACTGGCATCTGAAGATGAAACTGTAGTAGAAGCCGCGGAAGATTTTACAACAGAATACACAAAGAAATCTTGTAATGAAGAAGTGAAAGTTTTGTCTTTTGAAGAAAAGGTTCCTCTAGATTTGGCTGAAAAGTTTATTACATTGCTTAACGAAGGCTGCACATTACCATTTATAGCTAGATATCGTAAAAACGTTGTGGATTATTTAAAACCAGACCGGTGAGATATTTTTGATTGAAACAGTATATTTAATTACTTGATATTCTTAATACATTTATTAAATAAAGTCGCATAAATCTATTTTACCTTCTGATTTCTGTTAATATTACATATAGTACTATTGATTGTTTTCATGATTAACAACACATTTTTTATCTTTTAATTTTATAATGAAAAATATGCACAACTTATCAATATTTTTTATTTTATAGTCTTCAGGAGTTATATGAAAGTTACCAAAAGGTTGTACAATTTACTAAGAAAGTAAAGTCAGTGATTGAGACTTTAAAGAAAACCAAGAAGTTAACACCAGAGATTGAACAAAGTATATTAAATGCTCGCAACTTATCTGAACTTGATTTTGTGGTATGTATTGTTGGTTTTGTAAGTTTAAAGTGTTTGTAATTGTGCAATTTAATAATAAAGCTTGGTAATTAAATGTTATATGCTGTAAAATTTCATTATGTAAAAATGTAAAATATTATAGCAACATAAAATACAAGTCTGCCCTAATTATCATTTATCAACAGTTTTGGCTGTTTAGCATTTTCAAATTACTTTGAGCACACAAGATATAAGGGAAACAGTTAATACAGAGTGCACAGTTATAAAAAACCAAATCCTTTATTAATGTTATAAACTATCTATTTTCAAATATTTCTCTTGATAAAAATACACTTTTTTGTATAAGATAATCAATATCTCTTCTTCATATTTCTTATATTGAATATGTTAGGCTTGTGTGTGTTTTTTTTAAGTAACATGCATAGAAGTATTTAAAAAGTTACTTATCACATCTTTGTTCTATTATGAAAAATTTTGTCTTGATTTGTGTTTCAATATTTTGTCTACAGTATGCACCACTTAAGTCTAATTCATTGTCACTTGCTGAAAGGGCACGAAAACTTGGCATAGAGCCTTTTGCAGTTAAAGCACTGAATGGAGAGAATATTGACATACACAAAATTTGTAATAATACAGAAGATCTGTCAACTGTTGAGAAAGTAGAGTCGCATATTACACATGTAATAGCTCATATCATTTATAAGGACTCAAGAGTTCTCTCAGAGATGAGGAGTTTGTAAGTATTTGGCCTTAATATTATCAGATTTTCATTAAAAAAAATTGTTTTTAATAATACATTTTCAAAATGAAAACAATACTAAAATGATGTTTTTAGAAACAATGCATTTAATTTCAGACATAACTTTATTACTTACAATAATAACGACTTATCTATTGAATGGATGTTACAGAAAGGACCAAACAAGATTCTCAATACAAAGTAGTAAAAGCAAAAGTTCAATGAAAGATAAAGATAAAGTTAATAAAAAGTATGATAGCAAATCAGATCCGGAAACATATAAGATATATTTTGAATGGAAGTGCCCAGTCAATTTTGTTAAATCATACCAAGTTTTAGCAATAAATAGAGGAGAAGACGAAAAGATACTTTCAGTGAAAGTTGTTATACCAGATTGGTTTTACAATAAACTAGAGAGGTGAAAGAGCAATTTTTTTTAAAAATAGCAATATAATTTTGGTAGTTACAGTTCACACTTCAATGGTGCATGAGGCAGAATATTATATTACAAGTAGATAAAATATGGTTAATATTAAAAAATGGATTAATTATTTAATACATTTTTCTTTTCTTTTCAGATACTGCTTAACACTTTGGAAAAGCGCTTATTGGGTTCAGAAAGGGTTGAATGATGCCTATAATCGTCTTATTAAACCCTGGCTGTCTAGACAAGTTAGATCTGAACTTACAGCTACAGCTCAAAAGGAAGCAGTGAAAACATTTACAACAAATTTAGAAAAGTATTTACTAACTGAACCTATTAAGAACAGGACAATAATCGGTATAGACCCTGGGTTTAAAGCTGGCTGTAAGGTAAGGACCCCGGTTTAGTGCTTCATAATTGGTTATCAAACTTTTATGTAAAAACTAGTTATAAAAACATGAATTGCAAATTTGCTTACCTCTGATGGGTAACTCAGAAAGCTTATTATCTGTATGTTATCAACAACTTAACCCATTTTAAATCCATTTTGTAGGTTGGGGTGATAAATGCTAATGGTGAAAAGTTACATGCATGTACTATTTATCCAGATCTAAGGCGACATAATGCAAATGATACAGCAGCCGAGCAGTTCAGAGAGATTATATCAAAGCACAGGTAAATTAAGAACAATTGTAAACAAGAAAATATTATTTTCAACTGAGTAACTTGCACTCTTCTTTTAATATAAAGTTCTAGTCTAGATCGCGTCTACAATTTTGGAAACTGTGTAAATAGATACCATCGCAGAGCATATCGCCGCCAAACAATAGTGTGCAGACATTACTGTATGTCAGTTTAACGGGTATTGTAGATAGTGAAATTACTGGGGTAATGAGATTTAATATCTTATGTATTAAAACAAGCACAATGTGGTGCAGTGTATATTATTATAACTAAGGCTATATTGTTATTGGCAGACGCATCTCTTATTGTTAGGGAAACGTAATTTCCATCCCATTGCTCCATTGAATATAAAAAAGTTGTTATTTTAGTGCTGATCTCATTGGCTTGGGGAATGGTACAGCGTGTCGCGAAACAGAGTCTTGGCTAAAGAATCACCACATATCGGACCACATTCCAGTGATTATAGTACCTGAGCAGGGAGCCTCCATTTACTCTGTGAGCAAAGAAGCGCAAAAGGTGCATATTAAGCACATAATGTTTAGTATTATTATTAAAAAAGGTAGTTCAATATTTATTTCGTATGTACAATTGCAAACCCTCACATGATCTCAATTTGATGTGGTAGTAAGTGACAATCAGGCAGATGATGATGATGAAGCTCAGACATAATACTTGTGCTCTCAGTAGTTGACAGCCGTAACGTAGCAATGCTGTTGTAACGGCAGATATAAGTAGTGATACGTAACCAGGCAGCTTTGAAAAACCATACTTCACAACATTTGGCTATGAGAAAACCAAAAACCTCCCACGTTGAGAAACAAGTGGTTAGCCACTACACATTGGTGTAGTAAATGATCTAAACTTGTCTAATTTTAAGAGTACTAACAGTAACATTGTGAATAATATAATAAGAACAAATAAGATTTATTTTTAAATAATTTTAGGAACATCCCGACATGGATCCCAATCTCATATCAGCTTTATCAATAGCTCGAAGAGTATTAGACCCACTAGGAGAACTGATTAAAGTAAGTAATGTAAATACTATTTGCATGATGTATATCCTTGTCTAAATAGCTCCTCCGATCTCCAGGTGGAGCCGAAAAATTTAGGTGTTGGTCTGTATCAACACGACATACCACCAAAGATGTTGGAAACTGCTTTGGACGCAACAGTCGAGACGGTAGTCAGTTTAGTGGGAGTGGATGTTAATACAGCATCTCAGGCTATGTTAAGGTATGAACATGTAAATATGGTATGTCTCCAGTGCCGAAGAGTAGGTAGGTCCCACCGCAGCGACTTGTTCTGCTGCCAAAGAGTAATGCGCTAATATTACTATATTCCAGTTTGAAAGACCCCGAAGCTGGTGTTTACTATGATCACGAAATAACATTTTATGTCTCTAGGCGCCGAGCAAAATGTGGTATATCATCCTAACTAGCGCCTCATTGTTATAGGCATGTATATCACTTACCGTCAGGTTAACATCTCGCTCGTTTCGTCACTTCGTTGAATAAAAAAAAAAGTCTAGTGTTATACACTATATTATATTATTGTAACAATTAACTGAAGAAATTTTCCATAGGCGTATTTCAGGTTTAAATGATGGACGCGCTAAGAAGATTATAGCGTATCGTCAAGACAACGAAGGCTTTACTAAAAGGGAAGAAATATTGAAAGTCAGTGGTATTGGCAAGATTACGTACCAGCAATGTGTTGGATTTTTGAAGGTTTTAACCGGAACCGAGCCGTTGGACGCAACGATCATACATCCGGAAAGCTATAGTATCGCTAGACTGTAAGTTAATTTTGGTTTTTACTTATTACTTTTTAGTTGTTGTGTTTCGTTTTTTTTCGATACAGCTCTTCTCTAGTTATCTCTGTTTTTTGTTTTGTCCATAGATGTCTGTTTAATTATTAGCCAACCAAATATGCCCTACAAAATGTGATCTTTTTCATTTTGTGTTAACTGAGCATTTCTGTTTGTATTTTTCCTATTTTATTATTTATTTAGAGCCATATATATCATTAAGGATCGAACTCGTCTTTCATAGATTTATAAGGAGTACGACCGCGACACATATTAATTCATGATCGTTTCGTTCAATAATAATTAGGATTACTCCACTCTTAAGAGTTTTGTAATTATTATAATTTCTTGCAATAATCTAATCTTTAAGCTAAATTTTCTCCTTTTTCTAGATTTGCTAAGAAGATAAATGTAAATATAAAAGAAATTTCTCAGCCACATTTTCCAGAAATCGTCGAAAGTAAGACTGCAAGTATAGATCTTGTTGCGATGAGCAAAGACCTCAATACGGATGTATCAACATTAGAACTAATAGTTAATGCCTTCAAACAGAAACCATATGAAGATAACGTCATAAGTTTCTGCCGGCCCGTCTATTCAATATCTGTACAAACAACTGACCAACTTACCAAAGGGACCTCTTTAACAGGTAATTTAATCGAAAAATTGTTAATTTTTTTAATGATGCCAGCATCAACATCAAGATCTTCATATATTAGTTAGTAATTTCATTGACTGGCTGTAAATACCTAATTGTGAAGTCATTAAATTAAAGTATTTTTATGTAATTAAATATATTTATATATTATATATGTATAAAACGTTAGATTTTTTTTTTTTCAATTTCTTTCTTCCTCAATAAAACACCTAATTTGAGTAAGTATCACTTTTTACCTAATAATTTTCTTCATAAATTTGTGTGTGCAAAGATATGTCTTTTTTTCTGCAATGGGTCTAGAAAGTATTACATATAGCCATTGAATTTATTTTCACGTGGTGTTAATTGTAAATTTAATTAACAATAATGCAGTGAACGACACAGCGCGCTCCTCCAAAACACTGGTTATCATAATATGAATTCGTATTATTTTGACAGTAGCAACACAGTAATGCTGTTATGTGGCCAGGTTTAGAATAAAAGGGTGGTACATAGCTAAGCAGGTTCACAAAAACCCTACCACTGACTAAACTCCACAATGCGTAACTACGGAATCGAATCAGGGACTGCCGTGTTACAAGACGGACCACATTGTGTAATGGAGGCGGTCGATTCTGTAAATTCAATACTTTGTTTCAGGTGTTGTTCGCAACGTAGTTCCTTTCGGCTGCTTCGTTGACTGCGGGGTCGGTCACGACGGGCTCATACACAGAAGCAACCTGGGAGGAAACCAAACTCCCAAACTTGGTGACAGAGTGTCCGTTACTGTGATAAGCACACCAAAACCCAAAAGGTTACAACTCAAACTTGACAAGATTTTGAACTGAAATATTTATAATGTGTTATGTTTTGATTACTTCACGTAAGGTTAAGTATTAAAATGATTGATATAAAAACCACATTTTTTATTTTTTTATCAATGTAAATAAATTACAAATAGAACTAAATTTATTCAGCCTCGAGTATCGATATAGTGGATTTCGTATTCAGACCATAAACGTTGAATATAGCTTTGTTGACAATGGCGTCGCATATTCCGGATGTAATTCTAAAAAAATCGGAAAACACGTTATCTTTGGTAATGACTTAAAATATTGCAAAAAAAATGTCATAAAAATACCGCTTGCTGAAATTCGGCTTCGTATCACTTTCAATAGTTTTAACTAAATGTTCATAAGTTGGCAATTCCTCTTTGGAATAATGCTCAATGTGATATTTAAACATTTTACTATGCAGCGCATCCCTGAAAACGATTATTGATTAATTTTAGCCAATGTTTATTTAATAGTGTCTGTTCCCGGAGATCGTCTGCTACCACTGCAGCTGCATTTTCTACCGCCATACAGTATAGTGTTTCAGTTTGAAGAGCGATGTAGCAAGTGAAATTACTGGGGTAATTAATCATCTATGTCTTAAAGCGACGTGTGCCATATTTTGTATTGTTTATCACTAAATAACGCTACATTGAACTGCGCTGTTTACTTACCATCAGGTCAATGTACGGCACGTTACAACGATTCGTTAAAAAAAATAGTTTAATGACTTTTAAGTTTTTACGTACCACAATATCCCCTCTATAATTCTTACGATATCATTAGATGTCATATTATTGCCGCTCGAAGTCAGTTCCTTCCCTCCTTCGTGTAAATGCATTTCAGTAGATAATAGATCGTAGGACGGAGTCTAGAAAATCAGAAATAATGCACTAACGACTATATTTGTGTTAAAATGTAATTCATGAACAAATATAGACCACGATGATCATTAAAAATTTAAATTATTAAAAATGAATAATTATTCAATAGCAACATAAGTTATTGTTACTTGAGGGGTGTAGTGACTACAATAATTATTTTTTTTAGGAACGGCTTTTACGTTAACCAATAATTAATTGTGTTTGGTCATAACAGTAGACAGTCATATATCTTACAATAAACTAAACATTTATTTAAGTAATTCATTTAACCAAGACTTACGTCTGTCTACTTTGCAAAAAAATACGTTTAGTATTAATAACATCAGGTAGAAAATTTAAGAGTTCTCAAAGAATTTATTTATAAATGCTTCGGAAAAACCTGCATCTTATATAAAAACTTGGTACCTGCTCCCACATTTGCTTCATTAGCATTCGAGGATAACCGTCGCGTTGACCTTTGGATGAAATCGAAATCGACATTGATAGATAGAACGGTTGCGGTTTTTCAATGTCTAATACGTACGGCGGACTGTCATTTATTCCCTGTAAAATTATTAATGGAAAAAATATGACGAGGTATGTAAAACTGAAGCGTTATCTCCTTGAATTTTCAGAATATTTACAAAATATGGATAGGCTTAGATGAGAGGAAATTGTTGGATATAGAAGGCGTAGGACTTGTCGCGCTGTAATTTAATTAGGCGAGGGGAGTTAAGTTTAGTAATGGAAAACAATAAACTGAAATGTCGATGATTGTGACCCAACATCGATGTATTTGATATGTTATTATTTTGAAAGTGTGTAATTTCAACGTATCAATACATAAACATGATGCATTTACATCTTTATTTATAAACTAAAATAATCGTTTTGTATACATACAGGATGAGATACACCTTCTTCAGTGATAATGAATTCTTGATTGCATTTCTCTATCTTAGTTTTTCGCAAGTGCTCATTGTGATGGTATCGTCGTCGCTCCGTCAAGTCGAGAATTTCGCATGACACAGTGGTACTGGCGATTTGGTTTAAAATATAGCCAAAGACTTGACAAACTTAACACCGAATAAATACAGAATTTTGTACTAATACAGTTATACTTTTATTTATATTAACGCGGCCATTTGTAATTTTTATCTTATTTTAAAGCCTTTGATTCACAAATAGTAAACAATGCTTATACTAGCGCTTCAAGTTAATATAGTCAAAACAAAGCAATGTATGTTTAGTTTAGTTAATTTAGATCATAAATAAAATGCTTCATACGTGAACGTCGCTGGCTCTTGGAGGGTATAAACAGAAACAGTTATCCATTCTACAGATTTAGGCTCTATCATACCCCACCATGGTGTTATTACGATGTTCATTATGTTCGCTACTCTTTCTCTGGAAGATGAACATTGATTACATACTAAAACAACAATGATTACCTGAAAATTCAGTAAACGTATAAAACAGTATTTGCTTACGGAAGCCATATAAATCTCATTTGGTGCTCTGTATCATTACAAATGGCTATAATATCCCTTGAAAGCGAATGAGTCGGCATTATTGGTAGTGTAATGTGATCCTTTGAAAGATAAACCTGTAATTATATACTCTTGTTGTTAACATATGCATTTGTATCGTTAGTTTCCCTTATTGTATTCTGTGTAGTAGTTGGCGGGGAGACATATTACATTGCTGCAGAGTAAACAAAACTACAATAGGCGTTTACTATATATTGAACTATTACTATGTATCGAAGAATATGAACTAGGATAAAATTTTATGTATTACTTAGCCGCAAATAAGTTACTCCATGTTATGAAGGAAAGCCTAAAGAAAAATTGCATTTAATTGAACGAACTTGTTAAAATAAATATTTTTTTTAAAATATTGTTTAAAAACTTTTCGTGCCTTGATATGTATACATATACTACACTAATATACAATTGTATTATGTTTATTTAACTTGACACATAAGTAGTTCCTTTTATGTAGTTTTTCTGATAGGAATAATTCACTAAACTTACTACATCATCTCTGTAGGCCGAACGTATATTTTTCTCAATGTAACTAGGTATATCTAGTCTTGTCTCAACGCAATTCGGTAAACCACCTTCTCCTTTAACGTTTATCTTGACAATATCATAACCGAAAGAGCACATGAATGTTATCTATAATAATAAAAGATTTAATTTATATTGCCTAAAATTTTATGGCCTCTGCAATGCCATCCAGCTATCGATGCACGTTTGATCTTTATTCTAGTTCCAAGAAACTACAGTCTAGACGTAACAAAAGTATGAAATGCTTCCAGAACTCTTGCCGACGATGTCCCAAATACAGAGTACCTGTTATAAATTCTGTGTATAATATTGATTAATAGAAATATGTTAACGACAAAAATAATAGTGAGTAGATACTTTCTTGGTAACTAGTTAAAAAGTAGGTAAGCTAAGACTTCCTAAGATAATTCCATTGTTAGCTTGATATTTGTATACTAATTCTCTTAGTTAGCAATTACGAAATTGATAAATACTACTTTAAATCTCTTAATTGTAATGATTAAAACCATAATTATAATTTCAGTCTAGAGACATTTACTTCTGCACAATGGCTACCAAATGATTTCAATTACTTCAATGACCTCGCCTTTCTGGTTGTTCTTTCTGGCGGCCGTATCACGATGCCCTTGCAAATACGTGATCTCCTCTCTAGGATCGTCTTTAATGATTACTTCATATAAAATATTGAAGATAAACAAAATTATTAAGTATACCTTGTATGTGATCATCTCGGTCGGCAAGAAAGCAAATGGTATAGCCAACTTGTCCATAGGAGGTACTTCAGCAAAATATTGAAGGCAACGGATGGCCGATTCTAGGGTCGGACTATTTCCACCCAATAAACGCCACGTTGTGAACACTTCCGTCGGATTGTATAACCAAACAATCTACGGCCGATGCAAGATTGCATTACTAACATTAAGAAAGCCATCGTATTTACTGTGCTTCCTATTAATAAAAAGTAAACTTATCCGACTATCACATGGACTAATTTGTAATTCGTGTTAATTTAATCTAATTTTAATAGAACCTATGTTTTTATTTAAATTCTATTGTTAACGACAATTAAGATTGTGTCGATTCATTAGACGCAACAGTTGTAGGGCGTCCTGTAAATTTTATTAAATTCGCTTAATAACAAGTTGAGAGTAAACCGATCCCTTTGAAAATCCGTGAATGAGGCTTGTATATTAATGAGCGTCTTACGGCTTATAATATTCTACATACAATGTACATTTATATTAAATACCCGTATGACAGGATCGAGATTATTTATGGGCACTCTTCCACAATCAAGCGTGGCCAAACAATCATCATCCCCGAAAGGTCTTCTTAGTGGTACCAGTACACCTTTAGTATTAAGATGAGCATATACATTGACGTATATATTGATAACACGCTGATTAGGCATCGTCATCACATAGCAAAGCGTATTAAGGCCTTCGTAACCGTAATTGATGTGTAAGAAAAGTAAGTCAGGTTTTTCCGGCTGTAATATGAGTGTGAATATAGTTTCTTTGTAATATCTACAAATGTAATACGTATAATTAATAACTAATATGTGCATATAAGATATTAGTAGATTAGACGTATTCAAATGTTTGTTTCAATTAAGTTTTCTCGATTAATTGGGGGCTTTTGTTTGGTATTTTGTTTCGGCTTGAAGGGTTGTGACTACTCAAAATGTCCTGCTCGTCTTGTCGTAGTATCGTTGAATAAAATACAAAGCAATGTAAAGGACACAAGGATGAATCACAAAAAAAACTTGTTATATTTACCGACACAATTCCATTATTAGGAGATAGTTCCACAAAGTTCCTATGGAGACAAGTATGTCTCATCTCGTAGGTGGAAATACCAATTTGAACTTCGATCATTGGGCAATCACAGATTTTATTCCTTCGTATATTCCAAGGCACGGGCACTGCGTAGACGCAACCCAACACAAAAACAAATTCTGCTTGACCAGCCTTAATGCATAGGTCAGGGAGATAAAGATTCACATCCAATGGCTTATTAGGTCTTACATCCATTAAAGCTTTATTAAATCTATTTAAGAGCGTTATAAGATAGTTAAAATAATTTAAGATTTTTAAAAACAATTATTCAAAAATTACTTACTCATCAACATTTGTTATATTCCATAGACAGTGATTACTCAAAATTAAATGACTTTTTACAGAAATTGTGCGTTTTACCTAGAATTCATATTAATTAATTTTATAGCAAATTGTTTTGTTACCGAAGGCATTATTGGATAGTTAATATAAAATCACAAAAAATGGTAGCTGTATTATGTTTATATTACACACTGTATGAAATGAGCAATTCACATTTTATGCTAACCTTGAGAGTGGGGTAAATGCCGTCATACCAAATAGTGCAGATAGATTTTGTCACGGGTTGTATCTCCTCGATCTCGTCGTAAGGAGAACGAAATAATACTGTATACCTTATGTCCACCTGACGGGAGCCCGCACCGCTTGGTGTGATCGAAATTTTCACATCGCAATAATTTGATGGTTTAAGACTGTTCTGATTATAATGAAAAATAAAACTCATAAATATTTTAGATTGAAAAAAGTGAAATTAAAAAAAAGCTTGCATTGTTATTTTGTCTGCTACGACGCAACAAGTATAAAATGCAATAGTTTGATAGATAAAATGTCTAGCTTTCTTAGGTATACATTTTTTTTATTTAGAAGTACTTACAACAGCAGAGTCGATATCGACTTTGTCCCCGTGAAAGTCATCTCCCATACCGTTAATATCATAGTACAATTTTGATGTGAAAAAGCAAGAGCCATAATTATAAAGAGTAGCTGTGAACGATACTTTATCGCCTACTAGCACATCGTGAAAATTCGTTGTCTTCGGTATAACCTTAAAATAATTTATAAATATCAGCTATTGTTGAACACCCATTATTATACTTGAATTTCCTGAATTAAGCACTATATCAATTCAATAAAATAAAAGTATAACCTATCATAATTACAACGACAAAGGACTGTTGATACTAACTCGCAAATCAGGAAGTTCCGAAAAGCCTGTGATTTTAATGAATATTTCTGATGGTTCTCCAATGGGTCTAAAACATAAATTCAAAGTATTATTGATCTTACTTATTAAAACTGCTTGAAATATTCAACTTCAGTTAAGTACATTTTGATCTTTGCATCAGGGACGGAATTAGACAATGTACAACAAATTGTTGTCTTTGACCTCTTTTATAAAAGAAATGTCACTTACTTGCCATCGATAAGGCAAATGCATGAACACGATACCGTAGTTCCATAGATTTTGTCCGGCACCTTAGGAAAAAACCACCAGTGGTAGCGAACTATTTCTCTCGGCGGAAGCACAATGGCGCCGCCATTGTCCCCTCCTAGCCATTCTGCGTTACTTAAAACCCTCATGCTGTGACAATATTAAATGAAAATATTTAAGGAGTATAATTATGGATAAAGATGATCTATTTGACGAAATCCTTTGTTACAATTGTTGACAACAATATTTTATAAATAAAAAGTGTTTTTTCTCACTGAATATCCATTCTTGTCAAGTTGTGAAGATATGCGGTGCAATAATTCGTACATCCGGTAATAGTAGGTGGGAAACTCATACATAGCGTGTACTGATGGATCGTAACCTTGAGACATTACGTCTATTTGACTGCCTTCTGCATTTCCACAAAATGAGGCACGTGTCTAATGGTAACAAATATTATTTACATAAATCTTTAACTTTATACAGTTATCTTAAAAACGTTTCACATTATTTTTAAACAGTTTTCCTCTATTGATTGAGAAAAAAACTGTAATCTAACAAAATTTAACAAAAAATAAGCCGATTGTGACAGTCATAATAAAGTAATATTTAATTCAACGATATGTAAAAAGATAAAAAAAAATGTTGGCACTTATATTAAAATTAAAAAAAAAAACGACAAACAAAAAAATAACAATGTTTGAAAAAAAAATACAATATAAATAGTGACCCACCCACACAAGAAATAAATAACTTTATGTAAATACCTTGTGTGTTCTATTTATTATTAAATCCCAAGACTCGTAATATTCTCCGAAGGACATTGTTTCCAATGCTACTGATATAATCTGCCAACCTCGTCCTTGAACTATACCACACATTGGCATAACAACAAAGTTTCTGTAATTATTTATGAACTAATTAAAACATAACTTGTAATAATAACCTATTGCTAAAAACATATTCATCATCACCCATAGACTTAAAAAAACAGCATTATTACGTAGAGAAATGTTTTCAATTTCGATCGCTGATTTACCTTGTTTAAGATATTTACACTGCTATTCCAGGTTTACAGTTTACTTGAATACCTGTTTTGATGGTTGTTAGTTTATCAATTAATATAATTGCCTTTTGCTCTCCTGGCTTTAACATAAACCGAATTCGAAGACTTCTATAAGTCTTGCTAACTTAAGTGTTGTAAGGAAGTATTTTTTCTTGATGACGTTAGACTCTAAATATCCACCTTTTTGAGATGAACGGAAATAGTATATTATGAGTTTGATTTCCCGTATGTATTAGGTAAATAGTAAAAAAGTATATACCTATATAAAACTTTAATTGCTTACGTTTTAAAAGGTGCTTGAAACTTAAAATACATTGGTATTTCCAATTTGTTCGAAAGCATGAAGTTTGTGAAAGTAGTTCTTGTTGGTACGGTTGGTGGTAAAGTTACCTAAAGCAATTATTATAATCATTTTGTAATTATTATAAACACCAATCGTTTCTGAAGAATCATTCTCTAAAATAGCAGTATTTCGACTACACCGCGATTTTGTCTCATTACCGGTTTTAAATATAACGAAAGTATTCAACATAGTAAAATATAGTCACAAATATCACATGTTTGAAAACAAGTAATAAAATTTTAAAGTTAAAATAAACAAATATTAAAAAATTGGAATAAATGAAAATGTTATAAAACACAATTTGAATATAACGCACGCCTAATAAAAAAATATCTTTGCAGTTAATTTTTTTATGTTTTCAACACAACATACTTCGATAGGACAATCCCAAGCAGATAACCATTCAGTACACGGAGACCAAGTGTTACCTATACAAGGTATGCGAAACCACGTGTGTTTGAACTTAACCGCCTTCTCTGTGGTGATTTTGTGTTGGTAGTCACCGCAAAGCAAGTAACCGTATGCATCATTTTCAATTTTCGGTCTATAAAATCAAGATTATAATACAATTCAATATTTTAAAATAAATGGACATGTAATAACAAGACAAACTAAGATTGATCAGTTTATCGCTACGGATGTATAATAAAAATTAACCACTTGTGACTGTGAGTTCAACTCAATTGGCAATAAAACCTTAAAAATGGTTTGTTTTTTTCTTTTTATAAAAGATTCGATTTTATATTAAAACAGTCAAAGTAATAATTTTAAATTATGCACACTATAATAATTATTTCATTGCATTTATTTACCTGAAACGAATAGTAAAAAGCCTAGACTCATTAGAAGGTATCAATGCGTCAATTGGGTCCACTAGAAATATATTATCAGGATCTGTAGAAAAAGGAAATAAAAGTTTGTTACGATTTCTTTTACACGCTTTTCAAAACTAGATAAAACTAAATTTTGAGGAATCTTTAGATTATCTAAATGAATGAGTTCATAGAAAAAGCAAGATTAGAACTAATAAGATAACAAAATATTGCAACCTGGTATCCATTGCATGTAACCCTCGACCTCCTCATGATTAGTGACACATAACGTCTGCGATATATTCATGCTGGTATCTACAACGCTTCCCATACCAAAGTCGAGATATCTTTCGAACACTGACGCTGAGGGTATATAAGCTAAGTGATTTAGGCTGTTCTCCATTAAGTGACTGTAACGGCTTTTACGTTTCCAATGCTTCTCAAACACGTGGTCGTCGACGTTGTAAATTACGTTACCAGCTAAAGTAACAGTAGCTACGACGTTTACAAACAAAGGTTCCTGAAAATATTTCTTTATATTGAAAGGCTAACATTTGACATCGATTACGGATACCAATGGTGCTGAACATAGTGAAATCATCATCATTAATGTGGAATAGTGGAGCGTAATTTATATTGATAAAATAAAATTGTTTTAATAAAATAATACCTGATTTAATACTAAGAAAACTAATTCAGCAGTATATACACCAAGAGCAGTACCGGTGAAGGCGATCGTAGTGGTAATAATTTCAAAAGCTCTTATTAGACCACAATTGCCGGTCGAAATCTGTAATGTATGTTAAATGTAAGTTTTTGAGAAAATATTCGCTCTAAATATCTTTTTGTTTTCGATATTACAAAATCTAGATATTTTAAAAACAAGACACACAAGCATTTTGCCAGAATAGATTATCATATTTACTTGATAATTTTATTTATACTTTTCGGTTGAATAAGTATTTTAAACCTGGATACAGCCAGAAAGTGATTAAAGATAAGATTTCTATTAAATTATAATTTTAACAGAAATGTATATCGCCTCTACAACTGGTAGGTATCACAAATAAAAAGTCTCTAGTTAGAATTTATTACATATATTTTTAATTAAATACACATACTAGTAGCAATGGCAATAGCAAAAGAAGTTAAAATTACTTGGAAAAAACCATGACCACCATATGGAAGAAGCCACTGATAAGTAGTATCAACGCCAGATTTGTTGACGATATTTATTGTATCTTTTCTTTGCTCCGACACATTTTTACATATTGTGAATGTAACCTTTTTCTTACTTAATGATACATTAGGTCCTGTTGTATGCAAATAAAGAATATTATTCATAAGGCCTCGTTTCAAGTTTCGTACGAAATAAAAGCTAGGTGAAATAAATTGTAACAAAATTATAGTGGTATTTTATGTACATAAATGTTATTCTATCATTCTATGGTATAGAAAGCCCGAAGTTTAATCTAGCTTAAACTTACAAGATTTCCAGTCACGACGTCCAAATTTTAATGCATATTCACCGCTATTTCAACAAACTTTTTACTGTACTAGAACTCAAAAGTAACACGCTCTGTACGGGTACAATCATAAATCAAAAGCCTGTTTACTATTCTTAATTTGTACTATCAATGAATTTAAAAAATTACTCGACATTAAAGGTTATCCTCTTATATTCTTTAATTTTTCGCAACAATTCATCAAAAACATTTTTTTGAACAATTATTATCATATGCGTATAAAAAAGAAAATTGTAGCATAATATTTACCAAAACAATTTCCATTGACTGTTAACCTATAACTGTTTCCATAGTTATCGTCGACGATATAGTATTCAGTATAAGAAAGGCCTACCACGTTAGGTTTATAGGTAATGGCTACTTCGGCATGTTCTTGTGGCTTTACAGGAGTCGATGTTATCGCGACTTTGAATACTTGATCTATAGTGTTTAATACATATAAAAGCGATACTTGATACGTCAGAGATCGCTGCAAACAATAAATTTTAAACTAATACACATGGAGTACAAAAAATTTGCAGTGTAAAATTCACAACATTTACGATATATAAATGGGCACTAGTAAAATCTGTATATTAGAGAAATTGTTGTTCTGCTGATGGACTGGACCTACAATACTTAACATATTGAGGCACACCTGATAATTATATTATAATTCATTACACTCGAACGTATTGCTCCCCGTATCATTGTATGCAATCAATGCATGTGTCAATCATTTGTATTCTACAGCCGATCTTATCCTTTTTAATAGGTATAAGTTTTCTAATTTGTTTACGAGAAGTTTGAAATCTTTTAGCAGAACAAAAATTAAAATGCACCGTGTTCTAAACAGGGTTGAATACGCCGGGAAGTACCAGAATCAACTTTTCTTACATTTGATATGTTTTGGATTAAAATACATTTTTCAGCAATAGTATCAACAGCTATTGATCCAAAGTCTATGAATTTATTTTCCGTAACGCTTTCATCAGACAAGTTCTGCATTTCTTATAGCAGAATTTTATTTTATTTTCATTAATATTTCAACGTCAAAATATCATCGACATGTAAACTTCAAAGAGGATGTTTTATCTCAAATTAATAACACCTTTTTTTTAGTATTCATTATTATTAATAATTTAATAACATTAAGTCACGTATTATTATTAAGCGAGTTTGTTAAAATAAAATGTTTCATTTCAAAAAATGGGGTTTAAAAATCATTATTTCCCTTCCCACAACAATATTAACAATTCACTTATGCGAGCAAACGATAAATATTAAAATCAAATCAAATGAGCCTATCTGTTTTTAAAAATTAAAAGAATTTGTTAAATAACAAAAGCAGGTTTCATTTGTCATAGTCACTAAAATATACGCATTTTACTTTTACTCCATTTATTGGTATTACATGCAGCTTAAAAGTCGAAAGTATCGACTATCGGTACTATCGCACCAATCATGTAAATAGTTAAGAAATATAGTTCTTAATCATGCGTTTTAATTTAAAGAGTTAATGAAAACATTGACTAATTAAAAAAATATATTTTTTGAGATATGGTTGGTACGATGAATTAAAATGTATAAATTATAAAAGGAGTGTAAATGTTTATGGTTTTTTTAAATAAAAAAGTCCTTTTTTTAATTATTATAGCATAACTAAAATGTTATTATTTGTACAAAAAGTACATAACGTATTTAAAGATTTTAAAAATATTTTTTTTTGTTATTTTGTTTATTACATCTTTAGCTAAAAGCCTTGAGGGCAGTGCAATAAATGAAAAAAAAGAAGCAGGCACTACTAAAATGTAGTGAAATTTAATCGTGATATTTGGTGTTGCTTTAAATGTATTAAACATATTTAATATTTAAATATTAATTTAGACAGAAAAAACTGCAGATGTGAACTTATTTATAAATTACTTTCTGGTACTTTTGAACAAATAAAGCACAGAGCCTCTATTTTTTAAAAGATAATTTGTGCTTCCTGCTTGAAATGTTACCTTCTAGCAGTTTTCTAATTTATAATTTTCTAAGGTAGCTTAATGGACTATTGCGAAAATGGATTCGGGTACAGAATGGCTTTGTGAGATTTTACAGAACGTGCAGCTGGAACAATTTTATTTGCCCATTCGTGATCAGCTGCAGGTAAACAAAGTGAAATAAGTTAATATTAAAAAAATATTTCCTCAGTTCATTAACAGTAATCGTTATTATTTTAGATAACTCGATTAGCTCACTTCGACTATGTGCATGCAGAAGATCTAGAAAAAATTGGCATAAGCAAACCTGGAGTACGAAGATTATTCGACGCAGTTAGAAAGAAAAAACTACAACTATGGAATCGAAAATTTTGGAATAAGCTCTTTGGTTCATCAAATTCCGTTAACCGAGAAAAAACAGAGTTGTCTTTAAGGCAACAAACACAAAATGAAACTAGAAGTACTACTTGTATTATATTAGAAAAGGACATTGTGTAAGTAATTATTAAAAAGATAACATTATTTTTATTGGATTACATAGATAATATTAGCTTGCTATCAATAATCTTGATAATATAAAATTGATAAATTAAAAATATGAGTGGTTTATAATTATCAATAAATCACAAGAAAAGTTTAGATAACATTTATATTTTGTTTGTTTTTTGTTTTGTTTGTTTGACTAATATTACTTTCTATGTGTTCAGTACTTGATAAGGCCTGGCCTGTCTAGTAATGATATTATATTTCCCTTTTCATTATAATATAATTATGAAGAGTTTTAAAAAAAGGTAAATTATAAATTAAAAACTAATTAATGATGTATATTACAGCCTACATAATGAACTAGGTAATGGTTCATTTGGTGTTGTAAAACGTGGGGAATGGAGAGTGTCAGATCAAACAAGTCAAATGGTGCCCGTAGCAGTAAAAGTGCTTAAAGCTGATGCCTTTTCACAACCAGGAATTTATGATGATTTTAGAAGGGAAGTTGAGGCTATGCACAGTTTAAAACACACAAATTTAATCAAATTACACGGAGTTGTTTTTCACCCCCTAATGATGGTGTGTGAATTGGCAAACATGGGAGCTTTATTAGACTACATCAGAGCCCAAAATTGCAAAGTGTCATTAAATTATATATTGAAGTGGTCAAGTCAAGTTGCCGCTGGAATGGCTTATTTAGAAAAATCTAGATTTTTACACAGAGATCTAGCATGTAGGAATATTCTATTGTCTAATTTGGATTTGGTAAGTATCTCTAATAACTTATTTTTAGTATTGGCTATTTACAATACATGTAATGAACTTTCAAACCTGCTTGTTACAATGACCAGAAACTTGGTCTTTAAATAAAAAAAATAAGTCCACATTTAAATTACTGCAACATTTCAGTTATAGGTAAAGGGCATACTTTAAAATTTGACTTATATTATATTTGAACAGGTGAAAATTGGTGATTTTGGTCTAATGAGAGCTCTACCAGATGCTGATGATTGTTATGTGATGAGTGAGAGAAGAAGAGTCCCATTCCCATGGTGTGCTCCAGAATCTTTAAGATCAAGACAGTTCTCTCATGCTTCTGATGTGTGGATGTTTGCTGTCGCACTTTGGGAGATGTATTCATTTGGCGAGGAACCATGGATAGGTAAGTACTTACAAAGATTGGTTAACGAAAATAATAAACAGATGATTCAATGTGAAGTTTCCTGCATCCATACATAATGTATCCTTTAATTTGCATAAAATGATGTTCTATGTATTGGTTAAATCACTCCGATTATTTTATAATTAGTGAAACAAATCAATAAAATTTGTGTAATATATTTGAAAAGTGAAATGATTATTGTAACTTTTCCTTAGTAAAAATAAGGTTCACAAATCATGTCTATGGTATCACCTCATTACAATTTTGTTTTAAGAATTGTGATGTTTATTAACTTTTGCAGTCTGCCATTTGGACATTTTAGTAAAACAAGATAGAAATGTAAAATCAACTTTGATATCTATATCTATTATCATTACAAATTCAGACATAAATTCATATACATCTAAATTTCTACGTAGGTGTCAAATAACCATGTTTTTATTTTAAATATTTGTGAAACAAATCTTGTGTGTGTGATTGCCCTCCGTTCTTTTTTGTTAGGTTTAAACGGTTCGGAAATCCTCCGTCTCATAATGCGCGAGGGTCAACGTTTGTCGGCACCATCAGCCTGCCCGCCTGACGTGTATATGTTAATGATGCAATGTTGGGACCTCAATCCTAAGGAACGGCCTACCTTTGCTGGAATACAGCGATATATGGAGACAAATAAGTTCGAAACTGCAATAGCAGCACTGAGGTAGACTGACCTAATTTATGTTTTGTATATATTTTGATCAACATTGTGGATAAAATGACTTTACTCTCTCCTTGTGAGATAAGGCATTGAGTCTCAGCAATAGGATCATTAAGTAGGCTGTTTATATTATATTGTTTGAGCTAATTTATAATGTGTTTCCCACATTTACCACACCACAATAAATAATAATGAAAATTTCTAAATGATGATACAAGACAAAATGTGTGTGCTAAATTTTAGTAAAGTTATAATATTTATTGTAGTTATCATAAACAAGGCCAAATGACTATAGAGGCGGGTGATGCTATTATATTGATTGACAAGCGGCCAGAATTACATTGGTGGAAAGGTCAGAATCAACGAACACTTGAAGTCGGCCTTTTTCCTAGGTAAGGACTGTTAACTCACTGCCCTTTTCCCATTTCTTATGAGGTTGGCACAACATATCATTTGTTTTCTTTCTCTTTTAGCAACTGTTAACATACAATATACGCGTTTTGCACTTATATCCTCTTTCACGCAATCCATCCAGCTCATCTTTAGTCTTTTTTGACGCTTCCTCCCATGCACATGCGTATTTATTATACTTCCCGTAACAGATTTCCTATTGGCCAATATATCTCTCGTGATTTTTAATATTACTTCCTATGTAAATAATAATTTTAGAATTAATGCTTTGCTGTAATTATTACCATTTTTGTATTTTATGACAGACACTCTGTGATGGTCTCTCAATATATAACAGTGACCAATTACGTACAACTCTATTTTAAGAGCTAAAAATATTAATATTAGCCATATTATGATATAAAATTGTTCAAAACTTAATCTATCATCTTGATTTTACATAATTGTATGTGAACTAACCTGTAGTTAGGGTCATATTCAACCAGAATCCTTTTACATGTATAACTGCCGGATCCATAGCACTGGTAAATTGGAAGCAGATTGTCAATGAAAGTAGTAGTTATTCAAGTGCGCTCTAAAGAAATCTACTAGTATCCAAACTCCATATAATAATTTTGGATACTGGCATCAAATCAAGGACATAAGACAAAACACGGAGTTAATCACTTACCAATTTTGCCAATTACAAAAAAGCAAATAATGGGTTGTCTAAACACAAAACGACAAATGTTGACTACATCATTATTATATTTTTTTCAGTACAATAATAAGTGTAGTCAAAAGTAAAACTGTAGCACAGTCAACCAAAAAGCCGCAAACGAGTTCGCCAATAAAGAAAGGTAAGTAAAGTTTATTTAAGGTTTCTTATGAAACGGAAATGTAAATATCATAATAAATTGAAGGTATAATTTGGGAAAAACGTTCAACGTGTCGGCTATACGGCATTTTTTATTCTGCGAACGACGAAATCAACGAAATGTTCACAGTTCGATTAGGATGATATACATTCTTCTTCTAAGTCATATTTCCTAATGACTGTGGGCCGTGGCCATCATATGTGATGAAACACACAACTACTTTGCAGTTTATAATGGAGTGGTTTGCCATTGCCTTCTCCATTTCCCACCATGATGTATATAACACCACATTATACTCGTGAACTTGAGACATAACATGTTAAGTTTGTTACTTCAGTAATTTCTCGAGCGGCAATGCCCCACAACACTATTATTTGGTGGCAGAAATCGGAGCTCCGGTGATACCTACCTAGTCGTTCTTCGACTATAGACCAATCAATTATTATTTACATTGAGGTAACACTTGATCTTAATTTCACATTATTAAGTGACGATGAAGTTCTATATGTTTTTTTATATGGAGATAGATGGAACAGAACAATGCAGTTAAGGAGAAAAATTTCCGTCATGAACGTACCTCGACCGACACGAATGTACTTCCACAACACATTGCTCTAGAATCGAATCTACAGATGCAGAGAAATATACCGGCACATTGTTGGTATTGCTTGAATGAATGGTTTTTATTTATACAAACAATGCCCTTATAGAATAATGAAGAACTACTATTGGCTATGTTGTTGAGTTTTTAGATCGTGATTTCTAATCCCATATCTATATATAATACACAACACATGTTTTACTATTGATTAATATTTGTCTACATATCTTAACGATCACAATGTAATGTGTATATTCTTATTAGCACCGTATTGAACTCATGGCTCGTGAATCCGGAAACCGGGAGTTAAAAGTTGATAATTTAGCAGGCATTATATAATATCAAAATTAATATTGACTTATACTCTGTTTAACCATTTCTTGTATTGTCGCAATATTATAATTCACTTAGTCATAACAATCAATGGTATATCGTATAAACGTAAATCCCCGCTATTTATTATGCAACAAACTTTGCCGTTGTCGACTTAAACGGACAAGTTATTGCGTCGTTACATATATTGTTTATCTGTAATGTTACGTTACCTCTGACCCGTTAAGTTTTACTTTCGCATTACTCGCGTAATACTAGCCATTTTATTATATTTCATGAATGACCAAATACGTTACAACATATTACGAATATATAGACTAAAATATCAAATTTATATACAAAACTTAAGTTTATAGGTATAACAAGGTCACCATATCCAATGTCTTGACAAAAGCTAATTAATGAATAAACGAGAAGTTTATCACTGCCGTGTATAATTTATTTATGACCATATAAGTAACCTGAGAAAACGTCGTGTGTTAAACATACGCTTAGAGGCTAGGTCTAGGCTAAGGTCTTATAATATCACCTTCATTTCGTTTTTGTTACTTATTTTTGTATTGTAGATCTTTTAACTAGATTACAAAGTGGTCGTTTTAAAGTATTCAAAAATAATTTTAACGTCTTTGTTAAGAGCTAAGATATGAAAATATTTCGCATCTACAAAATGTCTACATTATTTTCAAAATTTGCCAATTTTATTTTGTGTATATTTCGATTGAGGTAATTCTTTAAACAAAACGCCTTTTAAACAAATATGGACTTACGATGAATGGTCTAGGTTTTAACGATAGTCGTACCTCTTTGTACAAATACCAGATAAATGTGAGGTGTAGATAATATCATCAAACATTTACCAATCGTTATGTCAAAAATAGAAATGAAATTATCTAAACTGAATATTTTGTAGAATATTCAGTTTAGATAATTTCATTTGGTTGTTGTTCTATTCATACTTTTTTCATGTAACGTAGCTATGACAAAATATTTATGAAGATTTTATTTCTAGATGTTTTTTTTCTATTTATAATGTTTATAAAATAATATTCATGTATAAACATTTATGACAGCATATCAGCTAAATATTTTGAGGTATATATACCGCGTAATAGCGTCAAAAATCATGCATTTCGTTTCTGTAAGGAATAAAACACCTCCTTCACTTGAAATAATTACAAGTTTATTATTAACGGACATTCTTCATGTTTTTTACAGCACCATTATCGAACACGTCGTCTCCTATAAACGGCATTTCGGATGATTCGGCCGTTGTGTTACGCAAGCGTCGTACCATAGAGTCCACTCAGCCGCCTACCACGCGCGCCGGCAACTCGAGCAGCAAACATTTTAACTACAACAAGTTGGTAAACGACAGAGCAGCTACCCTCGATATGCAGAGGGTCACTAGGGCGACCCGGGATAATCAATCTAGAAGCTTGAATCAAGGTAAGATTACCCATATATTGCTGCCGGTTTTTTTTTAATTTCCAAGGTCAGGGCCTAGTCATAAATACTAGTTCTCGCATTCTCACATTCTGTTTTACTCACATTAATACCGCTAATTTTCTGTCCAGTTAATTTAAAGATCTGAAAAGCACCTGAAATACATTAAAAACGCTGGAATAAATACACTTTAATAATAACGAAAACAATTTACTAAAAATTTAACAATATAGAAACATTTTAAAAACAACTCATTTGTTTTAAAATTTAACAAATTAAAACGCTACAAATATTAGATTGTTTCTGTCTATTGCAGCTTATATCTAAGTATCACAGCTTAGGTTTGTGCTTCGCCGATCTCTTTCGTCTTGTTCCTATTTATTGCGTCGACGTGCTTACAGAATTTCAGGAATACGCGACGACTTCTGTCTTCACCCAATAGGGAGACGATGCTACCAGCGCTTATATAATGCCCCATTTCCATCCGACAGCCATAACGCTTTTTACGATATAAGGGACAGTTGGTTATTATATGCTCTACGGTCTGGTCCTCCGCAGGGTCACAAAGACACGAGGGACTCTCTTTGAGCTTGAACCTTTAGAGGTACTCGGATAATCACCCGTGCCCCGTAAACATTTGTACGGGACACATATCCAGCTTTTCACGGCGCAGGGTCCGGCAGACCACCACGGCGTCCGGGAAAAGTATCTGCGTTGTTGAAGCCTTCTTACCTTCTTGATATCGTCTATTCCATTCGTCAAGCGTCTTCTACATGAGTTGCCGCTTGACGAATGATATAGGACACTTCCTATATTCCGGGCTTCTTTTATTCTTCCGGGCCTCGACCTTTGATCCACCAGTTGGTCCCTACTCTCGTTTCTCTCCCTCGCCGCGTGCGCGTTCTCCAACCTAACATTCTTCTTGTCGGCGGACCTCGAGTCGCTCATAATAGCGCACGACGGTGCTGACTAGCTGGCTGCGTACTCTGACGCTTCTTCTAATACCAGCAGCTCTGCCTTGTAGACGGTATAGAATCCGCCCAACTTGGGCTTCTTAGTCTTATCTTCCGCGGCGTCTCGCGAGACGCTGTACGCCGCGCCCACCTGGTTGTCGATGGGGCTGCCGTCAGTGTATACCTCTGTTACGGCAGCCGAGATGGCAAGTTGGTCTTCTCCCGCACCGTCACCCAGGCAGGAGAACTCCACACCATTTTTTTCAGACGGGTGTAGTAGTCCGGTAACATACAGCTGACTGGTACTTCAAGTTCTCGGTCTCCTACTACTTGCCGGGAGTGACCACGCTTTACCTCAAATATGGTGGCCTGCTTCTTGGACCCGTAGACTGCTGTCGGTTTCTATTTAGATAGATACGACCGTAGCCGCCAATCATTACTGTGTATTGGCTTGAAGAATGTTGTAACTAATGAAATTACAGGGGTAACGAGACTTAACACCGTACGCCTCAAGTCGACGAAAAACATGTGAAGCAGTACAGGTTATATATTTGAGGCTATAATTTATTGGTTATAAAACTGTATTCTTCCAAAAGTGTTTATAAAGTATATAGTACAAGATTAGCGGAGACTGCATTTTGTTTTACTTTTTTAATAGTTTTTTTAATTATTTTCATTTGTGTTTTGCAGTACGGGAAGACTTGTTGATAGACTTGGATCTACCACCGTCAGTTAAAGTTAATTCGTCTAACAAAAAGCCGTTAAGCGACAGTGCCGTATCTATTCTTGATGAACCAATAGATGTCCCTGAAATTGGTAATTGAAACTGTACATTATTCGAATATTTTTATATCTATTTTAATGGAGCTGGCAAAATGACAATTTCATAAAATTTTCAGGTCAAGAAGCTGATTGGGGACAACCGAGCATTGAAAGTCTTCCCACATATTCAACTTCTCAAAACTATCCTAATTTGTTTGGTGCTAAATCATTAGACAATCTTAACGTCTCCTCTACAAACAGTAGTCAGACTTTCGGCGGAAATTCAGATCCATTCGAAACAACTCAAAACTGGACTTCCCATCAAGACATTCCCAGAAGTAGGCCTAATTACGATATGCAATTGAACGAATCTTACACACTCAGCAATAACGAATCTCAGCTATACTCGAACAATTACACACAACAGGTAAATTTTGATACTATGCAAGTATCAAATAATTTATCTACATTGAATAGAAATAACTATTCAAATCAAAACAACGCACCATACGGCGCTCTGATGAATAATACTAACACGAGCATACACACAAATGACAGAGTTTATTCCACCAACGAAATTAATAGGGAGGTTGCAGCATCTGTAGCGCAGATGTCGCTGGACGACAGAATATCGGAATCACTTAATCTTAGATCGAAGAACACCAACAGCGAAAGTGTATACGCGAACAGCAACGCTTACAGCAGCACGCCTTCAACATCGTATAAATACACTGCAACAGACCCTAGTAATGAGAGCAAATACAAAGAGTTTCCGGTATATAATAATTTCGATTCTAGTCTCCCGCAACAGCAGTATATATTAGAAACGAAAGATTACTACACGAAAACAACCGTAGCGACGAAAGAGAACCATTATGAGAAAAACATATACGTACCTAAACAAGAGGAGGGCGAGAAATTAAAGAGTTTCAGCGACTCTTTAGAGAACTCTAAAAATTATACCGCTTTGAAATATCAGAATGTCGATTTTGATTTGTACGCATACGCCGACGGTTACGGGTACAATTCTATCGGTTCGCGGGTGGGGGGTGGTTACGACGAGGTCGCCGATACGGCCAGTAACGTGTACAGTGAGATTGGCGAGGGTGCAGATATGTATTCGAGCAGGGCAACGTATACTAACGCCTGTCTGTACGACGAGGTATACGAGGAGTCCACGCCCCGTCCGCATAGACCCGCGCCGCCTTGCCCGTCCAAACCTAAATAGTTGGACAGCATTTCTTATTCAACACCACCAATAATAGGTCTTTGGGTTTATTAAAAATATGACTTCCTTAACCAAGAAGCTAGCCTTGTAACACTGAGGTGCCTGGTGCGATTCCGGGGCCTCAATTATTTTATGGTAGTTTCGTCGAACCTGCCGGAGTTGGCTACCAACATCATTTCGTAAATCTGTCGCCATAACAGCTTTGTTGTGTTCCGACTGTGATTTAAAAAGAATGTACGTTATTTATAACGTTACATATTATCATCACGCCAAACCTGTACTAATTGTAACGATATTTACGGTTTTATAACAATTCAGTATATTAACATTTATAAAACAAATGTTAGTTGGTCGTTTTTTTACTCCATTTTATAGAGAAGCCGGTCGTTCGTTTCAATGTCTCGAAGTGACGTGGGTTCTATCTCCACTGAACTTGAGCTTCCGATGGAAGAACAACCACATATGACATTCCCCATCCCGTACTTGGCCAGTGTGGTTGTTAAACGGCTTTAACTCTGTGACAGAAGCCGACGAGTTCCAGTAGTGGGAACGATAAATAGGTTTACTGTTACTACTATTGCATGGAACTGAAAGTTCTCTTTGGTCTAAATTTCTGTTTTGGATCACCGAAGTTATAGAAAAACCGCAAAGTTATTATAGTAACGTTAAATACTCTGTTAGATATTAGTCGATTTGTGAGAAGTGTGTGTTCGCTGGTTGCTGTTAGTTTCAACGTTTATATTTGTTTAAAGTTAATAATGGTGATATTTTAGTGAGTTGTCCATATTATACATTGCTGTATTTTATACTTTATTGCGATATTTGAAAGGAAATAGTTATTTGATAAAAATTATGCAGTCCGCATTGATTTTTTAAACATATCTTCCTCATACTCCTCGAGTCTAAGTTAGAGATTTATTCTATAAGATATTTTTTTTTTAAGAAAAATGCACAACATCGAATATATGTTACAAAAATTAATAGTATTTTGTCAGGATGTTTATAATAAGATTGCCGCTCGAATATTTTGCTACATCACATATTAAAATGTATTTGTAAATTTAGTGTGGAAGTTGTCGTTTGTTCGGCGCGCGTGTGTTTTAACTATTTGTAAATGGTTGTGGATCCGAAGGAGTGAATAGTATAAAAGGAGATAATAGAACAAAATGCCCACACCTAGTCAATAAAAGAGAAATCATTGGATTAATCCAATTAGTTACGTGTCTGTGAAGTTTGGAATATGCAACTTTATTGTTTCGTAAGTTTTATATATTTACATCAGTCATCATCATAAGCTCAACCGGTGGACGCCCACGGCTGTACACATAACTCGAGCAAACTAAAGCAGAATTATGATGTATCTGAATCACTACACACGAGTAGCACACTGAAATGGTCCAGAATTAAGTACTTTAGACAGAGTCAGAATAAAACCTTTTGTAACACATGCGAACTAGTCTTTTACTGCACTTTTTTTTTTAAAAAATATTGTTTTCCGTTTTGAAATTGACTAGGTGATAATCAAAATGTACCTAGCGCGAGAAAATTCCGGAGCCATAATTTATCATAACTTTCGCCGAGGTTTATCTTGAGTAGAATATCTTAATGATCTTTTTTCTGTATATTATATTGAAGTACCCAGTCAAACATCAATATAGCTGGTATACGGAGTTTCGGCTAGGTCGTGCGTCTCAGTACCGTCCCTTCTACAGGTCGACCAGACAGCTGTAACGCCTGAATACGTCGAAACTGTACAAAAAATAATACAAGATAACGGACATGTGACCTAAGCATAGAGGCAACTATATGAATTAGAAACTAAACAACCTTTCATAATGAGTTGGCTGTCAGAAAATTAACTTCCCGATAAGTACCTCACAATTTTTCTGTAGACTAAAAGTCGGCGCGTGTTGATTGGTGCCGGATAACTCTGCCGGTGCCGGTGGAAAACTCTGTAACGATTCAACGGAGGGAAATCAAATGCCGTGTCTAATATCGTTACAGATGACAAGTCAAGGATTTATTCTGAAAAAAAAAAACACCAATCGACAGTTTTAATTCTCATAAAGGGATGTGCCAACGAAAGTTGTGAGTGCCCGAAACGTATCTAATAAAATAGTCTCTCCGTTTCTGTAAAAAAGTTCACGTTACAGGAACGAAGAATGGTTACCGCTGATTGGTACTCTTTAAACTTCGCAGATAACTCGACACGTCGCATCATGTTATATTATGACAATGGAAGTTTCCACAACGCCCATGACAAACAGTTTTAGAAGCAGGAAAACATCGAATTTGACTCAAACATCGTACACCCTTGAACTGAGTCCTTACGTTCCCTAGAATACAAAGTTCCTAGGTTACATGACTCGGAATCAGCCGTAAAAGCGCGTAAATCAGCCGTTTTGAAAGCCTCTATTTCAGAATGAATTTATTGCTTTAATGATTGGTTCGAAAGAACGCAAAAGCGCATTAATTACGAAGGGGAATACTTCGAAAAACAATAATATATATTTCAAGTATAAATGCAAATAGTTTATTCTATTCCCGATCATTTCGGTGTGCGCCTCATAAATCCTCCGCCCACCAATATTGGCAACTACTTTGCTTTAAAATATGTCGATTACCTTCGTATATAAATAGTAAGTAATATTATATATCTAATAAATGAAGGGTTGCAGAGCGACCTGTATAAATATATTTCGTTAGTATATGAAAATAAGTATCGCTACACATTTTCTCACTCACCTTTACTCAAATCTTGCCATTCATTTTCTTTTTTCAATTACTGTGAAACAATTAAAACGAAATGTAATTTTTATCTTAAATATTTTTTTGCTTCCATGACTGATTTAGTTTTAAAGAATATTTCAAGAAATTTAATTTATGATGAATAATAGTGTGTTTTTTTATCACGCAATAAGGTTATTATTAGTTTGTTTGTTTATTATTAGTTTTGACGTAATATTTTGACTCTTGATGCAATTGAAATTTCGTACTCATTTGGCACAGGAATTTGTTTTAAATTTCCATACATGGTGCCTCGCCAATGTACCTGCTAGATAAGTTCTTCACTCTTTTCTTATTATTTCTCCACCGTAATACTTAAAAACTATTTTAGTCTAATTTTTCCTAGTGTTTGATTTTTATTAAATCTGCTTTTCATGTTTCGTTTCTTTACCAAGTGATTTGTACTTTGTTTTAAGACAATAATATATTGTAAACTTATAAAGTTGAATAAAAGTAAGTTATGTAGCAATAACAATAGTAACTTATAAACTAAGCGATTTCCATTGTATGAGAACTAACAAAGAACAATATACAGATTTATAGAGATCAATAATGTATATCCTTTCCTTTATAATGCAGCATAACAAACCTTTAACGTAGATTTTTTTTAATGTCTCGAATAATTCTAGCTTTAATGACTTGAGTAACATTGATTTTGAATTAGTAAGCGATTTGTTAAAAAAAATATATTATTATTTTTTGTTTTATATTAATAAGACATTGTAGTAATGTAATTACATCAATTTACGGTGCGCTTCTAAAGATTTTTTCTCTTCTGGAATTATTTTCATGATGTTTGCGATTGTGTTATAGATTTCTGTAACAATATTAATATAATAAAAGCCAGGATATTTAGTTTCTTAGAGTTTGATTTGTATCAAGAGAAAATTTTAATTATTTTAAGTATAGAACGTAACTAAAGCGAAAAGTTTACCTACGAGTGTAATAATTTTGATAATAAATAAATAAATGAATACTTGTCGTTTCATTCCAAACACTAAAAATAACAGATGCATTTGCAGTGCGGTTTGGCGGATGATGTATATCCAAGAAAGCGGTTTTTGGTAAACTGTAGTTACCGTTGGTACATTGTAGTTGTTTTCCTTTGAGAGAAAGCTAAAAAGAAAGTTTTGCAGGGATCGAACTCACGGCTGTTCATACAGTGCGTAGTTCCAAAGCATTGATGAGATAAACTACAAGACTTAATTTTCAGTTTTTGTTTAAGTAGCAGTACTTGTAATGTTTTGTCAATTACATAAATACTTAATGATGATTTTGAATGATGTATACAGAGACGTCCGCTACATACAGGAATATAAGCATTAAATACCGAGGTTCCCTTAACCTATCTAAATAATAATCTCAAAGCCGGTTAAAAAGGTATGCAGCTGTTTTTTTTTATTTAAATATAGACCAGTGCTTGATTACAAGCTATGCTGAGCTGAAATTGGTAAGTTTATTTTGAAATACAGATAAAGATTTTAGGTACGGCATGCATACTCTAAGCGTAGTTTCTGTGCACGCTCCTTTTTATACCAAGAGATTGTTTACTTGATGTATATTTTTTTCTATAAATGGGTAACATTTACGACGCCGCCAGTTTAGATTTGATTAAAGCGGGCGCGCTGTATCAAATTGCATCTACGAGCACCGCTAAAAATTAATTTTGCCTTTAATTATACTTAATATAAATAGCATATATGTACAAATTATTATTTTATGAAATTATAACTCAACTTACTGAATTATGTAATCATTTGTATACTTTTTTTTTTCATTATAAACCGAATGAAATGACCTCTCATCGCATAGATATCATAAATAAAGTCTATATAACTACACAAAGCTTAATTCGCATGCAATTTATTTATTCAAACACTTGCAAAGTAAGCAATAAGAAATAATTAAATAAAACTGCGGACAAAATGATACGAAATATTTTCTTCTAGCCAGAAAAAATAGGAATAAAAATACAGTTGCATAAATACATAAAAAATTATAATAAATTTTTATTCAATTATTAAAAAATACTAATAACCCTATTTAAAACAATGCCTTCTTGTTTTAAATGTATCAGTTATTCTTGAATAATGTAATGTTATTTACATACAATTGAGGTTTCTATTAATGTTCATATTCCATATATTCCGACAAGTTACATGTTGAAAAAGATCAACTTAAATAGAATCCAAGGTTTCTATTAAATTATGAAATCGACGAATATGTTCTTCGTACAGTGCAAACTATGCTATGATTTTTTACCTATAATAGAAAGAGATAAAATGTAGTACAGAAAGAGGTCGACAAAGCTTAAAGCTTAATAGAAAATACAGAGAGCGTTCAGGTATTGATCTTGCGAAGATATTTATATCTTCGTTGATCTGCACACTGCGTGGGTTTCTTTGAAACTTCGAACTCCACCTACGATTTAAACCCCGCAGCATATTTATAATTCAAACGATTTACGTCATCAGGACTCTGTATAAAATTTTACTAGTTTAGCTAATAATTTATAAAACAAAAAAGGCTTTCATTTTATTTTTTATAATGAAATTTTGCTACGTTTTCATTTGTTTTTATATTTTCTTATATAATTTATTAATATTTTTTTTTAATTCCTTTTCTTAGAGATGTAAATTTTTAAAATACTAGATTTCCTATTGGCGAGATTCGATTCGAGAGGCGAATAATAAAGAACGGTAACAGTTTTTACGTAATGTTTAATTTATTACAAGGTTCTGTACTACAGTTTATCATTGAACTTGATGTTAAACAATTACGAGAAAATGGTAATATATACTTAAATACTAACCGAAGCGTTATCGCAGTAAACGTCATTAGCATGCAGGGTGTTGTACTGGCGATAACTTACTGTGTGGGCGCCACTCCGCTCCAGAGTTTAACGAGCGTGCCCGTCTATATATTAAATACATCTTTATAACCACATAATTTTGCGTCATAGTCATAAGTATAATGATTTTATATCATACACAATAATTGGGTCAGACAGTTGATTGGTCCTGCAAGTAAAGTGCAATAGATTCGTACGAACCGTTTGCGTGCTTCAATTGTGAAAGCTTTGGGTGTTGGACAAATATCGTGTTATCTAATGATGATTGAAGTATAACAGCGGTTCTATACGCGTTTTATGTAGGCGTCGAAGTGGCAGCGTGTGAATGGACGGGCGCAAGATCGATCGGGCGAAGTGCGCAGGCCCGCCTCGGCGGCGTACAGCTGGCGGCATCGCATCCTTCCGCGACCGACGCGCCCCAACCAGCCTCAGTGCTTAACCGAAAGAGACTTTAGTGATCTACCTCGCTGCGATTATGTTCCGGAATAATTGGCGACTCTAAACGGTGCGTACTCTAATTAGAAAATTCATTAAACATCCTTTCTGAACATCCCAAAGGCCTAAGTTACAAAAGTCGATAATTTTATGTAATTTTTTGTCGCGGTACCTGTTACGCCATAACTACTATACGATTACTGATATGTTATGGTACTGTTTGTTTATCAGCGTTTTAGTTCTCAGGTTGATACATATAAATACTTATCGTCAATAATAAAAAGCTTCATCTTGTTTCTTATCATATCGCCGTAATATTTATGTTGTTAACAACGATTTTTTTTCTGTTATGTATTTTAATCGTAACTAAATAATATTTAACATTGTTTATTAATCTAATATTAGTGTTCTTTATGGAAAATATTCTAAATAAATTTTCGTTTCTGTAGCACGGAGTGCGTGGGACGTAAAGGGCACAGGTGCCTACGTCACTGGCGCTTATAAACTATCTATAGATCGTTGCTAGATAGCAAAATCTATATTAATAGTTGAATAATTTACGGCGCTTATAAAAATTAATGCTTATTTAAGTCCACAGCTGTTATATTTAGGTGACAGCCTTTTTAAAACCATTTTTGAATAAAGAAACAATTAATGTTCGCAGAATATCATTTTTTTATAACTTTATTACTATTATATATAAGATAAAGATCACACGCCAATGCTATGTCTATTTCTAATGTTATTTAACAGTTTATTTTGTTGTTAATATTTTTCGTATTGACTACATCAAAATGACATTGCGTTTAAATGCTCAGGGCGGATAAACAAAACCAAAAAATTTTTTGTTATTATGTAATTGCCCCATATGGAATATTGTAAATGATGTACCGGATTATGAAAGCTGTTCATTTAAAATCAACTTTTTATTTTCTAAAATTGATTATACGGTATTTATAAAATAATAACTAACACTCATAATTTTTCCTACAATGTATACAACAAACTAAAACATCATTAATAGTTCACTATTTTGTCAATAGATGGAATTAGTTAGGTAGAATTAAAGAAAAGATTTTCGTTTTCTTATATTTTACATTTTTAGTAAAGATTTGTTTAAATAAATTTTGTTGAAGTAAATTTTGATATACAAAGAAAATATGTTAGTCCCGTAAAAAAGTACAATTGTACTAATACGTGTTTTGTATTTGTGTAGATGTAATGAGCTGGTTACCGTGGCGGCAGGCCCTGTGGGCGCTGGCGGTCCTAAATGTGCTGGCGCCCTCGCGAGCCGAAGGTAACATAGGTAAGTCACTAGCCTTTATTTATTCTTTTACTTAATTACAGATTGCATCTGCACATGGGAGACATTCAACTTCTTTCATTTACGTCTTTTATACCAGAACATAGTAATGTTTGCACACTTATTTTAGGAGGCAGACAGGCATTTCTGTGGTACCAACTAGACGGTCTCCGGTAACAGAGACTTATCATCAGTATTATGATGACAGATCGATTATATGAGTGTGGTAAATAGGTGACACTACGGGAACATAAAATAAGAATGTTTGAAGCGGCCAGCCAAAAAAGTTTTAGCATATTATTTGGAATTGAAGTTAAAACTGCAGTATCATATTCGTCAACACTATATGTATTATATATAATGTAATTAAACTTTCATTATCCGGCAGGTTGCCTATTCAGTGCATCGTTATGTATAACCGGAGCGGAATGGTGCTACGACGGTACGTAGCATTTTATTAATACGTAGCTCTGTTTACATTTTGTATGTAAATACCATAGTACTTCTTTGATATTTTTTTGTAGATTTCGCTTTCGGTAAATGCATGCCAGTCTACGAAAGCGATACGGAGGATAGCTCCTTATACAAGTAAGTTAATTTCGATATATAATCATTTCGCCTTTCAAATCTACAGTAACAACATAAGAAAAAAATTATGTACTACTCTTGTGGTAAATAGTCTACCTGATGGTAACCGTAAATGAAAGTCTGTAGCAGTATAGGGTTTACAAAAGCTTAGTCAAATCACAGAGAAAATTTATCATGATCAATCATAATAGCTCATAATTGATAGTTCTTATGATATACATGATGTTTTAAGGTTATATATCTGTTCATAGATATGACATGACATCTAAACAACTGCAGTGGTTCGAAGCGGAACTGCAACGGCTGGCGTCCCGTGGGTACCGCTGGGAGCACTCCTACACACAATGTGTGCTGCAGGCGATGCTCTACGCCTTAAGACACAATGTGTAAGTAATACAGACATGTTTATTAATTATAACACTCAAATATTAATAACTGAAGTAAAATTAAAAACTAATATAGAACAAAACAATTTTTATACTAAATTCGTAAAACTTTTAATTTCAGTTATTATAATTGAGCTGTAATATTCAGTCAGAATATTCAGATTCAGTTGTAATATGCAGTCTATTGGAATACGCCGGAGGGCAGTTTACTTAACAATTTAAATCTAGAGATGGAATGGACTGTGGATAAAAAACTAGACCATTTATTTCATAATTGTATAAAAATTTGACTAGCTATAAATTTAAAAAAATGTCTATGGTACTAATTGAAATGTTTTACTGTGTACTATTATGTACACAGTAATGATTAACATCACACATAGACTCCATATAGTGTTTGTTTCATAGATTTTTTTATCTTTTTTCCTATAAAATATTTAGTATTTTGTGCTCAACTATTAAAAAATATGAATCATAATTGGTCACTTTTAGAGAACCAGCTGATTTCGATTCGCAGTTGTGCGAGCATTTTAGCGACCCTATATTCAGTACAAAAGTATCGGAAAACGTCGACGAAACGACAGACGTAAGTTCTAAAATTTTTAAATAAACTTTTACACATGTTTATGAATTAAAAAATTATTATTTGTTGATGTAAAATACTTATAAACACATTTTACTTTTTTATATGTAGGCAGAATCCGACGAAACTGCCTTTGTGCGGTTCACACCAAATTCGGCAATAAAAGATTCAGATTATGCAAACGAGGTTTACAATCCTCCGCTCTCACCTGATGATGACATCCCGACTGCGTACATAATTCCCAAAGGTATTATTTCATTTAATAATAGAGATTTATTTGTTCCATTATTTTAATATTCTAGTAATGTAATTGTTTGTGTTTAGAACAATCAGTAATTGAAGGAGAAACCCCTAGCGATAAAATAAGAAATTTAATGTTAGTAAGCGGTATTGAGGAATCGCCTGCTATCGCACCATTTGAAGGATTTCGAGAAAGACTTCAAACAGAACAAGAAGCCAAACTAAGAGATGGCAAGTTTTTTAATGCATTGGACAAAGAGAAAAAGTCATTACCAGAAACTAATAAAGATAGTACCGCTGAAAATTATGCGGACGAAGAGCGCCTTGGTGCACATTTCAGAAAAATGAAAACTAAACCAGTTCCGTTTACGTCGGAATATCTCACAAGTCATTATTCGCCATTAGACGCTGAATTGCATTCAAAAGCAATAGAGAAATATAAGCAGAGTTTTGCTGAGAAAAACTTCCCGTTCGAATATGAAAATCCTGCTGAATTTCAAGAGCCAAGAATTTACATCGATAATGATGAATTAGATGAAGCTCCAATGGATGCAGGAAGTGGCAAATACGATCCATTTGGTTCCAAAGGTAAGATTTAAAGCGCAACTAGTATGTTTGTCGGTTTAACAAAATTATGTTAATTTAAACGTATGAAAGCAGATGGTAATTCTCCCGATTATGACGTGAAAAATTCGAAGAATATGGAACAAATATTAAATTACTGGCGGCGTCTGAAGGACTTGAAACCCCAAGAAGCTGTATACGCCGAAGGAGGTCCACTTAAACCCGATGATCTAGAAGGTAACATATAAATTCTACCAGTAGAAATGACAACATACTCTCCTTGTAAAGAAGACGGTTTTTGTTGCTTTCTGTTTTATTTTCAGTGTTTGTAGGCACTATAACAGTTCAATCTCAGTTCACACTTGTTAAGGACACCGGTTGACAAGATATACCCTTTGATAACAATAGATATATATTAAAATGATATTTTATTACTGTAATAAAATATCAAACCGATTTAAAGTGCAAAAACTCGGTCTGGTGAGACATATCTAGAACCGGACTGAGACCGTTATACGTACCGACGATGTTTCAGGTGAAAGTTCAAAATTTTATCTATCTGAAGAGTTGCAAGATTTGCTTAATAGAGAATGGGGCTTTAAGCGTAGGGAAAGAGACGATGTTAAAAAGCCCGGGCCACGCCTGGACGCGAAAACCTTAAAGATATTGTACCACAATAAATCGGTGACAGGTTAGTGTCACGATGGTCTGGAGTACCTGTTTTAGAATCTCGATGTGACCTAAAGTTTATGAGTTAACTCTGCGTCCAAGTGTAATGTAATTTAACATTTGCACTGCTGTCTTTTCTAGAACTCTCGCACTAAATGTTTCCCTAAGCACCTTTTATTTCTTGTCAATGTATAAAAGCATGAGGTTCTTCTGGTGCAATAATAGGTCATATTGCTTTCTTTTCCGCTTTGTTTTTAATTTTTTTGTTCACACCTTGCAGATAATAATACTTTTTCTATATAAAATTGTGTTATCTCTATATGTCTTTCCTTCCGCAACAACTAAAATACATTCTCAATTTTTTAGGTGTGTGAAATTATGTGTTTTAAATTTATTTGTGCCAAATTTAAACCTATAATTTTTTTCAAAAACGGGTAACAAGTTCTATTAATAAAGTTAAGTTACAGAAATCTGCTATCCTTGTATTTTTATGTTATTTGAAACGTATGTTTTGTGTGTTGTTTAAATATTAATTACCTTGTTTATGTTTTATATTTTAGCTCAAGGTTTACCTTACAATCATATGTTAGGTAGAGCAGCGCACGATCATAACAATTATGAATATGACCCTTCATATGCCTTTGTCATTTTCAAGAACAGGTGGGTGAACAATTTTTTTTTCAACTATGCGACTCGAACGGAACATTCTCCTTATAGTAAGTGATACGCTCGCTCATAAAAATATCGCGCTGGTTAAGGTGACATACATTGCATCACATTCTGCTCGTTGCTGTGACACATAAGATGTTTAGTTTCTCGTTACCTCAATTATTTCAGTAATTATACCGGCCTTCAAGTCAGAACACTGTAATAATATCTTATTACTGCTTAGCGTCAGAAATAAGCGCAACGGTAATAGCCTAGCTAGATGGTCCACCGGCCAAATAGACCAAACCGCCCATCAGTTTTTAAGTTATGGGCCTTTAATTACTCTCAAAATTTATTCTTGATGTTAATATATCTACATATATTTAATTAAATTATATATATGTAACTAATTTAGCGGAATACTTTGCTTTTAAGATTCCTGACAGATTGGGAGAAGGGCATCTCATTTATTGCAAAACTTGAAGAAATGCTTGGATTAGAAAAGAATACTTTTACGAATCCACGGTAAATAGAATTACTTATAACTTTATCACTTGAGCCTATTTTTGCGCAAGGATCGTGTAAAAAAATCTGTTATTTTCTTTAGAGTCGACGTTAGCGAAGTAACGTTTAAAGTTGAAAAAAATAGTAAAGGATTTGAAGCAGAAGACGTTGCTAGGCGTTTGGGTATGTATTAATTTATAATGTTGCATTAATAAATATGGTATTCTATGACTTCGGAAACGTTTCAATGCTGCATTATCATCAGCTTATCTCCCTGCCCTGTTCCCACATAATGAGGAGTCGGTTAACAATATGTCTGCTTCTGCCATACTGTAAAAAAGAGTTTCGGCGTGAGTTTTACGACCAGCCACCAGCAATCAATCAACCCTCCATCTCTCTTATTAAGTGATATATCTAAGCATACTGCGATCTTATAAAGAAATAAATAATATTCTCATTTATTTAAAATGATTTAGCTTTAAATATCGAGACTTTAACTAATCTAGTATTTACACCTAAAATACATATTTAAAAATATCTTTATGTTTTAACTGCAGCTGATATTAAAGACGAAATCCGACGAGAAACTGGCGCACAAGTTTTATCCACTGGCGTTGGCGACCGGGTAATGTTATGATGTTCGCTAAATAATATTAATATTTTGTTTAGTGCAGTGTTCTTACTGTCCATGTCTAATCGCAGACTAAACATCCTATCACTGGCCAAACTGAAGACACGGGAACCCGTTACTTTGACTATGAATTACCAATTTTACTGACAATGATTGGGAGTTTCACCGTAGTGGTGGTAGGCGCTGTGATATTCGCTGTAATGTTGAAGAGAGACATGGACGCGAAGAGAAAAATTAACGGACTCGCTTCGGCAGCCGATATAGACGCCGAAGCTACCAGAGATTATCAGGTTAGAAATACAAAAAAAAAACGTGAAATTTATGCTTACACACTACAAATATTAATAATTTGACTGGATTTCTAAAATAGTATGGATATTAACAATTTTTAACAAATCCATATACGGAGAACATTGTACTAAGTACCACCGCAGCACCTACTTCTGCCATCAAAAATCAGTGTGCGATCAACAACGTGCTCGCACATTGTAGTGCAGTGTTTATCACCCTAACTAGCGCCACATTGTAATGGGCGGGCGTATTACTTAATATATAATAATAAACGTCCGCTCGTCTGATCGCTTTGACGAATAACAAAAAAAAATTAACCGTTAATAAATATTTGCATTGTAGAAACTTTGGTTTGAAGAAGGCACCTCATGATGATGATGATTGTAGAAGTAAACAAAATGAAGTGAAAATATCTTTCGATTATTTAGGAACTGTGCAGGGCGAGGATGTCGGGCAAATGGACAGGTCAACCAGCAGCAGTGCCGGCACACCCTGCCGATCCTCCGCAGCGCATAACCTCTTTGTCGCGGGAACCAGACGGCAACTCACCCTCAACTAGGTCTAGCACTTCTTCGTGGTAAGTGTTTTGTTTTTTGAACCAAGAGATATCATAATTACATTCATCTCGTGACGAACCCATCAATAACTACCTCCATGGCGTAGTAGCTAACTGCTTGCCCTCTAACACGAATGTCCCTGGTTCGATTCGGGAGTTGCATGTTGAGGCTAAATATCACCTAAATATTGTAAATCTGCGACCATAGCAACCATGTGCTGAATTAATTAACGCTAACGTGCCTACACCACGTGAAATTGCTATCAAATGTAGTTAAAAACGTATACAATAACCTCTATTATACGACATGAGATATTGGTCTCATTGTTTATTATACCACACAGTAAATGCCATGTTATACTTAATACAATTTTAAACTATTTAGATAAATTTGTGCTAAAATATATCATCTAAAATAATATGAACAATATAAGAAAAATAATGACATATTGTTATTTTTAATAGGAGTGAGGAACCTGCTTTGACTAACATGGATATATCAACCGGACACATGGTTTTGGTGAGTAGTTGATAACTGATACCGCATAACAAAGGCCGGCACTTTGATATTGGCTTATGATACATCGGCCGTGATTTGCTATGATTTATTATAGTCACTATTAGATTATAATAAATTACGTTTATTCAATGATAATATCATTCATTACAATGTCAATTTAGCTAAAAATTAATGTCTTTAGTATCCGGGAAAAATGTTCGGAAAGATATGCTACGTCTTCCTCGGAGTAATAATGTTATTACTATATCAACAAATTTTCTTATTGAGAATTAACAGTTAAAAAGTATAAAACAATAAAAATACTGAATATACGTTAAGATGCATTATTACAAATCTTGTTTTACATAACTGTTTTGAAATGTTCATTCAAGAAGTTTAAAAATTGATAACGAAATTGCAAGAAACTTAAGATTTTGCTGCTTACTCAAACTACGTAAGGTTTTATTCGTAAAAATTAAAAGTATTAATCAATTATTAGTACTATAATCGAAAAATGTATATTAATTTTGTAGGCGTACATGGAAGACCACCTTCGCAATAAGGACCGCTTAGAGCAAGAGTGGCAAGCCCTGTGTGCTTATGAAGCTGAACCCTGCGCAACGATGGCCGCTCTGAAGTCCGACAATACCGGCAAGAACCGTTACGCAGACGTCCTGCCCTACGACCACTCGCGAGTGACCCTAAACACTCTGTCTAACCATCTCGGATCTGACTATATTAATGCCTCATCTATTGTAAGTTGTGATTTTATAACCGATAAATCAGTTTTCAGTTGTTAGTTTGTTCCAAGGCGATAAGCATATTATGGTCCGCAAATAAACGTTCTAACATTGTCATAGGAAGGGATTATAACTAAACCTAATGTCCATATAAAAACAGTCTTCTTATTGTTTCTGCTATTGGAACTTTTTTCTCCGATAAGAAAAGAGCCAAGGCCATTCATTTACCACATTGACCGAGTTAGTGGATGCCACGTGTCCTCGAAAGCTTTTGTTCTTGAAACAAATCGATTTCCTCATGATGTTTTTCTTCACCAGAAGTGAATGTTGACCGCCTTATAGACTGAGCGGTTCATTGAGATATTATACACTATACCCATCCAATTAAATGTATATGTATTTTAGACTGATCACGACCCGCGCAACCCAGCATACATAGCAGCCGCTGGACCACTCGCGCACACGGCGCCCGACTTCTGGCAGATGGTATGGGAACAAGGAAGTGTTGTCATGGTTATGCTGACCCGCCTTACTGAGAACGGACAACAATTGTGTCATCGATACTGGCCTGAAGAAGGCTCCGAACTCTATCATATTTACGAGGTAAACTATCTCATATACATGTTGTTAAATGTCATATTAACTACTACGCCTCGGAGGCAGTGAAACTTTCTGCCTTATATCTCAAGTCGGATAACGTAATATGCTATGTAAATTTTTTTGTGAACATTTTAAGTCTTTCTGAACTATGGCGAATAACCAACGTCTTGTATAATTCATAAGTAAATTAATTCTTTTAAGATTCGAATTATTTCTGTTCGAATAACTTTTAGAATTACACTTATAGTAATTTGTTTCTCATGTAGGTGCATCTCGTAAGCGAACACATATGGTGCGACGATTACCTGGTCCGCAGCTTCTACTTGAAAAACCAACGCACTGGCGAAACCCGGACTGTCACCCAGTTCCACTTCCTGTCTTGGCCTGAGAACGGTGTACCCTCGTCTACCAAAGCTCTACTTGAGTTTAGAAGGTACTTAATGTATCTAAAACATATGAAATATTTTATTCCACCATGCAGGTCAGTCACTGTGTGGAGAAAAGTACGCCAGCCCGAAGATACAACATGTTCACAATGTTGCAATCACACCCATATTTGGCCAGCGTGATGGATAACATAAGTGTGTACATTAAAAGGGCCGTGAATTTAATATTATGTATCTACTATTTTTTCTGTTTGTAGGAAGGTGAATAAATCGTACAGAGGAAGATCGTGCCCCATCGTCGTGCATTGCAGGTAAACAAAACTAACAAGAATTACAATCCCTAAGTAAATTCCGACAAACAGCGATATGTTGATATCGGAGAGGTGAGTTGCAGAATGTCTAGTATCATAAGAATTGATAAACCAAAAATCATGCAATAACCAGATATTAATACAAACACACGAATCATTAATGACGTCATCAAATATTAACTATTTTTATACAAATTTTAATAATTATTAATAAACTAAGTATAATTAATTATTTTCAAAATGGAGTAGCTTAGTAAATGTATTAATAAATGTAGTATTATCGTAATAGTTATGTGGAAAAATATTTTACACGCAATGGCATAACAGTTAATCTTAATTTGATGATCAAGTGAGGGGACTTATATATTGATTGCTGGAACACCGCAACATGAATTCATAACAGATCTACAATATAAGTGCAGTAATTATCAAAATGTGATCCCGGAATCGGAACGTGGGACATCCTTTTGCATACATGTGCCGCACAATGCTTATCAAGAATATGTTTTGTCTTATTTAATATCTTGTCACGAATGTAAAGCGTGCTCTTCAGTCACAGACCTATCACTGAATCACTATCAGTGTTAGTGCGAGCCACGTAAATATATTTATATCACTTGAAATCTAAGACAGGTGAAGTTAGATAAGTTGTTAGACAAAGAACTTAGACTTTAGAATATTAAATCGGCTTGTATGACTATAGTTTTAATATTACTTTGATTAAGTATAAAAAAATATGGTAATTTCTTAGCAATAATTATTAATTTATTTAGTTAAAAATAAAGCACAAATTGCATAATTTTGAACAAAACAGAAGTTAAATATATTAGCTTAAAAATTTTTAGAGAAACCTGTAGGTGTGTGTAAAATAAATTAAAATTTTATTTAAAATATAATTTAACAAATACCGCGTTGCATTCTATATCAATATTAATGCAATTGTTTAGTTATTGTTGAGAAACGAAAAACTCGTAAATTTTCTAAACATAACATTAAACATTTTAATAGTGATGGCGCCGGTCGCACTGGAACTTACTGCCTAATCGACATGGTGCTTAACCGCATGGCAAAAGGTGCTAAGGAGATCGACATCGCAGCAACCCTGGAGCACATCCGCGACCAGCGCCTGCGGACTGTAGCCACCAAGCAACAGTTCGAATTCGTTCTTATGGCCGTGGCAGAAGAGGTAAATCCATTTTTTTATTATTTTTGCCTCTTCCGTTACGCAGCGCCTTATTACACGGAGGTTCCTGTTTCGAATACTAAGCCCCATGTTGTACAGCTTGGTTGGCGATAGGGTCTTTCGGTACCCACCTAAATGACGACCACTTTTATATTACATATTTATTTATTAGATAAAAAAAATCTCCATTCATTACGTTGACAATAACACAAAGAAACAAAAAAAAATATTAATGAAGCTAATTGTTACATAGGTCCACGCAATTTTGAAGGCACTACCGGCTCATTTGCAACAACTTCAGGAGAAGAAGGATAAGGAGAAAGAGAAAGAAAAGGAGAAAGAAAAAGACAAAGATGGCACCGAAAAAGAGAAACCAAACTGAATTACGCACCGCTTAAGCGAACACTAAAATTGTTACCTAGATAATTTCTGTTGATTCCAAATGAAATATTTGTGTAAACTTGGTAATTACTTCTTGGTTAAGAATTTCGTACTATTTCCATTATTATCTTTAACATTGCGATCTTTGTCCTGCATCAACTTCCGTATCCATCTTCCGTTCCGTATCCTTATATATAAACATATAATGTATGTAAAGTTTTGTTCTAAACAAATTTTATTGTTTAATGAAATTCTTAACCTAGACTTTTTATAGGTGTTTATGCTTAAAAACATGTTGTTTAATAGTTGAAATATTCGTAACTATTTTCTTTATTCACCGCTATAATTGTTAGGTCTTAAAGCAGCGCTATATGGTCATAGAATACAGTAAAAGCCTACCTATATATAAGTATTTTATAATTTTATATTTTTTATTTATTATCATATTTTTATTAAACACATTTCTTTTAATGCTTTGTTAAATAAAATATTATGATGCGTAAGGTCAATTTATAAGGGTTATAAATCGTCGGCCTTATGATTGCATTAAAAATATTACTATAGTTTTAAAAACCTTTTTTTTAGAACGTGTTACTACCGTCGTATCTACAAAGACTAGGTATCCTGAACGTAATTTCTCATAAATATTAATAGCCCAGACAAAATTCGTTATTACGCATAAAATGTGTTAAATCGTTATTCTAGTATTTAACAACCATTTTAAATTGTCTTAACAGTAATTTGTCCTATGTATAATAAGCACATTTAAGTGACTAATATCTAAATGTTTATTGCGATGTTTAATTTTTGCTATTCGCTTAAGTGTATTTGCTTTAAAATTATTTCTTTTTATCAATAAGAAAAAGCTGAATCATATCTTGAACAAACGGAATACCTGAATCTAATATTATCACATAACTGAGATCTTTATATTTACAGACTGTAGCGAAAACAATAGATTTCTTGTAATGTATCTTCGTATGAGATTTATATTAGAATATATTATATTTATTGCATATGAGAAAAAACAAAAAAAAAATGACTAACAAGAAGTTACAATTGTAGTTTAGATTTAAGTGAAAATATATTAACCGTATTTCTGTATGAAATTATATGTAGTTTTTATGTGGACTATTGAAAAATGGATTTTAATTGTAAACAATTTTAAACAATTCCCTTACCCTTTATCAAATTCCTTTCGTTTTTATTTAGTTTATTATCTAATTAAGATAATCCATAACTAAAAATCAAATTTGGAAAGTCCAAATCAAGCAATAAGTCACCTGACTGATAAGACTAATCAAGCAATATTTATTATATCAGATTTCAGTAAAGATGAAAGAAATAGCGCAGCAGCACAGTCGCTAAACGGAGGACCGTGGCTTGATTTCTGGGCTACGTCTTGTGGAGTTTGGTTGATGATAGGGTTTTTGCGGATTTGCTATCTACCATCCTTTCATTGTTAATCTGCTGCCATAACTACATGATATGTTTCGGCTTCTAACACATGAGTTGGAAAGAATTCTGGAAAAGCGCGCATCATCATATATGGCGTCATTATCACTTAATACTATGCAATACTGAGATCAAGTGTTAGCCCATTGAAGATAAAAAAGCAATATGTTAATAGAATGCATTACTATTGTTCTCTAAGAAATTCCTAAAGTACACTAAAATTGTAAGAAGCAAGTTAAAAACTATGACTTTATTACAATCAAACCATTCACTTCAACTAAAATAGTTTTTTTTTTGTTACAGCTGTTGTTCCCCTTTTAATGAGTTTCAGAAGTACTAGATACTGATCATAGAATAAGACGCCACAGTAATTTGAGGCCATAGCTGGTTCCCATCTTTGTTAGAAACGATTTTCCATTACTACAGTTAACATTGGTTAAAACCAATCCGTCATAATAAACGTTGAATTGAACGTTCCTGATTATCGTCGCTAACATAAACTTTTACGTTTCTCTATATATATAAAAGAAGTAACTAATCAATACGGTAGTCACAAATCAGTTAAATGAAGGCTAGATTTCGTGCAAAATAGTATTTCAGCCTTTTCATTCTATAATAAATTTTTCAACCCTGACGCTGACCACGATCCTCAAATATGAGGGAACGACTTCAGAGAGTATACATTTTAAATATATAATATCGGTATTAAATCGAAAAGTATGCAATTTTTACATCTTTTCTATTTACTTTGAAAAATTTACATTTTTCTTTGACTAAGGTAAATTTTTAAGACAATAGTCATTTTAATAACAAATATTTAAAAGTATTTGTTTTTGTGTAAATAAAACCATGAAGCCTCGTATTTATCAGCAAACATGACTTTGTTTTAATCATTTATCACGTACTGAAAATAAAACTCCAAAGTAAATGGCAATGACTATTTTGTCTCGATAGAACATAATTTAGGAAGACCGTCGATTGGGTCCATATAAACAACAAATATTAGCTATGTTAAGTTTATTATGAAACAAATGAAGAAAAAATATGGAGTTTAAATCAACTGTAAAACTCATCATGTTGCATAAGATCTGCCTGGACTTAATACCATATACATTTCTAACTGACGCCATTGTCATTCAAACGGCCATTATTTTTACATTTTTTTTTAATTATGTGCGGACTAACGCTTGACTACGATCCCCCCTAATGGTAAGTGGCGATGTAGTCTTTGATGGTAAAGCGCGCTAGTCTAGAAGAAGCCTATTCACTTTTCTGTTAAAGACTACGTAACTGGACGGAAACACTGACGCCGGCAGACTGTTCCACCTTCGCTGTTCGCACTATGAACGATAAAGCGAAACGCTTCGTCCTAATGCACGGAATATCGACAACAAATGGATGAATATCTGCGGTGTTGGGCGATGGTGGTATCAGATCATGCAGTTCCTTATTCAAGAACACATCATTTATATGATTTTATTGATAGATGATTTTACTAAATAGGAATATTTTACATTTCCTACCATCTATTGGTTTTATCTAATCTCTTATCATCTTATCATGAATGAATTGGCTTCATGATTTAAAACCCATGCTAGTTTACCTAACAAACTTGTGAAATACAATTAGACTCTTAAAAATATACTTTATTTCTATGAGCAACATAACAGAGTTGATGACATAAGTTTATAATCGAATGAGACGTCTTTACGCAAACAGGTGTTAGAACCAAGTTTTTGTTCCCAAGTTGGGGCACTGGCTTCTAGTTGATAGCGGGAGAAATGGAATAACGATAAAAGGTGTGGATCGGGTCTAAATACAATAGGTTGGAAAAAATTTCCGGAGAACGGCAATGTTATCTCCTTCTTCTTTTATTTAAACTTCAGTTAGAAGAATGCACCTTATAATGAAGAGATGCACTAAATACCTAGCTAAGTAAACGCTTTTAAGTATTTAGTACATATTTTAAAGTCTTTATTCTATTTTATAAGACAAGACCTTTTGTGGAAGATTTTTATATACATTTACACACTCATAATAGTACCTGTATCGTTTGCTGACGATATAGTAGTACTAATTTACATAATAATTCAATGAACACCAAGGAATTCAAACTACAAGTGCCATAAAGGTATTTTCATTTTGTACGGTGGATTTTGCACTGTAAATTATTTCATTTAAGTTCTGTTTTTTTCACTTTTTTATGATGAAATTTTAAACGGTACTTTGAAGGCAGGTTTCTAAACCTAGTATTTAAGAACAGGTAAACTCATGCCTAGTTTATAGTATGAGTATGGCAGGTGACAGTTCTTATTGTGCTTAGTAAACTTGTAGTCGTGTGTGTTAATGTTTTATCTGAATAGTGTTAAAAGTTAAGTGCTTATTATCGTTTAGATATATTTTCCTATTTGTATCGTTTGTTTCCTCCATAAAAATGGTAAAAGGACGCGCGTTACATTATGTCTTCAAAGTAGCCGATAGAAACCTGACAACAAAATTTTATACAAAAGTTCTTGGAATGAAGGTTGAATTTTATTTATTTCTTATTAGATTGTAGAATATTTTGGATGTTTTTAAATAAAATAACGTACAAAGAGTTAAAATACAATATTTTGTTTAATTATAATATTGAACGTTTAAATATAATATTTAATAATTACAACTGAGCACTTTTGCCAAGGTTATACTTCTGGAAAGAACTACTGCGACAACCGGTATTTGAATTGTACAAATGACCGTAACAGTTTTATGTTTGGGTTATGTTTAGTTTGTCTTATGTGGAAGAGTAGACTCCTCCAGCATTAGAGGTTTCATTTCATAACTCCTTGTGGGAAAACAGGTACCTGTTGTTAATTTCATACCTTTGTATTAAAGTCTTAACATTTAATTTTTTTTAGCTGCACCATAGGTTTTATATATCATATAACTTGGTTAATAATTATAATTTTAGGTTCTCCGACATGAGGAGTTTAGTGAAGGGTGTGAAGCAGCTTGCAATGGGTAACATTTTTAATAGAATATATTTTTAGTAGTATATTTCTATAAGAATATTATTTTTTAATGAAATATTGCTTATTTCATGACTTTGGTATTGAAATAAAGATTTGTAGGATTAGGGCTAAATGCAATTATATTATTTTATTCCATAAAAAAAATTGTGCTAATAATATTGTTATTTCAGACCCTATGCAAATAGATGGAGCAAAACTATGGTTGGCTATGGGCCTGAAGACGAGTATTTTGTACTAGAGCTCACATATAACTACGGAATCACATATTATGAGCCGGGAAATGATTTTCTTGGTATTACCATACAGTCCAGTGAAGCCGTACGTCGGGCTACTATTATAAAATGGCCTGTCGAAGTGTCTAATGGGGTGAAATTTCTTAGAGCACCTGGTGGTTACAAATTCTTTATTGTTGATAAACCTCAACCTTTACAAAAAGGTAATAGAATATTTTCATTATGTGCTATGGTTTACATATAACTGAAATCAAATGTTGGTTATACATTTAGTCATGCTGTTGACTCATATAATTTTTACATTGTCATGAAGCATAATCCTTTATTGAGATATATATAAAACTTCATTTACTAAATTTTATAAATAAAAGTTTGTTTATTTTCCTTATCTAATGAATAATCAAAGACATGATTTCATGTCTGTAGTATTTTTATAAATAGATTAAAGTTTATTTTAGAGATAAATATATTAATTTCAACATTATTTTAGTTGGTTGTATAATTAAATTTTAGACATTTACAGTTTAACTAAAATTTTACAGTTATATACTGTTGTAATTGATATGAAGATAACCTTTATTATATTTATAATTTATTAACCCAATAAATTTAAGATGTCTGTAGATGACTACAAACTGTTACACATTTAGCCTTGCAAAAACGAATGTCACACTCATTGTGTGTAATAAAATAATGGCAAATTTTATAAAATTTTCATCTATAAAGGTGTCTATTAGTTTATGAAAAAGGAATGTATGTTGATTAATGACTCTGAATTACTTCAATTTGTTTTAGTGACCAATTACTTAATTAGTTTCAGGTGTAATGTTATAACTAGTATTAGGTATTATGTATTAAACACATGTATTAAAGTGTAAATGGATAAGATAAAAGGAAAAAGTATTATGTAACCAGCTAGCACACTGCTTTATGTAGGAATAGTATATGGTGTACTACCTACATAAAGCAGCCCTGTGGTACAAAAATATGCGGCTGAGTGTCTATACATTCCTACTCCATTATTTTCATATACACACTTGCAATTTGAAAGATTATTATATTCTTAATTTATGTACATGAAATATTTATTAAGAGAGGGCGAGGCGAAACTGTTTTTATCTTCTAGCTTTTTCGTGTATAACCATACATCGAAACACAGAAAACTACTATTTAATTAAAATTGAGGGTAATAGAGTCCTGTTATTTTTTCAGACCCAATATTGAAGGTGATTTTATCAAGCTTCAATCTCACTAAATCTGTCAAATATTGGAATGGTCTCTTAAATTTAACTATCTTTGAGAAAAAAAATAAATCAGCTCTTTTAGGTTTTGATGCGGATCAAGCAAAATTGGAATTAATTGATATAAGTAAGTATTGGTTTGTTGACAATGATAATTTTTTAAAATTTTTTGTGTAATATATTTATGGCTTTGTGACACCTGGTATATTGTTACTAATGAACTAGACATTAACTTACAATTGATCGGCGTAGTATGCTTGTATTTCATTTACATGGTAATTACTTGGCTAATAGTCTGCTGATCCATGTCCGTTCACATACTTTGCATTTACAGAGGAACAAAGAATTGTTCATACCTCGGTTTCTTTGCCATTTGGTTATGTCATTTGATTATTATTACATTAAACTTCGGAACAAAAACTCATCAATGTTTTTGAACTGATGTATAACATTTGTTTTAAAGTTTTTAAAGTTTACTTAGTTTAAATGGTTTTCTGAATTTTAATATAACATAAAAAACTTCGACTGACCTCGTGTATCGTAAAAAGTAACCGTGGGGAAAAAGGCAGAAATTTTTTCTGTAACATTTCTCTATGTATAACACTTGTTATGATACATGCGAAGCGTGACACGGCATTTAACCTCTATTGTGGAAACTTATGAATAATGAAAATTTTGTCATATTTTAACATCCCAAGCCAAAAGACGAGTATTAATAATTCGATACAGAATGTCTCTTTTTACGCGTTCCCCTGCGTATTTGGGTCCGGGACTTTCTTTTTTCATTCTTTTGTCTTTTCCATTTTTATCTTTTTCACAATATTTCCCTAACTTATCACTTTTCATTCTTCCAATAATCTCGCATACCTTTTCAGGTTTTAACAAGTTTTTACCTCTTCTTTCAAGCATCGTCTCTGACTACTAAATTCGCCACAATTTCATTTATTACATTTTGTCACAATTTTCCTTAACTCTACTTTACAAATTTTGTCCTCTACTTTCACCTCTACATTGTCCTTATTATTTATAGTTTACAATTTCTTTCATATATTTCTGTCTCTCTTTTACAATACATTTCCCGTTATTTAATTTTACATTTCATCATTGTTTATTCTTTACATTTCCGTCTTACTCGATCTAGAAAGTTAACGCAAATCGATTAATGTCTGGTATAACTGTTTGTCTCTCATTTCTTTTCTGATGAAGTGTGTTGAGCTTTTTTGATTTAATATCGTAAAAAAATAATCTTGAATAGGTATAAAAATAAATAGTGATTTCAGGTGGCCCAGTACGACACGCTAAAGCGTATGGACGTATCGCTTTCTCTTGTCCATTTGATGAGCAGCCTTTGATAGACGAGAAGATCCGAGCCGCGAAAGAAAAAATATTAACCCCCTTGACCTCCCTTGACACCCCTGGCAAGGCGACCGTGCGCGTGATCATCCTCGCCGATCCCGATGGCCACGAGATATGCTTCGTGGACGATGAGAGCTTCCGCAAACTGTCCCAAGTGGATCCCGACAGCGAGAAGAATCTCGAAAAGTATATAAAAGCGGACAAATCCAGATCATTTGAAGAAAAACCAGCAGAAGATCCGGAAAATTGATTTGTTAAATATTTTTAATAATCCCCAATATACCATTAACCGTTTCAAATTATAACGAATTTTTGTATTTTTCTTTGTGATAACTGTAGTTTATATGGATGTGGTATAGCTATATAGTTTATTTTAATTTACGTAAGCATACAAATTTTAGCAATGTTTAAATTAATAAAAAATGTATTCGCTTTATGATTAATTACAAAGTACTATATAGAATTACTTTTATTTATACATCCCGAATGACAATAATGTATATGTGAAATCGTTACAGATTTGTAAGGCGGTCATACGCACTATACGTCTCGTCTTGTGCTTAAGTCATCAACGTCTTAACGAAACAGTCATGCACCTAAAACAACTGTTTCACGAACGTGTGCCACCCACGAACCTGCAGTTGACCTGCGTTGTAAATAAATAGATTTAACTCTCTTCTTTTAGGCTCCATTTTCCAGCTGTGGAAATATTATGTTGGCTAAACAAAACTGAGATAGCCGCGTATTAAATAGCGAGACTTTAAACTCCCAAAAAAGAAAAAAAAAACATTTAAAAACTTTATAAAACTATGAAATAATTTTATTGTGACAGCTTTAGATACGAATTTATAAAATTGCTGAACAGTATAGTATTCTTATAATATCATATAACAGTTACGGTATGAGTAATATAACACCTATCCATGTATGAATGCGCAACGAACATTCGAGAAAGCTTTGTCTGCATAAGGTTCCTTACCGACTACGGGTAATCAATTAAATATGAACTCATTACCCAGCAATATTTTCATATGGCATGCAAATGCATATCATTGGTAATGTGTGTAATGGCATTAACGTCTAAAAATGCTATTTTTAGATAAAAAATTGCAAACCTAGGATATAAGTCAAGGGCTGGTAAGCCGTATCTGTCTTAATGATTTCTTATATTTCTGCGAATGTTACACATTTATTAAAAACTCAATTTTACGGATTTTATCGCGTTTATTATTTGTTTGTTTATTACCGACGTTTCGACCGCTTTGCAGCAGTCATGGTCACGGGAGGACTAAGATGACAGACGTCCAAATGTCACAGCTATCACGTGGTACCCACAACTTTTTAATTATTATTAATGGTCCGATCTACGCAGAAAGAGCTCACTGTATCTTGAAGTCTTCTAGTGGTTCGCCTGGGATTTGGTTTAATTTTATTGATAATAGGATCCCAAGCAGGTGGTATTACCCAACCATCTTCTCTATTAAAATTAGGATGTTTTTTAATTCATCATCTTTGATGTCCAGTCACTATTCACATGTCTACCTGTAGATGACTGCATCTCAGTTGTTAGTAGAAAGTTAGCAGATAATAACATGCAGACAGAATATGCTGAATTACTCAAACATTGCCTTACATCTGGCTACCTATTGTGGAAGGAACAGTACTACAAGCAAGTAGATGGTGTGGCGATGGGCTCTCCAGTATCTCCCATAGTCGCTGACTTATATATGGAAGATTTTGAGGAAAAAGCCCTCAGTACCTCTCCAGTAAAACCAAGGTTCTACAAGCGGTATGTAGATGATACTTTCACAATATTACCATCTGATAAAGTAACTGCATTTCTTGATCATCTTAACTCCATGAACCCTAAAATACAATTTACTATGGAGTTAGAAGCAAATAACTGTCTAGCTTTTCTAGATGTTTTAGTAATAAGAAATCCTGACAACACCCTAGGTCATAGTGTATTCAGAAAAAAGACCCATACAGATAGGTATTTAAACGGAGACTATCACCACCATCCATCACAGTTAGCTACCGTGGGAAAATCTTTGTTTCAGAGAGCACAAGGGATCTGCGACCAGAAACACCTGGCTGCCGAGCTTCAACATGTCAAGCAGGTGCTGCAGGATAACAAGCTTAGCGTGCCGCGTCAACGTCGCAGGGACCGAGTGAAACCTGCCACAGTCGAGCGTGTACCTGCCTTGTTGCCATATGTCAGAGGAGTCACGGACAAGATTGGCTATATTTTGAAGCGAGCTTCAATTAAAACTTTTTTTAAGCCGCCCAAGAAGATAAGTCAATTCCTACCACCTGTCAAGTGTAATATCCCTCTACAAGATGCAGGAGTATACAAGTTAGATTGTGAATGTGGTCTCTCTTATATAGGTCAAACAAAGAGATCAGTGAAGACCCGCGTGAAGGAACATATAGCTGACTTGAAACATCAGCGCACTAAGAAGTCTGCAATCTGTGACCATGTTTTGGATCATCCCAACCATTACATCAGATTCGATGAACCTCAAATCCTCGCCAAATAACACCGATCCTGCCAAGGATGATTCGCGAGGCTATTGAAATTAAAAAACATCCTAATTTTAATAGAGAAAATGGTTGGGTAATACCACCTGCTTGGGATCCTATTATCAATAAAATTAAACCAAATCCCAGGCGAACCACTAGAAGACTTCAAGATACAGTGAGCTCTTTCTGCGTAGATCGGACCATTAATAATAATTAAAAAGTTGTGGGTACCACGTGATAGCTGTGACATTTGGACGTCTGTCATCTTAGTCCTCCCGTGACCATGACTGCTGCAAAGCGGTCGAAACGTCGGGAATAAACAAACAAATAATAAACGCGATAAAATCCGTAAAATTGAGTTTTTAATAAAATAATCTGTCTTTTAAAGCGACTATGTGTTGTCGGGTTCACGGGCCTTGAGAGCGAAGGTATATTGCTCGATAAGCAAACGGTGAGAGGGGGGAAATAACACGGAGAAAGTTTTAGTGTGAAGAAATATCAAGTAACCCTGACTTCTTTCCAGAAGCAAAGTATCTTGTACCAATTTCCTCCTAGACAAAAAAAATATCAAAGAAGCTCATCTCATTTTTGTTGACACATACCTATCCGAAAAAATAATACAAACTCAAAGAAGGGCAAATGAGTTCAGAGCAGTCCAGGGGTTAACATACCTCGCGGTGTCCTATTCGGTAAGAATTTCGCTTGACCAAAAAAGTAAAAAGATTCTTAAAATAATCTGGTTACAGAGCAAGCGGGTGAAGGAAACGTCCTGATATCGATCAAATAAGTAAGCGGTTCGGCCACGTAACTGCGGCGTCGCGTGACCGCATCGCTTTAGCAGCACCAAGACCGGCCCGAAGCGTCCAACCGTCGAAATGAGTTGTTCACTCCTCCGTACAATTTACACGTTGTTAGAAATGCTATCAAAATGATTTGTTTTCTAATCGTTTATAGTGGCTGTTAACCATAAAATAAAAAAAAGGATGTTATAAGTCAGACTTCCGTGTCTGGTATTCAGTCCATGAAAAGTCTGCTGTTCCAAGTACCGCACCAATGTAAACTAAAATTAATAATTCGTAATTGCTTTTACAATCACTTGTGACGAGGGCGAGGAAAACATGAAAATTTTGTATAACAAATCTTATAAAAAGTTTGGTCTTGTACCATAAATAAACCACTGATCATTGATCAATTTTCTTATAACATGAACCGAAATAGAAAACGAACTTAAACTTTAAGGTGCCCTGGTATCTATCTTGACTGCGACCAATCCAGCCGCTTAGAATCAGCGTGCAAACTACTGTCTTTCTGTTTAATGTGCCTTGTATTTAATGTAAATACCGATGTAACGAGACGTACTTACTATCTTTTCACAATGCGAAGTGCGTTGTGAATACCCTTATCACGGCAACGAAATTATGGGCAAGCATTTCACCTGTCAGGAACGACTTGATCGCCTCGACACAATTTTTATAAAACGGTAACTCTATGGCCAAATGCATTCGAAAAATCTACCATTATCCAGACTCCATTACTTATTTGGCCCTGGAATTGGACCAGAAGGTATTACAAGGCAAGCGTTTAGTAACTGCGCGGCGTAACCGCATATGTCATTATTATCATTCGGTAAACGAAATACAAATGAATAAATACTTATTCTATATGCATAAAATAAAACATTTAAAGAAAAAAGTAACAGCTATACTTACTACGTAAACATTTGTAAATAATCTTACAAAATCCCGCTAAGATTAAATAGATAATTAAATGAATCACAAAGATAGGATGTTGGTATAACAATAGAGTTAATTGCGCCATTGTGTATATCTTGACTTTTGAATGACTGTGGACGTTATCGCCATTGAATCTCGAAATCACAAGCAGTTCGGCATAAATTAGGTCTGGTCTACTCTTTCGATAATGAAGATTTTATTAATCTTTAATGACGTTATACCTTGCTTCAATTAAAAGATAGCAGATGTAATAGCTATCATAAATACAGGTTTATCCTGTGTGTCTAATATTGTCATAGCGTAAGGGACCTAGGAGTTGTATTAACTTGAACAAAGTAATGGTTGCATAAAAGTCGAATGCAAGCTTTTAATTCGTTTCCTATGAAAACAGATTATTCTATAATATAAAAATAAATTACCTACTAAATCAGACACAAAATTCTCCTTCCGTTACCACACAATGAATAATAATCCATTAAATCTCACAAGTTACTTTGTCCGCAAGTTTTATGTGAATTTCGTAGCAAACAATGTATTGACTTTTTCGAAGTAAGGCTATACGTATAGTAGTTATTGTTTCTGTGTGTGAAGTTAATCCTATCAAAAGAATCGTAACTGTCTAGTATTTAAAGCAAGACCTATGTAAATTATACATTACGTCACTGTCAGCGGCAGAACATTGTACTTGTAAGTATAATTTATAACAGCGGTAAATCTAACACCAATGTGCATATTCTATATTTATTATGTTGAATGCAATTCATGACGCGCATGTATTGTGTACATATCCTCACTGACATTACCACCAATGACATGTGGTACATCAAATGTCTAATCAATTGATGCGGAATCTACAATAAATATCGTAAAACTGTATGGGTATTTTCCGGTTTTTGGTAACGCCAATTACACAATGGCGGTAATCCCATCATACGCACAAGTTATCTAGTCGATAATAGATCCGCGACATATCATAAATTTCATCGCCATCGGGGATCCGGCTGATCAATTTTGGTGCGAGGAGCGCGTGCGCGGGGCGGCGCGGCGCAGCGGCGGGCGGCGAGCGGCGGCAGTGCGCGAGTGCCGCCGCCCGCCGCCGCTATGGCCGCGTCGCGCCACTGCGCCCGCTGACCGCACTTTGACCCGCCCGACACGAGCCCACGCCCACGCCTCTCTCGGCGCCGCTAGGTAAAGTATCACAGCTAGCAGCGGCCCAAAGCGACTGCAAGGATTCCACTTTTATAACGGGCCTCCGTCGTCTAAATCGAGGCCCTGAACGCTGTATCTCGGAACCCACACCCACCTACCGACCTAAACGTGTGTTCCGCACTCGACTGCTCTCATGTTCTATTGGTTAGTTGTTTTTTTTTTCTTTATAATCCCGTAGTAAATGTGCTTGATTTTCTATAGCCAAATGTTTATAACAGGTGAAAGTAATCGCTAAATAGATCTTCTAGGTGGGTGTTACATAATGGGCGCCTTGCGGAGTCCCAGTAGAGTCGACAGCCTCGCCTATGTAATTGGTCCTTGAAGAAATGCATTATTTTCATTGTTATGTTGCGCAGTAGACAAGTTTCACTAAATGTTTTATTAAATAACTACGTTCATGTATTTATACCTCGTACAAGGTTACAAGGATGAGGACATTGAAACGAGGAAATTATGAGAACAGAGTTTGATAACAAATATAAATTTTAATCTTTTTTTTTTAAAAAAACTATTATACAATTTCGATTTATTTGTGCGTCACAGTATAAAACTAATAGAATTTAGGTACATTCGGAAACTTCAATATTATCTTTTGCGTACAAAAATGTGAGTTACCATTATTAATACATCATCATCAACAGCCCGCGGCAGTCCACTGCTGGACATAGGCCTCCTATTAATACATAGAAGAAATTAATAATAAAAAATAATATAATAGTTTTAAAAAAAAATATTTTTTTTACGCTTATATGATTTTTCTAATAGTTTATCACATTTTAATACCGGTGCCAACTTGACGATAAGCTTGAATTATAGCTGCGTCGAATGAGCACTAAGTTATTTTCCGTTTTATTTGCTTTATATCTCGCCAAATACTAAAAAATAAACTTAAAATGCTTGTTCAATTCTCAACTTTATAGTACATATATTTTTAAATTATGAAATAAAAGATGGAACGTTATGAAGTAAAGAATTGAAATAACTAATTATTATTTTTATAAGGGGATGATGTTTGTATGATTCAAATTAATTAACAATATCGATCAATTGTATGTATATATGTTAACTTCTACATAATAATTATGATCCTACATGCAAGGTTCCAAATTATATAAATCTTACGCATAATGATGTCTGCGCTTCTTATTTCTTTCTTTCGTGCGCTTCGTTACTGAAGGTCATGCTTGTCTTGAAATGGTTTTACTACTGCTTGAACTGGTTGTCACACCGCTCTGTCTTCCACTAGTTTCGGTCTTGGGGCAGTTGGAATATTCAAACTTGTTATGGCGTGCATCCTGGTTAGACCAGCGGGGACGTGATCGACTCCGTAAACTTATTTTGTTTTTGCCTGTTGCTATGAAATAGCAAATGAATGTCTTTAAATTTATATCTGAGAAAGACTATACGGAAACCCAAACCACAATGTAAAAATTGCTTACAAATCGTTTTAAATAAATATTAACATTTGGAACTCGTCTAATTTATGAAGTGTTCGTATCTATATTAAATTGTTTATAATTTATATTAATTTACTTGTAAACGTACGAAACGTTATCCTTTTTATTGTACATACTGAAATTTGATTATTATCTGTAATTTATTATTTTGTGAATAATGAACAAGTTGATATAACGATATGTTATACCTTTTTTGTTGAAGTTTAATCGTACTTTTACTATGCGTTAGTATTTTTAACGTTCGTGAAAAAAGTTTTCAGTAATAGTAAAGTGTATTGTAATAAAATTTAAAAAACATGTTTTGATTTTCTAAGGTTATGATTAAATTTGATGTCTAGAACTTCATTATTTTGTAAAGGGATCTGCTTGAAATTACAGAATTATTGGAAATTTATTATTTAACAGCATGAAATAATAATGATTATGAAATGAATTTACGATCATGACTTTTTCAATAAGGTAGTTTGACAAATTGCCCCGCTGTGTTGGGTTGGTTATAGGCGAATATTTCGGATGACATATTAAAGCCTGAATGCCGGCGTACAATCCGCTCACAAGATATTCAGTAATTAAATAGTTTCAGGTAACCTGTAGCTGTAAATCAATGTTAAAAATTTTGTTATAAAACCAGCTGAAGTCTACAAATGTTATCCTGCCGATGTGTGATTTATTTTATCACTACATTATTAGACGTATATATATTTTGATAGTACTTTTTTGGTAGTAATATTTCTGATTTCCATAAAAAAAACTGTTGCTGGGAAAAGTGATCATCGAAATCGACTCACAATTTCATTTTGTATTTTTACTAGGAAATCGTAAAATATTTTCTGTAATAAGAGAAGCTTCCGTTATTTTTATCGTCTAATCATCTTAGACGAGGGCAGATGAAAGATTTTTAAAATCAGTTTATTTTAAATAAAGTCCACTATTGAAAGACATTATGTAAAACTTTGCTATTTTGAATTGTTTAAATGACGGTAGATCTCTGTTACTGTAGGCCTCATAAGTCATCTATCTATACAGGTCCATTACAGTGTCCATTTCTGTCGTTAAACGGTAGTGTGCAAATATTACCGTGTTCCAGTTTAAAAAGCGTTATGGCTAGTGATACAACTAGCGCCACATTGTTATGAGCAGACATGTATTACTATAAGAAAACCGTCTTCTCGCCGATAAGTCATATAAAAAATAATTGGCATGCAGTCACTTCATTTTTATTTATTTACTTTTTATACATAGACTAAAACGACTGGTTCATCTTAGTCGTCATAAATTGAGATATCTAGTCGTTATTCTTTTCGTATATATTTGTTATGTACATTCAAAAAAGATTCCATCCAAAAAGTTTTGTCGGAATACATGAAACAATATTTCTATTGTTATAATATCGTCTATTGATTTCACTGTTACTGTTGTACGAAAACAATCGACGTCATCTACGCCTGCTTGTATTCGTGCAGTAGTCTTGAATTTTTAAAATTGCAGGAAGTCTTATTGTTATTTTTGAAATGATACCCAAAACAGAACACTAGCCGTGACCTTAGCCTCCAGTGCAAGCCTTGGCTAACCAGTTGTGTTTGCAACTGCATAACTATTAGCAACGGAGCTACGGTCGGTCGGTCCAGGTTAGGGTAAGAGGCGTAGGGGACAAGTGTATTTTTCATTATGCCTATCCATAATAGTAAACAGAGATGTTTACCTTCGAAGGGATAGGTCAGTAATGTTTGACCAGCGCATAGTCGCGGAGGTTTCCGAAACTGACGTAGTGATTTGTAGTCAAAACTTTCATATTATTTTAATAGCTGTAAAATGTTTTTGATATCACCATATAAATGTAATTTAAAAAGATTAAATAAATGATGTAAATAAACGTTGATTCCATTCGCTGTTAACAATTATAATGAGCTTAAGTGGGATCAATGCGCGAAGTCAATTATTGACAGTGTTCGCAATTGATTGTATCATCAAAAATTAAGGTATAATGTAACTTACGCTATATTTATTTTACAGTATTATAGCATTCAAAATTATTTTTCTTACCAGAAGAAAATAAAGAAAGTACTGTTACGTAACATAACCACTACAGTATTGATATGTATCATAAATTATGTGAATAAATGTTATATATTCCGATATGTTCCAAGAATTTATAATCAATTTGGGATCTTGATTGGTACCATAACTAGTCAATAACTTAAATGTTTATAAAATTTGTTCTGTAAAAACCTAAAAAATCATAAAAAACTATTTCGACTAAATTGTGCCTATAAAATTTTGGAGAAATCATCTATACGATGTCGTATTAAACTTCCCAAAAGAAACCAATTCGATGAAGTTTCTACCTGTCTGTAAGTAAATTTCACAAAAATTTCCATATTTTCATTCTCGTAATTGTAAATACAAAATGACCACTGATATAATGCTTAATTTAAAGCAAAAAAGAACAACATAAATCAATGTGGGGGACTAGTTGAAATGTCTACATCGTCACTTGAATTAAGTTTAAAAACAGGCGAATAAAAAGGGAATGGAAACGGGCAGCATCATCTGTAACCATTGCCAACATACTATGACCGATCGAATGCTAAACGATATTCCCTTTTGGAAAGTTTCACAGTAGACACTTAAACTCCAAGAATATGTGTATTAGTTAGTATGAAATTAATAACTATTACTAATAAGTGATATCTAATACGTGCCATATTATTTCATGTATAGAAGTAGTAACTGAACTAAATTTGCATGTTACAACTAAAAAACAGCTTTCTTGTATTATTATTAGGTAGGGTACAAGAATGTAGTGAGCATTAGTGTTTTTTTTTCATAACTTTATGCAATTCAACTCATTAAACCAGTCACGCTATCGTTACTTCGCAGTACTTCTATATTGCGTGTCACCGTGGTTCATATAACGAATTCAAAAGAAATGTATTTTTACAAATTAATTCAACAAAATTTCTTGCTTCTTTTCTTCTGATTGATAATAACGTATTCATAACTTAGCGTTACTTCTGAATCACATTATTCTTCTGTGGCGCAGTGACTGAGATTCTATCTTATAACACAGGTGTCCCTTGGTCTATTTTTAAGCCACGTGTAGAGTTTTAATAGTGATTTTAAACTTTCTTAGCCTTATATTATAAATTAACCGTCATATATACGTTGCCGAGGCTGAACTTAACATTGAGAGCTAAAGTATTTTGGGAAAACGCGCTTCGACATTAACTGCCCCTTTATCGCTTAACACCGTGACGAAATTGATCGCGTATATCACATGATTTTTTTATATTATATACAAAAAAATAAGCTAGTTGTTAGATAGGTCCACGCAATGTTGTCGGTACTACTACAGCTCATTTGCAACAGCCAAAAAGTCCCTTAATACCATGTTCAAAAATTATGCAGCGCTTTCTTTATGATGCATATAATTACTTGACATGGTTACTTGGTTTTATAAATATATTATGTTTAAATAAACGGAATTTACCGACCGTAATTATCTGCAATAAAGAGCTCCGCATACGTATACGTATTACACGTTGGTTACTTCGCACATAGCGCAAGTTTATTTTCCATACAAGGCGCCTCTCGGGTGCGTCGCCGTCCACTTATCTCAATTATCTAAAGGTGCTTAAGCCACCCGAAATTCCCGTACGACTTTAAAATTTACGACTTTAGACGAGATTTAAGCGGACGCGGTCTTATCTGTATTATCAGGCGATATTGCGAGATGCGACACGTTCCGTCCTCTGTTAAACAACGGAATACCCGTCCGTATTAGTACAGTGTATAGTGAGAGAGGAACGTCTGTCCAGAGAATTGATGTTACTCATACTGGCCTCCGTCGGCGGCGCTCGTGTTATCATCAAGAAGTCAGCGAATTAAATGTACAAGCATGAATGAACCACCATGACGCACAACCTCTTTTAATTTAATAATAATTGGACGAGGTTAGTAATATTTAGTGTTTACCAGTCAAATAGTGTACGGTTCACGAGGCAACAGTCGCTATGAGAATATTTAAGAACTGTTTTTGTGAATTTTGTATTGATTTTTCAGATAGAACCAAATATCAAATGACATCCGTAGATGAGTTTGTCAATTCATCGGCATGGCTTATCAAGGTACAGAAAACATCTATTTAACATGTAAGCTACGTTTTATATATCTTTATTAAAATTCAAATGTTAGAATATAAAAAAGATATTAATTTTTACAAAGATTACAGCGATTAGACGAGACGTAAAGTTAAATTATTAAATATTAAGGTTTTAATGAACAAAAATTCTAAGTGAATTCGTAAACTTATAGAAAAACTTATTTAGCTCCATTAGAATTAGGCTTAGCAATTAATAACATATTTCATAAATATTGATTAAAGGTAAACATATTAGAAATTTAAACAAACAATTGTTTTCGCGGGCTTTAAGTCAACTCATGGCTAAACATCCCTCCGGGAACAAATGTGAGTAGTTAGTTAATTTCTAAACTCCTAAGTTTTGGTGCTAAACCGGTGAAATTAGTGGCAGTGATTAGTTTATTATTTATATGACCCCGCTTGGGTCATTCGTACATTTTTTAACAGACGCACAGCGCTAAACGTTCAAATTTAAGGACCTCTTAAAACTTTTGAACTATTTTCTAACGTTGAATTTCTGTCTGTAGAACTTGATAATTTTGTTAATAGCTTTATACATGTACAAATGCACATAAAGATAAGGAAGTAGTAAATATTCTTTGGAACCTCAACGGCATGCATCACAAAAAGAAAGTGCTCTGCAAGTAATTTGAACTTCTAGCACAGGACAAATAGTGATGCAAATCTATTGTGCTGTGCTTTTACTTGCATCATTCATGTTGTATGTCGTATTGCTTTTCCACGGAGAATCGAAATACTTCTTCGTAAAAAAAAATTGACTCGTGTTAGCACACATTGTATCAAAGAAACTCCAGTGTTAGTAAACAAAATCAACTTACATCTGAGTAAGGTTTTATCTTTATAATACAGAATACAATAGATTCTGCAATCGTAATGTAGTTAAAAAATAGCTATCCACTTACCAGTGTCATTATTTCAATGAAAAGTTCTAATGTTCTCTACTAAAAGACATTATGTTTAATCTCTTTTTGGTGGCAAGATAAAATCCATGTTGACATATTTGTGTATTTGTATACTCTTTATGTTAAAACGTAAAAATTTATAAAAGGCGGACTTAAGACTAAAATGGAGTTATTCTTTTCCTCAATGTACAAACAAATACAGCCAAGGCAAATAGTCTGAAGAATTTCGTTTAAAGTTTACTTTCGTTCGGAACACGATTTATCCTTTTCCTAAATACATAAAAATTCATTTTATTTCTTGTTATTTTTATAGACACAAAGCTTGTACTGTTTAGTTTTATAGGTTTAAAACTTTTTCCGTGCTACTACACTTAACCTTTTTATATCATGAAATCGGAACATGCTTTTTAAATCATAACTAATCAAATCTTTATCCAAATTTGTCTGTACAAATAAACAAAATTGAAATGTCCAATTTTATAATTCATATAATTGTTTGTGTGATACTTACGCCAAAAGAAAACAATTAAAATTTTTAGTCTCTTTCTGCTTGTTTCGAGTGATTTCTAAGCAGTAGTGAAACTTTCACTAACAGAAGTAATTCATAACTTGGGTTACTTTATTAAAAAGGAATTAGGGTGCCCTACATTAAACTCCTACTGTTTTGATTAATTTTAAACTATTATACTTAGAAGTGTGATTTTTTTAAAACTAGAATTTCTGCTCAATCAATAATATATAATATAAATAAAATAAATGTAGTCAATACAACAACTGTCTGTTTCATTTACTACAGCTAGAAATTACAAAAGTAACAAAAACAAAAAAAAAACCTTGAAAACGTTTATAAAAGACCGTGCATTTGTATTCAGCGATATTGAAAAAACAAACACGAATTATACGTTCCCAGTCTATTTCAGATGCTCTTATAAATTCGGTTTAAAAATCCACAAGACACTCAACAGTTAGTGAACACGGTTATGTTTATATTTACTTTATCAACATGTCTGATGCGTCATGGATTGTACAATATAAATTGTAACCTTCTGTCATAGCGTTATGTTTTAATGTAACGAGAAATTATTGAAACGCTTTAAAAAAGTACACATTTTTATTGATTATATAAGTTTATGATGTTTTTGCTTCTTTTGTATAAAATGATGATTGAGTAATTTAAAAGCATATCGGATAGCTTATTATGTTGTTGTGAGTACAATAAAACTTTAATTTACTTTTACTTTTTAGATAACTGCAGAAAATACATTTTTTTCTTATTCTTGGTTCGAGTCGAAGAACACGGCGTATATTTCGTACTTGCTGTCAAAAGACTAATATATTATTTCTTAAAGCTATCGATTGCTCATCACTTGCAAAATATTTGCGGATAATGCTGGATTTTCAAGTTATAATCCTGCCGGTTTTATCTTATCTAGTAATCACATTAATCGTATACGCATCTTAATTGCTCTTGCTCCACATCCACTCGTTACGGAGTGAAAATTGAATCGTTTCAAGACTCGTCAATCACGCACCCGTGCAATTACTTATTTCATTCAATCGATGATGACCAACGTACCTTGCGAGAAAGTCAGTGGCTGTTGCAGTATGGATTTAAATTCTTCTTAGAGTTCTAGAAACGTATATTGCTGTGTCGTTTTATTTCTGTGTTGATAATTACTTCTTACCCCAGGTTGACGGAAGCCCTCTGTGTGTGACACCAAGGCAGCGCTTTTTTCTGCCGTGCAACAGTAGCAAACAAACATTATTGTATTCTGATTTACAGTGCGTTGTAGCTAGTAAAAGTATTTGGGTACCGAGACTTAATTATTTCGTGTTTCCACTCGACGAGCATATTATGATGTTTTGTATATCGTTTCTACCAGCGCCAAATTGTTATGGTATTTTTGATAAATGAAAAAAAAATTAAACAAAATAATTTACTTGCTGCATTTATACCATCATAGTTTTAGATTGTTACAGCATGTACTTAAACTAATCATTGTTAACTCATACAATTTTTCAAAAACGGTGCCTTGATGGTTCACGAGACTGCTTCTAGGTTGAACGGATTCCCCTCCCGTGTATAATCGGTCGTATCGGGCGCAGGTGTCGGGGGCGCAGCGCGGGCGCGAGCGGCATGCGGCCCCGGCGGCAGACGCCCATGGAGGTCGGATAGCGGCGCGCGCGCAGCCTCCGCGCCCGCTCACCCCCCACCGACCCGCAGACGCTATGGACTTCGCCGACGGACCACGACACCGACCCTACGCCTTCGATAGGGTAAGTTATTGATACACTTATAAGGAAGTAAAACAAATAACTATACTATTTTTAAGCATATCAATTTTAGCCACATCGCTGAAGGAAGGAGAGGCTATTAAAGTAACTTATTATACGAAGACTTTTTCCGAGATTACCAAGCGGATCATGCCACAGTCAACCTTGCCATTGTATAAAGTAAATATTAAGTAATATTACTTGCATTTATCAAGATATTACATCATCGTTCTATAGATACCATAGATGGAAAAACAATGCCTATCCGTATATGCATGCCGCACGCCTCATTGCATCTGCGGTACGCATAGCACGCAGTCAATCAACTATACGCTACGTTCAATTGACGTTTTCATTCTTTTAAAATTGCAAATAAAAGTTTTTAAAGTAAATAAAAACTTCATCAAAAGACATTCTTAAGATGAAGCCTTATGAAGATTCTTTTTAATATAATATTATCTACGTGAAGGAAATTTGTGAAAAGCTATGGTTAATTTTTCCAATGTATAACATTTAAGTTTATATTCCTTTTTTGCCTTTATAGGACACATAAAGTAATTCTTCATTTATAAAGAAATGAATAGATATATTATTTTATTTTTATTGTATGCCCCTAATTTTGTAAGGTTTCGTATATCTTTGTAGGAACGTGTCTTACCTATACATAAATGACGTAGTCTAGTATACTCTTAACTTAAAAATTAGAAGCTTAAAAAGGAATAATATTTTTTTAAAAAAATTAACTCGTGTAATTCTAGGTAAGTACTTATGAAAACTTTTGCCCTAGAAAGCTAAAACTCTTGTGCCATTTTCGTCTTGGCAAGCGCTTCTTTTTAAAGCACTTAATTCTCTTAAGTCTCATCTCATTTTTTAATATTCCGGTTTGTGGGCATTTTTTTTAACGTAGATGGAATAAAACTTATTTACGATTACAATATTTTCACATCTGATTGGTGGAGGATGCCGATTATATTACTATCTGTTACAAAAATCTTTAAATCTTCCATTTCAAAATTACGTATTGCTTATACAAAGTTGTGCTCTTTACATAACAACTATTAATCTATAAATGTTATATTTTATATAAATAAAAACCAATGAACATATCATTAATATCTTAATTTGTTTTAAAGAAACTCAAAAAAAAACAAGTTTTCACAACTTTCTATGGTATCTGATAGTAAAGTTATCACAGAGCTCGAACAAATACTACTCGCATACTTTGATGGTCCTTGTAATTAATGGTCCCCTAGCCACAAATAATATTGTAGATTTTCAATTTATTTGCGTGTAAATTACGCATATGATACCTGAATTACATATTCGTAATTATAGTTTTATCCAAGAAGTAAAATAAAAACAGATTCTACCTTGAAAATACAATAATAATGAATTCTGGGGCATCGAGACTTAAGTTCTTGTCACTGTATATAATCCTAATTATATGGGTATCACTTACCATCGGATGAAAATCCTTTGTCGAAAAAAAAATCGCTTGACTTATAACATAGGTATTGCAGAAGAGTCTCATGGATAGTTTTGTCAAGTGGGGCGGATAGCAACAAGCGTGCTGGAAGATGTCATATGCTGATCGCAGTGACGTGTATGGCCTTGTATGACCCAATCCGTATCAATAGTTCGCGGAACCAACATTAGAGACGACGGCGATTATCGTATCGCTAAGAATGCGTCACGTTTTAATATCAGCGACAGTTGTAAATGTTTCAATAAATGATCCGTTAGATAATTACAATACCACAACTCCTTTTTTTTTACTCCTTCGTTTTATGACTTTTGTTTGTGTTAGGATATATTTACCGCTAAACAGTAGTGTGCTTATTACTGAAGGATGTTGCAGCTAGTAAAGCTACAGGCACTACAGGGTAACAAGACTCACCATGTCCTGTTCTGACCTGTACTGTTATAGTAGAAATTTAGATGTTCGGCCCACTCATTTTGTCGCTTCTTTATATATAAAAAAATCAAACAGCTATCAATTTCAATGACATGGGTAATAGAAATGATTGTTCTGTATTTTTTCTGTGAAATTTTTCTGTAAAATCCAGTCCAGAACAAAAATTTGCTTATCATTTTATTATTTTCTAGTAATGCTTTTTTAATTTGCCCCAAAGTTATACTTTATATCTAAGAGTATATTTATTTCCTGTTTCGGATATTACCTGCAACAATAAGACAGACAAACAGTTTTAAAGTTTCTTATAAATTAGATAAGAAGATTTCGTTTTGATATTATCAATAAACAATTCAATTGTATTTATTTGTATTGATGTATACAAGATTTATGTAGGTAATTGAGGTAAGCCTGCATATTATCAATTCACAGAATTTTTCGTCGATTTAAAATGTTTAAATACAGTTTTATTTACGCTCCAGATAATTTCAGACGTTTGTGATTTACAACATAACAGCCTTTATTGCTTCTGTAATGAAACCCCGTATGCTCCGATTGTCCCTTTGTTACAACGTCCCTCGCGACCGTACAATGAACACGCGAACAATGCGCAAGCATAACACATTAGACCCACCAAATACATATTATTGTTCGTTATTTGTCCACTGGTTATGTAATAACGATTTAATATTAAAGTTTCATGACTTTTATTTAATTTTATGTATAAATTTTGAGGAAAAACTAAATTGTTAAATACTTCAAACCGTCCACAGAAAATAATATCTGTCTTAAAATTAAAAACAAAATAGAAAATAGATGGAAACGCTGCTTGTTTCCACATCTCTTTATTAGTGAGCTTATAGTGATTGATATGGTGATACAAAATTTACTAAATATTGGATAAACTAGAAAACAATTAATATAATAATTAAAAAGTTAAATGAGAATGAAGAAAAAGAAATATATTAAAAAACGTTTCTGTGTGATTATACTAAAGTACATAAAATAAGAATCAGGTCAGCTTCTTATACAAAAGAACTTGGCTTTTGATGTCTATTTTATAATACAGTAAAAGATTCCACCCTAAGTCGTCTTTTTCCTAGTCGTTAAGAACAAAAAAGTTCTGCAAGATTAATTCCTTTCATAGAAATTCTTATTGTTTGGAATAAATAGAAAGTTCGCTATAGTGTGCATGCATGTTTATTATGGCTTAAAACGTCTACATAAAAGCTTCAGTTGAATGAAAAATACGTTTGCACAATACTATTGTACACAAGATGCAATATAGTGCGCGACGATGGAAATAAACAATCCTTAAATGGGACGAAACTTGGATGCGCGGAGGAAGTCGAGTCGGGTGGTATTGTGGGACCCCACCCTCCGATCGATGCCTGCTGTGACGTCACCGCCTCAACCTTCGCGATACGCGCCCGGGCCCAGTCTCTGCTTCTCGCAAATAATAATTTCTGTTGTACTAGTAATAGTAGCGCATACTTTTTAATCTAATCAATATAGTCTGTATTAATGTCTCATTAAGTTACGAGTTTGACATACAGGCTCGATAGTCTATACAAATCAATACAGATAGTCTATAAAAAATATATAAATAATTTAGAATCACATAAGTCAACGCCTTTTCAACCGGAATAGAGTAACTTAAACACTACTTTAGTTTCTACGAATTGAAAATAAAAGCGATCATCACGTAATAGGCCTTATTAGTTACAATTTAATTATAACTGTAACTTGAATATAATGACCCCTACAAAACTTTTTTAATATCCTTACATTAGCGTAAACTAAGTGTCAAAATTTGACTGCCTCCGTAGCACAGTAGCTAAGCGCTTGCATAGTAACACGGAGGTCACTCGTTCGATTCCGGAGTCACGGATGTCTACCTACCACCCACATATTGTAAATCTGACAGCATGACAGTATTACCGGCTGTCAATACACCAGAGGCACAGAGTGTTCTGGGCGAGTACGATTCGCCATCCACGGCCTCATGGTAACTTAACACCGTGTGAAATTGGATTCGTAAAAAAGGAATTAAATCCAAAGTAAATAAAACTATCTAACTATCTATCTATCGTTCTCTATTTTGATCTAAATTGCGTCAGATACTATACAACCTTCAGATTCAATTATGTGATTAAATTTGCATTGCACACGTATCGGTTACAAATATAGAAGCGTTAAGAGCTCGTTGAATATTAATAGGGTGGAGTGCGATATTGCACCCGCTTTTGTGATCTACAAGGACAAACTCTTGTTAGAGTGGAGAGACACTTGGCGAGTGTTGCCCACAGTCCGCAGGGCCGCGCTCTCCCCTCATCTTACCCTCGGCCCTGTCAAGTACGCTTTTACCTAAAACGATCAATAAAAACCCGCTGCTTAGATTAAGGTCGGTGTTCCTCGTGAATAATCGAGAGACATTTGTACGAAAGTAATTTTTCATATGTGTTTTATTTGTGACACGGCCATTTCAAAGTTTACTCCCTTGCCAAATATAATAAAAATTATGTTATTAAATAATATAAATTACAATGCAAAAGAAATACAGCGAGTATTAATATGATATCTAGATATTTTTACATACTAATCATTTATGAGGAAAATAGGCAGAATTGTCCGGTTCATCATTATGATGAATGAACCAGTTACAATCTGTAGTTTTTCTGTACTAAATACGATTAAAATTTTGTTATTAGCAATCTATGTACTCTTAACGAAATAAGCTACCAAGGTAATAACTTCTTATTTTTAAAGATTCTACTTTTTTAGTGAAAGAAATTAAATTTATGTCATTGCAATATAAGAGAATTGTCGTATTGCGTTAGTAATAACATTTTCTACCTACAATTTTTCAAAATCGCTTATCGTATTGTGGAAAAGCTTTAATTTTGTAATTACGCTTTAAAATAAGAGTCGCCTCTAAAGTATTTTTTTAGGTTTCGTTTTGTGGAGTACTTAATCTCTCTTGAGAATAAAGATAAAAGCTTTTGATAAAATATACAAAACTATAAATTTGCTAATTCATACATTGTCCGATAGCTTTATGATTATATTTTAAAATAAAGGAAAAAACTTCTGGTTATTGGCATTCTGATACAAATCGGTCTGATTATTTATTTATTCTGTTTTCTGTGTAAAACAATTTTATTAGTTTATTCATATTTTTTTAAATCTTTTGTTTCAGATGGAGAGCCTCATAAAGGAAATGCAAGATCCGGAAACTGGTGTGCCAGTGAAATGTCAAAAATTATTTCTTAGTATTATTCCATCTGCTTTCATGGGTATGGATAGCGATAGAAAAGGTCCTCTATGAAATAAATCGGGAATGTATTCTTGATGTGGAATCACATTCTTGGCTGATGATTGTTTTTATGCTACCGTATTGCTTTGACTGTTGTAATTTTAATAACGTCGATTTCAGTTTAAGTTGGAAATAGTCATAGAGTATGAATCTAGTTTTAAAATGGCAATTTTTATTTACAAAGCTTTATCGTTACCCTAATTTCACGGCTCGAAATATCTGCGTTATTTTCTTTTCTAATTAATCGCCGTACATTGGTATAGCTCTCTCAATGTTTACACATTTTTCTTTAATATTCAATACATATAAATATCGTAGTTTTCTAGAGAATCTCTGTATAATGTTGTAGCAGTCATTTTCGAAGCATTTCTTTCTCGGCTCTTTCTACCTCTTGCTCTAAAAAATCTTTATACTTAATTTAATGTATTGTATAAATTATCTTAACTATATTTCAATGGTATTTACGTTTTTTAATTTATCTTTTTTATACTTTATATTTCAACAAGAGCATTTCTTTTTAATTCCATGTCTAGACGTAGTCGCACGTTGCTTGTCCGAGACATCTAATTGTAAAATCGATATCTAGCTTATATTTACTGTCTGCCAGCCATCTACCGACGTCAATGACTCACAGTTTTATGTACTAAAAGCTAATCAAGACAAGTTATTGATTAACTAGTACTACTTTTAAATTTGCCATTTGTGTTTGGTGGTAGACGATAAAAGTCGAAAAATATCTCTGTTATTCATAAAATATAAATATAAAATTCATGGATATTAGAGCTTTTTATCATTAAACAGCTTCAATTGAACTGTGAGAATGTAAGTTACCGCAAAAAACCGATCATACGATTGATCGATATATGAATTTGCAGGTTAAAGACCGGTCTCAATAAAAATACAGATAATAAATAACTGATTTAAATGCCACTTTGTGTTTTGTGAAACTTTTATCATCTATAACTTTTTTTTTTGATACCCCAATATGCTTTGCCTTTCTCGGAAAATTTGCTGTTAATGTAAATCTGGCTTATGCTATATTTACGAACTTGAAGAATTTGATAACTCCAAGCCATTTTATATAGTAAAATGGATATTCCACTTTCTGAGAGTAACTGAATTTAACGAAGTTAAAAGTTGTATCGTAGAAAGATCAGCAGTTAACCTAATTGAAACGATCGATTATTTTAAGTTCTGAATTTTAAAGTTTTGAAAATTTTCAGGTTACGATGTTGTGGAATGGCTAATGGATCGCTTTAATATTGACGAATCGAACAATAGTAAGTTTTCATAAATCTTAAATTAATCTTACAAAAAATTCACACACAAAAAGTAATTTTATATAAGTATTCTAATTTCGTACTAAATATATATTACCAAAAATCTATAAATGTTGTTTGTCCAAGAATTAAGGTAAATTTTGTTGATATACTTTATGGATGTCAACTAAATTACAAAGCTTATGAGGCGGATTTTGGTTTTAGAGAATAAAAGCAAGAAAGTAAAATAACTAAAACGTATTATATTACAATCGCTAAAAGTTACGAAGATTTGTTAAAACACTCTCACAATTTTTTTCCTTCTAAGGTTAAATTTTATTAATATACTAATTTCAACTATACATAATAAATAGTTTTTCTAGTGTAACGTACTGCTGTTTCCCTTTTACAGTAGAAGCATTATCGTTAGCAAATCATCTCTGCCAACATGGTTACTTATTTCCTGTCAATGATTCTAAAAATCTTACAATAAAGGATGACTCTTCGCTTTATAGGTTTCAAGTAAGTTTTTATTTGTGTTTTTATTAAACCATAGCGACTTGTATTTGTCGGGAGTTTGTATGATTTAAATAACCGAGATTATATCTCACAACTTGGTCGGTATAATGAAAGAAAAAATTATTATCTTGATGCGTTATAGTGAACAATCTGTTTTTTGTAAAACTATTTATACCTTTTTTTAAAATGTGTGACGAAAGGTTATTTTTCGCTTATTGAAAATAATTAGATGTTTTTTTTTTTTGAGAAATGTTTTTTTTTATAGAGTCCTTATTATTGGCCATGGCAAGGGCCCCGCGTGACTGGAGGCGGGTCGAGTGCTCAAACACAAGGCCCAGACAATGTTGAGTATGCAATCTACCTCGTAAAGCGGACCCTGCGCAACAAGCAACGCCATGGTCTGGAAGATTATGAACAGGAAGCTCTCGCAAATCTCAAAAAGAATCTCGCCGCAAAATGGGACTTTATTACTATGCAAGCAGAGGAACAGGTGAAATCAATTTTTTTTTGTAGTACAACCTTCGTGAGTATCACCTACTTGCAATAAGATTGATACTGGTGGTAGGTTTCCGTTGCCGATGACGGTTTAGGTAGGTTCCTTCACTGCAGCACCTAGTTTTTAAACATTACTATTTCTCGATTTAAATGGCGTTATAGTTAGTGAAATTACTGGAGTAACGAGACTTAGCGTCTTTTGTTGCAGATTACCATAATCCGGTTCTGTGTGTATGATCCTTGTTAGTGCCAGGTAGTTTAGGCAGGCACAACAAATAAACTCAGAAGAAAGTCCTGCTCGTCTCGTTGCTTGGTCTAATAAAAAAAAACATATATTTGCTTTACCACAGGTGAGGCTGGCGAAAGATCGAAAGAAGGGTGACAAAGCAGTAAGTGATAGTCAAGAGAGGGCTTATTGGAGAGTGGCGCGTCCACCTCCGGGTGTGATCAGCGCCTTAGAGCCCTGTCCGGTACCCGTGCGCGTACGGAACCCCAAACCAAAGAAGCGGTCAATACGCCGTCTGACTAGAGAGGTACAACAAATAGTTTATAATGTTTTGCAATTCACAATATAACCTATCGTAAATAATATTTTTTACTAAAAATCACACTTTTGACAATTGCACCAACAAACTGTTGAAACCAAAGTTTCACTTAACATAATGAATAGATCCAAAATCGTTCCCATTTTCCATTTTTTAAGACTGGTTTTTTTTTTTATAATCGATCATTTTCTTTTTCTAGGTAGAACAATTGAGAGCAAGCCTGGATCGTACACGGGTGAAGACTTCGGTTGCTTTGGAGGCGCTTGTGGCCTATTCGGAAACCTATGCCCCCTACGATCCCTGGCTCACACCGCCACAACCTTCTAATCCTTGGATTTCAGACGACACACTTTTTTGGCAAATTAACAGTCCTTTGTAAGTATATAGAGTATTTTAGGCACAGTTTTCTAATTTGCTTTAATTATAAAACAACTTACATATTAAATAAAAAGAAACATATTTGATAATAATTTTAGTGAGTAAATTGAATATAAAATAATGTTATTGGTTACAAGACACAATCTATTACAATTAAGTACTTTTTTACAGCGTATGCATTAAATATTTACAGCACATACTAACTTTATTCCCAGAGTGGAGACACCAAGTGACAAACGCGTTCAACGCTGGGCACTGTCGATCGATGAGTTAGTGTCAGACCCCACCGGTTTACAGGAGTTCACTAGTTTCCTGCGGAAGGAGTATTCACACGAAAACATTAGATTTTGGCTAGCAGTTAGAGATCTTCGTCGTAGTAGTATCAAACAAATATCGAAGAAGCTTGAGGAGATATATGAGTAAGTACAGGCAATGATTTATAACTTGAAAACCTAACCTAAAGCTAGAACTAGTACTTACAGAAGTACCTGGAAGCACCTTGTTTCCGGATGTGTTTGTGTTGATTTTTTTTAAACCATCCCCCAGCGAAATTTGGGTCAGGGCATAGTTCTCGCATTCATTCCATTTTACTTTCTTTCGTACCTCTAATTTACTTCTTTCTGTCATACCTCGCGCTCTGGAGTGAAGACTTGTCGTCTTTTACATTATTTTGCTCTGGACGAGACCTGTAATACATTGCATGAAAAGGCTGAAAACACTCATAAAACAATTTAAATCTTTTTCACTTTTTCAAGTAAGAAAAAGTCCAACATATTTTTTATTTACGTTGTCTTTAGGGAGTTTCTGAAGCCTGGTGCACCGTGCGAGATCAACATAGATGGAGCAACGGCAGACCGGGTGATGGAGGGCCTACGCAGCGGATCCCGTTACGCTTTCGACCACGCAGCTGATCACGTGTACGGCCTGCTGCTCAAGAAAGACTGCTATCCTCGCTTCGTACGCTCTGATCATTTTCAACGTCTTCTTGCTGAGGGCAAAAGCGTTTATCAGAAAAAAGCTAAGTAAGTTTTTTAAAACAACGAACGCTTCATAGACTCACAAAATGACTGTCTCCTTAAAGACTAGCGTAACTTAACACTTCACCTTAAAGATTATGTGGATTCTCAACCTATTTTCCTTTTCTGTAAAGAAATGCAACCATGTAGTAATTTTGATCGTAATAAGTTTAATAGTTTCGAATATTAACATTCCCAAACATACTATGACGCAATGAAATTATTATATTTTATATCTTTTAGTATAAGATAAATTTTAAATTATATCTCTAAAACTGCAAGTATCGAAACTATATCGATTATTATAACACTTAACTTAAGGTTATATTATGCCTCCCTTGCAGGTTCTTCAACTTCGGTGGTCAGGTTAAGAAAAAGCCGAGCTCGACAAGCACGACAGGCACAGGTCTGTCGCGGCGCCGCGGTTCGGATCGTTCGCTAACAGGATCTGCACACGAGCTCACCGTGTGTGCCGTGCAGCCGCCTCGCCCATCCGAACCGCCACCGCACAGTCATTCGCAATCCAACTTATGCGATATTCCATTTAGGTATCAGCTTTATTTTCACTCTTAAATTTATTAAATTACACGTGTAAACAAATAAAGATGTAGTTTTAAAAATATATTGCACATTTTCAGAGATCCACTAGACGACGACACAGCAGATGTCCTTCCTTGGGAATGTCCGCCACGGGAAGGAGTCTATACTAGAGGAAGTAGAAGGCGCCAAGACTCTGCTGCTGACTCCGGAAGTTCTTCTTCAGATGTCAGTTCGGCAGTAGTGGTTGCTGAACGAACACGGCGCCTACCCCAACAAAGTACTTTAGACGGAGGTCTACGGGGAGCACCACCTCCATTGCGTCGATTATCAGCGGTTGAACCGAGACACTTAACGCCACTTGGTTCACCGCCTCATACTCCACGGCCTCCACGTCCTGCACCTGCTACTGCGACAGCGGCTAATCCTGCGCCGCCTCACCCAACTCCAACCATCAGCGTCAGTTCAGCTCCAGATGATGAGTCAGCTGACTCTCTACCCGGATACAGCTCTTCAGAAGAACGCCGTTCTGGAATTCCCTCTGAAGAACCTTCTTCTGTATTCGCTTCGGCTGATGTTACGCCAACAGAAGCTAATATTACCAATTTTAAAATTTCTGATGACCGTTGTGCCATTGCGAACACAAAAACAATCCCTCTTTCAACTACTAGTGAAGATATAATAAGTGATGATTTAAATGTAGATGTTAAAATAGTTAACGAATCAGCGGGAGCGCTATCTACAGAGTCATACGATGAGTCGACTACCTCTGGAGCTGATTCAAAAGCCTCCGACTGGTCGAAGTCATCGGAGGATATTGTTGCATCTGCGCCAAGAACACTGTCACGAGAACCGTCGACTACAAAAGAAATCAGTCCGGCCTCATACAAAGATATTAGTAGTAATTTCGGCGATATTCCAGAAACTAAAACTGATAAAGTTGATGCGAATAATGAGGTAGAACCACCTTGCCCCGTGCATGGAGCTAGAAAATTAGGAAAGAGTGAAGAGGGCTCACTAGTGTTAGATCCTATGAATGCAGCAACGTTGGAATTGGCACTGCATAATGCAAGAAGTTCAGTAGCAGAAATGCCTAGTGATACATGTAGAACTACGGTTGTGACAGTTGCGATAGAGACGACGTCGGTTCGACCGCCGGTGGCACCGCTCGCCGTCTGCGAAGACATTGGCGCGGATGAAGACAACATCGACAAAGTGCCTTCGGTGACATCACATCTAGTCTCAGCAGAATGCAAGGCGGCGTCTGAGTCTGACGCGGTGAAGAAAATTGCTCATAATGACGAACTGTCGTCGGTTTCTGAATCAAATATTGTTAAGAGAGAAAATTTAGGCAGCAGTGGCGAGCGGAAGCAGCGAAACGACATTTGTCCGTGGGAGGACGAGTAAGTTACAATACATTTGGATTACGAGTCTTGTGCAATAGTATCTAGAAAATGCTCCTATACACTTTTAAGTTTATTATTTGCACAAATTTTACGTAGTAGTTTACGCCTTCTTATTTTTTATCGCATGACAATTTGTAATATTCGACATTTAATTCGTACACCGAAGATATCGTTGTTTGATATCACAAAGTTGCTTCAAGTATCAATACAGTATGATAGTACTAATATTGATATTAGAGCTACAATTCATAAATCATGTACAATAAGTATTTGTAATACCATATTCATCTTTATGTGTTCGTATTTGTACAACCAATGCTTTATGCAATGATTACTCTTAACTTCTGTCGAAATAAACTTTTGTTTAAGTTTATAAAAAAGGCAATTATTGTACAATCACAATATACAATTTTATTATTTATTTTGTTGTTTCATCCTTGTGTTTGAATTTTAGGTTTTGTTATATTAAGAAATACATCTTTAGCTGGCCTATGTAAAAACCATCGCTTAACCTCTTTTTTCTGTGTCTGTTACAATGATTAAAAAGTTATATATATGTTAATTCAAAGGAATGTTTTCGCTTTTAATATAATTATCAATTTAACACGAGGAAAGACAATAAGTACTAATCCTAATTTCGTAAAAGACGCCTTGCACGCGAAACGTCCACTTGAAATGATTTACCGCCGTATTGTTACAGTCAGGCGCATCATGGGTAAATGGCCTACTTGTAGCTCTCATGTATAAATATAAAAGCAGTTAACAAACATAATAGCCATGTCAAAACCAGTTCTACTCCCGCTAATGACATATTATGTACCAGGCAATGGTTTTGTTAACCTTCGTCATCACAAGATAATGTTATTGTTAACTCGCAGCTTTTACTAACTTCGGAGTAATTTATAGTGAAGTATGGATTGGTTTAGTTAAGAGAATGGGTTTGAACCGCTCTGGCTAATTACCACCTTCATATTAATAACCGTAACAGCGTTGCTGTATACCCGCTAGAAACATCTGAAAGCCAGAGTATTTGAAAGAGCACAATTTATCATCTTCAGCCTTATTGTCGAAAATAGAATATCCTGGTGGTGTTCTGATGCTGCAGGGATGTAGAACTTAACATTAACCTTGCTGGTATAAATAGATTATCTCTAACATATTTTAGAATAACTGAGCCCATAGGGGTAAGATCTTTTGATGTCTCCAGGCGGTAAACATTATACTACTATGTAAACATCGTAACTATTATTGTGGGTGGGGCGTATTTTTTATCAATTGATTATCCTGACCGTTTAGTTGTCTTATATCATAATTAAATCCGGTTCATAAATATACTGTACGCTTTTTTACTCTGAGCTTGGATATAAAGTAATAACCATTATACAAAATGCAACTGGAATTTATTGAATTGCTTATAAAAAAGCGCATATTAATTATTTATCACGAGGTAAGTGTTCTTATTTAGATTACAACTATTTAAATCGTGCAACTATTGTAATTACTACGTTTAATTCACTAGAAATACAGATTACAATGCCGTATCTCTTTTGGCATCAGGATCTCTCAGGCACGACTTCATTACTTAACAAAAAATAGATATTATTTAATATCTTGCATAGAAAGCTTTTATCAGCGACTATGCTTACAATCTTGACAAACTGGTCTAGACGTGCCGCTGTTTATCTAAATCTAACTTTCTATTTAATAATGTCTGTTAAATAGGTTATCGATTGCATCAGCTATTGATTTTATCGCCTTGAGGCACATTCTTAAGCATACTTAGTTTGGTAAACAAACATATAAGCAGAATTAGTCATTAAGAAATGCATTCAAATAACTTTTCAAAGGTACACGCCTATACCGTTATGTCGAATACATTTCTAAAACTGTTGCTAAAACGGTAAAGTGTTTACCCCATGTTATCTTATCTTTTATTCCTTGTCTGTGAGCATAAACGAAACGCAGACATTTTAAAGATTTGATTGGGTCCAATATCTAATGTTATAAGTATATAAAAACATAAACCAACCAAATAATCCTAAAGAGTACTAAATATTGCCATCTTTCTGCTCTTGTCCCACTTTATGTGGAGTCGAGACAACATTTCTTCTTCTAGAATCTTCTATCCCGTCTCACAATCTTCTTCTTTTACAAACATATGTTCTTTCACAGCCAACCATATCTTTGGTCTTCATCTATTTTTTCCGCCCACTCACATGCAGATGTATGATTCCTGGAGTAACATGCCCACTTCTGCCGTATTAAATATAAAATTACTGCTAAAAGCAAATGTTACTTGTTCTTCAGAGAAAATTGACTACGAGTAAAAATTACAATAATAAAAAAAATCGGGATATGTTGTGTGAGTGCTATTTACTCATAAAAACAAATTTACTTGAAAAGTTAGTTAAATCACTTCAAAAAAACATAACAATAAAACAATATTGATATAACTGTAAAGGTGTATTTCTCACTGCCTCTGTGACGCATCGGCTATCCGAAGACTGAAGAACCTAGGTTGCTTTCAGAACCACTTAAGTAGAAGAGTCTGTATGATAAGAGGGTGTATGAATCCGCTTGGGTAGTAGTTATATTGTCAATATACGAAACCTTCTTGTCATTCAACATAATTTAAAATTGTATTCAAGTACATTGAACCTTAACCAATAAAAACACTTTCAGGGTGCGCTTCGTAATCGAACAATACGTGTACAGAAATAAACGTCATGCGTTGCCATATACATAATAATAATTATGATCAACTACTCTACATCATGATAGATAATTGATTCGTATTAGTTTTCCATTGTGAAAAACATTAATGTACTAAACAAATGTTGCTAACTGGTTACATGATAATTGAGTAAATGGGTTTTTTACGTTATATGAGATCCATTGTATAACTAAAGTACATAAAATATTCGTATAATGTAAAAAATCACATTACTTCATTCTCACTAAAATTTATTAGCATAGATAATAGTTGAGCGTTTGTCTTTACTAAACCGAAACCGGCTATTAACCGTTGGTTACGAGGAAATAGCAGAACATTCATTGTAAGTTATAAATACAAAGTTTGTGTCTTAACAGCATCATCGATTTAATAAATCATAATATATTTAAGTTCCATTAAGTTTTTTATTCACATTCGCGAATAAAGGTAATCAATTTGTAAATATCGTCTTTGATTCATGGATGTTTATAAACACTATCGAAAAAATCGTAATGTTCTTAGAATTAACATGATGAATATGCTATAAATTTTATTTAAAAATCCTTGGTTATTTTCTTAGAAAAAATATGATTTTACTACTTTAATCCTTTGTAATACATATTATTATATTTTATTCTTGCCCCCACACATTCAAAATATTGGTCTATCAATCTTAAATTTAACTATCAACTGTTAACTAATTTCTTATAAATATTTTATTTAACTACTTTGATGCAATCTTAACATGCTCTCGGATGTTTTAGTTAACATTATGACAAAATATATCGAAGCTATATCAGAGTGCTTAACAAAGGGGCAAAATTTCTATTTAGCATAAACCATAAACTTTGCCTTAGATATAATATTTCTATACTTTCTCTGACTAGAAAATCCTTGAAACAAAAATGGAATATTTAAATTATGCATTTATGTAATTAAAAAAGGTTTTAATACATTTTTTCTTTTTCAGGAATTCCTGCGAGAGTGACGCCCCTTTTGTTAAAACTTATGCTACATTAGGTTATTTATAATTTACGTAGACGATATTATTCTAAGTTGAAATTAAATGTTTAATTTTTTAACTTAGAAATAATGATTTAATAATAGATTATTGTGTAATTATATGAGTATTTTAAAGTAAATGATCGTTAATTATTAGAAAGATGATTGTTTTTATTGCTGTAAAAAGTTCCATGTAATTAATTTTCAAAAGTTCTCGTGTCATGAAGAAATAACTGACCAGATTACGTGCATTAGTACATTACTATGGGATTGCCTCGTATATGATTACCACGTCAATTCCACATTTTAAAACCTTATAGTTCTGCCACGACTTTATTACAAAATTTACGATGGGCAAAATTATGAAAGTAATTCTAAATTAAAATTGAAAATTTGTTTATTTCATGTTTTTAGTATCCTGTTCTAGAATGATATACAACATCCGATCCACATACTTTTGGTTGTCAGTTAACACCGACAAAGTGGCAAAAGAAAAAAGGTCATTTCAATTATATAATATTTTATTTCCAATACATTTAACGCTTCGATGATATTATAGGTTAATAACAAAGCACCAGGCCTTGACAATTCTTACAACAAAAAAGGAACGTAATAATACTGAGAGACATTTTAAATAAAATTATTTAGCACAGTTAATGTTTGCCAAACAATTGCTAAGGCTTAACTTAAAATATTTCGAATTATATTAGTTCTCAAATATTTAAAAGCTCTTCTAACGACGATTAAAGCAAAACAATGCCTTTTCATATTCAAAGAGAGACCATCATGACCTAGGCATGGCCAAAATCAGCAACTTAAACTTATAATTAACATAAAAATAAATATAGTCAGGTTATTGTATTAATTAAAAACTTCGCGACAAACTCCGTCCGCGCCCATTTTAAAACCGGGTGGACAATTTGATGGAACACTAATCATGTTTCTCATTTGAATATTAGGATTTGCAGGCGTAGCAGGAGCCGCTTCACTGCTTTCCACTTTCTCAGCTTCCATTGCAGCCTCCTTTACTTCTTCCACTTCGTCAGGGTAAACAACACGATCAGAATCAGCCATTTTTCTCTAAAGAAATTATTTATATTTAATAATGTCACATCTCTTGCAAAAATTGTTTCAGTTTTTAAAATCAATGGAGAATGTAATTCTCAACACAAAGTTTCAGTCAGTATTATTGGAAATATTGTAAGATTTGAGTTATAAAATACACCAAGTGTTGAAGCGGAAGGAGGATAAGGGCTGTCCGCCCTGTAACAGAATAAATCAATAAACGTATCTTACAGGTTACTATCTCAAGGAAATAATTGAAAACTGTATCAATAATTAGAAACGTAGTCCCTTTTATATTCTTCTTTTGACACACGAAATTAGTATCATTATAATTATTAAATTATTACTTTCGATATTGAAGCAAACAATTTCATAACATTAGTCATGCAAAATGTTTTCTTGTTACCAAAACTTTAACACGAACTGTATCTTATCTTTCACAAAGAATCATAAAGAAATGAATTGAACAGTAATTTCTAATCAATGACCACCAAAGCGTGTTCTGTTAAAGCATCGAACAGCGCATTTGCTATCGCGAATATAATCATTATAGATATACTATATTTGATACTCTAAAAGTATGATAATATTCTTTATGTCGCATTTGTTGCATATGCAACAATTGTATATACAAATAAGTAATTCCCCTATTAAAAAAATAGTTAGGATTATTTTTTATGTTTTTGTTTTATATAGTTATTACATTCTGTAATATTACAACACTGCCGAAATGTTACATTCATTTTAAATAATTAAAATGGCAGTAGCACATTAAAAAAAAAACAAGAGAAACTTTATTACTATTTAATAACGTATAATTTTACTTCATTTGGGGACATTATTGCTCCTTATGTTAAAGAACATTAAAAAAGTAAAAACTACTACTAGTCACTATATTTTTCTTCACCACCACAAAAGGAGTAAATTCTTAAAAAAAAATATATATATTCATATTGAAATTTTAACTAGGAACTGTAATAATTTAATACTCTCTCTCGAATTAATAGTAAACACAGTTAAGTCATTTTGATTAAAAAATTAATAAAATTAATATGTCCAAGATTTTTACTTACATTTGTATTTATAAAATGAAGATGTAGTTTTAAATTTGAAAACCTCGCTCACGCAACCAACTCTGGACAACGTCTAGGCAACTAATGTTGATGCCTTGAATACCGCGGCGCTTATATAAAACACCTCGCGGATTTATCTTTCCTAACGTACGAGTATGCATAGCTGCACAAATAACGTCACTATGAGTCAGCGATCCATTCGGCACTCATGGTAAACACCGGATCCTTGGAAATTTTCAGCTAACGAATACCGGCCTACTCTGATATTCGAATTACAGATAGGATTATCCGTATTAGCCATAAATTATAAAATGGTTAAGCTCACAACATATTTGCTATAAAATCTGTTATATCCGTAAGTGTGTACGTGTCGCTTCCTATCTACGAAGGAAAATACATGACGTCACATGCCATTCTAAGTATCGGCAACAATGCAATCACTATCAAACTTTCCAGATAACTAGATTTCTTTTCAACTTACAGGACCTTACACAAATGAGTAATAGTTCTTGCTAAATGTATAAAAAGTACGTAATTTCATTTACAAGCAATTTTTCTAAACATACATTTTACTTTTGATTTTACTGTTCACTACTTACATATTTATTTGTTAGTTTCCAGTGCATTTTAATACAATGATAATTTATTACACTGTCATATAAATTTATAAAAAAATTAATAGTTGAAATACAAAGAAAACAGTTTTAAAGTAATTTGTAACTTTTTTTTTGTTTTTCGATTTAAATGATAAAGGTTCTTATTGGGGTTATATGAGTGCACAAGCTGTAGTAAACTATGATATGTTCAAATGTAATTTTATAAATATCCGTTTTATTCAACAGATAAGCGCCATTTCTAAAAATCGATAACAGAAATTTACAATCGTACTGTTGTACTAACTACACGGATAACATGTTTATCACCGATAAAAACAACACTCAAGTTCTATCAAGGTGAACATCTGGTAGTTACACTTTAATGTATGATTTATTTCTTTACAAAGGTTCCACGTAATATCAGTGCTGCAGAATTAAGATCTGTTACAGCCGGTGCTAAATGGACTCCTGTTTAACATCAGTCCTTTCAACAAATATAAAAAGTTGTAATATCTTCAAAAGATTGTAAATTTCTATGATTTATATGTACAATCGAATAAAATCGACAAAGGTTTTGAGAACTACGTTTTCACACGAACAAATAGAAAAATAATCCGTTTCGTGAGCGAAATGAAAAAAAGTAAAGATATAACTCAAACTGATTCTAATCAACGAAAATTTTTGTCCATGAAAAAAGCTAAAACTATTCAAAGAAAAAAATATTTAATCTAGATATATCGTAGTCATCACAAATCATCGTGATCAAACAAGAACTTAGGTGTTCACTGATAATTCTGAGAGATAACAAATCAAATGTAAATAAAGGATGGTTGGACGTTAACGATGTTGAGGTTGTTTTATCGTACGTAGTCAATATATTTTTGTTACAGTAAAAATCTCTATTTACACTTATGTCGACCATATAATTATTAGAGATAGTGATCCAGAATCGAAAGATCATCATTTTACCTATTCGTTGTATTAAAATAGCGGTCGACCTCAACGCAATATATTATTTTTTCCTCTTTGCCTTTTCTTTCTATGTTAATTTCACACATACAAAATGCAATACTTGAGATTCCTTACTTTTAGATATTACTTATTAAGAAATAATATTATAATGTATGTTTAACTACTTCATTCCTCCCGGTTAAAGGTAAAATATACCAACAACATGTAAGTAAACAAGTTTTTCTTATTTTCAATACTTCATAGCTTAGTAAATTATAGAAAGTTACATAATATATGTGTACGTGCGGTAACTGTACCATCGTCATTCGCGCCATCTAAAATGTTGAATGTTTATTTTATTACCTCACAAGAACGTTAGGGCTCTTGAATGAATTCAGACAGTTATAGGTTCAGATTAGTGAGAGGCGGAATTGCAGAGGCCTGAAAAATAAACAATGAAATGTTTTTTCATCTCTTCGCAATAAAACAACATTTATTAATTTTAGTACACAGTTCGGAATTTGTGGACTTGTAAAAAACAAAAAAAAATCATTGTTATCTGTCTTACAGGAAATTTTAACAAGTGTATATTATTAAACTTGCTTTAAACACATTTAATATTACATAAATCTATGTTTATAAATAATATTAATTATTTTAAAAAAATGATTGTTGATGAAAATGAATTGAGATGTGGTCTTTTGGCGCTTCAATAAATACAATAACATAGATATTGTTAGCAGCATGGCTTTATCAAGTGAGTTCAATGAAACAATAATATCGCACCGATTTATACGAACTATTAAGCACGTATGCTTGTTTATTTAAAAATAATACAAATCACAAATTAAAATATATTTTTAACAGCGGAAGAAGTCAAATATTTACGTTTGGTACAAGTTTTAGCTCATTCATATTTAACGTTTGACAAGTAAATACAAGTTAGATCCTTTCCGAAACGGATATATTATTGACTGTAAAATCCTTCGTTTTCCCGGAACACACGTATTATGACGTAGTTATGAGCACAAACAGATTTTTTTTGTGGGAGACATTAACGACACGCCTAAGCGATATTAAAACGTGGGTTACGGCCTTCGATCAATAATAGATAAGACATGAGTGTACTTTTTATAGTTTCGTCATTCCAAAAGCGTAATAACAATGTATAATCATATGGAATTGCGCCGACAACGCTATGGTTCTTAAACAACTATCATTGAGTAATCCATAACAGTCATTTAAAAAAAGAAAAAAAAAAAACAATTTTATAAATATTATATTCATTTTCAGCATTAAGAATTAAATTTATTTTTCGAATAGGCTTTCAATGTAAAAAACTTGGATCGTTAAAATTTACGCTTAATCGAAGATTTAGGCACTATATAAAAGGATGACTTTACACAAATCAAAAAGTAAAAATTTCAACGACGTTTTCACGTCTCTTAAAAGAAATTAAATTAAAAAATACTTTCCTGAGAATTCGTGAAATACCTGCCTTAAGCTTTGATTTACCAAACGCGTAGATTAATTCATTGTTTTTCGTCTTTGTCAAAGTTTGGAATATATTTAAACTTTAGCCGTTTTAGTACATGTCACGGACGAGAATTGTCAAAAATTTTTAGAGATTTTTGGTTATTTATTATAACCTTGAAGTCATTTATATATTCATTATGGTGTTTATTTATATATTACTCGTTTAGTGAGTTTGAAATGCAAAAGAGTAAAAGTTTAGAGAAGGTAAGATGCAATAACCTAGCTTTTGTAATTAATAGTTTGTGAACACTAGATACAGAATTAAAGTGTAATTTTCTTATTGAATCAGCAATAATTTTTACATATTTCGTCCATAAACTTTACGTACTTATTTTTAAGGTTGTTAATAATAACATCGGCATTTTTACTTAATATTTGATCATGTGTTGACGTTTGACATTTATTATTTACAATATAAGTGATTTATTCTCAATACATAAATGTTCATTAAGGACATTAAGTGATAAGAAAAATTTAATTTTACAAAATATATGAATATAATGAGATAGAGGCGTATTAATTCGCAAACGTCCAGATTTACTTAACACCTTATTCTTCTTCACGTGCCCCTCCAACTTAACACCGGGATAAAGATTCTTAGTTTTTTGTTTTCATCTACAACGATACCTCATACAATTATAATTACTATAATGAAATAGTTATTATATAGTAAAACTTAATTACTGTGATATCTACAAAGTCTTTCAGTGGCCGTTGCTGTAATGTCGGCAATCAATCTGAAAGATATATTTATTCAAATATAGCGTATAAAGTCCATTAGCAAATACATCAGGATTTCTATCATCAATAAAATATTCATTTTTGATATTCAAAGTTAAAATAACTACAGATAAACGGTGCGAAACAAGATTCAAATGAGAGTGGCTGCATTGATCAAAATAAACGAAAGTAAGGAATTGCTTGCATTTGATTAACATCGTATCTTCTGTGATAAGTTTTGCAATGTCATAAAAATATATTCGTTTCATTAATAGAAATTTGATAAATTAACCCGATTAATTTCACTTTGCAGCAATAACAGGCCAAAGAGAAAAATACGCAATAATATTGGCAATATTTTCGAACGATATCACATAACTGTTAAGCCAAAACTTCTAAAAAGCAGCTCGCTATCGGATCTTGCTACCGATACTAGTAACTTTGGTAATTTTATCCAACAATATTAGAAATATACTATATTATATTAAAAATGTATGTAGTATATAATATTAGAAAGTAATGTAGAATGCTTTCTAGGCAGAATTTGAATTTATGTTAACAATAACCTTTTAAAAACACGATTAACCTTTTTCCAGCCTTAGACTTTATTAAGAATTCCAAGAAATTATTAACTAGTGAAAATAAAATTTCACTTAAAAATTGTTCTGGTGACGCTTGTAAATCGTACGCTAATCATATTATTGAAACACGATACATGTCGTGGAATAACAAAGGAAAGTAAGTAATTTTGTACAACATTTACATCATTAACACATGATTAGTATTGATTCACAGTAAATCCACTTTGTAAAAAAAAAGATAGCAGCGAGGTTAATAATCCTAGATGTGGACTCTAGCCTCACGGGATCTTGTGGAAGAAAGATCAAAATATAATTTATAACAAATTGAAAATTGATTTTAATTAAGCTGTAAGTGTTTGTTTTAAAGTCGTCACGGTGAAGTTTTAAATGAATCCAAACTCAGACAGTAAATTATTTTAACGTAAATAAAATAATAGTTGTATTATAAACTTATAATCTGATTAGAAAACCAAAGAAGAAAATTGATATGTCGCCCGAACCGGATACTAAAGTAAGTCCAAACGATTACGAAGTAGAACAGAACATGTCATCGTGCGCTGAAAATTCGAGGTTAGCATCAATATTTATAATAACTATTAACTATTAAAGTTTGACTTTAAATTGTTTTAAAAAATCACATTTTCAGTATATGTAGTACAGATGAAATGAGTAATCAAAGGCTAGCAGCTTTCCCATTCAAGTCTACACCAAGTGGAAACCTTAAAGTTCAATCAAATCAGGTAAATTCAATTTGTGTTTTTGTTGTATATGAAGGCACGAATGTTTCTCATGTTTGTTGTTTGATATAGGTGGTGTTTCAGTCTTCAACCGTTGGTGTATTGCTGGCAGATCCAACTCAGGCAAAGGTCAAAGTGAAATTTGAGGGTAAAGCCACTGTAGATACTGACAATAAATTAGATAACAATTTTGTTAGTATCACTTCTATAAATAAATCAAATTTTTAATCAGTAACGTGTAAATAAAAAAGAAAGTATAATTTATAGACGGATGAAAATGACTCGGAATCACAAATTAAATATGCGCCAAAAGATGCTATCAACCTAAGATTTAAAACGTTTAATGAACGTCATGTGAAATCGAAAATTCCCGTTATAAGAGAAGAGCATGGCAAAGAGTTAAATAGCTTAGGATATGCGGTGGCAGAACCTATAGATTGGATGAGAGTACAATTGCCAAAAAAGCAGGAATTATTTCAAGAATTTTATCGAAGAATTCTTAACTACATGTAAGATTTTTATGTTAAGATTAAATTTATTAGTTTAACAAATACATCCTCACAAACATCGTGACAGGTATTATTCATAAACAATATAATTTTTTTATAATGGCGCCGAAAATGCTCTGTAGACTGTTTTGTTGGAAGAAAGTATAGAATTTTTGGTGTGAAAATATGCCTACAGTTTTGTTTTAAATGTTTAACTTTTTTTGTTTTTAGCAATACAGACACCATCGTTCACATTGGAGATGAAGAGTTTCATTGCCATCAAATTGTTCTTCAGATTTATTCTTCATTTTTTGACATGAACAATCTTCGAGAAATTGAACTACCAATTGTAAGTTTATCTACAACAAAAAAGATAATGAACGTACACATTTTTTTAAATAATATTACAGTTTTAAAATTTTGCTTAAACAAATGTACTTAAAATCTAAATGAAAAAAGCTAAAGTTTTAACAAATGTACTTTTCACAAGGATGACCTAAAATGTATATATTTATTTAAGTCATCAGTGTCTTAACATGGCAAAGAATGAAATTATGTCAAAGGAATATTTTGAAATTTTTAGACGAACGTTACACCTGAGGCATTTCAAACAATTTATGAATGGATGATTTTTAATGGTTCAGAATGCAATAAAGTTCTCAAAAGGGATAACATTTTGGATTTGTTTTGCGCCGCACAATACTTGGCTATAAAAGGTCTGATCGCTTAATTTAATTCTGAAATAATAACTCTGGCTTCGTAATAAACTTATTTAAAGTAACTTATTGCACAACAGATTTGGAAGATCAGTGCTGGTCATTTATCGTACACGACAGTTTGTTTACTGAAGACACTGCTTTCGCCTTGTACAGAGAAGCGAGATCCAAAGGGATGACGCCCGTGATGGATTTAATGGTAACATTAATATGATTTTACTCTTTAATTTTTTTTGATATAGAATATCTGAAATAATTGTATTGTTTATCAAAAGGTTCCTCGTGTAATGAGATTTTTCCTACCCTTGGTTGCATCCAGAGACTTTCTCGAGTTAGATCCTGATGAAGTTATGACGTTTCTAAAATCAAATTACATTTGCGTTACAAGGTACGATTTAAATAAACATTTATTGAATTTTCTCTTCAAGTTACCCATTTATTAAATACTTATGTGTATACACGCTAAATGCTTATAGTACCTATACACAAATTATTTAAACAGGATCTTTAACGAACAATCGCGACAGTTGAATGTAAGTATTATGTTATAGTGATTTAGTACTTATTTTTGAATATTTTTTAGAAGTTTATATCATTCGCCTTAATCTGTCTCTTTGGTAAGTAATAAATATTTAAACTTGTAGCGAAATAGAAGTTCTAATGGCGGGTGTTCGTTGGTTGTACGGCAATTGGCCTGGACGTTGTCGGTTAGTTGTTGACATAATGAGGTGCATCCGCTTCGGTCTTATTTCACCATGGCAACTGGTAGACATAAAACGAAACCCTGATAATGTCGAGATTCTTGAAATTGTGAACGAGCCCGAAGTGCAACAGATGGTAGACGATGGCCTAGCGTGCGTATCTAAATTTTGTTGAAATAAGTTAATGTTATATTCATAAACAAAACCACTTTTTATTAAAACTTTAAACAGGTGATAAAAATATTAGAGACACTTTTGTGGGTGCACATTCCATCATTTCATGTTTTCATAGTCTCTATTGCCGCAGACCGTCTAATTTGATTCTACCGCAGCGCCAGCGTATTTTCTGCCAAGTAATATTGTGCAAACATTGCTACATTCCGGTTCGAAGACCGTTGTAGCTGGTCGAGTAACGACACTTAACATCTTACGTTTCAAGGCGACGAGCGTGATGCTCTATAAACATCCTAACAGGCGCCACATTTTTATGCGCAGGCATGACACACAACACAAAGTGAACTTCTCATGCTATAGATTTCTTAAAAAAAAACATTCTCTATTAATTTTTACGCTTCGAATATAAAACTTCCTTTTCGTTGTCGGTTAAAAAAAGATCCGGGATCAGGGACTACATTAAATAATACAAACGAAAATAGCACGTTCGTTTTCTATTGTAGTACAAACAATGGGAAAGCTATAAATATATTATTCTTGATGCTTCATCGTTCACATGAAATAACGTTTTACAGATATGTTATAATAAAATATTGGTATGGTAACAATTCCAAGAATTATTATCACTGGATAGATGTACTTGGTCTTACTGAACCCGCCGAAAGAAACTGGATTGGTGAAGAAAAGGTGATAACTATATCATGACAATCGAAATGTTGAAGGAAAAACCATTCTATACACTGTTTTTGTCTAGGACAATTCAATTAGCACATTGTTTCCAATACTAAATTAATTAGAAGTTCGTGCTTCAGTTATTTGATTTATAAGGCGATGGAAAACATGGCGTTAGTTATCTCTATTAGACTTATTTACTAAAATCAAAATAGATTATTAAATATTCAAGTATATACCATAATCTATTTTAATTAACTATACGAACTGTTTACGTTACAGAATCACGTTACGTATAAAGACTTCCTAAAATATCTAGAACATTTCATGGTTCCTAAAGAACAGATGTATCAACAAATGTCGATGATGCAACCGCCGCGCAGGAATGATGACCTACCCGGTATGTAAACATTAACGTGAATGAGCTTTGTTACTTTATACATTTAATGCGAAATCTCATATTCAGGATAACATAAAGTTTTCCTCAACCAGCATCGCCTACGTAAATAGAAACAGCAATGTTCATAATGTGTTTTTATGATTTTCTTAATTAGGCACTTTGCGAGGTATCGATAGTGATAAGATAGAGATGAGGCGTCCAAAGATGGATTTTCCTTTGCCTGGAAGTTTGAAAGGATTCGGAGGAGAGAAAGACAAGTTTCCCACGATGAGCGAGTTCTTCGAAAATAGACGGAAGGTTGTTTTTTATTAAATTATATAAAATCATTTTTTTTTGTCTATGGACGGATGTTTTGAATTGCAATTATATGTAAACCTGGCAATATTTTTCGAACACTTAATTATTAAAATTTATCTGCAAAGGTGTACTTAAAACATGGATTGAGGTTTTCGAATTATTTTTAACAGTCAAAAGAAGCAAATCAATCCAGATCACCGACGCGGTCGCCACCTCTCATGGCTGAAAGTCTTCCCACCATGTCCCAGCCGCATAGCCCACAGACATCCGGAAAGAGTCCCGAATATGAACGTAAACAGAAACAAACTGATGTTAAAGTTAGTTAATAAGCAATTTGTAACATCCGCTGTTAAATATCTGTTGATGAATAAGGTACACTGTGTAAAACTTAACAAACGATTAAATTTTTCTGTGTCATTATTAATTTTTTTGTAGATATTTTATTAATCCAAATAATTATTGACGATCTCAAATATGATTTGCTTCATAAAGAATAACATAATTTTTGTCACTCTTCTTAATTTATTAAACCCACTCTTTCAGTTCGAATTTTAGATTTAAAATATTTAAAAAAAAAATTCTTTAATCGTATAACAGATGCCGCAGCATTCTCAGATATATGAACCACCCGAAAAAGATTCATCAGAAAATTGTAATACCACCAAAAGTATAAGTAGCAGCGAAACTGGTGACTCCAGTTACACGGAAAAGGTAAATTTGGTAAACGAATTACATAGTATTTCATAATTTACTTTTCCAACAAGATGTAATCGTGGAATATCGTTAAATTAAGCTATTATCTATATTATCGTTAATAACACGAGTGCAAGTCATAATGTTTGTATTTGAATATTATAAGTGCAAATCAACTTTGTAAACCAATAATATTTTTCTTAGTTATACAAATTTTTTGGGACATTTACTTTAGATTTTTTTAATATACCTTATAATTTACTTTATAAGACCATTATAAAGCAATGAATAAACTGATTAAAAACTGAAGCCTGATTATAAGTAGCAATGGAAAAACTGAATCACTAATAAGTTTTGTTCAACTATACTTAGAAATTATCTGTAATCGAATTTTGTTATTCTTAATAAGTTTAATTATGATCATAGTAAGCTTACTACTATTTTCCAATGGCTTTCTTATAATACACATCACATCAGAATATGTTGTGTATGCATAATAAAACTTTTGCCGTCCTTTCCCTGTAAAGATTGTCTATTCGTTTACATAACACTACTCCACAATCGCTGACAGAAAATTTAAGAAACTACAATTTTAAATTATTTTTGAAATGTAAACAATTTTGAGATTTATGAAATTTTCCCCAGACTCAGTATTTAAGTCAAACCGGTGACACGAGACATAACAGCGTGGCCGCTTGCTACCTCGCTGCTGCGACAGCTGCCTTGCCTGGAGCTCGAAGGTTTGTACGAAAAATGTCGACATCACCTTTAAGGCCTCCAAAATGTAATCCTGATTATGCGGTTATTCATCAATTAGTAATTATGAACAATAATAGTTTTCATTATTAGCACTCAGACATTCAATTGCAGGGTGAATTGGACTTGGGTTTCCATAATATTTTAACATTTTATTATAAAAAATAAAAGAATCTTTTAGATATCAGACAAGTTATAAGTTGATTGAAACATTGTATGCGTGCGATAGTTGATATTAAGATTAAAAAAAGAATACTATATATTTTTTTCATTCCAAAAAAATATTTCTTCATAAGATTTCCTAGCAACTATTAAAAGAACCTAAGTAATATGAATGCTTGAAAGAATTTAACGTACAGGGAATCTCAAATGTCTCCAACATCTGGGTCTCGCCTGCAAACTGAGATATCCTCTTCGAGACCAGACCAATCCCCAGGAACAACGGGTGCGCTCTCGCAAAACAATATGAACAGTCCTCAAGTTTCGCTCTTCAATCAGTCCAAAGAGTCACTCGCAAAGATCAATATGTAAGCTTTACAAATCACACGACAAATTTCGCCTACATAAATTTTGTATCCTATATTGTCCTAAAAATATTTTAATACAATATAGGATACTAATAGTACTATATGAAAAAACAGGAACAAATTATCAACATCAATTCTTGGACCATCCAATAAGAAATATATCGTTGAAGGATCGTTATTCAACTGGGATAGAGAAACTGTGTTAGTTTTTGGCGGCACTGATCCTCATACTGCATACGGTGTTGGGCGCAACACAGGAAAAGATATTTACAGGTAACTTACACTAAGCGACTATTAAAAAGTTATTTTATTGAATTATTTTTAAGTTGTAAACATACATAAAAAATATTTCTGGTGTTATGCCTCTGCTGCCGAAGAACATCTAGGTATGTGCGTATCATATCACCGCTTGTTTCGGCAGATCTTCTTTCAGCATCACTGAAAAGATAAACTGGGTGACACATATTGAGTTTAAGAAATAAGTCACTGTTTATTCTTTTGGTTTATTTTTGAAGTAGATCTTATGTTGAAAAACTTATTAATGATGACATGTGTTTTATTAAAACATATCTTTTTACGATTAACCTCCGGTTCTTGTTAATAAGGTTTGATCCGGTAATGAATTCCTGGGATTACGTAGGAGACCTTCCCGAGCCAAGGCACCATCATGCTGTTGCATTTCTGAGAGGCAGAGTTTATCTTGTTGGTAATTAAGTGTTTTATCTTTGTTAGGAAATATGTTCATAGGATTTCCAAAAGATATTATTAGTGGTGTCATTCCAGGAGGTGCAGACCCACGCGACGATGATGCACGTGGAAAGTCCGTGGTCGTTTCAACGGTGTGGAGCTACGAGCCAGTGACGCGATCATGGTACAGTGAGTCCGGTCTCGCGATACCGAGGAAACATTTCGGCTTAGTGGTACACCGCATGGCACTGTACGCTATTGGCGGACAAGACAAAAAGGGCAGGTAATATAAAAAAGTAATGTAAAAAGACACACCCGTGTTAGTAAATGTCAAAAGAAACCAACATAATTTCAGCCCACTTTCAAATACTGCTGACTGAGAATATAGGCCAAAAAGAAAAGGAATAGTTAGGGAAAAATTAGTCAAGACAAAATAGTACAAAAGTATTAAAGAATAAGATGATTGGATTTTTATAAGCATTAAAAATAGTTTGTCACATGTCTGTATTTGTTTATAACTATGATAAAGAAATTGATCAACCCTTTCCTTGATATTCCATAATTTTTGTATATCTTGTTTAACCTGTATCTCGTATTGATCCTACAAAGACGTCTCGTTTATGTGACAAAGTATTTTTAGTTTGTACGTACAAATCTTACACAATTTACCTCTATTCGCACTATATTTATATGTAATTTGAGAGTAATGGAAACTTAAGAATTGTTATGCTTGTTGTCTTCAGAGTACTTCGATCTGTAGAGAAGTTCGACCCAAAAACTGGATCATGGTGCGAAGTGCGATCAATGAGCGTTGCTCGAATGGCAATCGCGTCGGTAAAGTACCGTGAGTACATATGGGTCGCCGGTGGCATGACCGGGGAGAAAAAGAACCCCGTCTGCAAGATTGTGGAGTGCTACAACTCTAAGACAAATGAGTGCGTTCACTTCTGTATTAGTTTTCATTCGTAATCTATATACGACAATTTTCGTGAATCATCTCATCATAGAATTTGGTTACAAATGTAATATCAGTTATCTTAGTATATGTATTTTCACTTTTTAAAGTTTACAAGGCAATACAATAGGCAAATTTTCCCCTTTCTTGCTCGTATTCTCTAACAGTCAACCTTTGGCATGGAGGTATAGATAAATCAATAATGAAATGTGCGAATTGATGTATAAATATATAAATAATGACATTGACACTTTACTCACGAAATGCTATTTGTTTATTTTAATAACAAAGATATTTAATGAAGAAAACCTGAATTACTGATTATTTTTTCTAGTATTATGCTATTGAACTTTGCATAAATTTACATTAATTTTCAGTTGGACAGAAATATACAGTCTTCGTTTTCCGAGATGTTTTGCCACTTTATTCGCAATGAATGACAAACTGTATATAATCGGAGGTGCGGGAAAGATCACAGAAAAAGTACGTCACATGACTCATATTAGCTGTGTAAACTGAACAAATATTTAACTGATTTTAGGTTTGACCGTCACGTAGCATCACGTCCTCGTGCGGTTAATATCACTGATATATTTTGTGAGGAGATAGACAACTTCCGGTCAAATATTTAATGGATATTTATGTATGCTATTACATATAAAACCTTATACAAAAGACTAGCTCAACTGCGCAGACTTTGCCCTGCTAATGAAACTTATTTCATTTTTATCTTAGACTTGTAGACGTGAAATGTACTAACCAAGATCTATCTAAATATAGTAAATAGAAAATTTCCGTCATAAAATTTGATTTTTTAAGTATATTTTCATAAGCACACATGACCTTCTCTGATATTTGAAAATACACAAAGTAAAAAACATTGAAAATCTGGTACGTCCATCATTCAAGTGGATCATTTTAAAATTTTGTATTTACAGGACAAAACTCCAAGTAGCGTAGGTGCAATAGATGTTTGGGATTGGCAGGAGCGTGTGTGGAAACAGGAAACTAAAATGTCAATTCCCCGACATGGGCATGCACTCGCCTATCTTGGGACACAGCTAATTATTATAGGTATGTTCAGCTATTACATATTTTTCGTAATAAAATAATACGAGCTGTGTCATATTTTAAAACTGTTCATGCTCGTAAATAATAATATCGATATCTCTATATACTCGTATATAAATCATAATTGCTATCTTTAATAAACATATTACTGTTGGATCACAGAAGCAATGATTTATATGTGAAGTTTGGCAATACTATTCTCTTGTGCCGTTCCGAATTACGTATATGTTGTTGTTTTCTGATTTTAGGAATGTCGAGCGTGTTGCAATCTTTTTGGAATCAATATCAAAGCTAACTTTTGAATCTTTTCTCAGGTGGCGTGACTACTATAACTATGCGAGCTTTAAGTAATGTGGAGTCGTTCTGTTGCGAGCGTGGGGCATGGATCCGTGGCGTTGCCACACTACCATCACCTCTCTCTGGCCATGGTGCAGTCACTTTACCGCCCGCTTCACTAATGTGAGGTAACTCTTCTTCAAAAGAACCAGAGGTACCTGACGGTTGTTAAATTGAGTTGTGCTTTGGGATAGGCCTGTGTTAAATAATCGCTAGTTTGGATTTTGCTAATACCGAGTTTAGTGGAGTATACACGACGTCTATCAAGCTTTGACGTCCCTTCTCGTAAAACTAAATATACTGTATCTTCATAAAATTAACGATAGTGTTTTCAAATATTTATTCACAGCTTTATAATTTAAAGTGTTATTTGAGGGATTAATAAAATTATTGTGATTTTGATGATTTTACAGAAGGATTTTTATTTTGCTTTAAAACAAAAATACAATTTTTATTTATTTTATTAAAAACATATGAAAATTAAATTTTAAAACCTATATCTTAAATTAGTATCACATTTGCTGCATTATTAATTAAAAAGATCTGGTTTCTGTGTTACCAAACCTCTCTGCAAACGCCTAAGATGTCCCTTTTAAAACCTTCTTGACAGGGTGGAAACCTCTTGAAGAATAAAACGTTGTTCATGGGTATAAAACCATCGGAATGGAAATTTTTTGTTGTTTCCTGAAAATATTAGCGAATTTATTTTTGAAATTGTACTCTTAACATTAGTAATAACACAACTAGACAAGAGTACAATAAATAACTTTAATAGAAATAACTTTAATAGAAATCCTGTTATAAAATTTCTTCAAATGGTTTAGTTTAAGAAAAATGTATATGCTGTTCCCCATAAAATAATCTATAAACCACATAAAATAATATATAATGTGCCGAATTATCGGATTCTGATAACTAAAACAACTCTTACTGCCTAAAGTGTAGTAGTTAAAATGAAAAGAAAAAAAACTTACCGTTAAACTTTCTACTGGCACCGTTTGAGAAAGGTCCGCATCAACGTCTTGCGATTCTATTAGATGTCGATGTATATGCTTAGTTTCTCCAAAAACTGCCATCAAAGCTATCGCGACTAATGTCGTTGCAAATCGTCCCATCGTTACTGATACCGTTATCAAAGACGAAGAAAATATCAAACGTTAGCTCTCTATCGAAGTGTTAATGTTTGTATGCCAAATAAGAATTTTGCCTGTCGTATATAAATGATGTGAACTGTTATCTTTTCAGTCAGACTTGTGCGTCATAGGGTTGCCATTTTAGGGACTTACTAAGATTGAACGCACATACTATTGAATACAATATCAACATACGTTTCCCTATTATGTTAAGAATACGTGAATTAAATGTAATAACAACATTTATTTTGTTTTACCTCATGTCTGTAATGGTCAACTCCATCTAAGTACCGTTATATTCACGCGAATTACACATTTAATCAAACTAAATTATACGAATTTTATTGCACTTTCATAAGTATTTATTACCTCGACATTTTGAGTGCTTTACATAACTTCATGGTCACGGAAGGGCTGAGGTGTCAAATGTTCTAATGACATTATTACTATGGTATTAACGCTAATAACATCCGTGAAATATAATATAGTTGTATGTAATGAAACAATGTTGTTAATATTTTCTCCACATCCACTTAACATATTTGTAACTCGCAACCCTGTGCTACAGAATCAATAGAGAACGTTTATTTTCTCGTGTAGGTGCCAGGCAGACTGCATGTTTTTCACTTGAACATATGACGCAAATCTTTACGATGTTACGTCATCAAATATTATATCGAACAGTGTATTTCTTATATTGCCAACATGTTCTGATATTTTAGCCAATATTTGCACGATAAGAAAAGTTTGATATAATGTTAGTGAGGTCTTCAAAAAAGTTTGTGTTTACAATGCAACTATGATTCAATGTAAGAAATGCAGTATTTTGTGTAAATAGAACGCAAACATTCTAATGTTTGATATACAAATAAATAAGGTATATTCAAATCATTTGAATAAAGTACAAACATGTGGAAATAATATTATTTCTTGGAAACTTACACAATTACATATTATTTGTTGTTATCGTTATAATAATTTTGCAGATGTTCACTGAGAATAGTGGATGTTATTAACGATTTGTTTTAAACATATTTTTCCTAGTTGAATGTATGAGAATGGGATTTCCCCCTTTTCCTACATTTTGTTTAGCTACGTTTTAATAAATAAAATAACAGATGAAACCATGACGCAACAGACAACTTTCTTGGAATCTGGTTTACCAATTGGTAAAACTTGTTAATTAAATCTTTATTCCTAATAAATACTTCTTGGTTCGCACTAATCACTGATATTGTTTTAACAAATTTTCATAAACGAATTCAACAAGTAATGAGAATAACTGGATTGCCGCTCCTCATCTGCTCTCAGTATCTCATCATTTCTCGACTATTTAGTTATGCATTTTTTTATTTACTCAGTATACCAAGATCCCGTAACAGTAGCTCCATGGTGGAGATCATCAATTATGACCACCCTTTTACTATCCCAGAAAAGGGAGCCCAAAACCTGCCGGTGGATGAACTCACTTTAATTTTTTTTTAGGAGTTGGAGATGTTAGTCTTTCCCAAGCAATAGACTGTAATTTTGTTTCTAGGTCATAATGGTGTACCCAAATTTCGTCCATAGTTATGAGACAAATAAAAAAAACTAGGATCATGTTGCAACGGTTCCAAAGAAGCTGGACAAATCATCAGCCTGGTTTGTTTTTGTGCATCGGTAAGCATACTAAGAAGGCAGCGAACGGATATTTTTTTCATCCCTAAGCATCCTGTAAAAATCTATGTACACCACCATTCAAAATTTTTGTTCCCTCAATAATAAGAAGCTCTGTGACACGACGGTCTGCTAAAACAATTTTTTCGACGTTTTAACCATTTTGTCGGTCACTATCGTTAAAAGGCGACTTGAGCGAGGGTCTCCTTTGGGGGATATTCTTCTACGTTTAAACTTTGAACTCCTACATGCAAATGTAGAATACGAAGAAGCATTATCTATTGAAGTAAACCGTAAGGCTTAATTAACTTCATACATACTAAATTTTTTATAGCAATGACAATAAGCGCGCAATTTATTTGTGTTCATTTTCAAAAAGTCTTCCGTTTTAAGAATACAAAGGACATTTAAATGATGTTTTTTTTTTAAATAATCAATAATGCAGCTTTAAAGCCAATACTAGCTTTTTTTGGTTCCAAAGAATTTGTGCCTTATTCTCAGTATTTATTGAACGCTCCTAGTAATATTCGCTCCAATCACGAATTGACTATTCTCAGAAAGCTATCACGCTATTAAATTAAAATGAATTACGCAAACTGGTGTGACGTTTGTATTTATTGAATAATAAAATCGACCCATTGTCAAACACCTTTCCTCGACTATGTATTTTTCACTTTTTATCAAAGTTGATTTTATCTTATCATGTATCGTATGTTATTATATGGAAAGATTTGGTATAACTTTACTTCTATGTGAAATAGATATCAAAATAAATAATATAAGATTACCAGACCATCAGATTGCTAGCTAAGATATGGAAAATTTTAGCTAGAAAATCACAAAATATATCAAAACAGTAAGGTTATTAATAAAATTCAAACTGATAAATTTGTAATTTCAATCCATTATAAATTTATCGTATTCACCCATCGTAATTTTGCCAATGCGATTCATTTGTCATTGTGCGGCGGCGACGGGTTATGCATTGAAGATTGGTCCCCATAACTTCACCAGGTGGACATGTTGCGTTGTCTGTCAAGAAATTTGATTACCATAAAATAACTATATTAATAAGCATTACTCTGTATAAAAAGGTTATTCTAATTCTGAGATATTTTGAGGTAAATTAAAATAAACCAACACGAATTATGAAAAAAAAGTTTATTGCTTCTTACTACTTTTTGCAAGTTTATATAATAACAACATAATATTACAGCTAATGAGTAATTGTTCTCCACTTTTTTTACGTTTTTCGAAGTTGAGTCTAGTTGATCGTTTATAATTTTTGAATGCGGGTAACCATCTGGAAACGTCCCTATTTTTAGTTTATATCTGCCTAAAAATTAATATGTGCAGTCGCGGAAATTATTTTCTGAGTAAAATTCAGCCGGGTTATTACTCATATATTCTGATGTACTCAAAGGAACCGGCGCGCGAAATATTTGTTTATATTTTGCATAAGCATGATGTGGCATCGGAACTTCCATTGTAGGAATGATATTTTTCATAATAGCATCCTCAGTGAGATGCGCCCAGAAATCTTCTTCGGACGATGTTCTCTGCTGCTTCAAATTCACCGGTATTAATATAGGGTTAAGAGATTTTCTTAACTCTGGATTGTAATTGTATGGTTCTATATCCTCGTGATACATGAATTTCGCATGAGGTTCGCTTAAATATACTGGCGGCAGGTTGTCCATTGCAGGCAACGGTCTAACTGCGTATAACTTAGGATACAAATTTCTATTCATTAACTCCGATGTTTCCATCGGCAACTGAGACTTTGAACGTAACATTCTATACCCATTATCGTAGTGCATTGAATCTTTTTCCATGTCACCATAAACATTCGTGTCCACACCGCGTAATTTCGTTAAGAATTTCTTTAATAAGCGATTACGCAAGTCATTGTTGAAAACTTCAGAAATTTCTTCTGGGCTTGTGTTCGAAGTAAAGTCTTTTGAAGGTTCGTTGATATCATGTATGCTTTCAATAATTTGTGTACGCGGCGCTCCTGATTTGTTAAGCTGGTCTTCTTTTGTTATTGAACAAACAACCACACCGAAACAGCTGAACGTAAATAGACAAATCTTTATTTCGCGCTTCATATTAAACCTCACTTCACCCGAGCCCGAACGATATTAATGCTCAAAATGTGTTATTGTGTCTAACAAACGTAAATCAGCAAAAGTTTCCAATTTCATTTGTTTGCACTTTGTTATATAGCAAATTATATATCTATTTGCTATGTATAAATTTGCACATAGACGTACGTAGGAAATTGTCTGCTACTAAGTCCGCATGAAACTTCAACGTTTTATTACATTAAAAAATTATATCACATGTAATAAATTAATACACATTAAGTATATAACAGTAAATAATATAATAGTAATACAGTTTCAGGTGGAATATATGTTTTATATTTCCTGACTATTGTTTATATACCTAACATACATTATATGAAATTCGTAGGATTATAGATATACGTAGCACTTGTACTCGTATATAAATAGTTAAACAAACAACCAAGTGACACCTGAAACTAAGGAGAAATGTCTCTTAAGGGTTTAATACAATACATATACAATACATATGATGTCAAATAAATACAAACTACTTATCAAACGTTTATTGCATGTTGTGTGATGTCTTTCATATTATTACAATGAATTGCAATCATCAATGTGTTTCTAATAAATTTTCTCAAATTACCTGACTTAAAAAAAATCTACATTGAGAATTGCTGGTTCAATTATCTTTTTTAACATTTTATGTGTTTTTTTTCATTTATATCGGGATTTTTATTTTTTTTAGTTTCTCTTTTTTTATGATATTTGTAATTATCCGTTAATCCATATGAATGTGTGTTGTACGAAGGTTGACTTTTGGCTAGTGAGCCAGATACTACTGAGGGTGAACAACTTACAAGTAAAGGAATAGCGCAACCTCCTGTGTTAGCATTGGGAAATAAACCTACAGCTCCTGAACCGGTACTTGGAGGCACATTAATCTGTTCCTGGTTATAACTTGATCCTCTTGCCATTCCACGTCCGTTGTACCACGATTGTACATAATCTGTAGCTGATTTTTGCATCATTTGTCTTCTGTCCATGTGCTCACTTGCTTGTACCATATTGTCTCTATTATCAACTCTCTCATGGTGAACGGGAATCATACCAGATGAAAAGCTATTATCGTTTAAATTAGAAAAGTCGTTAGCAAATCGTTCATTTTTCAATCGACTATCAAAAGGTCTTAATAAATTTGTGTCGCTGTTTTTAAAATTAAGATCGGGACTAGAGGCTCTAAATGCAGGCATATGAAGAAAATGGTCTTCAAAAGGCTTGATACCAGAATTTTCATGTGCAGATGATTCCGGTGTCCACCGTGTATTTTCTTTTGCGCTAACCTCATGGGTTCTGTCGAATCTTAACATTTCAGATTCATCAGAATGCATACCAGGTTTGATATTTACGTTTGTAAGTGTTTGTGGTATAGACATATCTGTATTTCTTATTTGTGACCATTGTGCATGTCCATTAGATTTACGTAACAAAGAGTCGTTAATTTTGCCAAGATCATTAGCTTTTCTGGCTGATAAGTTTTCAGTGTGTTGATTATATAACGCCTGTGGTATTTCATTATTATCTTTCGTAGATTTCATGTGTTGTACATTATTCGTATGAGTTGACCACCTCGGAGCTATCGGAACTTCATCAAGTTCATGGGCCATATTGGTATGTTCATTTCTTTTAGATTGAAATAGTAAATTCGGTGTATCTTCTGAAAAAACCGTAGTTTCTCGGGGTGGCGCTAAAATAGAATCGGTATCAAATGTTGTTCTTAAACTTTTGATAGTATTGAAACTCTCTTTAGCTAATGAAGGCACATGTTCATGGTCAGGCACGTTTTCATTTGGTTTTTGATTAATGTCACTGCGGTGCATGATGGGTTGTAAAGATTCTACATTTTCGTGTTCAAAATTGTTCATTTTATTAAAATCATTATTTTCTGTAATTAAACGTGATGTCAATGCATCTGTGTCATGATTTCTCATTTCAATGTTGTTTAGTCGCTCTGTATTTTCATGTAAATTGTTGACATCAGGACTTAATGATTCGTCGTTGAGATTAGTAACAGATTTGACTTTCTGTAACATATTTTCAGCAACTTTCATAACACTTGTCTCTTCCTGTTCTTGTAATTTACTGGTCTTAGTTTCACCGGAACTGTCTATTCTGGAAATTTTTTTTTCTTCATGTTCTGCTCCGACGTTGTCTCTATTCTCAAAAGTTAAACTTTGATGGTCATTATGTTTTGCTTCATCATTTTGTTTAGTACTAGTTAAATGCGATTTTGAAGTCAACTTGGTTAATTCAGGCATACGGTTAATTTCGTGTTCCAATCTTAAACTGTCACTATGTAAGTTTGAACTACTTTTGATATCCTGAGTCATAACAATTTCCGCGTCACCTTCGTTACTTTTTACAATTTTTTCCTCACTATGTAATTCATCATTATAATTAATTTTTTTATCTAAACTATCATCTGTGCTTATCTCCGTTTTTAAATGAGGTATAGTATTTTCTTTTTCTGAAGCATTAGCTTGAAAACTATGCATGACGTCGTTATTATCCTCTTCGTTTTTAAACCTGTCTTCAATGTTGATGCCCATATTAACATCTTTTTGGAATGTATTTATGTTATTTTTCCATTGATCCATACGACTTTCTACCAATTTTGTCGTATTTTGTTTTTCTCCTTGAGAAAATATTGTCACTTTGTTATTTGTTTGAGTAACAACGTCATCAAGGAGTCCACTGATAACCTCAAAATCGAAATCTAACTGTTTCATTCTTCTATCATCTCCACTGTTCAAGAGGCTTTGTGCTGGTTTAGTTTCGTTAAATTTTTTATCAGTCATTGGTACCGAAATTAAATTCGTTAATTGTACATTACCCATATTGTCCATAAGTGGATGAAAAACTTCATATTCATCTAGTTCACTCTGGTTGTCTTTAGGGTCCAATATTTTTGTTTTTGAATTACTCTCCACTTTTAAATATTTTTTTAAATGTTCTAAGGCTTCTTTTGCCATTTTGATTCTTTCTTCCATTTCATGTTTACTCATGAGATGTGCTTTTTCGATTGGGCCATCGTGCCTCATCTGCGATATAATTTCACTTTCATCTTCACAAAATTTGAGTTGAACTTGTTTTTTGCATTTTTTCTGGGGGTCATTAGTCGCTTCTTCGTCTTCAGAATCACGATAAACTCGTAAACCCATCTTGTTTCCCATTTCTGTAGGTGTCTGACTCTCATGGCGGCTACTTGCTTCCATCGGAGAAATAATCAATCCATTATTCGCGTGGAAAATTTCTTCTATGCGATTATCATCGACTTTGCGGAACTCGTGTGTCTTCGATATAGGGACGGTTTTGACTGAAGTGAAATCAGGAAGATTAAGTGTAGTTTCAAATCCATGTAGATGATTTTCCAACAAAGCGGGTTTTGAAAGAGCCGACGACAATGAGATTAATATCGTCAAAAGTGTCTTCATTGTGTTCCTTGTTGCAAATGACATTTAGATGAAGCTATGATCTTCATTTATATTAAAGAAATTGCTTGAAGTAATAACAAAACATAATGAAAATAAGCAATACGTGCTAATATTTACTTACTGCGCATGTCGTGCTTTTAACTTCCGCGTCGCAAATAATATATTGATGTTTCTTTTAAATTTCTTAAAGCCATATGGTCACTAGCTGTACTTAAGTTTTTGATGGTATATCGTATCATGATAGGTAAAACAGTTTTTTTTTTACAACTTAAAAATAATTTATTCTAATATTATTTTTTCCTATAATTATAACAACATCATTGCTTCATATAATTTCAAAATACCGGAGAGATGAACTAAACTGATATACTTTTAGTTAAATCTCTCTCTCTCATTGCACTTTATTAGTTAAATAATTTTTTTTTATTAGTGTTTTTTTACAGTACATGTACATGTTATACTTTAGTACCTTCATGAGGAATTATAACTGGAGGCTTTTTTTAAATACCTAAATATTTTCTATCTGATTATTCCGATTCTTAGAAATAATATTCTTAGTGATTTACAGTTTTAAAACACACTTCCAAACATTATCTGAAAATATTTCATAAATATTATTTTAAAAGTCAATAAGTTTAAACTCCAAACAGGAGACAGATTTGAACAAGCACACTGCTACTCTACTTTTAGCGTATCGCCATAAAAGGTGACTAAAGAGTATAGTTATCATACTAAACTCTCAACCTGCATGCCCAGTAATTATAGCCTAGAAGTTAGAAGGCTTATGTTTAGCAGTCAAATCTATAGATTATACATTTTTAACATAACATGAAGAATACCTCAAATTAACTATTTAATTTAATTATATATTATTTATCGGGAAGTGTATCCGTGCTTTTCAGAGTATAAGCATCATTTGTAAGTCGCGTATCTTTTTGATACATAATGCGTTTCCATTTATCGGCTATTGATCGTTTAAAGTGATTACCGAGGACCAAGTATTTAAGCCACACTACACAACATATGCCCCAATCAAGTCTGAAAATAAATTCAAGGTGATGGAAAAGAAATGGCGTGTTCTACAAATACATTATAAATAACTTTAATTAATTGAAGAAAGAAACGATATTGACATTTTAAAAAAGCAATAACAGTGAGTCTGTGAATCATACTTGAACATTTTTTGTATATGTATATTTATGTCCTCTGACTTCCTCGTGAATACACGTGTGTGCTTTAAGACTGCATTTCCAAAAACACGTTCAAAGTAAACATATTAATTTGGAATGAAATTCTTTTAAAACATGTAATGTTTTACTCGTTTCATTATAATACACGTTTAAGTACGGAAGAATAAAAGTACGCATGGCACGTAAGAGTTAAAGAAAATGCGTACATTGGTTTAAATGCTTGGTCTTCAAACAAACGGATTTTTTTTTTGCTGCATTTGCGACAATGATGACAGTTTAAGCTATTAACTAAATTGTATATAGAATATCAGCCACCAAACCATTACCTATCCAAATAATAAGCGAAATAACTGAGAAGATTGGTAAACAAAAGTGTGAAGTAAAAAAAAAGTTGTAGTTGTTGTTTTAAGAACAAAAAATATGCACTTGAAGGACAAAATAACCCTTCTATACTCGTATCATGTTGCCATTGCCGCGTGCGTTAATGTAATTCCATTACAAAGTTTGTGTGGGTCTGATGTACATATAACCAATGTATCTTTTTTTCAATTCGTTAGTCTGGTTAATAATATTGCTTTCACTATTTATTATAATATATAGGATAAATATATCTGCTTTCAGCATTAGTCTTGCTGCAGCAGATGCTGAGTAGAGACCTGTTTAACCCTTTTTAATAATTTATTTTATGTAATTCTTTTTTTTTTAGCAACTGTTGAATATTTATGTTGAATAAAGTTTTCTTTCTTTCTAAAGCCACACGTTTGTAACTTATTGTGCAATATTTAATCAACCGATTTCTTCTACCCTGCTGACTCATAGTTCTACTGTTAAATATCTAACCACTTTTCTGTGTTAAATTTCTACTCACATAGCTAATAAGAATTTTTGTATCGGCAATTTTAAAGTGTTGTTATACCTATTCCTAAAAATAAACATCTACAATATAAACCAGCACATGGTTTGAGATATCATTCGGATAATTAATAATACATTTTTATTATGGTGGCAACTAGGAATGTCTGTTACTATGTCTCTAAATAAACGGTCTCCACCACCGTAGTAGCTATGTTCTCTGATAACCCTTTATGAAAAACTTTTTATAGAGAGCCCTCGCAACCTCGTTACTAACTGTAGAATATTGCAGATAATTTTTGTATAAATTTAGTGCTGGCTGTTCAACGTCTTTCTAGAGAACGTGTAGGTGGACTTAGCACCTCAACTTCTGTTTCTGCCGCCACACAATAGTGTGCAAACATTACTGTATCCTAGTTAAAATTATAAAATATAGAATATCCAATAAAATTACTAACATAACGAGCCTTGACAATTGGTAGCCCAACAATTGACCTCAATTTTTATAAGATGTTAAGTGACAATGAGGTCGATAGTTAATCGTGTTTTAGCTCTTATATGTTGATAGCACAGCAATATTTTAGTTACCGTAGCGTACCCACAATATAAAGAGAGTCAAAACAGATTAAAGTAAACCATAACACTATTCAAACCGGGGACACCAATGTTACAATGAATACAGTTAACCGCTGCGCTATAGCATTAGTATACAAACCAATTTACACTTTTAGGCAAGAATAACATGTGTTAAAACTAAGGACTAGGTATCAACAGGTAGAATTAATATTTAAATATCTATCTTTACTGTTCATCAAGCTAGGTTACTTTTTACCTACAAATTTTAATTGCACTAGCAGCACACCTATTTAAATTAACTTTCCTAATGTTAACTTAAAAAAATTATGTCGACAACAGAATTTATTCAAATTCTATAGAACACTCTTATTATAGGGGTTCTGCAATAATACAGTATATTTTGGAATCCTTTATTTGACACATAGAAAAGATAAAAAATAACTTAATGTATTAAAAAAAACACAGAGTTTAAAACTAATCGAAACGATCTTCATTTTTGCATTTTCACTGAGACTTTTTATCATTGCCACTTGGTTTCTGCGGAGAAGCTGAATGTTCTGGATGAGTTTGCACTTGATCTGGTGTATCGTAAGATTGCAAGTCCATGTCCCTATAAACTTCCGGTGCACTGTACCCTGAATAATATTGCGGCTGGGGCTGTGGCTGTACCACCTGACCTTGCACTATTGATGGGGAACACGTAAACAGAAGAGGAACACTCAAAGCACCTGGATTAGCATAAGGAAAGACGCTGTAGGTCTGCATAGTATGCGGAGCAGAATATTGAGGATTCATAGCAGCAATTCGAGGTTCACCAGGGTAGTAAGGCGCGTTACCTTCCATCCCAACTGGCATGTTCTCTGTTGCTATATGATTCATATCTGAGAAAGTTAACAGCTCACTTTCGTTTGGATCAACTGAACGGTAGCGGTGATAATTGTCGTTGTAACCATATGGGCGCATGTACTGCTGCATCGGTGGCAAATTGACTGGGGGCGGTGCTATCGTCTGTACTACAGACGAAGAAGCGGCTGCAGCACACGGACTCACATAAAGGCTGCCGTAGGGTGAACGCTTTCCTCGAAGATCATCTTCATTTCCCAATACTCTTAGTCTTGGACTCTCTTCTCCTTTGCCCGCAGGAGCTGCGTTCGCGATACAGATTATCTTCACAACACATAACGTGTGCACGACGTTCATTTTACGTTATATTACGAATTCAATTTAGGACAAACAAAGTGTTTAATATTTATACCTTCTTCGAAGCGAGTGAATTTTCGTCAAGTAGACATACTTTGCAAATCATCGTCATACCGTTTATTATTGCACAAGCCGAATATTTTTGCTTACTTTACATTCTTTATGTATACATGTTCTAAATACGCCTCGGACAAAGGCGACCCACATATTTATTACTTAATAAAAAAAATACATCTATAGATAGTACTATATAATAATAATCTAATTAAAACATCATAAGACTATTGCGCACGTAAAGATGAGATAGACTATCGTTTTATCACAACACGCACTAAGTTTTTTAACCTAACATACGTTAATTAATAAATATGAAAAAACGCACTGGGTTCATGTGTAATACAATAATATAAAATGAAAATATTTTAGATACATCCATTGCTGGTGTATTTATATTAATGGGTAAAAATAATAATGATAATGGGGATAACATATATTGTTTATCCAAATGTTAATGATCATGTTTTGAAATTTCATTATGAAGTACGTAATTAAAAATATGCTTGCAAATAAATTATTGAATTTCGTTACAAACGTGATATGTTTATAGACGTTTTAATACTGCTTACGAATAAAACAAAGGTATGTGGTGTCATCCATCACGTACTCTTTAGTATGCAGAAACCTCGCGATACTACAGTGAGTGTATTCGTAATACGAGTTCTACATTTTATTCACACATTTACATTAAAGTTGAAGGAATATGTAATTCCCAACAATGTTAACGCAATACATTACTTTAAACGACATTTTAGATCAGATATACCGCTTCAAAATGTACAATACATTATTGTAATTGCAAATTTTGTAGTAATTTAGGTGCAAACCAAATAATAAACATTGATTGTCTTATTATTTTCTTCTTAACAACAGTTATGTTGGGCGATCGGGCGGATGAGTTTTTGTAAATAAAACTCTGGGACTACTGTCCCATGTAATGGTGTAGAGAGAACTGTTATGTTGTGCAACCAATAAAGAAGCTTTTATAAAATAATACTTTATTCTACAGGCAGACAACCGCTCTGTAGTACACTGGCAAGCGGATTGAACTTACATGTAACATATTTCTTAAATACACTATGAAATACAATAAGGGCTTTATGTTACAGAATGAATGTTATCGCTAAGTGTACAGTACTTAAGTTACACTTATTCCATGTTGTGGTTACGTAACTCCTCCGCCCGTAGAACGAAGCGTACTGGAACTGAGGGTTGGGGTGAATCTTCAACCCTTAGGTTAGGAGCTTCTTGCATCTCGATGCTTGTACAGTTGCCCGTCGAGACTTGACTCTTTGTACTGCACTTCTGGTGACATAACTTACGATAGTGATTAATTGTAGTAGTATCCGTAAAACCATTGTAAGCCAACAGGGTTTGCTTGTAGTAACTTGTTGTTTTCTATAGTTGTTTCAGCATCTAAAACTCTTACATTATTTAGGTTTTTATGTGGTTGTTTGTACAATGCAATCTTTTGATAACTGTAAAGGTTGCCAATTCAAGTATTTGCAGATCTGGAGCTCTTGGTTTTTTGTGTACAGGGCTCTTGAGGGTATGCGTATTCATCGAGTATAGTGGAAGGATGCCCGGGAAGAAGTGTAAAGTTATCTAGGTAAAGGGTTGAGTATATAGATGTAGGATGGTAAACAGTTCTGTCATGACTAACTGTATCTCTAATATAAAATTCAAAGTTTCGTTAGTTGTATAAGCTTTAACATGACTACTTTTCTCTAAATTGTGAACTTGTTTAAGTTGTTTATTAATTGCGTCTCTACAGTATAATAAGTCTTTGTTTTTATCAGATTCTGTTTGTTCATTGTTCTGATTTGAAGTGCTCGGCAGTTTAAAAAGAGTGGATATGTTTATATTGGTGAGGTCGGTGTTATTACTAAAAGGAATGTTTGGAGGTGAACCCGATAAGTTTTCAATAAATTTATTTATAGATTGGTCGCCTGTTTCTTGAGAGGTAATGTCAAGAGCTTTTATATTTATACGTGATAATGCGTCGGCGTTTGTTTCATACTTGACTTTTTTATATGGTTCTAGCTTAATTTCTTTTTTTTTGTCGGAGTTAGCGGGTCCGATTTGTTTACAAATCTATTATTTGAAAACGAGCTATAATTACTATAATCCGGTTTTGACGTAAGCTCTACTTTATTACTATAGTTATAAAGGTTATTCTTATTTTCGTATAATTTTAATTTACGAGTATATTCCTCTTGAATTGCTAGCCGAATAGCATTTTCGAGGCTACTTGGTTTATGCATCCTTGTAGCGAGTGATACATATGGACTTAGTTGCCTCACAAATGTGTTGATAGCCATTTTTATCGTAAAACTCTTTTTTTAACGGATCTAGATTAATTAAAGTGTAAGTAAGGTACCTAACTTTATCGCCAAAACTATCCAAGTCCATTTTATTTCTATATAAATGTTAAGATCGTGGACTAGCGTGATTTCGTCACGAGTCTCACCGAATCGTTTTTTTAACATACTTTTAATTTTGGCCAAGTTTTAAAACTGGACACCTCTGAAAAAACTTCAGCTGCTCTACCTACCAACTTTTTTATTATAAGCAATCCGATGCTAGGATCCTTATTTTTTATTGTCAACAATTTCTAAGACATTTTCTACTGCCTTTATGAAGAAATTTATTGTCTTTCTGTTCTCATCATAGGATGGCAACAGCTCATTGATTTTTGCGTATTCGGCACTAGCCGTAAGCAATGACTGATCTATTTCAATAATCGGTACGCTTTGCGTTTGTGTACCCTGCGCCAACTTTCTACGATTAACCCTTTTCGTTTCCGCTAGAAATTTTATCTATTTGGAGAAAAGTTTGGTAACCGACGGGATTATAACCAATAGTACAAGGTACACCCTAATTAAGGTTAATACTGACTGCAATACCTATCAATGAGTTTACACTTTTCGAGGAAGGGATGGTACATAAAGGAAATACTCGGAGTAATGAAAATCTCCTTACCCCATATAGAGCATCCTGCTGTCCATATAGTTCTCTTCCTGCGACTGGACGTGCTATTCCAGGAATCCGCTGCTGCGTGTTGTCTGTCTTCAACCTCTTGGTTACACCGTAGGTTCTTTTGTAGAATCGATGCCGGACGTATTCGCGATTTTGAGCGGATTCGTAGACACGATTCGTTGCGGTTGCGAGTTTCTTTACTCCACCCGATGCTCGTTGTAGGTTCTTTTGTAGAATCGATGCCGGACGTATTCGCGATTTTGAGCGGATTCGTAGACACGATTCGTTGCGGTTGCGAGTTTCTTTACTCCACCCGATGCTCGTTGTAGGTTCTTTTGTAGAATCGATGCCGGACGTATTCGCGATTTTGAGCGGATTCGTAGACACGATTTGTTGCTGTTGCGAATCTTCCGGAGATGCTATCCGTTACGACTGCGCCAGTTATGTTGGGCGATCGGGCGGATGAGTTTTTGTAAATAAAACTCTGGGACTACTGTCCCATGTAATGGTGTAGAGAGAACTGTTATGTTGTGCAACCAATAAAGAAGCTTTTTATAAAATAATACTTTATTCTACAGGCAGACAACCGCTCTGTAGTACACTGGCAAGCGGATTGAACTTTACATGTAACTTATTTCTTAAATACACTATGAAATACAATAAGGCTTTATGTTACAGAATGAATGTTATCGCTAAGTGTACAGTACTTAAGTTACACTTATTCCATGTTGTGGTTACGTAACTCAACACAAGATTTATTATTTTATCGTCATTGTTTTATACAATTTTTACAATACAACCGGTGGAAAGGTTAACCACTAACGATCAAATAAAATGGGCAACAAAGTTTTTAATGTTTAGTATAATTGAGAAGCCTTGATGATTCTCTTTTTATAATTATAGACTTCCAAAGACAATATAGACAATACCGTATTTAGTGGAATAAGTTACAAGAGACCTATATCCAGCAGTGGACGTCCATCGGTTGAAATAATGATGATGATGATGATGAAGTCTTCCATTATACTTACTTGGACAGTTATCGACTAAAATGCATTTCTTGCTGTATTCATCTCTTATGTAACCTGCCGAGCACCGACATCCAACGCGGCACTCCCATGTCAAAGGGCAAAGAGTTATTCGGAGTGCTAAGAGTTGCATATTTACGCAAGTAGCTGGACATTTCCAACCGCACAGAGAAAATTCCTCATTTTCACGCAAACACGCAGAAGTTTTATAGCTGGTTGTAAATTTTATTAAAATTGTTACATGCAATAAAAATATAACATGCATATCAAAGAGCACTAGCAATGAAATAATTTTATGACAAAACTTTGTGTATTTTTATTAGTACGATATAATTAAATTTATACCTTCCTAGGTCGAATACCTTTCTAGCCAATCAGATTTTTTTTACCATCAATATCCATTTTTTTAATTATATATTTATTCATTATCAACACCTTTATACCCTTTCTCACAAAATATAATTAAACATGCAATCAATTTACTTACATTGTTACAATAAAGACAAACAATTAAAACTGAATAAGATTCCAACTTAATCTATTTTACAGTAAACATTAATTGAAATTGAATAAAAACGTAACTTTTTGTGATAATAATAAGATAGTAAATTTATACTACACAGATTTTGTTGAAAGAACTGTCTTCATCATCAGTTTAAGGAAATTTACGTATTACTTAGTTTTAATGCTTTTTAAAATAACGTTGTCGTTGGACCTTAACAATTGTCCACTTAACAAATAAATCTTAAAACTATTGTGAATAAATAGATAAAAGATACATACTTATACAAGAGAAACTAGTATAAATCGTATGAGAACATGCGTTATCATGAAACGTGGAAAAAGAAAGATTCAATTAATCTTACGTGCCACAATGTAAATCATACAGATCTTTATACACATGATTAGAAGTTAACTGGTTATCTTATCTATTCATCATTTATGGTATATATTAAAGAAAAAATTTGGTATCCTCCATTAGAGGTTAAAAAGCTTCTCTCATGTATGAGAGTGAAAAATAACTAGTGATTGATTATAAAACATAAAATTCGTAACGGAAAGGTTCATAATGAAAATAATAATTTTGTTTATATTTCACATTTTGAAAACATACGCAGCAAATTTTGAGTTGCACAACCAACTAACTCCAGTTCATGGGCTTTTTGTTAAACCGTCTGAAGACGGCGTAACTGGTGATTTATATGTGGCAGCATCGGAAGATACTGATGTCAACTCACAATGGCTAACAGAACATCCTGTTAACATTTTGCCGAAATCCACTCAGACTCAAGCTGCTTCAACACCCATAAAGTTTACAAAGAGCTTAACTACTAGCACTTCGCCTAATGAAGAGACTGTGATAACCCAAAAAAGAGCCGTAATCGAAAGTCCTGCACTCAAATACGCTTATGCACTACCGGTGCCAGGGGCTATGGAGGGACGTCCATTTAACCCTTATCCCATCGGGTTCTACGCACCTAACACGCCCAAATCTGAGGAAACATCAAATTGCCAAACGGAAGGTAAAACAACATTTAAGGGACTATCTCCATATCCCTATCCTTACTATTGTCCTCAAATGATGTCCGCACTCACGGCTGCAATGGACTCTCTAAATGAAAAAGAAAATGAGGCCACCTCTCATCAACCTGTTCCACACCACTGGCCCGGAACATACGCTTATCCATATCAATATATTATGTTAGATCCTACTGCCTGGACCCACAGCCAATCATCCGCAACAGGAAAAGAAAATAACGATGACGATAAAAAGTAGCAACTGTTATAAACATTAATAAATAAGTATTTATTCTACAAATAAAGTCTATTTTTTATAAAATAAAATGTTGTCTTTTATTTTTATTTAATTTTTTGTATACTCAAGTGAGCGCTCTGCTTCTCTTTTCGCTTGGTCAAATTGCAAAAAAAAAAAAAGTGCACAAAAACCTTTGTCTATCGTTACCTCTTGTCATACGTCAATTTATTTTATGATTCTGTCCTCGGGAATAATAACATGCTGTTAAAATAAATTTAATATCTTTTTATATTCACTGTAAACTTTTGCATAGTAATTTAACTTAAATTATCGCAATTTTACAAAGTTTAAAATGGTCTCCAAAAAGAAGAAGAAGGTATGTACATCACACATAACCAAAAAACACGTGTGGTTATTGCGTTTTAATATATTTTATTTAACTGTTTCAATATATCAATACACGACATCGTGTTGAATGTGCTTGCAACTGTACTACTTTAATATAATTGATGACCAGTTTAAACTAATCACGTAAAAGTAATAGTTTTAATTTTTTTATGGTTGCAGTATTCAACAGGAGAAGGAGCACAATTCATAACAAGAAAAGCTGCACTCAAAAAACTGCAGCTTTCTCTAAAAGATTTCAGGCGTATTTGTATTTTGAAAGGTATATATCCTAGAGAGCCTCGCAATCGCAAGAGAGCTCAGAAAGGTGCTGGTGGCATCAAAACACTGTATCACACAAAAGATATTAAATTCTTATTACATGAACCTATAATATGGAAGTTGCGGGATTTAAAGGTTTGTACATTTATCAATTTTATGATCTTTGTCCAATTGTTTTTGTATGTTGATGAATTAAATAAGAAAGAAAATATTTGGTGGATGATAGTTCTTTTCTCCAATTATTATTTAATTTTGCTTTACAGGTCTACCAACAAAAAATTCGAAAAGCTAGAGCTACAAGAGAATATGGTAAAATGAGAAAATATTTCCGTGACTATCCTTCTATTAACATTGACCACATTGTTAAAGAAAGATATCCAACATTTGTTGATGCACTAAGGGACCTCGACGATTGCTTAACTTTATGCTTTTTATTTAGTACCTTCCCTTCACTAAAGAAAGTTCCCAGAAATCAATCCCTACTTTGCAGAAGACTATCAGTTGAGTTTATGCATGCTGTTATTGCAGCAAAAGCACTCCGCAAAGTTTTTGTATCAATTAAAGGTTACTACTACGAAGCAGAATTTGAAGGACAAACTATTACTTGGATTGTTCCCCATCACTTCGCCTTCCAGGTAAGCTTCTACTTTAAAGTACCTATATTTTTCTCTAAATTTACAAATAAGTAAATTAATTATTATATTTCAACTTTTTTTTTTATTTATTCCATTTTAATATATTCAATACTGTTCTTATTAATTTTTTACTCAAACTCACTTTGCTGCTCTTGAATATACTTTAATATTAAATATAAAATTATGTAAAAAAGGTGGCTCAATTGTTAGTTTAGTGGAACATATTATTTAACTTTAAGAACTGTAGACCACATTGAAAGACATCTTGAGCAGAAAATTCATTTTTTACAACAAAGAGCTCATATGTACAAGTGCTGTCTGCATAGTACTTAGTAGTGGCAATAGGTTATAATATTGATTCCCTTTTCATCACATAATGCTTAAAATCATGTTTCATGTTTGTTATCCATTATTTAAAAATCTATATACATATCCATTTTTTTTTTACTTTTAATTTTTGTAGCCACAAAGCAGAGATGAAGTTGACTTCAAAATCATGTCTACATTTGTTGAATTCTACACAATGATGCTTGGATTTGTAAACTTCAAACTATTTCATTCCCTGAATCTGGTCTATCCACCTCAGCTACCAGCAGGATTCACACCAGAAACTGACAAGGACCTTGTTGATGAACATGCTTATGTAGCAGAAAGAATTGCTGCTTTGAATATTTCTGTAGCAAGAATTGCAGGTGCCAATGAGATTGAAGAACTCCCTGAAATTGACTTATTCCAATCAGAAGATGGTGATCCACAGAAACTTGAAGAAGCAAAGCAAGAAGTTGAAAAAGTTAAAAAATTAAAGACCATGTTTAAAGGTCTTAAATTCTTTATTAATAGAGAAGTTCCAAGAGAATCAATGGTTTTTATAATAAGGTGTTTTGGTGGTGAAGTGTCATGGGACAGAAACCATTTTGTAGGTGCCACATTTGATGAAAGTGATGAATCCATAGCTTATCAGATTGTAGATAGACCCAGCATGGAGAAACAATATCTGTCTCGATATTATGTACAGCCACAATGGGTGTTTGACAGTGTAAATGCAAGAATGCTGCTTCCGATAAATAAATATTTAATGGGAGCAGTACTCCCACCTCACTTATCACCATTTATTGACAAGATAAAGGATCAAGTTTACATGCCACCAGAAGAAAGAGCTTTAAAGGATCCCAACTTTAAACCACTAGGTAATCTTTAATTCATACTTAAATGATAATTAGTAAATTTTGCTAAAAGCTTACTGCAATCTCAAGTTAAATGGTTTCTGTTATACATTTTTCATATCACAAAATTTTATTCTAGTTACAGTATTTTTCCTCAATGGAAAAATTAAACTAAGATACAAAATAAGACAAGTCAATTTATTTAGATTATCTGTTAAATAAACTATTAATGTTATTATAAAAACTATAACGATTTTCAGGTGAAGATGAAGATCCATCTGTAAGTGACATTGAGCAAGCTAGCGATGAAGATGCTGAAGAAAAATCTGAAGATGAAGATGGTGAAACCGCTTTAGCTCGACAATATCAACAAGAAGTAGCAGAAGAATCTTCCTCTGAAGAGGAAGATGGAGAGGATGACCTAGATGTTGAGAAAAAGAACCTAGCTAAAGAAAAGGTTTGTTTGTATCTTATACATTTTGAATATAGGAAATATTTTTTTTATTGTTTAAATAAAAAAGGTCTAAATTTGGCCTTAATAAAAGAGTCATGATGGAAGAAAGAAAAAATATTACAATTAGCAACTTTTGTTTCTAATTATTGTTGGTAACATATTGGGGATTCCTCTGGTGTAATATCTGTAAATTGCAGTTACTGTTCAACATAAGACACTGGTTTACCTGTTTGTCACACTTCCCTCTGATACCTAAATGTTGTATTTTACTGTCTCCAAGATAGTGTTTCAGATAGGTTTCAGAGTGTTTCAGTGTTTGTAGATAGTTAGTTATTTCAAGCCCCTTGGCTAGTTCACATAGCAAATTAGCCACCATAACAGCATTGCTGTGTGCTTGCCATCAACATTTAAAGAATTCTGAGTGAGCACATTACACCATCCATTGTCTCATTGTCACTTAACACAATTGATTTCAAGATCAACATTTTAATAGATTAAAAAACATGTTACAGCCTTTAATAATGATAAAACTAATTTGATTCATCTGTATTTAATTAACCTAAATGTTAATTTTAATTGCTGTACCAAAAACATCCTAAACATTCTAAAGTATTTCACATAATATCTAGTTTAATTTCCTTTTTAGAAAAAAGCAATGGCAGTTTCATCTGGTGTGCCACACAAAGAAAATCCTTATCAAAAAGAAATTGAAGATAAACAGGCATTTAGATTGAGAGAGAAGCTTGTGCGAAAGAAGCACAGAAATCTCTACAAGAGTATGAAAGCTGGTCAGGAGCAGAGGAAAAAGGAGATATGGCTTTTGAGAAAGAAACGGCGCCTTCACGAAGAAAAGGTTAAAGAGGAGAAGAAAGTGGAGAAGCGTAAGCAGAAAACGCAAGCACTGGAAGCAGCTTCACATTGATGCATTAAATAAATAAATACTATGGTAAACAACAGGTTTTTTATTTCCGCTATTAAATTACATGTTAGACACCATTGTTAATATTTATGATAAAATTTAAAAATATTATCTTATTATACAATTACATCTGTTGTAAAATAAAGTACATTTTAAATAAGATTTTGATTATTACCTGCTGTGAGGTATATTCATCTATAAACTTCTACCAACTATTACACAGGAAAAATTATTTAGTAAAATATTTTAGGCTATCCAAACAAACTTCTATGTAGTCATGATTATATTGTATAAATAGAGATTAGTTAATATTTTTTTCGAATTTACTTATACAATATAAATATACAACTTGATATATGTAGTGTATAGAAATATTAATGGACAGGGGATCTGTAATTGCTGTTGTGCAACTTCAATCAGATTCTGCATCTTCCTCATCATCAGCATCACTGTCTTCGAGCTCAGGCATTGGAAAACGCAGTATAGCTGCTATACCAGTTAGTTGATCCAGTTCTGTAATATATGTGCTATTTTAGTTATTTATAAATATAGTTAACCAATATTTAAAAATGGGCAGAAAAATTGTTAAATTAAAATAATCTTCAAAATTATTGGACGGACAACTACTGTAAAAATTAGTACACAGATTTTTTTTATGATTATACTTTACTATAACATGCAATTAGATGTTACTACATTCCGACTTCCATATAATTCATATATCATGATAATTGGTAAGTATTACAAGGAATCTATTTACAGTTGCACCATAGCAAAAGAAAACATACAAAAAATCTAATCTCAATGTTGTTAAAACTATGTATATTCTTTTTTAGAAAAGAAAAAAAATATTCAACTTACGTTCTCCAGACACATGCATACTTGAAAATATTCTTACATCACAGCCATTTTCTCTCGCTGAATCTACAATTGCAACATATTCCTTCCTTTTCAAAATATCTTGACACCTAAACAAAAGCAATAAAATTTGCAACAAACATGTTCCTTTTAAGTCGTTAACAATATATTATAATTTAGGCATCCATCAAAAATGTACAAAAATTACAAGTGTTAATAAGAAAATGTTAATCACATCAATTTTAAAAAGAACAAATTGCAAAGTAATGTATGTAAAATAAATACCTAAATAATTTATCAGATATCATTAATGTTTCTATAGCAAGGGCTTCATTAGCCTTTTCAACATGCTTTTTGCCATAAAATGCTTTAGCTGGTTCCAATTGCAGCATAGTATAAAAACTCTCTAACAGTTTAACCTCACTAGCTGCTTTTGTATCAGATATCTTTGCCATAACAGATTGTTCTTGAAGTACTTCTGAAAAAATAATAAAATAAACTAATCACTTAAAACAATATAAGAGAAACATAAAAGAAATTGTTCAGAAAAGTTACCTTTTAATGAATATTTAAATCCCGATGAGGCTTTTACCAACAAAAATTTACTCTTATTATCAATAAGCAGTTTATTATCTGTCTTAATAGCTTGCTGCATCATGTAGTCAAAGAATTGATCTTTAACAAACCCAGGTGATGCAAGAATTATACATTTAACTACATTGAAATCGATATGCCTCAATATTCCTTGCATGACTGCATCGTAAAATTTGTTAAGGCCCTAAAAAAATAAGAGTTAACTTTTTTGTTAATGACCAAAACCAAATATTTCATAAACTATTTATAGACCTTTTCGTGTTGTTGAACAAATCCTTTTCTTTTTCTTGGTATAGTCACATCAATTTTAGACCTCACTAAGGTCATAGAAGGTGTAATAAGGCAGACATTTGCAAGTCCTTCTTGCATGACAACTGCAGCCACATCTGCACTAGCAGCCGGGTCACAAGCTGTTTCAACTCTGTCTAATGCAACTGAATCCCATAAAACTTTTTGCAAAATAAATTTTCTATTCTGTTCCAAATCTAATGTGTGGTATGCACCCATCTAAAACAGAAAAATTATTGCAATATTATTTAAATTATACATAAACAGGTATTACATGGTTTTAAAAATGTCACACACAAAACTTTATTTACCTTAACATATTGATTTTCTACAATGTTACGTCCTTTCAAACGCAACACACAAGCTTGAGTGTCGAAATCTATGTTTTCCACTCTGATAGTCAAAGTAGTTCTTACTCTATTACTGGTAGAAGATCCTGTTGATGACTCTATTTGAACCTTTCGTACTGTTGACGCTGTCACTGCGTCGCCTTCTGCTATTAAATTGTAGGCATGCCACATATCTTCAGATTCTTCAGGAATTAATCCAATACTCCTACGAAGACAAGTAAAAAAATAGATGTTTTCCCAACCATTTAGATGTTTTCCCGGTTATCATTTAATTTTTTTCAGTAAACTCACCCGCATCCATCCTTTTCTATATTTTTATGAGTAAGCTTCATTTTAAAAGAAACTTTAGATACAATATTCCATAACGCTATAAATTACATTTGTTGTAATTCGCTCTTAAATTTCAATATTAATAATTTCATCGACGACTTAAAAATGCTCACCTTACTCATTGTCAGTCAAGACACATGTCAAAAACATTTTAGTGCAAAATTGGTAGTTTTTTTAATTTATTGACATGGCCTGGACAAAATGTGTACAGGAATTTACATTTTATTATTAACACATGTGATAACTTATCTAACTAAAATATCTGTATACATTTATTACTTTTTAAGTTTTCTAAATTATAAAAATCAAGCTAAATATTTTTATTAATCACCAATAACTAGGTACATTTTTATATTTCTTTAAATAAATACTAAATTAATTATATTTTGTCAGCTGTATTATAAACCTCTTTTGTTTTTGTAGCAGCTATGTTATAAAACGTATAATGTAACTAACGCCGCCATCTTGGAAACGTCACTCCAAGGCAATATGGTGCCATTGTGCTTCGTCGTGTAATTTTTGTGATTTTGATAATATTTAAAATAATATGAATATGTGGAAAGGGATGTTAGAGAGGTATCACTAAAGGTTAAAGAATTTTTTAAGAAGGAAAACTATTTTATGCCTCGATAATTTCGTTTAATTAATTAATTCAATCATAGTTAAAATTTAAATAAGTATTAATCGAGATAACTGTTTCAGGTATTTCCGTATGTAATGTAGCAAGAATAACCAATGAAGGAAGGATAGCTGAAGCGACTTCAAATAATATAGTTACTCTAGGAAAACACAGAAAAACCAAGAATGACAACATGATATTTAAGAATTTTGATATTAGAGTGCTGCAGAAGAAAATCCACGAGTTTGGTAAGGAAAGAAATTCCTACCATCAGAAAAGTAAACAATGTACTTATAAATGTACGTACAGAAGAAATTACTTTTGTTTCTGTTATTGTTATCTACTATTCCTGGAAAACCCGCCCGGTGACTATCTAATGTCAATTCCAATCCATCAATTAAATTACTAATTTTAGAAAATGGTTTTATTTTGGTGCTAGAGCATATATAATCAATGCCTATATTATGTCGGGAATTAAAAAGTTTGTAAGTAGTTGTATACCATGCTCTCAACTGGCCGTTCCCTGATAAGATAAAACTGAAGTTTTTTAATTAAAGACAGTTTATTTATTTAATCCTTTTTGTACATACACAAGCTAATCGGAGCGAATAAAATCTTGGGGCGCAGCTAGAATCAAATAAAATATGTATCTGGTAATGAAAAATAGGGGTGTGAAATCTGTTCACCGCTACGGATTTTTTTTAACTGGTAACTCTAAAAACTACTGTCGCTCTGTAAATGTCATCTAATTGCCAAAAGATCCTTGTCGCAGCACTGTATTGCATATTTCTGTTTAACTAATAATAATTTTTTAATAAATATTATCTTACTAATTTAAAAAATATATTTCCAAACTTTTTAAATTAATCTATCATCTAAATAAAACATAAAATATTATTAAGTGGTATACTTTATAATTTTAATGTCTCATACATTGTATAAGTGTAATATAAAATATTTATTTATTATATTATAATGAAAGGGATATTTGCATATATAAATTAAAAGAGAATTTTTGGTAACTAAGTAACGTAACTGATATTAACGTGGATGATGTTTTTAGTTTCTGAACGAAAAATGGAGTTTCATTCTCGGTGAGAAAACCGTATTCTTAAAAAATTTAAACGTTCTGTGGTACGATGCAATGTATTTCTGCATTATTAATTTTGTGCCGTGTTTAATAGGCTTTAAAAGAAATTTTTTTTTGTTTTGTTCTTAGCTACACTGATTAGTGTATAAAGTTTTTGTGGTTGAAATAATTGAAAGTTTTACACGAATAATTCTGTAGGAGTTATTACGTGTAGTGATAACGTTGTCAAGTTCAGCTGGATCGGTGAGCGGTAAAAATTTCGCGAGTTTTTCTAAGTCACGGATAGCACTGTATGTGCTCTGATTAACGTCTCAAGGTATGCTGTTATTATTTATTTTGTTCTATTCCAAAAAAAAAGTATGTATAAAATAATATATAGCAAATATTACTTTAGTTTATAATTCCTGTCTAATTTACAATTGATGTGTTTAATCACAAGTGTAAATAATATCTTGTTGTGTACAATGACGGCATTTGCAAAAAACATCAATTTTATTTACGTTAACGTGTTGGTCGCGTTATGGCCGTGATCCAGATTGCGTGTCCTGTTATTGCGCGGGAACTTGCGATATTTTTAGTTTATTAGTCGCGAGATTATTTCAGACGCGTCATTTGCTTATTGTTTTTGTTTTCTTAGTGTAAAAAGGGCGGTATAATGAGCAAATAAAAATAAAAAAAAGTGATTGATATTTGTTAAAAAAAAAATGAGTGATCAAGAAATATCCACGGACGTCGCTGTGCCGCCTCCAGCTCCATCATCTACATCATCAGATAATGCATCAGTCAGTACCACAGCCTCAACTATACCCCGGGCAGCTGAACATCCCAGGCCTACAACACTGTCCAGGCCTTCAGGCTTGAAACCACCTACAAAGATTGGAAGACTTTGCTCCAATTCTGCTCCGAAGCCTGCTGTTCCCATCTCTCCTCGAACTGGTAAGAAGTTTTCCTATTTAATTTATTATATATAAGTCCTATACAAACTGCAATTGACATTGACTGCCTTCAACTATTAGAAAGTCACATAGTCAGTGTTCTCATCAACTACCAAAGCATAATTATCTTTGCAATCATCATAATTAATCAATGTTGACACTTTGATTACCTTTGATACTTTTTTGTAATTACTTGGATATTGGATGTTATTTAGTAAAATTACAACAAATGTGTTTAGAAAGGGATATATAACTATTCTTAACTAAGACAACAAGCATACATTAATATTAAAATCAAAGCATGCATTTGAACAGTATGCAAAAACAAATTTATGATTTTAATTTTTAATTCACTAAACTACTTCAAAGAATATAAATGGTAATGTAAAAGAAAACTAATTTCAATTAAGTTATTATGACAAAAATTTAAAATTTGTTTACTCTTGACATAAAGCTATATGTAAAATGTCTAAGGTAAGCATTAGGTCATCACCAATTCTAGTTATAAAGTATCTATGACCTCAGCACTTGTTTCATCATTAGGTGATTATTTTTTAGTTTAAACAACAAGGCCTTACTAGAATGAATAGAAACAAGTTTACAGTATTATGAAACGAAGTAATCTACATTAATGTGAACAAATTCGATGAATCAGTTTATATTTTATAGAAATGTTTCACATTGATAAAATTTATTATTTAACTATGCAGTTTAAACATTATTCATATTTAGCTGTTGTGATAAGTTCACACACATGAAATTGGTTTTTACGGTTTTTTGTACTAAAGCAATAAAGAACTTTAGGTTTAAGATTTTATTATTTCTTGAAAGGTTATACATCACTTGTGAGAAATAAAACATTTTAAAAGTAAAAAGTAAACAGATAGAACGTAAAAAATATTGACAAACAGCAGAACTCCTCAATCGTAAACACTTAAAACACTTGGTAATGTTCTTCTATTTTACATCTATTTGAATATTGTGTATGTCTAAAATAAATTTGCATCATATTCTCTTTGAGACTTATTAATTATATTCACCAGACTTCAGATTAGCACACAGTAATAATATTTATGGTTTGGCAACATTGATTGATGTGGTATGGTATAATCTACCTTCAGCACGAGAATCTTGCATATAAAAACAATTATCATGTGTGATGAATCCTGGGTTATAGGAGTAGTAATAACATCTTTCATCAATCTAAAATATCTATAACCAAAACATCAACGTTTACGTCCACGATACTTTTTAGATACGTAAACAAAACAATACGTGTAACTTCATCACTTTTATCTAAAGTAATATTTTTTTTTTAAATGTTATGCTCATCAAATTGTGTCAATGGATCAGTTAACAAAATTTTGATAACATTTTGCAATAGCATTCCCCAGAATTCAAGTCAACGAAGGCTTAACGTTATTAACGTGTTCAAATAAACAAATCAGCACTAAATTTAAGATACGCTATTCCTTTCATTTGTTGTGCTATTTTCTTAACTCGTCGGAAAGCACAGTTACTTTCAAGTTGAATACGTTGTTCTTTTCTTTGTAATTGTTATATGGCACAATCGTCACGGAGTTTCACCGGTAACTATGTCCAATGTCCGATTTGTATCGGCTTGTAAGTGCGTTTCGATTAATGTGGACCGTATAGCGTGAATAATCATAGATTTCTCTACAACGTGCGTATGTTTTTTTTTGGTATCGCATAAATCAAACCTTACTAGAATCTATGCTAAGTTTTAGCTTCCACGTACTAACTGCGATTGAAATTTGAAAATTGAAACTTTGTCATTACATTTCTTTAGTTAAATAAAGACGTTAGGATTTCGTAGATTTTTAAAACTCGTTCTGTTGTTTTGAAACTGTTTTAGTTAGTTTTACTTTCGCATAGAAGTCATACCGTATCAAGATTGGTTTATGTAATAGACAGTTATGCTTAAATAAAAAAAAACGCACACAAACTGTAAACAAGATTCTAATGATTATTTTTTGAACCGGTTCGGTAACCGGTCACATCAGTAAATGACCTTCACTAAAGTCGCATACGTAATTATTTATGCCGTTATTTGTTAGTAACAAGTGATATTTACCTGAAGACTGATGCCATTTTGTAGTTTTTTGAAAATTTTATATTTTCATTAGTATGAAAAACGGCATCCTTGATAGTGTATTTTAAACGTAGATCAAGATCCCTATTATATAAAATCGTTAACGTGGCAATGGGAATCAATACGACAAAAAAAATTTCAACATTATTGCTTCTTATATTATAATTATTTTTACATTAAATGTAAATACCAATGCATCGTAACAGTTATTTTGTTTCACATATCATCCTTTATATATATATATCATATATATATATATCATAGATATGCTAAGTTTTAGCTTCCACGTACTAACTGCGATTGAAATTTGAAAATTGAAACTTTGTCATTACATTTCTTTAGTTAAATAAAGACGTTAGGATTTCGTAGATTTTTAAAACTCGTTCTGTTGTTTTGAAACTGTTTTAGTTAGTTTTACTTTCGCATAGAAGTTATACCGTATCAAGATTGGTTTATGTAATAGACAGTTATGCTTAAATAAAAAAAACGCACACAAACTGTAAACAAGATTCTAATGATTATTTTTTGAACCGGTTCGGTAACCGGTCACATCAGTAAATGACCTTCACTTAAGTCGCATACGTAATTATTTATGCCGTTATTTGTTAGTAACAAGTGATATTTACCTGAAGACTGATGCCATTTTTTAGTTGTTTGAAAATTTTATATTTTCATTAGTATGAAAAACGGCATCCTTGATAGTGTATTTTAAACGTAGATCAAGATCCCTTATTATATAAAATCGTTAACGTGGCAATGGGAATCAATACGACAAAAAAAAATTCAACATTATTGCTTCTTATATTATAATTATTTTTACATTAAATGTAAATACCAATGCATCGTAACAGTTATTTTGTTTCACATATCATCCTTTATATATATATATAGATAATTCTATTTCTGACCTTTGTGAATGAAATGCCGAGGCTGGTCGAAAATAGCATATTCGTGTTTAGGTCGGGGCCCGACATTTGTTTTTATTGTTCTCGCTGTGTTCACTTTCTCCGTGGACGATGACGGTCGTTTCAGACGGTAATAATCCCGACCACTCATTACCACGAAAGAGGGTCTCTCAGATTTGTAATTCATTTTATGTTTTCACAATTTTAATACTTCTAACATACTCAATCCTAAGCATCTTTAAGTAAGTCTTGGATCACATAACACAATCGGCCTAACACAAGGGCTTCTCTAGGCTATTTTGTTACCTATCAGCTTCGCCCCATTAGATACAGCCTTGCAAAACTACATTTTATTTTATGGGTTTCAATAATTTTTAATTTCCATACACCTATTTTGCGATTCTGCTATTTTTATGAACGTTCATAAAAAAAATATCAAAGCTAATTTTTAACGAGCAAAATTCTACTTCTCAAGAACAGACACAAACTGGAAGTAAAAAATAAAGTAATTTTAATTAAACAAAAAAATTGTATACTGCTCATACCTGTAAACGTGAACTGGTAGCATTTACTTACAAGTAGTGACATTATTTAAACAATCAAGTACACGGTAATGCATTCGAGATTGTGCTGTCACGCAAAATAATGGAGGTACATATAACAAAGGACAGGTTTGGAAAGTGACGACACGAGTAACAAGCGAAACGAATTACCGTCGGAAATACTTAGTCCCACATCTAACGATTGACACTTCACTCGACAGAATGTGGTGAGTTCTAGAATTTTGAACGGTTGAAGCGTAATCCTCTTTCTTAACAACAGTCGCCGATAATAGTTAAAAAGCATGCCCAGCAGTAGACTTCCAGCGGCTGATGGTATTCAAATAGCATAAATCGAGGATGCGATGGTAATTTTTATAATCAGGAAATATTACATTGTCAAGTGTATTTTTTCTGCTCTATTAGTGGGGCTATTATTCTTTAGGGATATGTCAGCTCCTTTTACTACAACTACTTTATATTTATTATTAAGTATAAAGTAGTACAAATTAAAGTAACGTGTTTGATAAGGTCGTTTTGATAAAGAAAAGCGATTCAATCTTCATCAAATACTTCTTCAAAACTATACACAAATATTTTTCATTTTCCTGACTCACTATCATAAATATTATTAAGGCCTTCATGCACGTGCTCTGAAACGCTGACAGTTTGTTGACATTTCGTCTATAAGCTGCCTATAATTTTGTCAGTTACTAATTACATGTGTGGAATTTAAAAATCAATAACTTATGTTATCATTAAAGTCAAATATTTTATTTTTATTAGAATATACATTCGCTTATTGAATGTCATAATCTACCAGACATTCGCAAAAGAAGTGCCTCGCACCTGAGAAGAATGGGCGCAAGAAACTGATCGAGATATTTTTTAGTTTTTAATTTTGTAAACAACGTGGCATACGTTGTTTACAAAATTAATACTAAATTTTTATTAAGACCTTCAGAATGTGAAAATTTTTTATATCCGTTGCACATAATTAAATATACTTGTTAAGGTTGTTTTGATATCAACCTACTCTTTGTTGCATCAAAATTAATTGCATCAAATTGGAAGTTTCTTGTCTTTGTACTTTAATTTTTTTTCGTTTATTTCTTTTACAATATTGAATATATGTTAATTATAATAATATCAATCGGGATTTTTTTTAAATCCTCTTTAGACCAGCGGAACGTTTACCTGATGGTGATACCTACACATAACGATCAAGAAATATTTTAGATAGTATTTATTGCACCGTATTGTTTTCTATGCTTTGATACATAACATTTGAAGTCTCGTCTTCCCAGTTATTTTATTACGAACGTTGTTTAAACTGGAACACAGTATTACTTGCGCACTTCTGTTTTGTGGTAGAAATAAGCACTGAGGCGGTACCTAGACGGTATCCGGCAACGGAGACCTTCCAGTATAGACTTTAATGCAAGGGAACCTTAGAGATAAATTCAAGTGTGAAATTGTTATCGTGACTTTTAACTTTGAAGTACATTACTAGCAGAGACACGGCTCGCTGCAGTTGTACAATGTAACGGTCGTGATTAAATTTTATTGATTGAATTTAATTTTTTGTAGATGACTTCATTACAAATACTCCATTGTAATTTCAACCATTTAATGAATTTCTTCACGTTTTCCAAAAAACTGTATTACTTTTAATTTGTTATCACTATTATTACACAATGTATGACTTATTTTACATTATCTTTTATTATACGAAGCCACTAAACGACCTGGATGTTCATCTGTGGACAAGGGTTACGCCTCCCATACACAATGTGGTAGTTGAGTTGCTTAAATAACTACACAGTAATTTTCACAAACTACTGTTTAGCGACGAAATTAACCATTTGCCTAGACAGTTTCCGACAAAAGAATAAACTTACCAACAGTACTTAGTATTTTTAATTGACTTATTGTATTATTAATCTAACGATAATACGCTGATTAGTATTCTAATGCATTGCGAGTTTGTGAGATTCATTTTATTTATGTAAAGATCGCTGAGACTGCTAGGCACGCTCGTTCACCGCTTTCGAGTCAATTTCCATCTAGCACAAAAGGCTATAAAGTTGGCAGACATAGTTCCACGCCGACGCGACGCCTGCTTCCTGCCGCATCTCTCCTTTGATATAATACTGCAGTGCCATAGACGTTACGTACCGCATTATTAAAATCGGTATTGTAGTTACAAGCCTATTTATCCACACTTTCTTACCTATTTTATAATAGGCGTATGTTATAAACAGGTTTTGCAACTATACGGACATATTGCCATAGTTATATTCAAACAAATGATTTAATAATAAATGGCTATCATAAGATGATAGATCCTGCTCTTCCGCCTAGAAGAGAGTTTTCAGTTCTACGTCTCCTGGTATGCGGCTTCGACTACAGGATCGTAATGCCCTATCGGTCATCAAGCCCTAAAACAATTTGTTCTGTACATTGCTATTTAAGTCAAGCAATCTTTTGAGATTATAGGTGTCCTTTAGTTCTGATTCGTTCCGACTACAAGCATAGCCATCGACATTGCTCCTCGGGCCCATTTGACCCATTTTGTACATCATTTTCCCAATGCACTTCCCCATTGCCGACGTTACAGGTATTAAGTCCGTCTATTGTAACCTAATGTTAGGTGTTCAAAAAGATTTAAAATAAATACATAAATCATCACACTCAGTACGCACGCCTTAGCCTTTTTGTCTTAAGACATTAGATATTACGATTTTATATATTAGATTTCGTTGATATATATTCGAATAACGTTCGTATATATATACTTCATAAAGTACCGTAACGGTCACTTTTACCTAACTTTTCCAACGTCTGACTAATTGATGACATAATTTGACTTATTTATTTAGAATGGTAGTTTGATATCGGTATAATAAAATTCAAAGAATTGCATAACCCTCTACTGTGACGAAGGTCGTCTTTGGAATATTAATGCCGGTCTTATGATATCACGTTTTTTTTTATAATTGCCATTGTATACCTAGTTAAAGTTCATACTGGAGATTATATTATAATTATCAATGTTTAAAGGATATGGGTAAAACCAGTTTTCGTGCGCAGGTGCCGCAAAAGCGTCTGAAATAATTTGCACTAATTGAATGATTGGAAAACAAAAATTGTTGCAGGTATTTTCTCTTTTTACCACTTACAAATTAATACGGCTATTATGAAATCGATTCATTGTCTTACTTATGTTTATAGTCTGTGTTTATTATACAATAGATAAATTTTTTTTTTTTGCAATTGTGTCATAACACATCTTAAATATTAAGAACAATGCTGTAGTCTACCATTATCTGAAATATGACGCATTTAAATATGCATTGGCAGTGTTTATGGGTGGGTGGTCGCTACTCAGAGCTGTTTCCAGATAACCTCTTATGATAATTAAACCTAGACCTGGCAAATTATTCCAAAAAACACTGATAATGTTGCCATATAATGATTAATCGAAACAGTTTTATATCTTTTATAAGCACCGTTATAGTGTTGTCCAAAGAATTTTGTGTTTCTCGGGATATTGATAGATAACTGCCTGGCTCGAAGCCTAACTAGCATTGCCTATTTTATGTTTTGTTATGTGTTTTGGGCGAGGTCTAGATCACAGATGTGGCTTGATTAAATACGAATGTATCCAATTCATAATAACAATATATGTAACGAGCTCGTTACGGTAAGAGGATAGCAATAGGTTACTGTACAAATTTAAACTATTCAATTTGCTTAATCGCGAGGATCACCTTTTAACCTCTATTGATGAAATGTTTCAAATGTTACCTTTACATTTTACTACTCAATTGACGTAATAGTTATTAGTGATAGTTAAGTTATTTTTAGTGTTGCTTACATTACTGGGATAAACATTTTAATGTTTGCAAGTTACCTCTTTTAAGAGTTACAAAGAAATTTTTGGGTATATTAATAGAATTATCATCGGATTTTTCTCGCTCTTTTTTTTTGGTTTCGTTTATATCCTCAACCACATTTATATAGGAAGGAACCCCTGGTAATTCTAGAACTTTAGAACTGTTCCGGGAAAGTGTTCCGGTATAAGGCGCGACGAAACTGACCCTAACTTCCGCGTATTCGTACTCGTATTGAATTTTGCAACAGTAAAAGTACAAAAATTAAAAAGTGTGTAAAAGCGTATTATATTAAATTGCACCTTATCCCAGTTTATTTAAGTAAAATATTAGTAGTCAGTTTAGCATATTTATTTAGTTTAATTGGGATAAAAATGTTACAGTAATTTTTACCCTAAGCGCTTCCAATTTCATGTTATTCTTACAAAATCTACTTAAACGTAAAAAAGACATATGTAAATAATATCAAACAGAAATATTATCAAAGACATGTTAAAAATTAATATAAAAATTTGTTAAAAGAAAAATAGGCTTAATCAAAAAAACAATTTTTTGTGTACTTTAAATCATTATTTCTCAAAAATAACGAAGACATGTTTGTCTGTCTGTAGCCCGTTTGCAATTTTAAACATTTTTAGCATAACTCATTTGTCGTGTTACATATTAAAACATTGCAAATTTTATAACCAAAACAACCATATATGTATGTACGTCACGGTGTGAGTGAAACCGCGAAACATTTATATGGTCTCATGATTATTGTAAACACGCTTGTTGTACGTGACTCCGAATGTGGCCGCCAGTCACACCTCGCCGAACAGCACTCAAAACAAACACCCGCTGAACCTCAATCACACGGTAACGCGATACCTTAATTTAGCGCTAAGCTCGTTTTTATGTTTTCCGAATGACGTTATTGTTTTAATATAATGTTGTAACAATGAGAAAGTTTGAATCGTTAGATTTAGAAATTGGCTTCATTTGTTCATAAATGGTACAAAATATATAGTTTTTTCTACGAGGCGACGAGACGAGCAAGACGTTCACTTGATTTCCTTGATTTGATTGACGAACAACGTGGTGCCGGTCAAGATGATACCATCTTCACACTGTCAACACTGCATCACATTGCGATCTTCGCATTGAGACAAAAGGCGTTAAGTCTCATTACCCCAGTAATACCACTAGCTTACAGCTCCCTTCAAACCGGAACACAGTAATATTTGCAAACTATTTGGCGATTAAAATACGTACCTAGACGGTCTCCGGCAACAGAGACCTACCAGTAAAAACTAACTTGTAGTCTTCTTTTTAACCAGAATTGGTTAGCACTTGTCCTCGCTTTCAAATGGTGTCAAACGACAATGAAGCCGGTGATGGAGAAGCTTGCTCACCCAGAACAGCTGGCTCTGTTATTTTTATAGTAGTAACAGGAAAGCTGTTCTGGCGGTAGATTTACGATAATAGTGATGGTTAAGCGGGTTCGTAAAAACCCCACCACCATCCAAACACCACAACATACGAACCTGGAATTGAACCAAGTACCTCCGCGATGCTAGGCTGGTCTGCACTATCTGTTAAAATATCATTATTTTCGTGCACCGATTTTTGTGAATCTTCTCCGGAAATAGCAATAAATCTAAAACTATTTAGTTTTTTTGCAGTAAATTTATTCTTATTTTACATTTAAATATATGTTCTTTGAACAAAAATACAACAGAGTTGCACTTTTTTACGTAAACGTTAGTCGTTCTCTGACAAAAGTTAACTAAATACGTACTTTATCGTGACCAGTGTTTTCAATGACAGTCTACGAAAGAAGTAAAAGTACGTTTTCAAAATATTAACAAAGGATAACTGAAGAAGCGCTTAAATGTCTTTTCTCAGAAAATTGAAATAGAAAGGTTTACAAATATTTTTGTAACAGCACTTAAGATATGTCTTAGAGCTAAATATATATATACTCCGAGTGAGGGATAAGTATATAATTATCCCTCACTCGAGGTTCCCTTGCTCGTCTATACGTACTTACTGAATATACACACTAGTTCTGTTAAGGTACTAAAAGCGGTTTCAAGTACTCTCTTCTGGAGAAGTGTTACAATGGTCATTGTTTCCCTCGACCTACAATGGCATACATCATTCCTTTTCCTTTTTTATTCTTTTTTTTTTGTTATGAATGACTCTTTACTTACTCTTGTAACAAAGAATATCGGACTGTTTTTTTACGCAATTTATTTTAAATATTAAGTCAAATTATATTTACTTTAAAAAATACATGTACATTATTTAGAAAAATCAAAGAAATATAATAAATTTTTCATCTATATGTCCATTGTATAAAATACTGAAATATATATGTCATGATTTGTAATAAAATTTATTAAATAACACTTTGTAATTCAATAATTATGGTTATAAATTGAACATGCATTTAATTTTTTAAAAGATATAAATCTAAGCCTGTTTTCAAAGTTATTCTAATTGTATTTTTGCTTGTTGTTTAAGCTCACGCAATTGCGAAAATTAACACATGATAATGTGTTTCTTACCTTTCTACGCCGACTTGACACCAATGTCCAATTATGTTTGTCTGGTATACATTTTGCTTTTTAGAGCTATTAATATTTTGTAACTGTTCATATTGGTCAAATTTTTTATCGGTGATTGGTCTTAGTGTTAAAGACCGTCTAGCTACCACCGCAAACAATCATTACTGTGTTTTGGTTTGAATGTTGTAGCTAATGAAATTACTGGAGTAATGAGACTTAACATAAGTCACAAGTCGACGAGTACAATGTGGTGGTATATCATCCTGACTTGTACCAAATTGTTTATGGGCAGATGAACACGATGGAAGTTATACGAAGCGCTTCGTTACTAAGCGAATGCGTTTCGGTCAAAGAGCACGAAGGGACGTGCCTTCCGTTGCCAATTCGAACTCCATGACTCAAGGATCGCTTGAATTCTACACGGTCGCTGCTCCGGTGGGCTATTTACATTAATAATTAACATTCACCAGCGCCGATAACCATATAGAAAATGTACACTATGCTGATTAGTAGCTTAGATTGTATATTATTAATTACAGTATAAATTGCTTTAAGATATTTTTCAATATTAAAATCTCATGGCCAAGAACCTTATTTCTTTAATTTTAACGATCAGTGTCTTTTAGCAAAGTTCTATATTGTTTAATTCTAATTTCACGTTTTAGTCAACACTCTTTTCGAATGTCTTACTTAGATGGCAAGATTAATTTATGGTTATTTAATAAGAAATATATTTTTTTTAAGTTTATATGTAATTTATAATATGTACGGGTTGCCCCTTTTTCTTGACATATGTCGGTATTACAATGCACATATGTAATTTATATATTTATAGTTAGTTTAATAATTTATTCTGCTAAATCTTTGACTCCCAGGGATATCAGGCAAAGAACATCTATTAGACATTAAGTCCGCTCTCTTTACCTTCACGTAAGACAATGATTTTAGTTTGTTGTAGTTACAGTTTTAATTACTGGTAAAATTCAATAGAAGCAATTCACACGGTTACGTGTTAAACTCATTCATTCTTCATTCTGCGATAATTAATATTAACTAAGCTACTTTCCCCTGCGGCATCTAATAAAAAAACACTACATTGACGAATAAGATAAGAGAGCAGTTTCAAATAAAATTTACAATGTGCACGACCTCGGAATTTATCAAGTCATCTGGCTTCATACCATCAGACCTTGTATTATCAAGGATTTTCTTGGGTTTAAACGAAATTTTTAGTGTAGTCAAAGTTGATATTTTCCTTCTCATTTGCGATAAGTAATGAAGAAGTTTAGGAGGTCTCGGTTAAAGGAACGCGGATAAACCTTCGCTTTGAAATTGACAAAACGACTTCTACTTTAATTTTTTTTCCTCGTACTTCTATATAAACAATTAAATCTTTTTAATTGAAAAAGGTTACAAAATAATATTTGTAGTCTGACTTCTGAGCTAGGGTATTACCTGTGTCACAGAAGTCGGTGTACTCCCCCACGATTTGACACAAATAAATACTGTAGTATAATGCATGCAAATTTCGTCCTTTTTTCTTCTTTTTTTTCCAATTAGTTATAATTACATTAACTATTATAATTAAAACAAAAAAAAAATAAAATCAGGTACACATTTTACAAGCAACAAAAATGCAAGAAATGGTTTCACCAAAAAAAAAACACATACTGTCGCGAAAGCTGTTATTAATTAATGATCATAACTAGTTTCATTGTCATAATATGACGTATGTAAAGCGCATGTCTTTGTACAAGCACAGAAGAGTAAAACCTCTCACGCATTTCGTATAAATCAAGCTTAAGAACAATGTTCAATTCTGAGAAAACTTTCAGCCATGTATTACTTAGTCTGTCCTTTCGACGGCGTGTTAAATTTTTATTAGGTTTTTGCTCAACTAACAAGTCAAACTCGTGACTCGTTAATGGAGGCAATTTTCTTTGCTTTTTTACTTTGTTTTTAACCATTTTATTACATTTGTTGTTTTCATAACATGAAGCTGTAGATGTGGTGTAGAATTTGAAAGGTTAGGCGTAATTTGGTTATTCTTAAATACTACATATAATTTGTATAAAAAAATTGATAATAAAATTCTTGTTAACAGATTTAAGGATTCATTTTAATAATAATAAATAACCTCGATTAAGAGACTTTATAAAATAGTTTATGTGGATATTGTATTGTATTGTAGCTACTGATAGTAATAAATCTGATAAGTGTAATGAAAGGGACCCTGGATGGCAACTAAGCTTTATAATATGGACTTACGGTTGGCCATGGCTAACTCTTACGGCCAATAACGATATTGATGGTAATAAAATTACATATAATTAACCAATTGGTACCACTTCTGCCATCATAGTAGGTTGACACGCTAGCATGTAAGGAGTGAGAAAATCATTTTACTAGTAGAATGATAAATAACCATATGAGCGAGCGGAAGAGGAAGAGCAAAGAAGAGATGAATGAAAGGAGGATAAGTGTTTAAAAATAATGGATTGTGAATTGATGGTTCATAGAAGGAAATAGAAGAAGACATTTGATGTGATCGCATGAAGTAGGAACAAGGAAGGGAGATGATCATAATTTCACTCCTGAAATTGCTTTTGGTTATTTTTCTGTTCGGTCTTTATTAATGATTATCATCGAAAATGTTAGTAACCTTGTGAAAATATTACGAATATAAAAACCGACAACATCTCACTTTGATTCACTGTAGCCATTAGACCGTTGTAGTTAGATAACATTCTACTCCCACTGTGCATCTAACGCTGTGTTATTTTGTTTGTAACTTTTGAAGTTATACAAATTTATCTGTATTGTTTCGTTTGTCCTTGACTTTACATATAAAACGGTAATTTAACAAATTCGAGAAAACCTATTTTACCTTATAAGATTACAATATGCCGGAATGGCCTACGAGCAAATTTTTATGCTTTGGACACAAAGGTCATGAATTCGATTCTCAGCGGAACTATTGACTTTTTATTTCGGATTACACGTCTCCTTATCTTTTCCTTCATTTTATCCTCAAATAATATCCGTGTAGCTCTTCCGGTTTAAAAGTTCAAGTTTTACAGAGTGTTTAAGTCGGCGCATTAGTCTATTTTACACAGATTGCTAATAGAGACTAAAAATCAAAGACTTTTTAAGTAATAGCTAATATTTGTTCTTAATTATTTCAGCTAATATTCATTGAGTCATTAAGTATATGCCTTTTTACAAACATTAGATCATTGAAAATGTTTCATTTAAAAAATGCAGTTTTTACTATAATGTATATGGTATATTAAGTTTTAGTTATTAACTAATTCCTTTATCGCATCATTTTATATTGCGTAAGAAGCGATGGCTATTAATCAATTCCATTGCATCCATCTGTATTTGCTATTTACGGCGCAGTATTAAGAAACCGACATACTTGCAACTAATTGAATACCAAAGTGTGTTACCGGTGTAACATTAATAGAGCAATGAGTCTTGTATAATTTTTCTTAACAAATATAATTAAAATGGCGTGCTTCTTAAGTTCATATTGAAAACCTGAGCTTGGAGTATTCACAATATTTGCTTATAATTAAGTTTGAGTATATTTATAATTATTTAAAAATGAACTGGAGAATGCTAACGTATAGTAATGTATTTTATTGTAGTGTAATAAAGAAGTGCTAAGGCTTATCTTTATAAGCTTTTTCGATTTCTTTTTTTATTCAAGTAAACTCTATACCCGAAACTTTTACAACTAACATTAAGTGGTACATCTACCTATAATTCATTTGAGACGTATTCTCTATAACAAACCGAACAGTTACATTTGTGTATTTTTTTAGCAGTTTTCAGAACAGTTTTAACCAATTTTAAAGAGTTTGGACAATAAAACAAAATCTTGAAGAAATCGATTTAAAGATGGATATTTAGACAGGATTACACTATAGGTGTGCTATAACTGAAGTGATTATAGAAACGGATGCGGTAATGCGAATCAGCCACATTGGTCGACCTCTCCTCCGCTCGCTTTCTTTGACCCGTTAGAAATCGCGTGCCTTTGCAGCCCCGCACTCAACGTTTGTATTGCGACATATCCACAACGCAACTTGAATAACCATTTTCAAACGGAAATCTAGATTTGTGACGAAATTGTTCCTGCGCACGCTCATGAAACGCTTAATTAGTTTGCTACGTAAAAACTCATTATTTTTTAATAAGAGAAAAAATATTAGAAGTATATCCTTCTTTCCTTGTTAAACAAGACAATGCTACGAATTTATCATTTGAGAAAGTAAACCGTATTCAGGTGTAAATCATAGTAAAGAAATTTCCGGAAATATTTGGTATCATTACCTATGATATTTTTGAATTTTGATTTTTTTTCTAATTGTCCAAATTTCTGACTCAGGAATAAAAGTTATTACATTGCTTTATCTACGAATTCCAATCTTATCAGAAGTTATTGTTAGTATAATACTGATAAGCTTGTGGGTCAGATCTTATGATTAATTTTATTTCACTTTCATTTGGATGATCGTTACATCTTTGTTTGAAATTGTGATATGGTAACTCGATGATTCTTACAGAGTACGTAAGGCATAAAATTAATCATAATAATGTAATAAACCCATAAAAGATTAGGTTTTCCTTTATAAAAAGTTCCACTATAACACAATGCAATCCAAGATGTTGTTGGTATAGTTATAAAAGGCAAAACAAATCAAATTTCCACATATATATTCTCCGATAGATTTTTTGCTGTTTAACTTCTACTTGAATTTTAAATCGTTCGCGTATATCCGTATTTTTAACAAACCAAATCAAACATTATCCGTCGACCTCACGCGAAATATTCGTTATTCCAAGGACAATTGATCGTTGCTCGTTGCAATTTAAATGCGCATAGTCGACTATGTTTATACAAGTTTTATCTTTTGGCAAAGTGAGGTGCGCAGTTTTAGCGGTGTGATCCTTATTCAATATCCGCCCTGAATATCCCCGGCTGCTGACAAACAAACACGGGCCTGTGCACGGCGCGTAAGGGCGGGCGCGCGGGCGTGCGAGACGCTTAGCCCGCCAGTCCACACTCGGCGAGCGACCGAACTGCGCGCATCCATCCACCTCACATATATACATACATACCTATCTCCCAAAAACCGGCTCACTCCTAATTTAAACATCAAACTACATACATTTATTTATCTTTTAAATTACCACCTCAACCTTTTTGTTCGACCCTTTAAAAAAATTAACGGATCCGTGAGTAAAGATGCCGGTCGAAACGAAAATTAGCTTTTCCGGTAAGTACTGTCTTTTGCAATTAGCTATATTACGTTATGTTGTATCATTAAAATCAAGTGAATTATATGTAAGGTTTGTGACGTTGTTAAACATATTTTTTAAAATAGTACATTTATTTTTTTCAAGCTATTTTCGCATTTTGAAAATATTAGCATATATGTACTTATTTTACATTTGAGTATTATGCGAGTTATTAGATAATAGGTAGTATGTTGTTATATATAGTGTGTATTAAAAATTATAAGGTTGCTTTTTACCAGAATCACAGCTTTGATAACCTTAATATTTTTTATATTTCAATAGATTTGATTGAAAAGCATTTACTGAAATAATGTGATATAGAAAAGTATAAGCAATATTTAATTTCTGTTTTTAAATCATTATTCAAAATATTTAGAGTAGAAGAAACGTGACACTATACAACCTGTATAACATTTAACTCTTTGCAAAATAAGTTTGTGACTTATTTATATAAGTTTTACAATGACAATAGACATTCACTTAATGCATAATAAAAGGAGGCTGCACAGCGCAGTATAGAGATTCGCCTGCACTAAATCGTGACTGGAGCCGCATGAGATCATAAATTATAAATGCAAACTGTCCTGCTCTTATGTAATGTTTGTCTATAATATTCCTTAATCACATTCCTGTCCAGGTTATGGCGCATGAATACTGAAATTCCATCTATATCGCGCAGAGACGACGTTTTTACATAGATAGAATAACTAGTTTTTCATACGTAAAGAAACATGTTATTACCAACCCACTGTCAACCATTAGCTTGCGTGATGGATTATTATATACAAATGTGACACCGCTAATTTTAGCAAGTAGTCATTTCATGGCAAGATGCTGTATTTTATGCTTTTGTCCTCCATTTTGTAGTCCGTCCTCTGATACTAAATAATTATTAAATTATTTCATTCAGCGCTCTATTAAGTATTCTTATAGTTGCGTTTTAAGTTTAAATGCGTGGTCTTTCTGGGCAGGTAAAAGAGCGTTTTAGTTAGAAACTGTAATAGTGTAATGACACTATACTTAAAATAGTATAATACTTTTTCATCTATACATTAATAAACTAATTAATTTTACACATGCCGTATACACGGTGTGACCAAATTTCTATTAGAAATTTGTGTTTTTACGGTTATTACCATTTAAAATACTTTTATGGGCATATTAAAGCTTTCCCCGTACAGTTTTATCCTTACAAACAAACGTGTCTCGAAAAAAATGTCTTCGTTACGTAATTATGTATGTCAGTTAGTATTATCCAAATCCGTATTGCATTTTGTTATTGATGAAAATTTACATTAAGTTATTTAATTGCAACGTTCACAAATGGCTAAATAAATCTTAGTTTTTGCATAAAATTTTCATCAATTTGTTCTGTCAGACGCACTGAACGTGTTTGTAATTTACATAACGCGAGGTCTACGTTATTTATGAACCAAAATTTATTGTAGACCTGCGCCGTACTATCTCCCCTTCCTTTGTTGGTCCTCCCCTAAAGTTCAAGTTGTTCATTGTACCAGGGTTCGCTACGTCGTCTACGAAACCTGAATTGAATTTTCTGATTGCGTTAATTTTTAATGGAACCAAAGGCGCACTGCACTGCAGCTTACCTTTACGTAAAACCCCATTTTTTTAAACTTTTAACTACGCGTATTAGGGTAGCCTATATTTTGGTTTGGTATTTTGCTGCTTTATACCATGAGTAATTTCGCTAAGTTTAGCTGCTCTTATTCAAACCTCTAAACATATGTATATTTAGTTAGTAATAATTAGCACCTTATACCTAATATCGTGAATTAACATTAGGTAACGAAATTTAACATCATATGTCTCAAGGCGACGAATGCAACGTGGTACTATGTAAACATCCAATCTAGAGCTTCATGGTCATGGCCTATCACTTTCCGTCGGTGAACGTTCTGCCGATCCTTGGTCTTATCGCGTAAAAAATACTTGAAAGAATTGAATACCTATACATGAAAACAAATTCAAAATTTATTTCAGTTATTAATAATATTTTGTTTTTGTAGACGATACGCAATCGCTCGTGATGTCCGTGACCTCTCCGTGGCGCCTTATTCTCTTGCTTAGTGTAATGTATCTTTGCGGGAACAAGCCACAACATACTTAGCGGTGTCCACAACCGCTTAACCTTGTTTAAATCATTGGCACAACGAATGAAAGCATCGTAAAACATCCAAAATATACACTATACATGCTAAACGGATCTAAGTACTGAAAGGCAACCGTTGCCAATTGGAAGTTTCAATTAATTCGTTGTTTTTACACCTTCTCTTAAATTGGCGAAGTAAGGATATACAAAAAAAGTTTAAGGCTGCGCATACTAATGTATTGTTATTTGATAATGAAATCGTGAATGTGTTTTTGCGACTCTTTATCATTTTATTTCAGTTAACAGCACGCTAATTATCATCTATTAAACCTTAAAGGAAAATTCCGTTTGTCTCCTTCGAGTAAGTTCTTTAACATTAACGATTATGCCATTGTTAGGTTAAGTCGTAAGACAGTCAATAATAAATTAATGCTCGTTTGTGCTGTATAATATTTACAAGTATTTCTATGGTTTAGTCTCGTTAACACGGGGTACATTGTGATTCAATGTTGTAGAGGGCCGTCCTTCGAAACGATACGCAGCGATAGAATCGGTAACAGTTAGCTAAACAAGGTCAGCATACCAGGGTTGATACTAATCATGGAAATTTTAGCTGTACTACAATTAAAACGTACCGCGAAAAATGGAAAATTTAGAAATCATTATAACTTATAAGGCAATTTGGCACTAGTAACATTTCCGCTTTTTAAACGACAGTTTCCTGTCTCCTTAACGGAGATGTGCTACCTGCGTCCGAATTGCTCAATTATACAAGCAGGCATTGTTGTCGGTCGACCATGGCGATACTGTGGAACAGGTGTGACCTGCAGAGTCTTACGTGCCCGCTTTCCGTGATGTTTAACCTGTCGCCTGTCTCAAATAAATTGAATCACATTACGCATACACGTCATCGGGGTGACAATCAAATGGCTGCCGACAGAATTGTCTATTTACATCTTAACCGAAGTGTGTACTTTCCTACATTATTTGCACCGCTGTTTATTCTATATACCAATCGACGATCCAATGACGTGTGTATAATAACCTATTCGATAACGGCAAGTTGACCCACTTTAGTTATGAAAATAAAGTATAATATGTATATAAAAACAAATTATAAGGAAAATATCTCAGATCGAAACTGATTTTTACACGCAGTCCAAAAAACAGTTTACCGTTTCTTATTACACGCGCTCGTTTAAATAAACTATGGAAAATCTATAATATATTCCTTTTAGCTATGTGCTATGTGAAAATATAAATATACTCCAGTTTTAAAGGTGTTATAGCTAATGAAATTACTTAACATAGTGTCGCAAGGCGTTAGGCACAACGTGGTGCAGTGTTTATCATACTAACTAGCACCACAGTGTAATGGGCGGGTGTATCATCAGGTACAGCCTGGTTAGTCGCTGATGATTGCATCATCAGTATTTTATACATTAAATTTTTTAACATAAAACTCCAATTCTTATAATGGAGAAATAACAAAGATCGATTTCCCTTAATATAATTTGTTTTTTACCTTCTTATCGTAGGTACTGTTTCTTGCAAAAAATTAATTATATAATATTTTTTACACTTAACTAATTTTGCTTGTTAAATCTTCGCAAAGTTATTGAAGCGTTATCGTTTATTGGGTTGTATGGCGAACAAAAAATATATTAATTTGTTTTATTGCAACCCATATCATATCCACCTTGGGCTCCGGGTTCGATTTCATACGTTGCAGAGACATCGCTTTTCAAGTGTATCGAACCGAACCAAACATACCTCGGTGATCAATCATCAGCAGTTTCAATTTACTTAAAAAAAATTGTATTGCGAAAACTCATGAGTCTTAATGAGGTAAACCCGCATGTCGGCACATTGCGCCGTACATAAACAACGTTTGTTGATACCCGCATGTGCCCGATAACGCGTCTTCACTCCGGTCTCCTTAATCCAACAACGGCGATAGTAATCTTTAACATTCACCGTAAGCATACCTACTTATCTGTTTAACGATATGACAGTTTACGACGAGCTCACACATCTGACACGTGATTTTTGAAGCAAACCAAAACGTGGTATGTTACCATATTTAGTTAATTTTTGCGTATAATCTATTTTCATGATTACGGTGGCGTCGCGACCTAAAAACTATCAACCATTTTATTGTGTAAAAACGCGCACAAACCCCAAAGCCCTGGCACTGCCTGGTGACAAAAAGTGCGATATAGGATTTGATGTATTTAAGTTATATTAACAAGAACGTATTATTTTTTTTTTCGATAAACTTTTTATTAAATTTAAAAAAATTAAGTGACAAACACTTGGATTGATTGTTGTCATAGTCGCTACTTAATATTATAACCGCCTTTTTTATAAGTTATTTAAAAAAAAGATGGTTTATTATAGGTAATACAAACACGTCGATAATTAAAATTCTTCTTGATTGCTTTTGTGGCAGCTTTTCCACTGCGGCTATCTATGAATTGAAATCGCCTTAACACGTTCAATGCCACCCCGCTTTTGACGATGTCTTCCCAGGTGCCGCCATACATTGGGTGTCGGTCGGACACACCATTTGTGTCGCCGGCACTGCGTTTGGATAAAATTTATATTTTGTTATTTTTGTGGCCGTCGCTGCCTCTATTAAGCTTATATAAAGAGTATAAAGTGTTTGAAGATTAGTTAGTGTGTTTTACATAAAAATATAGCCAAAAACTCAAAGGATAAAATTAAACGTAATTTTGTTTTTACATCCATATCCGAGGCATTTTTAGTAAAAAAAGACTGTAGTTGATAGTACTTACCGGTTTTCAAGGTCGTTGCAGCCATGAATATTTATCAAAAAATTTCACAAAAATTTGACAAAGTAGTCGAGAAAGCACTCGACTCTATAAATCGTATACTAAAGTACTAAATAATAATGTTTTTATTACCTTTCCCTCATTATCTAATTGGTTTTTTTGTCAAATATTATAGGACTTTGAATGGGAAAAATTATCTTGGTTCTTCTTCTTCAAGTGCCTCTCCATTACTGGAGGTTGGCCGTCAGTTTTGCGAATTTTTGCCTATCATGAGCCACATGGAACAATTACTCTACGTAGGTGATACCAGTCCACTCTTTTATGTTTCTCTTGGTTAGTGGTCTGAAATTTTTTGATAAATATTCATGGCTGCAACGACCTTGAAAACCGGTAAGTACTATCAACTACAGTCTTTTTTTTTTACTAAAAATGCCTCGATGGATGTAAAAACAAAATTACGTTTAATTTTATCCTTTGAGTTTTTGGCTATATTTTTATGTAAAACACACTAACTAATCTTCAAACACTTTATACTCTTTATATAAACTTAATAGAAGCGGCGACGGCCACAAAAATAACAAAATATAAATTTTATCCAAACGCAGTGCCGGCGACACAAATGGTGTGTCCGACACCCAATGTATGGCGGTACCTGGGAAGACATCGTCAAAAGCGGGGTGGCATTGAACGTGTTAACCAAAAACAGTGGACACACCATTAGTGTCTCCGGCACTGGAGAAGTATTTTGGTGGACACAACAGTTGTGTCACCGGCACTGAACGTGTTAAAAGGAGCTTATGTTCTGTTAATAGCGAATATAAAAATATGCGCAGCAGATGATAGAAATATGATTAATTAATGTACTAGTTATAATTTTAAATGGATTTAACATTAGTAGCTAACGTGAATCATTTATAATTACTTCTAGAACATATAAAACTTCAACAATAAATCAAATAGTTTGTTTCACAGAAACTTCTATTTTTTTTTAATTTTTGAACAATCTTGTATAAGTACCTAAAAGTTAGAACTTTACATAAACATTTTGAGAGATGTTTTACCTTAACATGTACGGTTTCCTTTAATTTCTTAACTAAATCTTTAAAAAATAAAAAGCATCTGATTTAAAATTGTAGTTCTTGGATTGTGTCCAAATGCGGTAGTGAATGTTCATCTAACAATATATCTAAAACAGATATAGAACAGATTGAAGAAGCGTTTTATTTATAGCTTCTGGCATCGGGGCGCCGTTTTGTCTAGACTAGACTTTATTGAATATTCCCTTTAACCCGCCCATAGTGCAGTTGCGGTACTTCGTACACGGATGTCGTATAAAGCATGCGATTAAATCCACTGCATTCCCTATTATCATGCAATTATGTCCATTCGTGCACATAATATGCGGTGTCGTTGCTTTATCGATAACGTTGCATTGTTTCATGGGTACGCCAATGAACTGCTCTTTAAGGTTGTGTGGAAAAATAATCTTATACCGTTAATCAGAATCACTTATTTAATACTCTCTGAAAAATCAATAAACCGTATATTATTATAATCTCTACTTCCTTTTGTGATTTTGTCATTTCTATTATTCGTGCGTTGACATTTCCTAACATGAACTGCAAAGTAAACTAGTTTCTAATAGACTCATTTTTAGGTGATATTGTATGGACGATAAAAGCCGGCGCGTTGAAAACATTTTCATGTTTGTTTATGCCTTTATCTTATCATTATACCTACCATCATATTCGTCATACCGCTTGAAGTTAGTTTGTAACAAATAATATTATTCAGAAGAATTTTTAATGAAGGTTCGCACGAATCGACGATCAAATGTTAAACGAACGCTGACCGCACAAAAACCCGTTTTGGGCGAATACTAAAACGTGATGATATTTCGCGTTTTTATAAAATTGATTTTATCGTACATAAGCAGACGTTTGTCGCGGAGGCGTTCGTGTTCATGCAGTTTAAACTGCTTTGTTGACTAGGCGCTTACGTCACTGTTGGTTGAAGACGCACACGCAAGTTCAAGGTGAAAGATTGTTGGGGAACACATATAGCACTACGCATGCATATTTGCATTGTTACGAAATGTTAACATTAAATACTATATAATATTTAGTCGGTTATTCCCGGACAACGTTCAGATATTCGAGATAAATTTTCCATTCGGTTCGAGTTGTACCTAAAAGTCGTTACCATTTGCAACAATCATTTTCGATTTTTAGTTATTTTAAACTTAGTAGATTTCCAACGTTTCTTCAATGTAAATATTAAATAAGTAAAACGCATATTTCTGATCTTACGTCGTCAAGTCACTTATAGGATCTGTGTACACAGTTGGCTTCGGACGCCCGCTTCTTTTGCGCATAAGTATGTGCCCCATAAGCCCGTCGTCGAGTGTGTTGCAACGGCACACCGTCTGAATCATCTTGTTTACTTATGTGCCGACATATCAGATAAGTTGATTGCTTAAGAGCACGACGGAAATTGCTTTACGTTTTGCTCGTTAGTCTTTGTCTCTAAATCCGGTATATTTATTATTTCTCAAATGTGCTCCGTCACGGCCGTATCTTTTGATCGTTTACCAAACGTATTCGTATTTAACAGATTTTTTTATTCAACTAAACAACGAGTAAGACGTTCAACCTGGTGTTAAGTGATACGCCTGTCTATAACAACGTGGCGCTATTTAAGATGATAAACAACACTACATTGCGCTCGTCGCTTTAAGGTATAAAATGTTAAGTCTGGCTACCCTGGTTATTTTCACTAGGTACAACTCTCTTTAAATAGTAACACATGTTTGCACAGTACTGTATGTTGGTAGTAATAGGAGCTGCGGTGGTACTTAACTAGATGGTCCCCAGCAACGAAAACCTATCACGAATTGGTATAATGACAGTGTAGGAATATTATCACTCAACAGAAAGTTTCTTTAAATAAGAATAGATGCAAGCAAATTTTAAAAATTTTTGACGAATACTGCAGCGTTTTTGTACTGGACTTATTACTTTAAAATTTATTTTGTGAATTAGGTATGTTTTCAGAGCTTGATCTACTGCATTACGAAATCTTAAAATAAACACAGGTCAAGCTGTAGTTCTTATGTCCAGAGACTATTACAATATATGTATATATGAACATGCGTTTCTTTTTTGTTTTTCAATTTTCTAACCTAAAGTTTATTTTATAAATATCTTATCTTTTAACTTTAAAAACAATCGTCGTCTTTCAAAATTTCTTGTTTATAAATAAAAAGTGCAGTGCTAATAACTTACAAAAATAAAAACTGATATTGCTGTGAATAATTCGAACATTAGTTTATTATAGTCTTGTTACCGACTTACGCGAAGTGAATAGCATTATTGACATTAGCAATGTATACTTGTTAGAATAATTCACGTGAACTTAACATTTGTACGGGGACCGGTCGAGGTTACAGTTGCAAGGTGCATACTGTTTGTTCCCTTTCGATTACAATCGCCGCAGTATACGAGCGCGCGTGAGAAACAAAAATGGCAGCCGATACCGTTACTTGTGGCTTTAGAAACTGCATTCACTACTTATTTATGTATATATACCAATTTAAACTATAATAACCGTCGAAACGATCTACGCGTCTTCATCAATAAGAGGATAGGTCTGATTAAAACAATGTGGTGATAACATAAATAAGTCAGTGGTAGTCGCTTTCAGCCAAATTGTTAAGCATTGTTATTAAAGAAATATAACTAGATGCAGTGCCCTTTTCAACGAAACATACTGCACAATGTTTTGACGAAAGAAATAGGCGGCAAGTTATATCATAAACACAGACCAAATTGTTATGAACCTAATTCATGATAATAATGAATTTGGATCAATGAACCACAAAACTTATTAAGCTTGTGATCAATTAATTAACGGATATTAAAGTTCATGTCTATCGGAATAATTAACACAATTTAGTGTCAGTGGCAATTGACAATTAGCATGCGGGACGCGGTGAGGATGCGGCTAATTGTGAATCATTATCGCGCTGAACGAGACGTGTTCCGCTTGCCTAACCCATTGCAGACCTGCTATCCCTGTAGGGCTGCAGATAATTAAATACACACTTTATTTGATGTAACCGCCGCCGTAGAACGGTACATTTACTAATTCATCAGTTCATTGCCAGACGTAGCTTCTCCCATAGAGCGACACTTAGCCATTTTCGGTTATACGCAATTCCGCAAATCCCCAATCCATATGGTCAATTTTAAACGTATATGACTACGAAGTACTTCCCCCAAATAATATTCAATCATCATTTTTAAAAATCCCTCCCGAATCCAAAAATTACTTAAAACTATTTATCTCAATTCGATTTAAGGACTTGCGCGCAAAGGTTTTAAATTTTAAATCTCGATTTTATCGCAATTTAGCTAATCCGTTCCCAAACATTATGAACAGATTTCAAGTAAACCTTACCGTGCATTTAAATAAAAGTTTAAATATTAATATGTTAGATTACATCAACATAATTGAAATGTATCGCACAAAAAGTCGTAATTTTCATTAATATACATCGGGTCTTTACAACATTGTAAGGATCATGTGCGATTATTATCTAGACGTATCATACATCATGTTGTGTAGAAGTGTATTACGGGATAGATGTAGTTATTCTTGAGTCATGCAAAGAGCGATAACTACGATACATCGCATATAGATTTAAAAGTAGCAATAAAGAACACAAAATACCTTTAATGCAATATTGTGTAACACTTTACTCATATTTTATTTGCCTCACAACGTAGCCTTCATAAACGAATATGAATCATGCTATTTATAAGAATTTCATTATTGGACATGTCAGCTGATACAATTACCAATTACTCACTTATTTTATCATTCGATCGTCATGTTTGGTACTGTGTAGCGTTACAGATATAGACTCCCGCCTAAAGTATCGATTTTGAGGAGCCCGCTCCCTACGTTGTACAATTTGATAGGATTGCGGTAGTGCTGCAATAGCCAACTCGGTCACACCTAGTATTTTCGTTCAAAGTCAGATCGCTTTGGAACTAGATCACCCACAGACTTTTCTTGAACCACTTCTTCTTAACCTGTGATCTACATAATTCCTATAAACGTATCACATTTCTATAACTATGAAATTTTAAATAATGTTGCTCTTAAATATTACATCTATATATACATACATTCTTTATTAAGGTACACATACATAAAAGTAGAAAAGCTTTTATTTGTACATTCTCGTAGTAGGTAAAATTTCAACTAGCAGTACAGCTGGTAGATTGTATAATTGCCGTTGAAAATGACCGTCTCTTGCAATATACGCCCGCTGCATCGATCGCCGAGGACATCGCAATGACACGGGAACGAATCGAGTAATTGTCCCCAATTGACGAATTACTTTACCCTGTGAAAGTCTCTTATAACTGTGTGATATAATCTTGTGTGATGTATATAGTAGGTGTATTTGTTTCTCTTCCAGTATTTTATTTAAATTTGCCATTGAAATGTTGTTTTGGTCAAAATCATACTCAAACGTTAATAAATTCGATAAATAATAGTCGTACTTGAAAACCAGTTACATCATGGTTTCAAATAAACAAGACTTCAAATATAGACTTTATCTTTCTTTAATATTGTTTTGATTGTTCCATTCGCAGTTTAAGAAAATAGTTTGTATTTTATTTTGTATATAACACTATCAACAGTTTATTTAATCTTTTACGAACTTGTTTAATACTTCACAGTTCCAAATGAATATTAGAAAAATTAATAAACATTTTATTGATTTGGAATTTGCTATATACATCCCTTTTATGTAATGATGAAAAAATAATATCTGGTGTGTAACAAAAAAAATCCATACCAATAATATATCTCTTGAAAAATGTGGCTAATTTTCATACTCATTGTTAGAGACTAATTTTGCAATTATACTGTATGAGTTTTTTCTATAACAATAGAATCTATCATCTCAAAAATAGACTTGTAATTGTTATGTAAAGTGACTCTTTTAAAGTTGATTCATGTCTTTAGAAATGTCACTTAGTTTACAAAAACTTCCCGTAGCACAGGAAACGTCTTCGTTATGTCAAATTGTTGGCGATGTCATTGACTTGATTTCTGCGGCTACATTCATTGCAATCATTTTCATAAAAAAAGTTTTTTTGATGAAAAAATGTTACATGTTAAGTAGAGATTAAAAAGTTCAAAAATAGTATGAAACTAAAAACAAAAATGTCACTCGAATGTTTTAAACATGCGCTCATTAAGCTGAAACAGTCTAATAATAATTCTTGTTCTGCTTTACTGTGTATGTAAATGTATGAGATAATTCATATGAACATAATTTTATTGCAGAAAATAAAACGTATCCGTGTAAATAGTTTCACGGACATCCAATTAGTGTTATATAAAAACAATATTACAGCTACATCAATCTTGTAACATCTAGAACAATACATTTTAATTAGGTACTCTGTATATGGAATAAAAACTCATACGCATACCTACCAACTTAAAAAACAATTTACAGTTTAGACTTGCAAGTATTAAGCTAATTATTAAGTTAACAAATAGAATTAAAAAGAGTATAGAAGTTATATGTAGTGGGACTACTGCAGATTTCCGAGTGTCGAGTGAGACATGTAGGCGTCGTAGGGATCGCGATGAGCCTGCTTTACATAAGAATTATGAATCGCAAACCCACACGAGCAGCAAGGTCGACCATTGCGCAGTTGTCGCTGATGATTAATTGGCTAAGAGTCGATCAGTGCCGGACACGACTCAGACCTTACCGGCCGACACTAACCGTTCACTGAGATACAGATAGTCTTAAACTAAAATTATAAGGTTTAAACATTACAACACTATCTTATTATTTTTACTTTAAAATTTATAAAATTCGATCTATAATATCGGTATCCTTTTAGAAATAGTATATAACAACAATAAGTACACCTTTCTTATAATAAAAAATTATCTATATTGCAAAGTTAATTTTACTGTATAAGATCCATCCATTTTTCAATTTATATCACATATGTCGTGTCGTTCGCTGTGTAATTTTATCGAATTAGCTGTTTTTGTACATTCGTTTCGTTTCCCGCATACCTCCAGCATTTTTTTGTCGGCATGTTTTTAGTTATCGCTTTACGTGTTGTTATTTTTTGTTGTCGTAGACTGCAGCTCATCGGAGATCACGAGAAAATCGAGCGACGACTTTTCACGAAAACATTTATCAGGTAAGTTTAATTTATGTTGCATGTAAAATACATAGATATTAGAACCTGAGCAAGAGAGCATGGATTTGCTTTGATACATATCAGTTTCACGATGCACATTATATATCATTGCTTTTCCCAGTCTATTCATATCTTAAATCATATTTCACAATTATATTACGCTTCTGCACGTCGCGGAGCAGATTTAATAGAAGCTGAGGAAGACGAAGTGTCGAGCAGTCAACCAGATAGACATCGCACGTTCAGAAAAGCATCTAGTAAGTCTTACAGTTATTTTAAGGTTACATTAATGAAGCACGTCATAGCAATATCGTCTCGATCGTAGGCTTAAAATTTAATGTAAAATAGTTGATACAAAATTAAGTTAATTATCAGTCTACAAAAAAGTTTGTTATTGCACGTGTCTGTTGCGATACAAATAGGTTGAAGGCATGTTACATTCATTTGCATTTAATCTCGCGAACTTGGTGACGGAACGAACTAAGAAACAGCATTCCTAACCAGCCACAATTGTTATATAAAAAAGTTTAATATACGGAGTTATGTCTAATATAAATAACATTGAAAGTTTTCGAGCTGAATCCTAAATAACGCATGATACGATTGATATAATTATAACAAGTTTAAATAACTGGATGTTTTTGTGTCAGCATGTTTGACAAATGTTCGTAGTGGCCGTCACACCTACAACTATTCATCAGGAAGTAGCTTTTTAACGAACGGCATTGTCTCGATTTACATCCACTCGTTTTTTTGTTCATTAATTTTTTATTAAAAACTACTCAATATCTAAAACCAACTACTAGTCAACATCCTATGAACACGATACGAATAATCCTACTGACAATAGTAATATTACTTAATAAAAATAAAAAAAGTTTGTGTTAATGTGTTTGTGTATCAGTTGTCAGTAGCATGGTGTGGGCTGGTTAGTAGTGGCTAATGTTTGTGTGTGTCACTTGTGTACGTAGCCGCTAGCAGCTCATTCAGTGGTACTTCGATGGACGCACTCTGGGAAAAGCATCCTCGTCGCCTCAGCGAGGCAGGGCTTAGGAGGTCCTCAGGTAAGTTTACGTTTCACAATGCTTTTAAATTACACGCCACAACCGTTTAGGGTATGACATGGAAGTTATACGAATATCATTATTATCATATTTGTACGTCGCTCACGCTCTCGTAGATCGCCTACACACATGCTTTAAAAACTATCGCCCATTTCATTGTGTTAAGCAGTCTGGTAGTATGGTATATGCTAGCTATAGGCATGAATGAGCTATCAGCATGGTAGAAATAGTTTCAAAAGATAAAAGTCAAATGCAGTTTGGTTTGGTTAAAATGACTGTGTCGTTAAATCTAGAATTTCAATGCTAACCATTAGGTATATACACCGTGATGTAAACGCCCGTCAAATAGACCATGCAATTACATACAACGGTATTCAAGTCGTGTGCATCTTGTAAAATATGTACGTGCAGTGGGTAAGGAATTCAAAAAGGATATCCTCAGCTGTCTATAAACTTCAGTGCTTGACACACTTTCTTTAGAAATCCTTAAGTAAGCGTTAGATTATTCTACTAGTATGAGAAGAAGGCAGAAATAATTACGTGCTAAAACATTTCAGATCACAGCGTGGTACTAACAGAAGATACCGATAGCTTCATAATCGGCGAGCGTGTCTGGGTGGGAGGTACTAAGCCTGGTCAAATCGCTTATATTGGCGAAACACAATTTGCTCCTGGAGATTGGGCTGGGATAGTACTTGATGACCCAATTGGTAACTCACCGTTTTTATGGATTAGATTTTTTAAAAACATCACTGGTGAATATTACTCAAAAAACATCGTTTTCAGGTAAAAATGACGGCTCCGTTGCGGGTGTCCGTTATTTTCAATGCCCAGAGAAACGCGGTGTATTTTCTCGCTTAACGCGTTTGACACGAACACCTCTCGTTAATCATGGCCCTCATGATGCGTCGCCTATTTCTGACGCTGGCAGTGTCTTCGAACGGCCACCTTCTGGTGCCGCCAGACCCAGGCGTACGCTCTCTCCTAATGGAAGTGTGCGTAGTATTGTCAGCAGTAAGATGAGTAAGTTTCTTTAACGCAGCATCGCATCAATTTAAATACATATGTTTTTTTTTATTTAACGTTGCTTTTCAGACGCATCGATTTCGACCACGACAAATGGAGATCTCCGCCTAGGTGATCGCGTTATAGTATCAAGCAGCCGTGGCAGCAAGGCAGGAACTTTACGCTACGTCGGCGTTACAGAATTCGCACCAGGTGTTTGGGGTGGTGTCGAACTCGATGATCCTCTTGGAAAGAATGACGGTTCAGTTGATGGGAAGAGGTTTGTTAGAAGACGAATAAATTCGCACTATAGTGTTACAATTTACACGATAATATAGAGAATTTGTTGGTTCTTTTACCGGCGCGCAAGCGCAGTCTTGTAATTTAATAAAAAAATTTCAGATACTTCGAGTGTCCACCACGTTTTGGTCTTTTCGCACCAATTTCAAAAGTTTCGAAGTCGCCGTCGAATAGGAAGCCAGGCGCGTGCGCAATCCACAGCAACGGTCGAGGCACACCAGTGAGACGCTCCAACTCGCGCGAGTCGCTCACCTCGCTGGGCACTTCGATCGCGTCTTCGCGAGTGGGGGTGAGGCTCGGCGTGACATCGCTCGGCACTCAGGTAGGCTAGCCTCGCGCGCGGTCGGCCGAGCCGCCGAAGCTCCTGGACAAGACGGTACTCGTGAAGCACGTAGAACGCGATCGCTGCGCCGTGATCGCTCTGCCTCAGCCTCGTGTCTATTACGACCTTGTGTTTCGTTCAGATCCGAAGTGCAACGAGTTGAAAGCAAGACGCTGGTCGAGCGAAACGCTTCCGAAGTCGTGGCGATGTTCGGAGAGCGTTTTGACTTTCGCGCGGCCGCGCTCCGAAAGATCACGGCGTAGCGATTCGAGCGGTTCTAGTGTTGTCAGCGCGAGTGGGAGCGAAGTGGTGCGTGTGTCGGGCCGGCCGGCCGCCGTGACGAGGGCCAGCCGCGGGGTCGCCGCCGACTTGTTCGTGAACCTGCCGCCGCCGCGCACTCACTTCTCCGGCTTCGGCAAGAGCTACCATTTCTCCTGCGTCTCACCTTTCCAATTCACTTACCCTAATGTAGTTTATATTTGAACGCAATAGTTCCTCACCATGTGATATCAATAGTTCCGAATGACATTCAGATTTGCGAAACGCCTCTGGATAATGTCCGTCCTGATTCAGCTTATTTTCCTCAACTATATATATATAATTCAATAACTATTTATTCAGCACACGCATAGTAAGAGATGCAGGAGAAATACTAGTATATGCAAAGTTTGCTTATTGTTGCATGAGCATCGGTTTTTTTTTGTAGTTGGCACCCCTTGGTTTGGCCCTTGTTTTGTTGTTTGTTACTAAAAATTATTTTATGATTCATAATATTAATTTAACACACACATGTTTATATATATTATTTCATATAGTTATACATTAATTTTGAAATCTCGATCGTTCCTCGCCTTTGTCCAAAACTGAATTTATTAAGACTGTCATAGTCATATCATAGAAACTTATTATGATTTTATCTGTGATATTATTATTTTTAAGATCGCGTATTGGGCAAATATTACTTATATTTATAAAATTTACGTGTTCGCATTTATGTTAATGATAAATAAATTGGTTTAAGCTCTTTTTAGAGCTTCATCAAATACTTTACCAATTTTTTCCTATTTACAAAAGCTAAACTATCGAATTGATTTGAAGTTTTTTAAATCCTCTCAGAATCATTTTCATTGAAACACTACAATTATTAGTTAAGATGAACATTATTTCATATTTGCAACGCCAACTATTTAGTTTGCTAATCTATCAGACAGTTGTTCAATTAAAATACTTAAACTGTTTTGCCTATTACCATACAAACATTATAATGTAATGTGTTATTATATTAATTGTCAGTTTAATATAACAACTGTCTTTTTTCTTAAACGCATATTCGATTGCTACTCAAATATTATTCGTGATCACCATACTGCGTCCCGATTCAAAAAGGATTAGGATGCAAATGAAAATTACTAAAAGCCTATGCACACAGCGCGATTAGATCATAAAATTTAATAAATTGGAATTATTAACAATTGTTTTAAAAATTTGTATCGTTTTGCACAAATAAACTTTAAATGACTAGCAAGAAAAAATTTGCTATATTTTTGAAAATTTTGTTCGATTGCTAATAAAAATTCAATCAGTAAGGCAATAGCTGGATGATACAGCAAAGTGGATTACCATATCGCGTCCTTCGTGCACAGGTTTTTGAGTACCCATAGTGCAGTAGTATAGATGCAGTGGGAATTGAGTGCGTTTAACGGGTGTTGTTTTGTTGTTTTCCCCCCATGTTTGTTTGCGCGTTCGCACTGTGACTAACGGCACGGCAGCGAGTCGGTCCGCGAGCCTCATCCACGCCCGTCAGCGCCAAGAACGCGTTGCAGGTACAGTATCCCACTATTGCTGCGCGGTAAGCCGCCGGCGCCCACTGCTGGCACGCGGTGGGACTGTCGTGGTACATTTCAGTGGTATGGTATACGTCGTGACTTACCGTCGCGGTCTGACACTAGATTAACAAAACAACAATTTTGAGGAAATACAAATGTTCACATAACAGAAATAAATAGAAAATAAATTCAAGAAGTCAACTTTAAAAAAAATTGTCATAATTAATAAGTTTTGTTAACGAAAAAACACTATATTACCATCTCTGAGCAAACTAGTGTTAATATATAGTACCCCGCACACGTTTCCGAAGCTGTCTCATCATCTCCACTTGTGTGATGATTGTCGAGACATTTTTTCTTTACACCAACGCTAAGTCACGACGTACGACCGGAGCCCACTTATGTAACACGATGGATTCGGGTATAATTCACGCGTGGGCTTAATATCACAAAAAAATATTCTGCGAATTCTTTAAATATAAAGACGATTAACTAGTTAAATTTTGGACAAAGCTTTCAGTGAAATTTTGTCAAAAAATTTACTTAGTTTTTATCTATTTTTTTTATTTTGTTTTATTGCAGAATGCATTAGTTTTTGGTTATTAAGCGCATGGTGTTTAAACCTGACTACCGCGCTGTAATACTGGGTATATATAAATATATTTTTTTTGATATTTCTTATTGTTTTAACACAACGAATGTTGTTTTAAGTGCTCTTTGTTTTACTAAACTTTTTCTTTAATAACATTTCTGAGAGTTATGTGTTATTAAAACGTAACTTTTATTTCAGGAATTGTTTAAAGTTATAAATAATCTTGATTTAACGTAATTGTATGACAATGCACAGTAAAGTACAAAAATCATGTTCCACAATAGACCAGATTCTGTTTACAGGTAGGAGTTGTGACTTTTGTGATAAGTATGATGAATAAACTAGTTTTTGGTGTTTGTCAAAGGCAAAAACTGTGATATTATCCAATTTTAAATTTTTTTGTATAATTTATTGAGAAAAAAAAAAAGTACATCTTTGCCATACTTATTTCGGTACAAACAAGTTTATTTATTGTTATTATTTATAAACATACCAGTGCCTGTAAGATTTTATGATATTCATGTATTTAAGACTTATTTAATACTTAAGCATTCCTTTTACTATATACTATTACTTAAATTAGATTGTAGACTTTTAATGTAAGTATTACATATACTTTTCAACACGCAAATGCTTTCTTGAATAAATAATGTAACCTCCTTTCTTCAGCAAAACATGCTTTGTATACATATACAAATAAAAAATCGATTTAAGCGAACTAACTTACTCTCTTTCACATTAAAAGCATTTAATTTGTGTCTATACGGACCTTAATACTAAATTTAAGATTATAATAATTTTAATATACAAATAATTCTTAAGTAACACTAAGTTTAATAAAATATGTTTGTCGTGTGGTGTTTTTTTTTTATTATCTACCCCAACCTTGTATTTGCGGCGTAATAAAGTACTACTATTAAACTAACTTGTTGTGGTTTTATTGTAATAATGCTGTATGATTGTTTGTGCGATCGCATGTTTGTATTCACGTATCGGTGTTTCGATGCTGAGATTACAATACTTGTGCCTAGGGTTCAAGGCAATTGCTCTGTTGCCTGATTTTGAGGTATTAAAATTGATTATTTGTAGACGCAAGTATTTAGTACCGAGAATTTTATTGAAAATCCGTCTTAAAGGAATTAAAATTGTATATAAAACGTATTTTATAACGGTTATATTTTTAGTTAAACTAATTGTTGTAGGATGAAAAACATATCTTGCGCGCTAATTTCAAATAATGGGACTATACAATAGTCATTGATCTACGTAGTTACCAAGACACAATATCAGCGTAATACCTACGGTAATTCTAACTTAGTGAATTCTGTTAACTTAGTTTAAAGGATATTGTACATCAATGCTTGGTATATGCTTCATCTGCGCTCGTGTGCGAAAGCAAATTCTTGCTTCAATTGTACAATTGCTTACTACTGCACGAGTAAATGGTTGTGGGCCTTTCTTCTACACTCGAGGGCAGTTCGAATTCCTTTGTAATATTAACGCGCTGTTATAATGGTCAGTCATATATTAGTTACTTTATTAGTATGCGAAAATAGATAAAAAAAAGTTTTGGTTGTCGAACTGAAAAGGGCATGCTGTAAGCGATGGTCGCTTAGCAATCAAGTAGTCGTCAAAGTAACAAATATGAATATAAATATACAATTTAAACAGTTCAAATAATCAGAATTTAATATCGTTCAATTACATGTTTTGATGAATTAAATTTTATGATAATCGATAGACCATAATATTTATTTGTCTCTTAAAGGTTATAAACGTCAGAGGGGTTACAATTTATTTCACAAGGTGAGGACAAATCTCTTCTGGTTTTGTTTTTCACCTTTATAAAGACGTAAACGGTTTTTGTCGTGAACACTTCAATGTCATTCCGGTCAATATGTCTAGTAAATGTTGGGCATTGAAATTTATTGATTTTACTCGTGTACGTACATTCGTTGAAATTAATACTTGATTAGCATGTCCAATTTTGTATGTCGTGGGTAGAGTTGTATTTTTTTCTATTTAATACAAAAGAGATTTCAAAAAACCTCAAAATTATTATAGTGATAATAATAATCAATCAATTTTTATTGCAATATAATAAAATTTATAGATATACCTTCAAAACGGATATAATTTCGGAAAAATTTAAAAATTCTTTACTTCTATTAACAGCTAAGTCGTTCCAAAAAGGTATTATTTAGATGTTATGTTTCTGTAAATTCACTATTTACTCTTATCGTTTGTTACATATACATCAACATTGATCATTTGATAAGTATCGTAACGAAGTTGTTTTGTGATGAATTATTACTAGATGTAAAATTATTTACGTAAACAAACTCACAAGTAGACTTGTGCGAGTTTCGGTGATGTCCGACCAGCATCCGTATCAGTGTGGGTGGGCGTTAATGCGAGGAGTTAACTCATTGCTCTCGATGTTGTAACTTCTCAGAATGACTCGTAAACACCTTGTATTAAACATGACTTAATCAAACATTAACGTGTCTCTGTTTTGTTTAGATGACGTCAATTCGTCAACGTATAAACACTTAACAGAGTTCTCGCAAATGTAAACTGCAAATATATATATTTAATCATTGGTGCATTGACATGGTTATATATTATTAGTATTTTTGTCGGTATTCTATATATGCACAAAAGTTATTGGTTACGTATTCTTATATTCATACGTACAAACAAGAGATATTTCATGTTTGATTAATACTACCTGTAGTGGATATTTCTGCTGCCAAGAAGTAGTTTGTAAACTTAGCTTTGTTCCTGTTCGAAGAGTACTTAAGCTAGAGAAATTAATTGAATATTGAAACTTACGATGTTTTGTCTCAAAGCGATGAAAGTAATGTGTTGCAGTATAAATATTTTATGGGCAGGTGTTTACAATTGATTAAGCTGAACTCTGGATATATTTTAGTTTATAGATAGTTATTTTATTATTATAATACAAGAAGCCCGACTGTTTTCGGAGTTGACAGCCAACCTTAAGACATGAAGAGTCACAACAAGAAGAATAATTATACTTTAAGTTCTTGTTATATATAAGTATGATTACTTGTTAACTTGTTATTATTATTAATAATTGGCTCTGTGTATAATTTTAAACGTTTGCGAATCTCTTTGTCTCTTTCATGTACGAATATTGTAAAATGCATGCATCTTGTTTTCTTATCTCGTATCGAACTCTGTGAACCGTCTGATAGTTCGACAATCGTTATAGTTGACGACGTACTGAAGTCATCGTTTTTAATCATTATTAATAATTTAGTTATTACCAGAAACATATCGTAGCTAATAGTAGCGAAAGCATCAAACCTGGTGGTGGTCAACTATTCCTTTAAAGATACTACGGCACTTCTATCAAAATTATTCTAATTGCAAGTGAATTTGTTTTGGTTTTTTTTTATATACAATAGGTTTGAAATACTAAGTCTCATATAATGTTATGATAAATCTAAAGATATTTGCTAGATCACAATATACTCCCTCTCATTCGTTATCAGCTGGTACACAGTGGAACTGTTATAGCGATAGATTTATAATATAATGGTTGTAGGTTAGCTAGGTCGGTTTGAAAAAACACTGTCACTATCAAAATTCCACCATATATAACCCCGGAATCGAACCGGGCATAAAAAAGGCAAGAGACAAGACGCTGGGGACAAAACAATTCACCCACATACATAATAGTGATAATTTCATAGCTACGTAACTTGTCTCATGCTTTTCTAATGCCTATTCTACATGTATTACTTACTAACAGATTTTATGTAAAACATAATTCTTTACTCATCGATGGTTAAATGATTTTTTTAATTTAGTAATCGGTTGTAAAACCCTAATTGTATTTTTTATTAGAACACTAATATATTTTTATGTAAAGTTATTGTTTATTAATAGCTTTAAACATTTTGTAATAGTTCCATTTGTAGAAGGTTTTTTTTTATTCTAATTGATACTGTACTTAACAATGTAGATATTAATTTTATAAAACAACGATTCTGATGGCAATTATTAATAAGTTACATCATTGATGAAATATTTCTTGAGCAATATTTATTATTATGCGTAGTAGTCAATGTTATTCACTACTGACCAAATATGCGGCGAATTGCGCTGCTTATAGCCGTCGATTAGCATGTTGCTTCGTGATGTCAACTAATTGACAGCCAATTAAGAAACAATGTATGCCTTATTGATGCTGATTGTTTTGTTATAGATTAAAGATATTTTAATTACACATCTCCAGCTCTTGATTGATATTATCAAGAGCTGGAGATGTGTAATTTATATATGTATATTTTGTGACTGTAAATGTATGTTAAAGATATAAACTTTTAACGGTATAGATAAGTTGTAATTAAAGGCCCTGTATTGAAGAATTTGTCTACATTTTAAGCTAATATAAATTAATTCTAAATAAGAAATAGACATATTTAAACTAAAATAACATGTTTTTGCTTAATAGAAAATGGTTTATTATGGAACATTGTTACTTTTATTAAAATATTATAGTTATTTTATTTAAAATTATTGTAGTTATAGTATCTTTCTTGATTATGTTTATTTTCAATTAAATAGGAATTATTACGAGAAAAGCAGCATCATCTAGAGCGGTTGATGCGTGAAAGAGAATTGGAGCGAGCCGAGGTCGCCAAAGTGTCCCTTCAGGCTGAAAGAGCCGAGACCGCTTTAGAACAAATTAGAAAGGAAGCAACACAGGTAACCGTCTATTTATAAACAAAGCAAGCTTTACTTGTCATTTTGATATATGCTCTTTATTCCGCGAAGTGTTGTACAAAAATCAATCAAGTAATTAATAAAAAAAAAAACATTCTTTACTTTAATAATTGGAGTAAATAAAAATGTTTCAGACGAATACAGAAAATGCGAAACTTAAGATCGAGTTGGATAAGCTTCACAAAATGTTGGAGGACGAAAGACAAAAAGTGGAAGACCTAATGTTCCGGAACGAAGAAGAAAACATTAACCGCGAAGATTATAATGTAGGTCTTAATTTTACAAACAATTCAACATCTGCTACAAATTAATCCGTTCTAATTTAAATGCATTAATGGAACAATTGTAATACAATTACAGCTTTTTCATTCGCTTACAAATATTGAAACTTTTGTTTATTTCTTCTGTTTTGATTAAAAAAAATTCTAACACTTTTGTCTTCTATTTTCAGAGATATAAGGAAGCAATGGAGGTGAGTTAGCCATAAAATTGCTAAGTTAGAATAATTCATTTGAAAAATCTAAATTATGGATATACGTTAATTTAACAATTATAGCAAGAAAAAGCTGTCAGAGAGAAACTTATTCGTGAACTTGAAGCTGAGATAGCACTTCAGGCGGCCAGAGCTGAAACTACTGCAGCTGCGTTAAAGAATCTTGAAGACCAACGGACCACTGAAATGGCCTCCATGGCTGAACAACATAGAGAAGAACTATCTGCCGCTCATAGTCAGTAAATATTATTATGTAAAAAAAATGGGAGCGTACACTCTGTTTTATAGTTTTAACAACTCTGTATTCTTTTAATAAACTAATATGTTGCTTTTTAATTCCAGCTTTATCATCTGAGTTGCAAAAATTGTTAGATGAAGCATATGCCTTATTAAAAGAGAAAGAATGTGAAAAAGACTCTCTGGGCAAAAGCATGTCCGACGAATTGAGTCGAGTCAAAGCTGATTCAGAGAAAGCACTAAATGAAGCCAAAACTAAAATTGCAATAGCTCAAACAGAATTTGAAACCCAAGCCTCTGTATTAACCGCCAAATTACAATTAGCAGAGTCAAAACTGGACGTAGAGAAACAAAATGTAGAGAGACTTAATAAAGAAAATAGCCAAATAGTTATTGATCTCAATACTAAAATGACGCAACTCCAAGCTGCCCTTGATGATAAAACATTAGAACTAAATAAAGGTTGGTAACACTATTGCTTATTTAAAATTATCATACGGTTTTTGTAATCTTATGTCAAAATTAACCTCCTTTTTATATTAAATTAATTTATTACAGTTTTGGGATCAAGTAAAGAACACGAAGTCAGTCTAAATAAGGAAATCACAAAATTAAAAATGGAATTAAGCGCTAAGATATTGGACATTGAACAGCTGGAAGATACAAAGAAAAGACAAGATACTATATTTAAGAGTTTGCAAGACGAAGTCAACCGAGTCAAAGAAGAGTTGGCAGTGAAAGTAAATGAATATGAAAGTTTTTTGAATGAGGTCTCGCAGCATAACGAGAAGAACCAAGCAGAAATATTAAAATTACAACAGGGACTACAGTCCAAGACAAAAGAATACGAAAAACTGCTCTCTGTGTCAAATGAATCTAATATTACAAATGAAAAACTAATTAATGATTACAAGCAAACTCTCCATGAAAGAGATAAGGAGATAATAAGACTTAAAGATGATTTTGAACAAACTACGGCAAATTTTAATATCAAGCACAGTAAAATTGCTGAGGAACATAAAAAAGAAATTGATGACCGCAACTCCAAAATAGAAGAACTTATGAAAGAAATTGAAACTCATAAATTAGCTTTAGATCAAAGTAAAGTGGAACTAGATACACTTAACTCGCAGTTTTCTCTTAATGTGGATGAGTTAAAGGCATTGAAACATGAAAACGAACGCCTAAGGCAGTCTATTGACGAATTGACTCAAGCTAATCATGAACTTAAAGAAAAAATGTCCTCTATGGAATTAGAAATTGGGGAACTAAAACGACAACTGAATAGTAGCGTAGAAAAATGTGAAGAGTTACAGATATCAAAAGAAAAAGTAGAAAATGAATATATGAATTTAACAGGGCAATCCACTGATTCCAATGAACAATTTAATAAATTATCACAACACTTAAAGGATACTGAGAAAGAGTTGCAAGATCTAAGAGACAAACATAGGGAAATCACTAATAATTATGGACGCGTAGAACAAGAACTAAAACAAAAAATATTTAAATTACAAGAAGACTTTTCAGTAGAACGTGGTCAATTGTTAGACTCGATAAATGAAAATATTGAAAAACAAAAAACTAAAGAAGATAGAATAAAGGAATTAGAAGTACAGGAAATTGTAGTTAATAATCGCATCAAAGAACTAGAAAATCAAAGTGATTTGGCCTTGGACGAGAATGCAATTCTTAAACGAGAAATAGAAACTCTTAGAGTCAAAGAACAGGAATTAAGTACAGAATATGAATTGATACATAAAAAGTTAGAGATGGAAATCGACAGATACAGGGAAGAAGTATCTGTGCTCAAAGCTGAGGGAGCTACATCGGAAGTAAAACTAATAGAGAAGGTTGATCAACTAACTGAAGCACAGAATGATTTGAATAATAAACTCGAAGAAGCAAGGAAACATGAAGATTCGTTACAAAAAATTTTGGATGATATGACTGCACAAATGAATAACCGAACTACTCAGCATGAAAAAGAAATAATTAACATTCAAGATCAATTATCTTTAATAAACGATGAGTTAAACAAATATAAAATAGAGGAACAAAAATTAAAAGAACTTTTAGAAGAAAAGCAAAACTTAGTTAAAGATCTCGCTTTAAAGATAGATATGTTTGAAATTGATGTAAAGTCTCAAGTAGAATTAATTACTGAAAAAGATCGCCAATTGGCAACAGCAAGTGAAGAGTTATTAAAAGTTACAGATAGTAAGAAGAGGTTAAAAGAACAGTATAACAATTTATCGGCAGAAACATCGGCGTTAAAACAAAAGTATGAAAACTTATTACAGAATTCATCTGCCGAAGGATCCATGTTAAAAGAACAGTTAGATCAAGTAGAAACATTGAGAAAAGATATACTGAAAATTTCCAACGAAAAAGCTATTTTGGAGAAAAAGTATAACGATGCTTCAATTGAACTTGAAGTGTTAAGAGCCCAATCTGACGACGCTGTAACAAAATTGAAGGAGAATATGGCCCTTACAAGCAATCTGTCTAAAGAAGTAGAGAAAAAGGATATTTTAATTAAGACACATGCTGATCAAATCAATGAGGGAGCAGAAAAAATTAAAACATTACAAAGTGAAATTGCAGACATTAAATTAAAAGTAAAAGACAAAGATAAAACTATAGAAGAAAGCCAAATCCAGCTGACAAAATTAGGTGATAATTTAAAATTAGGATCCGAAGAAATGCAGAAAGCTTTTAACATACTCCAAGGAGAAAATGAACAATTAAAGGAAAAGCACAAAAATGAAATTGAATCTCTTACACACGAAACAAAAACGTTAAAAACACAAATTACAGAGAAAGAAAAAAAAATTGAAAACCTTGAAGAAACTCAAAGAAAAGTCGCTGAATTACAAGAGTTACTAGCAAAATCTGAGAACGATATAAAACAACTTACAAATATCAACGAAGGGCAGAAATTAAATTACGAAGATCTCAATAAACAGCTCAAAGCACAATTTGATGTTTACAAAAAAGAAAATAAAAGCATTCGTCATGAACTGCAAAATCAAATAGGCGATTACGAGAAACAGCTGCAAGAATCTAAGGAAAAGCTTAAGGAGGAAATGGAAAAACAGAACGTACTCAAGAGCAAACTTACGGAAGCCGAAAAGAAAATATTGGATCTATCCGAAAAGTTAGAATTGCTGACAGTGCAACAAACTAGTGATGACAACAAGGACGAGAAATTAGAAAAACTGACTATTGAATTACAAGCTGCGAGAAAATCTACTCATGAAGTTTTGAACAGCAGCGAAATAACTATTAACAATCTAAAGATGGAAGTTGAAAATAAAATTCGCGATTTAAAACATAAAGAAGACATCATAACTAAATTACAGGGAGAACTGAAGGTAACAAAAAATTAACAATTTAATTTCTAAAACAGAAAAATGTATAACAGTAGTCTTAATGTATTGAGACATTTTTATACATCACAGCGTTCACCCGATAGCAAGTGAAACGTTCGCCCATAACAAGTTTGTCAAGGCTGGTCTATCCAACGCTCTGGTCAAGTGCAAGGTCAATATCGCATGTCCGCGAAGACTTGAATTTTTATTAAAAGCTCATGCTCTGTGAGAATCGAACCCTCGTCTCTTCTATATGTATAGCGGGTACGGCCGCCTTGCAAACCGATATCGCGACTTCTAATCTTTATAATTATATTTTGTTAAACTTGTAGAACAACAAAGTTAGAGCGGAGGTAGCAGAAAGAGAAAAGGCTGTTCTGCAAAGAGAGTTTGCTTCTATGGCAACTAATGTGCGCGATAGAAATGATAACAACAACGCCATGGGCACTTTGGGGCAAGGCGATAACACGAACACGAAGTGAGCTATGTCTTATTGTAACTAATTTGTTTGTTTACGATATCTTTCTCTATGTCACTCACTCTCTTCTCGGCATCTAATATCGTTTATTATAAAACAGCATCCACGAAGAAAAGGAAACGATAGACGGTCAAGTGAGCTTCCTGAATTCGGTTATAGTCGACATGCAACGTAAGAACGAGCAACTAATGGCAAGAGTTCAAGCATTGGAAGGTGGTACCGTTCCCAGCGAGTCACCAATCTTGTGAGCCTAATTTTTTTTTATATATTCGCTACATTTTTACATAAAGTTCACGACTTTGAGATCATTCATCTTCAGCCTCTAGACGTCCACTGCTGGATATAGACCTCTCCCAAACAGTAACTATGTGGTGCTTTGTTACAGTAACGGTCGGAAGACGCGGGCGCCGCGACTCTTCTGCGACATTTGCGACGTGTTCGACGCGCACGACACAGAGGAGTGCCCGCGGCAGGCCGCCACCACGCCGCCGCCCCCCGCATCTGCCCGCGTCCCGCCGCCGCCACGACCCTACTGCGATATATGCGAAGGTTAACCTTTAAGCAATGGATTAATACACAATTGTATCTAATTAAAAAATATATATCAACCAAACTGTACATGTGGGAAACAACCCGGTTACCTCTGTGTTATAAAGCAAACGCTTAGCTACTGCATCGCAGCAGCAGCTAAAGCAAATGCCTTAAAACAATTTGTAAATCATTACCCGTTTTAATAGTTTTTTAAAGCTAAATGTTCATCTGATGTTAAGAGGGTGTTAGTTATGATGATATCCTATATACTGATCACCTTGAGATATATAAACCTTTATCTATTTATATCCTTTTATTTATCTATTATCTATTATATAACATTTTAAATCTCTTTACTCCGGTACTTATAATAATGAAAACACAATCTTAACTTCTAACAGGTGTATTTTTTTTTTATACTACAATGCGACGAGACGAGCAAGACGTTCACCTGATGGTGGTTAAGATGGTACACACTGCACCACATTGCGCTCGTCGCCTTGAGACATAAGGCGTTAAGTCTCGTTACCCCAGTAATTACACTAGCTACAGCGCCCTTTAAATCGGAACACAGTAATGTTTGCACACCATTATTTGGCGGTTGAAATAGGAGCTGCGGTGGTACCCATCCAGACGGTCTCCGGCACCAGAGACCTACCACCTGGGAATGGTGTTCCTTTACTGCAATTGTGTGTAATGAAAGATTTCTTTTTCAGTGTTCGGTCATGCCACGGAGAACTGTGATGATGAAGAAACTTTTTAACGACTCTATTTATTTTCAAATAGTTTTAACGTTACCGTTGTTTGTTGTTACTCTGCCACGAGTATTATTTATTGTTTACTATTTATGGTTATGACTTGTTTTGTAGTTGATGTTTAGGGAAATGTTTGTACATAAGATAAATTCATTTCAACTAAGTTTTCGATCGAGCATGCTATTTTTAAAAGGAATTCGGTGATAATTTCTGTTATCTCTTGCGCGTTATCTGGATATAACGCACATTGAGGAACTTTTTTTACTTAGCACACTTATTAAATCCAATCACAATCATGATTATGCCTGTATTGTATCTTCGTAACATTATATTGTTATGAATCAAATTATCACCGTAAAACGTTATATGAAAATTTTGTAAAACAATAAAATCTTTTAAAATATATGTTTTTCAATGCTAATCATTTCCATTACATATGTGGGTGGTGTCTGGTGACACTATATAACCATTTTGGCCTTTTATAGTTGTTGTTTACTATCATACAGGAATACCTAATTCAGGAGACAACACTAATCTGTATTTGCAGTAAAAAGTAAAAGATCAACCTCCAATCCTTTTTACATGAATGTGTATTTCTAGAACAACAAAGTAAGAGAAATAGAACTGTTGTAAAGTAAATTATTACATGATTACATGGAAACATTTCTAACATTGTTATTTTTATAACAAGACAAACATGCAGACTGTAAAGAAAGTGGAAACAGCAGAGACATGATGAATTCTTGAAAAGGAAAAATTAAATTCAAACTCTTTTCGATATACTTATTTAATGTAAAACTTACAAACTTCATTACAGTTAATATCTAGTCTAAACCATCCTTCTTCTCTTTTATCGCTTCCTATAACAAAGGAAATCTATTAATATATATATTATTGGTTATAGATATTTTATTTATTCAAATCAGCAGTGAAATTATGATTAACAAACAATTTTATATACAAAACATACCTTGAATCTCTCTTCGAACAGTGATAGCTCTGATGTGAGATCGGTTAGTGCATTCATAAACGCTTCTTGTGGAGTATAATCTGATGTAGTTTGTATACGCAGCACAAACTTATGTTCCAATGGGTGAGGAACCTTGTAACCCGCAAACAGTACTTTTGGATCCTTTAAGAGTTGGCTAAAACAATACAAACAGTTTTATTAAAAATATTTATTTTTTAAATTTTAAATACTCAAATTTGCAGCAGCAATGCATTAAGCATATACAATATTGGAATGGTAAATAACAATACAACAATAACCTATTTGAAATTGGAAAGTTATATAACATATCAAAAAAAAGGTTTTTTACTAATTAAAGAACATTGTTATAGCTAAAAGGCTAATATTTCCAATTTAAAAATTATGAACAAGTTCTACTTACTGCCTAATCATATTACCAAGTGTATGATCTTCTTTATTTACAGTAAATATTGCAGCATTCGTGACTTTTGTATCTTCTTCTTTTTGAACTCTGTAATAAAGCAACAGCTATGTAACATTTAATAGTAATACGTATTTGAAACAATAGTGATAGCTTTATATTTATAACTACAAAAAGATTTTTTAATATAAAATATGGAAATAAACATACACAGTATATTACTTATATAGTCAATGACTCGTATACAATTAAAAAACATTATTATTTGTATAAAATTACCAATACACCCCTTTACAAGAAACCGTTGTCCAACAGAAGACAACCATTTCTTAAGATCATAATTTATCAATAACAATCAGAAATAAATCTGGCGACGGTAAAGTGAAAATCTAAAAGTAATTATTTTATTATAGAAAAAACATCGTATAATTTATTTACTATTTATTTTGTAATAAAGGGTTATAGTTTTACGAACTAAATGTTACTTTTTAACGTATTTATAGCAGACGATCACTATATTTTCGAAGTTTCATGCAAGCCGGTATAATGTATGTAATCCCAAAGGAAAAGAGAACTTACTTCTTTTCACCATCATATAAAAGAAATGATTCAAATGTTGGCGGAGCATTCATCTTAGGTTACTGTATATAAAATGTATTATCAAAATATCAAAGCACTAACAAAACAGACCAAGTGTAGTTTATTTGACATATAAGTGACATTGACAGAATTGCAAAACAGATAGACAAAAATTTGACTTTGTGTATGTCTCGTCCATACATTCAAATGTACTAGTAAAAGGCGAATATTTTAATATTACAAACAGACCCCAATTTTATTTATTTGCATAGATTATAAAAATTATGTATTTCTCGATTAAAAAAAACCGTTTTCATTGTAAATGTTATAACATTATTTTTATATTATTACCAAAAGCCTAATTAAGCTGAAACGTTTTACTTTGTCAGTATATTCTATCTAGTAAATAAGGCAAAAAATCCTCTTGACAAAAAACCTTCAATTCAACTATTTATCCATACATGTGACCGCAATAAACAGCACGTTTGAGATAAGTATGACCAGGAAACGTGCTCGCTCGGAATACTCCAATTCGTATATTAAAAACCGGAGCACTGCAATACTGCGTTTAAGTAATTGCTAGCTAGGCGGGTTGGATAAAATCTTACCACCTACCTAACTTCTATCAACATGTTTTGGCGCCATGGAATACCTCCTTACCAAAAGGTAAGCAGTTTCCCACTTCACCACGAGGGTAGTAACGCACAATAAAACTTATGTAACAATTATACTAAAATAATTTTAGACGTATACTGTTAATTAGGGCCTGGTGGGACAACTAAATTACATAAATAAGAATGGCGATAATATGATAATGCGTTTGGGTACAAAAGAAAAACCATTACAGCAGAAAACACCGTTTATTTTATAATTATGAGAGAACTTCAGATTGATAACCTACGTACAGAATATGACTATAAAACCAATCTAATTTGAATTTTACAATTGTTGAGAACCCCCCACTTTTAATTCGTATTACAATATTTGACCGTTATGCCATTGGGTGTGTTAATGTTCCTTTAGAAGAAGATTACAAGGAAATGTGTATCATAAAAAGGGATATTATTATAAATACAAATCCATTAATACTTATGTATAAATATAAATACAAGAAACTCATATTTGAACAGTAACTATCAATCTATTTCAACGTTTTCAACTAAACTAAACATGTATAAATAAAAAAAACAACACGATTAAAATAATTTATAAACTCTAAATACATATTTAATGTTATACATCATTCAACGCCAAGCAACATCAAATAGTAAGAGAGAACAAAGCACAATTGTTAATTTACGAAGATTATAACTACCGACTCAAGTCTAGCGACTCTACCGTTTGAATAACGAGCTCCAAACATTTAATTCAACCTTCTGTACGTCCATAGTGTTGAGTTCAGGGTAAGAGAATCAGCAAGCACTTGTAACTGCACTTACTAAGAACGTTTTCGGATTTAGCGGTAAAACTATTAGCGGAGAGACGTGACCGAACGATTGCCAAAGTTGGAAGTGCCTATAATTGTGAAAACCTGTCCTAAATATGTTATTTTTTTTTAAATATTAATTTAGGTGTTTATTCAATGCATCTTAAAATTATTATTTGTATGTTCGTTGTCTCATAAATTCACAAGCGAGGAGAATTAAGAAAGGGTGTCTCAATGGAAATTTCACATTTTTTGCGGCGGACCTAATAATTAGTTTGGATTAGATAAACGGTAACTTTTCGAATAGATAACTTGGTTACATATTACAAGGATAGTTTACTATTGAAGAGTACAAGTCTGAATATACGAGTATTTCGGTTCCAACCGATAAGCCTGAACAATCACTGTTCCACGGTTTACATTTAACACTTATTAGCTATTATCTGTTATTTTAATAAAACACTATAAGAATTGACACATAAGTATATAAACTATACTAATTGTGTACTTACTTATACAAAATTAGCAATCCAATAACAATACACATACTATCGGTTACGAAAATATCTATGCATTAACGATAGAAATGTGATTTTTATTTAAACTCGTTACGCACAGATCGGCGACCGCTTAACATTTGAACACGGGACACTTACGGTAATAACTAGTGAAAGAATAATGCCCCTTGCGATATTGGATTGAGAAAATATCTGAAAAAATCGGAGATCATTGAAAGCTAAATACGAGTCTGGTAATGTCTACGCTAACTCTAAATAAACGAGATTCGCCCGAGCCAAGGGGCGACTTGTGCGAACGCGTGTCCACCTGTCGACACAGTCCAATCACTACGATTAATACTATTTGGTGTCAGGTACGCAGCCTCGCGAAGAGGCCGTAAGTATACTTATCCTAGAATAGATGAGACGGGACCTGGCTAATGAGCGCTGGTGAGTAGAGACAGGCGGCGAGGCGCGGGGCTGCGTGCGGCTCGCGTAGGCAAGCGGACAATTGACTGACGAGCGGAAATATTATAACGACTCTTTATTACGAAGCTAATGAGAAAAAGTTAATACCTAGCTTTTACAATATGAACGCGACTAGATGAAAACCTACACCTAAGAATAAAATTCTAATTAATCTAATAATGTTAAAATTAACATTGCTTCATGTCCTTACATACTGCGAGCGAACACCAAGGTCACGAGTACGAGGCTGGGCACGCTCCGGAGGTTCCGTTTAGTGCCGTTATCTTCTCGCCGTATTCCTTGCAAGGTTCGCATATACGTTACACCACACCATGTCTACATCATAATGCACATTATAATTATTTTAGGAAAAATTTAAGCTAGGTACGTTGGTGCTTAAATTTTCAAGTGTTCTTCTACGATACCTAGTTATTACGAACGCAAAAAACATTGATAAATATCTCTATCTATATTTGTATTGCTGATAATTTTGTATCAAGGTATTTTTAATTTATTAAAAAAAATTACCCTAGCTAAAAACGGCTACGTTATGTTTTACTGTACAACGAAGATCTTACGATTTAAAGAAATCAAATGAGAACTTTTTCTTGTATCGTTTTCAATGTGTTTGTTGTTATTATTATATCGATATGCGAAAAATGCGCTGAAACTTTCGCCGCTTTCTGTATTACTATTGGTATTGGAAACTCTTAAAATTTATTAAAAGTTACACTCACGATAACAATTAATTAATTATTTATTATAAGTTAAAGTTAACTAAACAACAACTGCAACTACTATCACACATTCGAAAGTTTAAAACAATTTTACAAATTGTAATAGAACATTATTGCTAGGGCGACGTCCCGCGGCGTGATATGCTGGGTGCGGCGGCGGGCACCCGTCGACACGTTGCACTCCCAGAGCCACTTGGCTCTCATCAACCGAGCTCCCTCCACACCCCACCCTTACACTTCCTTCTCCTCCACTTATCTCATCACCCGTGCGCGAAGCTGACCCCACATTCGCATGCAACGAAACCCGATCCCGAATCGACTTCGCGACCACTCGACCGTCCGCGCGTCACTATAATGGCGCTAGTACGTAAACACTACTATCAATTAAAACGAGGCAGTTATTTGTTAAATTTGTAACGTAAAGGATCAGACGACAGCAGCTCTGATCACAATACGATACCGTAATGTATATTGCCTTTACTTTAATATTTGAACTCACTATACTGTATCACAGTGATGGTATCTAATAGATATCAAACCATGAACGTATCGGACCAACTCGAAGCTTAACATGTTCACGCAGCTGGAAACGTTTACTATTTAAAATACATATAATTCCGATTTCTGAACGTGTTGTGATATATGTAGAGAGAAATAAACAGTCTGAATTGTTATACGGAAAGTTATGATTTAGTTACGAAATGGAAAAATCTGTTACTAAATTGTAACGCGTCAAGTTGATAATACCTTAAGTAATATTCATAACGTAAATGAAGATGTTAATAAACATACAGAGAAATAATATTTTTATATTCATCGAAGCGATTAGACGAACGGGATGTTTTAACTGGGAAGTGATGCATAATGTGTCGCTAGTTAGGATGATACACACTGCACCGTATCGTCAAGTCGCATTTTAGTATTGAATGACAATATAATACACAATTAAATATTTTTAATCTGTTTTAAGTTAGGTTGCAGCTAAAAATTCCTTCAAACTTATCATAATACTTCTGTAATTGATTTGAATAAAAGTTTTTGTACTACGCATGAGAAATAATTAAGTATAATAAGGAGGTTAAATATCGAGTAATAGGCAAATGATGTATGTTTGTTATGAATGACTTGCTCGGCTTTATGTTCAATGCTGCAAGACGTGATGCAGGCCTGTTCCTTTGCTTGACTGTCCTGTGGAAATATAATAGCAAAGGTTAATCACTAATCTTACACACGTCAGTTAAACTTACTCAGTTTATTTAATGTTATAATACATGAAAGATATAATACTACTCTAAGCGCCATGTGTATTTAATACAATTCATTGATGTACATGCCATATTGCGATTGCATCGTTGCTGTTGCCATGCTAATTAGCAATATTGTCTATAATTCGTAAAGTACAAACCATAGAGTTGTTATATTTTAATATTTCCACAGCTGGCACTCGGGGTTTTCTCTCAAAAAGAGTGTCAAAGTTATGTATAGTTTGATTACTTACTCTTGAATGGACTTACAAGTCTCATTTATACTAAAATCTTTTTAATGGGTTCACTTAGTAGATCTACATATATGCATACTGTTCGAATACAACTAAACATTTATATTTTAATAAATATATTTACTTTAATAGTAACGGTACTTTGATAAAATAACACATCTGCACATTTCACCATTATTGCGAATAAATTTTAACAATAAATAATAGATAATACATTACCTAAACTTGAAATATAAAAGATTTATTTTTTATAACTTATGCAGGTAATGATCTTTACGCCAATTCATCATCTTCCTTCTTGAGTAAAAGGGGCAAGGTATCGCCAAAGTTGTTTTTTTTTATTTATTCGACGAAGCGCCGAGACGAGAAAGACATCAAGTGATACGCCCCACCATAACAATGCGACTCTAGTTAAGATGACATACACTGCACCTCATTGTGCTACACGGCTTCAGGTTTAAGATATCAAATCTCGTTACGCCAGTAATTTCATCGAAAACGCTCTTCCAACCGGAACAAAACGATTTCCTAACACATCATGTAACTTTTATGATTGCATTAATGAAATAGTATCATAGAGGGAAAAAATATAAGAGAGAAATATTACAAAAAAGAAAAAATATTTGTAGATTCATAACTAAAAAATAGAGTGCACAAAGATAAATATTTGTGATTAATCTCAATTCAATAATATATAATTGCAGGACGGTCCAATATACTACGTTATATTTTATATATACACTTATGTGTAAAGATAAGAAAAGAATCGGTTAGGAAAAGATATAGCAAAAGATTGAAGTAATTGGAACCGGCCTTTTTAAGTCATGATAAATAGTTGACGTCAGAGTTGTCCAAATATAATTTTAAATATATACTGTAGTATGCACTGGTAATAGCTGATGCAAATCTCCTTGCGCTAAATGAGACTATATTATTATCTAGCCTAAGATGATAGATATAAGATAATTACGGTATTCTTAAAAAAAAAATGGAGAACTCTGATCTATTATCGCCAAAAGATAAAACGAATTTCCTATTTTATTACAAATGTTATAAATTTTGTAACATTTATCATCACTTAGGTAATATTCTACGTGCAAAAGTTGCAAACTAGACTTATTTAATATATGCAAATATTATGTATTAGCTTATATGTAATAATACGCCTTATAAAAGCTTGCTTATAACTTATGTTAAATAGTCAAATTCATATGTTTTATACAATACTGCCGAAACTTTATAAATTAGGTTACCTGTGTCGATATGGATCATGCAATATTAATTTTACATAAGAAAATGTTTCAAATTTATGCCGTAACAAGATGAGAGACCTCATTCAGACTCAAACGACCTCGATGTATGAAGCGCTATGATCTGATCGTACCTAAAGTATCCAACAGCCTCTACTCAATGGGTCGATGTAAAATAACAAAAAAAAATCATTCTATCTATGGATGCTGTCTATGGAAAGCCCATTCAACTCGTCAAACCTGCCCCGGGCCGGCGTGTTTAGAAGAACGTGTTATACACGTATCCGGTCGCAATGAGGCCGAGCACGAGCAGGCACAGCATAATCATTATCTTCTTCTGCACAGGGGACAAACACGGTACATGTTAGTAGTTGGTAAGGTATCGGCGAGCGAACGACGGCTCCGGTACGGTTGTACGGAGCGGCGCCCGCCCGCCGTGTGCACAATATAAATTACCTTCGAGCATATGGCGATGTGAGTTCGCGTGGGTCCCTCTCAGCCGGTGAACTGGCTCGTCACGTAGCCCACGATCACCAGGCCGAGTATCAGCAGGCACACTAGGATCATGATCTTCTTCTGTGTTGTCGTATGGCGGGCATGCAACAGTACGCTTTAGACTTGCCACCGCGATCAGCGCCGCTGTGTCTCGCATTCGATATTACACATTCAACGCGACAATAGTAACAACACTGCAATGAGGCTTCATTATAATTGTATCAGTGGGTGCGTCATTTGCCTTATTCGGTAGTGTGCGAAGGTGTTCAAATGAAAATAAATAAATCAAAATTAAATAAATAATAATGTAATTTATCACAAGAAAAAAAAATCAAAACTTATTTACATCATTGAGTAGTAGAATACAATATTCTGAACAAACTTGTAACTTTACACTTCATATGGAAGTAGTGTATATAATTTAGAAGTTAACAATTCACTAAGAAACAAAAATTCAAAACCCCTGGTTATTCGTATAATTAAGTAATTATAATTAATAAATAATCAAAATGGCATTAAATTATAACTCACAGTCTTTTTATTAAACATATTAGTGCGAATTTATCGCTTACTCGGGTGGTTTGTGTGCGCGTCGACGTTAGTTTATAAGATTGTTGGTTAGTTATCTCTGAACGTACAAATAAAGCATGAAATACTTAATTTAATCTTTGCCTGATGAATAAATATGTGCAATAGCACAGATTGATTCATCATTCATTCACCATAATGATAATTAGTTACAGTATTTACCAATTAATAATCAAGTTGCTAGTTTTGTGTATAGACAAACTGAGAAATAAATTTAAGTCGTATAAAATGCATCTAGTAAATGCCACAGCAAAAATTTTATGTAAAAATACTGAAATTCATTATTTTTTTCAGTTACTTTAAACAAATAAAGCATCTGTATTGTTAACATAAAACGTAAGTACAGTGTAACATTTTTTTATAAATAATTAAGCGAGATGTAATAAACGATTGAGAAAAAATAAGAAGAAACAGTAATTGTGTGCTACCAACTTATACTAAAAAAAAAATACTGTTGGCTACATTAAAAACAATTAGGAAAAGCAATATAACTTTGTTGACACTTATAAATAACAGATACATAACATTTGTGTGATCTTTATACAAAAAAGAAACAAATCGCACTGAAAAAAAAATTTAAACAATTTTTGTGTACTATATTTTCGGTGCTCTGAATTGAATGGTAATGAAAGTAGAACATCGAAATAAAAGAAGCACATATATATAACAATGTACTTCGATTTAAGTATCAGTAGTATATAATTGTGATTAAAGTTTCTATGAATAGTATTTGATCAAAAATGTATCAAACTAACTTAACAGTTAATATAAACTGGGATATACATTCCTTCTTTCATTGCAAACATTCTTGTATAATCTATTAAGATATAATTATGTACACTGACTTTATAAATATCCTTTTATAGTATACCACGTTACTGGTGACACCAGTTGTTATATTATTATTAATAGCACTTATAACTTAAACCTATACCTAAAGCACAATCTGTTTATTGCACTTCATACATATTGTCTTCATTGCAAAATTATTTGAGTCCATTCATATATCTCAAAGCGTGATATAGACATACAATATATGTGAACGCTTATTCTAATCGAACAATTCGCCCGGTTTTTTTAAATAGTAGTAAATAAGTTTATGTATGTTAAAACCAAAATTTCACTAAACGTTGAGTGACATATATCAGAGAAATTTTGAATTAATTCGTTTTTAACACAGATGATTGCCAAACATTATGGCCTGATTTAGTATAGAAAGGCATTAGCTGCAATATATGCAAAGAAATAAAAACATAGTTAATGATATTCATAATTGCTAATGCACCTTCAAAACGTTCGGGTGTTTTACCCAATAGAGAAGAAACATACGTTATATGCCAACATTTTCAATCAAACCTACAAAATAGTCAATCTGCTGCTAGAATATTTAGTACCACTAAGTATTATCATAAAACCCCTATAGGTTATAGATAATAGGACCTAGTTACGCTTTTCATTGTCATATAACGTATGCTTCTACTATATAAGGACGATTTCGGACGAGTCAGCATTGGTCACACACATCAGCATAACAAGTACAGAATTATTGTTTTATGTTATGCGATAAAGTATAAAGCACGAGAAGTTTCTTTACAAACTTTTTTCATTAATACAATTACACGAAAATGTATTTAATTACACCAAAGTCCTTCATCGCGCACTCGCTGAGTGTCGCCACTGTGTAAGATTCTTCTTTCGTCGTTTACTTCAGCACGACCGCGAGTACTATTATTAATATAACCAGCGTAACAGACAGGCATATTATGATGAAGATTTTTTTCTGTAACGATAAAGGAAAAACGAAAAGAAAAATGAAATCGCTGCTATGGTACTTCACCAGTTTCGAATGTATGTGGATAAGAAAAATATTAAATATAATTGTTAAAAAAAGAAGACTTATTATTACTAAAAATGGCTTAATATTCTACCATTAATATCTTGTTTATTAAATGTATTTTCCTTGTATGTACTATTCTATATTAATATATTACTTTTATAAGTGAAATACTCGTCTATCATTCCTTTACAGTTATTAAAATTTAAAACGTTTTTTCTCTGTGATTGTTTAGAATAACTACAAAGAAGGAAAATACATTTTTTTTTTCAAGTGACTCAACAGCAAGTACATTTGATACTGAAACTTATACCCAAAGCATCCGATCGTCCCAAAACCAAAGCCAGTCGGCGAACACAACAGACAACAATATCCACATCACAAATATATACAAAGACATTATGCGTGTGCAGTTGTGATAAAGCAACGGACAGCAATTTGTGGACGCATTCTAAATTATTGTACATGTTAATCTATATTTTCTCTAACATTTATCCTAAATTTCACATGATGTTAAGAGGCAATGAGGCCGTGGATCACAGAGAGAGCTCGCTCAGAGAAATCCAGCTCCCATATGTTAACAGTCGGAACACAACAATGCTGCTATGGCGGCATAAGGCGTTGAGTTCGCCTTTTTATAATTTATTTTATGTGCTCAAATAGTTTTAAATAAATTTATATATCATTACAGTTCATTTTATCATTGAATCTTTTAGACAAAGATTTTATCGCGTCGGAACAACAAGTCCTCATATTTTACATGTAATAAAAGTAATAAACTATACATTTTTTCAATATGAAAATACATTTTTAGTAACGAACGATAGGCATGCATACAAATGCATATTTTATGAATGGAAACTGCAGAAAGTTTTATTTGTAATAATGGTGAATAATATATGTTAAGTTCGATAACTTGAAAAGTTAATTGCTAATAAGTGCATGCACATAATTTTCATATGTAAAACGTCCATGCAATATTGTGTATTTTAAAGAAATACAATTGAGGTAGTGAGTAAAAAGAGATAAGAGATTAACGGGTGTTAAACTTTATCTACATATTTTGAAGTAATTCCTTTTCCCTCCACGATGTTTTAAAGAGAAGAATTTTTTAGTTCTGAATATATAAGAAGTTTTAATCCGAAGCTTCTCCCCTTAAAAACAATACGGTACAAAATGGTCCGTTTACCTTCCTTGCTTTCTGCGCCCAGTTGAGCGCTTGTTCCAGCTCCTTGTGCCCCGAGTCCACGTAGTCAGTGGTCTCCGTGACGTGATATTCAATGCGATCTACCAGTTCGCCCTGCTCGTGCTAAGGTCTAAGCCGCTGGGAGGGAACGGTACGCACAGTAGAACTATGCAAACGGCCGATTGGTTCATACGGTTTTTAGAACAGCAGTTAATCAAACAAGTAACCTTTACTAGCCAGTTTAACGGAAATGTTAAGATTGTTTAAAATGTCCGAAACACCATTATAAGTTAACCCTACATTGCCGCATGTTGTTATTTAGTATATATAGTTAAAAAAGTGAAATTTACGTAGAGTAACACAATGCATTAGTAATTATAATAAAGTTCGTTACATAGTCTTGTTAAATTATTAGATAATAATATTAATACAGTCATTACTTAACGGATACAAACCAAATAAGAAGAGGCAAATTACGCACACACCAAAACCAAAGTCAAAAATCAGTGATACAAAGAAAGTAATATTAGAGTTAAGAAGCCCATTACCATTGAGTGTTAGTTTGAGAGACATGAACAGTTAATCACACTTAAAGCGAAATCGTGGATGCACACATGGAACCAAATTAACAATGGTTAATGGTGAAAATGGTGTGAACCAATCACCGGAGCGTACCGGAAATACAGGATTGAATGTGTGCCGTTCACAACGTAACATGGGAATGGGGGAGTGGATGGGTACAAGATGGTGATAGGATTGGAGGGGAAACAAACAAAACAAAAACGCATTAGCAACGAATGATTCGACGTTGGTATGTGTATAAACTCACCCGCCGAGCTTTGCTCTGATATTTTAGTGCCTTCTTTGTGTCTTGCGTTGCGGTTTGGACATAGTCCACAGCGTGCTCAACATGATACTCAATGCGGTCGATCATCTCACCCTGTATCCATAGGAGCTTTGTTTTATGTTCAAATCATCTAAGAAAACTACTATCTTATCAGTTTATAACCATCAAAGATTAATTAGAATGGGTAACAGAGAAGTCCTTCAAAGAATATTTATAGCGGCACAACTTATTGGCGATATATAAGTAGGATAAATATAAAACTAAATTTTTAACTATTTAAGTGACAGAAAAATCACCTACCGTCTCCTGTAATCTAAAATTAATTAATATGGGAATCCGTATCTTCTTTTATCCACTCTATCACCCGTCATCACAATCTACTATTTTTTAATGCATTTCCGGTTTAAACAATCCATTTATCGTTTCTTTGGGCATCTTCTACTCTTTCTTTCATCCTCAAGCTTATTTATCATTATTTTAAAAACACAATTTTATTCCCTCGGCATCAAGTGCCCATACCATGCCAACTTAAGACCCCTTTTTTTCTGTTACCATTTCTTAAGTTTGATGGTATAACGATCGTGAGTAAACGTAATGTGAGGTCAGCGTATATCACCGCTCGGTTCTACAGATACATAATAAACCCTGCAATATAATATATAAGCAAGTGACCTGACTCTCGACGAGCATAGCCATGTCCATGAACATGTCGTGGAGCTCGCGGATGGACGTCTCCAGCTTAATGATGTCTGCGTGCCGCGCCTCTATGTCTGCCAAAGTCTGCTTGGCTTGCTGCGTCTCCATTATTATCTGGAAATCATATTATTAGGTTGTCAAATATCTCCCCTTCCGCCTTTTTGTCTTTTGAATTTCGCGGCTATGTACAAAGCGCTACAGAGCTCGTATCTAGCAATACTATACATAATTTGAAAGGTCTTGACATAACCTACAAAACGACGCTATGCATAATTAGTTTGGATATTGCGTTCAACAGTTATAGACGTGTAAACATGGAGTTCACTAACGCCGAAATTCGCGCTATTTTATAGTTTTCCTTCGTTAAAGGCAAATCTGCTAGAGAAACGTTCCGTGAGATTAATGGTGTTTTGGGGGATGGTACTCTATCACTTCGAACTGCGGAGGAATGGTTTCGACGATTCAGAGCCGGTGAAAACGACACCATGGATAAGCCAGCCGGCGGAAGACCTGTGACGACAAATACCGATCAAATCATGGACTACATCGAGTTAGACCGGCATGTGGCATCTCGTGACATCGCCCAGGAGATGGGAGTTAGTCACCAAACCATTTTAAACCATCTGCAGAAGGCTGGATACAAAAAAAGCTTGATGTTTGGGGGCCGCATGATTTGACGCAAAAAAACCTTCTGGACCGAATCAACGCCTGCGATATGCTGCTGAAACGGAACGAACTCGACCCATTCTTGAAGCGGATGGTGACTGGCGACGAAAAATGGATCACATACGACAATATCAAGCGAAAACGGTCGTGGTCGAAGGCCGGTGAATCGTCCCAAACAGTGGCCAAGCCGGGATTGACGGCCAGGAAGGTTTTGCTGTGTGTTTGGTGGGATTGGAAGGGAATCATCTACTATGAGCTGCTCCCATATGGCCAGACACTTAATTCTATCATCTACTGCGAACAACTGGACCGCTTGAAGCAGGCGATCGACCAGAAGCGTCCAGAATTGGCCAACAGGAAGGGTGTAGTGTTCCACCACGACAACGCCCGACCACACACTTCGTTGATGACTCGTCAGAAGCTACGGGAGCTCGGATGGGAGGTTTTATCGCATCCACCATATAGCCCGGACATAGCGCCAAGTGATTACCACCTGTTCCTGTCCATGGTGAACGCCCTTGGTGGTGTAAAGTGAACTCAAAAGAGGCTTGTGAAAAGTGGCTGTCCAAGTTCTTCGCAAATAAGGAGGAGGGGGGCTTCTACGAGGGAGGTATTATGAAGTTGCCGTCTAGATGGAAACAGATTATCGAACAAAACGGCGCATATTTGAACTAATACCGATCACTGTAACACTGTTTATAAAGCATTGAATAAAGAGCAAAAAAGCGGAGGGAGATATTTGACAACCTTATATAACATATACAATATATGCTATGTGATAGGACAAGTAAGAGTTATGTATAGAAAGAATTAAAAAGGCCTTCGGTATGTTTAGTGAATAAGGCTGTATATGCTATAACTTTTAACATTGTTAAGGAATGTAAAGTAATTCAAAAGTTTCATTAAACAGAAAATAATAATGGAGAAATCTGTAAGTTCGTGTATCTTTTATATGGAAATTAAAAAAGAGTCTATACTAGTCCAGTACAGAAAAAATTAAATATAGATATCGAATCAATTTCCGCAGTTCGGGTGGAAGTCTCTAATCGGTTTTGTAGCCACATGTTGTAGTTTGTTAATTTGTCGCAATAACAGCATGCCGTGTTCTGTGAACAAATAAGAACCAGAGCATCCGGATAGAGCACGTTTCACCGTCCACAGTCTTGTTGTTCCGCAACACCATGTGAAATTGATGTCGACTATTAATTTGCATCAATATAATATACGCGTAATATATACCGACAAAATAATGTCGATAGACACTTAAAAACTAATGAAGTATGAAATAACCTTCAGAAGACGAAATAACATTACAGGAAACTCGATTTTACATTTGTGATATTGTTTAACGAAGCGTGGATTTGCTTAACCGACACAAATGAAACATTGATTTGTCTTTCACTTATTGACAATGTCACAATCAACGTTGTATATAAAACGCTGTAGCATTTTGTCAACGTATTATTATTGGTATACAATTTATTAATATGTATAAAGAACTCTATACTAATAAAATATTGTTCATATTAAGATTTTAATAGAAAATATCAATCATATCCACAGGTGATTTAAAGGACCGTTTTTAAATTGTATAAATTTTAGTCAATGGGCAATCTTTCCAAAAAAACATATATATTTTTTAATTAAACGAGGCGACGAAATGAGCAAGGCGTTTATCTGATGGTAAGTGATACGTTTTTCCATAACGACGTGGTTAAGATGGTATACGCTACACCACATTGCGCTCATCGTCTTGAGACAAGACCTACCTAGAAGGTCTTCGGCAACAAATACCTACCGCCGTTACTACACATTAAAACTTAGTAAACAATATTTACCCCTTGGGTGAAGACGGCAGGGTTGTCCTGTTCGAGCATGGCCTCAAGCTCGTCGTCGGTGGTGGCGCGGCCCGTGATCTCCAGCTGCCGCAGTATCCGGTTCTTGCAGCGATCTCGGTAGTCCGTCTGCGTACGGTTATACTCGGTCATCACCTCGACGAACTTACGCGAGAGCGTGGAGTGCTGCGTTTTTCTTATCCTCAGATCTGCTGATGATTTGTTCGAGTGCTCCTCTTGTTCGATGTTCTGCTCTATGTCTGTGGATAATTTAACGGTAACAATCAAAAGTTGATCAACTAAAAGCATGTAAGTACTAACATACATACATCATATTACTTATATATTATGATGTCCTTAGGCACAAGTACAAAGAGATATAATTATTGAGCCCGATATATAGAAACATCAATAGAAGAAATATATGACTATAAAAAAAGCTTTAAAACGCAAAAAGAAGTTTTTTTTTGTAATTCAAATACATTTTTTAACATATACAATATATGCTATGTGATAGGACAAGTAAGAGTTATGTATAGAAAGAATTAAAAGGCCTTCGGTATGTTTAGTGAATAAGGCTGTATATGCTATAACTTTTAACATTGTTAAGGAATGTAAAGTAATTCAAAAGTTTCATTAAACAGAAAATAATAATGGAGAAATCTGTAAGTTCGTGTATCTTTATATGGAAATTAAAAAAGAGTCTATACTAGTCCAGTACAGAAAAATTAAATATAGATATCGAATCAATTTCCGCAGTTCGGGTGGAAGTCTCTAATCGGTTTTGTAGTCACATGTTGTAGTTTGTTAATTTGTCGCAATAACAGCATGCCGTGTTCTGTGAACAAATAAGAACCAGAGCATCCGGATAGAGCACGTTTCACCGTCCACAGTCTTGTTGTTCCGCAACACCATGTGAATTGATGTCGACTATTAATTTGCATCAATATAATATACGCCTAATATATACCGACAAAATAATGTCGATAGACACTTAAAAACTAATGAAGTATGAAATAACCTTCAGAAGACGAAATAACATTACAGGAAACTCGATTTTACATTTGTGATATTGTTTAACGAAGCGTGGATTTGCTTAACCGACACAAATGAAACATTGATTTGTCTTTCACTTATTGACAATGTCACAATCAACGTTGTATATAAAACGCTGTAGCATTTTGTCAACGTATTATTATTGGTATACAATTTATTAATATGTATAAAGAACTCTATACTAATAAAATATTGTTCATATTAAGATTTTAATAGAAAATATCAATCATATCCACAGGTGATTTAAAGGACCGTTTTTAAATTGTATAAATTTTAGTCAATGGGCAATCTTTCCAAAAAAACATATATATTTTTTAATTAAACGAGGCGACGAAATGAGCAAGGCGTTTATCTGATGGTAAGTGATACGTTTTTCCATAACGACGTGGTTAAGATGGTATACGCTACACCACATTGCGCTCATCGTCTTGAGACAAGACCTACCTAGAAGGTCTTCGGCAACAAATACCTACCGCCGTTACTACACATTAAAACTTAGTAAACAATATTTACCCCTTGGGTGAAGACGGCAGGGTTGTCCTGTTCGAGCATGGCCTCAAGCTCGTCGTCGGTGGTGGCGCGGCCCGTGATCTCCAGCTGCCGCAGTATCCGGTTCTTGCAGCGATCTCGGTAGTCCGTCTGCGTACGGTTATACTCGGTCATCACCTCGACGAACTTACGCGAGAGCGTGGAGTGCTGCGTTTTTCTTATCCTCAGATCTGCTGATGATTTGTTCGAGTGCTCCTCTTGTTCGATGTTCTGCTCTATGTCTGTGGATAATTTAACGGTAACAATCAAAAGTTGATCAACTAAAAGCATGTAAGTACTAACATACATACATCATATTACTTATATATTATGATGTCCTTAGGCACAAGTACAAAGAGATATAATTATTGAGCCCGATATATAGAATCATCAATAGAAGAAATATATGACTATAAAAAAAGCTTTAAAACGCAAAAAGAAGTTTTTTTTTGTAGTTCAAATACATTTTTTACACAAGAATACTAAGTATTGCAATATTTTATTTTATCAAAACTATTTGCCATTTACCTCATAATAAAAAATTACTTCCGTTGCAAATAAGATTTATCAACACTAAACAAACAGAACTTATTTTGCGATTACTATTAAATAAAAAAGTGCGTATGCATTAAAAATATAAAGTGTGTAAATACGAAAGATTGTTTTATCACTAGCCATTTTGTTTCAACAACGCCATTCAAACCTGAACACAGTAATGTTTACACACTACTGTTTGGCGGCAGATATAGAGGCTGCGGTGGTACCCAGACGGTCTCCAGCAACAAAGACCTACCACCAGTAAACCAGTATTATAACTTACGTTTTAATTTTCCTCTAACTTTGTTGGCAGTTTTCTTAATATCAGCCATGAGATCTTCCAATTCGTGCTTTGTTTCTGAAAAAACACAAACAAGTTATGTTAATATGAAGAAATTAATTTACCACATGATATAATACTTTACAGGCATACACTTAGAGCAAATATACTAAAGGCCATAAATTTTGATAATTGTTCTATTCCGAAGAATAAATAAATGTCTATAATTTTTTATACGAGTTGTAAATATTTAAGAGAAAGAGCGAGACAACTGAAAATATGATTCCGTATGAAAACTTTTTCCAATATAACTTGCGAAGATAAAACTTATGCGGGGCCTTCCTTTTAGATTAACTTTGACGTATCTAAAAGGATAATAAAGTTTATATAACTTATTCCACATATTTAGTAAGGAATGTCGATATTGTTAAAAACTATGTCCGGAAAAGAGCGAAGTTAAGGGTGAGAAGCAAGAAAGCAAACTCCATCATAAGACGGGACTAATATTAAGAGGATTGTGGGTAATAGTTTTTATTAAAACAGGTAATAATTCCTACATTAATATAACAATTTCTATCTTAGCCTTTAATAACCTTTTAAAAAAGTAGAGACTGCCATTACCATATGTTTTAAAGAAGTCTACTTTTCTATTTATGTTATGATTTTGAATCCCACGTTCTCCCTGTATTCTTATTACGATCGTTCATGAACAAGCAAATAAATTGACCGTTAATATTGTTTCAGGCGATTCGGCTGAGATAATACACTAACGAATTATTATAGTCGCAAACAAAAGTAGGCGATAAATAGACAAAGCTCTAGCAAAATTTACCGAGCACGGAGATTAAACTTCCTACGCAACTGATGACCAGGCGCGCTCTGAATATCACGATATCTAATGCAGCTGGTGCTCAATTGGACAATATTGAATTTATTGAGTTTTAACTTCATATGGACCCCAGTTCTAATATCAAACTACTGTCAAGCTCTCATTTTAATAAAGATCGTAAACAGTTCACGTAAAATTCTTTCATAACATTACGTTAATAAAATTTATTTGAATGCGTGTCTTTAAATTATAGTAAAAATAAGATGCATAAATGTACATAATTAATATTGGTATTTTCTAACCCGATACATTTTAATGTGTAAATTTAAAAATTAAACATTTCGGATAAATTCTTATGTAGTGTTCATATTTAAAAATAAAAATAATATCTGGGGTACATAAATATTTTTATTGTTTAATCCTCATATTAGGTTAGAGATATCTTCTGTGCGCTGATTTGACTATCTATTGAGAAAACTGGCTCGATAGTTGGCCACTCGCCAAAGCGGTCACGAAATTTAAAACTAGGTGAAAATTAATAAAAGGGCCAAGACTTGAATTTTATCAATATAACATAGACAAAAAAACATTGAAATTCTATACCACTATATGTTTGAACACATACGGCTACATGTAGTTAAGACTTTATTGCACTCATATGCGCATTGTACAAAGTAAAAATAATTAATGAACATAGCAGTGTACGGGTATACTAAAGTTATCAACTATAATGAGGTAACGTACAGAGCTAACAACAATCGGATACGCGTGCGGTTGCCGCGATAACGAACTTAGGTCATTATTATGAAGTACCTTGTTTCGTATACCGGTAAATTAATACGCTGCCAGAGTTGCCCCAATCGTGCGATATTCTCCCAAAAGAAAACCACTGTCCTATTTCTTAATAGATTTATGAAGGAATGTATTTCGCAATTTAGCTTGAAAAACTGCATACATAAAATCCGGTGCCAACGTGGTATGGTTATAAATCTAGAAGAGGTTCCTTTATTACACACACAATGGCATCCTATAAAAGTGCTTGACCCCGTTCCACTAAAATAAATTGAAGAATAATAAAGGAGACTAGTTATTGAAGAAGCGGCAGACGATGGCGTACTTAACTTCCCTTATTGTTTGCTGACATAACAAAGAGAGTTTATTCATACAGAAATTGGACAAATTTTATTTGAAATTAATATATTATTTGTTAGTCTTTTATAAGCATGTAACAACATAGGGCTTACATTTAATCACGGTTCGAGTTTTGTATAGTTGAAATACTAGGCAAAGGTTATATAGCGATATGCGACTTAACTTATAACAAAAATTACATGAGACGCCAACCATATTATTTCAGGCTTTACAACATACATACAAAAAAGTCTAAAATCAAAAAAATGCTCTTGCGTTTAAAAATATTACTTTGGTTATTTAAAGCGACGATGAACGGGACGTTTCTAAAACATTTATCATCTTTCTATAATGTTAGGAGTATAAACATAATGCATAATTTCTATCAAATAGATATTAATATCATATCATCATATAATTCCAAAAACAATGACAGCTATTAATAAAATATGTACAATGACTACATACAATCTTTAAGATACAGAGACAATTCTTAACCCAAAATTTTTTGATACACACAATTGAATTTTATCATTTTTATTTAAAACAAAAAAAAAGTTATTTAAACTCTTTAAATAAAACAGGTGATTTATTCAAAAAAATATAAAGCTCCGAATAAAAAAATCCTCAAGAAACCGAAAGTCCTCTTAAACAATATAAAAGTTTGTTGGTGGTAGAGACGCCTCCTGCGACACGACTAGATCGGCAAAAGTAATTGCCCAACCCGTGTACTCTGAAAACTCCGAACAACAGTAAACTCAAATTTAATTTACATTTCTACTTGGTTTCCTTTTATACTTAAAACTTTAGCCAATTAAACGGATTAAAAGTTCCAAAGAATAAATAAATAGTAAAAATATTTAAAGTACTAAGTACAAAAGTAAATCAGAAATAAAACGAGGATTATTTAAGCGAATAATTTGAACACATTTTCAGTAATATTTTTGTACATAAAATAAAAATGTTCTCAAATATGTATACCGCTATAGAGATAAAAATTAATGCTTTCATAGATTGAAAAATTTTCATCGTTCAATAGCCGTCTTCGAAAAGATTGCCTAATAAGAAGTTAAAAATGATTGAAAACTTTTTTTCTTTAACTTAGGTAGTCTCGATTATTTGTTATATAAGTTACTGCTAGCTTTAGTCTCTTGACTTGCTTTATAAAATTTCGCATATGAAATATTCCAGAACAATTTATGCTAAACATTTAAAAACATTCATCGTGCAGAGGTAAATGCTAAAACTATTACGTTTTTCATACAAGCATTACACTCTGCGAGTTTGTCGTGAGAAAATGTTAAACCGTGTAGTGTTGCTATGTTTTTTTTTTATAATTTAAATAGCATTTGTATATTCCATAAATCTTATAATATTAGTAAATAAATTTTTAACATACATACTAATTATTTAGATTGACTATTGAGTCAAATAGTAAAAAGTTTTTAGATATGTTATAATAAACAATCTATCTACATCGCAGTCGCCCGAATACCCAGACATGAATCTTCTAAACAGTTTAGACAATTCTGCATAACACAAGCCGATACAATCAGTATGAAGGCGCTTTGTGCATACGCTGCGTCGAACCGGTTTAATCGAGTAACGTATATAACAAACAAGTAAACAAGCAAACAAGTAAACAACAGTCGGAAGCGTGAACGGCTGTGGCGATAACGAACTTTACCTATTACAATGCAATCAGCAACATGCACCACTTCACTCGTACAAGAAATCCTCAATTTAAATATTACAATTAAAAATATCAACTCTTATCACCTCCTAGAGGATTTAAAGTATAATAAATTCCAATGATTTCTCTGTGTTACTTAAAAATCGATTTTACTACATACTTAAAGTTTTACATGAATAATATAAATATATACACTCTATTCCAATTATGTGGCACAATGTGTGATGTATATACGTACAACAACTGTCCTATTTCTGTTTGAACACTTTATTATTTTATTAAATCTCATTAAATACTAACATACAAAGTATGGAAAACACTATATTTTATTTGCTCATAGTAAAGTATCAAATTTAACAGCTACCTCGACTACATACAGCACCTGCAAATTTATTAAATGCCGTATCTTTTCAAAGAAAATATGCTTATATAAAAACAATCAGGGCCACTTTTTACCTTTCTGAGACGTCAAAGGAAACCAGGCGAGGAAATAATTAATGCAAGGAATGGAAAGTCGCATCCTTCCGTGTAAACGTTTGCTATGTTCTTGAAAAGCTTTTAGTAACGCAGTAGTAGAGATTTTCACGACGGTTGCAAATGGAAACATATTTTATGGCAAATGAGTTTGAGTAATTGCATCATGACTAAGGTCATCTTCCACCATTAGTGACTATTAATCAACTAAATAAAACTTCCTATAGTATATAACTGAATTATTTTCATTAAATTCAAATAACAAAGTAATACCACAGTCGATAGATTCATTAATATCAGTTTAGTTAATCATTCTAAATTCAGCATAATATTAAGTGGATATTATAATATTTAAACCTAATTAATATGTCTAATGAGTCATTAGATATTAATCAGATACATTAATGAGCAAGCAGCGCTTGGATTGATTATAGATACGTTTTATGCGTTTCAGCAAAATATCATTAGCTCGTGATTGATGACTATTCACCGATTAGATTGTAATTGCATCGTATTCAGACGATTTAGCACTGCTAATCCGATAGCATATGTACATTGTCTCCGTGTTAATAGCTAACTGTAAACAATTTAATGCAAAACAATGCAGCTAGAACAAAACAATACAATTTATAAATGTAGTTCGACAAATAAAGAATTTTCATGTAAAATCATAAAAAATCTATTAAAATTATCCATAGTACCATGTGAATGATATGGGTAGAAGACAAAAGCAATGATGGAGAGATATATTCACAGAAAGATTTCTGTGAATACGTCTTATCCATCCTGCTCCAGTATCACGAAGTAGGTGAAAGACTGAGAGTAATGGAGAGTTAGACGAACCTTACACAATGGAGAGGATTTCGCTATTAAAATTTAAATAGAATAAGTAATTGAAGCTTATTTATATAAACGAAAACTTATAATGAACAAACACACCCAAGATTTATTAATGAAATCTTTAATACATAGATATTTTGAGTAATTTCAACATAGCTTTCAGAAAATGTAAATAGTAAACTTACGCCTGGCACAAAAATGTGCAGTAACATTTCTATTACAACTGTGAGCGGAGAAGTGAAATATTCCAGGTAGCCGTCCATGCTTTTGTGCACTCGTTCCAGTTTTCAACGCAGAAAACAATTTTTTTTATTCTTTGTGTAATGAAAATTTTAAACGAAGTTTTAATCAACGTATATTTAATACTAATATTATTGTGTTCTCTTCGCTGTAAAATATTTATAATGTGCATAAAATATAATAAACATCCTTTGTTTCCACTACTATGACTAGAGGCTTTCTCTCACGGAGAGATAGTGAAGGTCATATATAACCTACCACCATGGCCAGGTACGAGTTGGCAGAATATCCAAAAAAAAATATAGAAGAGGCTAAATTTTACATATAGATGAAATTTACTACATTTATATATAATATTAATAACTGAATGCAATCATTGAGTGGGGTGAAGAGTTCACATTAAAAAAATATATTCAAGTTAGATAAGGTTAAATTAAAACTTACTTTACGTTTAATACGTTTACTGTTATTCAATCTAATTCAATTACTGTTAGCCGATTACTTAGTTAAGTATTGTATTACGTTATTCTTTCGGTATAATCAAACAATACCAAGCTTTCTTATACTGTTCTCTTCAAAAACCTTTTTAGTGTATTACTGGTTACGATAAAGAAAAAATTGGCAATAACAAACAGAAAGTATTCCTTTAACTTAATATACTGTCGTATCTCAATTTCGAGAGGGCAACGAGCATCAAATTACAATGCAAATGTATGAATAGGACCATGATTGATTATCCCCGTCGTAGTCAAGACAGCGTTGAGAATAGTTCGGTCTTTATAATTAATGGTTCCACAAGATTGTATAAACGAAAATCTTGTAATTATCGTTAATTAAATTTTAATGAACTTGATGATATTTTTTTTAGAAATAACGTTCATAACATAGCAAAGCTTTTAGATAGTCTAGTTTCCTTCTTAGACGAACATTTGTATGTAGTTCTCTGATAGATTAGTTGCGGCTTTTACCAGACATCTTCATGTCTCTGTATTGCACTGCGTGTACATTGTACATTTCTACTTATTCCACTCAGATATCTATTATAAAAGATGTGCATTCTATACTAATTTAACATATTTATTTATAACTTCTCTTTTTATTAAAACCTGAAAATACGTAAGCGATGAAAATAATTAAAAACACTTCATATCGTGATTGGGATCGCAGTCTTAATTTTGCACGCAATATCAAAACACGAAGGTCTCTTGTGTGAGGTAAAAAAATGTTCTAAGTAAATGTAATAATGCGTTAGGAAACCGGACATTTATAATTAATGTTTTGGAAAATGTAGTATAGGAGTGCACTGAAGATATTATTTAGTCCAGGTCATAGGAACAATCATATGTGATTGTAAATTATGCAGTTTGTTAATTGACTGAGGTCACTGCGCCACATTAGTTATGATTGTCTTCTCTGCACAAGCACATGTTTAGTTAATTGGCATTATTGTATCACGGCTAACTGATATCGCCATGAATTTAAATTCCAGATGTTCATAAAAAAAATCTTGAATGTCCGATTATAAACGTGTAATTGTTAGAATGTTTCTTCTATGTTATAATAAGTGTGTACAGTATTAAGTAATACCAAACAAATAATATAAAGAACAGCATCAATATGTCAAATGCTAAAAAGTGTAAGTAACTTTTCAATTCTACTTTTATAATATATTTTAACAAAATAAATAAAATATAGTAATTTACCACATTAAATCGTTCCTGGAAGAAACAAGTCTTTCAGAGTCGTTTTTTTGGATACTCTACTGTGCTTACTTCAGTTAAATCTTTTAGTCTCAATAATTTAATAAAACGAAAATTTTAATTGTTATATAACTGAAGTTTTAAAAGAGGATTTATAAGAAATTGATTCTTTATAGTATATTCAAAAGGTTTTATCCGTTACCACCAGTATACACCAAGTAATCCATGAATAACAATAATAAATATTCTTTCTCTTTTCAACAAAAAAAGTCTCATACTCTTTCTAACAGAAGATACAAAAGTTATACATGATCATATAATAGAAAAACGTGTATATAAGCTCCGTATTGGGAACCTCTTCTTTATCGTCAGTTAAATAAGTATTAAGTCTGCCCACACCGTCTGTCAAAGTGATTAGATAACAACGTACAAGTACGACGAGAGCCTGCAAACATTGCGAATAAGCCTCGGGTGAGTTGTTTACAGTGCAAAAGGGCAAGTTATTTTTACTGAGCAAAGTACACCACAGTAATATATCAGACAAAAGTTAAACAGCCAACTTAAACCGCGCCTCGAGCAAGCGACCTTTTACATATTTTTTCACGGAAAACAATTCATTACGAAGCTGAATATTCGGCTTCATTTACATATAGATCGTGTACTCTTTTTCTTTAACACTTAGCTGATGAGAAGGTTCTTACTTCAACACTTTTTTTTATATTTACTACGCCTAAATTTATATACAAAAGAATGTTAGGCGAATATACAACAATTCGTTCGCTTAATGTTAAGTGAGTGATACGCCTACCAGTAATAATGACGCTGGTTAAAATGAAATACATTGTACAACCTAATAAAAAAAATAACGGAAAATGTATGCGTCAAATTATATATATTAATATCTTATAGTAGGACGAACACGTAACATTCAAAGCTACAACTTAGTTATTACTTGTCTCAAGTTGAGCTGATGTAGCACTGCGCAATATAGAATCGTTAGTCATGCAAGCTCTGACCCATATATGACAATTGAAGTCTACCCCAGCATATTCTATTCAAAGTTAAATTATAGAATAACTTTTCTGAACAGAGGAGATAGCGATAATGATAGAAATAAAGCAAAAAACTAATTTGAAACTTGAAATTGTTTTTATGAAACAAAATCAGTATTTACTATTGTCTCTTTCTAAAAAAATCTTTTTACAAGACCTATCTGCGTTTTACTGATGATAGGTCTTACCGGAGACCGTCTACACACATACACCAGCTGCAGCGCCAATTTCTGACGCTAAATATTAGTATACAAACAGTACTGTGTTCCGACTTGAGGGTATTGTAGCTAGTGAAATTACTGGAGTAATAAGTATATATCGTACACAATAAATATCTTATATATCGAACACAATGTTGGGCGTATCATTTACCTTCAAATAAACGCTAAAGCGGACTAAAGTCCTTTCGTCACTTCGTCGAATAAAAAAGGACATCACAAAAAAATCTGTCCCCTCACCGTCGTTGGATAATGAATCATCGGGAACAACATGACCGACCAACAATATCATCAATTTAGTCTAACGAAACAATTTTGTAATGAAGAGACCGATCAAAAATGCTTTAAAAATCGCGAACTCCTGTGCTTGATTCATTAAATGTTTAAAAACTCCGTTTATAATTAAACTTAAAAGTCAACTATTGAACAATCAATTTTATAACAATACAGTGAAATGTTTGAACAAACACAATGAAACATAAAACGAGGTCGGCTAAAGAAACAAAATTGACGTCATTCTTAAACTTGTTCCGTTCGTTAAGGCTTGAAAAAGATTGCAACTAATGCAGTTTTAATAGCAATTTTCAACATGCTGAAAGGTTTTTAAATTACTACTTTATTGGGTTGCGAATTAATGGACAGACTTTCGATGAAGCTAATATAATAACTAATAGTATTTTTTAATTTTTATATTCTGGAAGAGAATTACAATCATTCACTTATCAGGAAAATATAAAATTATCAAGGCATCATACACGCAGACGGCACAACGCTTGTAAACCTTTTATTTTCTATTTTATTAAAAAGTAGGGGTCAATTATCTAAAATATAAAGAAGTTAAGACATTCATTAAACAAAGTTTTAAACTAGGTCTCTCTTGCCGATAATTGTCCAGTTACGACTACTGGGTGCCCTCGAATCTGTTTCCGCTTTATTGCGCCGGTCGAAACTACATGTGCGATAAAAAAACCACTGGTTTAAAAAAGCACACCCATTTCTATTAGTTATGTTATTGACATGGTTCTGTACAAATATCCTAACTAATATGAAATGTTTTTGTGGTACATGGCTAACCAACAACTGAGCATTCTTCTCATCCAGAAGATCCGTCAAATTGAATAATATTCTATATTATACTATTATTTGATTCATTAACTTCTAATAAAAAAATTAAACGAATCCTTTGTTAAAGTTATACAAAGAAAAATTTTACTTGATATTTTCATAAGTAATGTGACTATTTGGCTCATGCTTGAAAAGAAATAGAACGAGCAGAAGTTTCCAAAAGGCAACATAGAGGATAAAAAATTGATGACAACAAAATAAAAAGGCAATAAAATATTTAACTTCCATTGATTAGTTCTTATAAAATAATCCACAATATTGGTTTAATATGAGGGACTATGACCTAAAAAGCTTAAAGAGGATATGGAATTTAAAATTAGGACACATTGGTACTGGGTTTACTTTTACGTCTTCAGGTTCCTTTGCGGTGAATATGACACAATAATAATTAGTCTGGTGTGTAGGGTACATGGGTACACGGGTAGGGGTGTAGGGGTAGGTACATTTAGCAAAAATCGTTGACTCTGATAGATTATAATATATATAAGAATTTAGTTAGCATAGACAAACTAATCTCAGAATTATATTTCTGCGAAATTATAGCGGTAAGTTAAAAAAATATATCTTTAATCAAGAGTTAATTATTTACAACTGTTAGCAACATATCTAATGCTGAATATTACTAAACAAAAGGAAGAGAGTAAATTTAGCATTTGCGAATCTAGAAAACTTAATTCTGCTTACATTAAAGAGTAAACCTACAAAACAAATAACAACTTTGCTGTTACAATACGCTTGCTGTTTATAGGGAAATTTATAGGTACAAATACGACGAGGGCAATTGAAAATTTAGCGCCGATATTATTGCGCTATTCTTTTCAACTTGATGAAAAAATATGATTCGAATAAAAGAAGGAATACAAAGACAAAACGCACACATGAAATAACAGCTAAAAATAGTAATATGATATAGATAAGTAACACCCCTCTCCGCTAAATACTAGTCGTGTCTGAGTTGTAAATTTCGGCATACAACTTAACTATATTCAGTTTAAACAAAATTACGAGCTTTTACTAATTTCATAAGTGAAATTGTAGATAAAAAATTGCTTAAATTACTAATGTAAATCTATTTCGTTCTTCTTAGTAAACACAAAGCAGAAATATATGCAGGATTTTTTTAACAAATTAAATATTTTTTTTATTAGGTTTTTCCTGAGTTAAACATATACTCATAAACAATACAGAGCGGGGTGAGTGTAGCGAATTTCATAACTTCGAACATGCTCATATTTCAACCAACTCCGCTCTCTGCGGCAAATATTAAAAACGTAATGAAATTTGTACAGTACTTAGTATTAAAATGATTTGGTTATAACTTTTGATATTCATAAATAAACATTTCATTAATATAAACTGTTTCATTGCAACATCTATAAAAGCGATAAGATAACCATTTAAAACCGGAAACTACAACAAAGTAAAATATTGAATATTACCGAATGCGATTTTTTGGCAATACAATCTCTCTGTAAGTAACGTTATAGTAAACATTACTGTTCTAGTTTGTCGAACAATGTTGCTAGTAAAATTAATAAGGCGACGACGTCTCAAGGAGACGAGTTCAATGTGGTGCAGTGGATGGCATCCTAACTAGCGCTACACTGTTATAGTAAGGCGTATCACTTAAAGTCAGTTTAACGACCTTCTCGTCTCTTGGCTTCGTCGAATTAAAAAATATTTACCATCTTCAAAAACTTTAAACAAAGCAAGTGTTTGTTATTTCAGTAAACTAATCCTTGTCTACAAATATCAAATTTCCTTTATCGTATAATGTTACTAATTAAAATTAAGAAACTGGTGTCAAATATCACAGAAACTGTTTACTGATTTTGATTTATGACGGTCTTGTCATCAAATATAATGAAACTTAGAAAACGTTATTCCCAAAGTTCACATGAAAGATGTTAATACAAAACTGTCTAAAACTACATGTTTCAGATAATGTTGACAGGTTACTAGTTAGTCCTTGGGTTCTTATCTTGCGACCCCAAAACATGGGTTTATGGCTTCCTATAGAATTTCGAAACAAACATTTTTTTTTCGTGTTTATATGAATTATAACTATAAGTTCATTTTACTTGTAATTATAACTTTAAAATTTTATATTTTGTATTCGGTGGATTCACCGAATTTAAAAAATCACTGATTAGTTATTTTTTAAATCTAAACATGTTTCGAAATAACATATCGTTAGCTTGGAGGAGGGCTATGTCCAGCAGTGGACGTTTATCAGCTGATGATGATGACTGTACACCTTACGATTATAACTTAGTTATCACTTTATGTGCACATCATAATGATGATGAAAAAGTCACTGGATGGAGTTGAATTTAACCAAACTCCTCCTCACTCACTCATAGAAAATATTTTTTTGTTGGTCAGAACCCAAAGAAAACATCAATAGTAAACGCAATAACATTTTAAATCTATAGACATTTATATAAAGCTCAGTGTAACTGTAAAAGCCCCTCGATACCAATTGTAAGGCAGCCAGCCAGACAGCCGCCTCCGCGTCTGGCAAATCCACCCTTCAATTAACGTGAAACGTAAATTCCAGTGAACTAGCTTCGGTCCTCCCACGCCGCGCAATGTTATCGGATGACGACAACACAATTGCGGGAGCAGAGCTTATTTTTAGCCACGATTTAACAATAGACTATGAGTGGGACTAAATTGGTATGTTATTTTTACACACACCCAAAATGTATTGAATATGTTTTTCTAAAGCTCTATCAAAGCTTTCATGAAACACCGTTTCTTGTTACTCGTTAGCTATTATTATAAGAAAAATATTAAAATAAATGTGCTATAAGCTCTTTTAGGCTGTTAAGTTATTTTATTTAGCAAATCATTTAAAATGAAGAAGTTAGTTTTTCCGTGTAATTGTATTTTAACTTTGCTGTATTAAAGGTCTATGTAATTAACACATAATTAACAAAATTATTTAACATTACAAAACTCACTTTCATCTGATTGCGGTGCTGATAGGATGGCACTGTGCTTCTTCTTCACTTCCTCAACGTTCGCTTGTATCTTATCTATCATTTCTCGTATCTCTTCCACCTGTAACGAGAAAAAGATTTATATAAAAATCTCCCAATTGCGAAGACCTTCCCCCTTCATCCAAAGTATTTAAAGCAAGAACAAGTAAATTTACAAGATAGTGTTATGTTTAAATACTTGATTACATTTCAAACATCATAATTACCCATAATGCAAATAACAATAGAGAATTCGGAACATCTTATTTATATAACTTAAGCCATGGACATTACATATTAAATGAAAAAATAGGAGTTAGACATTTTTAAATTTGAATTTAATATAATTTAAAATAATTATCTTGATATATCTTTAGCCTTAGACTTATACTATACGTTAAAACTTCCTGGAAGCTTAACAACTTTCTTAATTATGTTCTTATCGTATTAAACTTCTTATACTTTTAAGGTAAAAAAAATAAATATAGCTATGCTTTTTAATAGATGAGCGATATGTTGTACATATATCGTTCTAATTTATATAGTACAGCTATATATATCGCGAATTCGTCCTTCGCCAACGTTAATGTAAAAATCAATTGTATTATATTTACATACATATTCCTTTTCAATTTACTAAGAAATATGATTTATTGGTTTCTTATTTTCATCTGATTTTGTTAATCCGAATCGTTAGATACTGTTACTGGCTATATGCCAAGGATGTTATTTGTTCTTCATCATATTACGAATACTTTCTTTGACCCAACCTACCCTTGGAGAAGTGATATTATGAACATGATACATGTTTTTATGTGTAACTGCCTGTGCCATGGTGTCTTTAAAACCGAGTCCTGTTCTTAAATGTTATTTTAATGTATAGGTAAATGTAAAATTTTCACTCATTATATATATATGTGTTCTATTGGTTCCGTAAATAAAATTTGGGACGAGCCCTAATTTAATGATCGGTTTTAAAAAGTCGAGAGCAAGTTATTTCCCGTTCTTTGTACAGTCGCATTTATAATTTGTTAAAGGAAGCTCTGGCAAATCTCCAACCGCGTAACTAACGCCATCCTAACTACACTCCTAACTTTACGTACACTTGCGAAGCAGAAGTTATTTGCACTTAGCTCTTATCCAGCTCTTCGTCTGAGTGTGAAAACCAAAACTTACTCTGCTAAACCTTTATAATAACGTACGTACTGTGTGTTATTTCAAACGCAGGATATTTATGTAATATTTGAATAAATAATTTGATTACTTAACATCTAGTTTGATAATTCGAACAAATAAAATTAACAGGAGCTTGTTAAATAAGTGCTGTAGTTTACCATATATACCCCATATATCCTTATGTGGGTATGTGGTAAACCAAATGAAAAATTTTTGGGATATCACCATATGCGTTTTCGGAAAGACTAACATTCTTGTACATCTAGTGGTAATTATTACGTTATATGTTATTTTGTACTAGATAAGGTGTACAAAGATTTTCTTGTGACTCCTCTCTGACTGTAAAAACTTATCTTTAGGGAACGAGGATTATTTGTAAGTTCATTACTCAATTCCGTCGAAAAGACTGAAAGAATCCAAACGTAATTTAGTTCCCAAGTCAAGGTCCGCCGTAAAATTTCCCTCGCACTCTAGGGAGATCTTAAAAATAACAAACGTGAAAATCATACTGAATTTTATCCATCCTTGATTTAGGCATTAAAAATAACGCTTGAAAGAATCGAGAAACATCAACACGGACGAACCTTTAAATTTTTGAAAAAGATCGATGAAGTCAGTTAGAACAAGATTAGTTTCTTTATATTTACATGCTGAATATAATTGTACACATGACAAAATAATCACGGTTTCTTGTTTATTCTTTATAATAAATAATATTCTTTACCACGTGAACTGGGCGCCTTTTAATATGCAGCAATCATTAATGGTTCTACTCAGAAAAACGAGGTCATCTGGTAGCCTACTGATTAGACATGACTGTACCGAACTCATCCGTCGTATAAATAAGAGATTAAGAGCAACTGTGAACAGGTCCTATTTTTTCAGTTTCCTATAATAAGACAAGTTCAGGGGCGAGTGTGGGTCAATACGGGGCCGGCGAAGGGGTGCTAGCTGTGTGACTCACCAATTAATCTGATTACCCTGATAAGGGGCTATCGCACGCCCGCGCTCTTGATAACGAGGAGCCATATCAAACTCTTACGTAGGCTAAATCTGTATTATACCTTACTCTTGAATACAATATTATGTAATAAGGTATAAGCGACAGTATTTCTCTAAACTATCACAAAACGCATATAAAATTCAAAACCGTAACAAATATTCCTATCAAAAAAATATTAAGCTAAGATAATTGAAAATTGAGTAACATTTTTCTACTCATACTTTTCGCAAGTTTTTTTTTGCTGGATTCTTGCGATAATATACATTGTTGGTAGAAAGTCAACTAAGTGAAAATCAAGGAACTACTGTATTAACAGACAGCTACTGTATCAGTATTGATATAAAAACGAACGATTGGCGACATGTTTCTCGACACAAAAAAAATAATCTGAGAGTAGACCTAAATAGGATACATAATAACAGTAGAACGACGGGGTTCCGACGCTCGATAGTACTGAGGGGTCGATGTCGCGTAGTCGAGGGCGGTGTTGCTACGCCAGCCTTTCCTTTGTGCTAAATTGAATGTGGTTAAATGTTTTCAATGGCTTTTTCTCTCAGCCAAAATTTAATTAAGTAATTTCTAAAAAAAAAACTGCTTTTCAGAAAAAAGGAATAATCATCTACTCAGTACTATTAAGACACAGAAAACGTCCAAAAGAACTTAAGCAAGGAAACTGTAAGGTTTCCCTAACAAATGTGCGGCTCGATCGGTCTAAGCTGCGCTTTGCATATATATATATATATACTTAGTCACTTAGCCGATTGTATATACAGATCAGATTAGAAGTTGCGTCATAGTTTTTGTATAAATGAACATCAAACTGTTCTATGAAATTAGAAAACCGTGACACCGCAATGATTACTTTTCACATTATTTCGGAGTAACAAGAAAAGCAATTGGAATAAAGAGAAATAATATCCAAGTTAACTTTATGAATAATCAAGTTTCTTTGAGAAACTGGAAAAAACTAGTAGCAGATGGATTAATTTATTTAGAGTATACTAACGAACGGTAAAAAAATTCTATTTACTTTGATTTTGTGTAAAAATATATTTTCAATGTATGCACTAATAAATTTAAATCCCGCCGTTCCAGCATGAATATTAAACTTTTACGTGGATAGATAATTATTCAATTGCCTTAATAATAGCGAATAATACACGTCCCCCTAGTCAACGATAGCGGGCATTGGTTTAAATTAACTCTACCAATTAGGTGATAATTAAAAAGGGGTTGCTACATTACGCGATTAATCTATAATATATAATTTGCAGTCTAAATACATTAATTACCGAAGTTGTTGGAAAGTTACCTGATATTATTAAACGTTATTATAATGAAAAATACAATTAGCTTTAACTAGTGACATTAGATTTTTTAATATTTACTTTCTACTACTGATGGTAAGTGACACGGTTGCTCATAATTACGTGGTGCTAATAAGATAGTATACACCACATAGCGCTCGTCGTCTTAAGACATAAAAAGTTAAATCTCGTTACTTCTGTAATTTCACTAGTTACAACGTCCTTGAAATCCAAACACAGTAATGTTTACACATTTCCGTTTTGCGGCAGAAATGGGAGTTGTGATGGTACCTAACTAGACGGTATTTGGCAACAGAGATCTACCACCAGTAAAGCTTTTATACTACAGAGTACCCACATCTTCCAACAGCATTCAAAATACTGATGCATAGGAAACATGTGAGCTACACTCGGCTATACGCTAGCTCTGTTAACTAACAGATTTTAATATTATTTCAAAGGCAATTAACTATTTCATGATCAATACATTGATTCTATTTGCTACACAAACATTTCAACCTTATGTACTAAAAATAAATAACACGCTTGCACGCAATACACATGTGACCTAAATATGCGGTAAAGTCCTTACAACTTAAATTCATTATTAGTGAGTAATAACGAACAAATTAGTACTTGAAATAGAAATCATTAAGCCTGCAATCGTTAATAAATGTTAGTTGCACAAGATTACTTATTGAATTTTTAACTTAATTCATTGTTTTAGGTATAATATGGTTTAATGTACACCGAAATGAGTTCCCACCGATTTGAAAAGGGGTTACATATTATAAAATGCTCGATGCTTATATTATCGCTTAAAGCAATCTCTTCCAAACAACCATTGGGTGTAAAGTTTCTAATGAAATCAATATTTAATGTACATATTTGTTTACAGAGCATTTTCACAGATTACATTTACATATCCCATGTTTATACGTGTTCCTTTTTAACTACAATGTTATATATACATACATATTTTTATGATCGTCTTGTAAAAGGTTTGTACTTATAAAAAGTGCGACGTAATTTCTATACGGTAGTAATTTATTTAACAGTTAATGAATTTTCTTACTTCAGCGGAATGAATTAATTTTATAACGTAAAACATAAAATGCGTAAACGTATAATAAATAAGGGGTATATTAAAACCTGCGTAGAGTTCCGCGAGTGAATAACACAAACATAAGCTTGAAACGTAAAAAGGGCTTTCAGGAAACATCTCGAGCCCATTCCCTCCAGTGCTGTGTAGAACGGAATATCATTCTAATTACTTATTTCATTAATGTAAAGCAAAGAGTTATACAAAAAAAATTTTTTTTTAAAAAAAAACCAACGTTTCTCTTTCATAATTGATAATATCCTACAAAACCAAAACCATTCTTAAGTCTATGTATATCATATAATGGAGGTAATGATTTTTATCATATCAAAACAACAGTATCATATCTCCTTCTTTCGCTGTTGTAAAACAACAAATATTTTCAAAGAGTCGTCAGTCAGAGTCGAATAAAAATATAGTACAAATGTACAAGGCATAAATACTTATAGATCTATTTACTACTATATGGTAGCGACTGACAGCAGTACATATATTCGCAGTAATAAAAATGATTCACATTACGATGACGGGAACATAACTCATTCGGAATATTTGTGACACACACACAGCCGCACATTATAATAAGATGATAACTTAAGACATGAATTCTAATAAAGGATATTCGTTTATATTTCACCAAACAAGATGTCACTTCATTTATCTTAATCGTAAAAAACGCAACCCTCTTCTACAAGTTTTTCTCGTATAAATGTCAAAATACAGGGGCGATTACGTACACTGAAAGATCTTTTTGTTTCGGGACTTACCTTTACTTATCGAAAAATTCATTTATAATGTACAAATATTAGTATAAAAAGTTACTGCTTATAATATATAATATATAAATTATATCGAGTTTTTTTGTGTCGGAAACAACAATGAACTTCGTATGATAACGAACTGAAGAGTGATAAACGAACGGAAGTATTAAAACAATATAATATTAAACCAACAGCGTTTAATGTTTACATATAAAACCTGAAATCTTTTATTATGTTTGTGTATAATTCTTTCATTATAAGCTGATCGTAAGTGACTACGTTTTAAATACTTATACAATTCGTCATCGGCTCGTGCTGTTTCTCGGACATATTCATAATATTCAAATAACTCATACGTCCACAATATAAAAGAATGCAACCGGAATATTAATATCGTCTGCTCGTGTTGCCGCCGATTAAATTAAAAACGCATGACGTCAGCTTTCAGCGGCGAATTCACATTCACGTTATTTCACTACAGCGAGCAATGAAATATCAACAGAAGGTTTATAGTGAAATACGAATAAAGGATAAAATTTGTGAAGGGAAGATGTCAATGCATTTATTAAAATATTAGGTCAAAGTGATAGTAGTGAAACTCATAACGATGAATGATGATGATATCGCACGAACGGTCAATGGTAATTGATTAACAGAGTTGAGGCTTACTGTAAATGTAAGGGCGGTTGTAAAAACTAAAATTCATTATGATAAGGAAAACATTTTTTTAAATAACAAACTCATAACAAAATACCATTCGAATATTTTATTACTTTTCAGCCACGAGACCATGCAGGACGTTTACCTGATAGTGAGCGATACGTCTTCCTGTAATAATGAGGTGCTAGTTGATATTATTTAACGACACTACATTCCCTTCAATTCCTTATAATAAATACGTTAAGACAAAGAGAATTAAAGTAAAGTGTTACGACCTAGTAATTTCACTAGTCAGAGCGTCTATCGAACCAGAATTCAATAAAGTTTTTGCATTGCTTTTACTGCTCGACGACAAAAAGACCATCTACCTATTACCAGTTAGCACAAAGTAAGATTCAAATTCGGCTAAAATCAATGATGCTGTTTATGTTTCATAGGTATAACATAAGCACTAAAAAAACATTCTTTAAAATACACGCGAGTTACTTTTATTATTCTTTATAAACAGGTTAAGTAAATAAACAAAAATTCTGTCTCGACGATTTATGAAAAGGATCTAACAAGCAAAGTAACAAAAAATTTATGAAAAAATCTGTTTATTCCGCTCGACGCGTGCAAATGACATTGATAAGCCTCATTACAGCAATAATCCTTTAATATTAGTAAATACACTCGGCGGCGGTAAAATAATACTGAAAATTATTTTACAAAAAAATTCTATACTGACTGTGTATAATATTTTATTTGTAACATTGTGAAGAGGCACTAAATTGAAATGTCAAATAAAAGGATCAGATAATGACTTGAATTGTTTTTATCTCTTTACACTATACTTGAAAAAAATATATAACATATACCCTTATAACAAGAGTGATACTTCCTTCTAGAATTATAATAAAAAAAATTAAGCATCTTACGAATAAACGATACATATCAGCCATAAGCTTTTATTTAGGTTTCATTTTTTCACTTTATATTTTTAGTATGAAGTAATACATTTTCTACTAGAAATAGATATGTATTTGCATGTGCGGTTGGAACTAAAATAAAAATACAACAGGCATGTTCCCAGTGCAGCAAGTGAGCATTCCGAACAATAGAAAGCAACAAGCTTCGAGTTAAGCGCCGGTTACATACATTGTATATACATTGAAAACTATGCTGTGAACTTTTTGCTTGTAAATGTATTGTTTGTAACGGACCAGTCGTGTAACCCCGAATGCCTTATACGTGAAACAATATCACATTAAAAACAGAATTTATTTCTGATATTCTGTAATATTCAAAGAATTGAGACTATTTTTCAGGAAGTATCATATAAAGTATTTAGATAGTTGAAAGACACAAACAATAAAAAATATATTCCCGGGATCAGATTTACACTATTCGTTGCCTTTGGCTACAGTTCACTCAAAAAGAGAAAAAGGATAAAATTTATATGTAATGTACTCGTACATAATTGTTATGCGATTTCTACCTAACATATTAACTATCAATTATTCATTTAAACAACGTAAAACTATACTATCTTTTTTATTCTATATTAAGCCAAACACTTTATAGGTTAAGACGGCGACATATAATAACTAATCATTAACCTTAGAAAAACTACAAACAAGGAATTTTACAAATCTTTCGCAGTCATTACATCAGAAATGAGAACAAAAAATTCTGTGAAAAACAAAAAATAAGTCATGTCTACTACATCCATTATCCCTAATAACATTAGTTCTTTCTGGTTCGTTTCGCACACTCCAACTATACTACCTTCAAGTAAGCAAATATTGTAAATATGAATACTAAATGCTTCGGAACTACAATTTGCAAATTGTATATTTTGTGAGTTGTGTTGACTTCTGTCTTTATTGTTTATGTTTTCTACTTTTTTTCCCTGTTTGTTTTTCTTCGTGGGAATTCTTTTTTAGCATCCTTTTTACCAACACCTTTTTTTATCCATTTTGCCAAAATTGTTTGATAATAATTGTTAAGGTTATTACATAGATGTCTCGCACCTTTACACACGCACGAGGGTCTAACTGAGAATCAGCGCTACTGCTTAGTGTAAGAGCATTTTACTGAGTGGAACCCACTCCAGCTGCGTAATGACATTGTTTTTTATTTTTACTTAGTTTTAGGGATATTTTGTATGTTTATATGTAATTTTTTTGATTTCATTTTTAGTGTTTTTTGTGTGCATTAGGCAGTATGTATAAACATTTTTTCGTTCTTTCTAAATTACAGAAAAATTTTGGGAGAAGACTTATAAACTATAAATGCACGTTACTATAAGTTATGTCTAGAATCATATTTTTTTTTGTTCTGTAAATTTCCTTTAAGTACGTGGTTATCTCCTAATAAATGTATATCTTTTTTCTATAATCTCTCTGTGAAAACAGTAAAAGTATGCCCAGTCACCCGAGTACGGTAATAACATGAAAGTAAACATCATTTTGAATCGAGAGCTTGCCTCGTACGAGCGGGAGCTTTTTTATTCGGTTACAATAAGAACTAGAGCGACGTTGTGACTGAGTGCGGACTAAGCCGGCAAACGTTTATTGTCCTGGTGCCGTGCTCTTTAATCCCAGTACCCAGGCGAACGATTACGGTTGATCCGGGCCCCACGGCCGGATTAAATTGAACCGTATCGCGTTAGCGCCGCTTGTATCTATACGCAAAGCTAAAACGTACCTAATACATATTGTAATAAATAACGTACTTAATTTTATTTGTTTGTTTCGTACCATGAATTTAGTTTGTAAGTAAACTTTTTTAAATTATCCGTTAATAATATGAATAATATTATTTAAAGATTTAAGCAGTCTTTAACCTTCACTGTTTAATAATCGTTAAATACTTTTCCGAGTACTAAATTATTAATCATACATTAACACTACTGTCTTTTTATGTAAACAAATAAACTTATTAAAATTAAGTAATATCACTCAACTAAATAACAAACAACTAGATATTTAAGTACTTGTAGTGATGCACCAATTGGATCATTTATCTTAAAAGACTTCTAATATTTTTCGTATCCTAGTGAATCCTGACATCACCAGAGTACCTTTATAACATTTAGAAACTTTCAGGTTTTTTAGCTAAATCTACAAGTCGAATGTTCTTGAAAGCAAATATCTTTGGAGCTCGTCCGTACGTTATTAATGTTATAGGGTAGAGTGGGTGGAGTGAGGATAAACTCCTTGCCGATGGCAAAGGTTAGCACGGTAAGGCGCATAACGACCGTAATATTTCATATTCTTTTGGTAATGAGTCACTAAAATTAATGTTATAAATGTCAAAAGCAACCAATGCTCTGCGTTTAATCGACTGTGGTAGTTACACGTTAACAAGTGAACAAATGCCGCAGTTCACATTTTTATTACTGCAAGGCAACATCAATACCGAATATCTGAAAAATAATCACAAGCCTAATGTGACAATGCTAGAATTATAAAAATCGATTTACCTCACTGAAGAATTCGTCCATGAAGCCGCCTTCAACGGCGACGTTGACATCGTCAGGCCCGACGTCATCATCGTCGCTTTGCGCCTGCAACCAAACAACAAATTTTTAATATATCGTTAAAGTACCTTTAGTACTTAATGAAGGTAAGGAAGGAAATTAACAAGTAATAATTACTTTGGAGTAATATTAAAATTAAACATTTTTGTCGTATAAATAACAGCTCAAAGTTGAGATTTATAATCATTTTATATTAAGGAAAATGAAAAGTAGGTCTAGTGTTTAAATTTTCGTGGGTAAAAAATGGAGCTAAAATGGCGATGATGTTGGATGGGGATTAGGTCAAGGGGCGTGGCGTAGCGCTATTATTGTACTTCGGCGAAAATGTAATATTTTTTTATTTAAATTTATAAGTACTCGTGTAATTGGATACAAAGTAGTAAGCTAAACAAGTTAAATCAGAATAAAACTTATACAGTTATATAAACTTTTCATGCGCATAAATTTGTGAATCTGATATCAAAATAATGTTATATATAAATATAACAGATCTAACTTTTTCCTATATAAATAATCACATCTTAGAAAACATAGGGCTGCATAAAGTATAACAAAAGAACAAGGAATGTAATATGTATTCGTTAGGCGTTTGATATGGAAAGAGATCGTGAATTTTTAAACGCATTTCGACACCAAGCCGCTATTTGTATGTCGCATCACGCGATAGAAAGATAAGTACATGTAGTACAAGACCAACTTTAAAAAAAAAACCGCCACTGCTAGTCCACACTCAGTCTTTGTGGTTTACAAAGGAAAATTTTAATCATTGAAAATATGGATCGTTTGACAAGAATGTAATAAAAGAAAACATTTTATCTTTAACATGTTATTCTAATCGTCAGGGTTTCTGAATGTAAATATAAATTTGTAACTATAAGTAAAGAAATTAGCGGCAGCAACTTAAGTATATTATTTTATGTATTTTTATAGGAAAAAAAAGAGAAACTAAAGAGGATAAAAAGGTAAGTAAAGAGTTAAATAAAATATCTAACGATGCCTTTTGTACAACAGCAAGCAACACGTTAGACAACTAGAGAAAAGTGACATGATAGCATCTACTAACTTAGGATGTTTACACATCGCCATAAGATTCAAACATTACAAAATCCAGCATGTGGGAAATCAGATGTATTTAAGTATATAGTTGTAGGTACACATCTGATCTTTAACTTGCATGAGCAGCAAAATAATCTTATAACATTATCAATGATTTTTAATGTTGTTTAATAAAACTACATACATCCATTTGTAATTTTAATATCATCCATATATTAAGTTAATAATAGCCGTATAAATAACAAGTGATTTTCATCGTGACCCCATAAAAAATCCAATTAAGCCGAGCAAATATACAGCAAACGCCGACCTAATGAATTATTTTACGTACGCGTACAACGAGGGCCGCTAACTTAATAATACGCATAGGGGGGTTATGAAGTACATTAACAGCGGATACGTTCGCCTGTAGCTGAAAAAAAAACTCGGACATTATTATCCTACTTGAAACTAACGAGCGGGAGGCGGCGCACGTAGAGCAAAATAGAATCCACTTAGTTGAGGCGAGCTGGCCATTATTCAATTTATGGGGGCCAAGCGGCGTCCACAAAGGTCCCAACTACGGGCCGGATATACGTTACGTCGGCTACGTTGTGAAATCGAAAGCCGTATATTACTTGATCATGACGACGTTCCGCTGTGGCGAAAACACTTTTGTTCATTTGAAGTCTATACATTTTTCATTGTTGCCAACATTCGCCCTTGTAATGATTACTTGTACTATAAACTCAACCATTGTTAAATGTCATAGAAAACTTGATGTAACAATTGAATTTATTAATAAGTTATTTAAAGTCGTTTCTTACTCATCAATCTAGGTACAGTCAATAGTTCTATGTTAGTTATTGTAAAATTAAGACTAAAATCATATTTTAAATACTAATCATGTTACAGAGAATTAAACATAGGATGTACGAAATTTATCTCGTTTGGATAAATAATAAAAGTAAAATTACTAATTACTGGGGTAACGAGACTTAACACCTTATGTCGCAAGGCGACGAGCGCAATGTGGTGCAGTGTACCATCTTAACTAGCACCACGTTGTCATGGGCAAGCGTATCACTTACCATCAGGTGAACGTCTTGCTCGTCTCGTCGCAAAGTAGCATAAAAAAAAAACTTTCATACAATTTCAAATCTATAATATTTATCAGTTATCAAATCGTAATAATTGAGCAATTTCATTAATCTAAAATCTAGAAGTACATTTAGGGAGTTATTATTCACAGCTTAACTTTTAGTAAACTGAAAATTTTTAAAAGCTTCAGTTTAGAGAAAATCGAAGTTTTATATCGATTCCCATACATTTCGTGATACGGAGCCATCATATTTTATTATGAAGCATAAATGACTTTCCCACAAACATACATTATTAAACATAAATTAACGTCGACGAAGGCACTCATTACGCATATGCAGGTGCATTGCGGCTGAGGGGGCCATTGTTACTGCACAATCAGATCTGGGTCATGGTAACGAGCATTTCGCTTTAATATTATGAAGTTATCAATCTGAATTGACACAGACACCTATACCTACCCACCTACACTAATAAATAATATTCAATGTATTACTCAAGATCAAAAACAGTATTTCTATTTACATTTCTATTGGAAAAAGATCATGGCTGTTTTTTAATTAGTAATTATTCACCCTCTCTAATTTAAGCGTAAATAATTCCAATGAATGTTACCGCGGAACCTTGTTTAAAACTTAAAAAAATTACTTGTCACTTGATAAAACAAAGTAATTTAACATAGTCACAGAATAAAATTTATTGTCATATTTTTTTATATTTTCGCAATAAAGACGTTATGTAATAGTTTAGTAGGCGATTAATAAATATTTCTAAACGAGACTCCTAATATATTATAACTTGTCAATCTTTTTTTGATTAACAAAACAAGTAAAACAAAAAAGATGCCGAACATTAAGATAATTTTTATCAGCTATTTCGAATACACTATGTATACGTACGAGTGTGAATTATAAAAAACTTGACTATTACATACAATAGTTTCATTTGAATAAATTTCTTTCCTTGAAACTTTTTTACAAACTCATTATTCTATAAAGTGTACTTTTTAATGATTATTTACATGATATTACGTAAATAACAGAAAAACTTTAAAATAAAATATGAAATAATCTATTGTGTCATTAATAATTATTACAACAAGAAAAACCCCAAACGAAAACTTAGTATATTTTAGTACAAACCTCAAAAACTCAACCGTAGTGAATAGTTTTAAATGCATCTACATAAAATAAACGTAATTAACAGAACGAGCAACGAAGTTTATAGTTTGCAAGCTAACATCAATAAAACTAAGTGGCCATTAGTGCAGTGACTGCTTCGTTGAACAGATTGCTAAATATAGAGCACATTATTATAAGCTCGCGACCTTATAAGAAGAGGCGATTGACAATGCCCGTCAATACACGTGGATCGCTGTTGAGAGGTTTACTCGTGTATACAATATCTATAATGAGAGTAGACACAATAAAAAATACAACATCCTTTCAAATAAAAAACTGAAAGGAAAATAACTCGCGTACCCTACGTATGAATCGAACATCAAAACAGAATTTTAGTGCAAAGTTACATATACAAAATTTACAGATTTTGAAAATAATATATTACAACAACATCTGTCCGATGTGAATATGTCACCATCATCATTTCAACTGATGGACGTCCACTGCTGGACATTGATATTGTGAATATGTAATCTTGAATATTTTACAGTTTTACTGGTTGGTTGGTCTCGGTTGCCGGGTAGATACCAACCGCAGCTTCTATTTCATCCGCCAAGTGGTAGTGTGCAAATGTTAATATGTTCCGGTTCGAAAGGCGTTGGAAGCTAGTGAAATTACTGGGGTTGCGAGACTTAACAGCGTGTCTCAAGGCAACGAGCACAATGTGGTGACGATATACCATTTTAACTAGCACCGCGTTGTTATGGGCAAGCGTATCACATATCAATCAGGTGAATGTCTCGCTCGTCTCGTCGCCTCGTAGAATAAAAAAAGGTTTAAATTAATCTGGGGTTTACTACACTTATAAGAGAATAAGCCATCAAGAGCGTAATTCTACACTGCAATAATGGTCATTGTCGCAATTTAAATTTTCTGATCAATGAGTGACAATTCAATTACCACCTATTACAGGTACTCTTATGTTCAGTGATAGTACTAAACATAGTAATATGGTTCGTTAAAACGTTATCCTAGTTTATGTATCTAAAGTGAAAGTTATTTAAGTCGCTTTTACCGCAGACGATAACGTTTAAGTGTTTGATGCAAAAGTAATTAGCAACGATTGCTAAGCTGTTCATGCATTTTAATCGCGCGGTAGGAAATAAGAAATACTTTTTATAAAACAAAATGAACGTTTTGTGCCAAAAGATCTCCACTAAACTTTCTCTTTTTAGTATTGACTTTTTTTTTATATTTTTTCTACTTTTCCCTGATATTATTATTCAGGGGTTTTTTATCCTATTTACGTAATTTGCTGATAATAATATTTTATATATCATTATAGTATTGACTTTATTGAAGCATCATAATAATAAGTTTTCGTTAAAATTTGTAACGTGTGTCTGTAAGTTATGATTATCTCACTTATGCGACATGCGAAGGACGTTCACCTGATGATAAGTGATATGTTTGCGATTAACAAGCTGTAAAGCGTTAGATAGTTCATACAACATTGCGCTTATAGTGTATATACACAATATTGTTACTAATCTAATTTTTTTCCACCCATTTGCATTGTTTTTATAATTTTTTGTTCTGTGCACAAACTAAGAAATTGACTCGAAGAAAATTCTTTGTGCTAACTACGTCCGCCTTCTTGTTTGTCTACAGCAAAGGTATATTTTTTTCAACTTGATTGTTTCCATAATAAGTTTTTAAATATATCAAATATTGAATGCGTTTTCATCAGTGACTTGCAAAAAATAACTGGGACTTCTTTACTATAAAATTTGACATTACCGTCAAATTTTACTTTCACAACAGTATAGAGCACTATAGAGACTTGTTCTTTATCTCGATGAGAATATAGACCCAGAAGTTTGTTGAGAAAGTTTTATTCAAAACAGTTTGTTTTTTATTTTAAAGTATTACTATTTGTGATACTATTTAAAAAAAGGTAGTTACTTATAACGAGGACTAGGATAACATTTTTAGCTTGATTTAGATATTTTTAGTTTAAACACGAGCTCGTTAGTAATATGAACGTACTTCGCGAACGTTTACATAACGCAGATGAAATATTTAATTAGTGTAGCGGCGGGCGCGGACGAGAGATCATATGCGAACCGGATTTAGTCGTTAAGCTAGGCGAGTAGACCAATTAGGCTGTGAGCGAAACTGTGATTGCTCACTATACATATACATATGCTCCGGACGAAGCTACTGTTTTAATACATAACAAATAAACGAGACCAGAACTTTTATAAACGGAACAGATTTTAACATACACGTTTGTTCACATAATAACACTTCATATAACTACATATGACACATTTTTTTCTACTAATTAAATGATTAAGCATTTTTTCTTGCTGTCATATAAACAACAAACATTTCATGATATATATGTTAATCGTAAACGCAAATTGTTACAGTTTTAGTTGTTGTAATCTCTGTAAAGTTCACAAACAAAGCGGCCTTCACCTTCGCAGCGCAACCCTTTTACTTTGACTAGGACTGCAGGGAGTCGGTGTACACAAAGGCCAGTTTCGACTTTACCTAAAGACAACTTTAGAAACCGATTAACCCTATAAACATTTATGTATATCGAATTTCCCATAACATAAATGACATGTATTGTAAAATATAAACCATGCGATTTCTGTACCTGGTAGTGAAATTATGATACCACCATATAAATGTATTAATGTCTACCAGATCTTACTACTGCAACTTTTCACATGTAACCAATACGTGCTATATATGTTGCTTTCACCCAGGAGGCCCGGGTTCGATTCCCGGTACGGGAATTTATTTAAATTATGAGGCTTTAAACATTTAATAATAAAATAGGTGCTATAATGATCTTATAAATTTGATAGATAATATAATAACTATAGTCTAATCTAATAAAAATGTAATAAAATATTTGTATCGAAATCTGAAGAGAGTTCCTCTTCAGTTATCGACACCGATGAATACAATAAAAAAGGCCCACTCGATACTGAAAGTGTAGTCGTTAATGGGATTACTCAGATCTGGGTCAGATGAAGGTTGGGAGCGGTTCCTAAATCTCGGCAAATAATTACAGTGCTACGGACGCGTGGCTTGGCATCGAGACCACTCGACAACTTTTCGACACGCCCTATTTGTGAACTCTCGAAATTTCTTTCAGCGGGTACAATTAATTACGCGATGACAATAAACAACGGCGAAAGGTTCAAAAAATTTCTTGATCCCATTTTCTTTATACACGAACGAGCATCACACTTTAAACAATAATGCGATAAATTTTTATATATTTTGTAAAAACAAGTAATTTTGCCCCAAAACCAAATTTGTCTCAAGTAATTTGCTCTGCAACAGATGCTTGCAGCTATCATATATATTTAGTGCTCTGTTTAACTGCTATTAAAATATACTGAAAAAGCAGAATGCGATAAAAAAATAATATTATAAAATACAAACGGTATTTTTAATGAATCAATAAAAGAAAGTTGCCAAACAAAACTTGAATTTTATACTGATTTAAATTTAACAAATAATCCTCCTTTTGTTAAACGAAGCAGACCAAGCTCTTTCTTTGAATTTAAGGTTTAAGCCGAGTTAGAGAATTAAGGATTAAATTTTAATAAACAATCAAGGAAGAAGATCGTTAAAATTTTATCCTGAAATCGATGATAGAAGAGAAAATTCTGAGTCAAATTATTAATGTTCACAAGGAGCACCAGGAAGTAAGCACAGGATACTACATATCAGTAATAAAATTTCTCTTATAATTTTAATTCGTCAGCTGCAACATGGAAGAGTGGAATACAAATGAAATACGTAGCCATTCGTTCGGAACAACGCAAAACCTTTCATATTCATTTCATCTCTGCTTTTTCACTTCGAAGCCAATTACACATGAAGGCTTTCATCTTTTTCACGTGGGAAATATATGTCCAGCGTGAGTAACGACCAGTTGATTTACCTACGGCTACACGTATCCCTTACCCTGCATGATAAAAGTTAAACCTTGTTTTATTTACGTACTGGCTTTCGGTAAAAGCTTGCGCTGTATTACGGAGATGAGGATAATTTTATTATAACACACGCCGCCCGCGGAATGTCCTTCAGCGGATCCATTCACGTAGTGTTACAAATGACGTAAGTGAAAACCGTGACTAGGAGACAAGATATTTGCAGCCGACATAGTCACTTTACACTTTGAATACTAAATGAGGCTGTTATTTTTACATTTAAGCTTGAGTTTTGTAGGTCGGTTTAATACTGGCGGCATAGCCGTGAACCGAGAGCCGAGATATTATAGACAAAGTGGGTTTGTGAAAACAAAAAACAGGTTCACAAATATTTAACGTTCATATTACAAACTATTTTTCTAATAAACAATATTATTTATGAAATATCGATCGAAAGTATATAATAGTTATTCAAATACAAGACAACATAATTAAAAATTAGCATCTAGAAACAAAAATCAAAAAAACTGTACAATGAAAACTTATTCAAACAAGTCCGATCTAAAACAATTCTTTTGGTTAAAAATGGTCAATTGTATTTTCGATTGCGAGTTCAGCGATTGGAAACTTAAATGTGAAAAGTTATGCACTTTGGGGATGGTCGAAACCCGAGGTGACGCCGTCAAATATATTGCCAGCGGGAACGAATTTTGGCAGCGCACGTGAACTGACTCCAAACTACCACATACAACTTTATTTACAGCTATATCACAACCTATATGTTATTAAATTAAGGGAACGATAGTATCAATAATTGAAAAAAAAATAGATTATCGTTTATTAATTATAAACATTTTGTAACTCTCTTTCTAACTTATTATCCCATACGGACGTTGAAGCTTTTTACAACTAAAAAAAGTTAAATTACGTTAATACAACTAGTGCTTCTTTCGTATTCATACGTTCAAAGATATGAAATAATCAATTTTATTATATGTTCTTGAAGGGAATATTGTCAAGTATTAGTCTATCTTTTACCTTGCAGGCAACAGAATGAAGAATCATAAAAAAATAATATATATTAAAATATATAACAGACCTTAACGCACTAAAAGGTATTCATGAAATAAAACTACGTAATACATTTAACGGGACACGTGAAAGCTTTACTGAAAAGGGGGGGGAAGTATGTTTGCATCGGTTGACCTATTTTACAGGCTGGCTGGCTGCCTGTAATGCGTTCTGTTTCAGTTAACCGAATGAAACTTTGCCTTTCAAGCTACCTCGATTTATATTTATTACACTAATTAAATAATTTGAATATTTTTAACTGATATTCCATTAAACAGAGATTTGCTCTCACATGTTGGAAAAGGGTTCTGAGAAGAGAACAATTCAAGGAAAAGGGAAGAGCAGATATACTTGTCAGTGTTACCAGTATTTTCCGCTGACAAATATACGCTTTCTTTTAAAAAGGTACGAGCAATAGTTAGTGCACAATAATAAACTAAAGATTTACAAATAAATAGATAAAGCAATAGTTTTCAAAACATAGTATTAAACATTTTTTTAAATCGTTATAAGCATAGCCGTTGATCGATATTGAAAACACAGTTGAAGATTTCCTCTCGTATTTACACATTGATAAGATCTATCTTTGTCTGATAAAATGATATGACAAAACAGATCCGTTATCACAACGTCTGCGTTTTTAGAACGCTTCAGAAATAATATGTAGATGTTGAAATTATTAACACACGAAGTTTTGATCAGTGCCGGTTAGAAAAATGCGTTCGCGAGTCACAATGTTACCGTAGTTATTATAGGGTCGGCGATAACAATCTCGTTTTATTACGGGGTAGAAAAAGGGTACAGGTGTATAAAGTCATGGTTTAACCCACCACACCGTTCGGAATAGTAAAACTCGAAAGGCAGTCGTCCACCGTCAAAATAATGCGTTCTTTTACATAATTGTTAAAACCGGTAGACGTACTGACAGTAATTTTTGTTTATATATATCATTATAAGTTCGAAATGAAATATTATCTATATCATAATGATCATCTTAAATAATAGACAATCAGTGATTCTCAAGAACAAAACACACCAGTATGTACATACAATATGTAATGTACGGATTTTTTTTAACTCTACCGTTTACTGTTTTTTATCTACTATATAATATACTATTTACTTACTTTATATCATATCCTCCATATCTAACCGTTTCGGAGATTACCGAAAGAAACAGAAATGATCAAATATCATGTACATATTCATACAAATAAGTAAAAGAGTTATTTTCATATTACAAACCGACACTTCAATTTTATTTATGCATATAGGGTACAGTATAATTGTCTGATCAGAACACATAAAATTTTACCCGTTTTAACATATAATGTTTTTATTAAAACTTTTGTAATGTTTATTATGTATACCCTTTTTTGTTAGTTTAAGCTAAATCATCGAATTCATTTAAATAGTGTACTTTCTATAATTTCAACATTAACCTTTAAGGTTTTTTCTAGAATACAAAATCGGTAATACGCCTTTGATAATGTTTAATTAATATGTTGAATAGATGAACTTTGGTTTATTTTTGATATTTAAAGCTGGATTTAGAGTACATCTAAATTATACTGCTGTTCATATTCTCCACACAAAATGTAAACCCTAATCAATACATTACATGCTTTATATCATTTTTTAATTTAATTTGTATCATAAAAGGAAAAAGCTCAAAAGTAAACGTACGAGGACTGACAATAGCGGGCGGGAATTGAAAGCTGTAGGTAGAAACCCGCTGCGGCAGACCTTATGTAACTATAGCCGAGCCGTACTACGCCTATTTCAGAACAGCCAGTATAATAGACGATATTAAAAGTCCAGTTTCGTAAAGTTAATCAATTCCTATTCAAACACCCAATGAACTTATCAGCAATCATTACAGCAAAGGTTAATGCAAAAATCTTTGCCCATTTATATGTGTCGTTTCAATGGTTTACGAAATTAACGTTTTGTATAACTTTTTAACGACTGATTTTAAATCTTAACAACCTGCAAAAAATATTTCCCGTGACAATATATGTACGAAATAAAAAAAACTAATTTAAAATTGTTCACGTGTTATAAATGAAATTGGGAGAAAGAGGCGGTAAAGCTCCAACTAACGTCCCACGTCATCTAATACCTTACCCGTAAATCTTATATCAGACAGTCTACATTTGTACCTATCCAAGTTGTCTTATTTAAAAATGTTTTAGATAAAGATAATAAATGTATAAACTAAAAAACAATATTATCTACATTTTTACTTTAAGGAAAATTTTATAAATTTTCATTACAAAGACAATAATATGAACAGATACTAAATGTAAACTCAATTTTTCTTACCAAAACAATTTTTGAGAAATTTTGTTTCTATTTCAAAATTATTTTTTTTTAGCTTGACTTAGAAGGTTTCTCTTTTCATCGAAACAATAATCAAAGTCGGACGGTTCTTCTGTTAAAATTATTAGAATCTTAGACAAAAAATCTCAGAACTTATATCGTCTAATATAAAATTATTAAGTTAATGAAATAGTACAAAGCGATATTTAATAATTATACAACTTGTGTTGTTACAATGTAACAATGTTTACAACTACTCCCGCCGTATTACGCATTCTGTTTGTACATTCGGTGTACACAATGTGTTTCCTCAAACTAGGCTTTGTCTCTAAATTATTAATTTAACTATCACATTAATGCCAGAGGTAACACTACAACCACACAGACAATTTAATAATATTAGTGTATTCTACATAGCGCACCTTACATGTATTCATATTTATCACAGATGCAATTCGTATGCCATCCTCATTAATTTGTTATTTTATATTCTCAATAAAACGTTAGGTTACATTATAAAATTTAAATAATTTTAACTATTATACAAAACCTATCTATACTCTAACTTATACAGGGCACAGTGATAAAAATATTGAATCAATGAAGACATAATATTTCTCAATATATACAAAGAAATTACATGTCCCATGTTTGACCGCACCCCAAAACGCCAAATCAAAAAGCTATTGAAAATAAATTTTCTGTAATTTCTTTGAACAGGTATTATCCGACACAATCCGATCTCACAGGCGACCTGAAGAATCCATTAAAATATGTCGAACATTTCCCCAACCGATGTAGCACCCTTGGGGGAAAATGTTGGACATATTTAATTTATTTTATCGCAACCTCCGACATCCGAGAAATATTTCATCGTAAAATAATGTTATGTTTAAAACGGATACAGTAATTTATTTTAAAAGCTCCGCTTCGTGGTTTATTCTATATAGAAGTTCAAGTGGAGTTCAATTTATTAATATATAATAATAGTTTCTGCTAAAAAGTGTAATCTGTATCATAGATGAGCCACACTTTAACTAATGCTTTTATATATTCCTTTCAGTTAAGTCAGTGGTGATTCACATGGAATGTGGTGAAACCGGAAGACATCCAAACTAAGGTCAACGATTTAGCGTAAAAGACTAAGACGCAATGGGCAGGGCACCTGTCGAAACTGACCGCAGGTGTACACCTGTATGAGACAAATTTCAGAAAATTTATCGATATAGGATCCGTTTATATTAACCGGAAATTCCGTTGCGAGTGTATTAATAGCATTAAATTTTCAAAAGGCTGCCATTTATTGCATTTTGTTCGTGTAGGAAACACACATATCGCACGCCTCCGCCAAAGATATTAATATCACAATACTATAGGCGCCGTCTGTCTGTTAGCTTGATTTATACACCAGTAGGCGACTCATTTCAATTGGAACTGTGGATGTATGGATAAATATAATGTTTGCACCATATATAGTGCGTATCCTGACGTATTGTCGATACGTAATGCGAGTTGGGAGTCCGACCGTTTCGATGCGATGGCATATGTTGTGATTCTCTTGCCGCGGATTTTAATTAACATCAGTTCCACGTAACTGTATCGGAATGAAACGTACAGATAATAAAAAATATGTATTGTCACAAAAATAACATCGATATTTGTGAGCGTGAAATAATAAATCAAGCACATAGTAATAACTAACAAATTACAGTTTTCATTTTACATATTTACTGTTATTATTATTTTGTTTGTGCTGAAGGAAATCTAGTATTTCTCGCAGATACAAAAAAATTGTAGAAAAACGTAAACACTGAATTAAAATTTCTTCATTATTTTCATATTTTTTATTGGAACCCAATTTTTTAAAAAAAAAATTATTAAGCTATTTACTTATATGTTAAGTCCCATCAAAATCGGTTCACATATTAAAGGAACAAACAAACAGGAAGACGAAAACGAAAAGTTTAAATTCGTAATTTTTTCATAAGCACTACGTAATCATTCGTATAGATTATATTAATGGGTGTTATTTTATAACGAACAGACTCCAACATTTGTACATGTAGATATATATCATATGTACAAACGATAGGTAAGCATCTCATGTAACATGAATAAAAACAATTAAGTAAAACATAATGGTATTAATATTTTTAAATTAAATGGTTTTGTACATACAAATCTCAACGAAATGCGTCTGAAGATGAGAACAGACATTTTTCATACCGCACAAAATTGGCTGCTTTCATTAATAAAGTAACATCATTCTGGCGCACAATTTCATTAACATGCCAACAAAGTTTAGGCTTTAGAGACATGGAATTTTCGTATTTAGCGCCTCGGTAACATAATAGAATTTACTTAACGCAAGCTTAACTTCGGAGCCGTTACCGCAATACGAAGCGGTCTTGGTAACAGGGCATTCCGGATGGTTTAATTTGGCGTGTACCATAGTGACCTGGGGGGTACCCGGCCGTCGCTTTGATTTGGACAATCGCCAAGGGTATTAACACGCAAGTCCGAATAATATATTCGGCCTAAACTGAAGCGATTCGTGTAAAAACAACGAGCCTTCTGCTCTAAAATATTGAAAAGAATTATACATTTTTTATTGAGAAATACTATGATATATTGAAAGGTAATTAATTATAGGTCTCTTGCCGGAGACTAGATTGATACACGGTATATATTTCTACAGCAAACTTTTCTCTGACATATTACTGTTTTTTTTTTTCATCGTTCCATTGTTCGGACAGGGCTAAATAATTTATTTATCCCTTAACTTCTTACCTTTATTCCTCTCATTCATTCTTCACTTTCTTCTATTCCATTTCCTGCACACACTTTTCTCTATCGTACCTCACGACATATTCCTGTTTGAAGGGCGCTATAAAATTAGTGAAACTATATTTTTCTATTCATTTATTACAATACAGTTATGTCGAGAGTTGTATTTCAAATAAAAGTAAATTTTTAATTTTTGTGCATATAAACATTATGATTAGCTCTTAAAGTATTTCATTAGCAAAATTATTTAAATCTAAGAAAATAAAAATTTTAGCCATTTTTCTTAAAGTTTAGGATTCATTTGTAAGTTTCAGGCACGTATCCAAAAATTTATATACGAACGTTGCGTTGACAATTTTTTTTGCGGAATATTCTGAGCAACGTATCATCGTTCATGAAGAGACTTGGTTGCGCTCTTGTAAAATCGGGTCACCAAGTGAAGGTAGTACAAAAATTTAAATATACGAAGCCCTGCCATGTGCTTGAAGAGCACTGTATCAAATTTATGTGCTATTGTAATAATGAAAGAAGAAAATTAAAAATGGCACTCATATAAGTTTAAGAAGAAATTTCTAGAATTTATGCTTCGTTAATAATTAGTTTCTAAAGACAACAACACCATTTTCACGTGTGTCGCAATAATGTGTACACGGCCCTTACTTAATTTGTTCGGCAAGGTCAAATGCTGTACAAGGATAAATTTCCTTATCGCTAGACTTTCAACCATACTATTCATGAACTCATTTTACATATGAATTTGTTCCCTATTTACTTGAATACAATATTTTAATAGAACTAAAAAAATTAAACTGTGTAAAGTAATCCCCCTATAACACGGTAATTGGTTCCGCGTCATAAGAGTATTCCCATATAACGCGTTATGTACAAATGATTCCCGTATAACTTTACAAAAATTATTCAAATCATTTTAAAATTCAAAGTACAGAAATATAAATCTCCGCGTTATGAGGGAATACCCGAGTTATACGAGAGACTGAAATCGGGTAATATGAAAATGCGTTATGAGTGTACCGTGTTATAAGGGGGATTACTGTAAATTATAAATGGTATTCATTTTTTACTTTTCATATATTATAAAGGCAAAAAGAAAGTTACGAGTTTAACTGTTGAACTGATAGACTACAATTTTTTTTTTGTTAGTGCTATAAATAAAAAAGTAGTTAAAAGTTTTAACATCACTTCTCCAATTTCTAACAATAATAATATACTACCCGCGTGGGAGGGGAGTATAATTCGTGTGGACTGTGTTGCAGTTAATCTAATCGATGACTGTTTTCTTAACCGGTTACGAGTTGAAAAGTAACTGTGCCAATAACAACTACTTTACACACATCGCTCTAATTGTAGATTTGCTTATGATCATGTTTTCACGGCCGTGTTGCCTTTACTGCGGCACACACGATTCTTAGTCACCCAGCTTCAATGAAATCACTGTAGCGATACTTACGTATTACATACAATAATATGAATATAGCCTTTATGTTGTGTACCTTCGTGTCTCATCTCGGGTATTAACTAGATCCCGTCAGATGAATAATGAAGCGCTCACGGAACGGTGATAGATACACACGACAATAATTGAAATTAATACCCATCTTATCCTTTGTAATGAATTAGGTACTAAATCAATTATTAATATTAACATCATCTTGATACTGATTATTATGACGAAAGATTTAGTTTTCGATATACAGGATATTGAAACAGCGTAGTTATATGGATTATTTAAAAGGTAATGGACGACGATTTATATATCGAATTGTCAAGATCATTTGGTAAGTAATTGTTAATACAATTACAGTAACTCAGACAGCAGCGAGACGGTAGCTAAATATAGATACTACGCAAGGCATGAATCAGCTGTTGCAAGTGTAAGATTTGAAGTGGGGGGCAGAGAGGGTCAATGCTGATATATAGAATTATCCCCCTCGTTATGATTATCCTCTGAGCTCAAAATGTAGTAGCCACTTTTACGTAACATTTTTTGAAGGCGTTCCTTACTACTATAACGATACTCATTGATTATTAGATTTTAAGTGCGATTACAGAAATATTAGTGAAAGTAATTTCTCATGTCAATAGTTTATTTTTATTTTAATAATGAATAACTAATAATATAGATAAGTTCAAAATATTTTTACTGTACTATTATCAACTCCTGTTAAAATTATAGGGTACATATAAATTATTGGATATTGCTATAATCTTAGTTGCGTTGTTGGTAATGCTTTAATTAAAAACTACGTAACACAAATTATAGCAGTATGAATGCTTGTCTAACTTAATGTGGATTAAATATTATGTGATATTTGGCGTCTAAAACTATCGCATATGTTATAACTTTAAGGGCGGACTTTATGCCACGAAATATTCTGTCTCTCTTATATCCGTTGAGTTTATTTCATGTGCAAAGAACTTTTAAAATAACTTATTCATGTCATAAAAAGTTGAACCCAAGTGTATATGTTCCTGTAGTTGTTTTACCTTTTTGTAAATATATTTTTGGAGGCGTCACAAAATCTTCCTAGCTACCTTCATTCGCAACAATAAAATGCCAAATACAAAACTTGGTCTAAGCAGGTTTTGTATTTGGCTTAATATGGTGAAACTGGTGACGTCACCAGTAGTGATGTTCAATGACTCAAGTCGTAACGAAGGCCGCGCGCCGGATGCTGACGCCCGACAACTGATAAAATAAGCAGTGATACCAACAGCATAATCTCCTTCACTGTTAATGAAGTTTAACATAATAACCATGAACATTGTACAAATCCTCAGACATTAATAACAGCTTGAGATATAAGCTATATAGCAGACACTAACACATCTTTTCCCCCTAGCAGTAGTACACTTTTTAGTTACAATGTCTAATAAGAAAATACAGCAATGATTTCTGCATCCTTGATCAAATCCTCATAATGGTTGTAAATTTGATTTGCATCTAACTAAGAAATAAAAAATTACTGTTAACCAAATACTACACCAATGAATCTGATCAATGCCTATCATATAGATTTCATTATTTAAATAAATTTTCAAAGATTTATAGGGTTAGTTACATACAAAGTTGGTTTCTCCTTTATATTACTCATTAACAAGCGGGTAGTAAATTGAAGATTTTATGTAAGTTATAAAGTTGTTTTACATTGTTCACTAATTACACATAACACATATGTGATTAGATGAAATAATCAAACACTTTGGAGTTTATATAATAAAGATGATGAAATGAGTATGATGATGAGTAAACATGAAATGATCTGTGTATGCGATAGGATTTGATGACTTTACACAAAGTGACATACAACTTTAAATAGTGGGGCATGCAAAGAAAACAGAGTTTGTAGGAATTCTAGTTTACTACAGATTTTAACCAGGGCTATTTAGTAAAAATTATACAGTAAACAAAAGTAACTATTCCAATTGGAATACAATGTTGCAACAAATAAATTAATCATTCTTATAAGCCTAAGCAATGAAAGTGCCAGACATTTAAACTTTTTACTATGAATTAAACAAGCAGACAAATACATTAATCAAATAATTTTATATGGAAGTACAACAAAAAGAGTTTCTAAAAAGATTTAGAAGGTAAATCGTATACTAAATACATTTAAACATATACCCTTTTAATTAGACCAAAAATATTATTAGCGGCAAAGAAAAGAAAATAAAAGTTTTGAATTTCAACTAAATTGACTGCTATCACTCACTAAAGTGATCACGGGTGGGGCGACTGCAAAAATCGACTATATCAGGAACAGAATAAATACAAAAGCGTTAAATAAAAGTAACACACTAGAGATTACATCAAGCTGCAGTAGTCCATGCATATTTTTAACGCTTCTAGTTTGTAAATTCGAGGTCACAAAAACCTATTGGTTATATTAAACTTGGGAGATGCAAAAACAACTTACCGCTTGAAGCGCCGCTAACCTGTCCTTCGTCATCCTTTTTAGAATATCACACACCAAATAAACGTTTTATCTTATTACACAATCCCATTCACAGATATTATTCTAACAAACGTCACTAAACTAAAGGACACGAATACGAACACTACTTCACTTCACTCAAAAAATCGATACAACGAACGAAACCTCCAACCGTCAGAAGACTTCAGAAAATTTTCATCGAGTTACAGATGGCGCTGTATTACCGATTAAACGTGACGTCAGAGCGTTGTCGATAAAACTGCACTGGTAAGATTTCAATATAATTCCCATTTTATAATAAACACTTCTCAGTAGCACAGGGGTATTGTTAAATATTAACAATAATTATAAATTATTTTAAAATATTAGTAAACAATATAATATTTATATTTTTATGCTATTACCAAAAGCTGAAGTTCCGGATAAACACAGTTATGACTATTGCTGTCAATGCGCCTGTCATTGTCAGCGTATTCTTCCGTTTAGTGAGTTAAGTGACGCCATTGTGAGCCGTAACGACTTTTTGGAGCACGGAGTTTAATCTCAAATTTCTTAGATAATCTCGGTAATTTGTTCTCATACCTCTTACATTTTTATACTATAAGTTAATTACTTTAGGGACATGACAATATTTTTCATGTAACTAGTGTAGTTTATTTGAAACTTTCGTTTATGTTCGGTACCGTTGAGCTAAATTCCTGTGATAGTGCTTGAGCGCCATTCGGTGAAAACTTAAACAATTTTAACTTGTCACCGGCAGTTTGTTTTTAATTTCTGTATATCATTATCATTATAATCACCTCGTTTTCCAAATTGTGCGATCATTTAACAATATTTTTGTAACATCAAAACCTTTTTTTTATAGTTGCATGAACAATCATTTTGTCGGCTTTGTAGGTTCTAATTCTATTTGTTGTTTACAGGCATAGAAGAATTTATAATATTATTTAACAATGGCTGATGATATGCCCACATTTAAATGCGTGCTAGTAGGCGATGGTGGCACTGGCAAAACTACATTCGTTAAAAGACACTTGACTGGAGAGTTCGAGAAAAGATATGTCGCAACCTTAGGCGTAGAAGTGCATCCCTTAGTGTTTCACACAAATCGTGGGCCAATAAGGTTTAACGTATGGGATACAGCAGGTCAAGAAAAGTTTGGAGGACTCCGTGACGGCTATTATATTCAAGGTCAATGCGCTATCATTATGTTTGATGTCACCTCACGTGTTACGTACAAAAATGTACCTAACTGGCACAGAGACTTGGTGCGTGTTTGTGAAGGTATCCCAATTGTCCTTTGTGGAAACAAAGTGGATATTAAAGACAGAAAAGTAAAGGCAAAAACTATTGTTTTCCATAGGAAAAAAAATCTTCAGGTAATTCTTTTTCTTTGTGTTACTAACGAAAAACATGTGCTTTTAATACAAAGTTTGGTTAGCATTACATTGTTAGAACAGATTTTTACAATTTTCTAACAAAAACCAATATATTTTGTTAATATTATAAATTGAATATATAACTTAATGTACTTCTTTGATTTCAGTACTATGATATTTCTGCAAAGTCCAACTACAACTTTGAAAAACCCTTCCTCTGGCTCGCCAGAAAGTTGATTGGTGATGGTAACCTTGAATTTGTTGCTATGCCTGCGTTGGTTCCGCCAGAAGTTACCATGGATCCACAATGGCAAAACCAAATTGAGAAGGATCTTAAAGAAGCTCAAGATACTGCTTTACCAGAAGATGATGAAGACTTGTAGTTTGCCTTAAAACTTGTTTTGTCTTAAAAATCCCCAGTGCCCTCGTACAATTGTGATGAAAACACATTCTGGCATATATTCACTTATACAATGTTAATTTGTTAATGTTTCATTCCATTTGAGCCCAAAAGACTAGCGCAGCACTATGTCAATGCATAATTTTGAATAATACCCATTTATGTTGCACTACTGCATATTCACAGGTCATGTATCATCTCAGTGTTCAGTATTATCAATGAATAATAATAAATGCTGCATTTACTCATAGAAAGTGATGACGAGTTGCTTCTGGGTATATAAGTAAATGTTTCCTACTGTTTTGTAATGTTATATAAATTGTATTCTGATATTGTCCATAGATACCATAATGCCTAAAGTAAATTTAAATGATGAAATTTAGTAAATTGTAATGTTTAGTTCTCTAGTTTTACACCATTGATTTATTTTCAAACTATTTATTTGTAATTGTAAACAACAGGTATAATTTTTTTTCTCATAGTATTTGCCAATATTCATTGATCCATGGTCATTGACCATTTCATTATTAAATTACTATTTTAAAGCTTTTCTATATTAGGCAAGGACTGACAATATCTACTACTACTCTAAAATTGTGGTGATACTTTTTGAATAAAATGTGAATCAAAAAATTGTCTTTTACTCCTTATCGTTATTACATCGAACAAAACAATGTATAATATTACTTTTAAATTTTGTGGGTGTTCTTCTTTTTTTGGTGTTATCAATAGTTCGTGTTACAAGATTATTTAATAGAATCTTAAATGTCTTAGTGGCAGTGAATAGAAATAATGAGTAGTTCAAAGTTAAAGGTAGTTCATAGTTCGTTTCCACCAGTCCCTGAGTCTACCGTAGCTGTAGTCAATAAGAAAACAATAAAAGTCCAAATAAAAAGAAAATGGTAGTTTTTCCTTTATTAAAATATTGTGTGTTCTAATAAATAATGAAAAAATCTTGCTACTATGTGTTGTAAGTGGAGTTCCGCTCCACTTGCTTAAAATGAGTATGAAATAAGTTGCATGATTTTCTAATTTTTATACTCCTCTATAAAGATAAAAGAACATTAAAATCGCAATGTTGGTCGCCAGTCCAGTGGACCTTTCACCTGGTGAGTGCAGAGAATAGGTTCAAGAGGCGTCGGACCTTTCGCACTTGGAAGTCTATTTTATTGGGTTTATTTTTTGAGTTTATGTCGGTCCATTAGCAAATCAAATCCCTTTCTTGAAAAATCTTGTATCTAGAATAAGATACGTTGTACTTAACTCTTGTTGGATATGAAATTTGTATTCGTATGTTCAACGATTATTTTTCTATAACAAGAACCACAATGACTAAGTATTTATTGGTTCAAGTATTGCATCATATTTACTCAAACCTTTCAGATTCTTAGTAGTTTTTAGAACGGTCTCAAATAATTTACGGAAGACGATTGCGTAACTGCATATTTTATTTAATAAATTAGTAGTGTGATATTCCTAGAATCACTTAAATTTTTTTTGTTAACAATTTCAACTTGATTGAGGTAAGCCAAGTAAGAACATTAACTTTTCTATACCTATTAGGATAATACAAGATTTTTTCTATAGGTACTGTGCTGTACATTTGATCTTATGAGCCCACTGAAAAGTTAAACAAATGAAAAAAAATTACAATAAAAGAGTATCAACTTTCGAAATATTTATTTTAAATGCATACATTAATGTGTCCTACTGAATGATCTAAACATAAAATACTTGTAACCCTAACATATTTACTTCTTCGCAGCGGACTTTTCTCGTGCCTTCTTCCCTTCTAACAATTTTATCCTGTCTTCCTCGCTAAGGTTTTTGTTTATCTTAGTGATAACTCCTGTTCCCAGCGTTAAGTCTGCTAAACGTAATGTAAATCTTTGGCCAGCTTCACAAACCATTGGTTTCAGCAAACGCAGGTGCAATCTGGAATAGTGTCAAAGTAAATATTTATAAATCAGAAAAACAGATGTAACAATAATGAATTATTTGTATGTATTTATTATCTTAATTCTGTATCTATCCGTAGTTAATTTGTATTTTCTAAAATAAACTTACGAAGCATCTTCACCAGGCATCACCATCTCCTTATCTGGCACAGTGACTTGAGTAGCACAATCCCAAGTCATGGAGAACATTTGCAGTTGTATAAAAGATGTGAACGGTTTCGAGCGACCACCCTCCTCTTTGCTCAGAATGTACACTGCAGCCTCCAAATTGTCATGTGCTTTCACAGTACCAGGCTTCGCCATCACCATGCCACGTTTGATTTGCTCTCTCTTAATGGAGCGCACAAGAGCTCCTAACTGATCTCCAGCTTGTGCCTCTTCTAACGTCTTGTGGAACATTTCAACTCCAGTAACTGTAGTTTTCATCACTTTGCCATGACCGATAATTTCACATTCGGTCCCCTTTTTCAACACACCTGAATATAGTATTTTACTTATATAACAAATTTGATATAAAATTAAATTTTTTACAATTTTGAAGTGCAATTAAGCAATATCTGTGGATTATAAATTTTTAAATGATCTAAGGACTCTATAGTATCATCAGAATAGCAAAAAGTTTAGTTTGATATCATCAGATTACTATTAAAGAAAAAAAAAAAGATGTTTGTAGGACTAGTAGTAAAACATGCTTAGCAAGAATGTGAAGTAAATTTTTCATATGTATATTTAAAACAACTACTAAGATACCTCTGTGAAGTCTTCCCGTAACAACAGTGCCACGTCCAGGAATAGAATGCACTGATTCAACAGGTAAAAGGAAAGGTTTGTCTAGTTCACGCACTGGGGTTGGTATGAACGCATCCACTTCTTTCAACAATTGGCTGATAGCTTCAGCTCCAATTTCAGGATTTTTACCTTCTAATGCACATAATGCTGATCCTAAGATAAGAGCAGTGTGTGTTATTTTAACAAACATTTGCTTCCTTTCAATTTACTGCTCTACAGTGAATATATTGAAAGCATATTTATATAAAAGAAGGAGAGATCAAGAGAAATTGTTAAAGCTATAAAAGTTTTTTTTTTAATTTTATTAAAAGGTCTGGAAAATAAGAAAAATAGCTGCAAAAACACAGTTAATTTAAATTTTAGCCAGGTTTGGAGCCTGTAGTTAAAACTTTATTATACTTCATGCTAACCTTTAACAACAGGTGTTTTATCTCCATCATACCCCATCTCAGTCATGAGTTCACGAATTTCCATCTCCACAAGCTCTACCATCTCTTCATCAGCAGCATCGACTTTGTTTATGAAGACCACAACATGCTGGATACCAATCTGTTTTGCGAGCAGTAAATGCTCCCGAGTCTGTGGCATTACACCATCTGTCGCTGCTACAACAAGTATAGCGCCATCCATTTGTGCTGTTCCAGTAATCATATTCTGTAAAGCAACAAGTTATAATAGATCAAATGAAAGCATTCACATGTCGTATTTTATAAACGAGATTGTCATAGTGTCTTGATGGAAACGATTCTTATAAGAGCAAGCTGATACAATACAACTCATCTCTGTGTTACAAAACCTTGTGGGATAAAAAAACTGTGATAATTATTGTTTACTGAAATTATAAATATAATACCTTAATATAATCTGCATGTCCTGGGCAGTCAGTGTGACCATAATGCCTTTGCTCCGTTTGATACTCAACATGGGCAACATTAATGGTGATACCACGAGCTTTCTCTTCAGGGGCGTTATCAATGTCTGTGTAACCTTTCTTTTGCGCAAGATTAACATCAGATAAAACTAGAAACCATAACAAAATATTTTACATGAACATCTTATATCACACTTTTATTTAAATAAAAATAACAATATATCCTATATCATTTATACTATTCTTTTTATATTTATTCTTAAAAAAAATTGAAAGGCATTTATTTTTGGTGTAGATATTACATGTATATACTTTAAAACAGATAGGATATAATAAATTTAAATTTATTAAGGACACCTCTATCTGAGTTGAAATAAAAAACTATTTTCATTGTCTCGACAATTACAATACAAAGACAAATCAAAGAAATTGTTGTTTGTAATTTATATTGGATGAAGTGAAGTAGACTACCCTGATCAATATGCTACCCCATGTTATGTTTTGTGGATGTTCCTTACACATATTGTACATTTCAGTTAAAAACTAAATAAAAAAATCAATGTTACATTTATAGTTAGTAATATTGTGAGAGGACCAATTGATCAGGAATTTTCAACGAAACAGCACATCCATTGACAAACCAAATACAGAGGGCAGACTACAACCAAATGCACAGTATACATTGTTGTTAATGCTGATTTTAATAAGTGTAAGTCTTTATATATTATTTTAGATAAACAATTAGTATACTATCTTCAAAAACTCCATTAAATGACTTATAATCTATAAACTAACCTTTAGTTATTGCAGCAGTTAAAGTTGTTTTACCATGATCAACATGGCCAATAGTGCCCACATTACAGTGAGGTTTTGTTCTCTCAAAGACAACTTTCTCTGCATAATTTCTTCTGAGCACCAAGCTAAGTGGCGTTAAAACAGGTAAACCAGTTGTGTTTAGTAGATGAGAACATTGATTATTTTTGAGCACCAACTTTAAAGCTAAAAATAGTAAAAGCAGAAATTGTATAAGTTGACACCTCAATAACAAAAAGATAACATGTGTAGTTCAAATAGTGGGCTTTAGAAGAATTACTAAACATGTTATTGATTCACAATAATATAGGAAAAATTTAATGTATCATTATACATATCAGAATTACCACAATCCATACTATAAATTTTCATAGATATATTTTTTAATAGACTACTTGTGTGCGTTACAATCTTTTAGTGCAAATACTAATACAAAAACGTATAATACTTTTTGTATTAGTTACGGTTTATTATTTCCTATAAAACATATTTCTTTGACTTAAAAGTTTGAGATTCATTTCAGTGATAACAAAAGTGCACTTTTATTCTAACCTAAGTTTCAATTTATTTTTCTATGCAAATATTAAACACCAATAAGTAAGAAAATTGTTAATTTTTTAAGTTTCATTAAATGTTCTTTGATATTCTTACAATAAACAACAATAAAATTTAAAGATATGCCGGAATATTTTTATTATGTCATAACGAACGTCCGATTAGTTATTATACATTTTAGGCGTGAAGCCTTAATGCAAAGGAAGATTATAAAATAACTAAAAACCATAAGGAAATCCTGGAATAAATGAAAATATTAAACTATTGTCAATATTTGAGATAAAATTAGTACAGCTAGTATTTGTTATACCTGGGTTAACCAAACTTTTAGCAAATGAAATAGTCGCCATTATTATTAATCGGCTTCAGCTTAAGCCCTTTTTATAACACTCGGTATACTTCGATAATATAGTTATTATATAATAAAATATAGTTAATTAAGAACACATTGAAATATATTTTTTTCATGCGCCGTGTGGTTCACAGATAATACTAAGTTCGTAACACCAAAAAAGTTTTAACAGAAATGGATCGATAGTTACAGCACATAGATGTAGCAATATAACAGATAACGTAACGTTGATTTCTTTAACGGAAACATTAAAAGTATTGTTTATACAATTACATTTTTTTATCTACAATGAAATTTAATTTTTGATAATGTTTAGTTATAATGTGACCGCGAATGATGAAACGCTCGCCTAGAATTCTTTAGTTCTTATTTTTTATCTGCCTAAACACAACAATGCGATCGACTTGTCGACTGATTTACAATATGATGGTTGTAGCTACACTGACAAGTTCGTGAAAACTTTCCCACCAACAAAATCGTGGCCACGGAATCGAACGAGGCGTCTATCTATTACATATTTTAAAGCGATGAATATACTTTGGTGTAAGTTTCATTTCATTGGTTCAGGTTTCATTCCAACTAGGGTCACCTTGTCATGAGGAACCATGTCACAACACAATCTCGCTCGGTTCACATTAAACAAATATTACTCTGCTACTATTTACCTACCGAGTTTTTAGTGAAAAAATCTTTTGAATATTCTTCTTCTAAGTCGTATTTCCTCATGACTGTGGCTCGTGGTCATCATGTGTCATGAAACACACGACGACTTTCTTTGCTAGTTATAATGGAGTGGTTTGCCATTGCCTTCTCCATTTCACATACTAGTCCGACCACGGATGGTCACGACATAGATATGCAGGTTTCCTCACGATGTTTTCCTTCACCGTCAAAGCACGTGATATTAGTTGGTGTTTTATGCTAACTGCACATAAATTGAAAAATTCATAGGTGCAGGCCGGATTCGAAACCGGTACTTTCGCATTAGAAGGCCGGCGTTCAAACCACTAGGCTATCACGGCTCTCTTTTTTGAATATTATTTTGAATATTACGGATAGGTAAAGCAGAAGATCTCCGTGTGGTATGAAAAAACTTAAGACAACTAAAAATTGCTATGCATTTAATAATCAATTAAGGTTTCCTTTATTGCTAACCTTTGTGCTAAAAGCCATTTTACTTAAGCCTAAAACTCAACCAAAATTAAAAAGCATGTTGTAGCTAGTAAAATTACTTGGATAACGAGACTTAACATCTAGCGTCTTAAAGCAAGGACCATAGTGCAGTATTTATTAGAGGTGGGTTATAACAGGACAAACACAATATCTGTTATAACTGTTACTGTTACGCAATAATAACAGGTACCGATTTCTGTTATTAAATAACAACTGTTATTGTTTTCAACCACGGCTTATTAGGAATATCACATTATAATTTATATATATAATAATATATAAATATTCAACATTATATTATTATTCAAATTTATTAATATTAAAATTATAATTATATAATTATATAAAAATATAATTTATTAATATAATTTTTTTTAATATAAAAAGATACTGTGACATCCTTGATGCACAAATAAATATTAACATTCTACAGAAGCAGGCAGCCATACATTTATCAACAATAATGAGCAAAGTTCTTGGAGATAATGTATATAATACCAGTAACCAATAATATTTTGGTCCATCTGTTTAATTATGGAGTAGAAATAGTATATGTAATTATTTATAATAGGCAATTAAAAAAAAATTAAAACAAAAATTATAAAAAAATTAAAACAAAAATTATAAAAAAATTAAATAAAAAAATATAGTATGTATTTGTATAATATTTACATATATAATACTAGCTGACCCGACAGACTTCGTTCTGTCAAAAAAATTGGAATGTGGCAGTTTTTTGTTCTTACCTATTTTATAGCCAGCGCAAAAAAATCTGGACTGAACCGTCACTCTGGTGATAGGGCGGTGTGTGGGGTTCAGCTCTATATATGTTCATCTAATAACTAATATTTAAATATTAGTGGGTTCCAGAAGAGTGGCCAAAATTATAGTACATAAATTATATTTACTATTATTATTTTATTAGGAACAAATAACTGTCACATTCCAAATCTTTTTGACAGAATGTAGTCTATCAAGTCAGCCAGATGGTAACGCGGATTGTGCTCGACTGATGTAATGTCGTGAAAACGAATGCATTTTATGTCGCGTGCCGAAACTAAAACAAAAGAAATAATACCGCGAAGCCGACCAAATTGAAAATCAGTAAGAATGATCTTTAGCTATTACATTTTGTGACTATTTATGTTATTATTTCATTCCTTTTAATTTCGGCTCGCGGCGATCATCCGACGCGCATACGCACACCATTTTGATAGAATAATTGAATTTTAACTTTGTGCAGCTGTAATAAAGTGCAAATTGACTCTTTAGCGTTACGAACGCACCTACATTGCTTAGACAGCAGTGAAAGCTTGTTATTTAATATGAACTTTTTGTTTGTTTGTTTGTTTGTTTCTGGTTACTGGTTTACTGGTTTACTGGTTTCTGGTTTCTAGTTTCTAGTTTCTAGTTTCTAGTTTCTAGTTTCTAGTTTCTAGTTTCTAGTTTCTGTTTCTAGTTTCTAGTTCTAGTTTCTAGTTTCTAGTTTCTAGTTTCTAGTTTCTAGTTTCTAGTTTCTAGTTCTAGTTTCTAGTTTCTAGTTTCTAGTTTCTAGTTTCTAGTTTCTAGTTTCTAGTTTCTAGTTTCTAGTTTCTGTTTCTGGTTTCTGTTTCTGGTTTCTGGTTTCTGTTTCTGGTTTCTGTTTCTGGTTTCTGTTTCTGTTTCTGGTTTCTGTTTCTGGTTTCTGGTTTCTGGTTTCTGGTTCTGGTTTCTGGTTTCTGTTTCTGGTTTCTGGTTCTGGTTTCTGGTTTCTGTTTCTGGTTTCTGGTTTCTGGTTTCTGGTTTCTGGTTTCTGGTTTCTGGTTCTGGTTTCTGGTTTTCTGGTTCTGGTTTCTGGTTTACTGTTTACTGGTTTACTGGTTTACCTGGTTTACTGGTTTACTGGTTTACTGTTTACTGGTTTACCTGGTTTACTGGTTTAACTGGTTTACTGTTACTGGTTTACTGGTTTACTGGTTTACTGGTTTACTGGTTTACACTGGTTTACTGGTTTACTGTTTACTGGTTTACTGGTTACTGGTTTACTGGTTTACTGGTTTTACTGGTTTAATGGTTTACTGGTTTACTGGTTTACTGGTTACTGGTTTACCTGGTTTACTGGTTTAACTGGTTTACTGTTACTGGTTTAACTGGTTTACTGTTTTACTGTTTACTGGTTTACTGGTTACTGGTTTAACTGGTTTACTGGTTTACTGGTTTACTGGTTACTGGTTTACTGGTTTACTGTTTACTGGTTTACCTGGTTTACTGGTTTACTGGTTTATGGTTTACTGGTTTAATGGTTTACTGGTTACTGGTTTACTGGTGTACTGGTTACTGGTTTACTGGTTTAATGGTTTACTGGTTTACGGTTTACTGGTTTACTGGTTATGGTTTACTGTTTACGGTTTACTGGTTTACTGGTGTACTGGTTTATGGTTACTGGTTTATGGTTTACTGGTTTACTGGTTACTGGTTACTGGTTTACTGGTTTACTGGTTACTGGTGTACTGTTTACTGGTTTACTGGTTTACCTGGTTTACTGTTTACTGGTGTACGGGTGTACTGGTTTATGGTTTACTGTTTACTGGTTTAATGGTTTAATGGTTACTGGTTACTGGTTACTGGTTACTGGTTTATGGTTACTGGTTTAACTGGTTACTGGTTACTGGTGTACTGGTGTACTGGTTTACTGTTACTGGTTTACTGTGTACTGGTGTACGGTGTACTGGTTTTACTGTTTACTGGTGTACTGGTGTAATGGTGTACTGGTGTACTGGTGTACTGGTGTACTGGTTACTGGTTTACTGGTTTATGGTTACTGGTTTACTGGTTTACGGTTTACTGGTTTACTGGTTATGGTTTACTGGTTTACGGTTTACTGGTTTACTGGTTACTGGTTACTGGTTTACTGGTTGACTGGTTTACTGGTTTACTGTTTACTGGTTTACTGGTTTATGGTTTATGGTTTACTGGTTTACTGGTTTACGGTTTACTGGTTTACTGGTTTACTGGTGTACTGGTTTATGGTTTACTGGTTACTGGTTTACTGGTTACTGGTTTTACTGCGTTTACTGGTTTACTGGTTTACTGGTTTTACTGGTTTAATGGTTACTGGTTTACTGGTTTACTGGTGTACTGGTTTACTGGTTTACTGGTTTACTGTTTACTGGTTATGGTTTACTGGTTTAATGGTTTATGGTTTACTGGTGTATGGTTTACTGGTTTACTGGTGTATGGTGTACTGGTGTATGGTGTACTGGTTTACTGGTTAATGGTTTACTGGTTACTGGTTACTGGTGTACGGGTGTACTGGTTTACTGGTGTACTGGTGTAATGGTGTACTGGTGTACTGGTTGTACTGGTGTACTGGTGTACTGGTTTACTGGTTGACTGGTTTACTGGTGTACTGGTGTACTGATTTACTGGTTTACTGGTTTACTTGGTTTACTGGTTTACTGGTTTACTGGTTTACTGTTTACTGGTTTACTGGTTACGGTTTACTGGTTTACTGGTTTAACTGGTTTACTGGTTTACTGGTTTACTGGTTTACTGGTTTACTGGTGTACTGGTTGTACTGGTTTACTGGTTTATGGTTTAATGGTTTAATGGTTTTACTGTTTACTGGTTTACTGGTTTACTGGTTTACTGGTTTACTGGTTACTGGTTTAATGGTTTATGGTTTATGGTTTACTGGTTTACTGGTTACTGGTTTACTGGTTACTGGTTTACTGGTTACGGTTTACTGGTTGACTGGTTTACTGGTTTATGGTTTACTGGTTACTGGTGTACTGGTGTACTGGTTTATGGTTTACTGGTGTATGGTGTACTGGTTACTGGTTACTGTTTACTGGTGTACTGGTGTACGGGTGTACTGGTGTACTGGTGTACTGGTTGTACTGGTTTACTGTGTACTGGTTGTACTGGTGTAATGGTGTACTGGTTTAATGGTTTATGGTTACTGGTTTACTGGTTTACTGGTGTACTGGTGTAATGGTGTACTGGTTTTACTGCGTTTACTGGTTTTACTGAGTTTACTGGTTTACTGGTTACTGGTTTATGGTTTCTGGTTTACTGGTTTACTGGTTTACTTGTTTACTGGTTACTGGTTTACTGGTTTACTGGTTTACTGGTTTACGGTTTACTGGTTTAACTGGTTTAACTGGTTTACTGGTTTACTGGTTTACTGTTACTGGTTTACTGTTACTGGTTTACTGGTTACTGTTTTACTGTTTACTGGTTACTGGTTTACTGGTTACTGGTTTACTGGTTTACTGGTTTACTGGTTTACTTGTTTACTGGTTTACTGGTTTACTGGTTTACTGGTTTACTGGTTTACTGGTTTACTGGTTTACTGGTTTACTGGTTTACTGGTTTACTGGTTTACTGGTTTACTGGTTTACTGGTTTACTGGTTTCTAGATTTCAGATGTCAGATGTCAGATTTCAATTTTTCATTTTCCATTTTCCATTTTCCATTTTCCATTTTCCATTTTCCATTTTCCATTTTCCATTTTCCATTTTCCATTTTCCATTTTCCATTTTCCATTTTCCATTTTCCATTTTCCATTTTCCATTTTCCATTTTCCATTTTCCATTTTCCATTTTCCATTTTCCATTTTCCATTTTCCATTTTCCATTTTCCATTTTCCATTTTCCATTTTCCATTTTCCATTTTCCATTTTCCATTTTCCAATAACTGCCTCATTCCAAATCTTTTTGACGGAATGAAGTCTGTTAGGTCCGCCAGACGGTAACGCGGTTTGTGCTGGACTGATGTGATGTCGTGAAAAAGAAACTAAAACAAAATAAATAATACCGCGAAGCCGACCTAATTGAAAATCAGCAGTAATGATCTTTAGCTCTTACATTTTGTGACTATTTATGTTATTATTTCATTCGTTTTAATTTCGGCACGCGGCGTTAGATCCTCCGACGCGCATACGCACACTTTTGAAAGAATGATCTAATTTGAACTTTGAGCAGCTGTAATAAAGTTAAAATTGACTCTTTAGCGTTAGGAACACACCTACATTGCTTAGACAGCAGTGAAAGCTTGTAATTTAATATGAAGTTTTTATAATAGCAATAAAGTTTAAATTGACCCTGCATTTTAGTTAGAGAACGTTTGTATAGGAAAAAGAAAAGCGCTGTTTTCAGGGGCTTCCCGGCGATTATTCGAATTTTTCTCAAATTGGCCAAATTGGTCCTGGCGTTGTAGAGTGATGCGCTTACCGACACATATTTGTATTATAGATTAATAATAAATTATATTCAATGACATTAGTTATTAATAAATAAATAATAAAGTTGCTTAAGAATATATTTATATGTAGAGGGAGTGACAAAAGGCATAATGTTTGAGAGATAAAGAATTCGTTGTCATCCCCACTCCGTGCTGTGTACTGGTGAGAGGTGACACCGGTACACACGTGGAGGGGATCACTTACCAAGTGATAATATTTTTTTTTGGAGTTTACAGCCACGCGGTTTGATACGTGGCCATGTACAATTGATGATATCGAGCGAGACAAAAATATTAAAATGTCTATTAAAAAGCAGGGGTTGGTGATAGAAAAGTGAAATTTAGGGTTGTATGTAGTTTTTGATGCCACACAATAATAAAATAAAATAGAAAAAAAAAATCCCAAAAAATAAAAAAAATTTTTTTGGTGTGGGCAACCCTGATCACTTAGAGGTTTGAAAAATAGATAGTAACCGATTCTCAGACCTACTGAATATGCACAAAAAATTTCATAAGAATCGGTAAAGCCGTTTCGGAGGAGTATGGGAACGAACATTGTGACAAGAGAATTTTATATATTAGATAATGATAATATTGGGGAGTGCCGACGGAATGTGCATTGTAATACCGACACGTGTCGAGAAAAGGGGGCAACCCGTACACATTATTAAAATTTAAAATTATAAATTTACATTAATTGCATGGGGTTTATTCAAAATAATAACTTTAATACTAAACTTAAATATTAATATAATTTATATGGTCCTGGAATACAGAATGAAAGATATTCGTTAGCCTGCACTGAATCAAGAGTAATTTTCATTTTCAAATTGTAATGCTTTTATATTCTTGACATTGACAAAATTCGATTTCTTTTACAAAAGTTGACAATAATTTAAAGGAGATTTTAATAAGTTCATCAGCACAATATATGCATAAAACACCGCTACAATGATACGCATTCATTTCAATTTACTCTCACTTCAACAGTACTGAACTATATAACACACAATAAGTAACAAATATCTCATAATACGATTAGAAACACTTGTCACTATTTAAGGATGAAAATGTTCTTGCAAGCTTACATATTGTATTTTTCGGGTTATAATACTAGGAGCATCTCGTTTTAACAACAGTATATACAACGGGTGTGAGCGAGATAAATTAATCACCGAAATAATAGATAACACGATGAATTTAAGAATTCACTTTTCAAAGAGGATTTCTTCTTATGAAACGACTTTCTATAATTTTGGTTTATTTCAAATAAATACTAGGTGTGTCTCGTTTTAACTTATGACAACATCATACAAAAGACAAAGACAAGAACAGTTGTTCCATTGTTATTGACTGTTCTGTTGTTGACTGTTCTGTTATTAACTGTTCTGTTATTTCAAGCTACGTTAGTGACCGGCTGTTATCGATAGTGATTGAGTAACAGATACAATGATATCGCAAGAACAACTGTTATCTGTTATTTGCGAATACGCCTCACCCCTAGTATTTATAATCATATCTAACAGACATATTACATACCATAGCATTTTAGCGTTTCTTCCTATAGAAAAATAAATGTTTATACTTAATTGAACGGAATTTACTTATAATAAATAAATATTTTTCAGGCGTAAAATTAAATAATAGATAATAAGGCGAGTTCAGTGTAAGTGACTTTTAAATATTGAAGTTTAGTGTTTGTTAAAAGAATTATATACAAACATTCCGATTGCGTATACTGAAGAGTTTTAAGCAATAACAAAGAAACTCGACGGAAAATTAATGTTTTAATATCAATTCAATTGACGTTGCATTGTTTCTATGAAATGAAGTTTCTCTGTTACACCATTCGGCTATTTTAATTTTTTTCTATAAAAATTTGTATTTCATGTGCATATGATAAATTGTTACCCATGTCTGTTTGGCTACTTCTACAGGTATGGTTGCCATTTCAATAGAGAGAGTCGCTTTTATGATTTTAGTATGAAAATTGAGATCAATACACAAAAATTAAAGTTTAAATCTAATCGTTATGGTTTCCTTATTAACTATCATATTTACTTATAATGGTTTAAATCTCGTAGTGAAAAATTATGTCCGAGGCAATACAATTTTTTTTTTATAAAACTATTATTGTAGGCCTGTTTCGTAATAAAGGTATTTAAACAATAAGTTTTAAAATAATAATTGAAAATTAATAAAATAACTAGTACTCATAATTGAAAATATGTTTTTTTTCTCAGACGTTTTATACCAATTTTTAAACAGGCCGAATATTTTAAAAATTTACTAAGCTAAATTATAATTATGAATACTTGCCGGGGAAAAAAATACCGAAGAGTCAAGCTGATTACTTTATTCGTACAGTTCTTGTTAATAGTCTAAAAATTTTAGCTTTTAAATTGTAAATTGTCATATTTTTTAATATATTTTGTTGGTATTATTTTTATGGTCGTTAAAGGAAGTGCGCAATTTATTTTATCTGGCTGGTGACCGGCTAGATGTAGATCTACAGGTCGCCATATTGGTGGCTTACTAGGGAATTACGTTTTCTAATTGCAATCGTCGTCATCGACGAAAGGGAGTAGTTAATACTCCCTTTTTTGTGTTGTAATATATCATATTGTGTATTTACCGCCAGGTAAATTAGATACATTGAGGAAACCATTTTTTCTCTTTGTTTTGTATTATAAACATGGCTTTCTAAAATGTCGGCCCTGAACGTAAAATTGTCGTCTCCTTGCGGAGTATCCCGCTCAGATACTTTTGTGGATGTTGGAAGAATCCAAAATGGACAAAAAGTCGTTGAACAGATTATCTCAAACTCAGCCGAGAACTTCAGCTATCGATTGTAAAAAAAGCACAGGTGAGTACTTGAAGGTCATTCATATTTCTGTGTTGTGTTTTTTTTTTCCTTTTTAGATAAACTGTTAAATTAAGTAAATACCGAGTAACATCGTTTACATTTGAAATCATTATGTAGAATTGTCACACAAACCTTGGCCAAGAAATAAGAAACGTGAAGGATCTGGTGCTGCTCCCAGAAATGAACCAACTCGTCGAAATCTACCACCACAAAGAGGTAGGGGTCAAATTGACAAACGATCCCGAGCTCGTGGACCAAATTTTATTGTGGGTGGAACGCAGAACGCCGGGTAAAGTCTAACTTTATGATTAATTGTTTTTTATCTTTTGTAAATATTTGCTAAAATATTGATGTTTTAATAAATAATTATAGTAAAGTAGAAAAATATTGTATTTTCAGGGTAGAGGATGATGAAGAGCCTGAATTAGGTTCAGTGTACCTGCCTGGAAGCAAAAAGCAAAATTTTAACCATTTGCTTAACTTCATGTATCCAAAACGAGGTGGAGCTGACCGGCGCGGTCCCGCACCCCGGCGATATGTTCAGAATTTGGCACATAAACATCAGCATGATCTCTATCTTCGTGCTTAGTAAGAATTCCACCACTATTATGTCTAAATATATATTTTACAAAACAATGAGATGACTATAACTCCAACCTATAACAATATGGTGTTAACAAGAATGTTTTTACACCTTATTGTACCTATTGTAATATACCTCAGTAAATCCATTAGCTACAATATAATGTTAACAGAAAAGTACTTCAGGAAGTTGCAATTTCCTGTGATATACATAACAATGTGTAACTAAAAAGAATTTAGATATCTATATTAGCAGGTTCAATGTGGAGCATATTCTTTTCTTAGTTCTTTAAAATGTCATTGATTCTTGATTGTACAACAGCCAATTGGCTACTTTATTTATTTTTACAAATGGGTAAAAAATCCTTTAAGTCTTTGTGTGAGAGAGCAACTTTGTTGAATTTCAAATAAATATTGTATAAAGATAAGTTATATTATTAAATAAATTTGCATTTGATCTTCCAGTTGTCAGTTTGTGGTTAAAGAAGATGGAGATTATAAGATGAATGTAATGGATCCAGATGAGCCAATTAAATGGGAGCATGTTGAAGAAGTTGTATGTTTATATTTATTCCATTAGTATTCAAATTTATGTTAGTGTATGTTATTCACTAGTGCAGTCAGTATTTAATTGTGAACCTATTAGAACTGACCAAAACTTTATGTTTTTAATAAAAGTTGCGTTATTACTATTCAGCTGAATACTAAATTTCATGAATCATCAATTTCATTAAATAGTATTTTTGAAATTACAACTTTGTAACAAAATAATTAATTTTACTGATTGCTTAACCTTTTTACATCATAATTTGTTTTACTATCAGTTCACAGAGCCATACATTAATTAATCTTATGATTTTTTTATTGTTTTAAAACATGCTTTGCAAATAAATTTTTTGACACATTGAGACTCATCTTTGCTACTATCAAATGCTGACTATTATAAGAAATAAACAATAATATATATTTATTTTTCGTTCATAGTTACTACATCATTACTTTAGTTCTTAGCTCAACCCTACAGCAGATTGCGAGAGAATGCCTTTTTGCATAAAGTCCACCATTTGTATTTTTTTATGTTTTGTGTGCTAATAAAGTTTTAAAATAAAATAAATAAATAAAATGTCTTTTTAGGTGGTGCGGAGTACAGGATGTTCAGAATGCCCCATATGTCTTGGTAACCCAGTGGCTGGGCGAGTTGGACACTGTGGTCATGTGTATTGCTGGGCTTGTGTTCTGCATTATGTAGCAGCTCATGATAAACAACCCCCACCTTGTCCTGTTTGTGCAGCACCTCTACAAGTAAATGAAATGAAACCTGCTTACATTATACAGTGGGAATCTCCAACTGAAGAGGTATTTATCATAAATATTAATACTTACTCATTTTATAATTTTATAATTTAATATGTCCTTATTTAATTGTTAGCAAATCCACTGAATTTAAGTAGATATATGAATAACAAACAATTAATAAAATAAAAATTTACAAACTGAAATTTATTATGTTGTTCAAAAACATTGATGTGAATTAATCGTTAATATTTCATTTGATCACTAGGTAACTATGCGTCTTGTTCGTCGTCTTAGAGGCACTACCACAGTGGAGGTTGCGCCTCCCCGTGGTGAAATTTCTAATAGCCTATCAACACCAATACTGCCCCTTGAAAATCTTAGCAGTGCACCTTTCACAAAATATTTCACAGCAACTAAAGAACAGGTATGTACTTCTTATATTCATGGTTATATTAGTTTTATATGTCATTAAAAATAATATCAACTAAGTGGATACTTGACCGATATCTTACATTGTATCACTTTAAGAAAAGCTGCTAACATCAATCATATTCCTACCTACACATGTAATTATCTATATATTTAGTACATCAGAGCAATAATATTATATTTCATTAACCATAGTTCATCAAATTTATGCAACAAATGCAATTAAATGTAAATTTCTTCATTTATTAAATTTGGTAATAAGTTACAGGAAACACTTTTTACTGTTGTTTATTATACACTGATTATTCTTGGCATATTCATAACCTTTAATAAAGGTAAATATTTTATAGGTATATAAAATATTAGAAAAAGAACGTGAAGAAATTCAGAATCAAATATTAGCTGAATTTGACACAACTGAAATTGTTTATTTGGAGAAAGCATTGGATTTATTGAAATTGAAAGAAGAAAACATTAAAGGGCAAATTGAAAAACCTAAATGCTTAGAAATTATTGAAGATATCCCTCCAACTGTATTTGAGAAACAAGAAGTCAATGATAAGAAAATGGATTGGTTTGACGTAACAGAAGATGGTGCAGCATGCATTGAAATCATCAATGAGAGTGTTGCCTCTTTGGAATTAGATGCTTTTGAATGTAACTTGAATTCAGAAGTTACAAATTACTTACAAGATGAATTAAATGATAATAATCAAGTTGAAGAGTTCCCATTAATCGAGTGTGTACGTCCAAGAGGAGAACAAATTGACAATGTTAATATAATTACTGATATTGATAAAGAGAATCAATCAAAATACTTTTATTTCTATCAAGGTAAATTTTGCTAAAAAAAATATTATTCAATTTGCCTTTCAGCATTTATTCAAAATTTATTATTTTTAGCTGATGATGGACAACAAATATTCCTTAATAGTCTTAACATACGAATTCTTAATACATCGTGGGGAGGGCTTGTCGCAGCACCTCCTGTTATCCGGGGTCGTGTTTTACACCGTGAAACAATGTCTCTTGGAGATCAGGTGATTCTTGTATACATAACATGTCATTACAATGTGTTATCCAACTTCTGTAAAAACCAGTAATTACATAAAGATATTTAAGGCAAAACAACTTAAAAATTATTTATTTAAATGTACATTATTTACAATTGACAGATAATGTCCTTAAACCATTTTACATGTCATGCTCACTGAAAGTTTTGTTCTTTAGACCAGAAAACACATGCCGTACACTGCTCACCTACCAGTGTACTGTTCCTTCGATATTGTGGAGTTGGAACTGCAACCACCGTATGTAACAACAGAAGCGCTACAAACTTTTTCAGGTAATTTGGAAACTACAGCTATTCAAATTTAAATTTTGAAATTCTTTTACTTTCTATCAGTCTGCCATAATACATTTTTAAATGATTACCCTTGATTTGACTTATAGCATTTTATTATTTTCTTAACTTCAATGGGTTAATAGACCTTAACTTCACATGGTTTTAAATGACAATGAAGCTATAGAAAGTAAAATGTGTGTGACAGCTAGCACACATCAATGCTGTTATCGCAGCAGTTATCATATGTTAGCATCTCTATCATGGAAACAGTTGAAATATGATTATAAACTAAAGATAATCTTCATTTAAATAGAAGACCTAAGGCGGCGAGCGAGAGTTCGGGCAAATTTAGAACGCAGGGAAAAGCGACGCGAGCTTCAATGTCGTCGTGCGTTGGAAGGCCCACCTCGTCCAGATTTCAATTCAGAAGTACAATTCCCTAGCGCTTCAACATCTTTTGGCAGTCCTCCAGTTTTGGAAGCAGCATCATTTTCTTCTACGGAACTTAGCACTTCACCATCCGTTAATGTCGGAGGATTCGAGCAAGCGAATCCAAAACCAAGTTCTTCATCATCAGGATTGTCATTTGCGAAGGTAGTTTCGGTGTAACTGTTATATTACTATGTGAATTGTTTTACAGCCGTATTAATCGAAAGTAAATTAAAAATTATTAACAATAAAAAATTAAAACAAATGATTAACAAACATACAAATCACAGTTTCGTTCTATAATTGCGAGAAATGGTTTGCTTTTGTGTGTATATAAAATAAAAAATAAGCTGTTAAGTTTATGGTAACTTTCATTATAGATGGCGAGTACAAGTGGTACATGGCGTGTTCGTAAAACGGCGCCACCCACTCCACCACCAGCAGACGTTGAAGAGGCCTTGGGTCCGAGACCTCTAGTACTTAGTGATGCTATAGAAGCCGCGTTACACGCTGCGCCGTCGCCTTCACCTTCGCCTTCTAATAAGAAAAACAAAAAGTCGAAACCTAAAGTATTGTTTACCACCGGCATGCAACGCAATGGCTAAAAAAAACGAGTGCATAACCTGTTACATTAACATTTTTTTCGGCAATCTGTAGCGATGTTCTTTAAGTTAAACATTTATGGGAAGATATTTTAATTTTTGTTTGGTTATAAATAATTTTAAATAAAATTACAGAAGTATAGAGAAGGAAAAACAGTGTATTTCTATCAACATTATTAAAGTACTTATGTTGACACAAACGAAAAACAATTCTTTTAATGTGTATGTAGGAGAACAAAAAATTTTTTTTTATACATTACTTCAACATTTACTTTTCTTTACATATGTATTTTAAAGGAATAGATTCAGCTTTTATAGATAACACATTTAGAAGTCATCCTGGGTGATGGATTTAGATTGTTACTACTTAATATTTCAACTGCCATGTGTAAAATTGGATGATTGTAACGCTTTGTATTGTATTGACAAATTATTGTGGTATAATAAATATCATATGACTATTTTCCTGTTATCGATTTATTTTCTGTTTAAATCATATTCGAATTAGACATGTGAAAACATTTTTTGTGTAATTTTGCCAATATTTTATGTGAATAGTAGAACAAAATATAAGGCCTGGAGCTTTTACGGATTTTAAGGGTTCATCAGGTTAGGTTTTATTGTCACCATGAAAAGTATTATGTAATCACGTGGTATCCCCAAACAGAACAGATTGCTGCCAGAATTCGAAAATTTATCTGGATGTTCAAAAGTTTACGACACATTGCCCCAAGGAACGTTTCAAATTCTGCTCCGACATATATCCGTATATATACTTTAGGAAATTATTCCTAAAGTATATATACATATCTCTAGTACAGTCTATAATAGTATATTGTTAACCAGTGTGGGGAGGTGCCAATAAAACACACTTTATCACAGTGGAAAGAGCTCAAAGAGCCCTCCTCAAAGTTATGTATTTTAAAAACCAGAGGTACTCCTCAGAAGATCTCTATGAACTTGCAAATGTGCTGTCTGTACGTGAGTTATATATATTACATTCTACCTTGAAACTTCGAAAAACCATACCGTTTAACATCAAAAGTAATGACAGGAAAAGAGTAGTAGCTATACCCACTCCATTGGTAAAAACAACTTTTGCAAGTAATCAATATAAAAAGAGATCAATCTATATGTACAACAAAATAAATAAAAAAATTTAAATATTAAATAAAAATTATAAAGAATGCAAAACATTACTAACTAAATGATTGGAAAAAGAAACTTATAATGAAATCGAACAATTTATGAATTATATTAATTAAGAACACATTTTCAAGGAACCACACGTGAACAAAATTACTTTGGACATAAACAAGGACAACAAAATTTATATACGATATGGAAGGGTGGTGTCTCCTGGCACAGGCTTTGTAATGCCTAAGAGGAGACACCAAAAACTGTTGTTAACAAGAAATGTATGTTGTGAAATAAACCATTTTTATTTATTTTTTTTATCACGTCTCTTATGATAAATACAATGTTCCATTCAAGTTACAGGTTTACAGTATTTTTTATACATAATTACCTTATATTATCATATACCATATATTATCTACTTTGTGATATTACTAAAGTATATGTGGATTAATGCTATAAGAAAAAAGATACTTATCCTCATGGTAGCAATGTTTTTAGTTTTACAAATATTCAAGTTATTTGGAATATTCATGACACCTTATCGTTTTTACCAATTAAAGTACCAAACTAGTATGAGAATTATGGTGCCTCATAAAAACTCATGTGTGGGAGACAAAATTCCCACCTCCATTACGGCGTATCCGAAAAGCGTCTAAGGGAACAACTACAGTAAATTTATAGCAGCTTTTTCTATGAATTTTTCCCCGTACTGCATGTGCCAACTTGCACATTAAACTTGAAGTCAGGGATTTGCGCTCCTTTGGGAGACATATTTTCAGCGTTCAATGTAAAATATAGATAGGTTGATGAAAATGATAAATAATTCAACGCAATTTTAGTTTGGCAAATTAAGATTAGGACTCCTAGTCGCAAAAATAAACATTGACATATCATTAAACTTTATGACAAAAAAATATGTAGAAAATGTTTATAGTGTAGCAAACTGGCAATTAAATGTGATGCTTTTAAGTGTATGACAAGTTTAGATTGTCAAAACTGTCAAGTATTTCGGAAGTTCTGTGTTTCATCGCCATGAGCATAATTTCTATTTACAATTAACATAAAATACTATATTTTGACGCAGTATTCTGAGGGGATTATTATATATGGCACATTGAATTACAATATGATTTCGTTAAAAGGGGAATATATTTTTGAACCGTTTAAGGTTACCGAAGTCAAGTTTCGGGGCTCTGATAGTCCGCGGCCACGCAGTGGTCATAGAATAGTTTGTGATGATAATAATATATATTGCTTTGGAGGTTATAACCCTGTTTTACCACTTAATAGCATCGAAAGAATGAATCCGACATGGACTACACATCTACCTTTGTTTAAAGAATTATGGAGTTATTGTATTGCTACAAAAAAATGGAAACAACATAGGGTTGTTGAAAATATGCCTGAAGAGCTTGCATCAAACGCTATGTGCATGAACGGAAGGTTTCTAATGGTTCGTATTTTTTTTAATAGGACTCGCTTCTGCTATCTTTTACATTATTTAGTAGTTACTTTATGTATCACACAGTTGTTTGTATTAAATTTTAGTATTTGATTATTTTTTGCAGATATTTGGTGGTACTGGTGCCCCTTTTGGAAATAAATGTAGTAATGATGTTATAACATGGAAAACAAATCCTGGGGATGCAAAATTGGAAATTCTTGATGTGACAGGGACTCGACCACCTGGTCAATATGGCCAATCTATATTATGTCATAATGGTTACTTTTATACAATTGGGGGTACTAATGGATTTGCCTACAACTGTGATATTTATAGGTTTGTGATTTTTCTTAATAATATCACATTATATTAACTTTAATTGTATGTAGTAGTATAGAAGCTTTGATATTATATTATTGAATATCTCTTGTTTTGTGGTAGTAATGTTTACTACTTTTTATTTGAGTTGTAGATTACACCATAAAGCTAAAGTTTTATGGTGTACAAAATTATCATATAGACAACAATTTGACAATGAAATATTTTTTAATGTCTATTTATATTCTGTGATGATTCATTTCCAATGTTCATTTGACCAGTTGAAGCAGCTCTTTAATTACTGGGCCCGTGGTTCAGGACTCCATAGCCTGATAAAACAAGAATTTATTCTTTAATGTGTATTGACAACTTCATTTTCTTTTAATTTAGGTTAGACTTACGGACAATGGTTTGGGAGCCTGTCTATGTTGCAAATGGCCAAGAAGGTGAACCAATAGGAAGATATAGGCATGAAATAGCCCGTGTTGGTAACAAGCTTTATATAATTGGCGGTGGTACAGGAGAGTGGGCATTTGAACTAATGGAAATACCAGTTTATGACCTTGATACAAACACATGGACAGTTCTTACTCCTAAAGCCGATGACACTATAAAAAACACATTAACTCCTTTGCCTAGGAAATGTCATAGTGCTGTACAAATTGAGACCCCAACAGGTGTACAAGTGTTTGTAGTGGGGGGATCAGATGGACAATCAGTGTTTGAAGATATTTGGAGGTTAAGTATTTCAGACATGCAATGGAACTTGATGCAAAAGAGCGTTCTCCCACATCCGCTTTATTTTCATTCTTCCACTGTTACTTCATATGGATGCATGTACATTTTTGGTGGCATTGAACCTAAAGAAGAGGCTACTAGTAGAAATAATACATTGTATAAAGTTTGGATTTGTATACCAAAACTGAGTGAGATCTGTTGGGACGCCTTGCTAAGCTTTCACCCAAATATAGATGAAGTTGATAAAACTACACTCCTGAATATTGGTGTTCCTATACACTTTGTGGATAGATTGCGTCAACAGTGAATTCTAATAAGAAAAGTGTGGAAAGTGTGTGAATAAATTGTGTAATTTATAATTTTTTTATGTACATTGGTTGTTTTACATAATTAATTATGTTTTGTTTGATGAATATTTCAAAAACAAAGTTAAAAACAGATGTAAAAGTAAACTTTACCTTTACGTCTTAAATTTAATGTTGTAAATAATTACTTTAAAATTTGAATGCTGTACTTGATTATTAATAAAATGATACCTATATATATTGCCTTTGAAATTAAAGTGTAGGAAATTAAAATTAAGACATGGTTATTGCTATAATGTAAAAAGGAGAAAAAATTGCACTTATATAAAAAAAAATTATGGACATGGTCAAAAATTACTTTCGTTATCTTAAAACCTTAAAAAATTTACTTTAAACGTTAATGAATAGTACATACTTTTACTGGATGTTTTGAAGTATTGTCTGGTGTTAAAAGTTAAGAATTATGAAAAAGTGATAACTCTGCGAAGCGATGATAGCTCAGTTTGTAAAGCGTTGGTATGTGCTATATTTCTGTTACTGAGCCTGTGCTTTGTGTGAAGGACATTTAGGAACCAATTTATTCCTGGAATAATACCAACACCGCATCCACCAACCCGCATTTGGCCAGCGTGTAAAATAAATGGCTTTCGACGCTCACTTTGTGGAGGCTCAAGTCCTGTCTGTGGCCATCTTCCTACTACATTTAGAAAACTCTATAAATTTATGCTGTTTGATAGAAGATTGAAGTTAAATAGGGAAATACAGGGTTTACTAAAATAAAATAATAAATTTTTCACATTCCGGCTCATCAATGTTTATGGAACAGCATGTTACGAAATATAATTCGGTGATTTATTACGATAAATTTAATTGATATAGTATAACACAAATGTTAGGTTGATTTTGCTGGTCGATAGAAAATGCTTTACCATATGTAAATTCGTAGGTCTTAAAAAAGGAGTAATCAAGCATGCATAAAATTTTGTTTAGTAAAAATGGAATTAAAGACATTTTTTTGTTTCCTGTATTGCCCCCTCAGTATGTATGCAAATATTTACGAACTTAAAAATTAAACCTATTTTTGATATCATTACAAAAAAATGTCGTGCTTAAAACATTATTGAATATAATTAGAAGAGAATCTTTTGTCCCAATAGGAGCACCGAGAATAAGAAAACTAATCTTCCAAGTTTGTTCGTAATCTTAACTTTCCAATATTTTATTTATTTATGTAATTTTTACTGGATTATATATTAGAATAAAAAAAAGTATTTCGTTTTTGTCAATCTTTTTAAATGTTTAAATTCAGTGTTCATAATGTTAATTAAATAATATTTTAATTCTTTTTTTATACTTTCATCAACTCATATAGCGAAGGGGCATTGCCTTTGATTCATGATTAATAAAAGTATATACACATAGTAAATACTTAAAATATACTAATCCGAAATACTTAATGTATATTTACTGTTGAGTGGTTTATAAGATATTGCATTGTGTATAAATGGGTGCATTAACCCATTAACGCCCAAAACGAAACTGCAGTATATTTTTCTATTGTTTTTTCTATTTATTAGTCCATAAGGGACAAAATATGCTATATTAGAAGATAAAATGAAAAAAAAAAAATGTACATGTCAAGTTTTAGGGGTGTACTCAGCCGTGTACAGTGGGCGCTTTAGGAGTGAAATTGTTTGAAACAAGGTCGTTCAACACATAGCGTTTTCAAACATATTTCGCAACGCCAGCGAATTCTTTGGTGACAGATAACACATCGCAATGGGTTTTCCATCCGTTCAGGATTATGACCATTATTGTTCCGACCCCCTAGTGCCGCTGAGGATGACGGACGGCTCTTAGTTTTCGTTGGACGTAAATAAGTCCGTGCAATAATTCGTCTGAAGATAACTGGTCCATGTAAGTTATCTCTTGTTTAGTTTTACTGAGCAAAACATGTAGTCGCCAAGCATTTGATATCGCCATATCTAACAAATAGCTAAATATAACCCACCACCACTTTTTTCCTTCTATTGAAATCCGATAAAGGCTGTTAGACTGATCCATTTGGTCAACTCCACCCATTCCTTTATTATAGTTGACAAACATTTTAGGTATATTTACGTCAACCTTTTGCTTTCTGATGTTACACCATCATATGACTTTGTCCAGAGAGGCTCTATGTCATCAAAATTAGTTCCCATTGTAACGACATTATTGTCCTTCCAACGACCATAGTTATCTCATTCTTTGTATCAAAACTATAATCATATTCCGCCCTAGGCTTCTTCTTCATATTTTTTACTGTGATCAGGGGACATTTCTTCGTCGATTTTCTCGAACGGTTCCAGTACCTCTAAAACCTAGTCTACCCAAATCGAGCAACAATTGATGATTGGTAAAAAATTATCGAAATATACGATATGCTTTTTAGGAACTACTACTACTACTACTTCATCATTGCTTTCATCAGCCATAATTGATTCCAAGGCTTCCTCCAGTCTTTTATAGCTGGTAAATACGTTCCGATTTTAGTACGAATCTGCCCGCTGTACCCGCCTGTGTACAACAAATGAAACAAACCCTACTTTACAAGTTTTGTAATAAACTTTCATTCTTATATTATTATTACCAAAACAAATAAGTAGTCTCCATAAAAATAAAAAAAGAAGTTGAAATATTTCACTATTTTTGATAAAAACCAACAAAATAATCTTACCTTGTATGTCGTGTCTGGACTCCGTATTTTATTACAAATAAGTGACATTTGTTTTCGCGCCACCACCTATTTTTATTTATTATGTGGTAACTAGTGTCATCTAGATTTGTAATTTCTAACTACCTTCAACACTTACCACAGATAAAATACTTAATTTATCGATTAAGTAGTTGTACCTGTGCAGGTACAGAGAGCGGTAATGGGTTAAAGCCGGTCAATTCAGTTTCCAAGGGCAAGCGGTTGACGGCGATCGCAACAAGTGCTACACGCGTCGGCGTAGAGCGCGTAGGGCGCGCGTCCCGCCGCCTGTGGTTTCGCGCCAATTCGCGGCCGCAGTGGTGGGAAGCACGCCACGCGAGCGGGACACCGAGTTCGCTTCACCACCTAACTATTAATACGATTTAAAACACGATAAACCACCTAATTATCCTCTTTAAAAATGGAATTATAACTCGGAGAGTAAATTTTAACACTAACAAAATTTCCTTCCCCAACAATTCTTCAAAAATGTGTTTTCCCAAAAAGTTTTGCAGTGAAAACTTTACGATATCTCAAGTTATTATAAATAATGTGTGAACGGTGATTTTTAGATTGTATGTATTCGTACAATGTGTATTGAATATAAACTTTGGTGACGATATATGAAGAAACCATGGTTGAAACAACAGAAGAAATGTTTACGGACTCCTCGACTGCTGCAGCGGCGCCACATCGTTCGCCGACTCCGGAGCTGCATGCGACTTATACATCCTTAGAAATTCTGGTGGCCTTAGTGGCGGTGGTTGGAAACGCTATGGTGATACATGTGTTCCGTCGCGATCGAAGACTGCGACGTCGTACTAATTATTACATAGTGTCCCTCGCAGTAGCAGATTTTCTAGTTGGTCTTCTGGGGATACCTTTCGCCATTTTGGCTTCAGTGGGGATACCGAGAAACCTTCACGCCTGCCTGTTCACAGTGTCTTTACTAGTGATGCTCTGCACTATTAGTATCTTTTGCTTGGTAGCGGTGTCTGTGGACCGATATTGGGCGATCCTGTACCCCATGTGCTACTCCAGAAACGTTCGCACCAGGACTGCTATATGTGAGTATCCTCTTAACTTTTATGGCGTCACAGTAATAAATATTTAACGCCGACAATAATTATTTTTATGTCTTAAGTAGTTTAATTGGCCGTAACATTGTGGGAGGGTTATTGATATACATTTTATCAGAGGTCATTTTGTGTCGTTTTTATTGATATCATTATTTGAATACAATAGTCATCCGTTACTAACATGGTGGCTTACGATTTTGTTTTATTGTTTTGCCGGTTTATTTTAATCTTTGTCTATAAACTATCCCAAGTTATTTTACAACCTATATTTTTCGCATACAATAAATAGACAAAAAAATTAATAATTTTATCGAAATTATTATCGGGTCACTACTTCTTAACTCTAGATTTCAAGACATGATGTGTAGAAATTTTAAAAAATGATTTTTGATTTCGATCTAATGTAAAGATTAATTTAATAATATCGTTTATATTAGTACTAGGAAGTTTAGGCAGGATTGACGATCTGCTGAAAGTCGTACCTCCGCGGTAGAAAACACTGGAAGCGGATAGTGGAGGAATGATCGATGTAATTTTGGGGGAGCCTCATGTCCAACAGTGGACATCTATCGACTGACGAGAAAGAATATACATTGTCTATGGTGTGACCCCGCTTATAAAGGTTGTAAAGTAAATTTTGAAGGGTATGTGAAAATCTTACGTGGAAAATTTGTTAGGTTGTAAATATAAGTATCCAAAAACTATTAAAATTTAGTGAAGAAAAATATTTATTTGTAATATTCTCAACGCTACGCATCTTGTAGTTTTAAATAATCGTCAAGAAACGTGTTCGCACATTTAAATGCATCATGACCGTCCAAGAATGTTCATCTTTATTGTTTAATTAGTCATTCATAAAAAAATATGTTATAACATATATTTCGTGAGTAGTTAAAGGTTTGCTAGAAGTTAGGTAAAAATATTTAAAACGGTGCTATGTAACAAAAAGTTAATGTTTTCTTTTAATTACAATGGACTTATATGTTTTTTGAACACTAGTGCGGAGCAAGTTTTGATACGCTATGCTACGGTATAGTACGGTATGCAGAGTATAATAGATACTGTTATAGTCTAAGTAATACAATCGTATTTTTTTAAGACGAAACTTTAGTGTTTTAAAGTTTTATATATTATATAGATTGCGATAATGCGACGGTCGAAACAAAATTATATTCTCAAAAATCTTTGAAGTAAAAACACATCGTCACAACTACTAGCTGAAATGTCTACTTCATACATTTATTAAAATTCAATATCCATTAAAAGGTAATTTAATACGTGGGAGTTTTATAAATAATTGTTGTTACGTAAAAAAAATCTAACATAATACGAGGAGCACTCGCAGACGTGGGTGTCCGCAAGGTTATAGCAACATTTATTACACATCCACAAACATTTGCTCCCTTCATTATAGGAGACGTTGTCCCCGATGATAGCATTTGCGGTGTTTCAACGCTGTTCGTGGTAAATTGCTTTGATTGAAACGGTTTCGACCCGTCGTTCAGCGAAACAATGAAACTATACGACAACAAATATATTGTATTGACTCTGCATAAACAAATAAAATTCAAGTGTCTGTTTGTAACATCAGAGCATCAAATGTGTAAATTCTTGATGTGAAATGTTCTTGTTGAAGATCTACTTCATGCTTAAAGCAGTTGCTGGTACTGAATAATCTTTTAAAGAAATTGACCAAATTTGAATGGACTATAACAGGCAGACAGCTGAAGATGTAAGGCATATGATAAGCAACTTTATTTTCGTATAATTATAAATTTTGGAAATATAAATAACATTTTTAAATATCATCCATCTAAATATATGTTAGAATATTAATTGTAAATAGTTCAGTATGTTTTATTTTCTACGAGTCGACGAGACGAGCGAGACGTTCACCTGATGGTAAGTGATACGCATGACCATAACAACGTAGCGATTGTTAGAATGGTATACCACACAGCGTTTGTCGGCTTGAAACATAAGAAGTTGTCTCATTACTTTAGTAGTTTCACTAGTTGCAACACCCTTCGAACCCAAACACAGTAATAATACAAAGTGGGCCAAAAGAAGTCATCCGATGTTGTTCGGCTCTCATTTTTTTTCTTAATGAAAAACTTTGATTCTGTTTTTGATTATGTTTATTTGAACCTTTAGAATTTTATTAGTCAAGTAGAGAAGATGACATCGGCCAAATGGGCGCCTCCACAATTTGGACTTCCAATATGTTGATTTCTTTGGGCCCATCTTGTATTTGCACACTACTGTTTGGCGGTAGAAATAGTAGCTGCGGTGTTAATGACCTAGACGGTCACTGGTAAAAGAGACCTGCAACCGGTAAAATGTGTAATACTTTAAAAATTCGTTAAAGAATGATTCAAATTTGTTTAATATATATCTCGATTACAAAGTACTGACCTTGTTAAGATTGATTGTGGTGGATGAGACATGTAAACATGTAACTGTTTTTAATATGCGCATTTATAAATATCTAACAATGCATCGGCGGTTTTCTTTTGCGGTGATTAAAGTCAGATTGATCTTGTATGATTCCACATATTTTTTTTTTACATTGCATTCGTTTAAACTACTACGCTATGCTATTTTAGATATGTACATATATAATCTATATTAAAAGAAAATCAATCATATATTATTTAAGTAAGAATACTAAGAGAAGTTGGGTTCAGGAGCATAGTTTCCATAGTTTTTTTTTATTCTATAAAGCCCTTGTTATTTCTGGTTTATATGCTTAAAAAGTTTAAAAAACTGCCACCTTATTTGATAATGGTTTGGTTCTATAATATAGTACAATTATTTACGACTTTATCAAGTTGCTAAACATGGCTCTTACGTAGCTAACTATTAAACTAACATTAATTTCGTAGACCTTCGTAGCTCATAGACATTGAGGAGGCCTTTCATTTAATAAATAGAAAGAAAAAGAGTTTTTCTAACTTTTTGTTGTTCTGTTTGATAATAATGATTTTAAAAATCTATGTAGTAAGTTGGTTTTACAGTTTTTATGTTTTAAACTTACATTCCTCATTCGGCTGGTGGAATTGTTTAAATTATATTTGTAGTGTATTTTTTTATTACTGGATTGTCTTTTCTATAATTACGTAGTTATAATTATTGTCAGCTTTCATTCGCTGTTTTGTTATAAGTGCTGTGTTAAGCTGAGTGTTATTTCGATTCGGTTTCATTTTAAGCAGTAAAATTTCCTTTCCGCTCGTCGTGACTTGCTTCCTGGGGACGTGATCGTTATTGTGAACATGGAACAAAAAGTTTGAAAGCAAAATACTTTCATCCAATTTTAGCTCGCGGTTTATGAAAAAAAAAATATGTTAATGTAAGTGTTAGCCAATAAAGGTTTATCACCCGAACATTATTAATAAATTTTTTATCTGTATGCAAAAGTCCATTATTTCAGATTAATATAGATAAAATTTACAAATAGTAATAAGTTTCTAGTAGTAGTAGAGTTCAGGAATTTATTGTAAAGCCTTTATGCGTAATACCTATAATGAACAACGCGAATTGGAGTGCGTACAATAAAATGTGCGATAACAAATGATATCTTTTCACTTTATGACGTCATATAAAACTTTGCTAATATACTTCCGGACACATCTATCGGCCCACCACCCAGTGTTTAAGTTTCGACGGTGTCTAGCTAAAAATAAATGTTAGGTGGAGCAATAAGTTTTAATGCAGTTTTGAAGCTGATTTATTGGTCAACCATTATGAATGTTTTTTTTTGTAATTTCGAATTGATTTGGCCGGCAGAAGTGCTACAACTTGGGCGACAGTTTTAGGGCGAGTATCAATATTTTTTGGCCAAAACTGGCTCTAAGTTTAGATTTGCCTTTTCATGGAACCAATAATCGGAAACATCATTAAAAAATTCCAACTTTTACGAAAAAACAAAGTTTTCTCCATTCCTGGGTCGTTGAAAACAATGAACAGACTCGAATGTTTCGTTTTTTTTCGTAATCCTGAATTCGTAATTAAAAAAAAATCATACCTAAGGGTTGACTAAAAAATCACCTTTAAAACTGCATTAAAACTTATTACTCCACTTAACATTTATTTTTAGCTAGGCACCGTTAAAACTTAAAACACTAGGTGGGCCGATAGATGTGTCCGGGAGTGTAGTATTCATAATTTACGAGCACAATATATAACTTATGATAATAGATATATTTATTTTGTTTATTAATGATGAAAATGTTCATCACCAACATGTAGATACTGTGTTGATCTACTTATTACCTTCCAATACTTTTAACAGAACGTTGTTGAACGTTGATTTTCAAAATTGTATAAATATTGTTCTTAAAGCATTCTGGTTTAATCATTTCTGGTTAAAGATACCTATTTCTGGATATTGTTGTCCCCAATATATGGTAATTGTCGTATTCTTCACAATTGACATGTGGATTAGCGAGGACAGTATGTTGGGTCAGGATAAGATGCATTCCTCTGTAATTGTATAAGATAGCATTTAAATACACGCCGAAGGTACATACGGATTTTGCAAATGTATTAGTATTTTAATTTATTCATTTTACTATAAATGTATTACTCTCTTAAAATTTTACTAGAGAATTTTTCAGTTCATGGACGAGGTAGCTTATTTTTATTCCTGACACATCTTTTACTCACTACATATAATGAAGGTTATTTTGCGCAGGTAATAAGCAAATTGCTTTCGTGTTAGATATAAAAAAACTCGTGTTAACACATAATTAAATATTAAATGCCTTTTTTCTGTTATATTTTGAGAATAGTATAATATAGATATTTTAGATTAACTAAACTATTTTAGTTTCTTTCTCGCAGATATAACTTTAGGTATTCATGTCTAGATGCGAAATTAAGAGAATGTGTTTCGCCTTATTTTTTATGGAGATACTCGAAAATCAGCGTCTGATACAGATGATCTTTGCTGTGGTTTAACACCTGCTACCGCTACTTAGTATTGGATGATATCATAATTATTAGATAAGAATTGTTGTTAAATAAAATAAGTTTACAGGAGCGTTTTGTAAACTGAGATAAAATTCTGTGAAATATTCTCACAAATAATAATGAATAATATTTTCCTGGTATTCATTTATTAATACTACTTTATGATGTATAAGAACCATTCATTATAAAGCGTAGACATATCGTAAAAAGAAAATCTCAAGCCTTTGAAATTTTTTCCATTTTCTCCGTATTAGTATTTACAGTAATTTCTTCTTGTGCAAAATTTCCAGAATTTTTGTCACGTTATTCTAATTTTATATATTACATTCAAAGAAAGATACATTAGAAATATATTTTTTGAAAGCAAACACGTGTTAAGATATTTGGTAGACATTCTGTCTATACCACGAACTATTTGATCGTTGATAAAAAGAACATGCTATGAAAAAACGGCTTATTCGCTATCAATGAAACTTGAAAACTTTCTGTGCGTAAACTCAAACAGCTTGTCGTAATAAATGTGTGCTTAACGTTTATTTGAGCTTAAAAGTTTTGTATAATGATGTTAAAGTATGCTGTTTGTTTTGAGATTGTTCATGCAATTTAATATTTTTTTTTATACGACTTTGCGGCGAGACGAGCAAGACGTTCATCTGATGGTAAGTGATACGCTTGCCCATAACAACGTGGTGCTAGTTAATATGGTATACACCACATTGCGCTCGTCGCCTTGAGACATAAGGTGTTAAGTCTCGTTACCCCAGTAATTACACTAGCTACAGCATATATCATGTCTTTGACTGTTTTTTGTACAGTTTAAACTGTAACTAGGAAAAAAAAAATCTTTGAAAACCTATTTATCCAGTTCTGTTAAGATAAATGATTAAAAAAAAATTATACCTTAGACTAACAAAGACTCAGGCTTTTATATAACGCGATTGATTCGTGGAACTTAAAATTTTAATTTGTAGTATATATTATATAAAAAAAAAACTTTTTTGTATCTGAAATTCGAATGCCGAGCGCTATTTGTTTTATTGAAATTTCTTCTTCAACTATTTAAAAAAAAAATAGTAATAGTATGTTTAAATAAATAAACGCATGGTCAAAAGAATTTTTCGATGTATTTTTAACGAAGTGGAAAGGCAATCAAATGACTACTCGGGTATCCTGGTCGCTATATCACCCACTGACATTGACAAAGGATCTGACAGACCCAATATGGGGCAGAGCTCGGCTTCTGAACATTCCGATGCCGCTGACACTTGCCCAATAGTTTCCATATAACACAACCTTAATGTCGTTGTGGAAATTAAAATACTTATTCTTTTAGGAAGTCTAGTTTAATGATTATATCAGCATTGGTTAAGATGAATCCTTAGAGTTAATAATAATTAGTCCCATTATGATAACTCGTCAGATGGCGGTGCAGTGTATCAGTTTATATATCTTTAATTTTTCTTTCCAATAGGGTCAACTATTTACAGAATTGTAGAGAAAAATAAATATGTTGTTAGAACAACGACTGTAGAATATGAAAATGATTAAATAGACGTTTATTACTAATATAGACAATGCAATTACTTTATTACTTGTGCTAGTTGCAGTTAAAGCAATCAAATCATCTTTGCATTAAGATGGATGATTCACTTTGAATTTATTTTAGTATATTTTGTTTACTTTTACGTAATCTCGTATCGAACCATTCATCCATCTTTATGACCGATTGTTTAAATTCTTTCGGTAGTACAATATATTGCACCTGTTTAAATATCTTCTTTACTGTGGACATTCCTGAAAGTGAAGCTCACTGAAATATTGAGATATTCTCACATGAATATTCTTTTAGCTATGGTGAATATACAGTAATCATTTTTTATTGTTTTACTTGTTAATAACTTATAATTGTACAATTTTAAAAAGTTATTTTTCGAATAAGAAAGTGGTTCTTTTTCTCTTCAAAGTATCATTTATCCCTATACTGAAATAATCTACACTAGCGCAACGGTGTGAAAAAGTCGCAGACATAGTCTCGTATTTATTAAATATTTATTATTATATTATGAATGTGTCCGCTTGAACGAAATATAAAAAGTGACGTAACATATGTTAGTGGAGACGCTCGTGTCGTTCTGACGACAATGGTCAGGAAATTGACCATCTGATACTTAGCAGGAAGCGCTCGCTTTGCGCGGAGGCGAGCATTGTCCAGCGAGATCTTACACCTATCACACAAAGTAAGGTCATGTGTAACAATAATGGTTACACAGAGATTTTCATCTCACATCTTGTGAAAATTAAAAATGAGTTGGTATTAAAATAGATATTTGATTATAAATTGAAGTAATACTTTAGTTTTTTCCTAAATAAATGAAATACATAATTTATAGATTGAAAATGGTTATTTCATTTATATTGGATATCTTCCAAAGCCGTAGTGGGCATAATATTCACCTTCCACTTTCTGGACTCCCAATTTTTTGAAGCAACTATAACATTTTATTACATAAGGCTACACTAATAATATCTGCAATATCTTCTTTAATTAAAAAATTTGAGCTATCGATTCTGTTAACCTAACTATGCCCATAGAACTATACAATTTTTTAAGGATTTTTTTTGCGTTAATGTTATCTATATGAATTTGTTTGATGTTATTTAGCGTTTGTTGACCTTTTTCCCATAAATTCCTCTGTTTATCGTGTATTACTTAACTTTTATTGAAGCGGCGCAACGGAAGCTATTATATGACGAACGTGAATTATGAGGAAGTGACTCATGCGATGATAAACAATCACTGTCGCTGAAGACCAGATTAGACGCAATTGATTCTGAGATTTTAAGAAAAAAATAGTAGATCTAACACAGTCATGTGCTTTTAATCGATTGAATAATAAATTTAAAATATTGTGCGTCTTTTAGACAAAAATTTCTTAAAGGTTAAAGGTTCGTCGGATCGTCATTAGAAACAGGTTCTTTTGGACTTGAAGGAACTTAAGTTGTACTGAAATGTAATTATTGTATTTTTATTTATACAAACTAACAGTCATTTTTGTTATAATGCGCTTGCGCAATTACACGACTTAATTATAATTAATGTACAAAGTCTGCATAGTCTGACTGCAGAGTCTGCCTGGCTATACGAGTAACAAAATCGATGCATCAAGTTGCGCAGAATGTTGTTAAAATTGTTATAGAATTTATAAAAAATGTTTATAGGTTGTTATGACAACTTTAGGGTTGTTTTTAAAAGCCTAGTAGTTTCATACGCTCAACTAAAAGTTTTAATTAAATTTCATTAATTATTTGTTTAATTGTCTATATGATATATGTTAAAGAAAAGTTTTTTTTGCACCGAGGTAGTTAATGATGAATAAAAAATTTTTTTTCATTCAATTTCCCGTGTCGTGTGAATGGGGGCGACAGACTGACGCCGGTGAGTCTCCCCTGACGCCAAGCGACCTCACTACCCCCGTGCGTAGCCAGTCGCGCGTCGGGATCCGCCCTAGGCGCTGCACTATGAAACCGTTCTACGTAATACTTGTTTACACGTTATTTACTAATACAGTATTAGTCTGCGCTAAAATTAGCGGCGGACCGCGTGGGCGGTTTAGCGGTAACCACGGCAGACCGCATGGGCATCACGTAAGCGCTCACCATCCGCATTATACGTATCATCCGCCGAGTCATATATACTTTACGTGCAAACGCTGCTCTAGTTACACAGTGTACCCGGTTTACCACGGTACACCACCGACCTACGTGTACAAATACAGGGAGTATGGTGGAAGATATGGCGATCTTTTAACCGGATTAGCTTTATATAACCTCGGCAGGGCTGCCAACGAGCAGTGGCATTACACGCTTTACGAGCGGCGCCCCGACGAGAAGTGTAACATGCAGGTCATTGACCGCAACCAATTTGAAGAGACCAACTTTCCCTGTTTCATGATGTCTTCCTTCGTTGACAGTTCCGGTAACTATTTGAAAAATCAACATCCATTGGACATAACGACGGCTCAAATCAATGTTAGAGCAATGGTGCACAACAATGGTACAAGTGTAAAAGTGACACAGAATCAAGAGTGTGTGATATGGCATAACTCGACGATAAAAAACGAACAGGTGTCAATACCGTGTGCTTTGTTGAAGGAATACGCTAATACCATGAAACCACACGGCGTACCGGTATATATTTGGTTGCCTTTGACACTGGCAACTGTAATGGGCATCTACATTTTCTGTCAAAGTTTCTTCAAACAAAAAAAGACCAGCATCGATGAAACGCCTTGCACTCCCACAATAACCAGTAACTATTTTTCCAACAATAATTCAGTAGCAGCTCATTGAATATTGGAATCTGAGAATGTAATAGTTGCTCACAATTGGGCTGTCAGGATTAACTACGAAATAGTATCTACTTTGAAAAGTGTCTTCAACGTTAAGAGAAATTGGAATAAAGGATTCAAAAAGTTGTGCTTAGATTTTTGTCGCTGTAGCCGTACTTAGATGCTTTTGAGAATTGTATTAATTTTTAGGAAATTAAGTTAGACATAAAAATTTGTATTTGAATTTAGATGTTGTGAAATTGTGGATGTGTCTGTCTATTAATATTAAGGTATTTGACGATTATTCATAAAAAAAAAAATCCTGTTAAATATAATAATAGCAGTCTTTCCATATAAATTAATCTCTATTATGTTAATTCAACCAACATTTAAATATACTGCTCCAATGTATATTTAAGTGTGTGAAGTATCCACCAAAATAACAAAAATTTGAGAAACAATGTAATTATAATTTAAATTGGACACTTAAAACATTGAAGTCGTTGTAATTTACAAATTCTTTAAGTTGTTCAAGCAGCAAAATTATCCATCATATTATATTCTGTATGAGGAGCCAAATTTACTAAATTAATTATAAACTAACGTAAAGACTGATTGGTCGCTACACTAGTCCCCAGAACTGCCATTGCTGTGTATTTTATATGCAATAAAGAGGAAGTATACACAACGTGTTTTTATTTTGATTAGATCCTATTGGAAATGTAGGTATTATATTGGACCTACATCGACTAAAACTTTCACGATGTTTCTTATTGTCGAGGATATCTTTTAGCACTGGTAATATGTGGCCTCTTCTAGAGAAAGATTAACTTCTATTTTTAGATGTCAAGTTATACTGTTCATTTTTCACTTGACCTAGAATCCTCGTTCGTTGGACTAAATGGCCGTAGAGTTGGATAGGGCAGTATAGTAGTTCTATCGTCAACCACAGTAGAACGGAGGACAGGGAGAACAGAGGATCGATTTTTTACGGAGGATAGGGTTGGCTTAAAATCCGATCGGCTCGATCCGGAGCAGCCACACAGTAGCAGATCTACACCACGGACTGGTGTATGTTTCTATACGCTTCAGTATAGCCGATCTCGTTATGGATACTAATCTTTTGGACACTTCAAGAAGAGAACTTTGTTGGACAAGCACAAGCCTTAATTTATCGTCAAACATTAAACTATACAAAAATTTTGTTGAAATTAACCTAACATTTTCAAATCCTTTAAGATAAAAGGATTATGAGCGGCAGAGATGTATTACCAAATAAGTAATAGGAATAATAAACAAAGAAAATCATTTCAAGAAGCAAGCGATCCAAAAAATTTAAAGGAATATGTTAAACTTAAATGTACCATAGCGTTCATTTAACAATCTCCCACAGTATTGACAAGTTATTCAAATCCTGTAAAAGAATATATATTTGTTTAGTTGGGCGAAGTAAGCGACGATTTTTATATTTAATGCTACGCATAAATTATATATAATCCAACACGAATCTGCGGGGAAATCAGAGAGAAATCGAAGCCATGGCGTGATTTGATCCAAACGTAGTCCACATATCCGCATTTGCATTAGGATATTAGATGAAGTGTCAGGAGACCAATGTATAACCAATATTCTACTTGTGGCGTGGCTCACCTTATAACACGGAGGTCCTTTTTTCACTTTTGTACCACCTTCGTAAATTATCACCATACTTTGTAAATTTATCTCAACAACAGCAATGTCGAGCCGGTAAATAAATTTGAGCGAGAGTATCCATTAGGATCATGGTTTACTTTTGTGGCGGCATTATAATAGGAGATTAATTGTTTTTATATTACATGATGTATGATACAGAAATAAAAAATAAATTGAACTTGCAACGAATAATTATTATAATGCAAATATTATATATAAAAATGTATGTTATACTAAGTAACATGTAACACGAATTAGAAAACAATTAATTCTTTTCGTACAAAAAAGCTAGAAATCTTTAAAGATCTTAATAGCCACAGACTATCTCAATTATAAGAGATAACTCTACGTATGTACAGGAGCGTACATTACCCTAAAAACCGTTGTTTTAGCTTCGGCGATTAAATATTCAAATTTCACGTTAAATATTTTTCCCATCGCGATTAATATTTATCAATCACTCCGAGTTGAACGATAGTGTTGATAATATTAGCTGCGTCATGATGCTTTAATATGGCTTCTAGATGAGCTGACGTCACAGCGGGCAATAGCAAACTTGATAGCCTATTACACGTACTCATAATGTTGTTTAATGGCCTATTTTGAATAAGATTTGGCGTACATACGTGAGTAATTTTAGTACATCGAAAGCGTCCTATGCTTCTATTGCGATTTGTATACAAACAGAACCAGAAAACACGAATATTTTACAAATTTGTACATACAAATAAACTAACAATGATTATACGGAAGTGTAATGGTATAGGAGAGCTTAACTCACATTGAGTTTTCTACCAGATAACCTTAGTGAAACAGAAACATTCTATACTGGCAGATAACGTTCAAAAAAGTGTTTAAATATACTATAGTAATAACATACACAAAAAAATTAATTAGGTAAAATACGGTAAATATCCATAAATAGATATATAAATAATTGTTGTCACAACAGCAAGAATAAAAAGTACTCCATAACGCGCATTTTGAAAATGTGACGCAAATTTTGAATATTTAGATTTAAAAAGAAAATCATACGTTTGATGAATAATAATTAATAGTTAATAATAATCCTATTAATTATTAATTAATTAATATTAATAGGATTTTTCTCCAATTTTGTTAGCGATTAACTTTAAGGTATATTTGAACAAACGTTCTTCATTATCAGACTTATTTACAAGAAGTGATTACTGTTAGTTACAGTGTAGTAAAGTTGACCATGGGCGACACCATCGCAGTAAAGATCACGGAAAAAGCTTTTCCTGGATTTGTTTGTTCCGTTTTAGTTGTTTTTTACGACACGAGGAGGGTAGAGTCGCGTTGTGGGATACTAACCCGTCTCACATGGTTTCTCGCAGTCTAAAGTTATTTGGACTAAAATAGGATACCACACAATATTTTGTTGCAGACTTTTAAACTAGGTTATATATAACTTAATACCTAAGTGATATTCTCTCCGTGTCAACCCAATGTGACTAGAAATATGGAGGAAGGCTGGATAAATAGAGAACTTTAAAGCTATGAATTCTTTAAAAGACATTTAATCAAGAGAGTGTCTTAGGGCGTTTTTCTTCCAACTTTACAACGGCAGTTAGCGACATCTCGTAATAATATTTCAAAAAGAAAAAAACACTAACAAGAGGCGAGGTTTTAATAATTAAGACTGGTTTATAGTCGTCCTCAAGGATCTCGTTGTTATTATCGTAACTCCTCATCATATTGCTCTCATGTAGCAAGGTGAGAAGGTATTGTTGATAATGTTACAGATCTTGTTTAATGTTATTACTTAATTAATGTAATTATATAAATTACAAAACTAAACATTATTTAAAGAATTGTTGTGTACGATGAGAAAAGTAAACGAGCGCATTTCGTAAACATTACTGTGTTTCAGTGGGGTAAAATAAAAAGTAAAAAGCGTCTTACTTGTGAGGAAATACTTATAACGTTTTCTTTTCACATAGCAAATATTTTATACGAATGCGTGACCGTTGTAGAAATTTCATTCATGCTCTTATATTTTACGAGCAAATGACATCTTTGCTTTTAAAGACCATTGCAGTGATAAGTTTATTTATATAGCATACGCGTATTTTGTGTACATTGCACTTAACGCTTACAGAATACCAAATGCACTCTGATGATTTATTTTTATCAAATATGACGAAATGATGCTATTACGGATGCATTATTTAAGTGAATTAGTATTGTTTTTTTTTGGTAACTGTAAACAAGTTTATTTATTTGATCTAACAAACCCTGTCGTTTAAACTAAAGGCTGACAGGGTATGAGCTAATGAGTCTTTTTAACCCTTCTTTTGAAATTCATCAGTTTATTGGTTTTACTACAGTTCCTCATATTATATGTATATCGGTAACCAGTAATATATAAACTAAAGCTCATATTTTGTTTGTGAATAAGACTTGATTTTCGCTGATCATTTTAATTACACAAAAACAACTGTTATTAGCTGATGAAAATGTATTTTAGGTTTAAAATTAAGAAGTTATTAAGCAATATACAAAAATTTTTATATTTTTACCCAGTAAAAGATAGTGAAAAAGTCACCTTCACAAGTAGGTACAAGGTATGTGTAATTATTAATAGTATTATGTTGTAGTTAAGTTAACACGAAACAGATTATTTATTTAAGGACAATTTCCTTTTATAAGGGCTGTTTATCAGAATTAAGAATTCCTTTAAAATTTGCAAGACACTAGAATTGGAAATCAATTTCCGGGACCAATTAAACTTTTACGATTGGAAAGTCTAAATTAAGTGTTGAATGGGGCGATAGGCATTTTAGAGGAATTTGCATTTCTCCTAAATGTTGCCTATAAAAACAAATCAAGGAATTTAAAATTACATTAGATGCAAATAGACTTTTCCTTTTACAGATTATTTCAAACAGAGTTAAAGTTATATATGTTTGCATATTGTATGTAACAAGTTGTTACTTTTGTGTAAACAATATTCGCCAAATATTTATTTGTAAATTTGGATTTGTTAGAGTTATAAATATAAATGTGATATGTGACATGCAGGTTTTTCATAAGAAGATCTAAAATATGAATAATGATGTACTTATGTTTCACATATTTTTTTATAATTGTAATCATAAAATTATCCAGGCGAAGTAAATGATTTAATTTGAGAGAAAAAGAGCTGAAGTAGGCAGATTTTCAACACAAATTTCTATTTAGTCGGATAGTTATATTTATAATGTAAATATTATTATTGAATGTGTAAAAGCAAACATCTGCGACCTAATAATCATAATGATCACAAGAAACTGATCGTGATGACGTGTATGTGTTATTGACATACATATGACAGGGTAGTTGAACAACTGTACTAATCTTACTAATATTCTATATAGACATACAGACAGAAAGTGTTACATTTTTAAACTGGTGACCTTAAACAAAAATACAACTACGATTCGTTATGGATGTAAACATGTTAAATTTATTGCTGTAATAAAAAGAACTAGTCGACCTTATTTTTTTTACTATTATATAATTTGTTCTAGTTTTTTATCCCGTTATATTATAGTTTCTGAGTTGTGTTCAATATATTTGGTGAGTGAGACAAATGTACAGAATAGGACAGAATTTTTAAGAAAATTTCAAAATAACTACGGGTAAAATAAAAATTGGAATTAGTCCTTGTATCGAACGCGGGGTAACTTAATCTGCCGTTGAAGGTGAAAAGTGTAAAAATAATCGACATTAACAAGATTGCGTGAAATGCACGAATACCATCTCCCATTGACGCTTATAGCATTCCAATGCGGCTCGGTAAAAACTGTTTAGCATGCCTTGCGAACAGTATTGCATCACCACTGCTATATCGTAAGCTTCAATAGGCTATTTAGCGTCTGATTATCTTTTATTCAGCGGCGCGAACTGCGTCCATCGACTTCTGTAGCGATAAATTTCATTTGTTGTTTTGAATGAAATGAGTTAAATGAGCTCTTACGTACTTCCCAAACAGTACGAGTGCCAACGGAAAGTTTGGTGGAAATTGTTTTAAAAAAATATCGCTTTGGTTTATGCAACGCTGTTTATATTTTCTTTATTCATTACCTGAACTGCCTGAGTATAATTACTTTTTGAAAGTATATTATCCTTTAGTAAACAATAAAAAATTACCAGCCACTTGCTACTTTTTACATTTCGGATACAATGATGAAAGGATTACAAAATTTGTTACATAATATTAGAAAATTCACTTGTACAGATTTATGCTAGAGATTGAAAAGAAATGTGCATCTTCATCTAACGTATGACTTAGGTTTTATTAGGTTTTGACTGTAAAGTGAGTATGCAGCTTTGAAAATTAAACATGAATAAATAAAACCTTTTTTGGTTACATAAATATCATTGAAAGTTCGGATTTTTAATCTAGAAGAATCTTCTTTTAAATTAGATTAAAAGCACAGAATTGTTTAATATTTTTTTAACCAATTCGTAAAGCTTTGATACAGTGGCGGTATACAGAAGCCAAAAGGCCCAACTCGACCTACGAAGGTAATGATACGAACTTAAATTAAAATTTTATTAATTAATTTCTTTGTTATGTATTAATAACAATCTTACTGATAATAAAGAAGCCCAGAAAGGAATTTAGATATCTCTTTAAATTAATGGCCATACAAGCAAGTACTTTATACGTGTTGGCAAGATTCCCACGTAACATAATTGAAAATTTATCGGTTTGCGTTTTGATGTAAACACATCGTTACGTTAATAGTTTAATTGTTAAAACTCATTTGTAATTGTAGTAGAAGTTGTAATTTTTTATTTTATAATATATATTTAGGATCACATTATTATTTTTACATAGATAATAGATAGTAAGGATCCAAATATGTGTGTTCTTTTTCTTGTTCAAAAAGGTCCCCAACCGAAAATCAAGACACAAAAGTGAAATGACAGAGGCACGAATTAAAAAATCTTATTTGTTTTGTGTTATTGAAGTTTACATTCAAAATATAAGGTCGTAAAATAATTAGAAGCATAAAGATCTTTTTAAGCAACAACTGGTTTCATTATAAAATGATCTAAAGAGAAGAAATATTAGATATAAACAATGATTTAAAGAGCATAAAGCAGACGGATTGATCTATCGTTTCCGGTGTTCTAAATAAGATGTGTTTACTTCTATTCAGAGGATAGTATCGATTTTTTCATATCCTGTGTTTTTTATTTAAATCTCTTCTTAATGTTTTAAAATTTGTATATTAAAATAGTTGCAGTAATAGATTTTAATTGCACAAAAATTAAATTCAATCCTTCATTTTAAGATTCTCGAAAAAAAATAGATAGATAGATAGATAGATGAATACTTTATTGCACACATAACAAAATAAGGAAAATTTACTAAAACTAGGCTTAAGATCTATATGTGGGCAAGGGCGGCCTTATCGCTATGAGCGATCTCTACCAGGCAACCCTGTAGGACAGGAGAGAAAAAAAAAAAAAAAAAAAAAAAAAAATATAAATAAATAGTAGGGTAATGTGAAAGTCAGAATAAATAAATATGAGTAAGAAATGTATATACTAAAGTAAAGATTATTGGATAGAAGTCTCAATTTAGATTAGAAGAAAACATAGGTAATAAATACAAGGATATAAACTTACATAAAAATAACTTTACAGTATATAGTTATACACATATACAATAATAAAATATATTATTACAATATATACATAAGAATATAATTACATACACATTTAAATAAGGAAAATAAACAATTTAGCAAGCGGCTTTGTTCAGAAGATAGTTATGCAGCTTGGATTTAAATATGGCCAACGACTTCGACTCTCGAATGTCACGTGGTAGATTATTCCACAAGTGCGTAGCCTTCACAGCAAAAGAACCTCTAAAGTAACCAGACTTCGTATAAGGCACTTGAAGTATATTACTATACCCAGAGCGTAGTACACGGCTAGGGTCGGCACTCCGAAATTGAAAACACTCCTTCAGATACGGGGGAGAGCGAGGGTCAAATAGAATGTTGTACAGGAGAACAAGAACATGCTTATGCCGACGGAGCCTGATGGGCAGCCAGCCAAGCCTTAGTCGATACTCAGACACGTGGTCGAACTTGCGCAGTCCATACACAAACCTGATGCAAACGTTTTGTAACCTTTCCAATTTGTTAAGGTATTCCTCATTGATATCGGTCAAACAAACATCAGCATAATCAAGGATAGGTAGAAGTAAGACTGCGCAAGCTCGACTTTTGTCTTTAAAGGAAGCAAGTTCTTCCATCGTTTAAGTGACCCTACTGCAGCAAAGAGCTTACGACTAACCTCTGAAATGTGGTGAGACCAATTGAGGGTTGAGTCGAAAAAGACACCTAGGTTCTTCACTACATCACTGCGAGATAATGTTACATTGTCAATAGTTATGCTAGGAGTAGCATCATAATTAGGCCGGTTAATCTGCTTTGAACCACCGATGACAATAACTTGCGACTTGCCAGGATTGACCATTAAGCCATGTTGTTGACTCCAACGAATGACAGACGCAAGGTCTTTATTTATTGCAGAAAAAGCAGAATTAATGTCATTAGCAGAGGCGTGGGTGTAAATTTGGAGATCATCCGCATAGAGGTGGAAAGAACAAGAGAGTAGAGGAGTAAGGAAGTTGATGAAAATGGAAAAAAGAAGAGGGGACAAAACACCACCTTGTGGAACGCCGGCAGATATATCACAAGACCGAGATACACGATCATTGACCCGTATACATTGTTGTCTCCCAAAAAGATAATTGCGAAACCACTCCACCACAGGATCTGAGAAGTGAAGCGCGCCTAGCATTGCAATAAAAATGTCATGATCCACGGTATTAAAAGCATTACTGAAATCAAGTAAAGTCAATACAGTAAGTTGCTGATTAGACATAGCCAGGCGCACATCATCAGAAACCTTGGTTAAAGCAGTAGCAGTACTATGCCCCGAGCGAAAACCAGATTGAAGAGGACTGAGCAAACCATTGTAATTAATGAAGTTACTTAATTGTTGATAGACCAGGCGCTCAAGTACTTTAGATAGGAAAGGAGAATGGAAATAGGTCGAAAATGGGAGGGTAAGGTAGGACATTTCACTTTAGGTATGGGAATAACTGCAGCTTTACGCCAACATCTAGGAAATGTGCTAGAGCTGAGCGAGAAGTTGAAAATATGGCAGAGGGCAGGGAGTACAACAGATGAGCTAAGAATAATCATTCTCCGACTAATACCATCAACACCCTCGGCGTTAGATTTGACGGCAGTAATAGTTTTCTCAACGTCACGCAAAGAAACTGGTTTAAAAACGAAAGGAGAGTAAGGGGGATCAGACGTAGGGGAAGGTGAAAGGGCATTAATAGAATGTTGTTAACGGAGGGCAGGATGGAACAGGTAGCAGTGAAGTGAAGATTAAGGGCATCAATGTCAATATTAGGAGGAAAAGAGGGCTTTGAATTGCCAATACCTAACGAGTTAAGAAAAGACCAGACCTTGGCTGGATCTCCGTTACTGACAGAAGAGTGAATGTGGCGACGCTGTGCATCCCTGCACAATCTGCTGCATCTGTTTCGGAGCTCCTTATACCTATTGCGATTCAAATCAGTAGGGGTTTTTCTATATCTAACTTTTGCTACATTCCTTTTGGCCATAACTGCTTTAATATCATCAGTCAGCCACGGTGCCGGAAGGTGTTTCATCCTAATAGGTCGGAGAGGAGCATGCAAGTCAAAGACTTGCAATAGGAGAGAATTAAAGGCTTCCATCTTCTCGTCCACAGTGGGAGCACAAAATACCGCATTCCAATCAACACCACAGAGATCCGCCTTGAACTTATCAGTATCGATGGAGTTGAAGTTCCGAAGCATTGCGATACGGGGTTTAGGTTTAGGACAACGAATTTTGTAGGAGAGGAAAACTAGGTCATGATAAGAGAAGGCTTCGGCATTAAATTGCCCATGTGTGCTTACATGATCAGGCGACGATACAATGATAAGGTCTAGCAAGGAAGGTGCACAGTTAGGAAAGAAATGCGTTGGACTAAGGGGAAGGATATTAAGATTAATGGAGTTTATTAAGGAACGGAGCTTGGAGGCACGGGTTGAATGTAGTTTGTCATTATTTACTAAACAGGTGTTAAAGTCGCCCATAATGATCGTGTGGTCAACATTGGTGACATAACTTTCTAATAAAACTTCCAAATTGTGGAAGTAGTCAATATGAAGAGAAGGGCAATAAAACACACCAAGTAGCAGTTTTAGATGACCAAATGAAACTTCAATCAGTAGGTGCTCAGAGGATTCAGAATAATCAGAGGGAGATTTATCGAGGATATTATAGGGAAGGTGATTTCTAAGATAAATAGCAACACCACCTCCACCCTTACCAGTTCTGTCATTTCGAATGAGGACAAAACCGGGTAAGGAGTAGGAAATTGAAGGGAGACAAGGCTTGAGAAAGGATTCGGAGATAAGTATTGCATGGACATTCCGGTTGTTTGAAAAGGTAGCAAGGAGATCAGTATAGTGTGCTGGGATGCTTTGGGCATTGATGTGCACAGCATTGAAGTTTCGAGCAAATGATGCGAACGCTGTCTCAACAGAAAGATCAAGAGGAAGAGAAAGACTGTGAAAGCTGTCACCTGAGGAATGTGAGGTGGATGTCAACGAAAGAAAGTCAACACCGACATCCGACAAATCGTCATCGCCCATATGTACTTGCATAAATAAATACCCAAATAATATATAATAGTATCAATATATATATAATATACTTATATAAACTAAAAGATAAATATTTAAACTTAATTAGATATTTTTACTCTACCTGCCTACAGTGTTTATGTTGCACAAAATAACAATAAGATATTAAAACAAACTAAGATAAAACACAAAGAAAAAAAAAAAAAAACCGATGAGACAAGTACAAATAAACTTTTCCAAACCAAACATAAAAAAAATTAAAATAAAAGAAATACTAAGCTAAAAAGCTAACAAGCAAAAAACAAAAAATGCAATAACTAAACGCATCACAACGTCAATGTCAAGTGTCAACTGACAGTGACATCATATGAAGGTAAACATGTGAAATTAAAATATAATAATATAAATATCACAAGACCCACGCATTATAATTTGACAGAAAAAGAGGTATCCAAGAATATAATAACTACGTGGGTACTAGTTAATTCACACATATGATACACACTATACCGAAGATTTGGGATGCTTTTTTTGCAATTCTTGAAGCTCAGCCAGTGCCTCAACTTTGTGTCTAGAGCCGTCTGGAGTTTTGATATAAATACAGCCCTCTCGGGTCCAACACGAAGAAACACCGAAATGGTTTCTGGCCGCCATAAATGTGTTGTGTCGCGGCTTTGTAAGGAACTCTGAAAGTGTGATTTTCGTTCCTTTAAGTGTCTTCTTAGCGTTCCATACCCGGTCACGGATAGATGCGTCGATGAACCTTATAAGGATAGGCCTAGGCTTAGCATTACCAACATCATTTTTAGGCTTCCCCATACGATGGCAAGTACGGATTGTATTGGGTGTTATATCGCCAAGATTGCACCTCTTGGACAAAGATGCTGCAACAACATCCATGGTATCCTCGTCCTTGGCCTCAGTAACACCATGTACTAGCAGCATTTTACGACGCGAGCGTGTCTCCACACGGTCAAGGCCCCTTGCCAGTGCATCCACTTCAGCGCGAAGGATGTTAAGTGCGCCACAAACAAAAGATTTAAAATTTTGAAATTCTGTGTTGAGTGCTGCTATAGTGTTAGGTGGCTTACGTGTGGTGGCCTGTTGGAGATCAGCTTGAAACTCTGCCATCCTGGAGTGAAACATTTTAATCATATCTTCCATATTAGTTTGCACTTGTGTGTAGTCCATGATAATAGTTGTTTTATAATGAATAAGTTTTGGTGGCACAAATAAACACTGCAGGCAAGTAGCTCTATTTACATAAATAAAGTTAACATATATTTCACATTAAAGAATATACTGTAAATAATTTTAAATTCAATAAATTTAAGAGCTATCAAAAATCACAGTTGACTGTTCAACTACCCGCCTACTAAAGTTTAAAGTTAAAACTAATAAAATTTTAGTTTATTTTTTTTAAATAAAACTTGATGTTTTTCTTTCTGTATATTTCGAAATAGAACTTGCTAAGTTTTGTTTGTATTTATTGGATTCTTATAAACAACGTTATATATTGTAGTGTAAATGGAAATGATTTTATTAAATTAGATCATTTCTCACTCTTAATAACATAAAAACAGTGATATCCTTGTATAGTCAACAGGTAGGGTTAAAAATTGAGGTGTAAGGAAAGCATTTCACATGTAAAACGATGTTGTGGCGTAATATTACGTGAAATATTGAGTTGATTTTCATATAAATTCATATAAACAATGGCGCGGATAACAGTAATCTCGTGGCTTGCGCTTTAATAAGAATAAATTATCTTGTTAACGGACCCTTTCTGTTGGCGTCTAGTTTAATATCAACTTCACGAGTTAATGTCGACGAGCACACTGCACCGACTGGCATTTAGCCACGGTTAATGATTTAAGTAATTGAAAAGAAAAATTAAGAATTGTTTGTATAAACGTGTCAGACGATGATGACATAGTTATACACATATACTCAGAAACACGAAAAACATAAAATACTTTTATGATATCATTAAAACTTATAGATATTAATTTTTTTTTAATTACCTTTCGGTTACAGAAATAGTAACTATATAGTTTGTGTATACATTTACGTCAATAGCTTGATATGGACCTTCCGAAAGATTTTCAGACCGAACTCTGACCACAACCAGTGGTTTATTGCTTACGTTCATCAGATCGTCGGTATACCTTGTGGTGAAGACAGTTTACCTCTGTCTTGACTTTACTGCACCATCGCTTGCATCTATGTAATTATAATTAAAAAAGAACCAGAGTAGATAAGTTTTATACAAAAAAAAAATTCTATAACTTGTATTTTATATATAAATAATTTATGAAGGACTTAAGGTTGTTTTGTATAATGAACTTTGTAGCTCCTTCTCTTAGGTGTTTGTAAGAATGAGGAATAGGTGCATGTGTTAACATATGCGTGTAAGAACGGTGTGCTTAATAGGTATAAGCATCTACAAAAGCTTTATCAGAAATTAACCTAAATTGTAAAAACTAGTTAAAGATGTGGTGTATTTTATATACTCCCAAAACAAATTATAACAGCTAAATTAAATAAGAAAAACTGAGCCCTTTCACCTCTGACCTTTTTTAATATTAATTATCGGGTATAAGGTCAAAGGGTTAAGGACTATCGGCGTGGGTTTATGAAATTCGAAATTCATTAAATAGGAATTTGTTGAGCTTCCTACGTTTGTTAGAAGAAGTGTTATTGATGGGAACACCATTACAGTCTATTACATGCAAACCAAAACTTGTGCCTTTTTATTATAGACCTTTTCTATTAAATAAAACTAAATTTTAAAGATTTTATCGCGCATGTATAGAAATCATTGAATGAAATAATTTTAGTTTCAATAATGAATCACGTGCGAATATTTCTCATTATCTTTAATGGTTTAGTTAAATAAAGGATATTATTACATTAATAATTATCGTGGACAAACGTTATTAAGAGATCAATATGTAATGAGGTCCTGAATCACTTGGTTGCTGAAATGGCGTCCATGTCCACGTGACGTTGGTCTCTCGTAAGGGATTACGTTGAACAAGGTTATCAGAGTAATAATTGGCTTCAGATCCCCTTCTGATGTTTTTCTATGAGTCCCTTCCTATGTATACATTGTATGTAACATACATAGATAAATATTTTTGCCCAACAGTTTGTTTTCATATATTTTTATCTTCACTACTAGATAGGTTGAATGGAAAAATGCTTTATAGCAATAAGCCCGTTTCCTGTGTTCTATTTGTATGATATTTTTTTCCTATCTGTTTGTTTTGTATGAAAATTTATAAAAAATTATAAATACTATTTTGTATTAAAGGCTTCTGCTAGAAATCTTTTTCAATCTTCTTAAAAAGTTATTACGCTATACGGCAATAGTAAATGATTTTCTTTATTATGAACTACAAAGAAACAGTTAAAAGTAAAACGTGATTGTAATAAAACTTGCTCTAAAAATAAAAATGCAGTAAAATTACTTTTTAGTAAAAAGTCGTAAATAAAAAGCCAAAAGCTAAAATTGTTGTCAAAATAACTATAGCGATAACAGTGTTAATCGTTCTTTTTCTTTTTAACATCGATTTCTTTACTCTAATTGAAGTATAATTATTAAAACAATTTATGTCATTTACTTTCAGCTTATTTTCATGTAAATAATTATTAAATATCGAAGTACAAAACAATTATTATTCATGATTGAGTTTTCTCCTATACGAATATAAGATCGTAGATAAAGGGACTACAATGTTAAATCAAGATTTTAATAAAGAAAAGAATTTTAAAAGTTCAATAATGCCGGATGGGCTACTGGCGTATTACTTAAGCGGAATTACTTATTTATACTAGAGCCTGAAACGCCGGATATGCTACCAGCGTATTATTTAAACTGAATTATTTTTATGTTGTTGTATCATATTTGTATGATATCCTTGTAGCTAATTCTTCACTGACATTGCATTTTAGTGGCGTAGTTTAAAAACGTATTATGCCTCCTATTTTCTTAGTTAAAATTCGATCTTAGATACAATATATTAGATATGGGCAGACCGTCGTCACAGTTTTATGATGTGATATGATCACTAGCAGTAACAAATGAACATAAGAGGTTTAATTACTCATAAAGGCTATTAACAACACGCAACGGCGGAGCTTTTTGATAAAGCTTTTATAATTAATTAGAATAGACATAGTATTACAAGGCAGGGTAGTACGTGTGTTCGTAGAAAGGATGTGTGAATATTTATTTTCTTTGGTTAAAATGTATAACTCATTTGCAGGAGTTTAATAAGGTTATACGACTAAATGATAAAAGTAGGCAATAAGAATTTCATTCTATTACAGGGATCGTAGATTTGTTATAAAATTTAAAACATTTGGTTGAATAAATCCAAGAATCAAGGTACTAAACATTTGCGAAATAGTCAATGTTTAAATTCGTTGAATTGAATCCGCTAACTTTTTGACTACATTGTAAACAAAAACCATGTCTCTTAGAAATTATTAGTAAGATCCGTTTACAGAGATAACTGTTTTTTCTGTACAAAAAATAAAAACACTTCGAAATTTCTTCATTTTATGAATCTTTGAACATCTAAGCAATGGGTGAATACACATAGGGTATCACACTACGTTCATCATCGTTAGCTTAGTTATTTTTACTTTGTACAGGAATATTGTCAACCGACAAAAGTACAATAGTATGTAAATATTACGATACTGTAACGGTAATCGCAATTTTAAATATTGATTACAACATTTTATAAGAAAGATGAAGTATGTATTACGTCATAGTAATTATTACTGAACACAAGTCATAAAACTTTTATATTAGATAGTGCCTAAACTACCGTATGAGAGTAACATATGGAAATATTCATAGTGTTGGTTTATGTATAATACTGTGGTGGTACAAAATACATAAAATTTATGAATCTTTTTACTGGTGGTCTGCAACGTCTATCTCTGCCCTCAGACAGTAGTTAGCACACATTACTGTTTAGGTTAGAAAGACGACGTAGCTAGTGAAATTAGTGAGGTAACAACGCCACATTGTTATCGGCCGACGTATCACTTCTGTTGAAAGTCGTGCCGAGACTAGTCGCAAATCGCTTTATAGGAGAAATCATTAAAAAATATTCTCAACACCGTCATTATAGTCAGCCTTTTAATGTCCTGTGCTAATCACATGTTTCTCTAAAGGAGCGTGTTTGCTATAGTTACCATGTTTGACAAGTGGGTTAAAGAGAGCAGTATCTTAAAACGGACCATGGTATAAGTTTCGCCTTTTATTGATAGGGTAGTGTGCCAAGGGGAAATCTGATCCCGTCTTCAACACGGGGAAGGATGAAATATTCTTCTTTTTGTTAATTCTAAAATCTTTGCTTAGTTTAGTTCATATAAATAAAGCCTTCTAATCTTACTAGCAGATGTTGAACGGAACTGTCATGTGACATTTGGTGTCACATGCTACATTAAAAAAGTTTTGTAATAAAACTGACGGAATGTTGCCGATAGATTTTGATATATTTTTAGCTGTATTTTGTCAAAGAAGTTCGAGCTTTATTGCTATAGATTTGATGCAACTAAACTTTGCTAATATTGTATAAACTTCTCCTTGTATTTACTTGGACATTGCTGTTGTTTACATAATAGTAAAAACTTTCTTGATTTCTGGTTCATATCCGATGTTTATTAATTTATTTCGCAGACACCCAAAAATGCCTAAAACAGTGTTTAAGGAATTAGTAACATTTTAAACTTATTAACAAATGACTTTTTTGATATCACGATATTACTAACAAACAGTTCATATGCAACAGTTTGTACAGCTGAAATAGGAAATTTGAATCATAGGATATACTTTGTTTACAGAAAATAGGCTTGTGATTTATATTTTCTGTAAACAGAGTTTTATATTACATTATTCACAGATGCTTCATACCGGGTTACACTCTTCATAAGTATTTATGTTTTCACTTTACTTTAAGTGATAGGGTCGCCAATTATGGTAAAGCTTGATCGCCTAGACTATGTTGATTGCCGGAACACAGCAATATGGTTATGGCTGCAGATTTACAATGTTGGTGCGAAAATCTCCATCATCTAAACAGAAGAATTTTGTTTATTTAAACAAATGTGTTTATAAATTACAAATTCTCAACGTTTAGCTCTTTCAACGTCACTAATTAATGGACGACGTCTAACTTTTAATTAGATTTTCGTCAATGTTGCCATCTTGTTACGTTGCCTAGTAAACTAAAGCAAACAAACTGTGGAAATTATAACGAACTTTTCAATTACAAAATTAATTGTTTTACTATTTACTGTCGCAATGGCGGTATCATAATACAAGCCGAAATATTCGACTTGGCTCGATAAACTATAATATTCATACTAACTAATATTAATGAATCATAATTTGTACAATGCTTACATACTTTGTCGAAACCGGAAAGAGTACAGTTATATGTTTGTATTTTTATTTATGTTAATCTGCTTTCTCTAGAACTAATGGTCGACATGGTAAATAAATTTCGATCTTCGCTTACTCATTGGTCGTTTAACCATATCAAATTAGACATTTTTGATTAAAAGATGATTAAACAATAACATAAAAACATATTTAGACTTATTATGCAGCGTAACAGGCATCATTTCTATGAAAGAATATAATAGAAAGATATCTTGGAAAACGTTTTCTTAAGATTTTCCTACAAAATATACCTCTCAAATTTATACGATAAACGAGAGGCGAACATACTCGTTATTCTATTTATTTGCATACTTTCCTCCATGACTTTCACAGATTTTGTTTATAAATTCATAAGATTTGTTTTTCCTTACCCAGAAATCGTTTACTACAATAAAAGAAACCTTCTTTTAAAATTATTTAGGTACTTTATATTACCTCTTCTACGGTTATATATAAAATCTTATGGCCTACTTACATGTATCATTATATGTATATATTACATAAATTGTGGAAGTATATAAATGTTTTTCACATCACATGTTTTTTTATCTTTATTTACATAAAAAAGGACATTTTGCTACTACTACATCTGACCCATGTCAAGTTAAATGTAATCAATAACCAAAACGCTGACGGAACCTGACACGGTTTGCTTTTCGAAATGTACGGAGCCGTCAGTACATGAATAATGGTAATTTCGCACGCGTATTAAATTAACGGCAAATTGTTTTATGATGGTCATGAAAATTAAAGATATATTACTATGCGAACACGATGAACTACAACAGGAAGAACCTATGTTGTCCATTTATTATGTTCTTTTAAGACCATTGCACAGTTAACATAATCTTGCCTTGTCTGAAAACATGTAAATGGATACCTCTCTATATATTATATCTTCAAATTCTGGTAGATATTAAATAATGTTTAACATTAGAAGTACTATCCGTTATTGTATTTCTATTTTTACTAAGACGGTCAAAACAACCAGTTTTGATTAACAAAATATGGTATGATTTTTATATTTTTTTTTAACTAAATTTTTATATTATGTATGTCATATATGATTTATTAAAAGAAATTTAATGACAATAAAAATTTAACATTTGTCACAACCCGTCATTTTCGGCAGTCCTAGTGTTAAATACAGAGGAAGTAGAAAGCGCTGACGTCATCGCAGTCTAGCAGTTGCGAGCCATTATGTCAAACTGTAGATAGAACTGAAAATGTGCCAGATATCGTAATGGGAGTTTTATTATCTCCAGCCGGCGTTATAAATTAATTTCAAATTTTAACTAAAATAATTTTTAAATTGCAACATTGGCAAATAAGCAGTCGAGGATCCAATGCTGAACATAAGCTTCCCCCAACAACGCATATCACCGAGTTATTAGCCATTCTCATTATAAATTGACTGGTGGTAGGTCTCTGTTGCCGGAGACCGCCTGCAAATATTATTGTGTTCCGGTTTGAAGGGCGCTGTAGCTAGTGTAATTACTGGGGTAACGAGATTTAACACCTTATGTCTCAAGGCGACGAGCGCAATGTTGTGCAATGTGTACCATCTTAACTAACACCACGTTGTCAAGCGAATCACTTACCTTCAGGTGCCGGTCTTGCTCGTCTCGTCGCATAGTATAAAAAATATATATATAATTACTAAAACAAATAACAGGTATTTAGAGAATCGAAATGGATACCAATCTTTCCTATTTTCGTCGCGAATACAAAGCTTTGCCAACGTACTGTAATAAAAATTAAATCTGTAATATATGAAAGGGTCGCGAACCTTGAGGAATATATTGCGCATTCCTTTAGCTTTAAGAGCAAGGACTGGTATATATAAAATTTTGTGGTGACATTATATGGACGTTTCGTGTTCTGTGACTGGTCCCCAGACGAAGTTTATGTCAAAATATGGCTTTGTTAAAAGGTTTAGTCGCTTAAATATAAACACTTAACATTTCTAATGCATTACCAGTATTTGATATTACTTACAAACAAAAATTACTATTCACGTTCAGTTTTTTCAGTGGTCCATAATATTTTTATATTACCAATTTAAGTGAATAAACGCGAAAACCTAACTTTTTATATGTTTAAGATGATAAGTATGAAAAAGAATATTTATCCAGATATTTCAGATGAAGAAAAAGATGTAATATTCCATTCAACTCTTTTTTTCTCCAGTTAAATAGAAAAACACAGAAATAACTTACGAGCATTCTTCAGGCACTTTGGTGAAATAAAAATACTCCCGTATAGACTTAATTTTTTAATTTCTCATCAATATAAAAATGCGAATACCTGCATCATCTTTTACTGCTTAATGGTTAAACCACAAAAAGTTTATTTGCTGCTACTTCCGGAATTTGACAAAAGGAAAAGATTTTTTTTGTTTAAATAAAACTAGGATAGGATGCAATAATTCGAAAGTTTCCTTTGACAAGCGCATAGATAAATAATTCTAGTTATTCAATTTGTTTGAATTGTAATTGCAAATGTTATCAGTAAATGTATCAACTATCATTAAGTACTTGTTAGCTAATTGCGACTTGATGGTGGTGTGGCGTTGTAAGCCGTTGTTCCTGTGCGACAAATTAATGAAATGGTTTTACGTAGAACACAGGGCAAGGTCGTGAGACGTTGGCCTTTGATGTCAAGTGATCACATTTAATTGATCATGTTGTATAATTTTTATAAATCGCTGGAAAAACTAAACAGTTTCAGTACAAAGTTTATAAAAGGGGTTCTGGAAAATGCTTTTATAAATATACGTTGACTTAAAGTATTAATGTTCATAAACATCGTCATTTCTACCTACTGCTAAACTTTTAACCTTTTTAACTTTTTTAACTTTTTTTAACTTTTTTAACTTTTTCACCAGGTGGTAGGTCTCTGTTGCCGGAGACCGTCTGGATGGGTACCACCGCAGCTCCTATTTCAACCGCCAAATAGTAGTGTGCAAACATTACTGTGTTCCGGTTTGAAGGGCGCTGTAGCTAGTGTAATTACTGTGGTAACGAGACTTAACAACTTATGTCTCCATGCGACGAGCGCAATGTGGTGCAGTGTATACCATCTTAACTAGCACCGCGTTGTCATGGGCAAGCGTATCACTTACCATCAGGTGAACGTCTTGCTCGTCTCGACACACAGTAGTATAAAAAAAAAAAACTAATTGTTATCGACTGCATCATATAGTCGTTCTTCTGCTGATAAAGATGCCATCATACTGCAACATCAGATTGTAAAAATTGAACGCTTTAAACGACTTTTGTCATACTTCATTCTGTTCTCGTACTATATTTTGTTTTATAGAGAAATGCCGGGCATATCTCACTCTACTCGTTGTGTAATTGTCTACGGACCATCTCAATAGTCAAATTCATCACTGCAGGTGATATTCACTGGTTACTGCGTCATTCAAACCGAAACGCAAATAAATATAATAGTGGCGGTAAAAGGCGCCTGTAGTAATAAAGTTGGCAATATTATTCTGAAACTGAAAGAGTTTTTTCAATTTCAAGACATTACTTAAAATTACCGTAATATTAATATATTAACTCCCGTAGACAAATATCACAGTCAAAGTAACAAAATGTCTATAGAGAGTACATGCACTAGTTGAAATCTAATCGAAGTAAGCGGATACTATTTATTTTTCTTCGTAAATTTTAATTTACTATGCTTTAATTGGATACGAATCAAAGTTTGAGATAATAGACTCATCATTCTCAAGGAAAACTTATTAGTTTTTGCATGTTATTTCTGTATAGAGTGATAAATTAGATGTTTTGTGACGACCTTCAAGAGTTGTTTTGTTCAGTCAATAGAATGATTGTACGAACTAAACGTTGACAATAGAATGAAAACGATGACACATTTTAGTCTTGGTATTTCAGAATTTATTGAGAATAAAGAGTTCAACTATAAACCTTTGGTGATATCATAAATATTTTTCGAATGATTCGACCTATTCATAGTAAGCATTGTAACTGTTGTATTAATCAAATAAACTTAATTCAATCCCTTATCAAAAACATTAATGAAGACATTTATTGAAAAATTTTAATTAAAAAAAAAGAAATCTTCACCAACTGCCCATACTTGAAAGAAAATATGCATCAAAAACTGATCTTAATTTGCAAAGAAGTGTACAAAATAAATGAGTGTTGTAGATAGTAAAATTACTAAAGTAACGAGATTTAACTTCTCTTGTTTCAAAGTGAGGAGCACAATGTGGTGTTACGTAAACATTGTAACTGGTAACTTATTTTTATGGGCAGGCGTACCTTTTACCATAATCTCGCATTTCTTGTCGTTTCGTTGTTTATAAAAAAAACAATATTTTTTTAAACATTAAAACTATATGTTGCTGAAATAATCTATATATCTTTGCCTTATTAATAGTATCTGCTATAGTCTTATTTAACCACGTAACACAATTTTATTTACAATTTTCTTAAAAAATGCTCAATTATTTATATGAATAATAACAAAAATACTTTAAAATAATTAACAGAATTAAAACATTATACATACTACTTAAGTGACACAAAAAATAATAAAACAAATATCAACATTACCTCAATTTTTATACATGATATTGCTTTGCCACCAGAAGTGCTACTATTCAGGAAATATAGAATTTTATCACAATCAACTCTATAATTCATCATTCCCTCTCTACTGTACATAATTAGTTTACAATCGGCCTTTTTAGTTACATATATTCTTTTATTAACGGTTGGATCCAACACTGTAGTTATCCTCCAATCTTTAATATTTTTTGAATTGCTAACAGGGGTTCTGTAGTCGATACCTTCCGCAGAGCGTAGTTCTTCGTTCCACATGCGAACGTTGACGTCGTCCTGGTCCATTTTTTTGTAGTTGTTGTCTTGTATGTAGCTGCGAAGGAAGGCTTTTGCGATGTAGCAGTACACGGTGATCGTTTCCACCAGCTCGACGTCTTCTATTCTCAGCCAACACTGGTCAGCGCGGTCGTTACGATTCGGCAATTCGAGCGGTACGGGAAAGATTACGTACGGTTTCGACTCTTTAACATCTAACTCTTTGGATATAACAAAATGAGACATTGTTATCACGAACAAAACACAGAGTAACATTTTAAATGTGCAGTTGCTTCAACATCATTATTAAAACTAAACGATCGTCGTGACGGCTTTATGTCATGACAGTGTACAGATCTACGACGGAGAGTAGCGTTCACAATACCCAATTACGAGTGAAAATGTTTATTTCGTTATTACACACTCGCCTCTGTCAGGGCTTGAAACGTTATATGATAAAAATGTAAAGTATATGTCTATAATGACCGAAGAGAAGGAAGATTCTTAAGGAAAATGTATTTTACAGAAATGCACATCGTGTTTTGCATACTCGATTCGCAAATCATTAATTTCTTTTATAACCATTCCGTTTTGATTTCCTTATTCAATATATTAAAATCTATTCGGCGAAACCAATGGGAAAAACTTCTTACGATTCTCGTGGTAAAGTCACAAATATTTTGGTATAGGCGCTATCCTATTTTTGTACACGACAAAGAGTAAAGTATATATTAAATGTTATTATTTATATAATAAAGAATTATGATAGGAATCACTTATCACTTTACTATTATAATCTTTTTGTGCGTGTAATAAATCAGAAATAACATGGGCTTTTGTTTAATAGTTCTATAATTGTCTTAGAGAAAGTTAATTAGTCTTGGTTAGTGTAAAAATTGTTACCAATTTTAGTCTATGAAAATTAACCATGTTTAGGCAGTTTGTCTGAAAATCACCAACTTTTATTCTTTGTTTATTATGGTAAAGAGGACTATGCTTGAGGTTTCTTTGCTCGATTAAATAAGAAATGAAGAGTTCCGTAGAACTAAGCTCACCAATACAGGTTTAAGGATTGCTAGATTTAAGTTACAATGATCTAAGGAAGAGGCGGCCGAGTACTGGCAGATGTAGTGTTGGAAGGCTCTCCACAAGGTGGACCGACAATCTGGTGGAGCTTGCGAAAAACCGCTGAAAGCGGATAGATTAGGACCTATTAGAGTGAAGATCTTTTTGGGAGACCTATATCCAGCAGTGAGTGTCTAACGGATAATTATGATATTATAACATAAAAAGTTATTCCATAAGTACCTATAGTTATGAAATGTTTTGTATTAAAAACATATTCGGTTCTGCTCTATCAAAAATCTATATTTACGGTGAATTTTCTTAAAGCAGGACCTTTTTGTATACTCTCACACAAGACATACTTTATTTGGCAATTAATGTGTTAAACGATTGTAAAGACCGAGTATTCAGCGGTGGTAGGTCTCTGTTGCCGGAGACCGTCTGGATGGGTACCACCGCAGCTCCTATTTCAACCGCCAAATAGTAGTGTGCAAACATTACTGTGTAGCTAGTGTAATTACTGGGGTAACGAGACTTAACACCTTATGTCTCAAGGCGACGAGCGCAATGTGGTGCAGTGTATAACATCTTAATTAACACCAAGTTGTCATGGGCAAGCGTATCACTTTCCATCAGGTGAACGTCTTGCACGTCTCGTCGCATAGTTGTATAAAAAAAAAGACGATGCATAAGATCGCAATGATCCGAGATGCCAATAGTGTTCTGGTAAATATCAAACCATAGCCTAAAAATTATGCAACTCTGCATATAGTGATTACATTGTTCAGTAGATTGCAATTTTTTTTTTAACAATTGCATCAATAAGTACCAATGTCAACCATCACGCGCAGCCAACTGACACGCTTTTTACTTTATACGATTACAAATCGTCATAGATGAGTGAACAACATTTCTTATAAACGACCCTTTAACCATGGCAACAACCAATCTTTTTTCTTCATTTTGTATATTAGGTTTGAAAATAAAGCAACAAAACGTTAGTGATTAAAAATAAAAATCGGGGCATACATATAATTTAATTGAACGTAGTGGACGAATGGTATTTCTTATTAAACTATCGCTTACTAATTTAGAGAAATAAAAAAAAATGGACTTAGATTTTATTTAGTCTTACTTTTAAGGTTTTAACAAGTATATAATGTAACCCTGGACTAGGCCCGTAAACTTTAAGTCCATCTTAAGTACAAAAACAAATTATATTTTTTTTTTAATATGTGAGAAAGCTATGACGAAATTACTAATATAAATAACATATTTCACGAGGGATAATTTATAAATTTTTTAATAACTATTACTACATAATAATTACAAGTATAATTAATGATAAAACAGAAAATTAAAAACACTGCCTCCTTAAGTTCGGTTACTGTAAGTAATAATAACTTTCAAGAACGATTCGTATTGACTTTGAAAATGTATTTAGCTTCACGCGCCAGATGTTTTTTTAAGTAAACATCATTGAATACAAATTATTACAATAATGCACAATTGCAATTGATATCGACATTGTGAAAATTTCTTTATTATAATGAATAAGAAAGAAAAACATCTGATTAAAAAAAATAATGACACTTATGATATTGTTTGTAATATAAGGTTTTTAAATATTATGTGCAAATAAGGATTAATTAACGAATTTGAGAATGAAAAAAAAATTACACTTCATTATAAAACGTATAAAACAGCTACAAATAAAAACACTAAAAACTTTAACTGTTCGAAACACATTGTTGACCCACTGTTCATGCGATTGTTAATATAATACAAAATATTTTCACAGTTCACATTGTAATTCGTCACTCCTTCTCTACTATACATTATCACTTTGCACACGGCGTTCTTGGTCACATATAACCTCGTACGTGTTGTGGGGTCATTAATAGTAGTCATCTTCCAATCTTTAATGTTGTTCTCTCTATTTTCTGGTAGTCTAAACATAACGTCTTCCAACGGCAGCGGTTGCTCATTCCAGAGGCTCACGTCGACGTCATCCTCTGTCATTTTTCTAGAGTTGTAATCATGGATGAACTTGCGGATAAATGGCTGCGCTATGTGACAATATACGGCCACGGTTTCAATCAGTTCCTCGTCCTCAATCCTAAGCCAGCACTGTGTTGCGCGATCGTTGCGATTAGGCAATTCAAAAGGTACGGGGTAAACGATGTAGGGCTTTGTATTCTTGCTACTTTCCTTATTACATGCGACCGTAGTGAGAAACAGTACTGTGAACAGGGCTCGGAGCAACATTTTATTTGTGCAGTTATGGTGACATCATGATCGGAACTAAGCGATAGCCGTGACGGGTTTATGTCGCTACCGCAAAGACGAACGGGCTCGGCCGACCTTCGCAATGGCGATTACAGATGGCGAAAAGATGTGATGTTGCGGATTAACAACTCATTGTTTATAATGTTAAGATACATGTTTGAATAGAAAAGTATGCGTTAAACCATAAGCGAACAATAAAATTTACATTATTTATCACGCCAAAGTATGTACAGGCACTTAAAAACAAAGTCTATTTTACAGACAAACCTATCCGTTATATAATTTAACATTTTTATAAACAAGTTGTACAGATTCAGTTAACTGTTTTCGTGTTACAATAGCTAACCGCTTGCTTAATTATACGAAGATCCTAGTTCGATTCTGGGCCGTATACTCACACTAGTTTGTATATTGGTAAGTTAATTTTGAACCCACCTGATTAGTTATCCTTTATATTGTACTCTGTCGCATTCGCACACAGTACAATATAAAGGATATTCGCCCTCATTGTTAATTAATATTATGTGAAACTGAGGTCAAGTGTTTGTTCATTGTCGATAAAATAATACCGTTATTCGTCACTTTACGTATGTATGTATACCTTGTACGGATTGAATCTCTACAGAAACACAATCACATCAACAAAAATTATTTTCTTTGTTAAGTTTCATAAGTTGTTTATTTCATTGCTTCTCTTGCATATTCAATATAAATTGTTAATTATAAGATCTGATAGTAAATTGAAAACTGTGTCAGAGTTCAAAGAGGGAGATTATGAGAGTTAAATTAGTTTTTCGTATCAAATAAGTTAATATTCCGTAATCTCATAATTGGAATGACAATTTTAAATGAAAAGACAAAGTTGTTTTAATTTTTAAAAGCACACGCGGTTAAAGACGCAGGCTAAAACTAGTATAGCACAAAGGTCGATAACGAGGTCTGAATAATGTTGTGGGATTTATAAGGAAATTGAAGACCTATACTACCGGAACCGGATAACCAGTAAGAGATAATTGTAACGGTTCGCATTTAATTAACATGCGCATTTATTTGTAGTTACATAGTTATTTGTATAGTTAAGAAAATCTACGTAAAATAATAATTTAGTCGCAAACCGACATATTACATATGCTTATATTAATTCTTTATTGTAAATTATAAAACTTGTTATACTATAATATTTGCGTACGTGGCAATCTTTCCCGGTCAACCAGGATATAGTGAGAAATTGTGGTAAACAATATTAATACAGAAAATAAAGGTTATAAGCATTACACATACTTATAATTACAACAAATAATATTAAGAGCGCATAATATACTTAGATGTAACAAATAAACATGCGAAAATGATAAAAGGTCGAGAAATCATAAATGAGGAAAACAGAATCATTCTTATAATTCAAATTCTTATTAAAACATTATGTAATCAATGTACACCATTTAACCGATAAATTAGGTTAGTATTTTGTTATATAAATAACGGCCGGAGCCAGTAAAAATATCTTGTTATTTATTTCACCTCTGAGCTCCGGTTATCTGTTTTTGTACGGTCCGAGAGTATAACTGGTCGGTATTCCCGACATTTGCCCGTTGACGTCATACGTATTAAAAACAAGCTTTCAATTACAATCCAGTTTCAAAGCTAGCTCCGTAGTGGTAACTCGTCGCGATGATAAACAAAATTATATTGTGCCTTTTAATAGTGTGTTTAACATCAGATGTAGTGATTAGTAGATATGGATCAAGAAGCAGTGGGAGATCAAGATCAAGCGGAAGTCATTCTGGGGGATGGAGCAGTAGTCATTCTAGCTACAAACCATCATCTAGTAGTTTTGGACATAAGTACCCCTCCTCATCAGGGTTTTCCGGGTCAGGCTCCATGACACACAACTATCCATCCTCATCATCAGGACTATCTGGGTCAAGTTGGAGTGGACATAGTGCGTTCGGATCTGGCTCAAATAAACCCAGTTACCCGTCGTCGTCGTCAGGACTTTCTGGTTCCGGTGGTAATAAGCCACATTACCCGTCTGCGTCTTCAGGACTTTCGGGCTTCGGTTTTAGTAAGCCTAGTCAATCTTCTTCATCGCACTTTTCAGGATCGGGTTCGCTTCAACCAAGTTACCCGTCGTCATCGTCTGGTCTTTCTGGTTCCGGCGGAAGTAAACCTTTATACCCATCATCATCCTCAGGACTTTCTGGTTCAGATAGGAGTAAGCCTAGTCCATCATTATCAACAGGATTTACTGGATCAGGAGCAATTAAACCCAACTATCCATCATCGTCGTCGGGACTTTCTGGTTTCGGCGATAGCAAGCCTTTTAACTACCCAACTTCTGGGTTTTCTGGTATCAATTGGAATAAGCCCAGTCCAACATTATCGCCGGGGTTTACTGGGTCAGGGTCAATGCAACCTAAAAACCCATCTCCATCATCGGGGCTTTTTGGCTTTGCATGGAATAAATCTCGTGAGCCAGGATCGAAGAAGGTGAATTATCCACCATCATCGGGCAAATCAGGCAATGAAAATCATATGTATCCCACGTCAAGTAATAACTTTTATAACAAACCTTATGATACAACATTTCACCGAAGTAACGCGTACAATTCTCATTCCGGATCAGGAACTCACTCTTACGGCCACAGTGGTAATACGCATGTGAATTATGCTATACCGCAAAATTATCACACATTCCCTCAGTATGTTTATGTCAGTCAATATCGTGATTCAGGTAGCCGTTACGGAGATCTCCTAACTGGCTTAGCTTTATACAACATGGGTCGTTCGCACAGCCATCACTACCATGACCACTACTTCTACGATGATTATTATAGAACAAGGCACATTTCACAAAATGGAAACGGTTATACGTATCGAAATAGTGAACGCCCGAAAGACGAAGCAATTTGTATTTTAACTATTAAAGAAACCGATCGGCAAGAACTATTAAAGATACCATGTGAAATTGTTTCGACATTTGTGGAAGATGGTAAGCGCACCAATTATACACATACACAAACAAACATTACTACATGCATTACTAATTTGACAACAATTGACAATGCAGTTAACCAGAAAGACAAAAATAATTCGTTGCCTATATTTACCAATACACCAACACTGCTGCCAATTTTGCTTAAAAATTCGACAACAAAAACTTATAATAATACACAAAATTTTACTTCAGTTGATAATCTAAGCGTTGTTCCTGTGACTATTGAAAATTCGGAAAGGCATAGTATAAATTCCTCTTTAGCTCAAGGTAATTTAAATAAACAATCAAATTTTTCACAGAATACAAATAAATTTGAAAATATTTCTGACAATTTTAACGTAAACACAACAGCTAATGGTTCTGAAACTTTAAAAAATGAAACAACAAAAGTCATCATTAATGCAACTAATAGTCCACTTGAGAATATTAATAATTTCGATAACACCAAAGCTATTAACAGTACTCACAACTCTGTAACCAACTCCGTAACCACATGTACTACAGTTTCAAACACTACAGACCCTATTAAAATAAAAGGTCCACCAGTAAATGCAAAGAAAACAGAATGTACAGTGAATATTATGACGAAGGAATATAGTATAACAAATGCAGTGGATTGCAGTGTAATATTAAAATATTCAAAAATTCCCGAGAAGCAAACACCTGCAAAAGTGGAGAGCAGTTTCTTACCTTCAAAGGCTAAGATAAAATCGTGGTTAGAAAATCCTCCATGGTGGCTGTCTCTATTTATTGCTGTCTAAGTAAAACACACCCTAAGAAGCATATACTGAAAGGAATTTAGAGCGAGCATACCTCATTGTTACTTAAGAACATGTAAAATTTAACTTGTGTTAAATCATAAAAAAATAATCATACTTAATGACAAAGTCTAGCATAGAAGTTAATTTAGATACTAGATATGTCTAAGCTGAGATATGTTTCAAGTTCTTTAGTTAAATTTAAGTAATATTTTTAATTTTTTCAAGTGGAAAGTTAAACTTTATTGTCAATAAATATAAACTAAACAGCATGTATGTGCCAAATATTAACAATATACGGTATTATAGCAGTCATCTCATTAAATATAAACGGATAAAAATATTTTAAAATATAACCATTAGTCATTGCTGTATCTTTTTAAAACACAACACAAAAGACTTATTTAAAAAGAGAGAAACACAGTCTATTAAAATGATACAGAATTTAAACTTTATGTGGATTTATATGTGAATCAAAATATAGTAGTTGATAGAAGATATGTAAGTTAATGATAACTGGATTAATTTTTATTTGTAATCTCTTTTCTGAAATGTTCTTTATGTATAATTATAATCCTTGTTCTATTATGGTCTGTTGTCATAATTTCATGTAAATTTTTTATGAGATGTGCCTAAACCATTTTTATTAAAGAAAATTTTCATACAGCAATGCTATGTAAGACAATGTGAAAATTTGTTATAATAGCAATAGAAATTAAAAAAACTTTTAAACATACATTGTATTTTTCTTCTTCAAAAATTTATAATCTATATAATATTAAGACTTATATTTATAACACCAATAAATAAAAAATATGATTAACTTGCTTACAAATCCTTAGCAACGTAGATAATACAGCAATTGTAATATGTATAATTTTAGAAAGATTTAAGTTGTCATTTATGAAATAATAAAGATGTTAGAAATAAAACAATTATCTTCATTTTCCTTGGGAGCCAAGTATGTCCAGCAGTATGTTTAAAACTGATTAATTATAAATAAACATTAACTTTAAAAGTGTTTTTAAAAATATTGCACATTTTGAAACTGTTATTATAACCACATTTTACCACAAGCAGAATGTGGTGTTGTGTATACCATCTAAACTATTGTGCCATTGTATCATTTACGATGAGCTGAATGTCCTACTGATCATGTTGCTTTACCAAATAAAATAAGAAAAATATTAATAGCAGGCATGACAGTTAATAGTTCTTAATTAGTTGGTTTGAGAACAATTTCCATTTCGTCTATTCTTATTGTACATCAAATCCTTTCTATTTCACAGTACATAAGTATACATTTAGTGTGGAGATTCCATATTCATGACAAACAGTGTTCTTCATCCATAACCTGGAATGATAATAACAAAGTTGTTAACTTTAAATGAAGTCATTTATTAAGAGATGGCTAGGAAAAATAAAGTGAAAATTAAATAAGTGCATTACATATCTGAGAATTTATTTTGCAAACAAAGACTATTTCCATGCCTAATGCTGTACTAAAAATAATGTCTAATTGAAAAATTTATCATTTGTAAATAAATCACTACAAACATTTTTGTTTTTATTGAGTATAATACAAGTTTGTGCTACAGTCATTACATCTTAATTTCATACATTGTTTTAAATAAGATATAAGACGAGAACATTATTTATCATAGAGTAAGGTATAAACATAACAATGAGGTTCCAGTTAGGATGTTTACAGTGCATTTGATGTCTAGCAACGTAAGATATATGTTATTACTTTGATGATTTCATTAGTAGCAGTGTCCTTTAAACAAGAATATAGGAATGTTTGCATGTTTCCTTTAGGTAGTAGCAATAGCAACAGATGTTAAGAACGAAACAAAAAATTTACTTTTACTTACTTGAACAGCCCAGACCTATATCGACAATTGCTACTCGCTTGTTATACTTTTGTAACATTTTGTTGTGTATGAACTATTAGGTCCATACATTTTCAGTCTGTAGAATATAATTGTTCGTTCAACAACAAGACAATAAAGAATTAATAACTAGTATATGTCTAATATAGGGGAATATGTCTATTAGTGTTTCTCATATAATTGACAAAATTACAAAGTCAAATATTATCAGCAGTCAAGATGACAGAATTGAAGAAAATATTTGGTATTATCGCATTATTAGCTAAGTCATTGGCAAAATTACGTTTTTATGTAATAAAAATATAATATGTATAAATATTTCGAAGTTTTCATGGATATTCATTTAGTTTTATTTATGACATCTCAAGAAAATATTTGCGGTTTTAATTTTTTCAATTGTTATTATCAAAAATTCTTAAATATTAAATAACAATCTTGAAATGTTTTACGCATAGCAATGTAGTCTTACTTTATTTAATTGCTATTACATTTCGTGATTAGAACAGTAAATGTCAACCACGACAGTCTATGGAATTTAAACAATAACCCAGTGCTGCCAGTTAGTTTTTAGTTTACAATACAGTTTGTAACAGGTGAAGTAATTAGTAATAAAAAAACCATTTTCATATCGTATCTTGCTATTATTAATCATAAAAATATTAAACACAAAAATAACTGTTTCATTCGCAAAATCAAAATTTTTCATATCATAGCTGTGTGCTACTGAATAGTAATATGTTTTTAATATTTCAATAGTGTTATCTGTTATATAATAACGATGATGTATTTTAGCAATATCAATGTATACAAATCGCAATCATTTCAATTAAAATTTCGACATTGTTTAGAGGCGATCATTAGAGTTAAATTTATGTTAAATTTTAAGAGTTTGATTTATAAAATGGCAATAAGCAACTTTGCGTCACGAGCGTCACCGTCATTGTGAGTAAATGAGAGATGAAATGTTTGCATTGCCATCTACAGTTTAACAGCTGACTTCAGTTTAATGCGCAAGAGTCTTAATGAATAACGTGTGTTGAGTAATTAAATTGTGAAAGCATAAATTTCAAGCAAAATGTTAAGATATTTTCGTGTGATATTTCTTGCACTTATAGTGCTTAGTGCATTTGGCTCAGTGAGAGGAAGAAAATTCTCAGGTGGAAGACACAGTTATCCAAAATCCGGTGGCCTTTCGGGTAGTGGCGGCGGCCATCATTATCCTAGTTCCGGTGGGCTTTCTGGAGGTAACCATGGTTATCCTTCCTCCGGAGGCAGTCATGGCTATCCTTCCTCCGGAGGCAGTCATGGCTATCCTTCGTCAGGGGGCAGTCACGGATATCCTTCTTCAGGAGGAGGTAGTCACTCATATCCATCGTCTGGATCAAATAGTCATGGGTATCCTGCTTCAGGCGGCTTATCAGGTTCTGGCAGCCACGGATATCCATCAAACAAAGGACTTTCAGGATCGAGTACTAGCCACACAACCAACATTCACCACCACTATAACTACAATCCCCCGCAAAAGATTTCATACGCTCCTGTACACGGGGGACCCGTTCAAAGTTATCCAGTGTATCGTGGGCCTCCACCAACTTACGTGTACCAATACAAAGATTCTGGTAGCAAATACGGCACATTATTAACTGGTTTGGCGCTTCTTAATCTCGGAACTCTAGCCGGCGGACTTTACGCAAACAGTCATAAGAGCTACACACCAAAACCGGGCGAAATATGTAAATTCGGAATTAAAAAAGAAAACGGAGACTACGAGGAGACTAAAATCGACTGTCATTTGATATCAAGCTTTATATATCAAGAGGAAGCGAAGACGAACAGCGCAGCCCATAATTCTACCGTTATCACCACTGTCGTAACTAATACTACAGTAGTCAACACCACTAATTCGGCGTCGGAACCGGCACCATCACCCCCGGAACACTCTCTGCCTATTTACACGATGTTCCCCAACGGCACATTGGTGCCAGTGAATGGTACAATGATTAACACAACAGCAGCGAATACAACAAGCGCAGACAACAACAGTACGATGGGTAATACGATGACGTCATCCGTGTCGTCAGTAACGACCACCACGAACACAACAGTGACGAACGCGCTCGACGTGAAAGGAAAACCGGTGGACGTTACTCCGGGAATGAAGTGTTACGTTATACGGAATTCCCCAACTTCGAATATGAAGCGCAGCGTCCCGTGTGGTCTTCTGCAGACTTACGCCAATCAATCATTACGAAAGAATTCAGCATCGAAACACATACCGTCCATCACAATATTAACAGTCATTTTTGCAGCAATCGCCTTTTATTAGTTATTATCATAGAGTTAAATTTACGACATAGTTTTTTATTATTGCAATATGGCAGCTGAATCAATTGCAGTTTATAATGATGGAATTGTTATATTTAGCATTTTATCTTTAATACCAGTTTAATTAGAGTTATACACATTTGATATAGCTTCGTAAATATAAAATTCGAAACGTTATTTATTTAGCATTAAAAATATTTGGCATCTGTATGAAAGATCAATTAATGTAAGCGATGTAAAAAATAGTAACCAAATATCATTTTAAATAGATCTGAGGTTCTTTTCGGGTCGTGTTTATTATATGTGATATCGTGTATTTTTTTTTAATAAAATATTGTTTTCGATACATTTATTTTACTGTTTCATTTCAAAATATTTGCTTTGTGAAAGTAAAATGGGAGCAGCGACAAAAAGTGAATGAGTAATAACACTTAATGTTTTCACCTCACGACAGTGCCACTTGGGGCGATTATTAAACGACGGTGTTTATAGCTTTAGATTATTATTTTGAATTGGATTTTATAAATTGTTATATGCGAATTTTTGTTACTGTTTACCTACAAAAGCGAAATACAATAACGAACTAAGTAAATCATGAACTGATACTAACTAAAACTAAGTCTAAATTAAGATGATAATGATGAACTAAAGCTTGTTAGCAGTGAAGTTTACACGTTATAATATTTGGATTATAAAATTACAAGTAATTGTTATAAAATCAATATTTTTGTTCTTTGATTTATTGATTCTTTTTGTGTTTGCTAAAAATTCTCGAAACGAATGCATGGTATAATATAGGCGTAAGTGTTTATAACTTTATCACTCGCTATATTATGTGATTAGTAACGATAATTACAGCTAGCAAAGTTCTAAGACAGGTTTCGGGTTATCGATAATATCTTCAAACGAAATAGGTTAAATGTTTGAATTGCTGCCGCCCTATTGACACGATTGATGCGATAAAGATCTGAAAATTATAACCGAAAAACAAGTAGTGGGTTATTTTACCTAAATACTTGTTTAGTTATATCATTGGTACTGTTATCGTTTAAGTTTTATCGGTAAGTAGTAACAAACAGATTTTTTTTTGATAAAGTGGAGTTTGAGTGTAAAACTATTTTATCAAGTTCTCACCTTTTGTGAGTAATCATTTGCCTTCTTTTTATTGGCCTCTTTTCATGACTTCAACCTTCATAACAAATGATATAAAAGTACTTCATAGAATTTATTGGTTGAAACTAACAGTAGATAAATAAAAGTAATGACTCTATTTATGTAATGTGAACAAATTTAAGCTATGATAACATTTTGAGTCTACTTCACTTTGCATGTCTTATCAGTTAACAGATAGTAATTAGACGGATTGACTTAACATTCATGTAACCATTTAATTGTTATTGTCTTGTAAAATATTTAGCATTTGAAAATTGTGAATAGCTAATAAGAGAATGGCGGCATATAGCGTACGACAAATTGAACATTTCGCATATCGAATGTACATAAATTATTTTAGGCATTCATTTATACTCGTGCGTAGTATGTATATGTTACACATTGTTTTAAACGTGTAACATATTTACTTATTTAAAAATTGATACAATGCAATGTTTACTAGAATAAGTAGCCAAAAATAAGGAATACTTATATGACTATAATTTAATATTTGGCCTTGATTTTACACCATTTTAAGTGACATTGAGGCCGTTGATTAGAAAGCGTGCCGGCATTATACTCTGATTAACATATATTGAAATCAGGAACACAGCAACGTTGATACATCTCCACTACCAGATTTACAATATGAGGGTGGTTGCATGCAAGGAGTAGTTGAAAACCTTACTACCTCCCAGAGATTATTTATTACCGATAATTCAATTACTTTCAAATGCAGGAAATGTAAAATTTTATTTCACAGCGCAAATATGTTGTGTAAACATCCTTACATCACAATAACTACATACATACAATAACTACTAATAAATACAGCGTCTCATTGTCACAATTGTTTTATTTAAATGGTGTACGGCCTGATTGTCTCGTCGATCTGGTCTCTAAAAGAATTTTGTTTTCAAAATAACAATTATTAATATTAAACGAAAGACAAGTGCGCAAAAGATGTGAATGATATTATCAATTCACATCATGGATGCGTCACTCATAAGCATTGTAACTATATCGGTGTGTATATCAAAACCTGCTGTTCTGTATATAGTTACAGTTTACACAGATGTTACGTATATACTCTAATTACTAATATACACAAAGTAATGTCACTCTTTTTAGACTACATTTTGGTGATGTTGTCTCTTTCTATCTGAAGTAAAACAAGCACTAGACTCTGTTAAAGTAACATGTCTCTGTTGAAAATCACTTTAAAATATTTTTGTTTAAAATTTGTAGTAAAGCCTTACGTAAGAAAGAGAGATAACAAATTTATTTACGAAACAACTAGGTTTGATGGAAAATGGGTGATGGTTTGTATTAGATACAAGAAATTACAACAGTAGTCTTTAAAACAGTGATTCCCAAAGTGTATCGACCCCTAGGGGTCTATGACAACCTGCAAGGGGTCTACGTCCATGAAATAAAATGGGGGTCCCCGATAGTGGATCTCAACACATACACTGATAGTACCTATTTACTTACATCATACTATCTTATAATACCAAAACATATACATTATTTATAAAAGTACCTATGAAGTAAAAAAATTATTATATATGTTTATAAAATTGTGTAAGTTGTAGGATGTTGGTATTCCCTTTGTGGTCGCAATACATTTTGAACTTGTAAAAACCTGAGATAGTCAGTATCAGGTAAGTAGGGGGTCTACCCAACACGGAAAAACATGGCAAGGGGGTCTACGACACAAAAAAGCTTGGGGAACTCTCCTTTAAAATAATAGAGAATAGGGTACTTCTCGGCGTTTTAGTGGTAAAAAGTGGTTAGGTGGCGATGTACTCTTTGGTGGCAAAGAGTACATCGCCGCTTACCATTAAAAAATGCAAAGTGTAGTTTTAGACAAACATCTAAAATATACTTCAGACGACAAAAAAAAACAGCAAACTTTTCACAATCGGTCATTATTTTATCTTTATAAATTGTCGGCGTGAAATCGTAACCAATTTACATATTATTATCAACTCTATTCGTTAAGAGTTAAGATTGTAATTTCATTACCAAAACACAGATCACGCTTCAATACTTTTACCGACTACAGAGACGGTTCGACCTTTTCGTCGCTTTTTAAAGACTACACATAATTTTATTAAGTCCGATTTTAATAGACCTGTTTTAGTCAGTAAAGTTAGTCCCATCAAATGAAAAAAAAAAGATTTTCATTCCTAGAGAATAGAACATAGAAAGTATGATTATACGCCTGTTCATGATTTCTATTTAAACATAGTATTTATGTTTCTACAATATTTTGAGTTTATATAGCAGCGTTAAAGTTTATTTTTGATTTTTGATGGGATTATGTGAAATATGAATAGTTATTGATTAAAATACTAGATATATTATCGTTGTCCTCTATTTATTATTCGCACAAACTTCTCAGTAGAATCTTGTTTAATGACCTTGGTCGGAAGAACAGGTAAATACGAACGCTTCGGTTTCTTTTCCTCGTACCTTTTTTTTGCAGTCAAACGAGAACAGAGACTTGGCTAATTTGCAACATAAATAATATTTAAACGCTCTTACGTTTTATACCTTACAAATGATTGTATTGCAAAGAGAAAAAAAAAGGATTATTAAAATATAATAATGACCGGTGTATTATTGAAGTGATGTAACATTAAAGATATTTTAATGTATTGTGCCATTAAACATAGAAATTTATATTTTAAAACGTATAATGGAACACTGAATGGTTCATTGAAAATAAAAAAAAAACTAATTAGAATAGAAGTTATACTTGTAGTCATTGACCTCAGAGGTTGTTGAAAACAAACATTACCATGTCCTAGCGTGACATTGTTAGTAGCGTTTGTTCATTGATTTTTGTATGGAAACCTACTATTTATATTTAAATACAGTTATGAACTGTGTATTACTAATGTAACTTGAGTAACGAGTTTTAAATACGCATTATATTTTCATCAGCGGTTCTACTGATGGTATTTCTAATGACTGTATACAAATTTGTTATTACTAATAACTGAATAGTAACATCGTTTTAAAACATTTTTATATATTAACATCGAAGGCAACAAGATTTCTCTGATGCTTGAAGATCTAAATTTAGCATGCCCACGTTCCTATCACTTGTAATTAAATATTACAATAATTGTTCGCAGTTCTGTGTTAAATTGTTTTGGAAAGTTTATAAATAGCATGATGGTTCGAGACAAACAAAATGGAGAAGAAGTAAAAGGTTTCCAAATTAAATATATATATGTTTGCGATTGTGAAATTGGAGGTATGCTTTAAAATAAATTAGTTTAAAACCATTTATAACTTTAAACATTGAAGACTTGAATGTCTTTAGAATGTACCAACTAGCGACTTTTAAGTTTTATGGTCCGTACACAACACGATTAGGTTATTAGCTGTTATTGTGATTAAAAAAGTAAATAGGTGTGACAAACGTTAAAAATGTTGTAAACAGTGCGTGGGAATGAGGTCCGTGGGCAACTTTCATATCTCTGATTACTAAGAGACAGTTTCGCTATTTTCTTCACAATACGTCTTATCTTCTACCACAAAGTAATATTCAATATATAAAAGCCATTGTGAGGTAATAAGTATTTTTTCATATCAGGATTTTTGACTTGGCAGTTTTTGCTTTATATGACTGATAAAAGGATCTAACAGGAAATGGAATGTACAGGACGTAAAAAACATATGTACCTACAGTATTAGCTTGATAGCAAAATGTTTCAGCTAGCTATTAACAATTGAGATAACATTATATTCCCTCACATTTGATTATAGGGCGGAAGAAATATAATTTTAATTATGTACAAATTGTTATAATCAAAATGTTTGTTTTTAGGATTCCCATCCTTACCAATGATTACTTAATGATTTTTTTAAGATGTAACAATATTTTTTTAGTTTAAGAGTCCAGTGTTTTGTATTGTTGAACGCTAATAAGTTTTTTGGATATGTAAGTAAAAAATACGGCAGTTACTTAAAACAAAGTCATAGTGCAGTATGCTTTATAAGTTGACAAGAGTTACATTGCCATAAAGCTCCGATAAGAACAATAAACACCTTGATACTTTAAACTTATGAGCAATAGGAACCCAGTCTTCAAATAACGGTACATTATGAAAGTAGTAGTAGTAGTTTCTGGTAACAGTGCACTAATTATAAATAGCCGATAAGTTAGCAATAAGGTTCAGTTGTAATATAAACATATTTACTTTCATATAAACATATCCATCAGTAGATCATAAGCTTAGAGTATATAAACCAATGTTAAAATTAATAAAGACAGTTCTCTTTACACCATTACATGGGACAGTAGTCCCAGAGTTTTATTTACAAAAACTCATCCGCCCGATCGCCCAACATAACTCAAGTTAAAGTAAAAATATCATACAGATTCCATTGAAAATCGTTTAGACAAATTTTGTTATTTTTTATAAAAGAGGTAACAAATATAAGTTTAAATATATGTGTAAGGCTAAGTAAAGTATGAGTCTAACAATTTGGTTAGCACAAAATAATAAATCATGTAAAAGCGGAAAAATAGCTGTAATATTTCTTTTTTATAATTATTCCCAATGAATTCCAGGAAGGTAAATCGATAAAAAGATATAGAAATCAAGTTTCAACATGTTGTTTGTGTTGCGTTGTGAGTAGTACATGTAATAGTGGGATTTTAAAACTTGTTCTATGAGGATGAGGTGGTACGTCGTTTATTAAACTGACACAAAAAATCTACATGTAATTACAGGATGCGCAGTAGTGATGATTTTCCTTATCAATAATAATAAATAATAAACATATTCCGATTGCTACTGAGTTATGATATGGTATGGTTCGAAGTGTAATGTAGTGTCGTGTAAACAAAACCCGTGTTATGACCCATTGTTATAAGAAGCGTTTGGTTTCATAATCATCATCAGTCTTTATACGTTCACTGCTGGATCTTTCTTTCCCACAAATGTTCCATGAAAAGCGATGCTCAGATTTTAACACCTATCCACTTCTTTCAAAATAACTCGTAAAATTTTAAGTAAAGTTATAAGTTCCGTGAAAATCTTTGTTATTTATCATGCTTTAAATTTGTAATTAAATTTTAATATTAAACTTGATATTTCAGGGATCATATCAGCGTGCTGGGTGGCGGGTGCCGGGGTGGGGTTGCTCCCTTTGTTCGGGTGGCACGCGGCCGTAGATTCGGCGCCGGGCTGCTACTTCGTCGAAGTCATGGATTACAACTACTTACTGTTCCTTTACTTCGCAACGATAGTCACACCCAGCGTGCTGCTCGCCGCTTTCTACGCGCATATATATCGTGTTGTCGTGAAACAGGTAAACTTTTACTGTTATCGGTTACCGCGATGCGAACGACGCGGAAACGTATCGTATGTTTACACTCATAACTACTTACAAATTTATGATTTTATTCAAATCGTATGCCGATATAAATGGGAGAAGTATAGTATTATTATGTCTAAAAGAAAGTATAGATAACAAACGCGAAACTGGAACGTACATTATATATGAGAAATCCAATATATATGTATGATCGGTTACTTATCAAAGTTATTTCTGATAAGCAATGTAGGTGAGTAGGTTAAATATAGAATTGATGAAATTTTATCATAATAACTTAATATACACTTAAAAGCTACACTTGCGTATATTTAACTTTTAACAAACTGATTGAATACGTGTCGCTCTGTATGTGTTAAAACGAAAGTCTTATAAAAGAGCATAATACTTTCGTTTATTTTCTTTTCACATTATTTTTATTCTATGCATATTATGTGTCACATTCAATTGATTGTTTGACGCCATGTAATGGTGTGAAACCAACGGGGTTGTAGTTAGCGAAGCTATTGAGTTATACTATATTTAACATGTTATGTTTTAAGGTAACGACCGTAATTAGAAGCTGTTTCAACATGAATACACGTGAACGTCCAGATTGTTCTGTCGACCAGGAAGAGTAAACATGTTTTCCTTAATATTTTCAGATGAGTGCCGTGGTAACGGTTGAAGGAAGTCATGGCCGAACCGCTGGCGGTACAATGCTTCGCGTTCTGGGGGCTGCTCAGAAGCGAGAGATCAAAGCCACTCAGAACCTTGCCATAATTGTCTTCTTTTTCATTATATGTTGGATTCCACTATACACAATTAACGCTGTTAAAGCTTTTATACCCGAACTTGACATTCCAAACCCGTTAACATATTTCTCTATAATATTTTCTCATCTCAATTCCGCTATCAATCCTTTACTGTACGCGTATCATTTAAAAGACTTCAGAGCTGCTTTAAAAGGTTTAATTTGCACTATTTTTGGAAGAGGTGTCCCGATACCAGCGGGCTACCGACCCCCCGTGCCGGTAAGAAGGCCAGCACTTGAAAGATGCAACGCTTTGCGTGAACGACCCAGAGTGTATGTGAATTCTCCAGTGTGGCAGCGCCAGAGAGCCGCCGAGACAGCTATTAACGAAGAAGGAAACAAAAAACAGGGAGTAACAACTCCTGTGGTTGCTGATATGGAGCCATTCCTAGATAAAACTATCGCGGATAGTTCAAGCGGGCGGCATTCACCAGAAGGAAGAGACAACAGCTTGTACCTCATAGATTCTAATCAAGAGAAATGTCAGAGTCCCTACAAGAAAGTCGAGGAATTCATACGAAGAGTTCGCAGCGTTGGTTCGGAACACAGCTGACACGAGTGCAACCGGGATTCCCCGGATATTAGTTATTAAATTCAAAGCTTTAATTTTTAGTTGAAAAGAGCGTTTGATATTTATGGAAATGTATTACAATTTATGAATATATACGTTATTATTTATATAGAATTGACCCTATTGAATGTTGTTGTTCTTGTGGTAGTATATTCAGAAATATTTTTACAAATATTTTGAGCTGTGTAATGGATGTTAGTCTTGATGTTGTGCTTGTTGATGTTCAGAATACCCCGTCAATTGCGGCTTGCGAGAAAATGTGCTGAAATATTAAAAAAAACGTATCAAAGTATTTTTTGTTGTTTTTCTCTGTCTGAGCATGAAGAAAAACTTAAAGAAAATAAGAATTGACAAATCACGGTGGACATATTTTAATATTTAAAACAGTATCTCACGGAAACAACAAAATTCTGTAACTAAGAATTCCAAATTGGCACAATTAAGTTCAATGTCAGCATGTAAATTCTGTGTTATCCACCGGGCTGGAGTTACATAACGTTTATTATTCTTGGTCAAATCTAAATAAAACTTGTCCAAGTAGCTTGTGTATTCATAGGTAGTTTCAAAAAAGTTGGTTACTGCAAGAATTGCAGAGATTGTTTGCTATTTATGTATAAACTTAGATTTAACTTTTAAAACCGGAGGTTAATATACTTTCACTAAAAAGAGCGCCATCGTGAGGGGAAAAATTGTTATGCCAATCTTTACTATGAAAGAATCGTTTGATTTATTCATCATAAGATAGGTGGCGCGGCTATATATTAGAATACAATTTAATAAAGTGCCATCTATTGATTAAATTGAATACTAATAATATCAAAACTTCGAAGTTATACAAGGACAAAATGTATCTACTGAGTGTAATACCTATAATTTGTATTCTGTTTACAATATTTTTTTATAATTATCCATCTGCAGATCGGCTGATCATAATATTGGCGAAGTAAAAACTCACAGCATTGTATTACTTATAAAGATTAAAACCAGAATAAACATAGCTAAAATGAAAATTTTATTTCGTAAGTACTTAAACCAGTACCCAGTAACCAGTTAATGTAAAAATTAAACCAAACAGACCTAGTGATACTTATGTGTATAGCATTAAATTTCTCTAGGCGTTTGCCACTAAAGAATTGAATAGCAAAAGCCTTAGGTAATAGACGAAAGGAAAGCTGTAGTCATAAACATGTATTTACGATTTACGCAAAGCGACATTTTAATGATAAGTTGCTAGGCCACATGAAGGTATGTTCAAATTAAACATAACCTGAACTAGAATTACGATCGAAGACAATATAACTGTCTTTACTTCCTCCGTTGCGCAGTAATTAATCCTTGTAAAATGGAGATCTCTGACTGTTTATATCACAAATTTGCCGTTTCAACTGCATTGTTGTGTTCCGGGTGTTAAAATATCAAAGCCAGAGTATTCCATGTGAACACACTTCGCTATCCGCAGCTCCTTCTTAACACCATCAGAATTTGCCCGCTAATGTTAGCAAAATTTGTTGATAAAAAAATTAAATGAAGTTAATTCAAGAAATTGTATGTATCATAGGTTTGTCCCTAAGTATAGCTTTGTTTCAAGTGTAGTGTTTGATTTTTAAATATACATGATTGTAGGCGTTGAGTTAGTAATTAAGGTATAATGATCCAGGCGATTAATTCAAATTGCTAACATTTGCCACCGTGTTATTTGCTCAGGCGTTAGAATATTAAGGTAAAACAATGTGTTTTCTGTATGTGCGTTTGTTAATATTGATGTTTTCACACTAGTAGGAGTATATGTACAATTAAATTACACTGCTTTTTGGTTTATGTAATTGTTTACAAAACATTAGGCAAATTCATACTTTTCAGTTACTTAATATTTATAAAGAATAATTTTGCCAGAAATGCATGTCGAGATTATTTATCAAAGTAAACTTTTAACAAATTTTGAATCGATTATTACTTGAATTGAGTTAAAGAAATGAAAAATAAAATAATGGTAATAAGTATTAAATAAAATCAAATAGTGGTTCCAGACAAAGCAAGTAAATAAAATACTGCTTCTGAATTAAATTTCCATGGCACCGTTTCTTGTACTATTTTTATTTTCTCGGTGATTTCTTTCTTTCTATTGTGAATTTCTACTTTCAACGTTAAGCACGGCAACATGAATTTCATAAAAAGAATACAGGCTTTTATTAGAACTGGTAAAAGGCATTTACGGCAAAATAATCTAGAAAGTTTGCTGTGGTTAGTTAGCTTGATACCAAATGTAGCAAAAATTTCCAAAGCAACAGGTTTGTTTAATGAATAATATTTTTCCAAATATTTATAGCACAATTAAAGTATATCTTATCCAGTAAAGGTCTCGGAAAGCAGGATCGATCGTTGGAGATCTTTGGGTGATGGCGATGTGCAGCAGTGGACGTATATAAGCTGATAATGATATCTTGGTTAGATAATATTTATCACACATAGTGTTAACCAATCCTTTCACGCTTTTGTCCTTCTTCTGAAAAGTAGGCGGAGAAGAGAGAAAGAAGCATTTTGTTGTTTGTAAATTATATTAGAAAATGTCACGATACATAGTTAAGAATATGAAATTTTCAGCTCCCTTTTGGATCTTACATGTTTCTCTCCTCATGTATGTTTACGGAGTTGGATGTTTGGTGTATCAAATAAAGTATGCAAACGGTCCCGGTGATTTCATAAAGAGTTACGTTAACGTCTCGATTTTTATTTTAACTGCCACAAGCAGTTATTGGTTTTTGATGAAGTGGTAAGTATTTTTTTGTTTTCAAAGATAAATAAGATAAATACTCTTTATTGCACACAAAGTTAAGTAATAAACATACAAATTTATAAAATGACAATGTACAATGGGCGGCCTTCTTGCTTAAAGCAATCTCTTCCAGACAACCCACTGGAAAATAAGAGATAAATGGTAAAGAAAAAAGAGAAGACAGTGGTGCATTATATTAATAAAAAACATTTGAGAATAGGCAACAGCAAGAGGAAGATACAGGTTAGATTTTAAGATAGTATTCTGTTAACGCTCTTTTGAAGGAAAATAATGATTTGCAAGTTCGAATGTGGACAGGTAGGTTGTTCCACAAACGAATCGCCGTAGTGTTAAAGGAGTTATGAAAGAAAGACGAGGAGTGCACGGGAACACGTAGAGAGAGATTGATTGATGAGCGAAGGGTAAGGCTATGGGAGTCGGACATAAATTCAAATTGATTTTTTTAGGTAATGCGGTAAGAGAGGATTGTAAAGTATTTTGTATAGAGTACAAAGAATGTGAGTATTCCTGCGAAAGCGGATAGGCAACCACTTGAGTTTTCTACGAAATTCAGAAATGTGATCATATTTGCGAAGCCCAAATATGAACCGTATACATCACATTTTGGATACGCTCAAGCTTATCTAGCTGCACTTCTGTTAAGTCGAGATAGCAAACATCAGCATAGTCGAGAATTGGTAGAAGAAGAGAATTCGCAAGCTCACTTTTAGTGGCTGTAGGGAGAAAGTTGCGAAGTCTTCGCAAGGAACTTATGCTAGCATACATCTTCCTGCTCACCTCGTTAACCTGAGGTGTCCATGACAAACGAGAGTCAATGAATAAACCCAGGTTCTTGACCTTGTCGCTATATGGAACCAGATTACCATTGAGATTGATAGGCGGTAAGCTCGACCAGTTGATTTTATAAAGTAGTTTAGAGCTACCAATGATTATGGCTTGTGTTTTGGCTGGATTAATATTCAAGCCATAGCTTTTACACCAATTTGAAATACAAGCTAGATCGGAGTTAATTGTCTGGATACCCGACAGATGTCGCTAAGAGAAACTTGGGTATAATCTGAAGATCATCAGCATACAGTGGTAGGAAGAAAATAAGTCTTGAGTAATAGAGTTTATGAAAATTGCAAACAGGATTGGAGACAACACGCACCTTGTGGTACACCAGCAGCAGTTGTCATCCAGGTAGAGAAATTATCCTGCACCTGAATGCGCTGTTGGCGCTCAAACAAGTAACTATGAAACCAATCAATGACAGCCGGAGATATGTTAAGAGAGCGCAAAATTGCCAACATGATATCAAGGTCGACTGTATTGAAGGCATTACTAAAGTCGAGTAACGTAAGCACTGTTAATTTTTGATTTTCCATTCCATAACGAATATCATCAGTTATTTTCAAAAGTGCAGTAGTGGTGCTATAGCCAGGGCGAAAACCGGATTGTGAAGGATTGAAGAGGTCATGTTTTAAGAGATATGAACTCAGTTGGTAGATATTAATCTTTCTAGAACCTTAGATAGAAACGGAAGTAAAGAAATGGGACGATAATCAGACGGGCAAGAGGGACTTTTTATTTTGGGTAAAGGAATTACGTTGGCCTTTTTCCAAAGGGACGGAAAAGATGCCGTATTAATCGATTTGTTAAGGATAGAAGTAATTACGGGGGAAATGATATCTAAAATGGGAATGATCATTTTACGACTAATGCAATCACCACCGACGGCATTCGAATGGATGGATAAAATTGCTCTCTTAACATCACGGCTATACAATTGACTAAAACTAAAGCAGGATGTGTCCGGAGTTGATTTAGCAGAAAGAAATTTTAACGTTGTATGTTTAACTTGATCATCTATGCACGACGAGGAGGAGAAATGCTGATTTAACAGATTTAAATCAATATTTGGCGGTAAATTAATATTAGATTTTCCAACTCCTAGGGACTTAAGAAATTTCCAGACCCTCGAGGGGTCAGGATTTTGAACTGATTCATGAATATGGGCGTCGTTGTGCATTTCTACACACCTTGTTGCAATGATTTCGTAGTAACCTGTATTTCTCTTTATTGGTATCATTAGGGTCCGCCTTGTATTTCGCTTTTAAAACGATTTTTCTTTTTAATAATGTTCTTAATTCTATCATCTAACCAAGGCGCTGAAGATGTCGACGCGCACTGGACGAGCAGGAGCATGAAGGTCAAACAGCTGAATCAACTTAGAGTTGAATAGAGCCACCTGTTCATCCACGGTGGGCATGTTCAGGACTGCAGACCACTGAATTTGTTCGGCGTCTTTTAAAAGCCGCTCAGAGTCTATGCCACTAAAGTTGCGCTGAAGTAATGTTCTCGACTTAGCTTTAGGAGGTTTTGACTTTGTAAGACAGATATAGAAGATCATGATAAGAGAAAGCATCGGCAGATAATTGACCATGTATTGCAACGTGGTCTAGAGAAGAGACAAACATTAAATCAAGAAGGGAAGGAGCACAATTAGGAAAATGATGTGTAGCAGAAGTAGAAAGAAGTTTTAAATTTGCTGCTTCAATAACAGATTTCAGTTTAGAAGCCCTACTATTATTTTTTAAAAGACAAGTATTGAAATCACCCATAATTATTGTATGACAATAAGAAGTAGTAAAATTTTCTAAAAGAATTTCCAAATCAGAAAAATAGTCTATGGTTAGCGAAGGCTGTAAAAGACTCCAAGAAGAAGTTTTGTATAAGATAGGGTGACTTCGATAAATAAATATTCGGCTTCACTTCCAGTATGGGACGAAGAGGTCTGAACGATAGTATAAGGTATATGCGCACGGAGATAGATGGCAACACCGCCTCCACCTCTATCCGGACGGTCGTTTCTAATTAATTGAAAACCTGGAAGTGAGTAGGATGTAGAGGGAATGCATGGCTTGAGCCATGTTCCTGCGATACTCATGAGTAGTAAGACTTGATGAGTGCCATATGTATGGGCCGGCTAGCTGACCGTTTTCCTGTAGATGCGGATAGATATGTCCTGGCAGAATACTTTGAGAGTTTATGTGAATAATATTAAAATTTTTATTTTCCTTCAAAAGAATAGTATTTAAAGTATGATTTAACCGAGAAGTCTTCTGAACTATTTACTACTGTTCCAAATCTTCAGAAGACGTATCGAGAAATGAACCATTGCTGTTGTTACTATTATCAAATGACAAACATAAATAATAGACACTTAAAGTAAAAAAAAATCAATTAAACAAAAAAAAAAAAAATAACAAACCAAAACGCTAATCCAAATCAAATTTAAAACTAAGCACAAACACAAAAAAAAAAAAAAAATTATCAATATAAAATATTAAAACATCAATAACATACTTAGAGTAAACCATCTACCAGTAAAACAAACAAAAAGAAGTGTTATATTTAAAATATATAACACTTCGCCCACACACACGTTATAAGTTATAGAAAAAAAGAGACAAATAATATCTGAAGTTAAAACTACGATACATATTTGAAAGAAAAAACGAAAAAGAAAAAAAAAAAAAACATAATTGCAACACCAAAAATTTACAACCAAAACGCGAGCGTTGTCTGTGACTAATGTCATGTTGTAACAACGTAAATAACAACAGACTACCTTCCATAACACGAATGTTGCAAATTATGTTTTAATTATAAAAACAAGAAAAAGGGAATATTTATATAAAAATACACATGAATAATAAAATAGGAAGAAAATATGGTAACTAAATTACAGAAAGTGAACACATATTTATTACAACATTAACTAGTACAAAGTTATTTTTTAACTGCCCTCTTACTGCGCGGAGCACTTTTATCCTCACAAGACTTAGCGGCAGGATGTGCTGCTGCAGCTGGCACACCTTTAACGGCGTCCAGTTAGGCAAGGTTCGATTTGGTGCCGCGACCCGTCAGGAGCCAGCACCTGGATGACACCATCGCGGGTCCAGCACTTGTTAATGCCGTGTCGTCGCCTCGCCTCCATAAAACACGTTATGGCGGCTACGAGTAAGAAACTCAGACTGAGTGATTCCAGTGCCTTAAGCTTGGTTTTGGAGTACCATACCTTGTCGCGGACCGAGGTGTTATTAAATTTTACCACTATTGGCCTGGGCGCTTTGTCCGATTTCCGTCCAAGCCGGTGACAGCGGCTGATGGTATTTTCGCTAAAATCGGAAAGTTGTAACTTGGAGGTCAGAACTGCGCTGACTGTGGCGGTTGTGTTTTCACTGGTTCTTCTGGAATTCCATGCAATAGGATCATTTTTCTTCGCCGTCTCATTTCGGTGCGATCAAGCTCCCTAGTCAGAAGATCAATCTGAGTGTGGACCGTTGTAAGTGCAGAGAGCATGAACTTTTTAAAGGTTTTAATTCTGCCGCCAAAGAAGATGTTGTCGGTGTTGCAGGAGAACATCTCTGTAACTCACGCTGAAACTCCTCCATTGTGTGGTGAAATTTACAGACAGGTCCTTAAGAGATTCTTGGAGTGCCTCCATAGCTTATGAAATTTAATACAATAAAATGTAAATAAAAGTTGGAAACTGTATTTGGAAATGGTCACTGGTTAGATGGTTCACTTCACATTTAAAGATTATGCATAAAAAACTACTGTATCTATTTTAAAACATTAAAATTATAGAGCAATACTAAATACGTCTTATTCTACCACTACCCACTGAATGTCGGTGGTAAAGGTAAGTTAACTAGAACAAAAAATAATATTAATTAAGTGAAGCTACATTGCTGTTAATATTTGGTTGCTGTTGTTTGTCTTGGTATTCAAAGTTAAGGTCTTGGGCTATAAAGAAGAAGACTAACGTATGTCGAAGGAGCTACAAGAAGGGTTTTCTAATCCGCGGGTTTGAGGTCCACTTTCCTTCCCCTGTATTGCTTACTTGGCGAAATCGAGGACGGCAAACAGGAAGTGATGTAGTGGTAACGGTAGCACAGCGAAAGTGCAATTGCGAGTCATGACTTTTATTCACTTATAGTGTACAAGGGAATCGGAGCATACTGTAAAAAGTACCTGGGGTCTTTGATGTGTTTCGGGTGCCACTGAAGGGTTTTCAGTTAGAAGGAATTCGTCTTTTTCTCCCCTGAAACATAACGACAAGAAAGTTAAGGCATCATCAAAATCATTCCGTGACAAAGTAGTCTGCAATAATTACCGACTAAAATTTACTCAGTGTACCTTAAAAAAGCGTAGCACTGGTATCCAGGTGCTAGGCAGATGTTAGGCAGAAAATACTTATATTTTATTATTTTTAATTATATAGTCAGGCGCCTGCGTTTGATTATGTTTCTACCTGATGGTAAGCGACGTTAAAGTCTGGGGTAATAAAGCGTACTAGTCGTAGCGTGTTAGCTTATTCACTTTATTATGATCTATTATCATTATACAGTATTGCAAACAGATGACTATATTAAGTTAAGTAGTTGAAAGCTAAAGTAAGTTTTTCCCATAGGCCTTTATGTAAAAAAGTGCTGGAGATAGTGATTAAGAACGATGAGCTGTCCAGTAGATCAGTATTCCTTAAGCAGCGCCGCATTAAACTTTTGACAGTGATCAAAATTATGCTGTTAGCTTTCTACACTTTGAATATGATTAATGTGTTCTTCATATACCTACCGCATCGCGCCGACTTGGAAAATGATAACTACTCTATGGCTCAGTGTGTTGGTGAGCAGTTTTTTTTTTTTAATTCATGCACGTTAACAACAATGTCATCTGGTGTTCAATAATCAATTGTCAAGTAAAAAAAACTTTCGAAAACATCTGCGGGATTTAACTCATAATATTGTTTTTTCAGGATTTGAACCACTAACCACAGTCCCGAACCGACAAATCTGTTTATCTATAATTCTAACATTGGAACTAACCTTGGTAACTATAGTTCTCAACTACCAGGCACTGCTGTTGTTACTGATTGCACACACTGCAGCTATGTATCAATTGATGGCCGACGAGATGATTTCATTAGGCACAGAGGAACGCAGAATCAATGCAGAAGGAAAACGCAGACTACCATACCTGATAAACCGTCATTCTCTAACTTTAGATACAGTTGACAATCTGAAATTACTTTACAGCATGCCTATAGGTATCCATTTTGGCTCGAATGCAGTTTGTATTTGTTTATTCTTTTATTTACCTTTAAAAGATTGGATAACGTTCATGCCGGTGATGGTTTATTGTTTCTTAGTCTACTTTCTTTATTGTTTCCTTTGCCAAACGCTGGTCAATGCCTCGGAGAAGTTCGAACGGGCGGTCTACTGTTGCGGATGGGAGAACTTTGACTTATATGAAATGAAATTGACATTAATGATGTTTATGGAAGCGCAGAAGCCGGTTGAGCTGCTAGCCGCTGATATTGTACCCGTGAATATCTACACGTTTGCCACGTCTATGCAAGCTATATTTAAATTTGTCACAGTTGTTAAAGTTTAAACAAACAAAAAGAGTAACATGTACCTAACCTTTTTACTCTCTTTATAACGTTGCACGAAAATTAAAAGAACTTCTAGCACTGCTTAGAAAGGCATCGATTTAAGGATTTTTTTTTAAATATCACCAAAATGTCCTATTTTCATACATTAACAAAATGATAATTCTGCAAATTACTTTAATAAACAAAAAGTTACTCACTAGTTTTATATATTATAGAAAAATAATTATATTTGCAAACATTTTTTTAGAAAAACATTAATTCCATAAAAATAAAAATCCATAAATATCAACTTATTATTGTACTATTACACACAATCTTTTATAAAATAATCACATCTATATTTCATCAAGTGTAGTAAGTGAATATTGAATTAATAAATTTTGCATAATAAATATTCAAAATAATGTAATGGTTGTATTCCTTTTTTTCAACAAAGAAGCAATAAAATGCAAGGGATGGAAGATTCAAATATAAAAGGAATGTTATAAATGTGAACATAATAAATATAAACTTTACCGGATTATGTAATCATATTTGAAAGAAAAACTCTTTTATTATATTGAACACCTACTACATTATTGTCGGTTAATAAAAAGCTAAAATATTATTTACTTTAAACAGTACTAATAATTTTCTTCTTCTGTGAGTGACATCTTCTAATCAAAGCTCAAATTTTCGACATGAGCCGCTCGGAGAAAAATTTCCGTCTTTTTGTGAGTTTAAATATAAAAGCGTAGTTGGTACTTGTGCGTAGATTATTTACTAACATTTATCTGGTATGCCTGCTATGTGTTTATTTATTAAGGTAAAAATAAAGAAGGGTAGTCAATTTGTTTTACAAAACCTGAAAATGAACGGTTTTGTTACTGGTTTCTTTACCTGTGGAAACCTCCGTCCGTGAAGACATTCTAATTAAATCTAACACAACCGTTCTGTAACAGTGCGCACAGTTGGAAATATATCCGTATTGTGAAACCAGGTATTTAAGTATTTGCTATTCATATCCTTATCCTACAGAAACATGAACATCTTAATCAATTTATTATAGAAGATATCATTTAAACGCAAACAGTGATATGTTGTTCCATATTGAATACGTTCTAAAATCTCTCGCACATAAGAAGTGAATCAAATAAGAAACAATTGAAAACCAGAACTATTATTTTTTAAGTATTTTATTATATCGATATCTTATTTACTTGTTGTAAAGGATAAAATTTTTATCTATTTCGTAGGACGAAGTTTTTAAGAATTTCTTAAATGGCGAATTACGAAATAAAGCTTTTTGGCTAATGCACAATACGTGTATTCCACTACAGTTGCAGTTGCAGCAACGTTTTATTTTTTTTGCGTAAACGTTTGTTCAACGTTTCGTTATTACGAATGAACTAACAAGCGGAGATAGGTGGTACCTAATGTACCCATAGTTTTAAAAACATGTGATTCATATCAAAACACCAAGACTTAGCCAAGTAGGTACCTCGTATATTTTTCTTTGTATTGCTTAATATATAAGAATATTAATTTTGCTGGTTTAAGTATTCTCTTAGATTATTCGAAGATGATACAGACATAAAAAAGACGCAAAATCAATAAGGAATTGTGACATTGGCATTTAAAAATATTAATTTTGCGTTATTCTATTGCCTAATTGAAAGTAGGTCAAGATTTCTTTTACAAGATCTCCCCATAATGCTTTCGGGATATGAAAGTTTTAATAACTATTACAGAAATAGTATTTACCCGTTAGTTAAATATGATACTAATATAATTGAAATACGAAATCGATGGATGTATAGAACAACTTTACTGCGAAATAACGAGTGCCAAGTCGGTGCCAACGAGGGAAATGCTTCGATCGCAACTCGCTTGGCTAGTTTTGTTTGAACCGTCGCCCGATGTGTTGTGTTATTAGTAAACGTACATAACTTGTGATTAAAGTAGAAAAAAAATTGTTTGCAAGTTTATTAAACAGATTTAAAGCTTAAGCGTCATTGAGTTTTAATTTAAAATGTGAATTTTACTAAAGGAGTGATCTTGTAGTCATTATTTTTATATACATCAAACATGAAGTTACTTGTTTTTTGTTTAATTATTATCGCTAATGTGAGTAATAATGGTAAAGCATCCATCGAAAGTATTGTTCCGGCGAATACAAATGTTTTGCTAACAGATACAACGAAAAATACAGGTATTTACTACAGATATATCTTTTTTAAACGTAGATTTTTTCTTTTTACCTATAAATAATATTAGAAAAACAAAAAGATTGAGTTAATAGCGAAAGAGTGCAAATTCGTCTAAATGTAATTTAGATCAAGTTGTTTTAGAATAGATGATTTATAGATCATGTTTTTTAGATAAAACATGTTATCGACCTTGTAAGTTCAACGTGAGACCGAGACGATGCCAATATCATTTCAAAATAGAGCCTTCGTTTGAAGAAAATGGAAGGTCCGCTATAGTAGTCAATGCCATGACGCCCGGTCCGCCAATACACGTCTGTGTCAATGACATTGTTGTTGTAAAAGTACATAACAAAGTCCCCGGGCAAGACCTGACGATACACTGGCATGGTGTAGAACAAAAGGGGACACCATACATGGACGGTGTGCCCATGGTTACCCAGTGTCCAATAGTATACGGTTCGACTTACCAATACGCTTTCATCGCATCGTCTCCTGGAACATTCTTCTATCATGCAGATGCGGGTAAGTTTTTATAATATGAATTCCTTAAGACTCTAATATTGTTTAATAAACCTAATGTAAATGTAACGTAATTATATTTTGAACTATGACCTAATATTTAATCTGTTGTAATTGTAGCATACTTTATTCATCAACAACATAATACAGTTTCAAGGTTTTAAGAGTTATGTTTGTTATTGAAAACTATTCAATATAACTGCACTCTAGACTGCAGTCAAAGAAACAGCGGTATAAAGAAGAGTGTTTTGGCATAAAGACCTTGATAATAATATTAAAAACATTTTCAGTCTCCCACCAAAGCGACGGTGTGTACGGCTCATTGATCGTGGATCAACCCCAGCCTTTGGAGCCACACTCATCACTATACGATTTTGATAAAAGCAAAGAGCATACGGTGATAATAGCAGCAAGGTTTTCAGAATTACTATCAGGAAATTTGGATGGAAGAGCCTTGAAGCCTGTCTCTCTTCTTATGAATGGTGAAGAGACGAGTTCCAAGTAAGTGACTTTTTTATTATTTAGTATGTCTTTTAAGTATATTAACCACTACATAAATATGTGTAAAACCGCTTGTTATATTTAGTTTGGTTATACAGTTTGTGATTTTAGGCAACTTTATTAACTGACAAAAAGATATTAACACCGCGACTTTGTTTTCGTTTAAAATTATTATCATGTTTAAGTTTTATTTTACTTTTGCTGTCATAATTATTGCAAGCATGGATAATAACGTCACCAATACAATACAATATACTACACAATGCCTAACAACGCATTACTTGACAATTACCGACATACACGTACTTCCGTTTTTTGTTAGATTGCAGCATGTTCATTATTTACCTCGTTAGAAATTAGATAAAAATGGGTTACACGTTTCATGCTATTTCCGGATGAAATAGGCTGATGAATGCTAATAATATTATGTTCATGAATCACGTAGTTTAATATAAAACTATACTTCCGGACATATCTATCGGCCCACCACCCAGTGTTTAAAGTTTCGACGTTGTCTAGTTAAAAATAAATGTTAGGAGCAGCAATAAGTTTTAATGCAGTTTTGAAGCAGATTTATTGGTCAACCCTTATGTATGTTTTTTTTTAAATTTTTTTGTAATTACGATTTGATTTGGCCGGCAGAAGTTTTACAGCTTGGGCGACAATTTCAGGCAGAGTATCCATATTTTTGGTCATAACTGGCTCTAAGTTTAGATTTGCCTTTTTATGGAACCAATAATCGGAAACGTCAAAAAAAAAATCTAACTTGTGCAAAATAAAAAAGTTTTTTCCATTCCTGGGTCGTTGAAAACAATGAACAGACTCGAATTTTCGTTTTTTTTTCATAATCCTAAATTCAAAATAAAAAAAAAATACATAAAGGTTGACCAAAAAATCAGCTTTAAAACTGCATTAAAACTTATTGCTCCACCCAACATTTATTTTTAGCTAGACACCGTTAAAACTTTTAAACACTAGGTGGGCCGATAGATGTGTCCGGGAGCGTAATTTGTTAAATTACCATATAACACCGAAATATACAATGAATTAAATTTGGAGGCTGCTGAAAGATTAAATGAAATATGGGAATCTTTAATTGAAATCTTAAAGAACGAAAGGATAAAATAATCAATCTACAATAGTAAGCGATGATACAAGAACAGGGCAAAACTTATTTTGCCCTCTTCTAGTACTAACTACACTAAATACTAAAAACATTTATCAAACTTATGCTTCCGTAGCACTATTTTCATCATACTCTTCGTTACTAATACATCGTTAATATTTATGCCGCTGCTACTTACACTGATCTAAACTGAGTTGAGTTACTCTATTTTCTGTCTGATTGTTATTATATTTGTAATGTGACTTAATTTTTCAGAATATTCGTCATACCGGGATACTCCTACAGATTGAGATTAATCAACGCTGTGGCTGTGGAATGTCCTGTAATAGTTGATATAGAACAACACAATATGATCGTTATCGCAAGCGACAGTAAACCTGTGAAGCCTGTATCAACTGATAAAATTTTACTGTACCCAGGTATGTGTTAGATTTACTGTGATATTTTTTTTTTACCGTTTGCAAAGGAATAATAGTTACCTTTTTACTCTGCTTTCTGTTGCATTGTGGGTTGATATAGGTTTTTTCTTATTTACTAAAACACTGCCTACAATAAAAATATATCTCCCTACCCCAAAGTACTATGAACATTTCGTAATTTGGATGTCAACGAGATTTAGTACTTCTAACTATATCATTATCTTATTCGCAAAGTTTGCTGATATTTTATAAAAATAGGAAAAGATTATTTCAGATTTATGTGTAATTATTACTAACTATACATAAACTGTGTATGAATGTGTAAATATACGTCAAAAATCACACGCATGTAACGAAACAATAGAGCGTATAAGATTTTATTACTTGCCACAACTGTGGATGTAATGCGATGAGAAATTTTCGTTTCCTGTACACAAATTGTTTAGAACTGCTTTATGTAAATCTGTACTTCGTTTACCAAGTTAAATATGAGTAATATTTTCAACTATTCTTTACTAACTATATTTTACTTTATTCATCTATGATGAAATAAGTTTCAGGAAGTTAAAAAATAGAGTACACGGCAGATTGCATTTGCGTCACTTTTACTCGTGCCAATAAGCATGTCGTAAGTAAACTCTGGTATATCAGCGATGAGTGGATCAATTAATTTTTTATGATACTAGCGGAAATGTTAGTTTTGATGGTAAATAGTCTGGAAGTTCTCTTCAAGATTCTCTTACCATATCTGGATAGAAACACTAACGCCGGCAGGTGATTTTTGACTTAGGCTGTTCGCATTAAGGACTAAGTGTAAAGCTGTGTCCTCGTGTTCGTAATCTTTAGAACATAAAGATTATGCCTTCCCTTTGTTTATCTCTAATGGTATATAATGTGGAACAGAGTTAATAAATAAACCAACTCTTTTAATAACTACTTGATTCTGGTAGTGAAGTTTCTGCCTTTTACTTAAGCTTATGCTATATTGCGATGGGGAATGTCTTCCATACAATGAACAGATTTAAAAATCGTATGTGACTTAAAAGAAATGTATCTGTTATTTAGTAAAGCATAAAGAAATTTAAAAGCCGTGATAGCCTAGTGGTTTGAACGCCGGCCTTCCAATCCGAAGGTACCGGGTCCGAATCCGGCCTGCACCAATGAGTTTTTCAATTTTTGTGCAGTTAGTATAACGCCAACTAATATCACGTGCTTTGACGGTGAAGGAAAACATCGTGAGGAAATCTGCACATCTATGTCATGACCATCCGTGGTCGGACTAGTATGTGAAATGGAGAAGGCAATGGCAAACCGCTACATTAAAACTGTCATTAAAGTCGTCGTGTGTTTCATTAAAAACATGATGATCACGACCCTCAGTCATGAGGAAATACGACTTACTAGAAAAAAAAAAAAATTTAAATGTTGTTGATCAATATGCCTGAGTAGTATGATTGGTATATGAGTTTGTGTATACGGGTCCACGACTCATAATTGTATAAAAGTTGTAACAATTGTTTTATGACGCGGCAAGTCTGCAATGTTCCGGATGTGGGTGAGAGAAAGTCGTGTGCTGCGGTAGTCCTTCAGCATTTAAAAGGTACACACGAAATCGATACGCGTTTACATTCTCGTTTGTATTTGACATTGAAAGTGGGCATGCTTGTAACGAAATTAATATTCACGTGTGCTTTTGCAATTTTTATTTAGCAATGGCGCAAGTTTATAAGTTTATTTCACCAGGTGGTAGGTCTCTGTTGCCGGAGACCATCTGAATGGGTACCACCGCAGCTCCTATTTCAACCGCCAAATAGTAGTGTGTAAACATTACTATGTTCCGGTTTGAAGGGCGCTGTAGCTAGTGTAATTACTGGGGTAACGAGACTTAACACCTTATATCTCAAGGCGACGAGCGGAATGTGGTGCAGTGTGTACCATCTTAACTAGCACCACGTTGTCATGGGCAAGCGTATCACTTACCATCAGGTGAACGTCTTGCTCGTCTCGTCGCATAGAAGTAAAAAAAAATACATATCATTGTACATCTGTAGATGGTTCTACGTCTTGTTTCGTCTTTAGTCATTCATTTTTAAGATGACAGCGTCGTTTTCACTTCGCCCGTTGGGAGAGAGGGCGAGAAGAGAAAGGCGCTGATTCATGTTTTATTATTTACTCTTGTTCCACTTGCAAGTTTAAGGTCAGCTTCACAACCGGTTCGCACTGCTTATTTCACTTTCTATGAAGTTAATAAATTTGAAGTCATTAAAAATTCCTGCCCTAATATATTTAGTGCACTTGAACTGTTCATGAGGAGTTTGGATACACCTTTTAAAAATTACATATATTATACACTTATATTAATTCTATTTATTAATATGAAATGAAGCTTTGTATATTATAAGGAAATTGAGGCTATGGACGTGTGTATAATATTCTCGTTATGGACTATTTAAATATACAATAGATCACGGGCAAGTATTATGAGTCGACTTTTTTTAGTAATTAATAATAAATCTGAATTTCATAAATTCACTATTAATTACAAAATCATGGTTTAAATGAATGTCGTGAAGTTAACTTCATACGTTAGAAGTATTTTAGTTAAATTATTTATGGACTTTAACTGTTTGTGAAGATTTAAATAATGCAATGAGAAAGTTATAAAAGGTTTTTTTTTTTAATTCCAGGTGAACGAATGGATGTGGTGGTTGAAGCGGGGCGGGAGAGTGGTGGGTATTGGGTGAACGTGCGAGGATCTGGTCTGTGTGATGGACTGTTTGCCCATGGCATGCTCTTGTACTACGGGTTTAACTACACATCTTTATTACAACAAGGCCCGGTAAGTTATTTACTATATCTATGCAATATTCGTCGTTTGTTTAAACCCAATATATGTAAGTAACTAAATTTTTCTATAAATATTGAATGTTGTGTCAAAGAAGTATATAAAATAATGTTTTATATATTTCTTTCAAGGTTTATTTGAATAGGCTTTAAGCTAATATTTTGTTTATGTATCGAATATGCTTAAATTTTTAAATTAATTTTCCTTCATTTTCATACAGATTAGAATAAACATTTCACGAAATCCTTGCGATTTTACTTTAGCTGTTTTTGTTCGCCATCTTATGTATATATTTTACATATCTATATTTTACTTTTTTATAGGGAATGATATCAAACACGTTTGCTATATTTTCTACTTTTTAATTTAATTTATTATTTTGATTTAAAATATCGACGTTTGCTTTCGGTGCATAAAGTATTTTTGTTCATTGAAAATAATTTGTAATATCATTGTAATTACAGAACTTAAACAATGAACTCTATTCAAATACAGAGAATATAATAAATGGACAAAAATTGTTATCTCATCAAGAGCAAAATCTCAAAGGTGATGTTAAAACCTTTTACTTGGGTGTTGATAGAAAGGTTATCTCCTACAAAGACAAAGATAACGATTACCGTTATTTGAGCGACGTTGTGCCAAAGAAGAACTTTTATCCTGCTGCTTTATGTAAGTAACTTGATAGTAGCATATGATATGTTAAATACATTATAAATTTAATTTAAAAATAGGTCATTTGATCATTACTATGTTCCCTTTTGTAGCTATTACAATTGCTGAGGTAACGAGAATTAACATCTTAAAGCGACGTGCACATGCTTATGTATGAGCACCAATAAGTTTTTAGAGATAGAGCTAATTTTGTTGAAGTTTTCCTGATAAAATGTTTGCCTTGATGTCTTATAATAAAATAATACCCAAGGGTAGGAAAAATAGTAGAGTTTATCGCATAATGAATAATTTCTCTTTTGCCTACTTATAATTTCTATATTGCCTCTTATAATCGTGTGTAAGCTTTTATAACTAATAACCTTCTTTTTTTCAGCGTTACAGGATGATGGGATTGTTCAATTGAATAATAAAAACTTCCTTTATCCAAACGGTTTGTATTTACTGAAGCCGCGAAATGTTAAACCTGACACAATTTGTTATGTGGGTGAAGAAAAAGTTAATAAACAACTTCAGTGCATCCAAGTTTTGAAGATACGCAACGAACAAATTGTTGAATTGGCTTTTATTAACGAAGGTAATATATTTAAATTTTTTAATGCTAAATAAGGATGTGGACGTAAACTAATGTAAATCGTATATCTGTTTGCATCTCCTTTAACTTATTAGTTGACTCTCATTTCTATTTTACAACATTTATTACTGTACAAAATAGACAAGTGCTCTGCTTTTTGTTTTAAGTTAGTTACAATGTTTTTGATTCATATTTATAGTTTTAGTATTAAAATATATCATTATTATACTTTTAATTTCAGGTTATGGCAGTAATGACTCATATACATTCCACATGCATGGGTATTCAATGGAAGTTGTAGCCACTGATCATATTAATGACAAGAAACCAATCGCAAAACACGAGTTTGAATTGCTTGATATAAGAGGAAAAATAAAGAGGTATATAACTACGAGTATATATTTTTTACTCTTAATTATTTAACCGATATGATTGATTTCAAAAACATGTCTGTTTTTCAGAAATATAAAAAATCCGCCCTTGAAAGATACGTTTGTTGTTCCTAATAAAGGATACACGATTGTGTGTCTCAGCTTCATTTCGGATATTCATATTCAGCCTTGTATAATCACGTCTCTCTGTTGAAATTATTTCTGCATATGCTCATTAATGAAATCAAGGTATGTGGAAACTTTCGTATAAACAGTCGGCGCACCTTTTTCGCCGCATGGTGACATACCCCACGAAATAACACCGAGTAACACAGAGGTGACGTTAGAGTTTAACGTTTCTATGGTAACAGTATCGTTATTATCATTTATCTCAGTATCATTTACGGCAACATTCCTCATGTGTAACACTAAAGGCCCTCCCGAATCGCCACTACAAGCCGCAATTCCTCCAGTAATAGGTCCCGTACAGAAATGGGCTTCATCATCTAACGGGTTTTCTTCGTCATCCGCTTTAATATCTTCTATTGTTTCGTAACATTCTGTAAAATGTAAATATATAGAACTATTATATACATTTATTAAAAGAAAAGTATGTGCTTTTTTTTGTGTATATTTGTTATGTATCTTTTTGTCGCTACTTAAATATCTATAGTCTATGAAAAATGTTGAATGTAACAATAGCAACTAACCATCCATTTTCAGATTCAATATACAATTAAGATTACAAAGATCTGCGAAGATCAACTGTCGCAAATAAATCTTTTTCTAATTACCTTTGAAAGGAAGATACGTCACATCAACCTCTTGTAACTTTTCAGGCAAATCGAGCATGAAGAAACTTGTGCTCAGGACGCCCCATCCTGATATTGTGAGCGCTTCTAGTTTAAACTTTAAATCGTTTGGTAAACTTATCGGTTGCAGTTCCGGTGTAAACTCGAATGGCGAGAATGTTCGAAGTACAGCAATGTCGTGAGAACCTATTCCTCTGTTAATGATAAAAAGGTTTTTTAATATTTTAGGTACCAACAATTTTATGAAAAATATCGCTTAGCTCACATACCCGTCGTATTCCGGATGTGCGTACTTTTGAAAAATAGTTCTTATTTGAGCTTTTGATCCGAAGTAATAGTTATTGTGAATTCCTGCAATGGCATCCAAAGGCAACCATCTCGTTAAAAATGAATCTGTGGTACAATGAGCCGCTGTCAATATCTGCAAAATTAAGATGTTTTAACTTGGAACTTATAAAAAAATAAATATTTTGCTCCATTCACAAATACGTTGTTATATATTTTTGTAAATATTATAGCAAGTATATGATTATTATAATAGAAGTACTCAACCGAATTTTTGCTTATAATTGAGCCTCCGCAAATGTGAAATCGAAACCAAATTAATCTTTTTTGAAGTGACACCATATAAGGATGGCTATGAGGAACTGCTTCATGACCACCAATCAATTTAGGTTCTGGCTTTTGCGGGACAGCTAGAAAGCAAAAATAATTATGAATGTGAGGAAAATGTCATAATTTTAGATTTTTTTTTGTTCAATCATAATATATTACATAAGTTTGTGGAAATATTACCTATCTATTACATTTATTAATTAATTTAATACATTTTATACTCATTAATAAAAGGTTCTCTTATCAAGGCAGTAATTTTTATTAAAAATCTTATTTATTGAAATAAAATTACAAAACCGTAGTAACTTACATAACATTATTATGTTAGGTGAATAAATTAAGTGTTTTTTTAGACACACGAAATGATAATAGCAGGAATATATTTACCTTCCAGAATAAATAGCAAATGAAGAAAAATATAGACGATTCCCCGTAAGACGGCCATGTTGTGAGCGGTTGCGCAATAGATAAAAATACATGCCCTTATATACTATCAGTACACATGTTTAACATCAAAAAAATTATATTGTGAGGTTGCAGGTGTAGTGAACTTGAGGGTAATAGAATGGATTACATCCATTATTTAAAACTACCATTCAACCAATCCCATCTTTTACGCGACAACAAGCTTTTAATTTTAGTTTTAATACTAAACGAGAAAGAGAAATATGGGACAATAAGGTGTTTATCAAATGTTGAAAAACGATCGTAGCGTTCACATAATTTCTATTATCAGTTTATAGAATAGAATATTCGTTATTGAATATCATATAAAATATACATACTAGCCAGATCAGACAAAAATTTACTAATAATAACCAGTTCATTTTTAATTTCATAATTCCTTGTTCATATAATGCAAGTTTTAACGTAGAAAAAACATGCTTCTGTTTTAAGATTAATAAAAACCAAACATGTATAAAGAAACATTGGTAAATTACCTTTTATATACATTTTCTAGTAGTCTGTTTGTACGTTACTACGGCCACGCAATAATTTTTAGAGTTTACTGTTTGGATTTGAAATTGGTGATAAAAAGATCGTGATGACATTATCTTCATCGTTTCATATCGAAGAAATGAACGCAATCTTCTGTTTTAATAATGTAGTAATGCCTTCGATATGTTAACCCCCAGACGGAACCGTAGTTCCGCTCATCGCAACTGCTGATTAAATAAATTATTCAGTAAATTTATTCTGAAAACTTTATAAAATGTTTAGAATAATCGTAAAACGCACCAACACTTAGTTTTAATTGGTATTACTAATTTTAATGGTTAAATAGCTGTTCTAAAGTTCAATGGGCTACGTACATCATACGGGTTATTATAATATTTGCAAAGTCAAATATTCAGTTTATCGCACTGTTTAAAATTGATGGTTAAATTAGTAGAAGGTAAGGCGATAAAAACCTTTGTAACATCATTGGTGGTGATATTTATACATCTCCATCGGCTGTTAGTGAAAAAAAAAACTGACAATTAAATATTGCAAAAAGTGTTTTGAAACTTGGGCAGAGGATTTGGTAATGGTGAAAAATGATAACAATAAAAGTTCGTAAGGTTTTCCAATCAAGTTCCTGCATGTTAAGTCCGAAGTCCTGTTTCGAATTCCTTTCGAACTTCACTATATCAAAGGACCATCTGGCAGACTACCGTCTGAGATCCCTTTCTAATTTATGGTCATATGGACATTTGCTATTTGTATATTATATACTCCCGGACACATCTATCGGCCCACCACCCAGTGTTTAAAGTTTCGACGGTGTCTAGCTAAAAATAAATGTTAGGTGGAGCAATAAGTTTTAATGCAGTTTTGAAGCAGATTTATTGGTCAACCCTTATGAATGTTTTTTTTGTATTTTTTTTGTAATTTCGAATTGATTAGGCCTGCAGAAGTGCTACAACTTGGGCGACAATTTCAGGCCGAGTATCTGTAAGTAAATAAATAAATAAGTATAAAAGTTATTGCTCCACCTAACATTTATTTTTAGCTAGGCACCGTTAAAACTTAAAACACTAGGTGGACCGATAGATGTGTCCGGGAGTGTAGTTTACTAATCTATTGGAATATTTTTAACTTTACTTAAATTTAGCTAAATTGTAGTTGCGTAATCGAAGATAAATTTAACATTTTATGAAAATAATCTTACATCAAGAACTTCAAAATCATTTAGATCTACATTTTAGGTTGAAATTATTCAGATTGATCAATAATAAAAAACCAAGTTATTTTAATGTATTTTTATTGTCAACATGACTATATTTTTTATTGTTATCCAACGTAAATAACACAGTTCGTTATATACACTAACAAAAAGAAATATCAAATTATGGAAAACTATATAAAAACTTATGACTAATGAAAAACAAGATTTACACTTAATAGGTTCTCCGTGGCGTCCCTACCACAGTAGTGTATTTTACATAAAAATGCTACTCTGTGTCAAAATCACCGTAGCTTCATGCGTCGAACTTAAGCTAGATTTACAATTGCTATAGATATTGGCATTTACACAATGTAATTAAAATTCATTAGTGCTTGTTGTCAATTTTAACGTCTAGCGCAGTTTTTACATCTTCCATATCTTATAAGCATTTATCGTGTTGGATGATTCTATCAGTCTTTCTTAAAACAGTTGAAAATATGGCCGGTCACAATCTATGGGACGTAATAAACGGAAGTAATGAAAATCCAGCTTAAGCAGAACGACAAATGAATGCTGCACCGACCTCCGATCACTCATACAATGGAAACATAAATAGTACAATGAATTTAACAGCGGTCGAATAAACAAGAACTACGTGTAGTAAACTTAATTACATACGTAGTCTTTCGAGAAGTAATATTTTTTTATTAAATCTAAAATTTAAAGGATTTTTATTTTTCTACTTCTCGGTGGATCGCATGAGAAATTCAATTCTAATAAAGTCTTATACATCGTGTACCTATTGTACGTGGAACATGTTACACTCAAATTTAATTTAAAATAATTAAATTTATATTAATTAAAGTTTTACTTAAAACAGAACTTATTGGCAAAAAATTAAAAAACAAGCAACAAAACATATGATTATATTAACTATAAAATCCAAGGTACACAAAATATTCGCAACGGAATCATTAAGTCCGTACATGTGTTAAAACTTTGGCCTTCTAGAGTCATAGATATTTAGATATAGATAGTTGTGAAATATTATCTTATGTCATTATCGTTTAGATAATTATTTACAAAAACAAAAAAATATTTCGTAAATTGCAACGCATCAACGTTTTGACGGCGTATGGCAGTACGGATTGGCAACCAATCCGGCGACTATCGTTCGGTTCATTGTCAGGTGTTAGTAAAACCTTAAAAACCATTTAGAAAATCGGCTGAGCCATTTGGCTTCTCTCAGTGGAGAACTGGGAAATATGCAGGCGTGATGGCAGGCAAATGATGACCACATCTAGGGAAGTTTGGAGGCACAGGCGGCAAATCGGCTTGCGTACCTATGTGTAATATGAGATTCATCCCTATTACTATGTGGAAAATGAAGTGGCAGTGGAACAACCAGTAGCCTGAAACGAAGAGAAAAGGTTAGTGTAAACAATTACGACATAAAAAAAATTCTAAGATTTAAGTTCAGTTGTGTCTGATAGCGAAACGTTTTCACCGATTATTAATTAATAATTAATCACATATACAGTTTTCTTTAAGTTAAGTTAGTACTTGTTTTTACATTAAATATTACCTGGATTATCAGCTTTTAATCTTAAAACAACGTAGCCATTATTTGGCACAGCCAACGTGTCCTTAAATGGCGGAAGATTATACTGTCTCTTCAACAGGCCTTTCCTGTCTAAATCTAGAGCGTGTTTGAGATTGATCTTTTTTATATTCTTGTCTGGTGATCTACCCATACCGATGACATTATACGGAGTGCCATGCAAATGGAATGGATGTGACAGATTAGGCGATTGCACTGAAAGATAAATGGTATTTAATTACACCTGATCATACACTTCAGATTGGATTTTTTGCATAATATCACATTTCACACATTATCAGAGATTTTAAATGGTGCCTCTTGTTTCTTAAACACTGCGACTGAAGTATGCGGTAGCATACAAACCGAATCGAGTATGATAGACACATAACCATGAAAACTGTATTTAAAATATTTGGTGGTAAAATAATTTCTTGGCTTTACCTTCGTCAACCAGTACTATCTCCACAACAGAGTTGAGGGGCACGTCAATCATATGAGTGCAGCGACAGTCGACTGGACAGTTCGCAGGCCTGTTGTCGCCGTTACAGAAAAGCTCTGGTGGGAGCTCGTGCATTTGTGACAGAGGCGGCGCAGGCGCAGCCGTATACGAGATCTCGTCAACTAAGCTCAATACGTGATCTCCGGAGAAACCACCAACTGTAACATAAATGTTCTGTGAAGTATTTTTAGGAGCTAACATATCTAATATCAAATTGACCAAAGGCTTTTTTAAAAACATAATTAAGATTACATTATAGCAACAGCTGCTTAAAATAACGCGGCTTGCTTTACGTATTTTTCTTACTTCTAAGCGGTAAGAAACGACATTGTAGCTATCATAATGAAGTAAGTGGATTAATAATATGTACCCCATACAAATTTATTATACATAGGTTAAAGTAATACTGGTAAGAATTCGAAAAATGATTACTAAACTTTTATATTCAATGTAACACTTATAATTACCAACGCGGGCTATTTATAGTTACACTTTAAGGTTACCTAAGAAGTTTTTGTAGCTATTTTCCTGGAAAAGATCCTTCGGTTTATAAATGTGAAAACGGAAGGGCAGGAATATTTTAACGTCCGGTCTCTCCTGAAGTATAGCTTTGTCAACTGGCTTCGCCGACTTTAAATTGCTGACGCACACTGCATCGTTTCTTGGTACGTCACATATCGCATCTAACGGGTTTAAAACCTATAAAAAAACATTAATGATTATTAAAAATTTTAGAATACAATAATACGTGCACTAATTAAACAAGGAAACGGAAAAGAATATAAATAGTACACTATACCTTTCAATCTACACGTCACCTTACAAATGCGATTTAAATTTTCCAATTCAACTTCCAACTAAAAATAAAATGTATGCAATAAACCAAACCCTTATAAGTATTTACAACGGTATTTTTTTTTTCAATATTTACAAAGTATTTACATTTTGAAATGTAACGTAGTATGTGTAAAATGTTTGAGTACAAGTCGTAAGGTGAAAATGAAAATATATTTATTTATTAAAATTTATTAAAGAGTTTTAAATTTTACAAATTTCTTAAAATATTAGTGATAAATATAAATTGCTTACTGCAATTGAAAATACTTGTTTTATATTTGTAAATAAGTTGTTGCCTTTTCAGATATAAGGGAAAGTCTTAGTATTACAAGATTATTACGTCCATTCGTTCTGAAAAAAATCGGGACAGGTAAGAGCAGAAAGGATTACTTAAGGTTATGGTAACTGGAAATGGTAACATGGTTTTGTACAATTTTCTACATAACCATATGACATAAAACAGTCTTCGTTGTTTAGGGGAAATAAACGTTTATGTATGTGTATTTACAAGTATTGTAGATATTGCATATTTACATTTCCTATAAAATTTTGCGTAAAGTGCGATGTTAGTCAATAGAAGAATAGCTTAAAATTCTAAATACGTCTATATATGCTTTAAATATATACACGTAATAAATATCCTTGGTGAAAATATAATGGCAAGTCGTTAGTTACAGAACAAACACGTTCGTATAAAATATATATTCATATAAAAGGCACCCGCGGGCGAAGGAAACGTAGTACGTTAATGAGCCTCGAACTACATACACAATATTTAAGGCGATAGCCTGATCACCAAATATGGCATATTGTATAAAACTGCGATTCACTTAAAAAAGTAACACCATCATTTAAATAAAATCACAAACCGTCATGAACTCCTGTTGAAACATTCGAATAAAAAAACACTTACGGCAGAGTCGAGCACTTCGAGTCTACCTGACACATCACACAAAACAAACATAAAATTACACTTAGTTAACACAAGAATAATTCAACCGCTGGACCAATTCTTTGATATATGGAAGTTGAAAGTTATTACTAGGAACCGATTTAATTGATAGGAGGCAGATGGTCTCCGCACGTAGGGAAGTTGGGTGGAATTGGAGGCAGATCGGCCTGCGTGCCGACTTGGAGCACTACGTTCATACCGATTACAATGTGGAATAGGAAGTGGCAATGGAGAAGCCAGAAACCAGGATTGGTGGCCCTAAATCGAACTACGACGTATCCGTTATTGGGTACGGCTATAGTATCTTTCGCTGGCGGCAGATCCCCTTGTTTCAAGTGACGCTCAAGTAATCCCCGTCGGTCAAGGTCGAGGGCGTGCTTCAAGTTAATTTTCTTCACGTTCTGATCAGGTGACCGTCCGATACCAATTACGTTGTAAGAATAACCGTGCAAGTGGAACGGATGGGAAAGGTTGACAATTTGTACTGTGAAAATAAAAATATTCATTGAAAACTCATTTGAATTTAAAATGAAAGCAAATTAGACAAAGCGTTGTTTGTATTATGCAATATACCTTCGTCTACGAGTACAATTTCCACAACTGCATTAAGTGGTATATCTACTTTGTGAGTGCACATGCAATTTTGTCCGCAATCAGCAGGCCTGTTGTCACCGTTGCAGAACTGTTCGGGATTTATATCGTCATACTGACTTATAAGCGGTGCTGGTGGTGACATGTAGGATATTTCATCTATTAAACTAATAACATGATCCCCTTGCGGTGCGACTGGAAACATTGTTATAAAAAATAGTAAAAATATTTTCTTATTTCTATCCGCAATACTGATGTAATAATTTAATTTAATATTTGTTCTTACCCAAGAATCTATTATAAGTATTCGGTTGGAACAACATCTCCGGTCTATAAACGAAGAAACGGAAAGGTAAGAAAATCTTAACATCCGGCCTTTCTTGGAGGATCGCCGGGTCGATGTGCTTGGCGTTCTTCAATTGGCTGACGCAAATAGCGTCGGTTCTAGGTACATTACATCTGGCATCCAAGGGATTCATAACCTGAATAGTTAGTGAGGAGAAATAACGTGCAATTACTAATTTTACGTGCATCACTAAACTACTGTAATAAAACTACTTAATCTATTTATACTACTACTTGGTTCTTCAGTTAATTGAGGATAAGGAGTAAAGGTAACTTACTAAATTACTATCTTAATATTATAACGCCAGTTTCGTTTTATTTAATTCCAGATCAGGATATTAAATATCAATTTGTACAAGCAATTCAAGAAAAAACCAAATCTTTAGTTTTTTCCATAATAAGAGAAAACAGGCGTTGTGCATATTCAGAAGAATATTTATTTGAGGTGCCTTATAACCTTTTAGTTCGGTTAAGTCTACAAAATACAACCCCATTTCTAAACTTCTACTTTATTCATATTTACAATTAATTGGGTACATACTTTGTACAAAACGAAATCATATATCAATTGAAGTTACTTTTAAGCAATCGTATAGCAAATTTTAATGTACTGTTGCGGATGTACTATTGAGCAATCATGTATCACATTATAGATTTGTAGTAATCGAGGTTGTAGCTCTGGCTCCGAGAGGCTAGTATGCAATATCCGCTAATTATTTGCTGGCACGGAAACGTACATATCATGAAATGTCTATTAAATAAAATTGAGTTAATTCATATCCTCGTGTAAACATGATATGTCAACTGTAAATTGTGGTTGCATTATGTGTATTTACAAAATTTGCCCGTTCATTAAACACTTTTTGTTTATACGTTTTTAGGTAAATTACTTACCACTCCCTGCGGGATGCCTACGTCATAGGTGGGTGCAGCTGTTGAAGGCTGGTAAGGACCTCGGGCGTATCTGAGTATACCCAACTGTTGTGCGCGTTTGATGCCGCATTCCCCGAGACCACGCACTTGGATCCAGTACGCGCCGGGGTTGCTATCGGCCAATATAACGAAGTCGTACCGCTCACCTGAAACGTTAGTTTTTTATACTATTAAAAGTTGCACGGGCGTTTCCTGCTCTACGAGAATATTATCTAATTTGTCTCGTTTCAGTAGGCACAGGTGTTTTACTACGTTATGTAAAGTGTGCCCATTTAAATTCCTTTAATCGTGATTATATCGCGAAATCGTACTTGATTGTAACGTTCTGTAAAAACTAACGACTTGGACGGTTACATGTCGTTTTTAATTATCTTGGGTAAGAATAATTTATTCCACTAGGATTATCAATTACCACGTTATCAGGTAATTGTAGCTGTTGCTATGTAATTTACGCACCAGAGAATGAAATAATGGTGTTGACTTGCACAGGTTGCACTGGCTCTCCGTCTGTCGCAATCACAGTCAAGTTGTGGCCTTCAATGGTAAGCTGAGCTGGGCAAACCGAAGCGAACGCGTTGATCATCCTGAATCTGTATCTTCTGCCTGGTGTTATGGTGAAAATTTCTAATGGCGTATTTGTCATGAAGCCGGTGTTAGGATCTCTGAACTGTCCTTTGCCGTTGATCAATACGGATTCAGGGTCTTGACCAGTGTTGACAGCGAGTCGTCCCGGATATCTTTCAGCGGCGTCTTCATGAAGCCAATCACTGAGCAGCATGACGTGTGTAGTTAAGTCATAATCGTAAAGGTGACTGTTGGGATCCTTGGATGGTGGTTGGCGTACAACAATACTTCCGTATAAGCCGTCTAATTTCTGGAGACCAGTGTGGGCGTGCCAGAAGTGAGTACCAGCATTACCTTGCCATTGATACCTGTAAAATCACATAATGTACTTACTGAAACTGTTTATGAATGTAAAAGCCTTTTCAAGCCATTATTAATAGAGTAATAATTATTATACCTGAATGTATTGCCTTGTTGAATTGGGCATTGTGTGACAAATGGTACACCATCGTAATACTGTGATCCTCTCTGCCATATGCCGTGCCAGTGGATGGTCACTTCCATACCTTCCATATGATTTTCGACGTCGATAACTACTTTGTCGTTTTCACATACTTGAATGGACGGTCCCGGTAACATTCTGTTCGCGGTGAGAATACCTCGCTCTACTCCATCCGCTAACACACACTGACAGTGCGACCACACAACATTCGTTGCGTTGGGTGTGCACACTTGGCAGGCCCTGAAAACGATATAGACAATCATTAATGAAATACAATTATGAGAAAATAGTGTTATAATAATTCACATGATTTAATTTTCAAGAAGTTATTTATTTCAACAGACTCCTGTTAAAACTTTCTAATCCATAGAAACGAGAATGTTTACATAAGTCTTGTCGACATCTATCAATAACCCATGGTCTCTACTGAGTTGAAGGTATCAAACGCATGCCGGCATTGATTAATATAACAGTTTTGAAAAGGGAAGTGTTAAATTGGACCATTTTACGTCTACAGTAGATTAAAATATTAATATAATAATAAACTGTTCCTCTGACCCAGTGGCTAAGTGGCGTGCATTGTAAAACGAAGGCCCTGTGTCTGTATTTTTATTATGTATATTTGGGACAGGGTTTTTCACAATCTGCTAAGTTAGTTACTAACCTCATATTGTAAATTTGTCGCCATGACATAATTTATCTAAAACCGGAAGGTAGAGACTGTTTAGATCATCTCAATACTATCATGGAGATTAGTATATTACCAACACGAGCTTTGTATCTATTAAATAAAAAAATAGTATCAACTTACGCTCCTAAAACTGTATACATCTCAAGAGTGAAGTGATAGTAACAGATCCTAGGTGGTTCTCCTTCCCTGCATGCTCGTGCGCATTCATCAGGTGCTGACAAAGCGGGATTTCTCCTCAGTTCTGCTGTTGCACTGCTCGTAAAGTCCAAGTGCTTCAAAGTTAACTTCCCGTTAGCGCTTCTAGAAAGTGGTGGTAGTGGATTACTTCTAAAACTACCACTGAGCGGACCGCTGCCGCTTGTTTGGACGAAAGGATTGGAGGCAGCACTGGCAGAATTAGCCAGGCTACCGAATGAAAATCCATCGTTAATAGAGGGATGAGTCTGAACGAGTCCATGAGTCGAAGAGAATCCACTATTGCTGCTTTCGCGGAAAGGTGTCGCCGTGCCTGCCTGCCACCATGATGCTGATGTTGATTGGTCGTCGGCCACGCCTCCTGCTTCTGAAAATAACAAGAACGTAATATATATTTCAGAAAAAAATTCAAAACATGAAATATAACAATTCTTTTCTAAGTTAGACTAATGTGTAGTTTCAACATTATTATACGTACTTTACATATTTATTGATAAAACCTTAAATTTTATTAGTAATGGCTTACAAGAGCCATTAGGCAGGTAATTTTGAAACAGCTATGTCAAATCCGCACAAGAAGTAGACCGTCTAATATTTACACTAGATTAAGCGAGTAATACATTTAAATTGCTGTGAAATAGAATTTACGAACGCAACAAATCTTGTAATAGTCTCCTGTTGCGTTTGTCCTTAAAATCACAGGGACTTTTACTTCCTTGTTAACCGATGGTTTTTGTGTCAACTCACTCGTTGAAGCTATATCGAAGTTTATGTTTACTCGAGCATTTTCAAGTGATACAATCTGTTGTATGAATTGCAACATTGTCGCTTGCTTAACGCTCGATCTAAAGGCTTCGGCTGTGGTACGAAACAAGTTTTTGTTTTGTGACAGACTTATAATGTATTTAGGACCTGCGACGCTAGACTAATAACTTTTACTTCCTAAAAGTCCATACATTGTCACAAAAACAAATTTAATGTTTGTGTTTTTATTTGGCTTAAGTTTTCCTACATTTTTGCATCTAATTTTTGTTATTTTTTTTAAGTATTTACCTTCTCTACCGCATTAGGATAAGCCTGTAATGGTAGTAGCAAGAAAGTGTGTTTTTATGAATAAATAAATAAATAAATAAAAACTTTACTGTTTTCTGTATATTCTTAAAGCCCGGGGCTTAACCTTTTTTTATAAAAAAAAAATATTTTCTCATAAACATTAAACCTAACTGTGGTGAAGATTTGCTTTCTCTAGTCGACCTTCCAAAGGGATTTTTGATATTATTTCTTGATTTGTCATCTTTAATAACTTATACTACTTCTTGATAAAATTTTCAATTTTAGTCTTACAAGTATTTCGTATATAAAAACAGTGACTGTTCTGACCGAGAAAGGTTCACAAGTCGTCGCGTACCTTTTTATTAACGGTACATTTTTGTTGAAACACCCGTTAACATATTTAAAGTTGGATAATAGATAGGTTAATAATTTCCGTTGAAACGATGCGATTTTTTTTTCGTTTCTATCTAAGCTTTGTAAAATCGATTACAAAAAAAAGTATTGCACTGACAATATGTAATAAGGAAATTCTTTAACGACATGACACGATTTCTACAGGCAAATACTCATCAGAAATTGTTCACGTTCCGAGTTTTTGTATATAATGAATGCACATAATATCGACTTTCGCTGCAGATCGGTAAGATTGTTGCATGAGCTATTACGTGTAGGCGTGAATAATTGCGCTTCCAATAGAGATTCATCGCAGCTAAAAATATAAATTGCCTCAAACGCTTAACTGATATATCAAAGACACGGAAACATTATACGCGATGTAACCGACCTCATTATTATAGATTTTTACTACATCTATAAATTAATGCAGTAAGTAAATTAGTTATATTTTGGGGCTCCTATACCTTAAGGATATATCAATACTATTCACATAAAATTACATTACACTAAACCTTATTTATGAAACACTTAAAGTAACAAAAAATAGGGTCGACGTGAATGCGTAAACATATCAAAAATATTTTCCGTTCCGTTGTATTTTGGTTTACCCAAAACCAATAAGTATAAATACATTGTATCCCTTTTGAAGCACATTACATATGCCTTTGTGTGTGACATTCGATATACTCAACGTTCATAAAGTTTAAATTTATGTATGTGTTATGAAAGCATTAATAAGTAATAACATTGGGTGTAGTGTAAAATGATGTTAGAATGAGTAATGGCAAAGGCAATAGTTACTCCTGTATAATTTCTCTGTGTATTGTATACCTAATATGTGAAATTGAAGACACGTGTCAGCTCGTGCTAGATAAAAAAGAGGATATTAATATTTAATCAACAATATCAATATATCAAATTTCGTACAAATAAATCTATGCTATAAAAAATATGTAAATTTCTGTGAGAGTTATGACGAAAAAAATACACTGGACCAAGCCTAATATTTTATTTCTAATTTGGTTCGGTGCAATATTTTAGTTGTGATTTATTGTAACATCTAAAAGATATTACGATTAATGCCGATATTGAATTATGAATATTTGTCTTTCTGTTTCTCTGTTAGATTTTAGCTTTAAATCTTTATCGAGAGACGTATTTGTCCACCTCTCAATATAGACTTAACACAGATTGCCGCGAGGGACATTCGTACGCTATCTTTATCAATTGACTATAATTTATTATAGTAAACGGTCTTAGCTTTAATTTTATGAAAATTGTGAAATACTTTCATATAAGGTATATTTAATGACGATTTTTTTTATATTTATTGTAATTATGAAATTTGTTTCGTGTAACTTCTTAATTAAATAGCACTACTAATATTGCGTTGAAACGCTTAAATTAATGGTTTCTGGGTTTACTAATAATCTTAACTTACGCACTACAAAAGTGGGAAATGAAAATTATGCATTTGATATTGCTCTTGAATAGTTATGTAGCAAATGGCGGTCTTAACCTTTTAAAGCAATTTCTTCCAGACTTAGTAAATGAATAAAAATATACACATTTAGTGCGGGAGTCGTTAAAATTTAATCAAAACCTATAGCGAGAACTAGAAGCTGTATGTAATATGTATTCAGCCTCGAATACTCCAGTTACTGTCATAACGTACGTTATGCTCGGTCGTTTAGTTTTCTTAGATTGCCTTGCATACATTCCAGATTCCCTCCTTTCATACAGCTTAGTGTATTTTTAGTACGTAGTGATTATACTTCCTTATATCTATTACATTTATTAGCGTTCCCAATGCACTATAAATATTCATCAACATATTAATAAAAATGTTATTATCTATCTATGTATATAAAAATCAATTGCTGTTCGTTAGTCTCGCTTAAACTCGACAATGGCTAGACTGATTTGGCTAATTGTGGTTTTGAATTATTTGTGAAAGTCCAGGGAAGTTTTAAAAGGTGAGTAAATATAAAAATGTTTGGCATAAAGAAAAACAACAATTTCGCTTTCGCTTAGAAACTATTCCTGTGGTTTTGAATGCCAAACATTTGATATTCGTCCCGTCGTTCAGAAATCAGTTACATTTAAAAGTTGTCCAGAAATCGAATAAATTTTAAAATAACGTTTCTGTTTTTTTTTTTTTTTTGACATTTGACATTGTCAAACAACAATTTCTGTTCGCAACTATAATACTTTAAGGAGTTTGGCGGGAATCTAGACGTAAAGGTTTTTTTAATGAAAATTTTTTTTTCCGGTTAAGTTTTTAGTGTACTAAAGTTAAAACATTTTGGAATTTTCATTTAGCTTTTTTATTTATTGATTTTGAGGCGATACGAAGTTTGCCGGGTCAGCTAGTTTAATATAAATAAAGAATACAATTTAACAAAACAATATTCAGACCGAACCAAATAATTAAACGTAACTCATTGGTAAATACGTCCGTGGCTGTTGTAAAGCAATCGAAACGTCGGATAATAAGTTGTTTTATAAAATGTAATATACGTGTAAATATAAAAATGTTATTAGAGAAGATTATGGTAAAGTTATTTTGATACATAAAAGCAGAGATTCTTCGTGTTGCCTTTATTGAAAAGAAACGAAAACAGTCTCGCATTGAGAAAAGTCACATTGAAACCCAAAAATATAGCTGTCAGATAACGGATCCGCCCGCTGTGCTCCACGAAGCCGTAAAAGCCAAAAAGGTAAACAAAACAACACTAAAGAAGTATACATTTCAGCTAACAACAATATTAATTTAGTTTTCAACTACAAATGTAATTTATTGTCAAATTTTTTAATCTACACCCACACTGTTTTATAGAAATTAAATGAAAATCGATTGCAAAATGAATTTGTCGTAGAATATAGCTAACGCATAACATATCAATTAGTAATGACCGCTTTTAGTAAATCAACGAAGGCTGTAATTTTATACTTCGGTAAATATACATATTTATTTTAAGTGTATAACATATTTATCAGAAAACAGTTTCAACGTTTTTATACATGTTTCCTTTAGTAGCCGCAAAGAGATGTCGCTGCAATGAATAAATTGCAATACGTTTGTTGTTTAAGTATGTCTTATAAATAAACAGAATAATCAAAAACTAGTGTAAAAATCCCACAATAAAAGGAAAACTTGAAAGATTCATATTTTTTTGTTTTTAATACTCAAAGTTATTCGTCATTTTTCGATAATTTTATTAAAGATCTTTTTATACAAAGCGGTAAAGTTAATGAGCTGTTGAAACGATTTGTTCCGTTGATATTGCGAAATTCAACATCACTTCCACATGCTACAACGATTCATAAAGTTTTCCTTTAAATAGTTTCTATTTATCGTAGATTCCAGTTCTTTTTAATATTATTTATTGACAATAATCAATAGCTGAAGTAAATAGTATTATTGATATGAATTACAGATTTTAAGGTTAAAAATAACTATAACGGTGATTAATATTAATGTCAGTTTGACTTTAGCTGTAACCGAGTTGCATCGCAATGTATTCGTTTAACAACGGCATTTTAATTCACCACATAGACGTGTTAGGAATTAGTAAATAGGTTTATTTTTGTAAGACATAATTATATTTTAAGATCTTTCATTGCGTTTTGATTTATCAGTCTACAATAAAAGGCATTTGATTATAATATTGTAAATTATAGTGATACCTCAGTTTAATAAGTCATCTCAAAGTGCTGATTATTCGAAAAGTTGTCGATCGATCTCCGTTAACTGGAGCTTCCAGGGAAGGTAAACCTTTTGTGGAACTCGCAATAGCAACAGGTCTTCACTTGTATTTGTGAGGGAAGGTCTCAGACTTAGGCATAGGGAATATAGAGAAAGTTGTGTTTTATATAAAATAAAACAGCGAATGAGATATACAAACTTACTAACTTAACGTTAACATTATGTTCACAACTTTTTATCGGTTTTACTATAACAAAGATAGTTTTAAAGCCTGCCTTTGTATAATTTTTTTTTGTTTGTATAGATTATAATGTTAGAGGTTGAACGAAAGTCAAAACAATTAACCATAATGTACCTTTAACAATTTTTACTAACACACGAACAACAATGAGTCGTGGTACCTGCACGGTAAAGTTATTGCTGTAGACAATAGTTGTCGATGAATTTAAGCAATAGATCTTACTTGAAGCAATCATTACTGCCAATTGTGTTCACACAAGTGTGTACTTAAATTGCTGTGTTAGGTTTGACTCGTGCAATTGAATACAGTCGATACGAGGTTATTGGAATATCGATTGATTTAGATCTTTATGCTATGTTTTGACAGGCTGTATTTTGTATGAGTTAAATTCTCATATGAAGAGTCAAACGCTCATTGGTGGTATGTGAAATTATCTGCCTATTACAACAGATGTATTTAAATGAATGGTAGATAGAGAAGCAAAATATTTAACACGATGTTTAGAGATCAACGTTGTCGATAAGCAGGCGTAATATCTTTGGAGACGTTTCCGCGTTGCCGACCAGGAAATTAAACTGGCAACACCTAATTCCTCATGATGGCTATGCCTAACTTCAAGTTTCAATTATTATATATTATTCATTCCTATCACAAGTAGAACTTACCTATATGGTGCATTTGGCCTGTGCTGAAAGGAATATTTGATAACGGACATGAGATTATTTTTGAGTTTCTAATGATAACTTTGTTAAATATGTTCCGTTAGTACATTATGAAAGTTCTAGTAACAGAAGTAAGCAAATTATTAATTATAATATTTACTTTATTAAATAAAAATGTTACATTACATTACATTAAATAAATATAACCGAACACATTTACGTCAATTAAGAGATGCTAAAAAAATTACTTGGATTGAGCTAAGGTTGACTTTGGAGTAGTTAATATTATACGTATCAAATGAAACGAGATTCATTAGAAATGCATTGACTGTGTAGTGTCTCGGTGTCTATTGGCGAGTAAATAATATTCAAACACCCGCAAACCGAGATCTCTAACCACAAAAGTGATCTTGAGCATACGTCTGCTATAATGCATAAAGTGACAATATCTTATCAATAAATGTAGCAACACGATTGAAAAAGAAAATTTCTTCACAAACTGTGGTAAATAGGATTTGAGTTGTAGTTCAGTAAATCTACCAGAACTTGAATCGTAATGGCGTAGCAGAATAGAATAATTCGCGGAAATGTGCAAGAGCTTTTACTTAACGTGGAATGGACAATCACGCGCACTCAAGCGGAAAAGAGAGAAAGTGTCTACTTTAGCGGATGTTTGAGAGTAAAAATGGGAACCGATTGAGCACTCAGCGAGATTAACTGTCTTACTTAACAATGCATTCGCTTACGATAAATCTTCGTTGTAACATACACGTACGCAGTATAACGATACGCATCCCGATGAGTTACGTGAAACCCAAATGTAATTCAAACTCTTATTATTAAAATCCAATAAAAACTCGCCGCGAACATTCGTATCACGTATAACGTTTTAAATTCGAATGTGGTCGCTATCTATTATGTATAATTTGCTGTTCTCAGCGTATACTCAAGTAGCTGTTGGGTACATTTGTCAATAATAATATACTGTTGATATTAATGCTACGACTTGTTTGCTCGATATTTTATGCCGGCGGGAATTATGAAAGCTACGAATTGCGAAAAATGTTCGACGATTTAATTCGCTAATAGTCTGTCCTCGCTCACTAAACCGGGTTCAGTTTTACTCGATGCGAAATTTTGTAATATTTAGTCAATTCACTAACGAATAGATCGCTCTTAGCTGAGCTTAGTTTTAGACAGATAGGCGACAAGCGTTATTAAATGTTGCTAGTTAACGTAGTTACAATTTCAACTATGTTTTGCGAAATGCCCGCCAATAATGATTTGTGATTTATTTTATCGAATAAGTAATATGAATCAATTGTTACTTAATTGATACTTTATTATAACGTTACAGTTTCTAAGAATTTTAAGGTAAAGTTGGATTTTTATAGAGCAAATGATTTCAGTTTGTCAAGTTTGATAACGGTGATAATAATAATCATGATTCTGAATCATCATGCATTCCTTGTGGATTTTTTATCGGTTCTTTGAGAGTGAAAAATAGTTCGCATGTATAAAAAAATGCCTTTTTTTATTCAACGAAGCGACGAGATGCTCTTGCCCATAATAAATATTTGTTATCTGTACAGCACCAAATTGTGGTCGACGTTTTTAGTTAAAAAAACTTCAAGTGTTGCTTGCGGAAATAATTTCACTAGCTACATCAACCTACAAACTAGAACAACAATATTTTAAATTAGAAAAACACTATAACGCAATATTTTTTCAACTATGTACATTAAAGATATCGATTAACTAGTACATAAAATAAATTAAACATGACGAGAACGTTGATTGATATTATTACGTTACCAAAAGTAATTTAACGCAAATACATTTCGTAAATTGATTTCTGTATCAATTGTTGTATCGGAGAAAGTTAATTGCTACACGAAGTGTATCTAGGTGTCGTTTTATTTGGTTTATGCAATGAGTTTGGTGGTAAATAAAATTTTGTAATCAACGCTGGCGTTCTACAAATTTAGTGGTGGTTCGGGTTGAAGAAGTTTACATTATAGAAAGATATAAGAAGATTAGTACTAACAGGAGAACGAGTCCTTAGTACAAGGAAAATGTATTAGGCACTTGATCTTTTCGTAATACCAACTTATGGCTTTCTGTTGGTGAAAACTGGAACCTAACTTTAGAGCTTCGTTACTAATGTCCATTCGAGGTTATTAAAGGTAGTTTAGTTTACGAGTATAAAAAAAGCTTAATTTTTGTTTATGATATAGACGGTTTATCTCAAATAATCTCTATCTAATCATATTTTTAGCAATTTAATTTACTTGTAACAGTAAAAAAAGACTACGTATTATAAAGAACGGTATCCAATATAATTGCATGTTATATAAATCATAAATGCAATGATATTATTTCTTAGGTAATTAAGTTTGATACATAATATGCAAATAAAAGAACTGCATTAGAAAGTGCAAAGTAAAAAGAGCGTGAGCACAAGTCGAATGAATTCATAACACTTGTTGCTCTTAAATGACAAAACAAAGATTAACAACGACGTATCTACTAACTAGTATACTTAACTAACACAGTGTGTAATTGCAACTGTGGCCCCCAGGCTCCCGTCAGTTATCATAACATCACTTTCACTGCAACAAGTCTGCATTGTTCCCTGGTTGCGTAAGCTAATGTGATTCACCTTAGAAAAGAACCGGTGGTTATTTTTAAATGATGCGTGCCCGGTAACGTTTTCGCGCGGACCTACAAGGCGAATTCGATGCCCGGCTGCGATAATATTGTAGTTAAACAGTGCTTCCACCTATCTAAAGTGTAGTCAATCTAACCAGTTTCCGCCTTAGCTACAAATACACATAACTAACATTAATCGCGAAGGATTATTTATACTTACTACGTGGTAAATAAACTTGTTATAAATCTGGATATAATACTTTGGTAGTCATTTAACTTATTTCCAATTTTATAGTCATTTAATCAACTTATTTAATAATCAATTTCATTACTTTTATATTGACTTATGTGATGGTTTAGTCGCATGCTTAACCAGGCATTACTATGTAGTAATTATATCGAAAAAAATATTGTTTGTTAGTAATCATTGTGTAATTTTTAAAGTACATACTACTTAAGCATATAATGCGATTCCTGTAATAAAATTGCTAACGCTTGCTCGGTAATATTTACATAATATGGTAATTTACATAGTCTGTGAAAATAATCACTGAAATAAACTGCTAGTATGTATATATTGCACCAATGCGCTTTGGCACGTAAGTTACATAAAAAAATCTTGTGTATACATTTTAAGACGATAAATGATAATAAAAACATAGGATAGTTACATGTTAGCTGGAGATGATCTTTTTATCATTCGTAACGTGTTAAACATACAACTTGCTATCGTTGAGAAAAATGTAAGTAATTAAAGACATTGTAACCGTGGTATCGTTATAAGTCTCAAGAAATACTCGAGGCATTTTCTCAGAAGATCTCTCCTTCTGAGAAAATGCCTCGAGTTCCAGCAGTAAGGACTATAAAACCTATTTATATCTATATATTATTAATAATTAAAAAAAGTAGTAAAGTGTGTCTTACATACAATTAACCTTACATTTATAACAACTTGTCACTATTAAATACTTTATGTATTGTATTTGCCTAACAAAAACGGGTTTCAGGGACTTTCCTATTATGTAAATGTTTTTATATAATTACTATAATAACACGAGTAAAAACTAACAATAGAACATTTGAAATAGATTTCAGTTAATTTAACAACAGGCTCGACCTTAACTGGCTTTTAATATTTTCTAACATTGGTCACCTATGTCTGTTGCATTTTTAAATCAAATTCTTATTTTTTTGTGTAATTGATCTTTTATGGTTAGGTTATTAAATTATAGACAAATTGATTTCGTATATGTTGAAAAAAACCTACTTTGGTTACAATAACTTTTTAATGCGACAATTGAATTAATGATAAAAAATGGGGGTCCGCAGGACAATGAAAAACTTGGCACCAACTTCCTGCTTTTGTTCAATGCCTGTAATATTTTTAGAGCTTTGAAAATTGAAAGTGTCGATTTGTGCTGTGTCGTGATTAACACGTTTAGTGTTAACTATAGACCGTTTAACCTAATTTTTTATTAAGATTTGAAATAGACGCGCAAAAACTAATTTATAGATTTTTTGCTTACAATTGAGGTGTTCAAAATTAAATTTGCACTTAAAACTTATGAAAAACAATTGACAGGTGTTTGAAATCATTATCAATACTCCACCACTTTTGTGGTCCCGGAAACGAAACGGTGACCTCATATTACAAAATGTGCAGTTGCAACGCCCGGGACGAATTAATAATTTAAGTTGCTAAAATAATTTAACTAGTTTCATACTGAAAAACCTAAACGAATACCGAGGTAAAATACATTGATTATTTCTTATGAAATTCCTCATGTAACAGCTTATTAATAGATCGACAATTGCTATTATTAAACCTATTACAGCAGCGAAAACACCGCTGAAAACGTAATGTATTCAGTAATTAAACGGGGCGTATCAGTTTGAAGGATAGCACAATAATAAAACTAATATTTACGATCAATTTATAACTTGAATCTGACTTGTAGCCCAAATTGATGAGAATGGTCTTGTATAAACCATTCATCGTACATGAAAGGAGTAAAAAGATAATGCAATGAAAAAAATCTCGGGAATTCAAATAAGCACGTTTTAAAAACAAGTGTTATAGTTTTTATGAAACGTACTAAAAACGGTTTCCTCGTACGTGTTTGTTAAATAACAATGTGTTGGTTACTGTATTGATTACAAATTTCGTACGCGTGTGTAAGTAATTGCCAGGTTGTACAAAGTCCTTGGAAATCATTTTCTCACGGTCTTTTGTAGGGAACTTAATGAAGCAAGCCAGTGGTCGTAATTGACATAGTTTAAGTTATTTAAGCCAAGTTCATGAGACTATTACTCACGCTCGCTTTAGTCATGAATTGACAAACCGAGTCTGTAATGATAATAACCCTTTTGAAACTGCGAAGTTGACATAAATACTTTAATTTTATACGTACTATCAAATAATCTCTTTTAGAAATATACAAGATGGTATTAAAGAATTTATAAAGATAATTTCACAAACGAGAAAGGTTTTTTTGGCGGTATATATTACTGTTTTCAGATATATTTCTGAATTACATTTGATTAAACATGACAAGAGACCTACTAAGTTTAATTATACTAACAAGCTTGTAACAACGTCTTCCCTCTTTATAGTTACCGCATAAGCAATTGTGTAATACATTGATCATTAGAATTGTAGTGTTTGTTCCGATTTAAGTAACAATAAAAATAAGCACAAAATAAAGAACTTCCAATGGAAACCATAACAAATTTACTGCTACATTTATAGAAGAAAACTAAGTTGATACTTAAACTTACGGTACTAGATATGAATGAAGAAAAAGACAAAGAAATTGTGACATGAATTATACCGAAAGAACTATTCATTTGAATGTTTGATGTTGTTGTTTGATGGTTTTAAGATATTAAATCAGATTCAACCTTCGTTTAAGGTGATTTTAATTGTGACATTTAATCCAGTAGTGGAAGCTGTAACAGATATCGCAATGGTGATGGTGGTTTAGCGACATGTTTAATGGGCGGGTAATTCGGCCTGCGCGTAATCAGCGTACAATCTCGTGCGCGTCGGTCGCGACGCCGCCCCGTGGCGAAAGATGGCGGTGATTAGCGGAAGTGGCGCAACCGAAAATATTAAGGGCTCATTTATAATCTGCGTAATAAATCTGTCTTTTGTTTGTTTTTCTGTAATCTCAGTTCTTGGCATCACCAAGCTGATTTCATAAACATTTTAATTCAGTGAAAATGTTTGTTATTTTGTAAGATGATCTATTCTTTTCCGTTTTCCCCTTTCGTTCGATTCATTATTGAAGCCGTATTTGTCTTGTAATGTCTTTGTCCATTTGTCGTTATCTGTATATAAGTCTGTTTTCTGCACGTTTATACTATCTGTATATAGTCTTAATATGGCATGTATCTGATCGGACATAATTTAAAAATTAAGGCGTTTTACTTTATACAATTTCGGTAAATATTTGTGCATAGTAATTATAATTCGCAGTGGACCTTTTTGTATTGATGCAACTAGTTCTCGTGTTGTTTGCAACAGGATGTGGTGGATGTGGCGAAACAGTATATCGTCATCGCATTCGCGGAGGTGATCTTTGCAAAAAACGTTACATATGCCTGCCTTATTTAACGGGCGACAAGAATGTTTCTTTTTGGATTGATTTTTTTCATAGATCATGCATAACTTGTTACAGGTTTGACTCTTACGACCATATTGGTATAAAAGTTAAATTCTCGAACTTGGTCTTTATTAAAACCATAACCTAAAAGTCATTTTCGTATTATTTGTTAAGATCTTTTTTAAAGAGAAGACACATTTTGAATTAGCTGCTTTTGTTAAAAAGTTGTGGAGTTTTTTTTTGAAAAAAGACCTCGAGGTTGTTATCAATTTACTTACTTTATAACTACAGTACAATTATGAAATGTTACGAAAAATCTTCCTAAATGTAACTTTAAACTTTTTGGCCGGAGACATTTTTAAATCATTATTGTTGGAGATATGATTAATATGATAAAAGTAACTCTTTTTTGGTTAAGAATGTAGTAGTTAAATATTCATGAATTACTAATTCTTCTAGCATCAGTGTGACCCTAGTCGTATGCTGTTCCGTATAATGTATTATATAAAAAATACATTTGATAAAATAATAATTACTATCAAATGAACAATAGTACCACAAGGAAATAGTTATAAACTAAATTAACGAGTCGACAACCGGAAATTAATTTACGAATATAAATATACTTGAAATAATATTGCAACAATTTACCTGATAAGTATACAGGTATGATTTTTACGACGAAAGGATGCATGGGTAATGGAAACTTAACATCCTGTGTCCTTAGGAAATGCGCAAGTTGTGCTGTAGTGTAAACAAGGTTGTTAGGCAACTAGCACGTTTGGTAATGTTTGATATAATGGGACGTGATAACTGTTACCAACAAGAGAACGTCGTGCTTTGTTAATGTGGTTAGAAGGAGCAAATGTTTGAAACTTGAAGCGATTTTTTGTGCGTTCTTCGTTTGATTAATTATTTTTTAGTAATACAAGTAGTTTGGATGGTATCTTAGTAAGTTAGTCTGTTATCAAAATGATGGCAAAGTAAAAAGAATCTGTCGCAGCCTGTGTCGATTGTAGTGTATCGGTGACGAGGCCCTGACACCGCGGCCGCTCGTGATTTCGTAACGCTCACGGCCACCCTTCATTGTACACTGGTTTTTTTCCTTTATTATTTAGGTTGTACAATTTTTTGTTTATTCATAAAATTAAGCGACAGTTTAAAAATATTTTTAATTTTAATTTTTTAATTTTAACCATAAAGAACGGAATTTCTCTATATACCGCATGTAATGAAATGTTTTCCTTTAAATGTACATACAATCTATGGAATGCGTCAGCACCAGATCTATAATAATATCGGGATTATTAAGTAAGAGTGCTGTAATATTACACCCACTAATCGCGCCTCGTTGGCTTTAATTAAAAAAATGTATTGCGCAAGTAGAAACTAGTGAAACATATATATTATTTTATATAAAGAATACGAATTTTCAGCAGTGGGAACATTTATTTCAACCAATTAACTCATACATTATTAATAACCAATTACAAATAAATAGCAATTCTTAACTGTATACCTAACTAAAAATAGTTGTAGTCACTTATTAACATAAAATAACTTTTAGATTTTATTGAGATGAAATGGTTAATGTTCATTGATTAAAGTATACCGTAACTCTCAATAACGGAAACGTAAGTTGTATCCGCTCTTATTGACCTCCTTGTTGAATGAAATTAATAATACCGTTATGCCTCAATAATAATCAGTTGAAAAATATTGAGCAGATATAAATTATCATGCTCTTGTTCAAGTACTTTTTCAATACTAATGTATGTATAAATTCTGCGTTTATATTAAAGATGTTATGAGTTTAAGCTTACAATGTTATTTGTAACATTTGGTAATAGTTTTATTTTATAAATGTAAAAATGAAAATGAAAAATGTTCGGAATTATGTTACCAGGAAATTAAAGTAAATATATAAATAAGCAACTAACTTAATAAGTTAAAGTCATTGGTTAACTATGTTTGCTGAGTTAAGAGTTGGTAGATATTAAATGCCCATGATAGCTATTGTTCTTAGAAAATTACAGTTTCCTCACGATGTTTTCCTTCACCGGAAGATCAAGATCAGTGCGAATCGAACAGGTGACTCCTCGTGATGTAATACGACCGAACGTCTTACAGGCTACAAAGGTCTTAAAAAAACATTGAACAATTTTTATATAAGTGAAATCAACTTTCGCAAAAGACGCTAATTAAGCATAGATTAAAAACTCCGATTTCCAGTTAACGCTCCGGTTGCTTTTGTAATGCCTAATTAACTGTCACTAAAGACATTCATAATAAATAACTACATACATTTCAATGAAGTAATTTAAAGCGATAAATACTATCGTGCTGAATTGATTACTGTCTATTGCGATCGAAAATCTGTATCGCACCGTTCACGGGTTCCCTTAACCCGTTCACTACCAAACAGTGCTGTTAGTGTCCTCTACGTTTAGTTTTTTTTTACGCTTTTAATATAAGCTCAGTTTCACATGAAGTTAAGCGATATTCAGGTGGTGGATGTTGCCATGCTCGCACTGAATACTCTTACATATTGACAGCCGAAACACAGTTACGCTGTTATCTCGGTAGGGTTATAACATGGAAGTTAACCAGGTGGGTTTAAAAAAATCCTAACACGAGCCAAAACCCTTTACAAAGATAAGCCGAGTGGCATGTACTACAGTACAACATTGCAGTCGACTACGTGTGATTTAAGATGTTGTCTCGTTAACAAAACTCTGTGTGATAAGTTACTAATGTATGGCAGTAGATAACTTACTACAGATTTTTCTAAAAAATTTAAACGAAATATTTCGTAGTTGTTAATTTTGGAATATACGTCCAAAACATTTGTAAGGTTAGCCGGACTGTGGCCTCTGACTTTGGTAATTTCCGGATCCCTGGATTGTTCCCCATCACACAACGACTTATGCTATTGTTCTTTATATAATCATAATATAAATAGATACATTCATGCAGTCTTCGCAACAAGATACCCAGTAGATGGCAGTGAACGGGTTAACTCGGTTATCGTTGACACGCCCAACGGTCGCAGTACAATCGTGATAAGTCGATTCCGTATTCACGTCACCGTGTCTCTGTTACGGGCATCGGTCCGCAAATTGCGGACTCGCTGCGATAATGAAATAATGAGAGCCACAAAAGCCACCTATTACCGCACTCGTAATTCCCCGCTGACGCCATTTTAAGCATCAACAGACCAGTTGATTATTATTGTGAACGAATGATATTATATTCGTACATAATGAATTTAACGAAGTGAAATAATGTTCTACTAAGCTGAGAGAGAAAACAAAAGGAATCGGAAATTGCGTGCACAGGCGTAGGTTCGATCCAGGTAAAGATAAACATTGCCCACCCGCATTTAGGCAGTGAAAAAAAACCGTGATTCCTTGTAAAGGTCCGAATCCCAGCAGTGGGAATGTTAAACCCCGTTCATGTTTTATTAACTGGTATTTAAAACAGTTTTAGCTTGTTTTTTTTTTTATTAAAATGGAGGAGAAATTAAGATTTGTTTTGTACTTTTTAACCACCTTTTTAAAAAATAAAAAGCAATCTGTTTTTTTTTTTTCAGTGATATTTAAAAGTCCTCTCTTTAATTCAAATTCAATAAAACAGTAGTTCTTTTATTAGGTTAAAAAAATAGATTTTGTATGATTTTTAGAACATTTATTAAATTTATTTTACTACATAGAGTCCAATTTGTTAATTTTGACCATGTTCACAAAATTTTAATACATTTTATCAGAGTAAGACACGAAATGCTTCGGTTAGTGATGATTGCCTGAAAATTGACGTATTTGCGTTCAAAGGCGTACTGGATGTGATAAGCGGGAATATTAGCATATCAATATCGCAATCACTTGTGAATAACGGTGGGTTTTAGGATATTGAAACTGCTTGAAATAGTGATTTATTGGGCATTAGGTCCTATAAACAACTATTCTATTTCTTACTATATTTGATATAAAGCAATAACACTTAAAATGTTATATCATAATGTCTAGATTATATAAATGTTAAATAAATAAACTTTCATAGTATATTAATTATAAAGGTGAAGTAAGCTTAAGTGATGACATAAAATTAAGTAATTTTTGAAGTCTGATAGAAGTAACAATCCTATATAACGTTGAAAGAGTAGACACAAGTTAGTGCCTTAAACATTATATATAAACAATATCAATTATAAAAGTCGTAATTTGTGGTTTTCAATTTCGGAGTTCTGATCCGAGTTAATAATTATTAATTAAAATATTTGTGTGATACGTAATTAGCAATCATAACCATTGTTTAAATTTTTTTCTTATTAAAACAATCACATTTATGCGAAATATGAAAGCTTTTAAAAATGCTGGTTGGTGTATATGAATTGTTGCTATTGCATTATAGCACTTTGGATTGAAATAATTGTGAATATGACAGGTGACCATGGACTAATTTCCTCAATGGGTTTTTTTGGATGAAGACATAACGTCTAACCACCGTGCTTCATATAATAACTGATTACGTTGAGTTTAACATTTGGCAACTTTTGCATTTTTACCACATTCATGTAGTGTTACTTTTCAAATGCGTTAGTTACATTACAGAATAAATTATAAATATAATAGATTTGAAACTGGTCAATGCCACTAAGTAAATTACTTCTGTGATATTTAACGATTTCCTCGGATCCGTGAAAAAAGTTTAGAAAAAAAACGTGCTTGTCTAAACCTTGAAAAGATATACAATGATGTAGTTAGGAAATCGCTCGGTATCATAATGTTATATTTGTGTAAAAAGTGAGACAATGCGTGAAAAACGAAGGCCGTATGGCTGAGGCTGTAATTTAGTGTCCTAAATTTGATTTCGACAATATTTTTATATTTTAAAGAAGCGTACGAAATACTGAATTTACTGTTATGTGTAAGTATAAAAAATAAAATTCCGTCTCTTAACGCTTTTGTGCTCTGTTATGATTTAGTTAAAAAATCCAATTACACTAACGGGAAAAAATTAAACAACTGATATCTAACATTGTAATATCTGATAGTAAGATTTTTTTATTGTTTCGCAATTGGTAATCAAAGTCATTTGAATATTAATGTATTTAAATACGCCATGGTTATAAAGGTTCTTGAGTGTGGAGAAAAAAAATAATGTATGTCGTGCGAGATCAAAAGCGATAGTGCTGCGTCGGCACTGTATAATGTAACCACGAGTTCACGATTCGGAAATGCATTTTGTAACCGAAAGATCAGAAGCAAAAGTAATTTTGACAGTGTTGTTATTTCGTAAGGGTAATGATATATTTAACTAGCGATTAGGCATCGGCCAACGTCCTAGCTTATGTCCTCTATCTTAACACAGACTTGAGATATATCAAAAGGAGCACCTCTTTAATGGGTTTAAAATTGACAAAAATTTTACATGATATTAGGTGGCATTGACGCTGAAGAGTAAGCATGCTCCTCCGTTTCCTCTGGATCACATATTGATTACTGAACACACAGAAATGCTGTCGTGGAAGTAGATTCACAATATGATGGTAGCCGCAAGTTTCTCATTATGTAGAACGGCATGTTACATACTAGCTGAACGTTCTCCTCATAAAACTTAATGTCATAAAAATTGCCGCAACGGAAACGGTAAGACATATAAATAAATTAATATAAATTAATTACTTCCTGCATTTAACATAAATTGTCTAGAATATAAATTAGGAGATGCAATCGGGCTAGGTCTCGAGGTGAGCTAAAGCAACACCGTTGGCGTTTAGGTTTCAACACCACGATAATGATGATTGATTCCACATGCTTACCGTAATAACGTTTTGCGTGAGTTGGAGATTAGGGTGTCAGTACTAAAAGCCGGTGCAGCCAGATTAATTGTTTTCATATATCTATTATAAATCAGTTTGAATATTAAATTTTGACAATACGACTTTAATACAAATTGATTTCTTCGTTGGCTATAAATATCAATTGAAAATAATATTTGCAACAGTAAAACAATTAAATTATGTTAAAAGCAATATGGCGGTCGACACATAACCTAAAATAGTATAATGGGCTAAAAGAGAAAACACAATTTTCAGGAATATTAGTATTTGTAGTCACTATTACAATAATACGATATAAAATGGCGGCCTAATCAATCATATAAGTGTATTAACATTGAAGAAGATTATAAATCAGTAAGCATCATTACAGAAGTTTTTGTTGGCGGCATAATTTTTTAGGCTGGCAATTATGACATGTCGTAACGTTAATATGTTGCAACACAGGACTAACGAGCGTCGGGCTAATCACTACTACTGGCAACACAATCTTTTCTTCATAATGTTGGATAGCAATTAATATTACTTAACACGAAATAACTATTGTTTCGCGTTCCAGTTACCACACCACTGAACACTATTTACACGTGATACCGGATTAGTGGAGGATGGACATCAGCTTTATTACAGCCAAGTTATTAATAAATTTAGTAAAAAACTATTGATAATTAGATTTTATATCAAATATATCTTTAGAGACAAGTAATTACTTTGTTAATTGCCTCAGCGGCTAAACGGCGGTAGAGGTTTACTTCGAAGTTACATTTGTCGGAGTTTGGGTGGAGGTTGGTTTTTTGATAAGCTACAACCTACACTGTGAAACTGTTGCTTTGCTTTATTTAGTTTTATTTTAAAATACAAGTTAGCTTATTGTGTTTAAAAAAGGATATTCTATTTTTAATAAGCTTGAGCCTCTATTGAAGAAAAACGTAGTAAGAAAACCGACATGTTGCAAGAACAACAGCTTTCAAGGACATGTGACACCAATTAACCGACACTTTGTCAACGTGTTGGATAGATAGCATTGACTCTCTCCTCGTGAGTAAAGGTTAAAGTTTCATTAGGGATCATTACGAGAGTTATTATTTTAGTTTTCAGTTGGTTTATGATATGTTATGATGTTATAAATACATGGTGGTAAGTCTCTGTTTCCGGGGACCCTCTAAATAGATACACGACCGCAGCACCTGTTATTGCTGTCAAACAGAAGTGTGTAAGCATTACTGTGTTTTGGGCGCTGTAGCCAGTGATATTACTGGGGCAACGAGATTTAACATCTTATGTTACAAAGCGTAATGCGTATGTTTATCGTTGTATGTATACTTAACATGTACGCATTTGAATGTTAGTTGCCCGCAGGGCTGATCGAAATGGAAATTTTTGAGTTAGACTTATGTCCAGTAGACATTTACCAGCTGAAGATGATCGTCGCTTCGTCGAATAAAGACAATTGGTACTAAACGTTAGAGGCTTTATATATTCCAAATGCGATACAGCGTCGGTGGCGGGATAATGCCTTGAATTAAGATTCGTAAGTTTAACTTAAACGTGACAACTTGCGCTTTCAAGAGCGCCTATGTTACGTGCCTCGTCCGCATTCGGTTATTTAATTTCCGCTCGCGTTCTTTACTAGTAACCGGTTTCACTATTCGATAGAGAAACATTATTGTTGTATCTGGAGCGAGTACTAACTTTCGCTGAAAAACTTTGCTCGTTTTATTAATTCTTTTTATACAATAGCGAAGTATATTTCATTCGTTTTATTTTACTTTCATATTAAATTGTACGCTTTTAAGAGAGCGGCCAATGCGATTAGAATCGAAGTTAGTTTTTTCCTCGCAACCCTCTTTGGACGGTAAAGTGATTAAAAAGCGATAAATTTTCACGTGCATGCTAAAGTAACATCTGTATATGATTTTAGAAAATAGGAAGGAAAAGCGGATACTGCGGTATGGGTATACAGTTGAATGCAAATGAGTATTATGTGAGTGTTATTGACCGTTAAATGGGCACGGTGACCTTTACGTATCTTTGATATTAATATTAACCTGTTTACCTATTTTCGGTGTATCAACAGTGTTGATGATGCAATATTCAGTGCTATGGTAATCGATATGTATATCAATAAATAGTGCAACTAAAGAATCGATTAAGGTATTTTTGTACGACTGAGAGAGGTACAATAATTATACAGGTAAGCAGTAACCATAGCTTATAGATGCTTGTATCACGCCCATTTTAAAGAAAAGATTAATTTAGTTTCCATACTACTTTTTCCAGTTTTGGTAGTGCATATATGTAACATCTGTATATAAATTACGAATAAAATTAAGTAAGACTTGACACTAAGAAAAATCTTATAAAAATTGGAGATTAATTGGAGTGATCAAGACATCAATTATAAAAACAAGATTTTTAAGACATTTGAATTTTTAGGCCCTTGTCGTATCTCCTAGTTCATCTATAGTTAGGTCACTGATTGGTGATTGGTTATCTGGATTATTTATAGTGCTAGTAATTAATATAATAGTGTCAAATCTAAGACTAATTACTAACTAATAGTTTATTTTACATCATTTATATTAATGACAAAAAAATCTTTTTCATTTTTAAAGAAAGTGGAAATACTTTGAAAGTAATTCTCCAAGCAGCGGCGTGATCTTTATAGAAAAGTTTTTATACGTAACTATTATTGGTAACCAGTAGCTATTTATTACTTTCCCGAAGCCATATCTACGTAATTGTGAACTAAGAGGATGTCATTGAAACGAACTAAACATTTACGCCATCGGTGTAGTTTCTAAACGTTTTCAATCGACAGACTTTCAACGTGATGATTCTACAATTACGTTTTACAATTTACTAATATTTGATGATAATTTTAATAAAAATCACGAACCAGAAAGTCTCGAGAGAGATATGCGTTTGTTTTAGTTTATATATTAGTTTTATAATTAGTGTAGTTAATATCTGATGATAATGAAACATAGACGATCGATTGAAGGTTTGTATAAAGTAAAACATTATCTACCCCTTTTACTAATTAATGCAACTTAAGACAGGATTTGTAATGTGTTGTATTTCTATTGAAACTTATCACTTGACAATAGCTATATTGATTCTTTAGGACCTACTTCAAGTTACTATGCATTAATGTTGTACAAAATGTAGGTAAATTATCTTTTACGATAAACTTACATGTTACGAATAATACAGCAATCAAAGATTCCCAGTTTCTGTGTTATTATAAACAGTTTTGGTTTAGTTTTGAAGATTTATTTACAATTTACTTTTAAATCTCTCACATAACGTCCGTGAGTTAACCACAATGTAAAAAGTATAATTCTCAGTATCATTAAATATCGAAATCAGTACAAGTGTTGTGCGAATTATTAGAACAAACAAGACTTACGTATGTGGTACCGAATTTCACACGTTCTTGTGAATATGGGATTAACAATCAATTTGCATAACGCCTATTTGCTGTGAAGTACGTAATCGTAACCGGCACAATTTCACTCGGAAGTGCTTTCTTATCGAGTTGCTACATTTCTCGTGCAGTCCCGAATAAATGGATATCAATAAATTAAAGCCAGTACAATTTGTATGCGGGTGAAATAATCTGCTTTAAAGTGATACAAAAATCTACATAATTTATTACACTGGCAACTTTCTTTAATAATATTAAAATCAATTTAAAACACTCCAATGTAACTTGAGATGAGACTGTGATAATATAATTTAGTGAAGGTATTTTTTGAAATCGTTTTCACACATACTTTTTAAACTTGGAGTCCATAAAACATCCAGTACATCCTGTCAGACTCGTTGTGTACGATTCAGTATTCTTTATAGCCCTGGTAAAAGTTGCTTTGATATTAAATGTCACTTTTACTGATAAGCAGTGCGACGGGTACGTCATTAAGTTGCATGACAAATAATTTAACAATAAGTGATCAATTATTAGAGTACTGGTGGTATTAAGAGATCGAAGTTATCGAAAATTATCATCACCAAAATACTTATATTATTATTTGGCACCATTATTATCGGTCGATGGATTTCTACTGTTGTGGTGCTGCTCTTCATGCATCAACCGGTTTATCCGGACTAACACCAAGCTGACAACCTTGATGGATTATCAGTAGTCGGTCTACCTGAACGTGGCTGCTTCCACAAGAACCAGAGAACTTTACTAACTACTACTACTACTAACTAAAAAAAAAAAACACCAAACGCTGTTAATTCTTTGAAGTATGTGTCTTGTTACTTAAGTTCCAAAATATGTTTATCTATTTTTGTGTTTTGTTAATAAAGAGTATCGTTACTTACACATAAACATTTTTTATTATCTAACAACGCTTCAAGAGTAGAAGAAATATTGATAATTTAAAATAATTCTATGTAATTAGGGAAAGTATTCAAAACTCCCGAAACGGAAGTCACGTGCTATGGTCGGAATCAATGGTACAATTTTTATTTCGTGTAAGCTTTAGAAAGTTTAGTCAGTCGTAATGTTGATGCGACAAGTTCAAGACATGTTCAAGCGCCATTTTAGTAATCTAACAATTTATACGTCTACTTAATGTCACTAGAATGACAGTAGAAAATGAAATGGGTACCACGGCCTTTAACAGCATGAAGATTTCTTATTTGCGTTATAAACTACTCTACGTTACATCTACATAAGAAGCAATTTTTACTTATGAGACTATTTAAAAATTTGGTTATTAAAAGCCAGCAAAACAAAGTTTCATTTCTTATTTTGAAACTTACCCAGAACAAATCTAAATATCTTTTAAGTATAGTTAACAATGCTGTGTGTCTGTCATAAAACAACCTCGACGTATCGACCTTAAGAACAACTAGTTGATATATCAAGAGTGTTACAATTACACTTATAGTGATAGATTCAATTAAATGGTTTAATTTTCTTGCGACTGTTACAAACAAGACCATAACATATATCTCGTAAACGCCTGACAGCCTTATTTATACGATTCGTCTGGAATTCTGCGGGTCACAATTAATTACCTAAAGAATGCGGCGTTTAAATTATTATAATATTTAACCCAGGTTTTCAACATAGGTAATAGTAGTTTTGTCGTCTTAAAGAAAATAACAAAGAAATAAGTAATACCATGTACATTATACATTAAATCCAATTGTGTGTTAAAAAGATTTATTACCAAAACCGGACTTCAGAGCATGGTAGTTAAAATGGTAGTAATAACTAACTCTGAACATTATGACTAATGAAACAATATAAAGTTCTTATTAAAAATACAACTCTAAAAAGTTGCAGGTTGTGCAATAAAATAAAAATGTCTTTTATCACTTTAACATATTTTAATGCGTTGCATAATTTTCTGAATAGTCCGGTGTTGTAAGAGCTCGTTGGCTTTTAAAAAACTTAAACATGGATCTGCAATCGATTGTGTGACAAGGGCGTTGCCGATATCCGTCTCGACTCTATGGTTCTTAATCAATTAGATCCGCTTTTAAAATTGACGAACTCATTTCCATTGCAAAACAGACTCTATTGTGAACGGCGCAGGCTTTAAATTTCACAACATCGGTTCCGCTGACGCAGAAATTATAAGGAATGCAATTGTCGTGAACAGTGTTGGTCCATTCACGTTTCATGGCCTTGTCGACAACGAGGTGCGCTTTAATGGTCCGGAAATTATGAAAAGCTCTTTCGCCGTGCATTTCTGTAGATTCGGTAAAACGTAATTAAAGTGCTGCGGTTAGAATGCTCCGGCGCGGCCGATCGAAATCGGATAGGCGGCTGTTTCGAAACTATACAAACAGAAACTGTCTGCATTATAAACATTTGTCTCGCTACTGCGCTATCAAAACAAAAAAAAGAAATGAATCAAATGTAATAAAACATTGGTTGTAGGTCTTTGTTGCTGCATATCGTCTAAGTAGTCTCCTACTTCTGCCGCCAAATAGCATGGTGCTGACATTACTGTGCTCTAATTTGAAAGACGTTGTACCTATTGAAATTACAATGGTAAGGAAACTTATTTCTTTAAAAAAATTGAAGGTCTGGTGGTGAAGATATCACAGAAAATTAGGAGTGATTGAAATATGTTGAAACTAAATTAAAACAATGTAAACGGTTAAAGAGAAATTTATGTGAACATGATAGAAATAAAATCTATAAAATTTATCGAAAGTAAATAGAATAAATGAGTGCAGGTGTACTAACAGCAATATTAACCTATATGAGAAGGATCTTGTGCAATTCGGTTCAAACGCGTAAACATCGTTAGTACCTCACGAAAAAAAAAAATACACGTCCGTAAAAGCCTTTAATATTACTATATAACGGTGCGCGTGGAAGTGGTTGCAGATATTTCGCAACCTTGTCACCGGTGCTCCAGTGCCGAGGAAACCCGTTGTGTCCAGTCAACGCACTGTCCTAATCTAGTTCGGTAAAAGTAAAAGTAACAGCCCACGCACCTGTTCGTGGTAATTATTTTTTTTATAAAGAAGTTGCGTGTCTTTACATAATACAACTTAATATTATCCGTTCGTTTTTGACTCGTCTGGATTCATCTGAGTAAGACAGTAAATGTTCCTGGCTTACTAATTTAAAAATTACCTAGTGTTTCTATCATGATTGCACTCTATTCATAGCAATGTAGAAGAAGACGTTTTTTACATAAATCTTTACTTTTAATTTGTAAACTATTTAAAAGAATAACAAAAGTCAAAATTTTCTCTTACAACGAACTAATGCGATTTCACAACGATATTATTCAATGTAAATTAATGAATTAGTGGGAGTTAAGTTTAGAAGTCGAACAAAGAAAAATATATGATAAAACGAGAATCGAGATAAGTTGGTGATAAGGAACAAGAACTTATTCAAATAAATAATCATCTAGATAAGCTGAGAGAGAATATCGACCCCGGCGCGCGGTCATGATCCCACACGGTTCACGGCCTTCGAACAACGAGGGGCCGGCTGGGAAGAGAAACGATATGTTGCGAAACAAACTTGTTATAAACAATATAATTAATAATAACACAGCCTTCAGTACACAGCATACGTAAACGCTAACTTAACAAAAATATAATGAAACCATTAAAATATAAACTCATGCTTGACTACGGCATAGCTTAAGACTGTCTCTCTCATGTCTTCTAAACTTAAGTCACACGAGGTATTTTTTTTGTTTATTTATTTGGTATAAAAATATTTGATATTTTGCTTTAATGTACTTGAAATTAATCATTCATTATATACATAACAACTAGATTAGATACTTCATCGTAATTTTCAAAGTTATGAACAGTAAATCATGTACACATATTATATAGGTTTTAACTTCCACAGATGTGGTTGCATTATGAATGTTCCTTTTCAGTTATATATGTAAATAAATACTAAAATAAATTTGACTATAAAAATATTATAATGATTTTACTAGTCTCTAGTCGTCATAAATTTGTAAAAAAACTCTAATTTAGTATTTGATTATATTATTTTAATTTAATCAAAAAAGGTTTCAAGAGAATTCAAAAAGAAATCCTCGTAAGAGAAAGTTGTTTTAATTATTAAGATAATATATTATTCTTATCTCTTATGTATTAAAATATATTACATTTTTAATATGAACCGTAAAAAAACTTTCGATGGAGTTTCGTTGGTAACAGAAAAAAACGAAATCGGTTCAGATTTTTGAGAGCTATGATGTCACAGACGGACGTACGGATACAATTGTTAAATTTGTTACGCTTTTTTATTGACTTTGAATAGTTCTAGCGAATTAAATTGGTTCAACTTTTGGTAAGTCTCTAGTATCGTTTAAGTAGAAATGAACCAGCGTCCATTTAAGCCGCCAAAGAGTCGAATGCAAACTTTACTATGTTCCAGTTGGAAGGGTGTCGGGAAAAAACTGGTGTAACGAGATTTAATATCATATGTCTGAAAGCGATGAGTGAGTGTATATTATGTTAACTAGCATTACATTGCTAAGGGTATATCACTAACTTCGACGAATAAAAAAAAGATTTTAACGAATGAAACGGCAAAAAGGTGGTAATTTTCTTAACAACAACAAACAGCTCATCGTTCAAGTAGTCAAATGCTTGAGTTCGATGACAGTACGAGAATTATAACCAATTTGATGCCACGGTCATCCCACCGCACTTGACCTAGGCCCCGTAGCGATGCGGAGGCGCACAAGAGAAAGAACCATTACAAATGCAGGTAAAGAATCGATTACGAGCACAGATAAACCGTTTACATTATTTTTAAATACGCCAACTCGTTTCAATACTTTCTAAAAGTTTTTAGTAGATTCGTTAAACAAGAATATAGTAGAGAAGTTTTCATTTAGTATTAGAATGTATAATAGATAAATAACTAGTTTCTTTTATTTATCTACATTAAAAAAGTTTAATTAATGATATTTTAAATGACATCGAAAATTTCTATTTGTATCATCATCTCTTTCTTTTAAAATACCATTCTACGTTTATATGTAGTAAGTTAGTTATAGTCTAAAGTTTGTTATAAATGTAGTCATTTGCATAGATTAGATAGATTGTCAGTGAAATGTGATCGTCATAGCAGCAGTGGCCGAAATTTTACCGCTATCCGAGCACGCGTACGAAATAGTTAAAGCTAATATCTTATTTATAAGTCCAAACGTTTATAATGATATCAGTATAGAATATTAATAAAGTCAATGAGGCATCGTCGATACTTATAGCAAAAGGAAATCTTAGGAGGCCGTTGTCGGAGCGGTCGTCTTTTAGAGAAAGTTTTAAATTATACATCGTAAGTAAACTGGTAACACTGATGGCGACAACACTGCGCTAAGCCGTCGGATGTGCGCCTGCGCATTTTTTCTTTTTCAATCAACTTTTAGAAACTCAGCAAAGGCGCTAGATGTAATCATATAAGATTAATATCAGACCATAAAAGGAATCCTAATTTAAGTTTTTAAATATTTGAAAATTAAGTTCCCATTTTCACAATCTTATTTTATCTTATGTCGTATATTTAAGTTAAAAAGCAGAATTTGTATTTGTAAAGGTGCCTTCATTACTTAAAACGGTAATTGGGTGACCTTTGATCTTTATTATTATGCACTTTATTTCGTCTCGCTTATATAACTTTTAATACTTACAATGGTAGTTATGAGAGGCAGTTGCAGTTCGCATCTGTGCACATCCTCGTTTCTTCTCGTTACTGGTTCAGTTTTATCGAAGCGAAAGTGGCCATTAACACTCGAACGTAATGTCATGACAAAATTTTAATCTTTACCAGCTAAGTTGCGTTATGTTATACAACTGGATTCAAGGAGAACATTCCACTGCCGTTCTAACTTACTCCAACAACTACAAAGCAACAAAGGTCAGCAGAGTTTCCTGAGACCTTACTAGTGTACTGTGGTCGTCAACCCGCATACCAAAGCATGTTTCATGCGGCAATTATCATTAAAATTGGGGATGTTTATGTTCAGGAGTGGACATCATTAGATAAATTAAGAATATCGCACATTTAAGTCGCGTTATTATTAGAACAGTTTAATATACGGTTTGTTAATTTAAACCTCGTAACTGGTACAAACGGAGTATTCTTAACGATTTTTTAGAAGTTTTTTGTGATATTGCTATTGAATTTACATCAGTTGGTATCTTAAGTATGTGCGTATACACTTAAACATCCGTTTTTGTTAATGCCGTTACGAATAGTATAAACGGTATTACCAAAAATTTTTATTGTGAAACTGGATTTGACTGAAACGGAGAAACTAGAATCGCACCATTATATTAATTGGTGTTGCCGAACCTGTGCATGTTGTAATCAATTTTCGATACATGTTACAAATGATCATGTGAGTTGGCACATTCGGCCGTTGCATCATATCAAATATGAACAACGAAGTAATTATAAAGAAATAATAAAACAGGTGTGGCGATACCGTGTTGCAAACGAAAGTAACAATGGAAATTCGCTTTGTTTCGGCGTTAATGGATACTAACTAGCTGTTTTTTTATCGTTGTTTTCACATGTTCCTAGTCGGAGTCGAATGAACGGACAATAGAGTTGTGGTCCGGAGTTCCGAGACAGTTGTCTTCGCACTGAACCGCATCCGCACACCGAGCTCTGTGTTGTTAAAATCGCTTGTGCAATACGCACTCGTGTGGTAAACACTGGATTGATTCTTGAGTAAAAAATATAATGAGCAGTTTTCTATTCCTTTGCCAACGCACGTGAATAGTTCTTAAATAAACTGTATGTGAAAATTATGAGATAGAATATTCCAAACAGCACTCGTTTGGCGTGTTGTAAAAGTCTACTAAGAAGAAACTCCACCAGAAACATGGCAGCCGCTTTCCCAACATACACTTGCCTATTCTGTTATACAAAATATTTTTTTTAGGTGTACACTTAAGATTTATTTTTTAAATTAAAATAAGTTCTTTGAGTAACTTTTTAATATTTTAAAATGCCTTTTAAAATATATAAAATTGAATAATTCAGGAACGATCATTATGTACCAACCATTTCCTAATCTATGATTGATCGTTGTAATAACCCAGTAATCATGAACAACGATTTCTATTTAATGCGTATTCGTAAGTTTTTGCATTAACATTCGCATTTCAACATTTGCTCGTTTAAGTGTATATTATCCTTTGCAAGGTCAAATGCAGTTCGAGGCTGACGGGATCGGACGTTACGAATTGGAGCCGGGTCAGATTTGTAATTATAATGATTCTAATATAACGCGACAATATTTTAGTTCAATCAATCGCAAAATCTTGAACTTCAGTTTTTAAGGTAGTCAAAGGCGCTACACGTCTCTAAGAATCGTAGATTCGATCCCCACTGACCAGTGAAAGAAAAAATCGTGTGGAAAGCGACATGTTCCAAGAACACATCAAATCGCACTTGGCTATCGTAGCCTTGTGAGAAAACGCCCCGTGTCTCAGAACCCACGTTTTTTTTATTCAAATAAAACCATTTTGTAACTGTAAAAACGTGATGAAACTAAAATCTGTTAATGTCAATCAGGAATTTTAACAAGCTTAAATCTATACACGTCTTAATAACTGGTTAAGGTCGCGTGCTCTGCGTATCACGTTGAGTGGTGAGTATAATACGAAATGAGAAACTGGTTTAAACGCCGTTAGGTAACTGTACTAATTGGCAACTATATCACCTTGCTATAGATAAAAATAGGATTGACATAGTGATATCGGCGACATGACGTGGTAACGAAAAAAATAATTATGCAACATTTTGACGTGCGTCGAAAAACCTGTTTTACTTGTGCAAACGCATGATCTATTTCTTATCAAAAATCTATAAAGCCAAATATAATTAAATCAAAAATTGTTATAAGAAGAAATTTCAAATGAAGCTAAGAGTCCACAATCAATAACGAGACGTGATCAACATTGTAAATAGATCTGGGTAGGATGAAATCGAAGCGGCAGTTTCGTTTTTTGCTACTGATTAGAATATTAAAAAGGTTTAATCCAAAAAAAAAACGGATTCGTTACCCGCAAAGATTAGAGAGTTAATTTGTTTTTCGGTAAACGTTCGTTATTCAGGATACGTGTGATTAGAATATGGACGTTAAATAAAAAGTGAAATTGGACACAGTGGATTACAATACAAATAATGAATTAACAACCGGACTATAATATATGGACCGGACTATAAATAAATGTTCAGAGGCATTATTTAAATGGCTAATTTATATTCTGAAATTGTACGGAATTAAGGGCGATGTACGTAGTGTTTGATAGTTGAATGCTCGATAAAAAGTTGCCGGTGAAACTTTGTTTCAATTAATTTGTATGGGGACAATGTTGCTGAAACTGTAACGATATCATCTTCTATAACCGAAGATCAGGATCTAATATTAGAAGTAGTAAGACTTCGAAGGATAGTGCTTAAAATAAAATGATATGGGTTTAGAATACCTTGTGTATTATTCTTACACATGTAAAATTTTTTATTTGGATTAAAATCTGGAACAGAAAAATCTTCAATAATTCAGCCAACAAACGACCCCGTTTTTAGATTACTATTAAAATTGTATCAATTATATCAGCGTCTGTCAACAATCACAAATAAACAATGTAGGGTTAAGGAGAACGAGTAATACATACTCGTTGTTCATGCTTCAATACAAATTGAATGTATGTATTTTAGAGAAACTTTTAAATTAAAAAATTAGACAAGTTTGGGACAATTCGTATTCTATATTAAATGCAAATGGATAAATTATTATCTGTATAAATATTGTTTAGTATGATTGCGCTGTCTTGAAAACAGGTGCCGAGTAAATAGTCTCATGTACCACAAGGAGATATTTCGAAGAGTGTGCTCTAGAATTATATGATACAATTTCCCGTTTTATTTCTTCACCATCGGATGAGCCACGGCGAACCACCGCAGACCACATCAGCACTTTAAACCAGAAGTCGTTGTGGTTAGGAACCATTTTGACATAATTTAGTTCTAATACGTTTTGGTACAAGGCTCTACTGGTAGTTTGATTTAAATTTGAGCTCAATTAGTGCTTGAAGAAAATTAATGACTGCATAAAATGTTCTTCGTATGGTCATTTAGGTGACCGCACGTATCGTCGTATGATAATGAAACCATGTGCCTCATTCGAGTAAAACATTCGCGCATTAAACGTTTTTCGTTATATTTAAATTGAGCGAGATACTTTGTTTCGTATATTGCTTCCGGTTTAGTCTCATTTAAAAAATATGTTTCCAATACTTTACGTACACTATTGTATATTGATACTTGTACTGCTGAAATTAGTAATTATTTTTTGTGACATGAAATTACTTCAACATATTCTATTACATTACGTTTTTACAAGTAATTATAACTTTTGTCTCTTTTTTGTAATTCTTCTTCGTGTTGTTTTTTAAGCTTCAGCTTATAAAAAATATAAAGAACTTATTAATTCATGAATGAATTTATATCAAGATTAACTGTTATCGATTAATTTGAATAACGTAATTAGGTACACCGTTGAGTAATTATATAAATATAGTATGGTGAGGGGTGGAAAGGACTGGAATAGTCTGCTTGCGTCGGTGTTTCCGTCCAGTTACGATGTGGGAATCTTTAAGAGAAGAGTGAATAGGCTTCTTCTAGACAAGCGCGCTTTACCATCAAAGAATACATCGTACCACTTAGCATCAGGTGGGATCGTAGTCAATCGCTAGTCTACAAATAATAAAGGAAAAATGGGGATAAATATTTCGTTAAAGCGAAGAGTCGACATATCCACAACAATGTGATACTACTTAGAATTTTTAAACAGTAACACATCGCGCTCATCGAGTTAAAACACGATATATTAGGTCTCGTTACCTCAGTATTTTCATTAGCTACAGTGGCTTTAAACAGAAATACAGTAATTTTATCACATTAATGTCAGGTGGCAGGAATCGCAGGCGCTAGACGATCTCCGGCAATAGAGACTTGCCATTTAAATATTTATTTTACTAGGAAATTTGCGGAGAAAATCAACGCCGGCACGCGAGATTCATTCTAACCAGTAGACCGACGGTATCTTTCTTATTACAATGTAGAAAAAACTGTAGTTAATGAATAACTGTAGTTAATGAATAATGTCCGGATACCTTAGAAATCAAATACGATATTTTTCTTTTAGTATATAATAAGTTCGATTCGTCATAGCTGATAAGAAAGTGTTTAGTTCTCGTGATTTCTCTAATCTAACTTACTGTAACCTTTCATCATATTACCTTTGGTTTTCCAAAAATTAATGGTATTACTACCAATTGTCTATCAATCTACACAACATAGCAATTTAGTGGCGAGTAACATGAAAGATACGTGTACACATACCGCTCAAAAAATTTATTTAGTTTATACAAAATAGCCATAGTTATACTTTATTAGACCAGTTATACGCCACTGAAAGGTGCATGAAAATCTGTTTAAGACAACAGCTTTTACGAATATAAAGTTAGTTATATAACTATATAGACGTTGATAGATTCCTGTTATTTTTATATTATTGAAACAAAATTTTATATTATTAAATTTTATAGAGTATATAAGGAAGGGATTAACATGTTAAAGAATATCGTTTATAGGATAAATGACTAGCATAATCTGAGACAAGGATTATATTTATGCTGGGGCGAGGCCCGTCCAACAAGCAAGTGTCCACTCCGAGATAGATATGTTTTTGATCGATATGGCACATTCAGCAAGCCCACAAGCCTCCTTACATGGACCACGATTTCATTTCACAACAATTCCAGCTCGACTTAAGACTTTTTATTTAACACTATATAAAAAACAATCCGCCATGTGTGTGTTCCTTTTGCGATGACTAACAATTTTTATATACTACAAATTTATGTTTAGAGTTGAATTATTTCTCGTTTACGATGTTGTAAAAATACTTTGAGTTCACTACAAAAAGAGCTGTGCAACGAATTCGTGTTAGACATTACTTAAGATTTTCTTTAAAGAAAATGTAACTTTGTCTGATCTTATTTTCTCAAATCTCAATAAATTTACTTGTGATCCTTTTACGACTTTATTAAAGGTCTTTGTTATCGTTACTGATATAAAATTGTTAAAAAAAAAATCATTAATTTTTTTACAAGCTTGCACACATTACGATTTGTAATTGGTGATTATAATTAAGAAACGACGGTTTTATCTTTGTACATATGTAGTTATAGAGCACTATAATTACGTAGATGCTCCAGATTAGTAAAATGTTTTGGATCTATAATTAAGTTAGCGGATTGATCATCATAGGACGTCAGCGAAGACAGAAATTATGAAATAAGAGCAGTGCAACAACAACCTTGCGGTTTCTACTCGATCAAATGGACTAGACGAGAAAAGTTAAAGCATATTATTTGTTTTTTATTTTAGGTATGCTTTGTGGACGCTATTACTAAAGTGAAATTATTACTAACATTATTTGCGCAAGAAAATTGTTATCTATCACTGAACTTATTTAAAAAAAAAATTGTTAAAAAAAAATCATTCATTTTTTTACAAGCTTGCACACATTACGATTTGTAATTGGTGATTATAATTAAGAAACGACGGTTTTATCTTTGTACATATGTAGTTATAGAGCACTATAATTACGTAGATGCTCCAGATTAGTAAAATGTTTTGGATCTATAATTAAGTTAGCGGATTGATCATCATAGGACGTCAGCGAAGACAGAAATTATGAAATAAGAGCAGTGCAACAACAACCTTGCGGTTTCTACTCGATCAAATGGACTAGACGAGAAAAGTTAAAGCATATTATTTGTTTTTTATTTTAGGTATGCTTTGTGGACGCTATTACTAAAGTGAAATTATTACTAACATTATTTGCGCAAGAAAATTGTTATCTATCACTGAACTTATTTAAAAAAATAATTGTTAACGAACAAGTAAACAAATATCATATGCTATGGAAATCCACAATTCAAGAAAAATATGTTTGTTAACGAGACGCATAAAGTGAGACAATGTAAAATACGGTTAGTTTAACGGACAATTACAACAATTAGTAAACTTAATGTATACTCTTTCAGTTTGTTAGTCGGTATACTATGTATAGAATAAATCACAGCTAAGAAGCTATTATTATAAAACATAGTTACGCAAAAGTGATAACCCACTTTCAATGAATATGCAATCGTTTTGTTAGAAAAAAATCTTACTCGAAAATGACATGCATGATATAATCATTAAGTTGGCTCCGTCTATGGATTTCTTTTTTAAATTTTAAAACGCTGCGTCAAATACCGTGCCTTAAAACTGCGATAATTAACATAGACAGAATTTCTAAATTTATATGACAGCTTGGACGTTCTTGGTTCGATTCTGATGGTAAACATTGTGGAGTTTTGTTGAAGGAACGGTTTTCAAAGGCTTCTATCATCATATTGTAAATCCGCCGCCAACATATGAGAGTCGGAGTACTGGGAAAGAACGCTTCGCCACCCACAACCTCTTTGTCACCTAACACCATGTAAAACTAAGATCCAACACAGAAACTCATTAAATATAAAAAAATCATTAAAATACATAAAAAGATTTATGATTTTTCGTGATTACGGAAAATATTTGAAATTTATGTTAATGTCTCAAAACAGAGAAATTAGATTTAATTTGAATTTGTTGTAAATACATTTTGGTTTCATTATTAACTTTTACATATTAACGAAATGGTATTGATTAAGTCAAAAAAGCTTTCTTTTATAAGCCAGTGTCCTTTAATAATACTTTTTAATTTTAAATCCCTGTTTACTACTTTTAAATAAATTACCAATCTTAATAAAAATATGTGATGTTTAAGTGTTTTAAAATAATAATACTTAAAGATTATACAAAAGCACATTGTTAATTAAAACCAAGGACAATTGCTATATTAAAACAATTAGTATATAAAAGAGGTCGTTGAAACTTGACACGAGAAAAAAAATCGTTCGCAATTAAATTTAAGAAAATAACCTAAAGAGGAAACAATTTTCAGATTTTATCTCTATGTAATGAATAAATAATATAATTAATATTTAATTGCTTTAACAATCTTGTTACAAGCGGCTATAGCCTTCGTTTGGTGACCCATCATCAAGGGAATATTGTTTGCGTTATAAATTAATGAGGAAGGTGAGAAAAATTCAAGGAAATGTTATTGTTTTCTTTTACAATTACCATTTATAATTATTCATATTATTGTAGTAAATTTAAAAAAAAATGTATAACTGCTTAACTATATATAACGTTTGTTGTATTTATGACTGTTCTTATTATTTGGAATGAAAGAATATAAAATAATTGGGAATACAAGTATTTCTTATGACTTTCTCGAATAATTAATATGTAAGTAATTTGTTTTACATTGTTATTACACAGCTGTAATACGTATATGCAGCTGTCAAAATAAGTGACCACATAAACTATTATCACTTATTTTTTAGTTAAATGAACTAGTGATACAAATTAAGGTAATATTACAGACATATTATCGTTATTTTATTTAGTTTTTTGTGATCGTCATACTATAAATTGTTTATTAAACAATTTTGTAATATAAAAAATTGCTTTCGAGTCCGGAGACAAGGAGTACCCTTTTACGATATTTCGCTTCGAAAGAATTTACATGATTTTTTTATTTCATCGTTGTCTGTGGTTTGGTGTAATATGTAAAATATAACACGACTATAATTTGTTTTATGTAATGCAATAAAAATGCAATGAAATAATTATATTTAAAGGGGTGTATATGTTTATGAACAGAATGTTTACCTTTCTTCCGTTTGGGCATTACTCTCACACCTAATGCTTGTTCGGTCACTAGGCACAAGGACAGAGCCAGTAAACAGTATCTCGCACTGCACCCCATGTTGTCACACAATGTTCGCTGTCTGTCGTATGTTTCTATGGAGGCACTAAGTACCGCGCATTTGCCCGGTATTGACGGGACGCGTTTAATCCGTATATGCGTGCGCGTGCGCACCCACTGACAATATCAAACGGCGACCGGTGCACGCTTGGCGAGTGCACAACCGACGACTGGACCGCCCGACTACCCTATATTTTGACTTATAGCAATTTGGCAGTGCGAATTCCACTTGTATATAAAACCTTTCGCCGGCCCGACGCGGACGGTCATTGGTCGCCCGGCGGCAGCACCCGGCGCGAAGGTGAAGGGAGCTGGAAGTGGAAGCCCCCACCAGCGGCCGACGGCGTGGAGGGGAAGCGTTTCAGGGTCGGCAGCCACTCTTGCTATCGTCGGCTGCAGCGTGACAACTACCATGCTCCGTTACACTATAATCGGGTATTGCGTTGCGCCCGCGCCGTCCTACGTAACTCTCAATTGATCGGACTCATACATTTGATTACATTTTTTTTTTCACTACTGATGTAGGTTGGTCAAACGCTTTCTAATTCTCGCAAAAGCTTTAGGATAATGGAAAAACAGAGAGTTTCTATTATTTTTTATTCCAACGTGTTGTATTTAGTTTTTTTTTATAATTTCTTTGGTTATACCATTAAGAGATTTACACTGTAGTATGAAGACATATCGTCCATGGCATGTTTACTACAAAAAATACCAGTCTTTCACTTTTTAAGAGCTGTTCATATGTTTAAAACTTGGTATCAAGGGTGCTTTTGCTTGTTTACCTGATGAGCAAGGTGAAGGGAGATCCCCTTTTTTAACTTATTCATCCTGGCCCTTTAGTCATACCCAGGTCTCGCGTAAGTAAAAACCCATCAGTAATTTTTCGCATTGTGGTTTTTTTAAAAGGTTAATTAACCACGTTATAGCGCATCGTTGGTGTAAATAAGGAAACACAATTATTATTATGATCTTCGAAAGTCAATAATTTGACCATCTTTATATAAATTTCAGTGACATTTATATACAGTAACAATTTGAACCGATTTTGTTGTAATAATATTACATATATTTAATGCTAGCTAAGCATTGAGCAAGGAGAAAAACTTAAAATAAGTTGTTAATAGCTGTATTTCTAGACTGATACAACTATGAGAAAAGAGCATAATCGTTTCCCAAATGTTGACTAAGCTGCTGCTACTTTCAAACAATCCCCGGCGGCAATCGTTATTTACTATCACGTTATTCACAAGCTCGTATCAGACTCAGTATAAATAATCAGTCTATTGAACTGTATGCCGTTTAATCCGTGATTATCAGTTTATAATAAAATATTACAATTAAAAAAACAAAGTAAAGATAATTAAAATAAACAGAAAAACAACATAATTCATGATAACAAAAAAAAAACACAATGTCGTGTACGATAAGAGAAAAATACAATAACTGGTTTTTAATTAAAAGATAGGTATTTGTTGTATTTCTTAATGAACTCATTAACAATTTGAATGGAATTTTAAATCGGTTAAAAGGGGGGTATCGGATAAAAGGGTTAAGAGGTATGTATTGAATTTATTTCACCAGAAAAGATTCAGCGACACCTGCCTATAATGAGGTGCTACTTAAGATGTTTACACTGCATGAGATAAGACTTGATTTGAGACATAATATGTTAACATTCTTTACCTTCAAAATTACATTAGTTACAGCGCACTATAAAACTGAAACACAGTAATAACAGGAGTCCTCTCCTTTTTTTTTTTTTTTTTTTTTTATACGAGGGGAAATCTTATAAAGATACTCGACACCGTGGGGAGCGGCGCCGGGTTATGTGGGATTTTCACCCACTAAAACCCCTCGGCGTTTCTTTCTCCGCGCGTTTTTACTGGCGGCAAAGCGAGATCGACAGGGTCATGCTATCGCTATGCCGCCCGCGCCTGGTCCTTGGGACTCCACCTGTGTTGATAGGCTGTGGGCCAGCCATTTCCCCTGCTCCAGAGCAGCGTGCTGAAAACGCCCAGCATGCTGCTCGCACTCCGAGCCGTGATGTTACCGGGTGTCAGACTCCCCATCCAACACCCGCGGCTCCGCTTATAGGGGCGGCATCACGCGAGCGTAAGCTCGCCGCCTTCGCCCCGTGCATCGTCGGCGAATGCGCGCCGAAGAGGGATCTTTCTCCCTTTCTCGCTCGGCGGCCTCTTTTTGCGACATGACGGCTTCGCAAAACGAGGCGATCGCCTCCCACGACCTCTCTCTGTCCACCATGGCGCGGATCACACCAGGTAATGAGAGGTCGTTGCCGATCTCCGCACAGAGATTGGCTCGCTCCGTCGCCCACGCGGGGCACTCCGCCAGCGTATGCTGAACAGGAGTCCTCTCCTAACATTACTTCGTTTCAACTCAAAGATATATGTATAATAAGCGCTGATTTGCTCTCCTGTGTCACAAAACGACAGCCTTTAAATATAATTATTGTTACTTTTTTATTTTTCATAGTTTTTCTGTAGTTTCGTCTCGATACTAGGGAGTTGTAAGCCTGGATATTTTTCAAATGTAAAATATTTAATTTTCAATCCTCACAGTGTTTGAGGCCTCTAAAGGAAAACAAAGTGAGGGAACTATATAGCGGTACAGTCTTTTTTCTTTTGAGAGAATCCCTTAGTCCATGTGATGGGTACAATAAGAGGGCTATTTATTTTTAACCTATGTACTCGAAATCAAGTTTAGAGGGATTAACGACCACTTTAGCCAATAATTCGAAATTTAATCGCAGTTTTTCTTAATAAAAATCGTCCTCGTACACTCTTAACGTGGCCGTCCCCTTTGCGATGGCGTCTTGTATTCCCCTCTCATTAGTACAATGGATATACCTTTTTACACTATTAACATATAGATATTTTAATATGTCGCGTTCCGTTCTCAAACTTTATTACTGCCTTAGAGCATTACCTAAACACAGAGGCCACCCATTCGATCCCTTGGATTTTGATTGGTGATAAAATTCATCTGACTTGCTACCAACCTTCTATTGAAAATCTATAATGTAAAACAAAGTATTCTGAGCTACCTTACACACATACCATCCATGATTTCGGTGTCACTTAACAAGAAAAGATATTTGTTACTCGATTATCAATTCACTTGTGTTTAGGTTGCTATTAATTCACAATTAATGATATACTAAAAAGAAAAGATAATACGATTTACTTCGTGATTCAATTTTACTTTCCGTAAGGAAAAACTCTTAACAGCTTTTGTCTTATCAGATTTACAAGCCAAGTATTTGTAAACGCACTTGAACGGATAAATTGTTCACTTCATCAACAATTCGTTTATCTTGTTTTTGTTTTCGAATCGTGTTACTGCTTTAATTTTCTAAAACAAATATGTTAGGTATATCTACGTAACGTTATCGACGATAACGAACCAAAGTTCATTGCCGTTCCTTTTGGATATTGTTTAACGATTGCTCGTCATATTTTCACGCTATTGTAAACGTTGATGTAAATAAAGTAACTGACAAAGAATAAAAGTTAATAAAACTCATGAACAAATGTAGCACCTGAATAAATTCTATGGCAAATGAAATGCAGAGTTTTGTGTCTAAACAATTGATTCTTTTTTAAAAAACTAAAACATGGTAAGTTTACCAGCTAAGCAAAGTTTTATGACTTAACAATTAAATTTTCTATTGTATGCAAAAAATAATTGTGTGATTTTATGTTTTTATAAATAAACCTTTTCGGTTATCAACCCAAAAATGGTTTAATTCTTTTTTGTACTGGTATTATTGATTTTTTTTAGGTTCTTTAATGTTTGATCTAAATCTGGTTCAGGCCCATATTATTTGTTATAGATCGAAATTCTAACCAAGATTTCGAGAATAATCTAAAAAAACTTAAGACTATACTAGATATTAGTTTTCATACATTTTGATAATTATAGCCTGATATAGAAAAAGATTAAGGTGTTAATAATGCAAACCTGTGATATAATTGTGGTAGGTAGTTTCAAAGTTTTAATTAAGTGTATTGTAAGGTGTAAACGGTGAGATATTGTTGCTTATTACAATAAATTAATTTGATATTAAAGTAAAGACAGAATAAGAAGTTTGCAGCACGGAAATAAATAATTGCATGTTGAAAAAAACGAGTCCTTTTCCGGAGAGAATTAGCGGTTGCTGAGATTTTGCGATCATAAAAATTAACAGCTTTGTGACATCGTCTTCTGCCCATTGCTCCCATTTGACGTTGTAGATATCAATACTCAACTCTTCACCTGACTGAAAGCAGAGATTTAGACAGAATTAGCTATATTAGCTATATTAGCTACTAAAATATTAAAATAGATTTAAAATCGGTAAAATAATGAATAATATAGTAGTAGTTATAAACTATTCTTAATGATATTGTGTTAGCTTAAATGTATTTCTATTTTTTGATTTACAGATAGTTGAGGTTATAGAATCTTTATTTTCTCACAAGAATAAGTAACTAATAAGAATAAGTTCTAGTCACTATTGGTAAATAAACAAATTAAAATTTGTTAAAAGTTTTTCGATTTATTCTAGCTACTTTTTACACGCACTTTTACGCATTATGGTGATTTTATGTGTTTGTTACATAAGTTTATTAAAATTTTACTTAAGTTACTATCGATGACTGACATATCAAAAATGTTTACCTTGGTCAAGTCGCTCGCGAAGTAACACGGTGCAAACATATGAACAACGCCGCTCACAGCAAATATGGTAGATTTAGGATCACATCTTCCACTCAGATATATCATGACCAAGTTCAAAGATATGATTAGGGACGTCAACAGGAATACTATTAACAGCCAACCGCCGTACATGTTTTGCAAGTGGCTGTAAAACAGGAGAGCTTCTTGGTGATCCTTAATGACCTCTACCACTTTCACTTTGAGTTCGTTTCTATTTTTTGCATGAGTGAACGCGTTGTTCAGCTTGTGGGCTATCAGTTTAAGCTTGAGCCGAAGGTGGGTAGTTGCTATACAGAATGAGCCATCGAGGCCGGCGTAATTTGTAGCGAGAACAACGCACTGTAGCAAACAGTACGCGAAAATCCACTCATAATATGGAGACTCATATTGTTTATCTTCTATAAACATCAGGTCCATTTCGTGAATCATGTACCTTTTACCCACGTCACTTTTTAAAGACTCATAAATCATACCAACACAAGCGTAAATAGGAAACTGCAAGGACAGCAGCACAGGTATTATAATCCAGCAGGTTTGACCCGTCTGACCTATTTTTATGTAATATTCATAACATTTTTGATAGTCCTCTTGCATTTCGTTACCTTTTAGAAGATCTTCTGATATTTTGCGATCATAAAAAATTAAAGAAAACGACTATTGCATCTTGTGATTAAAGAATTCTAGAAACTCAATTATAATTAGACAATTTTATAAGTTCTCTGAAAAGTTAAACTAGAAAGCGTAATAATCTTTGTAAGGTTAAACTAGCTTTTTGAACTAAGGATAAACTATTAAGATACGACGCCCCACAACTACGAACATCGGTACATATGTCATAAATGATTAAGTTTAAGTTATTTAAATTTGTACTGGATTTCTTTTTTTTTAATCAATATGCACATTTACTTCGTAATTTGAGCGATCGACAAATTAAAAAAAAAAATAGCATACGCGACACCATAATATCTTTATAAGGAAATCTGATTAAATCAGAATGACTAATCTAATTGTTCATTGAGATTTGATTTGCTAACAAATGTTAGAAAGAAAAAGAAGTTATCGGTATAAAACCAACTTAAAATTTGTTAAAAGTTTTTCGATTTATTCTAGCTACTTTTTACACGCACTTTTACGCATTATGGTGATTTTATGTGTTTGTTACATAAGTTTATTAAAATTTTACTTAAGTTACTATCGATGACTGACATATCAAAAATGTTTACCTTGGTCAAGTCGCTCGCGAAGTAACACGGTGCAAACATATGAACAACGCCGCTCACAGCAAATATGGTAGATTTAGGATCACATCTTCCACTCAGATATATCATGACCAAGTTCAAAGATATGATTAGGGACGTCAACAGGAATACTATTAACAGCCAACCGCCGTACATGTTTTGCAAGTGGCTGTAAAACAGGAGAGCTTCTTGGTGATCCTTAATGACCTCTACCACTTTCACTTTGAGTTCGTTTCTATTTTTTGCATGAGTGAACGCGTTGTTCAGCTTGTGGGCTATCAGTTTAAGCTTGAGCCGAAGGTGGGTAGTTGCTATACAGAATGAGCCATCGAGGCCGGCGTAATTTGTAGCGAGAACAACGCACTGTAGCAAACAGTACGCGAAAATCCACTCATAATATGGAGACTCATATTGTTTATCTTCTATAAACATCAGGTCCATTTCGTGAATCATGTACCTTTTACCCACGTCACTTTTTAAAGACTCATAAATCATACCAACACAAGCGTAAATAGGAAACTGCAAGGACAGCAGCACAGGTATTATAATCCAGCAGGTTTGACCCGTCTGACCTATTTTTATGTAATATTCATAACATTTTTGATAGTCCTCTTGCATTTCGTTACCTTTTAGAAGATCTTCTGATATTTTCGCGATTAACTGGCCAAATGTATTAGTCTTGTAAATAACGTATGACGTTTTAAACAAAAATAAACTGATTAATATACCGACTGTCAAATTTCTCACTAGATTAAAAATATCCGATCTATCGAAACATATTTTTAAGTACATTGTATACCAAAAGACAATGGGAGCGTCTAAACACAAGAGTGATATGAAAAGTGCAACGCGAATCTTTACATTATTTCTATTTGGATACATTAAAGAGAATGCTAATGAAAAAGCGCAATGTGGAAACGTTTCGTTGAACGATTTAAATTTCGGTTCATTTTTATGTTTAGTGCTTAAATGCTTGATTTCTGGAGACATGGTCTTAAGCATCACCTGTTCGTTGTCACCGATGGTTATAAAGTGAATCGTTAGCGGATTGATTCATTTTATACGATGTAGGGATTTTAATATCAGTGTTTGGATCAATTTTCAATATAATTGTCTAATAATAGGAGAAATACTTTCGCAGCTGTTATGCTTCAACCTATTTTTTTTTTACCAGGGTTCAGTTAAGTGTTTTAAAAAAAAAAATAGCATACGCGACACCATAATATCTTTATAAGGAAATCTGATTAAATCAGAATGACTAATCTAATTGTTCATTGAGATTTGATTTGCTAACAAATGTTAGAAAGAAAAAGAAGTTATCGGTATAAAACCAACTTAATAATGTATTAGGATAATAAATATTCACATACATGAAGTCCGGGAATTTCTTGGCATAATATATAAAAAAATGTCGGTGAAAAGATAAACATTAAAAAATTAAAGAAAACGACTATTGCATCTTGTGATTAAAGAATTCTAGAAACTCAATTATAATTAGACAATTTTATAAGTTCTCTGAAAAGTTAAACTAGAAAGCGTAATAATCTTTGTAAGGTTAAACTAGCTTTTTGAACTAAGGATAAACTATTAAGATACGACGCCCCACAACTACGAACATCGGTACATATGTCATAAATGATTAAGTTTAAGTTATTTAAATTTGTACTGGATTTCTTTTTTTTTAATCAATATGCACATTTACTTCGTAATTTGAGCGATCGACAAATTAAAACGAAATCGCCTCATTTGAATTGACGGTGATTACTGTTAGTATCTATTAAGTACTGTGCAATAACTCTAGATTGGGTCAGTTGTGAAACGCTTGTCAAGAGTAAAAAAATCATCTAGTTTAAATTTAAATAACTATGACACTTGAGCAACTGGCATCAAATCACAGCGCGACTAAAAACTCTTTCGCACATAACTTTTTGACCGAGATATTTAAATAATCAATACCGGCATCGGCACTGAATGCGGCAAACCGCAATATGTGGTGCACTGAAAGATTTTTTTCTTTAAAATGAAAGTATTCCGTTTTTGTTACACAATGGTCTTGCGAGAGTAGTTTACCCTAATTAAAAAAAAATGGCGTTAAAGTGTATACTACCGATTTCGCAATAAATTTAATGTGATTGTAGCATGATTTCGTAAATTTCGTAATTTCAAAAAAATAATTTTTTAACAAGCGGAACGATTCATGATGCCTTTTTGATAAAGTTATTATTCGAGAAAATACTGGAAATAATAAATAGCTTTCTTAATGTTCTCACTGCTGGGTCTTTAGTCTTTTCTTAAAAAAGAGAGTCAAGACTATTTATTAACAACGCCAGCGCAAGTGTGGCTTGATGCTCACACGTCAACGAACGCTTGTTGATATACTGATTAAACAATGCTCTTATTGAAAAATGTTGTTAAAGATAATGAAAACATATAGACTTATTGCCAGCCCGCTATAATAATTTGAGTAACGATTAATTTCGTACATCATAAAGGGTTTTTTAAGGGTTAATTATGCGTGCCTAAATGAGGGTCAAGTATCACATGCAATAAAGATACGCTATTTTAATCAAACAAAAGACTTGGCCTTTCTGGTTAGCCACATCGATGTGGTATTAAAATTTCTCACATCAGTTCGTATTATCAAAAGTGTATACCTTACCTCATTGTTACAAATGTGAAACAAAAGGCCGAGGTTTTTAAACTAAAAGTCGTAGCTGGCTTTCAATTGTTGTTCTGTTAAAGTTCGCATAACAACAATGGCATAGATGTCGGCGATGCTTCCGAATGATAAACACGAACTTTATGAAAAAAACAGCAATTTTCTAGTTTCATTTACATAGTAATTATATTCGTCAGATACATTATCTTCGCTACAATTAGATATAACAAAGCGTGTCACAGGATTTTTGACGTTATGTGGGATTGTCTGTTGTGTATCTAAAATAAATGTTTTTTTGTCTGTACTTGTTATTCTACATAACCTTGAATTGATATGTTTAGTGACAGTCGCTGGTGGCTTATAACATCCGGAATACAGCAATGTTGTTACGGTGGCAGGTTTAAAAAATGAAGACGGAAGCTGGTTAGATGATTTCAAAAGACTTTACTATTATCCAATCATCAATCAGAATTCTAGCACTTATGTGGCTCCGGAATCGAAGCTGTTGCCTCCGTGTTATTAGGAAAGCAATTAGCTGCTAACTGTTTATATTTTTTTGATCTGTAATAATTGTTAAACTTAATTATTATTGGTTAGATATTAACAGCTAATGAAGAATGTAGATATGAATGATTTAATTTTTACTGGAGAAAAGATACATATTTATCTTTATTTTTTCTTTTCAGCGAAATGCCGAATTTGCAATTTTTTTTTTTAATAAACTAATGAATACATAAATTATAAATGTTGTAATAAAAACAAAATGCGAGATTATTTATTAAGAGATAAAATAATTTTTGGCAGGTACAATTATCTACAGGAAGTGGACAAATGAAAAACCTTAAACCTTTCACTAGGATGTGAAAATATAATTAAGTTATAACTTTTGAAAAGCACGCCGACTGAATTATTATTTACCATGAAATTTTTTATTTTGCTTTATAATAAATTTATTATTATTACTTACATACGTTCATAACAAATTTATGGAGTTACTGCAATTGTGATATGTAATTACTATGTGATATTATTTGTTAATTAAACATGACTCATATCTTCTTTTAATGATACGAGTACTACACACATCAAAAAAGTCTAAGCAACATGCATGATATTACAAATTTACCATTTATATTAACTAATTTTTAAGTCTTTACTTACTCAAAGTGCGTAGGTATGTGACCATTTTGTTATTGATGACATACTCGGTGGTTGTAAAAAAAAAAAAATCGATTATGTTTTGTTTTTTTCATAAAATGAAATGAAAGGGAATTTGATTGAATTTAAGTGCGTTTTTATTGCTACGTTTAGTCTTGATTTTATAATTGTACCAACCATTTAAATGAAGTTAGCGACAAAATTGAATTGTTAGGTATTCTTCACGTCATGGAGCGACGTCATTTGGCGGCAAATGAAATGCAAAGAGCTGTAGGGATGTTGCAGGCGTGAAGTAATCAATCTCAGGTATCTCGGCATTTTGGCATTCATAGAAGTGTTATTCATGTCTTTGGCAGCGCTACAATAATACAAGGGAACCCACTGAACAGCATTCGGGCCGTAAAAGGAGTACAACCACTCGGCAAGACCGGTACATACTACTGACTGCAAGACGCCAGCCGATGTTAACCGCTCGAGAGGTAAGTTTGATGCTACAAAATTCAAGTGGTTTTGATGTAAGTCCCAAAACTGTACGAAATCCGAAAGAATGAGTCTCTGAGAATATCCTCAACGTAATTTTCAGCGTTCATGTTTCCATTTACAGAAACGAGCTCAGTTCGCCTGTTCTTCATAATACCCGCCCATACCATAACTGTTGAGCCGCTGTATGGATGAACTTCTTGAATGCACCTGAGCCTTTCAGTATTTCCGGGCTGACGGTACACTCGCACCCTTCTTGTATCAGGCCTAAACCCGAAACGGGACTCATCGGAAAACATAATTTTATCCCATTGTTCCTGGGTCTATGTTCTGCGTTCTCTACACCATTCATTTCGACGAGCGCGATTCCCGTGACGTATCGGTGGGCACCTAATTGGTCGTCGAGCTCGTAGGCCGTACTCATGGAGTCGATTTCGTACAGTTTGGGGACTTACATCAACACCACTTGAATTTTGTAGCATCAAACTTACCTCTCGAGCGGTTAACATCGGCTGGCGTCTTGCAGTCAGTAGTATGTACCGGTCTTGCCGAGTGGTTGTACTCCTTTTACGGCCCGAATGCTGTTCAGTGGGTTCCCTTGTATTATTGTAGCGCTGCCAAAGACATGAATAACACTTCTATGAATGCCAAAATGCCGAGATACCTGAGATTGATTACTTCCCGCTTGCAACATCCCTACAGCTCTTTGCATTTCATTTGCCGTCAAATGACGTCGCCCCATGACGTGAAGAATACCTAACAATTCAATTTTGTCGCTAACTTTATTTAACTGGTTGGTAAAATTATAAAATCAAGACTAAACGCAGCAATAAAAACGCACTTAAATTCAATCAAATTCCCTTTCATTTCATTTTATGAAAAAAACAAAACATAATCGATTTTTTTTTTTTTACAACCACCGAGTATGTCATCAATAACAAAATGGTCACATACCTACGCACTTTGAGTAAGTAAAGACTTAAAAATTAGTTAATATAAATGGTAAATTTGTAATATCATGCATGTTGCTTAGACTTTTTTGATGTGTGTATTATCTCTTACGAAGATAATTTTTTTCTTACGTTATTAAAATTCACAGTTACTGGTTTATGTAGACATAATATTGAGTAGACTTTAGATTTTAGAAAGACAGTGGGTCTTGATCGTATGATATAGGCTTCGCTCAGCAATTACTTACAACGTCCATTTTTAGCCGTTTCTGACAGTAAGTTTTGTTAGCCTAGTAATAATACTGGATTTAAAGAGTTTGAATTTAAAATTCTATATGCTTGATAAAAGAAAATTAAACTTTAATTTTTGTATCATTCTGCACACAATTTTGAAGATAATCATATTTATGACACTTCGTATAGTTATTTCTAAAATAAAGCCTTCGAATATAAATTTATTGGCAAAGGTGTTTTATGTTGCGGATGTGGATATGACACAAAAACTTATATTTTTCTCGTCACACCGGTGGGTATCTGAATATAATCCTCCGCAGTGGAGGGAGAAGGGGGGTTGTGTGAGTCGATTCTTCTTCTTCTCCGCGGTTCGATTGCTTAATTATCTGTGTAAAGGGTTGCAGCAGGAACAGCTTCGAATGACGTGACTGACACTGAGCAAGAAGTCTGCCAGGAATGGAGCGAGCGCGTAAGGTCAGTAGCACGTAGTTTTAGGTGACATTGTGCCGCGGGAATTCGAACCCGTGTTTGTTGAACACAAATGATTTGATTCGAACGTCAATATAACACGAAATTTTCGCATTTTTTTTATTAAAACTTCATAAACTAATAACAAAAACCAAGCTTGTCTTTTGTAATAGTATTGGATAAGTTAAGTTGTTTAGCTAGTTATAAATATTAGGAAGGAATGCATTCACACCTTTATGCGTGGTGCTATTAGGAAAATTGTTCAAGTCAAGGGTGCACTTATCTGCAAATGTATGGGCGTTACTGCTGGCTATCGAATGTTGAACTGTTCGCAATGGCAATTAATGTCATGGTGCTAGTTGGTGGTGGATTTTTCGTGCTGTAGCAACGACAATCGATGTCAAAACTAACCGGTACCGACGCGGTGTGTCCACCTAACCGCCTCGGGTAGCTATTACATTTTCAAGGTAAATATCTCAGTGTTTGATCTCATGCTGCAGATAGTTGACCGCGGATCTGAAATTTGTTTCCATTACACAATTTAAGTAATTCTACTCTATTCTTAATTTCTATAATCTTATAAAGACAGCGCAGTGTGGTAATTACTGTTTTATGGATTATATTAAGAACGGCTTTTGAATACAATTACATTATTATATTCTTAAGCTTTTAATAACGGTTACGGTAAGGAAAAAATTTATAAGTATACTTTAGCAAAAACTTTCTGTTTAACGAAGAAAAAAAAATAACTTTTTCGAGAATATTATTTAGATACTTGATGTTTACAGAGAAAACGATACGAATTTTCAATAAATTAAAATAAAAAAATGTCCTGATATCTCTTGGTTGAGAAGACCCCGCGTCTGCAGTGGAAACAAAGAGAACAACTTTTTTTTTATTAATTAAGATATGTAAACGCTAATATTTTTTTAAAAAATTCTAGTAATGTGTATAACAGTTATGTTGTCGAGATAGTTCTTACAAACCTAAACTCTAAAAAACTATTTGTCGTTACAAAAATCAAGTATATTTTGAATAATAACCGTGTTCATTTTAAAAGGTTATTACATTCCCGTCTATGAACAATAACATGTTAAGTAATATGCTTATACATCTTAATGTTAATGATTATAGAGGTATTAAGAGTGAAGTCTGGTTTGTGCGGCGTTAAAGATCCTTGTACACGTGACGTTTGTAAATGGACACTTGACACTATCGCCGCAAAGCGTAATGTCGTGCTCTTAATTTCGGTAAGGTTACCGACTCAATCACACAACGATTTGCTGCCGTCTGAGCGTTGCGTGATGTGAAACAATGGTCCAGAACAAAGGCCACGGCTTTTAGAGTTGTAATTAATTTCTACCCAATGAAATTATATCGTGATTTTTGCACATAACACGAAAATTACATTGGAGGAGGTGCTTCCTGTTGAATGTGAAGGAAAATTACGGTCGAATGAGACATTAAGATTGTCTAATATTTAGTGGGATTTATATTTACTTATTAATTTATTTTTCGTATAGATTTTTTTATAGAAAGAGGCTGTGATGCAAACAAGCTATTCATGTGATTATTAGTGACTATTGTTCTGATTACCACCATTCATTCTACTTCAGTTCATTGATGTTCATTGTTCAATACAGTTATGTTCAGCAAAAAGCGAATAGTATTTTAGTATAGATTATATGGAAATCTGTTGCTATTTTCCAGGAATTGTCCTGCCAAGACAAGGTTAAAAAGGTGATGGACATTCTAATCCGTTATTGATACGGGTAGTAAAGCATTCAATGAATATTAAAAATGAATGAGACTCTAAGTTTGGGTACATTATGAGTCTAACGTAGTCTGAAGTTAGATCATATACAATATTACATGTATAAGAAAAAGTTTAAATTGTTATTGCAATTTTCCGCAACTAGACAAGTGATGAATTAGATAATAAGTTTCCTAAAAGTTTCTTGGCGTATAAGAAATGCGAATCATATACTCATTAACTGTTTAAAATCAATATTTTATAATACTTTTTCATTAAAATGTTCACTGGCGATATATAGAAAAAATAAAATACCTTTTTACCTTTCCCGTGAAGTAATTAATCTAGAAGCATGATTTGTTAGTCATTTTATAAGACACCTATGCTCTAATACATTCGTGTATAAAAACCCATAATTCGATCCCTTCTTATAAACGCTATATAAATTCGTTACTTCCAATACCAGAGACGTTCAACTACGACCGATGTACTATCTCCGGAAAGGAAACACGCTACATCGCGTGTAAATATTTACGCTAAACTTCTTACACTATTTTCTCTTAAGTATCTTCTTGGATAGTTGTAACGCGTAGTCGATATCTCACGAAGTGATCATTAACTTTATTTCCTTGATGGATTGTGAATTACACAATTTTCATAAGGTTTCTGCGCCATAAATTAATTAACCAAAGGCACCTTTTTTTAAAACAATATTTTTTTGAGACAGGTTAACTTGTTCAGCACCAATTATAGCCGCCAAGCAGTCTCGAAGATTGCTGTTTCAGTTTGAAATATACTGTGGCCATATAAATTACAGGAGTAACGAAACAGATAGTAATTTGAAGCATTGTATAATGTTATGCTATTACCTTATAGATTCGCTTATTTTTTTTTGTACCTGTATCGTATAAATAGTGTTGATGTTCGTCTGTAATACACGAAAACAATTTTTCACACGGTTCAATACCAAAAACCAATTTTTTTACTTCCTTTCGTTGCAAGTACAGTTCAATTGACTTCAGCAAAAATATTAATAACGTTTATTATATGCAAATACTTATTTTGGTCCCATAAAAAAGCATAAAACTTTTAGCCTATAAGCGTATAGTTTATATATATTTCTTTTATTTAAAAAATTCTTTATAAAAGCGACATTTTTATTGTTTTCCGCCTTCCTTAGTCGGTAATCATGTGAAAAATCGCTAATACTGTTTTATTGCTATAAACTGCGACACATAATCACGTTAACAGCACTTACTGGCGATTTATTTCCTTTATTGTGCTTTTATAAATGTGACAAATGTCTTTTCACGCATTTATTATCAGTATAAATGAGAAAGGTTATAAAACAGATCTTTTAAATATTATGAAACTTTCTAATTCTTTATACACTTGTATTAGCAATCGTTACGGGATGGTAGATCAGATTGCTTTGAAAATCAGTAAACTTTAAATAATGTTCTTAAGTTTTGCAAAATTATTATCTTGATATGTAAAAATAAACTTATACTGAAGAGTATAAACAGTTATAATCCATTTTCAATGTAAGGATAAAACTTAATCTGATTTTAGATTCGTAATTCTCATGGCCGCCATATGAGATGTGAGACGTTATCAAAAGGAATTCTCTTACAAAGAAATAGCTATTAATCATATTATTTTTTATCATACTATTGTGTAATTATGTCTCACTCAATAATTACTTAACACTTGTTTAGAATGGAATACTTAAACTTTAGCACAGAACTAACAAGTAAACTAAAACTTTATTATGTAAATGGATATAACTAAAATTATCTAACAAGTCGTCTTCTTTTCTATTGATGTAGTCAAAATTATTATGGTATAATCTTTTCAAATGTTGTAGTAGTTGTTTATACTGTTCACATAGTATAGAAGATAGGAGAAATTAACATTGTTTAATTAGTTCAAGATTTGAAATTGTAAATTAGAAGTTCAATGTTATATAATCTAGTAGTAGTTCTCTGTTGTCTGTAGTCTCGGTTTCTGGCAGTCTACTAAAGGCAATACGTGTTGTATACCTTTCGTTGCTTCAGCATATGAAGTCTTCTTTTCTTTTCTTCTTTGATTTGGAAGAACAGCTATATCTATTCCTTCTGCGAATCTGATTTTTCATTTGAATGACGCTGTAGCTAGTAATAACGGTAACGAGATTTGATGACTTATCTCAAAACTTAATTATTAGTCTCATCGGTTTGTAGTGATAAAATAATTATGACAATGTGCATTATCTAGGTCAGAAGGTATCGTTGTTGTAAATTTATACTAATTGAAACGTTTACATCACCTAAGCGACATAAAAAACTGTGTATTATGTGTAACAGTACGCGCGCAAAAACTGCGATGGATGTAGTGTTAGTGGTGCGTGAACAGCGCTCGCGTGCGGCTACGTAACAATCTTCAGGCGCCTGGGCGTGGTCCTGTGCACTGTGCAAACGCTTCACAGCGTTACTCTTTCGCCTATGCTTCATTTACCTTGTAATAATTACGATAAACATGCCGGATGTTTCGAAACGTTTTCGACGTTTCGTATTCCATCATTTTTCATCGCTTTTGATGTGCGCCAACTATTAAGTTCGTCCGATTTGCTTAATGTTGCGCTTGTTTGAAAATTACTTTTACGCATTATATTGATCTATGCGTTGTGGTGTTTTAAAATTAATATACAGTTTCTAAACTAATATCTTTATAATTCATATCATTATCATCAGTTGATAGACGTCTACTGTTGGAAATAAACCTTTCTTAATCTTCTACGTGGTGCGTGGTCATCATATTGGAACACACGATGACTTTCGTGGCAGTTATAATGGAGTGGTTTGCCATTGCCTTCTCCATTTCACATACTAGTCCGAGCACGGATGGTCATGACTTAGATATGCAGGTTTACTCACGATGTTTTCCTTCACCGTAAATTGAAAAATTCATTGGTGCAGGCCAGATTCGTACCCGGTACTTTCGGATTGGAAGGCCAGCGTTCAAACCACTAGGCTATCACGGCTGTACCTAAACCTTTCTTAAGTATCACAACAAATTTTCCAAAATTTAAATGGTTGTTTTGCGGCGGTAAAAAAGGTTTACTATTACTGGCGGCAGGAATTTGTTACCTGTTCAGACCTTACGGATATTATCAAAACGCCCATTTTCATCAAATAGTAGCATGCAAATGTTATTGTGCGATTTACTATACTTTAGTGAAATTACTGGAACGACGAAACTTTATATTACGAGTTACGATTACTTCGTATATGTTTTAGCTCAATGTTGGTGTCGTGTAAATATTTTAGCAAGCGTTTTGTATTTAGTCTCGTAACAAAAAACTTTTTGCAATTGTAACTGGCTGTCAGTCGGTATTAGTAATGTAAATGTACGTAGTATACAAATTTGTATTAACAATTTGTTCAACATAAACGCAGTGAAAGTAACGAAAATATAAATTCGCGGCGAAAGTAATTCGTCTAATAATTACTTTTAAAGATGCGGAAAACAAAGATTCATTGTTTTTTCGTGAGAGCCGCTTGGCGATATGTTGGCGGATTCATTATCACAAGACGAAATGCAACATCATACATGGCAGCATTGGATATTTAATTAAGTGAAACAACGTGAGAAACTGTAGAGTAAGGAAAGTGAAACAAAATTACACAAGATTGTTGTTAACATGTCTCGACATTAAGCGTAAACTATTAGTGAATAAACTAAAATTTTAACATGGAAATATTAAAAATTAATCAAAGCAATGAAGAAATATCTTTTCATTGATTATAATAGGAACAGGTAGAAAATATTTACATCTTAACAGAGATAAACTTCTCAACACCATAGTTAAACTAAATTTACCTAATGTAGTAACTGGTCTTGAAGAACGGTTTTGAAATGTATTAGACATAAAAAATCATTCATGAAATATAGACAATGTCCCGAATAATCGTCTTTTCGGAAATTAATAGTAACATTCATTTATACGTAAATAGTAACGATGCTTCTGCGAGTTGTGTTTTAAAGTCATCAATGCTGTTTCAGGTTAGTCTATGCAGGATCATCAAAATACTAATACCTTTTTTAAAACACAACTTTAATACCGTGTTAATAATTTTTTTATTGTAATTGACTCAATATCTGACTATAGGATCTTAATTATGAAATAGTCAAATAAATCGGAAAGGAAATTATTAACCGTAAAAAAATAAACATTAGTCTGTTAACCCTTGCTTGATCTTTGATAAAATGGCTACTCTGAGTAGTGGGCGGTGGTTGCTATGAAAATAATACAGTTATTATTTTCTAAGCAACTATTCTAAAACTGTTATTTCAATTTGCTTTGATAACATCTGCAATTAAGACTTATTGTTTTAAAGTAGTTTTGAGTTTATTCGTAGAAGAAACTCTTTTTTTTAATTACTTTACAATTTTAGGGATAATTGCAATACTCGTCTTCAATGGCATGCGGATTGGCGGGTGCAGTAAGTTGGTAAATCCTTGAAAAAGCTGCTGCCATTCCTTACACGATGAACAGTTTAAAATAAAACAATTTTTGTTCTCTATCTATTAATTTTGTGCGGAATTAAAGTTAAGAGTAAAAGAGATGAAGAGTGAGTGTTTACAAACGATTCATTCTGCTTCCTTTAGAGATAGGTGCTGTAGCTGAAGCAGATATAAGCTTGATCATACATTAAAAATGGTCTTTAGTTAACAAGTACAGCGGTTTGTGGTATGTGAATTGATATTGCTGATATGAAACATTATGATTAGGTCTTTTTACTCGTTAAGGCATTCAGCAAAACTTTTTTTTTACTGTCCAGATCTCCTTAATTTCTCTTAAAACACCCAAACGCTTGTACCGAATCTGCCTTACTTTGGGTATAGTAATGATTCTTTCCCGTTAAATCTAGTTCTTTTTAATTCTGTCCTCGTATGTTTTCTCGTGAATAATTTACAGTTATACATTCTAGATCTTAGATTTGGCATACGTCATCATGACGTCTGAAAACTGAGTCTTGTTACTCCAGTAAATAACTGTGCTTCGAATTAACGTTTGGCGTCTTTTTTTCTTACATTCGTTTTCACTTTAGTTTCACATCTCTCGTTTAAATGCCTTTAAATTATTTTAGACTAGCTGACCCAGCAAACTTCGTTTCGCCTCAAAATCAATAAATAAAAAAGCTTATTGATAATTCCAGGCTGTTTCAACTTTAGTAAATAATGTAGTGAAAACTTAACCAGAAAAAAATAATTCGTAATCAAAAGAAATGCCGTTATTAATTTGGTTTTTCTATTATATTTAAATGCACATGTTGATTGACTTCGACGACCTAAGTTAGGACGTCTTCTCCTTGGCGTTGTGAACTGTAGATTATCAAAGTAAGGAAAGTTCTCGCGCACTCAGCGGTAAATAGAGTCACTATCACAAAAGATCAACAAAGTAAAGTTAAGACTTAACTACAATTTTGAACCAATCTGAACTCAGGACAGCGGTGTTCCCGGTTGGATTCTATAATCGCTGCACACGAACACACTTATTTACTGCATGATAACCAATCATCTATCAATTCAACCGCATTATGCACAAAAAAATTAAAATGAACCGAGACAATTCCACCTTAAGCCCAGATTCCCGCTAAAGTAAAATATTCTTCTTCTTCCTAATTGATGGCATGAGCACGGTTTCTGCGTGAGCCAGTGTCATGTGTACACGTACAAAACAAAAAAATAAAAATACTTAAAAAATTGTCTACGTGGTCAATTCCTCCGCCATGTACATGTACTCCCTTTTCTCTTAAAATATTATGTTGCTTCAGAAATTGTTGGTTGTCAATGTCAATGTCTAAATCAAAAATATTCTTTTAAATTGTATTTGGTTTCTAAATGACGGGACGAACTTCAAATGTTTGACGTTTTATGTATTTAAACTAAAGAGACCAGACGTTCCGCTTTTTCACAATTAATTCCGCGTCATGCGACGTTTTTCAAAAGTCCCGACTTTTACAATTAAGTTAAATTTTTTATTTATGAAAATCATTGTTTTGCGTAACATGTTGCTTTTGCTACCCAGTTACATTGTATTTGTCTCCCAGATGATACACTTCGTGTTCGTACTACGTGCTAGCACCCTAATTAAACAAATAAATATTACAAATCTGCTTCTTACCATATAAAATTAACGTAAGTAATTTATTTGTATATTTCATAAATACATAAATTTTCTTAAACTAAGCTTAAAGTACTCGTAGTCTTAATATTTTATATTAATGACAAAAAGTATGTCACCGACCTTAACCCTAAAAGAAATTTAGATAGAAATATGTCAAGGAATAAAGTATTATACATTCTTATATTTATAAACTGTACTTAAGTTGGAACTAAAAAAAATGTTACGTTATTATTACTCCTTCAAAGTTGTCCCGCTTTGCCTATCTAAAAATCTGGTCACCTTAATGGAAAAGAGAAATTGTTGTTTTTACCATATTCCGGGCACTTTTTCCTTATTTTCTCACCTTTTACACCTTCCCTGGACTTCCACGAATAATTCAAGACCACATTTAGCCAAATCGGTCCAGCCGTTCTCGAGTTTTAGCGAGACTAACGAACAGCAATTCATTTTTATTATATAGATTTACGCTTGTTAATTGCAATATACCGAACGGTTTTTTGAGTGTGTAATTTAGTAATTAATCTTCTGTATCTTTTAATGTAATGTAAAGATATATTTTATGTAATATGACATATACGGTCAATAAAATTTACATAATTTACATCAATGAGATAAAAAATAATTATTAAATTGGCAATTAATATACACAAGCAGCGATATAGATAAAGTTGTTTTTTTTTTAATAACGTTGTTAATGTATTAATTGGTCATTAAATTTTTTAAAACATATTTTTATGTTTTAGAAAACAACCTTAAACGTTAATGAATTATTTACATTTAAGAAGTTAGCAAAATTGTGAAACTGTCAATATTATCAGTTAGAATTAGATAGATAAGCTTTGAAATGATATATATTGTAACACAATTAAATATATTGAAAGGTACAACGGAATAGGCAGTAAGGTCGTACGATTGGTTTTATGGTAATAAAGGCACTTGTTACTATTGTAACGACAAACTCTCGATCAACCTATAGCAAGATTAAGATTGGATGCAATTTAGGTAATTATCGCTTATTGTGGCGAGGAAAATAATTGAATAACATAATTATACTAAGATTTTACTTTCAACTAAGTTTTTTCTACAAAAACTCAATGTTAGTGACGTTTCTATTTTGAATTCAAGGTCGTCAATAGATTTATGAAAATTTATATTGTCATGTATACAAATTATTAATACTATGTAATAATTTGAAAAATACGAATATAAGATTAAAGCCTATTTCTAAATGTATTTATCTATATTACTGCAGTAATAAATGATGCAAGAAATATGTGGAAAAAACCGTGGTAGAATACGCCTTGCAAAAGGATTTTAAAGAGATATATAATGATTCACTCAATCTACCCAAATTGTCTGTGTTAGTTATTATATACGCTGTTAATATATTATACGCATTCGTACTAACAAATTTAAACTGCTTAAGTTTTTAGTTGAGCACTAACCTGCTTGTTTGTAAAAAAATATAAGTTTTAACTTACGTTACGAAAGTATGACACATGTTTGTGTTTATCGGAAACAAGTTAAAACCAATTAAAGTTTAGATCCTCTAATGTAATCTAAATTATAGGTATAAGTTGCAAAGCAATATGTATAAGTATCTTAAGTAACTTGATTAGATAGGGACAGTGTTGCAATGTTTATAATAAATTACTCTCCTCGTGCTATTCAAAGATTTCATGGTCATAATATGTATGTTAATATCATTTGTAGCGTTTACAAATTTTCGAAATTTTGCCCTTATAACATACTTTTGATTGCGTAAATTTTATGTAGCATTGAAGTGTAATTAAAATTTCTACATAATAAAAAACAGAAGGTAGTTTAGAATGGCGTCGCTGTAAAATTCTCCAGGTGTTATATTATTACATCTTTTAACTCGTACTTCCTCATGACTGAGGGTCGTGGTCATCATGGGTAATGAATCATACGACGACTCTCTTGGCAGTTATAATGGAGTGGTTCGCCATTGCCTTCTCCATTTCACATACTAGTTTGAGCAGATGGTCACGATATAGATATGTAGGTTTCCTCACGATGTTTTCCTTCGCCGTCAAAGCACGTGATATTAGTTGGTGTTTTACCAACTGGACATAAATTACCGAACCCGGTACCTCAGGAGTGGAAGGCGGGCGTTCAAACCACTAGGCTATCATGGCTCCATTATTACAATTATACACTAAATTTAAAAGTAGTCTAGCTATACGTTTCTTGTGCTCAATAAATGCAATAGCTACTATTATAGATACGAGAGCCTTGCAATTAGAAAAACATCTTTTTTTGTATTATATACTTAGTACTAAAATAATATATTTAAGATCGTAACTTTCACGAATTCAATTGTGGTTTAATAAAGAAATTGAGAACATGAATAAGTAACAAAAGTGTTTAAAATACTTTTATCATATCATGTCAAAACGGTAACAATAAAAATATGTATGTACCTTAATAGTTAAAGTTGTTTTCCATTATTTAATAAATTATATAAAACGATAAGAATAGAATGGTTGAAGAAGTAGATAATCATTTTTAATAATGTAAATAACTGTTTATAACAAGTCTATTTGAACGCCTGCTGTAATGTTAGATGTAATGCCGGCGTAACAAAATTTATTGTTAATAACTTATGATTTATAAGTTCTATATTCTGAACTAAATTGAGCATTACAAGTTGTTTAGTAATGTGTAGTTCTTTTTTGTCTACGATAGACTAACATCTGTATTTCATATGGTTAGAATTTATAATGAAACCGTAGATGGAGCAGCGTTTTCATCTTTATACTGTTGCATATGTAAACAGCTGGTACGCACGCTGTTATGTTGACAAATTTACAATATAAAAGTGGTACCTAGCCAGGCGAATTAGGAATAAGTGTTACCATTAACCAAACTCCACGACCAGGTATCTCCGTGTTACAAGGCAAGTGCTAAGTAACTGCGCGCAGGCAGTTAAGTTAGTCGTTCACCCGCCGGCTAACATTCCGCTTGGGCGATCAATGGGGCGATTGAATGCTGATATTAACGCTTCTAAAACTTACACTTGCGCATAACTTTCACGTTTACATAACTATTGCTACATGTCTCGTCAATTCCGTCTTTTATTATAGCCTTGATACACTTCGTGCATGCTCAACATCGGTACGAAACTATAGGGCCGTGGGCGGCAACAAAGCGGTTAATAAAATTTGACGAAATTAAGATACAGTGCTCGGTAAGAGCATTCGGAATTTTTATGAAATAGTGCACTTTTTAGTAATACAGTTGAGTAACGTCTAAACAACGAAATAAGTTTCTAATAAAATAGGTGAAGGTGGGGTTGTAATAACATAATTTTTTTCTTATTATTGTTAAAGCAGTGCAAAGTAATCGAGTTAGAAATTAGATGCGCTTGAGCGATATTCTTTGTGCGGAGTTTTAAATTTTTAATTGAGTTTTAATTGTAAACACTTTCAAAGGAATCGAAATAAAAATCGATTTACTTTTAAAATGTGATGTTAAAAGACGACAGTGTCTATTAACATCACTATTCTGGGTAAGCACTAGCTTCAGTGTCACTTAACGTCACGTGGAATTGGGGTCAATTGTAAACACATTGTTGATATAAACACAATTGTGGTCACATTCACACTAAATACCATCTCGTTTAAGTATTATATCATTGCTTTTACAACTATAAAATCACTAAAACTTTACTGAATTTTTTAGCAGTTCATTAGAAAGAAAAGCTAAAGAAATGTTTAACAATAGTTGCGTTATTTTTACAAACTTCGAATTATATATTTAAACTAAATTATGATGAATTTGACGTATTTGTTAACCAATAAACCTTACTTCTGTTTAATTTACTGTTCATGTTGTACCGTTCCTCATTGTCTCAGGAAAAGTTTTGAGGATAGGTAAGCCTGATTTGCCTTCAGACGATTTAGTAACTTTTTTTATCGTAGCAATTAACCCCAATTTCACGTGACGTAAAATGTCAATCAGGCTGAAGATGGTGTAGCGGATGTTCAGTACTTCTGACTCATTAAATGTTGAAAACAAAAGTTTTGAAATTCGGCATATTTGGAATACGAAGGTGGCTGGATCTAAAATGAATTAATTCTTTTCTTGAGAATTCTTTTGCATTAAATCAGGTACCTGTTTGTATGAGACAGACGATGAACCTCACGGAGTAAGTCAAAACGACTTTAAGCATACCTGCCTCTAATCTTTACTCATAATTGTGTTTTAAGTTTTACGTAAAGTAATATACATACAGAAAGTGCGTTGGATTTTCTCATTTGCGCTTAATAGTAAAACAAGCTTCAAATAAAACAAAGCAAACTAAAAAGGGAAATCTAAATTTAATTAAATAATATATTTAAATGTTTTTAATTAGAAAGTGTAAATAGTAAAAGAAAAGTAAAGGTTTCAACAATATCATACGTGTTCCACATAATTATTTGCGTTTGAATAATTAAAATAAGGTTTTACGTAAAACATTCTTAGCTAATCTATATAATAAAAATGAATTGCTGTTCGTTAGTCTCGCTAAAACTCGAGAACGGCTGGACCGATTTGGCTAAATGTGGTCTTGAATTATTCGTGGAAGTGCAGGGAAGGTTAATAAGGTGAGAAAATATGGAAAAAGTGCCTGGAATATGGTAAAAACAACAATTTCTCTTTTTCATTGAGGTGACCAGATTTTTAGATAGGCAAAGCGGGACAACTCTGAAGGAATAATAATATCGTAATTTTTTTTTAGTTTTAACATAAGTACAGTTTATAAATACAAAAATGTATAATATTTTATTCTTTGACATATTTCTATCTAAATTTCTTTTAGGGGTAAGCTCGGTGACATACTTTTTGTCAATAATATAAAATTTTAAGATTACAAGTATTTTAAGCTTAGCTTAAGAAAATTTATGTATATATGAAGTATACCTTAATTTTCTATAGCAAGAAGCAGAACACGAAGTGTATCATCTGAGAGACAAATACAATGTAACTGGGTAGCAAAAGCAAACGTCTTACGCAAAACAATGATTTTCGTAAATATAAAATTTAACTTAATTCTAAAAGTCAGGACTTTTGAAAAACGTTGCGTGACGCGGAATTAATTGTGAAAAAGCGAAACGTCTGGTCACCTTACTTTAGATATATAAAACGTCAAACATTTGAAGTTTGTCCCGTCATTTAGAAAAGAAATACAATTTAAAAGAATATTTTGGATTTTGACATTTGATATTGACAACTAACAATTACTGATTGCAACTATAACATTTTACGAGAAAAGGGAGGAACATGGCGATCGAATTGACCTCGCAGACAATTTTTTAAGGATTTTTATTCTTTTATTTTATTCGTCTACACGTGTCACTGGCTCACGCACAAACCGTGCTCATGCCATCAATTGGGAAGAAGAAGAATATTTTAGGAACTTTAGCGGGAATCTGGGCGTGAAGGTCACGTTGTCTCGGTTCATTTTTATTTTTTTGTGCATAATGCGGTTGCATGTACGATGTGAGTGTATCATGCAGTAAATTAGTGTGTTCGTGTGCAGCGATTGTAGAATTCTAGCAGGAACACCACTGTCCTAAGTTCAGATTGGTTCAAAATAGTAGTTACGTCTTAACTTTACTTTTTTGATCTTTTGTGATAGTGACACTAACTGAAATCTAAAAACTGGAAACTGTAAACCGTAAATTGAAAATTGAAAACTGAAATCTGAAAACTGTAAACTGGAAATTGAAAATTGAAAACTGAAATCTAAAAACTGGAAACTGTAAACTGGAAATTAAAAATTGAAAACTGAAATCTAAAAACTGGAAACTGTAAACTGGAAATTAAAAATTGAAAACTGAAATCTGAAAACTGTAAACTGTAAACTGTAAACTGGAAATTGAAAATTGAAAACTGAAATCGGGAAACTGTAAACCGTAAATTGAAAATTGAGAATTGAGAATTGGGAATTGAGAATTGAGAATTGAGAATTGAGAATTGAGAATTGAGAATTGAGAATTGAGAATTGAGAATTGAGAATTGAGAATTGAGAATTGAAATTGGGAATTGAGAATTAGAAATTGGGGATTGGAAATTGGAAATTGGTAAATGGAAAATGGAAAATAGAAACCAGAAAACAGAAACCAGAAACCAGAAACCAGAAAACAGAAACCAGAACCAGAAACCAGAAACCAGAAACCAGAACCAGAAACCATAACCAGAAAAGAGAAACTAGAAACCAGAACCAGAAACCAATAACCAGAAAAGAGAAACTAGAAACCAGAAACCAGAAACCAGAAACCAGAAACCAGAAACTAGAAACCATAAACCAGAAACCATAAACCAGAAACTAAAACCAGAAACCAGAAACTAGAAACTAGAAACTAGAACCAGAAACTAGGAACCAGAAACTAGAAACCAGAAACTAGAAACCAGAACCAGAAACTAGAAACAGAAACCAGAAAACAGAAACCAGAAACCAGAAACTAGAAACCAGAAACCAGAACCAGTAACCAGAAACCAGAACCAGAAACTAGAAACCAGAAACTAGAAACCAGTAACCAGAAAACAGAAACTAGAAAACAGAAACCAGAAACCAGAAACCAGAAACCAGTAACCAGTAACCAGTAACCAGTAACCAGAAACCAGAAACCAGTAACCAGAAAACAGAAACCAGAAACTAGAAACCAGAAACCAGAAACCAGAAACCAGAAACCAGAAACCAGAAACTAGAAACCAGAACTAGAAACCAGAAAACAGAAACCAGAAACCAGTAACCAGTAACCAGAAAACAGAAACCAGAAACCAGAAACCAGAAACCAGAAACTAGAACCAGAAACTAGAACCAGAAACTAGAAACCAGAAACCAGAAACCAGAAACCAGAAACCAGTAACCAGAAAACAGAAACCAGTAACCAGAAACCAGTAACCAGTAACCAGAAAACAGAAACCAGAAACTAGAAACCAGAAACTAGAAACTAGAAACTAGAAACCAGAAACCAGAAACCAGAACTAGAAACCAGAACTAGAAACCAGAAACCAGAAACCAGAAACCAGAAACCAGAAAACAGAAACCAGAAACCAGTAACCAGTAACCAGTAACCAGTAACCAGTAACCAGTAACCAGTAACCAGTAACCAGTAACCAGTAACCAGTAACCAGAAACCAGAAACCAGAAAACAGAAACCAGAAACTAGAAACTAGAAACCAGAAACCAGAAACCAGAAACCAGTAACCAGAAAACAGAAACCAGTAACCAGTAACCAGAAAACAGAAACCAGAAACCAGAAACTAGAAACTAGAAACTAGAAACCAGAAACTAGAACCAGAAACTAGAAACCAGAAACTAGAACCAGAAACTAGAACCAGAAACTAGAAACTAGAAACCAGAAACCAGTAACCAGTAACCAGTAACCAGTAACCAGAAAACAGAAACCAGTAACCAGTAACCAGTAACCAGTAACCAGTAACCAGTAACCAGTAACCAGTAACCAGTAACCAGAAAACAGAAACCAGTAACCAGTAACCAGTAACCAGTAACCAGTAACCAGTAACCAGTAACCAGTAACCAGTAACCAGTAACCAGTAACCAGTAACCAGTAACCAGAAAACAGAAACCAGAAACTAGAAACTAGAAACTAGAAACTAGAAACTAGAAACTAGAAACTAGAAACCAGAAACTAGAACCAGAAACTAGAAACTAGAAACTAGAAACTAGAAACTAGAAACTAGAAACTAGAAACTAGAAACTAGAAACCAGAAACTAGAAACTAGAAACTAGAAACTAGAAACTAGAAACTAGAAACTAGAAACTAGAAACCAGAAACCAGAAACTAGAACCAGAAACTAGAACCAGAAACTAGAAACTAGAAACCAGAAAACAGAAACCAGTAACCAGTAACCAGAAAACAGAAACCAGTAACCAGTAACCAGTAACCAGTAACCAGAAAACAGAAACCAGTAACCAGTAACCAGAAAACAGAAACCAGAAACTAGAAACCAGAAACCAGAAACTAGAAACTAGAAACTAGAAACCAGAAACTAGAAACTAGAAACTAGAAACTAGAAACTAGAAACTAGAAACTAGAAACTAGAAACCAGAAACTAGAAACTAGAAACTAGAAACTAGAAACTAGAAACCAGAAACTAGAAACCAGAAACTAGAAACTAGAAACTAGAAACTAGAAACTAGAAACTAGAAACTAGAAACCAGAAACTAGAACCAGAAACTAGAAACTAGAAACCAGAAACTAGAACCAGAAACTAGAAACCAGAAACCAGAAACCAGAAACCAGTAACCAGAAAACAGAAACCAGAAACTAGAAACTAGAAACTAGAAACCAGAAACCAGTAACCAGTAACCAGAAAACAGAAACCAGTAACCAGTAACCAGAAAACAGAAACCAGAAACTAGAAACCAGAAACTAGAAACTAGAAACCAGAAACCAGAAACCAGAAACTAGAAACCAGAAACCAGAAACCAGTAACCAGAAAAGAGGAAGAAATAAGAAATACCAGTGTCAAGTAGGAAGTAATGACGGCGATGTTATACAGTTTCAGAACATTCAACTAATGTGTTAACGTACTTAAAGCAACTCACTTTGAAATCGATTAAGTCAATATAATTTTCCACGAGTATATTATATGTATATTTAACAGTCAATACCAACCTTTGTTAATAATGACACATTACCAATTAACTCCGAGTTTGAATGATAGAAAGTGGTCGCGGTACAAGGCCGAGCGGAGGTCACCCGGATATTTTTACGTACCGGATCATAACTTTTAACTGGTGTCTTGTAAAAAAAAGAGTTAAAGTGAGACTGAGAACAATGCGATTTTTTTGTATTCAATAAGACGACGAGAAGCAGGACGCTGGTTTGGGTGGTGAACGATAAGTCTGTCTATAACATTTAGGTAATAGTTAAGATGTGTACTACACACTGCTCAGTGGCGGAAATAGCTATCACCTAATTACTAATTCATCTAAAGGTAAAACTGAAAACCAGCATTATTTGCAAAGTTCTCATACTTTTCATACACCTTTCCTTTTCGGTGTATCATTTTATGTAAAGTCATCTACTTATTGTAATTGTGACTTAACATATTATTATTTTGTCTTTGTAAAACCTCTCTTTCGGGGTTTGTTACATTATCGTTGCTATAATAATCTACCGCGAAAAAGCAAGGTATCTATTTCTTTCCGATAAAAAAAATAGCAAAGTTGCCAACGATGATTAATATGTCGCTAAGCAGTAATATTGTGAATTTTGATGAAACATTTAGATAATACTGGTAACGATGCCTTGTAATAGGCACTAAACTGTACTCGCTGACGGCAAATGTAAACGTTCATGATGATTTATAGTCCGCTTATTGCGCTAACAGAGAACTATGTCCTAATAAAGCACCTAATAATGTCGTGATAAACGTAAATTAATCGATCCGTGATACCTTATAATTCTTAACGAATGTTACACATTACTACCTGAATCCCGCAGACGAAGTCCGATCAGAAAATTTCTTAAACTATATTGAGGTTATGCAATTTTATCTCTCACCGCGAAAACTCTAAAAACAGGATTATAAAAAAATCTCTTTTATAAACGAAACGTTAATTTTACAAAAATAAAAAGTATGATTTTAATAATCTCATCAACTACTGCGTTTCGAGCAATACAAATTTAAGCTAAATAACAATTTTAAGCACAAAATGAACACTAGCTACTAAATTTTAAGATACATACTGTCCAATAGATTAATGTTTAGCTAATCTCGTCGCTTTGTTACAAAGAAGACCAGAGAAAGACTAATAATTAATTCAGGTAGTAGTAGCTATTGCTACCTTGAAAGGCGGTATAGCTAATTAAAATGTTGAACTAAGGACACTTCATTTTCTGCGTAACAGTTAAACGTGCTCATTATAATGTGGAGTTCTGAATTTTGTAAATTAAATCCTTGTACCGGTATACGCCCGTCACGGTAGTACCCATTACGTACCAATATGTAATCACTCTACTAGTTTTCTCAGTTAACGGTGAAAATTCCTCAATAATTAATATTTTATTACTGCCGATGTATGAGAAATTCTTGAAGGTCTCGAATGTCGTAAATCGGTCAGGACCAATCTTTGAGCCCATGTTTTACATGTAAGTTTAAACAAATTGCTTGTAAAGTAACTTTTGAAGTTTATTAAAACTTATGTAACTTTCCGTCCTTAAAGTGATTAATCAATTTGTGACAGGTTGAAATTAAGCTGTAGAATTTTTTCATAGAATAGTAAGTTTTTTAGTTACATTGGGCTAACAATTGGCTACGATTTCACATGGTGTTAAATGACAATGAGGCCGTGAATGATGAAGTGCGCGCTTAGAATGGCCTGCCTCTAATATGTTGACAGCCGGAACATACCAATCGAATCAGATACTTCCGTGTTACAATTCAGGCGGTCAGCCATTGCGGTAAGGAGGTAGTTAAAAGCATATAACAGCGAAGAATTTGCTAAACCTAAATTTTTCCGGGATCTTACTAGTACACCTGAAGTGAATCTCTTATGGCTTATGATTGTTCTCTTGACCTTCATGGCCATTAGGCTAAGTGTAAAGGTATGCTTTGACACGCGAAGAACGAGCTTCCTTTATTTGTATCCTCAAACGGGGCCACATAAAACGTCAGAACACAGTCATAGCTTGTCCAAGCCCGCACCCATACAAATGTGTTTTGTTCACATAATATTAACAGATTATGAAGCAATTCTCATTAAAAACGATGTACAAAATTCACTGATCATAGAGAATCATTATTTAATACGCTGATTCAGCGTTCAAAATCATCATTAATATTCTATAGATCTTTGTTGGTGACGGCCGTTGAAAGCGAGTTCGCCAATACAGACATAAACGTAATATGTAATCATTTACAGTTTCCGTTATTGTATGCGTAAGCATAATACGCACTTAATCAGTTACCGGCATGACATTGTAATTAGTTTCAGTTACAGCATCAATCATAGTAAACCAAACCTGTGGTACATTGATGAATGTTAGGACATAATGATCTACGACCCATACCAGTTTCCAACCTTGTCCGCTTCCGCTATAGAAAGAGGGCAACTATTAGGTTTTTAAACTCAAAAATATGTTTAAAGTACCTGCATTCAATTGCAATTTTCTAAATCATTAGAACCTAAAAATTAATTGAAGAAATAATGGATTTCAAAGCACATCAAAATTAAAATCTATAACCAAAGTACGTTGTCATTTTCATTTCTTATTGCTATCAAGTTTCCGGTGTAGTGTTGACAAGTTCCTATTCCCATTGGCACATTAGGCGTGTATTTGTATTGTTTGTAAATAGTAAGAAATACGTGTGATTATATCAGGCGCGTGGTCGTTATGAGCTGTAGTTTGTCTCTAGTTATCATTCACTCCTTATTGTATTCAAATGTCCGGACACCTTCAACGTTTCTTTGGATCTATTTAATGTAATGTGCGATGTTATCTCAACTTTACATATTTATTTATGCATGTGTTGACACATAACAAATGATATCGAACATTTTGCGATAAATGAAATGTGTTATATAAATTTTGGTTCTTTGACAGGAAGCCGAGAAACTTTCGGCGTTGGCGCTGATTTGTGTTGGAGACGAAAACTCACTTCGGTCGCTGCACTTGAGAAGTAGTTAATTTTTAATATTAGTATGTTTTCCTTTTCAAGTAAGTACTTCTGTGTTGTTTGAATCACGGGTTTTAAGGCTGCCATCGCCCATTGTGCGAATCTAAGGTAGACTAAAATCAAAACGTAGTATTTTTTTTACATTCAGACGAAAGGCCTTGGTCATAATGCACTTTGGATAACTACCAAAGACATTTTAGCGGATATAAATTCAAATTAAAGTTCTGTATCCCAGAAGTATAGGTTAATCTTACTGCTTTAGGGTTTGAAGAAGATTCGTTAATTCTATCGAGAATCACTTTCTAGATAAATATCAAACGAATTTGGCTCCTTTTAATTGTATAATTTAAAATTCAAAGTGTTACATAAGATTGCGGAGGAAAAGAAAGTTTGAGGCTTTCCCACATTCCAAGTGTAGATGTTATGCTTCCAACGCATCACCACTATTCGATTATTACTTCCTGACGTGTTAAACTAAGTGCTTATCGTAGTTTTACCGTGACTTTTTATTGCGCTCATCACGTGAGAGAAAAAACAAGACAATAAACTACATATTATACGAGTAAGTTACATTACTACATTCTTTCACTATATTCTATACTTTGTAAAGTCGTACTTACAGCCTCCCTTATATGATCGTAACGTTGTATTTGGGATATATCATATTGCTTGAAGTATTTTCGTCTAATATTCTTTTTATTTGCTGTTAAATACTATCAGCGCGTAGATGTGTCGTTAATTAGTAATGTGCGAACCTTACTGTTCCGGTTTCTGCGCCTAGTAAAAATAATGCGTTAACAAGACTAAACATAAAAAGGAGATAAGCGTAATAAGATGCAGGATAAACTTTTTTAATAGCACTTCATTGCGTGGTATCATTTACCATCAGATGAACTCTCCTGCGTTCGTAATAATTAAAAAATATATAAATCTTTATAAAATCTCTGAGTAATTTTACGGTTAATTCAATAATCTTCGTTTGTTGGTTCTTCATATACTTCCTAATAAAATCTTAATAAAAGAAACACGAATTATAATAGTATAATTCGTGTGTCTTTTATTAGTAATTATACAATGTGTAATTGGAAGGGATATCTGATGAAACTGTAATATTGAATAAATACATATTAATTGCGTGACTGTAGACCCGCGTGAGCGTTTTCGAAATGAACGAAATTTCGAAAATTGCAATATTTGGTTTTAATGTTATGCTCCTTTAAATGTTGAGATTCGAGTGGTGTCGTATTTGGAAACATATAACGAGTCGTTGAAATTAATATTAGGTCGAAGAACCCAATAAATTATGAATAATTAAGTCTTATATGTTTAATGAAATGAATCGCCCCCACTATAATATACGAATCATTTATCGGGTGTATATCTTCTATATATTTTATTGTAATTATCGTCATCATACCTTGCCTTCTTCAAACTGAAGTAATAGGAATACATAATCCCTTAACACCAATCAGTAGCCGTGTATATGCGCAAATCGCCATCTAGCGGATAAACGAGGAACTTTCGAAAGTTAAGTATTCAATAAAATTATTATAATAATGTCTTGTGTATATGAAACACAAATATTAAACATTTTGATGGCAAACTCATTGCTTATGTAATTTATCAAATACTAAAATAAAATACAGCGTGTAATTATTTTTTTAGAAAATAATGAGCCGTACCTAAAAAGTATAACTTATGAAACTAATATAAAAAATTCATTGTAAAAGGCGACTATAACAATTTAAACTTAGCTCGACTGAATAAAACCTGAAATATTTCATCGGCACCAAAGACTACCAAGAAAAGACAACAGTAATATTCTGTTCATTCTAAAAGACGTTTCAATAATGTGTGGTTCTTCCAGTTTTGGACCATACAACTACAGTTTATGAACTGTTTTGTACAATTTGTTTCAGAAATATGTAGGCTGTATATATATTCAATTCACAAACCGCATGTAATGAAGCAGTTAAATCTATATCCAGGCAGTCTTTAATCTATGTCATTGGACTATTAGTGTTTCGATATATCACATAAATAACGTAATGAATGTTTTAATTGATATAGATCGAAAGCTTTTTTTAGATTAACAGCATATCAATAAATTTACATATACACGCGCCGGATATGACTAAAAAGCGTATACATTTAGCCTTGAAGTAATCTATGTGCGCCTTTTATGCTCTAGATCCTTGTTCAAGAGTTGGAAGGTTAAATAATGATAAATTACTTTGTTAAAAAAGTGTTCGCTTTGTTTCGGTCAGGTGTAATTTGTCAATAGGCTCTAGTGTTAACGTAATGTAAGCTTATTGTGATTTTTTATAGCACTGCGGTAGCAAACCGGTTGCTACCTGCCTAATAGTATGAAGTGACTAGCGTTTAAACGTTTGTAGTATCTGCCATCACAAGCGCGTTGCCGACCCCAGAAAAACTTTTTCATAGCATTTTTGAAATCTTTTCTTGGGATAACTTCGATTCTTTTAAGAAATTGTTAATGTGTCATTATACACGATACGCTAGTAAACTCACACCACTTGCTACTACACAGTAACAATTTCCTCTATAAGACGTGTACTTTTCTTATCCTAATGAGTTTATTAGCTACGTCTCAAGCTATAATTAAATCAATTCGTAAGTAACAAATTAAACACGATTTTAAAAACAGTTTCAAAATCGTTAAAATACATGAACATTCTTCTTAACGGATGTTTCGTTAGTAATAATAAATTTTAAACGTTAACGAAACAAAATCTCACGACACAGTTTAATTATGAATTAGCAACTGGTTTTCAGGAAATAAATTTGTGTCAGTGTTAACTCGCTTGGCTTCTAACTCGGTGGTCTCTGGTTCTATTCCTGAGCCAAATAAGTGATGCAGTTTGATTATTAACGTTTTTTACCAACCATTTTAGATTTATTTATACTTACATTGCAAATGCAAAGAATGGAAATATGTTATGCTTATATTTTCTACCAGTTTGGCTAATACTCGTTTACGTTTGTACTTGTGAGTTGCAGTAGAAAGTTTTCTTATAATTTATCCATTACTGGTAACAGGAGATGCTAATTCTTTGTATTCTAAACTATTAAAACTGTTGTAATCATTTAAGTGAAAGCAACGGTTAATAAAATAATTTCTTAATAATAATTTAATAAGTAGTGGTCGACCTTCCCAGGGCACAAATATTACGGCATACATTTCGAACTTTTTCGAAATACCTTTTACAATATGAATACGTTTTGATTTTTCAATGATACGAGCAGTTTGACAAGGTAACGTACTTTTCCACAACACGAGTACCATTTGATTTATTCAATAGTAGTCTGACTGTTAGTAGAAACACAAAAAGAATGTTTGGCAATATATTTTATTTTGTAATCGCAACAAAGTTAATTGTCTGTCCTGTTGTAAAATAACGTTTTAAGTGATAAATTCGCTAAATGTTATCGATATAAAGGTATATGGCATTTGAATGTGTTCTCGATCTTAATTTTTTTTGGATGTAGATTTCTTTAAATATTAGAGTTGTTATTAATACTTACCTGTACACATAGCAACAAAAGCAACAATGGTATCTTGAGAGTATTTTGTGTCGATGCCATTCCATACTTCTTGATATACTACGATCATACTTTGACACCACAAAATGGCCGACGTAACTACTTAGATCGTTATTTAAGGATTTAATTTAAACTATTTCAATGTTCATATCAAAGCTAATAAACTTTTAGGACGTCTCTCGGAGATTATAGGAATTCCTTTAAATTTCATATTGAGACACTTTTCTGCTTTTAGTTCTGTATCGTTCTAGTTCTGAAGTTGAAATTAAATTAATAAAAACAACAATAATACAGAAAACCTTCTTTGATCACGAATCTGTGTTCTCATCTTATTCTTTTTGACCACACAACCTTATTATAATTGGATGTCTATGAATGGAAAATGAAGCAATCTTTATTAATGTTGTCGTACAAGCTCACTAGGAACTTTTGCCTTTTTAAGACCACATTTTAAAGAATGAAATGTACAATATTGCATCAATATATTTGCATCTCGACTTATTTAAAATACTTATGTTTTCTTATATTAAATAAGTAGTAATGATTTTTATGATCTGATAATATAAACTATGTCTAAGATTTGCTTTAAACACTTGTTTGTCCACTAACCCTCTGAAGATATAACGCTATTTAAAGTCACCACCACTAATAACAAATGTGGTTTACTAATATATATTTTATTTATTATAAAGACATTAATAGATGTTGGTTAGCTTCTGTAAGTGATATCTGAGAGTGTCCCCAAAAAAATAAATCATTATTATGTTTTTTGTACAAACATAATTCAAATACAAGGTGGGTCAAAACAAGTCAATCGATGTTGTTTAGCTCTAATTTTTTTTCTAAATGAAAAACTTCGATTCTGTTTTTTGATTATGTTTTTTAGAACCTTGAGAATTTTATTGGTCAAGTCGAGAAGATGATATCGGGAAAATGTGAGCCGGCACAATTTGGTGATTCAATTTGGGCTTCCAATAGATCGATTTCTTTTGGCCCACCTTTCATTTGTATTTGTCTCGCATAATTGAATTTATCTGTGAGTTCTTTAGTGACAATTTTAGTTTTGGCCATTAACATTAAAAAAAAGCGTTTTATGCTAAATTAGAAGTTTAGGTTTTATTATTATCTATAAAAGCTGTATACGGATTTCGCTCTTAAGTCGCAGAGATAGATTATAGATTTAATAAAAGAATTCAAAGATTTTATCTCTTTATTAGCAATGTAGTCATAATTCTCGTCTGTCCACTTTTATGTTGAGAAGTTTAAGAATGCAAACGACTAAAAAAAGTAAGGATTTAGCCAAAATATAACGATGTTTTTGTTAATGTTTTGCAGTATATTATAAACAATGTAATTAATATTCAAACTTTGCTAAAGCTCTATTTATTGATTTTATTGCTGTCTGTTTATAAAGGTGTTAGCATAGCGTTTTTATTGAGGTCATCGACTAGCGATATTTATTTGGTAGTCCTGTCTTGGTTGATTCATTTTTAATTGGAGTGAAATATGGTTATTGTGAAAATGAAGTATAATAACACCAAATGTACAATAAATGTTGTTGACATTTTATATTATAACTTTGAAAACAAATAAGCAGGAGTCTTCTTAAGTAACTAACATAATTCAATAAAAATTTCGTGTAAGAACTATCAATTTGGAAGTGAAAGCGTGAAATGCAAATGAAATTTTCATTTACTCAGTAAAGTGTGTTGGCGGGATTATGCCCTGAATGGCAAAATGTACGTGAAAAGGTTTACGTTCAATAATAATTTATAAGATTCAATTCACTATAATAAGTCTACAGTTTACAGATCCATTAAAATTATACTTTGGTATTGATTTGTGATCACTATTGGCCATATTTTTAACAGAATTTATCACAACATCAAGAAATGAAAACAGAAAGTAAAATTAAAAACCTTAACTGAAATAACTATAAGGTTAAAATTTTTTTTTCCCTATTTTCATCTTTTGGATTTGGAATTTGCTTTATTTTTATAAAAATGTAAATAGAAAAATATGCTTACGGTTTAATTTTCATTCAAAAATAATTAATCAAAAATCGTTGTGTCGTCGGTTAGTAAGAAAATTTATCGCAGACAGAAAATATGTCTAATGTACGGTTATATATTATTAGAATATGTTAGATATACTAATAACATATATCCGTACATTAGATCGTGGGAAATAGTATATCTATATAATAAAAATGAATTGCTGTTCGTTAGTCTCGCTAAAACTCGAGAACGGCTGGACCGATTTGGCTAAATGTGGTCTTGAATTATTCGTGGAAGTCCAGGGAAGGTTAATAAGGAGAGAAAATATGGAAAAAGTGCCTGGAATATGGTAAAAACAACAATTTCTCTTTTTCATTGAGGTGACCAGATTTTTAGATAGGCAAAGCGGGACAACTCTGAAGGAATAATAATATCGTATTTTTTTTTTAGTTTTAACATAAGTACAGTTTATAAATGTTTTTTTTATATAAGTGAATTTGTTTGAGTAGATTGTAGTAATTTTGTAAAATATTGTAAAAATCTTCACAAGAATTTGATAAATTAGTTTGATTGACTTGAAATATTTGCAAAATTTTATTCGTATATTACTTTCTAAAATTTCTTTCGAGGTTAAGGTGGGTGATACACGTTTTGTCATCAATATAAAATATGAAGACTACGAGTATTTTATTTATGCATTTATGAAATATTTAAATAAATTACTTACTTTATTTTTCTATGGTAAGAAACAGATTTGTAATATTTATTTGTTTAATTATCTTGCTAGCACGCAGTACGGATACAAAGTGTATCATTTGAGAGACAAATACAATGTAACTGGGTAGCAAAAGCAATATGTTACGCAAAACAATGATTTTCATAAATTAAAATTTTACTTAATTCTAAAAGTCGGGACTTTTGAAAACGTCGCGTGACGCGGGATTAATAGTAAAAAAATCAGGACTGTCCCGCTAAAAGCGAGATGTCTGGTCTCCTTACTTTAGATACATAAAACGTCAAAAATTTGAAGTTCGTCCCGTCATTTAGACACCAAATACAATTTAAAAGAATATTTTTGATTTTGACATTTGATATTGACAACCAACATTTACTCATTGCAATTATAATATTTCACGAGGAAAGGGAGAAACATGGCGGACGAATTAACCACGCAGACAATATTTTAAGGATTTTTATTCTTTTATTTTATTTGTCTACACATGACACTGGCTCACTCACAAACCGTGCTCATGCCATCAATTGGGAAGAAGAAGAATATTTTACGAACTTTAGCGGGAATCTGGGCGTGAAGGTCGCGTTGTCTCGGTTGAATTTTTATTTTATTGTGCATAATGTGGTTGAATGTTCAATGTGAGTGTAGTATCATGCAGTAAATTAGTGTGTTCGTGTGCAGCGATTGTAGAATTCAAGCAGGAACACCACTGTCCTAGGTTCATTGGTTAAAATTGTAGTTAAGTCTTAACTTTACTTTGTTGATCTTTTGTGATGGTGACACTATTTAACGTTGAAAATTGAAAACTGTAAACAGGAAATTGAAAATTGAAAGTTGAAAGTTGGAAATGGGCAATGGGCAAAGGGCAATGGGCAATGGGAAATGGGCAATGGGAAATGGGCAATGGGAAATGGGCAATGGGCAATGGGCAATGGGAAATGGGCAATGGGCAATGGGCAACGGGCAACGGGCAATGGGCCAATGGGAAATGGGCAATGGGAAATGGGCAATGGGCAATGGGAAATGGGCAATGGCAATGGGAAATGGGCAATGGCAATGGGCAATGGGCAATGGGAAATGGGCAATGGCAATGGGCAACGGGCAACGGGCAACGGGCAACGGGCAATGGGCAATGGGCAATGGGCAATGGGCAACGGGCAACGGGCAACGGGCAATGGGCAATGGGCAATGGGCAATGGGCAATGGGCAATGGGCAACGGGCAATGGGCAATGGGAAATGGCAATGGGCAATGGGCAACGGGCAATGGGCAATGGGCAATGGGAAATGGGCAATGGGCAATGGGCCAATGGGAAATGGGCAATGGGAATGGGCAATGGGAATGGGCAATGGGAATGGGCAATGGGAAATGGGCAATGGGCAATGGGAATGGGCAATGGGAAATGGAATATTGGAATATTGGAATATTGGAATATTGGATATTGAATATTGTATACAGAATATTGAAAATGGAAAATAAAAAATTTAAATCTGACATCTGAAATCTAGAAACCAGAAACTAGAAACCAGTAACCAGTAACCAGAAACCAGTACCAGAAACCATAACCAGAAACCAGTAACCAGAAACCAGTAACCAGTAACCAGAACCAGTAACCAGAAACCATAACCAGAAACCAGTACCAGAAACCATAACCAGAAACCAGTAACCAGTAACCAGAACCAGAAACCAGAAACCAGAAACCAGAAACCAGAAACCAGTAACCAGTAACCAGAAACCAGTAACCAGAACCAGTAACCAGAAACCAGTACCAGAAACCAGTAACCAGAAACCAGAAACTAACTAACAAAAGTTTATATTCAATTACAAGCTTTCACTGCTGTCTAAGCAATGTAGGCGCGTTCGTAACGCTAAAGAGTCAAATATTAAAACGAATGAATTAATAACATAAATAGTCACAAAATGTAAGAGCTAAAGATCCACCATAATGATTTTCAATTTGGTCGGCTTCGCGATATTATTTCTTTTGTTTTAGTTTCGGCGCGCGACATAAAATGCATTCGTTTACACGTCAATACATCAGTCGAGCACAAACCGCGTTACCATCTGGCGGACCTGATAGACTACATTCTGTCAAAAAGATTTGGAATGTGACAGTTATTTGTTCCTAAAAAATTATTATAGTAAATATAACTTATGTACTTTAATTATAACTTTGGCCACTCTTCTGGAACCCACTAATATCTAAATATTAGTTATTAGATGAATACATATAGTGCTGAACCCCACACACCGCCCATAACCAGAGTGACGGTTCTGTTCAGGAGATTTTTTTGCCCCGGCTATAAAATAGGCAGGAACAAAGAACATTCCATTTTTTTTTGACAGAACAAAGTCTGTCGGGTCAGCTAGTCCTCAATAATATTACTGGGACGAATGACATAATGACAGTTAATAAAATATACGGAACTCGTTTAAATTTTCGAAATTTTATTTGTAATGGACCTACTTATAAAGCTGTTTCGAATTTGGTAATTACGCAACATTTTTTGACTTTCGCAGATACTATTTCTAGACTTTGTGTTAGTTTCATTTTAGTCATACTTCATTAACATATCTAAATTTGATAACTCGATGTTATGAAAAAAATTAGACTTTGGCCTTCTTTTACTATTTTTTTCTCAGTAAACCAATTCAGAATCTTTATGGTATACTATCCAAAATTAGATAAAACTGAGTATTTTTTCATTGATGATACATTATTCATCAACTGATTTATTAGAAACCAGTCCGAACATAATGATTTTACATGCATTCATCAGCAATTTGTTCCTCACTAATGATATAAAATAGTTGAAATAACATGTAAGGTGGACGATAATCTTAAAATTCTCATCGACTTTTAGCACTTAGTTGCACATGCAAGTGTGCAAATGTCATGAGGAAATGGAGACTAAACTCCGACGACTTCATAAATATCAGTAATGAAGAATAAGAGGCATGGTGAAGTAAAGCATATATAAATACACTAATAAAGTAACGATATATGTTGCTTGCTACCTTTTAAATTCCTATTAGGATACTATTCGGCATAAAGTATTATATAGATTTTAAAGATTTAAATAGCATGAGTGTCAATATTTTTCAAGTAATCGATTGGTATAATTGACTTGTATTTTTTCTTATTCCAATCATGTTAACCTCTCTAACAAAACTAAAGAAGGATTTCTTAAAACGTTTAAAACATATGAGGTAACAAAACATAAAATTTCGAAATAGTTTTTTTTTCGGCTTAAGTTAAAATTTCATAACTGCGGCATTCCATCTCAAGTACTTTTATAATTTGTTACACATAAAAAGTCGGTCGTGGAAGTAACGTAATTTGTGCGAAATAATGTGTTAAGATGATCGCGTGTTGCGTAAGGCGTACCGCAAACAGTCTATATGTTCAGCGGTTAGAACACAGACAAGAGTTCTCGATACGAAACTTATGGAAATTTAATATATTGAGTTATGAATAACAGAGAATTTGTGCTTAAGCGATAGCTGTAGCAGAAGCTTTAAGAATTTAAAGTAGATTTTTTCTTATTTTACAATAACAATACTATGTATATCACGGATATTAATCATCGTAAACGATTTGTGGTCGTTTATTCAAACTTCTTTAGCCATTTTTATGGTAATAGAGAAAGATTTCAGTAAATGATCGCTCATTCTTTACTTTTATCCTTCTTTTCATACTCATCTTTATGAATTTTTGATTAAAGTAAACGTGTAAGTTTTGTTATTGAAAAAGATTTTGTAAACAAATATTTTCTCATTACTTTACCTCTGCGGAAATCCAAAAAGTATTAAACTTTTTTGATGACAATTTTATCGTTATTTGATGCCGATTGACGATTTAAATTAAGATGATTCATTTGTATGAATAAAACTCGTATGTTTAGTTAAAACTCCATCTATTGTGATCCTGTACAGATGTAATCATAAGTCGGCGCCGTCTCCGTTGTAATTGCGTAAGAATATTTTCCTTATGTACAGCAGCAAGAGTGTTATCACGGCGCATCGCGAGCTGGTGACATCAGCTCACGTTACGCTGAGACGAAGTGGCAATTTCTAATCAATAGACGAACGTGATCGAAATTGAGACACATAGAGAACGAAAGCGCTAACGGATCTAGATATCACTCGCGCTCGTCATACTAATAAGCCTCCATTGCAAAGTAAAAGAGGTATGAATGACTTAGCAATTGTTTAAGCTGAATGCTTCAAAAGAGACGCGGGAAGAAATAAAAAAAAAATAACTAAAATCTTTAATTTAATAAAACTAAAGTTTACCAATTTAATTATCTGTTAATTACATCAGTTTTGATTGTTCATAAATTCTTAAATCAATGATAATTTGTAAGTGTATTGAAATTAATAAATCTTAATTGCAATAAGGAAGATTTTTGTGCATTACCTTCGATTTGGGATTTCATTATTAATAAAATTAGAACAAACAAAATTTTAGTACTAGAAGAAAGCTTATTCTTCGTAGATAAGCTCTAAACAATAATTAAAGCTGTAGGTACTCCGTGATTATTGTAACGTTAGAACATCTAGGTTTTAAAACTGTCTTTATTTGTATCTTTCTTTTCTTTCACACATTTCGATCAATAGACTGCATAAAATATACCCAAATATCTAACGATAATTTAGTAACAGATTTTGTAAAAAATGTTCCAATAAATTGGAGACCAAACTATAAATCAATTCCGGCGGAGTTAAAAGAAATATGAGAATGAAAACGTTTATGTAGAACGAACCAGTTTCTTGCCTTTTTTGTATTATTTTATTGTGTTTGTTACACAATTCCGTTAAGTTACTAATACTTTCTCTTATAGGCGAGTGTGCTTTAGAATTTCGAGCAGTGCTCTCGTTTTTTCGAGCCATTGATACGATTTATAAAGCGGTTACAATTATTGAGAACACCATCGGGGAGTAGGTTATAAAATCTAAAAATAATAAAAGAAAGTAGTTATATTGTAAAATCAATATATCTTTTTACTTACCACGAAATCTGTTTGTAAATTCTTTTGTATGTCTATTCGATAGTTTTTATTGGACTTTTACAGAGATTTTTTTTAATGAAGTTGAGGCATTAGTAGAAATTCATGTGTGATAAAACTGCTAAACTTCAGACACTAACATTTTATTTATTTTGTTTACTAAAGACTATTTAAAAAATTATTATTTCTGTAGCGATAATGTAAATATAAAATCAAAGAGCACTTTCATATAGTTGGGTTGATAGTTAAAATTTTCTAAGTGAAATTTTGTATTACTACTATATTTGATTTTTTAATAATATTACATAGTTACGGTTCATATGTGTGTTTCATAAGTCGCGTAACTTACGTAACGCAAACTATGTAATTTCTTTTATATAATACTTGCTAATTTTTTTTACAACGTCATATTGTATGTTATTACATATTACGGACGTTGAATTGGTCCGCAAAATTTTGCGTAAAGGTGTGCAAAGTTGAAAATGTTTAATGTAATATGTGTTATATTTATTAATGTTGCGAAAATTTCTCTTTTTTATCCGAGTAATGAAAAGAGAGCTAAACGTTTAGTGGTATAAAAACTCATAACAATCAGTTTGTAATTAAGATGTTTATTCTACATCACGTTGCGCTCACTACCCTAAAGTTTAAGTAACACTGTAACTTTTACACGCTAAGGTTAATAAGTTAAAATGCTTTGATTTATATTGATAATGTGCTGAATCTTAAGCTCAATTTGACCGGAAGTTAAGTAGCAATGAGATTGAAGATGATGATGCGAACTCGCTTTGATTCTACATTCACATTATATGTTGGCACCCGGAAAGCTTATTTGCTATTATGGTGACAGATTTACAATAACTGGTAGCTTACAAGTTAGAAAAAATCATTACAACCATCCAAACTTCCGTGTTACAAGGCAAGCGGTTACCGGAAGCGCCACGTAGGCAGTTAAATTTTACCTTTTTTTCATTGCTGGTTCTTACCTTGACTCTTATATTATTTATATAACAAACATTATAACTGTAAAAATTTATTCTCGCTTTTGAAAATCTTAAAAAAAATGTTTAGCATCATTCACTACTGAATTATAACTTAAATTCGAACGTACAAACTAAACTGTACATTCCAATAATGTTAGAGTATTTTATTATCTGTATAACGGATATGTTAGACATAATTTTTTAAGTACAAATATAATTTACAATAGACATTAGTTGAAACATTAAAATACCTCGCGTCGCTGTTCGGATTCCTTTTCAAGTCATGTAAAAATTGTTCATGAATACTGTAATGGAATTTGTAGCTACAAGTCACCGCTTAAAAGGGACTGTCCTTGAGCTAATTGTGACGGAAAACAATTCGATTGCTTATCTATTAAGTATTTCTATCGGTCTTGTAATAAATTACGCGATATCGTTCGGCCCAGCGCCGTGCTTTGTTCCCTGGCCGGGCTTATTTGTTACATTATTGTATCATTTGGCATTTGTTCCGGCCCTTACTCTGAACACCTTTGACATATTGCTGTAACTATTCATATAACTGAATGCTCTCGCACTTCGTACTACTGCGGCAGGTGTAGAACGTTTTTCTTGTGAAAACTGCTCTTGTTTAATTCACAGGAAAATTCTGTGAAATATCAGTCTGCGTATCTAAGTAAATATGTTTTCACTCTGAAAATACAATCTCAAATAATCGCAAAAGGTAATTGTATCATTAAATAATTAATCTTGTTCACTGTGACATTATAAAACGATTTCAAATTTAACTTTTACTTGTCTCTTACCAGAGTCCGTTGCAGCGCTTATTATTAGTCATTAAACGATAATATCAAATATTACTGTGATTTAGTTGGAAGTGCGAAGTAGCTTGTGATATTAATGAGGCATTAATACCTATCATTTTAAGTCTCTTAGCATAAAGTAAGATGGTGCGAAGTAAACTATAACCGAAGATTTTTCAGCTACCAGATGAGTGGAATGCAGCTTCTTGGCTAACTTTTCGCAGTAAACTTTTTCTTACAACGACAAAAAAACTTTATTACAATATATATAAGACGAATTGAACTTTAGATTAGATATGTATTTGTATAGATTCATTATGTCCCTCCGCCTGTTTACATTACTTATGACCTTTGACTACCAAAGAGAACGACGTGAATTCCTCTGTGTACATATAGTAATACAAATACTTGAGGTCATAATGTAGTAATCAGAAGATGTCGCCATGGCCAGAATCGCAAAAGCCATTATTGCATGTGAAACGAAACGCTTGTTGTATCTGCTTTATTTAACTATATGAATATTATATATCGTTTTATGTTAATGAACTCAATGTTAATTAATTAAATTTAATTTTATGTAATTGTATATGTTTAACATTTTTAAGTTAATTTTATAGGCAAAACTGTAGAAATTGTGCAAGCTCATATTAATAATTTTGTGTTAAATTAGAGGAACTAAGCGAATTCCTCGCTTTTTATTTTAATTTGCTTCCGCTTCATAGTGTTCCAGTTACATATATTTATAGTGGCTTCAAAATCATTTACATGTATACAAATTCACTATGTTACAGCATTGTTATAGAATTAAAAATGTATTTGATTCATTGTAAGGTACAGTATGGTTATTTATGCCGAAATTTGTTTTATATACTGTATTTAAAACAGTTAATTTAATTTCTAAATATATATCAAAGTTACTATATATCAATTATGGTTATAGAAATAAGTTGTTCAGTAAAAAACTTGATATACCGCAGCATGAAAGGTTTTGTAAATTAATGATGTTATACATAATTTATTGCAACACTTTTTTCATATATGCAACCGTATCACAACTTAATGAATATAATGAAAAACAAATCTACTTCGATTATAAATATATAATGTGATAAGTGTTAGTGGGATATGTAAATATAATCTAGAATATATTATACTATTAATTCTAAATTTATAAAGTTAGTATAAATAAATGTTAATTTGTAAAGTTTAATAGTCTTAATCGCAATGAGATTGTGAGCTGAATATTGGTGGACTAAGGTAGCTGGACATTACAGTTAAGTTAACTGTCGCATGCAGTACCTAATTATTTATGTAGCATTTACGACTATCTACTTACTATACGTCCATCCAATCTAAATACATATATATCTTAAGAAGGACGTTTGAAATTAATACTTTTATATCTCTGTCGTATTGCGCAAGTTTCCGTTTGTTTAAAAGTTTCCAAAACCACGCCCGTGTTTTAAACGATTTTATCTGTCGCAACTGCTATATATTTCCTGTTGATTTATTATATAGCTTTAATTATACCCCACTATTTTTTTTTGAGTAAGTGTAACTTTAAAAGCTCGAGGACAAGGACAACCGAAATTCTCTAGTAGTTGGCACTATGTAAACCTGTTTGCCGTGTGCAATGTGTTATTAAACAGCGGACCGCGGCACCTGTTGGACAATTTCTGTAATGCAGACCAATTCAGTGTTGTGTAATATCTAAATTGACACCGAAGAACTCTCTCAGACCGGAGAATGGTTAAACAGGCTCGATTTTTTTATAAGGCCTTCATTGGCACATGCTGTTTCTAACTTTTTGACTACGCTACTTTATGTCAATTTATTTCAGTTCGATCTACGTAGAATGAGCTGTGACTTGAAGTTTTATAGTGGTACGCTTTATAATCTAATGGAATCCTCAAATTACTTCTTTAAATTCTAATATAACTTTTATTCAGAGACAGTAATTTATCTTATTTATTTATAGTTAATATCTACATATTGTTAACTATGCAAAGAATATTCCTATATAGATATCAGAAGAAAAACTTGCAGAAAACTCACTCATTCCATGGCTCAAGAAACAGGTCTATTAATTTTTATTTCGCATTGGTACACTGCTCCAAATTACATGTAGCAAAAAAGGTATACAAGATAAACGTAAACTATTAAAAAAGTATACATTAGATACTTTTTTGCAGCAAACTGGAGGTTACTGGAAGGTCTCTGTTGTCGGAGACCATCTAGGTAGGTACATCCGCAGCTCCCATTAAAGCTCCCAAAAAGTAGTCTGCAAACATTACTGAGTTTCAGTTTGAAGGGCTCTGTAAGCTAGTCAAATTACTGGGGTAACGAGACTTACCTCCTTATGTCTTAAGGCGACAAGCGCAATGTGAAGCAGTGATCCCACGTTGTTAACCATCTTAACTGATCCCACGTTGTTATGGGCAAATGTATCATCACTTTACATCAAGTGAACTCGATTTGTCGCCTCGCTTAATCAAATTAAGTTTAATTTTACCACTTTAATAAGTATAACACGCAATCGCTAATTTGCCATTGATACAAAAATTACTTCGCAAAGTATTCGAAATCGTCGCGTAATTCTTCAAGCGCATAAAAATTGTTAGTCATGTTATTTGCAGTACCAAATTGCCAATTCGTATCAGCCGTACAGTGTTATTACTTGTCATTACATTAACAAGTATATAGTGGGTAAGGACACTGAAATAATTCATGTCCTATGTCCAAGCGACTCGGATTGTGCAATAGTCGCCGCCTCGGGTCCCATTCCGTGTTAGGCCACGAACGAAAGGGAAGCACGCTTTAATTGTATTGTTTTAAACCGATTGTATTATTGAAATAAGGTTGGGCACAGTTGTGAATGCTCGTTGTTACGTCCAAAAACTTTATGACCGTAACAGAAATTTACGAGTATCGCATTTACTTAACAATTACTGTTTAATAAATCCAACTGTTTGTGTACATGGATAGAACTGCTTTTGTGGCGTAGTAGGTATTAACATTTCGTCCCTGGTTCGGTTCGAAGGTCACAAGTGGGCTTTGTTGGCCAGATTATTATAAGCGAGCAAGCTTCACTATCTGTGTCCTCATTGTCACTAAACACTAAAAACAGGTCAAGTTAATACTTGCTAACGGCCACACATAAAACAAAAAATATTTTTAATCGTTTGATTACATACTATTACTCGTTGCGACCGCCAGACCTTTAGTATACCACTAAGTTGGCTAACAGTACTGCCTGATGGTAAACAGTTACTGTTGCATGTGGGTCTGTAATATCAGAAACGGAACGAGGAAATACTTTACCAGAATCTTTTTGGAGAACCCCATTCTGTAGGTCCTTGGGACAAACTGATGGTTCTTAGTTGAAAATCTTTTGGATCCGTACCTAAACATTGCGGTTTAGATCAATTCCTTGTCGACAGATGGCGTTGCGATGTATAGCGCTGCTAATCTTTTGCTGGGTACTTAGATCAAGAATCCACGAACGAATGGAAAACAAATGTTATCTGATCAGTAAATATTCACTTAATTTCTCTATTTCTCAATGTTAATAGTTTTTTTTGTGTAGTTTTTAAAGAAAAATCTGCCGTATAGAAACATATTTATACAAACGGCCTATTACTGTTCATTTGTCATTTGTGTTTATTTGTTGTTGAAATTCAGACGAAATGGTTGTTACAGATGGTCGGAAGAGATGTATGTAGATATGTATAACATTCTGTTCATTTGATTTGTGTCTATGTAACTGAAATGAGATAGTATATATCAATTGTCGCCATTAAAATCGGATGAATGATCGTTGCAATAGTTTCACAGATAATCGATTTTATACGTACAGACATGTTTTAGTTTATAAATTTTCAATATCATTGTTTTATTACAAAAGGCATTTGTTTGTGATAATATCAGCTATTAAGTAATTTATAAGTAACCTTACAGGAACTTTAATGAAATAATTATGCAAATAAGCCACAAATGGGGCCTTTGTTTTATTACCTCACGAATGAATGTAAACTTCTCTTAAATTTCTGTCCTTGTTTAATAGAAGAAAATGGCGTAGAAATTACTCTGTTATAATTATTTGATTATTCATAGTAGATATTTTGGCATGGACCAACAATTTCGCGCATGATTCTGACGTTCCACATCGAGGCTACGGAGAAGAAATTGTAAGAAATCTCAGCAGAAGCGTGTTTGCGCCCGTTACCTTGAAACTGAACACACGTTACGTCATATAATTACTCACGACTGCTTTGCAGTAGAAATATGTTAGCACGCATGATATACGCACGTAGATACATTAAACCCAGGGTCACTTTTACCATCTATCATCATCCACTAGCGAACAGACTTTTGTTTAATTAATATTTTGTATATCAGTTGTTCCGTTTATGTTACGATTACTGAAAGTGACCCGTATTAGTGATACTCGTAGTTAAATCGATTACGACATTTAAATTCACTCGATGCCATACCGATTAATTGTGTAGTGCTGCGATATTATTAAAGTAAGCAATTATTATGTAACATTGCGTTAATAATCCAGTTATCCAACATTCTCTCCATTACTTGTCATATCGTTGCAGCCGTTTGAGGTATGTACTCGAAGTCAGCGTACACCGCTGTGAGGAATTTCTCGAATATATCTATTAGTGCGTGGGAATTAATAGCACATACAGTCGGTGATTACATGAGCATGAAATGGTCGCGCTGGTTACTGTTACAACACGGTTAAACGCATTATTGACACTGCTACGGTTGAACCAAGGTCTGTGACAACGCCCGTCTCCGTAACCAAAACCAGTCACTTTCAGTTAACGAGCGAGCAGTAAATGCGTACGAACGTAACTACGTACGTTTAATTATTAACACATGACGGCGGATTACAATAATATAATTAAAATCCAAGACATCGAGGTCACCGGAAAGAAATTATGAAATTAGTTTAATTATTAACATTATGATTTGCTTCGGTCCAAGACGCATTGCACGCGAGTTTATTATAAAACGATGTAGATACAATTTCTTGTAATATGTTCAGCGAACGTTCTTCAGTAGTGATCACGATGGTTTTCTTCATTTACGAGGCGACGAAACTTGCGAACCGTTCACCTGATAATAAGTGATACACCTGCGAATAAAAACTCGGCGCAGTTTAGGATGAGATACGCAAAACCGCATTGCGCTCGTCGCCTGGAAACTTAAGATGTTAAGACTCGTTACCCCTGTAATTTCACTAACTACTACGCCCTTCAAACTGGAACACAGTAATGTTTCTATAGTACAATTTGGCGGCAGAAATAGGAGCTGCGGTGGTAAATATATTGACGATCTCCAACAGAGACCTTCTACCAGTTAAATGATGATAATGTTCAGTGTATTTCACGACCTCCTAAATATTGTGTCAAAATTAAACGTTTAATTATTATATCTCAATACTTATATATAACAATACCTAAAGCAGACTTTACAGGAAAGTTCTTTTTATATCTAGAATAGGTTAAGACCTAAATTACACGTAATGAATAGCGACAACGAGATCGTAGATGGTGAAGCGTTCTCGCCCAGGTTGTCTTACTCATATGTATAACTGTTGCGAAACAGAAACGTTATTATAGCGGCTCATTAACAATGACGGTTGTAATTTTTTATGACTACCAATTCTCTTTTACAGAGCTATCCTATTTTGGGCATTACTTTTTTGTAGAGAAAACGAAGTTGGTAATATAAAAATTGGAAAAAAAAATTCAACCATCGGGGTGAAAAAATGGCAAAGATTATTTTCGCATGTCTTAATAATTCCTCCGTTTATACTTTATACGATTTCAACTATGTTTTTAATGCCCATCACCTTCATCATCGAGTGCCCTTCTTAAACTGACGTTTTGTCGTTATATTGGGAAAACTATTCAGGTTCTTGGATACTCTTTTAAGTAATTTTGTCACTCATTAAACTAATGTGTTCCACTTTGAAGGAAACTTTGGCTACAAAAATTGTAGAGGTAAATAGAGCCAAAAAAATTCAGCAACGGACTTGACGTTTGTGTGAAACGCGCATTAGTTGTTTCTGAAAAGAGTTACCTTACAACATTTAACTGGTTTTTTGATTGATTGCTTTAGTTGTCGCGCAAAATATTTGATTGAAAGACGAAATTATATGTCAATTGATTTATTATGAAATGTAAATACTAATAATGTATAAACAAGCAAGCACCAAAAATTTTGTATGTTGACAGTCGAAACACTTTAAAGCTATCATGGGTAGTCAAGTGGATTCATAATACTCTACTACCGCCTCCGAAATAGAACCACGGACATCTACAAGCATAATACAAGGTTAAAAGTCAACTGGTTCATTACGGAGGTAATTTTTTGGTTCAAATCATACATGATCAGTAACCACGCATAATGTTGATCGTATTGAAAATTCCTCCATCCGTATTATGTCACCTTATGTAAATTTAGAAGCTCTTATTCGTTACATCAAAGTGCAATATACAGAGCGTTTGGTACACATAGAGAATATAGAATAGTGAAAGATAATTCTGAAGCGTTGTTCAAGTAAGATTTACGATACGAGTTTAACTTGGAACGTTAACCAGGTAGTGATGTTGAATTAACTGAAGCTTGTTACGTTCGTAAACTATTAACTGTTTGTAATATCTCTTTAATAGTTATTACTTAGGAAATGTATCAGAAAGTAGTGATGCGTTGCTTATTTAAATGTAGACTATATAAATAGGGTAAAAGATAAGTAAGGACTACATTTTATAACTCGGATTCTCAGTTTTGGATTTTTATCGTTGACATGATGTTCAAGGAAATTAATTGATGGGTAAAGAGTACCTGCTTTACTAACATTCTTTCTTGGTAATCTATGTTTAGCACAGACTAAAATAATTACTTGTTGGTTTTTGTAATTTTAAGTCTAAAACACTTAAACAAATAACACAAATACAGTATACATTTTATATATTTTTTTATTAATAGCTCATAAAAAGTAAGTAAGTATATAAACGTTCTTGGTCATAATAAGAAAGACCAAAAATAAACTTGAATAATTCTATAGATAAAAAAATGTTGACATTGATAAATATTACTAAGTTAAATATAATCTTTAAGTTAAATCTATATTAAATCGTTTAAATTGCACTTCGAAAAACATAAATTTTCATGCCTCCGGGCATTATGCGAAGGAGCTCGAAAGAAAGAATGTAAACCAAAGGTCGCGAAACACGTTTGTCGTGTAACGAAATTAAGTCATTTCAATATCAAATAATTTATATCGATACAATCGCAAACAGTGATTAAGCTTGAAATATGCCATTAAATAGATAACGAATTTGAATACTTAAGAATTTCACACTGTCGAATCAATACAAAACAATTAATCACAGTCATTTTAAATCCATAAAGTCAGTATTGAGGTCATGAACCAACCTACTGCTTTTGATGCATTCTTTGCTTTGATTATCTAATATATAAAATTCTCTTGTCACAATGTTCGTTCCCATACTCCTCCGAAACGGCTTTACCGATTCTTATGAAATTTTTTGTGCATATTCAGTAGGTCTGAGAATCGGTTACTATCTATTTTTCAAACCTCTAAGTGATCAGGGTTGCCCACACCAAAAAATTTTTTTTAATTTTTTGGGATTTTTTTTTCTATTTTATTATTGTGTGGCATCAAAAACTACATACAACCCTAAATTTTCACTTTTCTATCACCAACCCCTGCTTTTTAATAGACATTTTAATATTTTTGTCTCGCTCGATATCATCAATTGTACATGGCCACGTATCAAACCGCGTGGCTGTAAACTCCAAAAAAAAATTATTATCACTTGGTAAGTGATCCCCTCCACGTGTGTACCGGTGTCACCTCTCACCAGTACACAGCACGGAGTGGGGATGACAACGAATTCTATTTATCTCAAACATTATGCCTTCTGTCACTCCCTCTACATATAAATATATTCTCAAGCAACTGTATTATTTATTTATTAATAACCAATGTCATTGAATATAATTTATTATTAATCTATAATACAAATATGTGTCGGTAAGCGCATCACTCTACAACGCCAGGACCAATTTGGCTAATTTGAGAAAAATTCGAATAATCGCCGGGAAGCCCCTAAAAACAGCGCTTTTCTTTTTCCTATACAAACGTTCTCTAACTAAAATGTAGGGTCAATTTGAACTTTATTGCTATTTCATAAAGTTTATATTAAATTACAAGCTTAATGGAAAATGGAAAATGGAAAAGGGAAAAGGGAAAAGGGAAAAGGGAAAATGGAAAATGGAAAATGAAAAATTGAAATCTGACATCTGAAATCTAGAAACCAGAAACCAGTAACCAGAAACAAGAAACCAGAAACAAGAAACCAGAAACCAGAAACCAGAAACCAGTAAACCAGTAAACCAGTAAACCAGTAAACCAGTAAACCAGTAAACCAGTAAACCAGTAAACCAGTAAACCAGTAACCAGTAAACAGTAAACCAGTAAACCAGTTAAACCAGTAAACCAGTAAACCAGTAAACCAGTAAACCAGTAAACCAGTAAACCAGTAAACCAGTAAACCAGTAAACCAGTAAACCAGTAAAACCAGTAAACCAGTAAACCAGTAAACCAGTACACCAGTACACCATACACCAGTACACCAGTTACACCAGTACACCAGTAACCAGTACACCAGTACACCAGTAACCAGTAAACCATAAACCAGTAAACCAGTAAACCAGTAAACCAGTAACCAGTAAACAGTAAACCAGTAAACCAGTAACAGTAAACCAGTACACCAGTAACCAGTAAACCAGTAACCAGTACACCAGTAACCAGTACACCAGTAAACCAGTAAACCAGTAAACCAGTAAACCAGTAAACAGTAAACCAGTAACCAGTAAACCAGTACACCAGTACACCAGTTACACCAGTACACCAGTACACCAGTACACCAGTAAACCAGTACACCAGTACAACCAGTACACCAGTAAACCATAAACCAGTAAACCATAAACCAGTAAACAGTAAACCAGTAAACCAGTAAACCAGTAAACCATTAAACAGTAACCAGTAAACCAGTAAAACCAGGAAACCAGTAAACCAGTAAACAGTAAACCAGTAAACCAGTAAACCAGTAACCAGTAAACCAGTAAACCAGTAAACCAGTAAACCAGTAAACAGTAACCAGTAAACCAGTAAAACCAGGTAAACCAGTAAAACCAGTAAACATAAACCAGTAACCATAAACCAGTAAACCAGTACACCAGTAAACAGTAAACCAGTAACCAGTAAACCAGTTAAACCAGTAACCAGTAAACCATTAACCAGTAACCAGTAAACCAGTAACCATTAACCAGTAAACCAGTAAACCAGTAAACCATAACCAGTAAACCAGTAACCAGTAAACCAGTAAACCAGTAAACCAGTAAACAGTAAACAGTAAACCAGTAAACAGTAAACAGTAAACCAGTAAACCTGTACACCAGTAAACCAGTAAACCAGTAAACCAGTAAACCAGAAACCAGTAACCAGAAACAAACAAACAAAAGTTCATATTAAATAACAAGCTTTCACTGCTGTCTAAGCAATGTAGGTGCGTTCGTAACGCTAAAGAGTCAATTTGCACTTTATTACAGCTGCACAAAGTTCAAATTCAATTATTCTATCAAAATGGTGTGCGTATGCGCGTCGGAAGATCGCCGCGAGCCGAAATTAAAACGAATGAAATAATAACATAAATAGTCACAAAATGTAATAGCTAAAGATCATTCTTACTGATTTTCAATTTGGTCGGCTTCGCGGTATTATTTCTTTTGTTTTAGTTTCGGCACGCGACATAAAATGCATTCGTTTTCACGACATTACATCAGTCGAGCAAAATCCGCGTTACCATCTGGCGGACTTGATAGACTACATTCTGTCAAAAAGATTTGGAATGTGACAGTTATTTGTACCTAATAAAATAATAATCTAATATATAAAATTCTCTTGTCACAATGTTCGTTCCCATACTCCTCCGAAACGGCTTTACCGATTCTGATGAAATTTTTTGTGCATATTCAGTAGGTCTGAGAATCGGTTACTATCTATTTTTCAAACCCCTAAGTGATTAGGGTTGCCTACACCAAAAAATTTTTTTTTATTTTTTGGGATTTTTTTTTCGATTTTATTTTATTATTGTGTGGCATCAAAAAATACATACAAACCTAAATTTTCACTTTTCTATCACCAACCCCTGCTTTTTAATAGTCATTTTAATATTTTTGTCGCGCTCGATGACATCAATTATACATGGCCACGTATCAAACCGAGTGGCCATAAACTCCAAAAAAAAAAAAATTATCACTTGGTAAGTGATCCCCTCAACGTGTGTACCGGTGTCACCTCTCACCAGTACACAGCGCGGAGTGGGGATGACAACGAATTCTATTTCTCTCAAACATTATGCCCTCTGTTACTCCCTCTACATATAAATATATTTCCAAGCAACTTTATTATTTATTATTAATAACTAATATTATTGAATTTAATTTATTATTAATCTATCTATCTATATATATATATATATATATATATATATATATAATAATGAATTGCTCTTCGTTAGTCTCGCTAAAACTCGAGAACGGCTGGACCGATTTAGCTAAATGTGGTCTTGAATTATTCGTGGAAGTCCAAAGGAAGGGAAGGTTTAAAAGGTGTGAGAAAATATGGAAAAAGTGTCCGGAATATGATAAAAACAACAATTTCACTTTTTCATTAAGGTGACCAGATTTTTAGATGGGCAAAGCGGGACAGCTCTGAAGGAATAATAATATCGTAATAATTTTTTACTTTTAACATAAGTACAGTTTATGAATGCTTTTTTATTTAAGTGAATTTGAGTAGATTGTAGTAATTTTGTAAAATATTGTAAAAATCTTCGCAAGAATTTGTCAAATTAGTTTGATTGACTTGAAATATTTGCAAAATTTTATTCATATATTACTTTCTAAAATTTCTTTCGAGGTTAAGGTCGGTGATATACTTTGGTCATCAATATAAAATATAAAGACTACAAGTATTATATTTAAAACTGACATCTGACATCTGAAATCTAGAAACCAGAAACCAGAAACAAGAAACCAGAAACCAGAAACCAGAAACCAGAAACCAGAAACCAGAAACCAGAAACCAGAAACCAGAAACCAGAAACAAGAAACCAGAAAACCAGTAAACCATAAACCAGTAAACCAGTAAACCAGTAAAACCAGAAAACCAGTAAACCAGTAACCAGTAAACCAGTAAACCAGTAAACCAGTAAACCAGTAAACCATAAACCAGTAAACCAGTAAACCATAAACCAGTAAACAGTAAACCAGTAAACAGTAAACCAGTAAACAGTAAACCAGTAAACAGTAAACCAGTAAACCAGTAAACCAGTAAACCAGTAAACCATAAACCAGTAAACCAGTAACCAGTAAACCAGTAAACCAGTAAACCAGTAAACCAGTAAACAGTAAACCAGTAAACCAGTAAACCAGTAAACCATAAACCAGTAAACAGTAAACCAGTAAACCAGTAAAACCAGAAAACCAGTAAACCAGTAACCAGTAAACCAGTAAACCAGTAAACCAGTAAACCAGTAAACCATAAACCAGTAAACCAGTAACCAGTAAACCAGTAACCAGTAAACCAGTAACCAGTAAACCAGTAAACAGTAAACCAGTAACCAGTAAACCAGTAAACCAGTAAACCAGTAAACCAGTAAACCATAAACCAGTAAACCAGTAACCAGTAAACCAGTAAACCAGTAAACCAGTAAACCAGTAAACAGTAAACCAGTAAACCAGTAAACCAGTAAACCATAAACCAGTAAACAGTAAACCAGTAAACCAGTAAACCAGTAACCAGTAAACCATAAACCAGTAAACCATAAACCAGTAAACCAGTAACCAGTAAACCAGTAAACCATAAACCAGTAAACAGTAAACCAGTAAACAGTAAACCAGTAACCAGTAAACCAGTAAACCAGTAAACCAGTAACCAGTAAACCATAAACCAGTAAACCAGTAAACCATAAACCAGTAAACCATAAACCAGTAAACAGTAAACCAGTAACCAGTAAACCAGTAAACCAGTAAACCATAAACCAGTAAACAGTAAACCAGTAACCAGTAAAACCAGAAAACCAGTAAACCATAAACCAGTAAACAGTAAACCAGTAACCAGTAAACCATAAACCAGTAAACCATAAACCAGTAAACAGTAAACCAGTAACCAGTAAACCATAAACCAGTAAAACCAGAAAACCAGTAAACCATAAACCAGTAAACCAGTAAACCATAAACCAGTAAACCATAAACCAGTAAACCAGTAAACAGTAAACCAGTAACCAGTAAAACCAGAAAACCAGTAAACCATAAACCAGTAAACCAGTAAAACCAGAAACCAGAAACAAGAAACCAGAAAACCAGTAAACCAGTAACCAGTAAAACCAGAAACCAGAAAACCAGTAAACCAGTAACCAGTAAACCAGTAAACAGTAAACCAGTAAACCATAAACCAGTAAACCAGTAACCAGTAAAACCAGAAAACCAGTAAACCAGTAAACAGTAAACCAGTAACCAGTAAACCATAAACCAGTAAACAGTAAACCAGTAACCAGTAAACCATAAACCAGTAAACCAGTAAACCAGTAAACCAGTAAACCAGTAAACAGTAAACCAGTAAACAGTAAACCAGTAACCAGTAAAACCAGAAACCAGAAACAAAAAACTGCCACATTCCAATTTTTTTGACAGAACGAAGTCTGTCGGGTCAGCTAGTGTATATATAAAATCTTATAATAAATAGGTTTAGGATAAGTTCTTCTTGTTAATAAATAATTAATAAATCATATCCAGTGTAAAACCATCTAAACCCGATAGAACTGTTGCTAGGTTCATGTATAAACGCAAAGACTATAATGAGTAATTGGTTTTATGTTAAACTAATTGGTGAGAAAAAATATTATTTAACAAACTATCGAAACCGATCAATTGAAATTAATCAGTTTAACGTAATCGATATTACTCAGAATGATTGATTACCGAAAAGTCTAAATTATTGCTGTCGGTGCTATTTAAAGTAATAATCGGCGAAAATAATGTTGACGTTAGTATTTCAACAAAATACATTTTCATTTTGTCAATTGGTTTGAACTCGTATTCGTAATTTGTTGGTGTTGGTTATTAAATAATTAACCCTCTAACTACCGATAATTCTAATACCTTTGGCAATAGGCCAAAGGGCTTCCTTTTTTCTCCAGTTGGAATGTAAACATGATAGATGTTTGTCTAATCCAGAATGCATTAGCAGATCCATCATTTGAATTCATAGCCGATGCCTGGCAAATTGGCATGACAATAGTTTGACTTTTTTCTGGTTGAAGATAGTATAATTATTTGTCGGCCGCAAAAATGTAAAAGATACGATGGGATGGATAGATGAAAAAAACCATGAAAAAATATGCGGAATTAACATTAACAGGATATATGTAATGCAGTAGTTTACAAACTCGTTCGTCAAACGCAACGAAACTTTTCCGTCAAATTTAATGAACCATTTGCCCGTTTAATGTTTTTGTATAATGTCACAACTATTTGCACTTCCTGTTAGATAAATGGTCACAATTAAACGGCCACATTCCAATTTTTTTGACAGAACGAAGTCTGTCGGGTCAGCTAGTGTATATATAAAATCTTATAATAAATAGGTTTAGGATAAGTTCTTCTTGTTAATAAATAATTAATAAATCATATCCAGTGTAAAACCATCTAAACCCGATAGAACTGTTGCTGGGTTCATGTATAAACGCAAAGACTATAATGAGTAATTGGTTTTATGTTAAACTAATTGGTGAGAAAAAATATTATTTAACAAGCTATCGAAACCGATCAATTGAAATTAATCAGTTTAACGTAATCGATATTACTCAGAATGATTGATTACCGAAAAGTCTAAATTATTGCTGTCGGTGCTATTTAAAGTAATAATCGGCGAAAATAATGTTGACGTTAGTATTTTAACAAAATACATTTTCATTTTGTCAATTGGTTTGAACTCGTATTCGTAATTTGTTGGTGTTGGTTATTAAATAATTAACCCTCTAACTACCGATAATTCTAATACCTTTGGCAATAGGCCAAAGGGCTTCCTTTTTTCTCCAGTTGGAATGTAAACATGATAGATGTTTGTCTAATCCAGAATGCATTAGCAGATCCATCATTTGAATTCATAGCCGATGCCTGGCAAATTGACATGACAATAGTTTGACTTTTTTCTGGTTGAAGATAGTATAATTATTTGTCGGCCGCAAAAATGTAAAAGATACGATGGGATGGATAGATGAAAAAAACCATGAAAAAATATGCGGAATTAACATTAACAGGATATATGTAATGGCAGTAGTTTACAAACTCGTTCGTCAAACGCAACGAAACTTTTCCGTCAAATTTAATGAACCATTTGCCCGTTTAATGTTTTTGTATAATGTCACAACTATTTGCACTTCCTGTTAGATAAATGGTCACAATTAAACGGCCACATTGATTGCAGCTAGATATGTTTGTAATTTGGTCATATCCCACATACAGTGTGACGGATCGAAGTTGACACATGTAATTGGCAGTTTAATACATGACAAGCACGTCCTGGCTTTTTCTTTTCCGATTGAACTTATGAATGGGCTAATTGAAACTAATCAAAATTTTACTGTACTTAATGCACGACTTTTTTAATGGGAAATACGGTAATGGTGTGCTATAAAAGATAGTCATTAATCACTTTGTTTTAACTTCTTTTGTGTTTGTAGAGTTCATGGCAATGTCAGAATAGTAGATTTGAAGGCGCGACCTCCCAATCGCAGCTTTATCAAAACAATAAGGCATTCATATTATTTAAAATTAAAGAAATAGAATAAACTGTGATGTATTTTTCGTATTCGATTATCCATGACTAGAATATCTTATAATCATTTGAGCTTTTTACTCGTATGCCTACATTCCTTATACACTTTATAAAATTCTTAAAAATGTTATCAATTTCGATTGGAGTAAATCTTCTTAAATAAGATGAACATTTATCAATGTCTCATTATGGTAAAAGATATAAAGAAGAAGGAAATTACTTCCTTGCTCATAATCATTTTGATTTGATTGTTTTCTGCCGATTGTTGAAAGCAGTGACGTCAACGTTACTATGTTTAGTTACATTTAGGCAATGAAACAACTAGGCTGGAAACAAGCAATATTTTGTATTTCAAGGTAACTAGTACAGTGTTAATGTGCCGACTGACTGTCGATGTTTACCACCATATACACTGGGCAAATCACTGCTTCCGAAGCAGTGTCAATTGGTTTGATTTCTCCTGCTCTTAAGCTTCTGATAACCTCGTGGAAGAAATAGCATAAGAACAACAGATTTTCAAAGACGTAACAAACGTTAATATATTGTAAATAATAAAGTTCTTCGCTAGTGTCTCGTTTATCCATAATTGAGGTTATTTATAATTAAAAATGTTTGTTTAATATTACTTTTATAATTATTGACTTTCCACGTCCATTACTCAGAGTGCGTAACATGAACCACTTAATATTTCCCAACGGCGCGTGTTTGTGCTATTGGTGCGGCATTTACATGAATTGCTAAATATTTCACCGAGTTTTCTTCTAATATCAAAGCCGTTTTAATTGATATTTATTCAATTTATGCAGTGTTGCACGATTTCGCTGGGACTTTGTAATTTTTCATTGCTTGTCAACCAGCTCAACAAAACAGAAATTTGATTTATATCATGAATATTAGTTATGTGAGTTAGATAAGTGACCTATGATTTGCTATTAAAGATGTCTTTTTTATTTTAAAAATGAGTTTTAATATCATAACTATAAAAAAGAACAGAGAGCAAGATTATTATAAATATTTTTTTGCTATACTTTTTGTTTAACAATGTTTTGTGGCAATTAACCAAAACAGTGTCTCTGAACTCATTCGGTATTCTTGACCTTTACAGGTTAAATCTGATTAATTTATTTGTACTTTTTCTTTTATTACACTGGAATGTAAATTATATTCCTACTTTTACATGAGATTATATCAATGCCTTACTAGTACAGATATACAAGAATACTAGTTTTACTAGTAGGCAATTTAATCACAACTTGAAAGCTGTGATTTAAGTTATAAATATATTTCATTTTAATCGGGATACAACGCCAACTCGCACTGATAAAAGGAGGCGAGTCTTTGAGCCCTGTGGAGGCTATAATTATGACTGCAGATTGATCAGGACAACTTCCCGTACTGTGTTACGAAGCAGTAGCCAGCTACTTGCTTATAATGAACATTGATACAATCAGGTAAATAATATTTAAGACCTTTTAACAATTTTTAATGGCAATACAAGTCGCAGTTTATTTTCAAATATCCAATTGTTTAACAAACCACCAAACTCGTTTAGTCTTTTCAACCTGTAATCTAAACCGTTTACAGCTTATAAAAAAATTAATTATGGAAATTCGAATAATCGGTTTGTAATATGAGACTACGCTTTAAGAGTCGTGTTAGAAGCAAGTCGTGCATACAGTGCGTGTTACAGCTGTTTACTGAATGACTTGTAATCACATGCGCTAGTGCCGCTAAGTTGATAAGAATAACTACTATCTTGTATACACAAATGTGTACAATATTGAAACACCTATAATAGAACCCTAACTTAAAACTTTCAATTTGAGGAAAATGAGTAACAATGTCTTCGAAAAACTAGTGTATATTTCAAACTTTTTCTTACCACAGCATTTTTTAATGGACTTTTTAAAAACGTAAATTAAGTAGTAAATAAGAAATTGTATAAACTTTGTTGAACTGTAAATAAGAACTACAATGCGGTTTTTATTATGTCCAATTTCTATTACATGTTAAAACTATTGTATTAAAGCTAAAATTAAGTCACATACCAAGCGCGATGTTTACGAGAACTCTCTATACATTTGGATGCCTAAATTAACAAATAAACATTAATAGACTTAATTCTTATAATTATTATAAAAAGAGAGTATAGACAGAGTATTATTTAAATAAATTATATTAACTTAAATTTAAATCCATAAACTATTAGATCACCACCGTTTGAGATTTCTGAAACAATAGATAGACATTTAAATATATAAAAGGTGGGCCAAAAGAAGTCATACGATGTTGCTTGGCTGTCGTTTGTTTTTCTAAATGAAAAACTTTGATTCTGTTTTTTGATTATGTTTATTTGAACCTTTAGAATTTTTTGGTTTAAGTCGAGATGATGATATCGGCTAAATGGGAGCCGCCTCAATTTGGTGATTAAATTTGGGCTTCCAATAGGGTGATTTCTTTTGACACAACTTGTAAATCCATTTAACGCGATTTTTTTTCATTGTGGACTAAATTAAACATAAAGCGGTGCCTAAATTTCTCATAGAATATAATCTGGCGTTTTCGTCTATATAATATTTTTGCTTAATATTTTGCGAATTAGCGAAAAAAACATTGTGTGTGTATTCATCATCATTATCATATAGACACCCAATGTTGGACAAAGGCTAAGCTTTATTCTCTTTTTATTAAATTTTAGAACAATAACTATGTTACATTATAAAAGTGAAATAAAACAGTATTATTATAACCTCGCGTTTATGAGCTTATGTCTGAACTGAAGGTATAATTAAATTTGAATATTTTGATAGAAATTGTATAAACCACTATATTGATCATTGGCTAGGCTGACGTATCGATCGAATACGCATTAAAATTACTAATTGATCCGCATACCGATGTTGCATTGATCAAGCCAGTAACAGCAGTTAGCCGTGTTGGGGTGTAGGTAATTTACTTCAGTTACCTCACAGTAACAACATCGTGCTATTAGAATGACAGAGTTTTCATTTCAACACGCTTTTAATATCCATGCCATTCAACAAAGTAAAAATTATATCAAAATCTAATAATAATTAAAACTCCTCGGCATGTCGTAAATGGCAACTAAAATGTGAACTTTACCAAATTATTACCCTAACTAAAGATGGGAAATACGGAAATGACCCCTGGTTGTGGAGTTCTATATTTACCAGTTCAAATCAATAGGTAATATTTATGACAGTGAAGACAATATCCGTGTGTCGTTGTTATTATAGACTTTCTCACTTTAAAAAGATACGAGAAACATGCGGTGTGATTTACAAACGCTTCTTGATGAGACCTAAATACTTAATAATTATTATAACAACTTTCTGCTTTTCTGAAAATCTTAATACATTCGGCAAGTTGAGCATTACACATGTCGATCTAAAACGAATTGCTAGCGTTTATTATTGTTCTATTTGTTCTTTATAAATGCGTTCACACTTAAACATGTGTATATTTCAATTCAACTAAAAAAAGGTTTTTTCAACAAAATTATTATTTCTTTTTCAGAATTTCGATTAACAATGTTTCCAAATATAAGACAAACACTGCTTAACAACTGTATAAAAAGTCTGAATAAAGAGATTTTAAATGTCTTTGTAATAGAATACAAAGTTAACATCGTAATTATTATATAAATAAATACGATAATATAACAGAAACGATATTTAGTTGTAATACGCAAACGGCATATAAAGAATTTTAACTATGGCCGATGTGTAAAAATAAAAGACGTGTGAAAGAACTTCTTCAAAAGATACTATTGAGTGGTAAAAGCTAGGTCAGCTATTTGATATACGTTGATTCATAACAAATGATCTAAAAAGTCAATTTGACACAGATAGCTTGATCGAAGCGAGAGGCTTCTATGATGGATCCGGATTCTTGGTGAAGATAATTAATCGTGTCATTAAACAGACATTAACTCGGAGCTCTTTCGATGCCACATTTGTTAGATAACGTATTAAGTAATAATGTCTCTTTGAAAATAAACTCTGTATGATGAATACACACGACTTGTGATTGATAGTTGCATTACCTTTTTATTTAACATATTTACTGTATTATACATATTGATGTATAATTAGAAAGAAATCTATCACCAGAAAGCCAAAATTTTATAAGCATATTAATTTTTAACTGTTCCTTGAGTTCTGTAGGATATTTTTTACAAATATAGCGGAGCAAGTGATAGAGAAAATGTTTGTAAATTGGATTGGATAGTTGTGACGCTGATGTAACATAATCCTGACCAAATTCATTAAAAAATTAGACTTCTTTTGATGTCTTATGATAATAGTTACAGATAAGTGCATACGTATATTTAACATATTTATTTTTAAATATTAAGGACTATAAGATTATTTATTATTTTGTTAGTAAAGGGCTTCTTTACTAATGATATTAAGTGGGAATAAGACAGAAATGGTGAAGTTAGCTTGCTCAGATTGTTATGGCTTTCATATGTACGTCTGCATGATGATAATGCGAAACTGATAACATGAGCATATTACTTTTTATTACTATTATTTAATATGAGCATAGTAGTAACCAGGTGATTTCGAAAACACCCTAACCTTCTTCTAAATTCTAGTACTCAAGTGATTCAAGAATCGACTCAAGTACATCCAGGCATTCGGTTAGTCATTAACGACTAGGTTAATAAGAATGGATACTATGGAATTAGTGTGTCTGTGTACTAAGATATGAAAGTAAAAGGGTGTTATAACTAAAATGGCTGATGACGTAACAAAGTTGAGAAAAATAGCAAGCATTTTGCTCTGATTTCCATAGAAGGTTCATGCATTGCTGCTTTTAAAAGAAACGTAGTCAATTTAAATATGTTAATTTAATTACGTTGTTATTAACACGTACTAAATTAACATAAAAATAACATACGAGTTACTGGTTACTAAATAAATAAATCATATTAATTACATTAAAATTACACCGAGAAGAAAACGAAATTGCAAAAGGTGCCAGCGAAAGAAACGCCTACGAGGAAAATATTTTAGTAAATTAGATACACGTCGAGGCGTACTCGCATAAAAGTGTAGTAATGTAGCAGTTACGACAGAGTTTACCAACAAAAACACTACAACAGCACGAGATTACGTTTAAGGTGAATTTGTATGTGTTATTAGATGACAAACTTCGGTTACCATTCTCGCTGTGATTGTGGTGGGATTACATAAACAAATATTAACAAACCGTATACAATAAGTGGAGCAATGGCGAGTTGTGTTGCGCCAGATAATGTTTTTTAACTATGGTAGTGAAATTCATAAAGGCTACATCAATTATCCACATGCTATGTTTAAAAGAATTACAAAAGTCTTATATTTTATCGATTAAACGAACAAGACGTTCTATTTGAACGTCTTGTTCGTTTAATTAAGATAGTAAGTTAAGAATAAGATGTTAGGATGATATAAACTGCATCGTATTGTATTTGCTGTCTTGAAACTATCTACAATTCACTTTAGACAGAAAACAGTAACAGCAGAAGTAGTTGCATTCGATGGCACCCATTTAAACAGTCTCCGGTTAAGAAAGATAAAGCTCGTAATAAATTGGAGCAATCTCTCTCCCTCCACACCGACAAGGATTAAACATAACTATGAATAGCAGGATTTGTGATTGTGTACCTAAAAAAGTGGGATTTCCTACAACACAATACCTACCAGTAAATATAAATGTATTTAATGTTTATCGGAAAATAATAACAATGATCAAACCAGCCGTGTCAAACGCAATCCTTTTTGCTCATTTTACTTCGCGGTAACTTATTTAACCGAATATTGCTTTAAAGTTTTTTTTAATTTGTCTATTTTTAGATTCTTGCTATGTTTCTTAGATCTTACGTGAAAAATTAGTGTCCGTATCATTTTAGTTGCGAAAATATTAAGTGATAAAATATATTTTTTTGCCTACAATGAACTAACATTTGATACCAACTTCAAATGGTTTTATGTGATGGTGAACCGCGCTCGTCTAGAATAGTATCATTTGATATGTTGAAGGTCAGAACACAACAATATTCATATGACAGATTAAATAATATGAACTGGTAACTGGAGCTGAGAATGTTCAAATCATGTCCCCATCTAAACTCCGCAATTTTGGTCGCCTTAAATTGGATTAGAGACCTTAATGTTAATAGGCAGGCGAATAGCTACTAAATGTTGGAGACAGTTAAAGGTTATGAATTTATTAAAAATTATACTACTCCTTAACTATTAATTGTAACAAATGTGTGTTTTGTAACAGCCTTTCGTGGGTGGTGTCCAACTCGTTCCGAGCCGACCTAGTAATTGCTCCAGTCACGAGAATCAAAATACTCTCACATGTTGCATTATGATTAAAGATAATTGAATACCTGCATGATTGTTTTAGAGCGAATGATAGAAGTTACAACTTACAGTTAGCTTAGTTACGAAGTGTTTTAACAACACCGATTTTCCTTATTGCACTTTCCTTATTGTCTATTCAATTTATTACTACATAAAAGTTCAAATTACATGAACATGAGATAATTTACTTTTACTTATTAACAGTTTAATCAATTTATAACACTAAAACCATCTAATACTTGAACACTTTTTTATTTATGATTGTATCATTACATTATTTTTTAATTTTAGAAAAGGTCAAAATAATCTCAACAGTTTCAACTGAAAAGTACTTGTTTTTTTTTTTCGGGAAACAAGTTATTTCGATCTTAAACTTAATAGAACACCTAGTTTCTCACATGTAAATGTATTTCTGAAATAAATTTTTATTTATAATATTTATGCAAAATAAGTTATAAAATAATATAGTTTAATCTGTGGTGTTATTAAAAAATTTGTTGATGAGTTTCACGATCCTGTTATTAAAAATGATTAAACGCTAAATGTAAAACATGAACATCCGCATTGTACAAGGTTCTCGATACACTTTGCTTGCTGAAAAACTACTTACAGGAAAAATACACTTTTTGCAACTAACCTTCTAGTACGTGATAAGCCTTTTCTACACTATTGTTAAGGTGTAAAACGAATAAGTACATTGACTAAAATCATACAAATTACTAATGATTTATAACAAATGGTTCGTCACGACGCACAGCGTTAGGTATATATTTAGTAGTTTTTTTTTAATTACCATAAATCGATACTTTACACAAAAATTCACAACTATTCAGTTCAAGGGCGTGAGTTACATTAGCGTTCGCATGCCCACACTAGGGGCTACCGGTTAATTGAGATAGTAGAAATATCTCTTTACATTTGTTGCGAAAAAAATTACGTAACGACTGCCGATAACTTATTAGCGTAAATAAACGAAAAGACAATCTGAAAAACTGAAAATCATACGATTCCCGATAGACTATCAATAGCTTCTAAATCAATTATTTCTCATATGCTCTTAATGTTGATTTATTTAAGTTATTAACATATTAGATTTAAGGTTATAATATTTCTAGCAAACCAAAGAACCATTAATATCGAACAGACAAATAAAAATTAAATCATTAAATTAATGTTACCCGTTGTATAACTCCATAGTAAGATTTTTATTATGAAATATTTATTGAAACGATTTTGAGGTGAATTTTTCATATAAAAAGTTTCATTGTATAAAAAAATTGCACAAAAGATACGCGCTCAATTGTACACTTCCTTGTCATGGATTAAGAATTGACGTAATGATTGTCAATAAATAGCAACTTGACTAGACGGTGATCTAGGTCGGAACGAATTTTCGTTACTTTCCAAGAAGGTATTATTTTTGTGACTAAAATTTAGACGTTTTTATGGACCGGTGGTTAAGGTGAATTTAGTTTATTGTGTTCTTAAAATAGAAATATTAATCGTTGCCATTTAAATAGAGGACTCAATAAAAGTAATAATTTGTGGAAGAAGACTTTTTGTTTGATTGTTTATGTTAGTAGTGTATTTTTGTTAGTAACATAACGTTAAAATCCCGATGTAAAAGAGTTCTATGTTCAGCACTGGACGATTGCAAGCTACGCTTCAAAAACTGTTAGCAAATGACTTTTCAACCCTATCTACTTGTATTTTTACCGTTTATTCGTTTGTAACTATGACGATGTCAACAGACTATAAATATTATTGCAAAATAAATTCAATTTAGAAAGAAATAAATTGCTTTATGTTTTTGTTAGATGGCGTTAGTCGTCTATTGTTACGGTTTATTGCCAAACGGCCGAAGCATTCGTGTTGCAATTTTACATCACCAGGTGGCACTGTCACAGGTGCTCACAAACATAAAGCATCCACTATTTTAGTTTAGGTATTACGATAATCTTTTCTATTATATCATAATTAGAGTTAAAATTTTGTTTTAGACGGGTCCATTTTCCAGGTAAGTGTATCACGTCGGTGACTATCTATCTAGGAACCATCGCTGCGTTTATTTGAATAATAACCTGGCAGGTTGTGAAAATATTGGAGTAACTGTATAATACGAGGCTGTGTAAACATTTTAACTAGTGCCACGTTATTATGGGCAGTCGAATGGCTTACAATCACGTGATCGTTGTAAATATCTCGTCGCTTCGTTGAGTAAAACAATTTCGTCTTTTTAAAATCTTGCAACTATTCCCGTGCCCGCTGCATCTAGTCGCTTACCTAATTTTAAGAAAGTCTCTGGTTCGATTCAGAAGCCACATGTTGTGGAGTTTGATTAATTGGGTTAATGCGAACCTACCTGCTAGCTACACCCTCGTATTGAAAACCTGCTGTATATATAGGAGTTAGTTAGTTCCTGTCGCACATTTTTAATCTACAGCATTATTGTCACTTAACACTAAGTATAAATTAGGCCATTGTAGGTAATAAAGACCATTACGTCCCAATTAATAGAACTTTGTTATTTGAAGCTGTTGTCTTATAGCAATGGAAATAGTATAAACACAAAAGTTACAACATTCACATTAGGTGAATTCGATCAAATTCGTTTTAAGCGTAACTTATTACTGCTTAAGTGTGCATTATAGGTTTTAGTTACAGTATTATTATAACGATATCGTGATGTGATTGCTCGATTGTAGAACTGTGTTTGTTCATGATAAATTGTTGTATAAACGACCATTTAGCAAGCCCCGGGACAACGTTCAAACTTAATCTGTAAGAACAATCGTGGGTCTACAATTTTGCTCATTTAGGTCTGTTCACTACCAGGCATATGCTCCCGAGCTATTAAAATAAAGACTAAAGTATCCATGTAAGTCTTTAAAATATGGTACGCGTTGGTAATGATTCTAATTAATTAATTTTTGTCCAGCTTAACTTCGAAACGTGGTCTGATTAGAACAGCGTTCCCGTGGTCTCGATTTATGGCGACAAGGACCCTTGAGGTTTAGCTGGCAGTAGTCCAATATAACTTTGTAGTTACATCCACTACAAAAGCTACACAATGAAGGATACATCCATAATAAAAAATGGTCGTAATCGCCAGCTCGGCAAATATTTCTCTCGCCGTTTCTATAGCACAGAGGACAGTACTTTTGAAGCATCTCCTATCTCCTCAGTGGTCACCAGCATCTTTTACCCCCAAGCATTTATTCTCTTTAGTTTCCCAGATACAAAAATGGTCTAATCACTTTACACCAGTTTCGATGCCAACGCCCACTTATTCGCGACAAAAAAAATACTCACATCTAGCGACACAAGGGAAACCGGTCGCTTTACACCAGCTTTCATTACCAGAATTTACATGTTCCGCACATTTATATACAATTTCTGTCTTTAAAACTGGTTCGGACCGGTTAATTAATGTGAAATATGCGGTCCGAATACCTTGTCACCCTTTTTACGAGATGTCGCCGAATGCAGGAAAAGTATTAATTTTATATACCCTCGGAAAAGACGAGGAATGCACAGACTGTCTTTTTATCGACTGCACTAAATTTATTGAGAACTGACAATTATAATATCAATTTTGTCATGATCGAATAAATAGTTTTTGGGTACCCCAGAATAAAGAAAAAACATCTCAAACAATGAAGTAATGATAAAGAATGTAATAAAAATGCGATTGTTTATAACTGTAAATAGAAACTACCATAAGACGATTCGTGTTATGTAAAAGTCGTGATCTATAACTACATTGGGAAAGTATATTAACATTACTACAGTACATTTACATTTAAAAAATTTATTTACACTTTTTCTGATCCCTATACAATATGTTGAGACTTTTGACCTCCAATTCTTTTCAATTTTCACAAAATATTTGTTCATTCTCAGTAAAAAAGGATTGCGGGTACAAAAACGCGGAAAGAATTCTCGTCTATCACCATTTGTTAAGTTTTTGGTCCAAGTTTTAACTTTAACTTCATGCATTAATAATACACATTAGTCGTTTATTATATATTGATGGATTGAGAATCGTGTGTGAAGAGGTTACAATTACATTCTCGCGAAACCAAATTTAGGAATATTAAGCTGCGACATTGCAGTTCACTTGTATCGTGATAATAACTTTACTTTTGCTGGTAGTAAGTGAGACATCTACCATAACAATGTTGCAAAAGTTAAAATAATAACCACTATACCACATTTTGCTTCATGTCAGAGACAAGATGTTAAATCTCAACTACCCAATATTTTTACTAGATACAAATCCGTCAATTCAAAACAAAGTAATGTTTGCACACTACTCTTTGGCGACAGAAATAGCAACTGCGGTGGTACCTACCTAGACGGTCTCCGGCAATAGAGATCTACCAGCAATAAAGTAATAATTATTAAAAGGAAAATTCTATTTATAAAGTATAAGGTTCATTTAATACGGAGTGTGTAATAATGTGCTGCCATAAAACTACTTAGCTTTAGCACATAACGTCCAAAGTTTTAAAGTTATGTGCTAAACTTTTAAATAAAGCACTAAAACTATTGATTCGTTTTAATTTGCGAAAGTTGTATAGTAGCATAAAATTTATCATAATTTTAGCCTATAATAGAAATAACTGCCAATTAATTTACATATTTATTCATAAAATGTATAGAAACATTAAATATTTAATCGTTTATAATAAATTATGAAGATTCAATCTTTTTACTACAACTACAATAAACTCCGATTCAGTTACGTAGATTGCTTGATATTACTTTATAAATAAGACGGTAAATTCTTTTGCAGTAGAAATGTTCTCCAATTTATATTCAATATAAAAGAGACTTCTCATGTTTTCATAAATAATGAATATGTATACTTAGTGACATCTGCTGTTATATAAAATATTTAGCATTAAGGAACGTATGTAATGTAATAATATAAACAACCCTCTTAATGTTCCGCCTCGACCCGGGGGCATTTCCTTACAAGGAGAGAGTCAAGGCCGTTTATCGACTACGCTGTTCAAGTGCGGGTTGGTAAACGTAATTATATGCGAATTGTTACAATCGTATGATGTCATTAAATATATCATTGCGGTTACCACGCGAATGGTAATTGCGAGCTCTGAATGTTTACAAGAGAACGCTGCAACAGCTTCCGCGAAGTTGCGACAGCGGCCAACGCTGTTTATTCGTTTGATCTATTAATTACCGCTTCGGGTACTAACTAAAAGTCTCCTGTCTAAACGGTACCAGTTTCGAAAGCGTATCGGTAGCCATTCTAAATGCTCTCGATTTTAATTATTATAATTGAAACGTAATCTTTTGTCTGTTTAATTAAGACGGCGGTGCCGCTGATGACGTAGAGCGGCAACCGAACAACGAAAAAGACCGTTATCATTGCCTTACAATTCTATCTATTATATTTTTCTAAGATAAGCGGATTCGGTAAATCTTATTTAAAATGATCTGCTTTAATCTTAGCATTAAGTTAATGAAAAAAGTATATTTAAAAATATTAATTTTTAATATAATTTTATTATCTAACATAATAAGTCAGCAGAGAACAATGACAGTTTGCTTCTTGCTTTTTTTCATTTGCATGACTTACAAACTAAAAATAATCGCTACTTACTGTGTAGGATTATAAATATAGTAAATAATTGAATACTTACAAAGGCGATATACGTTAAACTATTTCATCTGATATAGTATATTTATAATTATAAAGGTTCCTCTGAATCCAACATTTGTATGAATTTTGTCATCAAGATAAAGTGTATGCATATTATTTAAAACTTTATCTGTGACGTGTTTAAAAAATCGTTGCGTTTAGTTCAAACGCCTTAAAACACCCACACGCAAATATAAACACAATCGTACCTTTCAAAACAGGCGCATTATGTGAATAAAGCGAGCAATGGGTTCCCACGAATGAATTACCTTAACAAAAAGGATTAGGGTCAAAATAAGATCCTAACGTTTCACAATAAAAAAAGCTTTAACATATTATGTGATATCTTTAAAATTTAAGCAGTGTAAAGTTTAATTGTTCGTGTAAACCGCATTTTAGTCTCCATCACCTAATAACATCAGCGTAAAAGAGAATAATGCGCTGTCTTAAATACTCCGTAACGCTTGTAACTTTTAAACCGGAAGCGCTGCATGGATACTCTTTCAGTATAAAATAAAGTACAGGATAAGGAGACGAGAAAACCGAAATTAAGTGTATACAGCTCTTCTGGTTAAGGAGATATGAAAGATCAAAGTTAGCACTGTGGAAAGAAGAGAAAAAGCAACAGGAAAAATTTTCTCTGAAAATCTAATTCATAACCTTTGTGTCTAAAGCATGAAAATTATCCTCAAGGCCACGCCGGCACATTGTAATCTTATAAGGTAATAGAGACCCGGATAATAAAATTATACATGCTTCGTCTATCCGGCTTGTTTACATAGCGGTTTGATTTAGAGGTCATATTGGGGAATTTGGAAAAGGTAAGGCTTTTTTGAAACCGCCTGAATAATACAATCGTAACAGCAGGTAGTTAGCATTTTGATTAAATCATAATGGCGTCTATATTCGACCGTTTAGTTTCGACCGGGTCGTTTCCAAGCTACTAATCTTCTATAGTAACAATGTCATGTTTCACTATGAAGGGCTTGAAGTGAAGTTGTGAAAAGAAGCAAAGAACGTATCATCTCGTGTCTCAGCATGTAAATTGTTTTAAAAATGTGTTTGTTGGTTTCTCTTTCCCCACTATAAAGATGATATAATTAAGAGTTCGTCTATAATTATAAATTATGATATCGTTTTTAAACACCATCGCTAACTTGCCAACTTAGATTAACATTCTATATAGTTTTTATGCACCATAAAAGTAATTCGCTGACAAAGTTTGTTCCGATTGCATATAAATTTAAGACCCCCTCAACGTCCATTTCGTATCTATGTGGAGAACCGAACAGAAAGTAAATTTGCATTTCCGAGCTGTCCTGATTTTAACTGCGGGTTGTGAAACATTGTCGTTGCTTAGACTTCACCATATACTGGCGACCATTCGGTCCGCTTCTATTTGAGCTCATGCTACGACAACACAGCGTTTAAATGGTTTAATTCAAAATGGTTTAGTTTGTTGCATAGTAAGACGTATTGCGGTATGTGAAATACAGAACGAGAATAGAGAGAAGATATTATAAACGGGTATATCTGTATCTGGTACAAACAAATAACAAAAGATATTTATATATATTTTCTTTTTTAATAAGCAAGGGGGTGTTCGCCATGAATTAAGAATCTGATAAAAGATTCTAAATTGGCAGCCAGTTCAACCCTGTATTTGCCACGTGTTATTTAGATTTGGTTTAATTTCTCATTTAAAAGAGAAATTTGTTTACATCAAAAATGATTAATAATTTTGATTTTAATAAAACTTTATTGTATCTAATCTAAAAGCTACATAAAACTTATTCATCTTCGAATTATAATAAAATCGAAAAGATGATCATAACTTTTTACAATAACAAACCGAAACTTATTCACTTCTGGTGATCTATAAAGATTTTAAAACACACAAATTTTAATTCACCACTGAATTACGCAGCCGTATGTTGTATGTCAACAACATTCGTTTAATAACAGTTACTTAAGTTACAATGTAATCAATGACTGTATAACAGACTAAAATAAATAGTCCAGTACATAATAGGAACAAGGAATTCAGTTTATGCTAGACCTACCGATCTAAAACTACCTGCGCACTAATTAGGGACTCGAAAATAAATGTAACTTAGTACATTATCACTTAAATGGGATTTTAGAGTTTGATATTTTAGTACGAGTTAATCTTACAGTAAAAAAACATTAGCTATGTAGGACATGTCATAAAAATGTTTTATAGTAGCATGATACATACGTTTTATGAACTATAAAGTGAAATAAGATTTGCATTTAAGCTCATTCATATACATCTTCAGCCTTATCGTCACTTAAAAATGATTTAAGTGACAGCTCATTGAGAATGAAAATAGTAAGTACTTAGTACTTATTATTAATTATAATTATGTTTATCGTGTAAAACTTCTCTTTTATCACTTCTTCACAATATTTGATTGTTGTGTCGTTGAGAAATGCTGACCGTAGCAAATGGGTTTGTATAAATGCTTTTAATTACATTAGCGACTAAAATTTTAAATACTCATCCAGTTTGCAAGTAAACTTTGTAGACATTTTTGCTTTCAAATTATTTTACTACATTCTTTCTGCAGCTTTTATAGGTTAGAGATTAATTAATGGTAACCCGAGATTAAAATTAAACCTTTAAAGACATTTAAAAATTCTTATCTATGTGTTATGTAGTGAAGATATTGTAGCTTTTGGTTTCATAGATATTTAATCGCAAATTTAGCGCAGCAAGGACAAGCAACAGGGTCTAATTTTGTTTATATTAATCTTTGCCTGGCCCATAAAGTTTTTTTATTGCGTTAATAGAACTGAAACCTTGGTGCCAGACGAAAATCATAAAATTGTAACATTGCTTTATTGCAACAAAAAAAATTTAGATTCGTATCAATCAGATAACATGAGAAACTAGACAAACAGCTTATCTAGTAATCAAATAAATCAATTTCTTAGCGTCGCGTGGAGCACCAATCATTTGCTCGCTTGCATAATCACCAAGCGATCAGCTTTGATGGATGGGGACTGTGTTTAGCGAGCTGTCGTGAGAAAAATCTATTAGACATTGCAATGCCTAGCTTCAACAGGAAGAAGTTAAGTAACGTTATAAAAATATGCATAAGAAATGAACCGATATCCTCATACGTCTAATTAACGTCATTTAATATTAAGTAGATCCGGTATGGCGAGAATAAAGAGGTAAGCAAGATCAATCGAAGAATAATTTGACCAAGAAAAGTTAAAAATCATGAGGAATGGTAATAGTTAATAAACCTTTAAAAGGTTAAATTTTGTAAATAAGATACAAAAATATGATTGCAGAGCTTTATGAAATTTTGCATTAAATTATTGTTCTAAAACAACTGTGACCACGAAAATGTTGGAAATGGTCTAACGGCTTCCGGGCATTCATGTTCCGTCACGAATCTGGCAACCACTTGCGACACCAGCTTTGGCCGCGGAGTCAGGTATAAAGCAGTGTTATGCCATCGATTTCATAAAACTTAATGGCTATGCTTATAAGACCTTAAATGGTATTAATAGTAAAAAGGCATCTTTACGAGTGTCTCTACGTGAGAAAGAAACAAGGACTGCTTTATCAAGATTCAAAGCCGTTTGTTACCACTATCTTACTTTAACCTGCGACAGCTTAAATGTAAAAATGTATACAATTATATAGCGATGTGACATGATGATCATCCCTATTTCTGTCCACTGCTGATGACCATGAATCAATCTCCAAAAGAAAACATTTCCTACCTTTTGATAACGGCCAAATATAACATTGCTGCAATTTGCCTAAAGTTTTACTCTCCTAAGTCGCTTTTTTGAAACGCCAAAAATAGTGACGACGAGAATATAACAAATCGTCTCTTACGCAGTGGAGTATTAAATGCCCAAAACCATAGGAATGATTAACTTTTAAGTTAATTGCGAAACAAATATTGTACATTATTATAATTGTTGGATACCTTACTGATCAACAAACCGACGTGGAATTATTTCCGTCAGCAGAAGCTAAAGCAGAAGGGGATAATTTCTACAGGCCTGATGGTGTATAAGACGTACACTTATTTCGAATGGGTTTTATACACCATACTCAATCTCACACAACGCCCTTCACAAAGATTAGTTTAATATTTCTGGTGCTTGGTTTATGTTAATATACAAACAGACGTAGTTATATAAGAATTTTTTTCTTCTAATGGCAGAAGGTGTCAAAAAATTACATAAAATAACCCTGGAGAATAATCTATGAGAATATTTTATTTTACCTCTGTCATTTCTGTATGATCGTAAGAAAAGAATTTTATTAGTTCCAGGAATATGATTTATAACAAGAATCTAGATCTTTCGGCGAATATATGTTGTAATTTTCGTGTATATATATTTTTTAATAGAATTATGTAATATAACTAACTGAAAGGTTTGTTATAATCATCACCAGCTAATAGATGTCCACAGCTGGACATACCTACCCTAAAGATCTTCATATTGTACTACATTTATGTTTTTAATGGAAATTTTAAGCTTTCCTGTCGACTCTCATTTTAAAAGACTGTTTTCAACGCAAATCAAAAAAGGAAATAGATACTTTAAAATTAGTTTCCGTTTTTTACTCTACAACAATGAAACTAGGCAAGTACGATGTTCAACGGTTTGCGTTTGTCTCGTGACGTAAAATGTCACATATCGTCATATTATTAGCTACAGTGACTTTTAAACTGGATGACAGTCATTTACAACACTACCGCTTTCTACGACGATCTTTAGCTACAGAATTTAACTAATCTATATTCTTTTACAAAGGTACATTGTATTTTTGATTGAATTTAGTTCGTTGTATTGGTATAGCTTCTTATCTTTCTTACGAGGGGTGATCTCATTGAATATTGTAAGTACATAATAACCTGTTTTTTTTTTGAGTGAAAGTTATTCTATAATATAATCATTGCGAGGTAATAACTTCGGGTGCCTTATAAGGCAAAATTTGAACTTTAACACAATTTATTACATTTAAACTGTTTCCTAAAAGGTAACTGTACGTGATATGACTATACCTTAGTGCATTTTTGCTTGACCTTTGCCACTAGAGATAGTGAGTTGGCGCAATGTATACATTATTACTATATCTCGGTTTATTTATTGGAACATAAAGGTAATATAGCAATCTATTTATTTAAAACACAGCAAACTGGATACAAAAATTAATAAGTAATGTTATTTCTACTTCAAAATACTTTAGGTTTTAATTATGAACTGCTTTTTTTTTATTGCAATATTTGATCGTATCAGTATACTAAATCATAACTAGATTACAATCGTTTCAACCATTTATAACTATGGTGTGACACACAAACAGACTCAATTAGGTTGGGTAATCGGACTTTTTCTTGTACTTAAATTGACTTAAAAACATTCAAAAAGGAGCATAAGTAGTAAAGAAACTTCAGTGCATAGTTTCAAAACTTGTAATTATACAAATAGTGCTATATCTTTAAATATATATTTTAACGTTACAAATAGTAAAAACCATTTAAAAATTAATAAATTTCATGTCACATAAAATAAGTTTCATTTAATTTATTTTCTAGTCCAATGCAAAATATGTCTGCGTCTATTACAGCAATCAGCATTCAAAAGAGATCCGAAAGAAAAAAAATGCGGTCACTGGCACGACTTGCACATTTAACTAATTTTAAAAAAAGCTCTCACTGTCTAAAATCGAGAGCGGGTTTTGAAACCACGAATTTTGAATAATATTGTGATGGTCACGTGTTTTATAATATCAGGAAGCTAAAATTGTATACGGAATTTTGGATGACCATTAAAAATTGCTTTCCTTTTTGTTAGTAGTCATTATGTGGCTAGCAGCTGCAGCGAAATTATTCTGACTTACTTTTAGCAATAGTTTTATAAATCACTGGTTTTAGGATACATACAAAAAAAAGTCAAAAAGTTGTACATTATGACTCGAGAGAAGTCACATTTCCTTGAATAAGACTATTTGAAAACCTTAATTTATGATTCATTAAAGATAGAAACTTCAATAATATAACTGAAAATAATTCGTTATAATAAAGAAGTTGAATTTTATCAAACTGTTAGAAGTTGAATTTCCACTAACTAAAGTATTATGTTAGAAAGATACCGTTTAACTCTTCGATTAAATATGTCCTGTTACAACAGGTTAGAACTTGTAATATCTAATTCCTTATATATACAAACTGTTCTCTAAATAATTGTATTACTATCAATTACTTTAATCTTTTTAGTTAGCTACAGATTTATTATTATAACGTTATTTTTTTTTTGTACACGATAACGAAACAAATTGTTTAGCGAGAGATTGTCACTAACAATGTCATTGTCTAAGATCGTATGAGTAATGCTGTTTATTTGTTCACGAACATTTATATTGAATGTTGCTAATATCGTGCACTTTGTATATATAAATATGTTGACAATCACCCGATTCGCAATAATGTATATATACCAATATTATTTAAACAAAATAAACCTTACCAAAGAGTTAAAACAAATTGTAAATTATTATAGATGAAAGATATTTGATTATGTTTATTATAGAGCAAGAATATATGTAAATAAAATTGAATAATAAATATAAAGTAAAGATAATGATAACGAAGAAGAATGTATGAGTAATCGAAGACAGATTTATAATATTATAAGAAGAAAAAAACTTATATTATTTGAAAGTTTTTAGTAATTTCAGTTTAAATTTAAATTTTCGTTTAGATATTTTATTTTTATTTCTTGTGGTTGTTTATTCACCGTAAATTATGTATTATATAGAACATCTAGTAATAGCATAACAAATGCTACCAATAAATATGAAACATTTGACAATTCGAACGGCCGTAAATTATATTCTACTGTCGTCGTTAAATACATTTAAAAAAGAAATCTTAGAATAATAAAAGGATATTTATTATATTGGGGGCATTACTAACACTTCAATGACACATTTCAATAAAAACTTAGAGTTAAGACAGTTTTAACAGTCATAAACCCGTAAATGCGGATGTTATAAGACCCGTGAGTCATTACAATCCGGGCAGTCAGTTTGTTATCGTTTTTTTTGCAAAAAACCGCAAACACAGAGGACATAGGCCATGTGAAACGAATACCTACAAACGGGAAGGAAATTGAAATATATATGTCATAGCAATTTAATAAATTTAAACTTTCGATGTTACTAGTATCAAATGATAAACTTTTCATTGATCACAATTTCTCATAGTTTTCAATAACGCATGTTCTTCCAGAATTCTCTAGCTCTAAATTTTTGACAGTCGAAATACAGAAGTGCTGTTATGGCAGCAGGTTTACAATGAGAGTAGCTAACCAGACGGTTTTGACAACAAGCCTACAAGTAACCAAATTCCTCAACACTTGGCACCGGAAATATAACAGGGAACTCCGTAGGCAATCGGTCAGCGACTGTGCCACGGAGGCAATTGAAACTGTTGCACGATTTATCCCTTGTTTGATACATTTATAACGTTTACTATATTACATAAGAACTGTTTATAAAACACAGCGAAGTGAATATAACGAAAGATATCTACATAACACGCATAAACGACTTTTTTTCTAGAAAACATTACTAGTAAATTAAAACTTTACAAATTTAGTCAAAGTAAAAACAAACCTAATAATAATTCTTCCATACAATTCTGTTAATTATTGTAAATAAGGAAACCAATCCTTTACTGCTGAATTTAATTTAGTAATTAGAAACGGAGTTTGGTACGTGTGTAGGATAACTGCAAGAACTTATGTAGAGCCTACTTTCCATAATTGATTAGAAAGAAAACAGACGTTTATGTTGGATGATAAAATATATTTAAAAAGATATATTAAATAGATATATTAAAAGATATGTTAAAGAAACATTTTTAAAGATTTTATCACCCAAAGTAGACATAACCATTTAACAGTGAATTAATCAATGCAAATATTTAACAATTTGCATACATTATTTCTCTAAATATAAAACCGTATATAGAAACTTTGTTCATATTTATAATGTATACGTATTAATGTTTTCTAAACTAATACATTTTCATGTGCATTTCGATTTAATTGCTTTTCTCTCATTATATTTCTGTAGATATTTAGTCGACTTTCACGACACGCGAAGAGCCAAGTGGCTTAAAAGATATTCCAACACCAAACGCGTTTAATGTATTTTTTTAATTTGAATGTATAGCGAGATGTCATTAGAAGTAAAGCACTGATCCAGAAGAAGCCCATACACTCTTCTCATAAATACTCTCTTAATTGATCTGAATTTGAATGAGATTTCAGCATCGAATAATATATCAATAATATTATACCTGTTAAGGATTTTAGGTTAAAAGTTAGAGTTACTCTACTAAATCTATTTGTAAAATATTCATTGTCCTTGTCAAATGACATTCACCGCCTACCATGCGATACCACAAAACGGAAATTATTAATTAAAATCGCGTTAATAGCGAAACAATAACCACGAGCACGGATTTTCGAGGTTAAGTGAAATACTTATCGACAAACACCAGCTTACCGACAATTGAATGGGTGACCGTTTTAGTTAAATTTGAAAGCACGTTTATATCACAGTTTGATCAATATTGTCGTTTACTCGGCGACATAATTTGTGTCAGTGTTAGTTACTGCTATCGAGTCATGAGACAAAAATGAGTATGTTTTGTATTACTTCCTTGTTAAAAAAATACTTTTAATGTTTTAGCGAAACATAATTGATTTTACTTCAATATTTTAGTATAGCAATTCAGATTTTCAGTTTATATTGTAATATAGCCACTAGGTTGCATTTATTAATTAAAATTTAATATCTCCCGCGAATGAATTATTTGCTATTGATTTGAAGATGTAAAAATTTATATAAGATTATGTCATTTTCTCATTTAGCCTTTGTTATCAAATTATTCGCTGGAGCGGCTAACATAAATAATTCGTGAACCGAAAAACTGTACCGGGGTCTTTCTAATGAATCCGTTGCAACATCGGACCTCTGATAAAAAGCATGACAAACGTCTATTATCGCTGAGAACAATTCAGGTTATGTTTTCGATTCAGTTTCTGTTTCGCAACAGCCTCACCTTGTCAAGTACAATGGCGTGATTTAACTTTAACGCACTGTACACATTGTATTGTGCCGAGAGAATTGTAAAATTTTATGGACCCCATTATTGTTTATAATCTTTTAATAACAACTGATTAATTAACGACCCATGGTTAAAACAATAAAATTTTAACCATGGGTTATCAATTAATCTGATGAACATGACCTGCCCTTAACATTTGTTTATAATACATCTATTACATTCCAATAGCTGATATCTTCTAATAATATTTTTTTTGCCACAAAACTTTATTTGTTTACAATATTTTCTTTGTGAGGAGGAACGGATTATTGTAATCTTAGAATATACGTATCGCCTCTACATTTTGCGTATCATAAGAGGCTAAGAGAGAACAAACCCAGGAGAAAAAAACTAGGTTTAACATTTACTTTTACCAACTTACTGTGGTTGCCAAACTCGCGTGTCTAGCGAGGTAAATAGAACTATTGCTCTTGTATTGAAGAGTCTTAAATACACCAGTAAAAGATGATGATGTCATACAAAAGTGACGATCTTAAGAATTTAAATTTACGGATCCAAGTATGATTTATGTAAAACATCGAATGTGAATTATCTTATCAAACAAGTTTAAGTACCGAAAAAATGTTTTAATATTTTCTCCAATTGGAATATTTTAAACATGTCGTTTATAATAATCATTAAAGATAACTTGATATCTATTAGTATCATAAGATCATTTTAAGCAACATTGCAAATTGTGTGTAAAGAGTGATTAACGTCAGTAACGTTTTAATAGAAGTGCTATGAGCCCTGTAATCAAATTGTCAGTGAAATACACACACCAAATTATACAATCGTTTTAAGAACAAGCCGGATAGTAGTTTTTCACGTAACAGATTACTGCCCGCGGAGGACTGAACTACTTCAAATAGACAGCTTAACCTTGTCGAGTTACAACCAAGTCCGATGAACGTTTGATCTGTTGACCTTCGGTAGGTGACCTTAAATAGACAGAACGGGCACGGATTAAAGATTTAAGATATGACAGCTTTGATATTAACTATTGGAATTTTTAAATCTATTATGTACTTATAAATCACCGCAAACTTGTAAATCGATCATAATATCACTTAGACTTGTATGAAATCTACTTCAGTAATTCGCAGGACAGCGGAAACATCTGATAGAAGTGTTTTAAAACATTAGGTAATATATATCCTTTGTAGATCCATGAATAATTTAGTGTTTCTTTCTTATACAATTCACAATCACTTCCTGCTGCATTATTAAATACAAAAATATTATATAATACAAATAAGTGAAATATTATTAGATACTTAAACGAAAAGAGTAATAAACGACTATTAAGTTTAAAAGTTATTAGAAAACGGGGTAATGAGTTGATGTACAACAATATATTTACGTGAGCGTAATATTTGAAATGAATATGATCGCATATTAATAATTTCTCGATAACTAATGTCTGAAACGATGGAGTACTTCCTACTCAATCAAGCCGGACGTAGAGTGCGCTGGTACTCATTAATGGTTCATTATATGGTACGTTTCCGTTCTATGATTGCAACAAAAGTCTCCCGCGCAAACGAGCTATTGTTTTTTTCATTTATACATTTCCGTTATCATTAACTCGTATTCTTATTTATACTAACTTATCGTCATCGAAATCAATTTTATATAATAAACAGTCTGAAACCGCACCAACTCTTGCATCTTTAAAAAGTTTCTTATCAAAAAGTGACTTTCTTCTATTGCGGCTATGAGTCTAAAAGATATGTGAGCAAATCAGCTACAAATTATATTCTTAAAGAATGTAGTCGCGGCGAGATATGAAGATATGGAGAAGATTGACAAAAGCTGTAACGAATCATACTACACTTTCTTTTAACCACGTACATGGTCTTTTCAACTTATGAATAGCGTTCTGTTGAACATAGACCTTAAAAAAGTCATTAAAAGTTGTAAACTGGCAAATATAATAAAATCAATATTATTGTCAACATAAATTGTCGAGTCTTATATGGCCTTACCGTCATCATTCTCGTTAGAGTGAATACAAAAAATGCTATCATCTTTAATTTCCAAATTTATTAATAAAAAAAAACAAAACTACTCCAGATGCATAAAATATAGACAAATTCATAATGCAGCGACTGCATGTATTTATGTATGATAATTTAAATAGATACGACGACTTTTGTGCAATTCTTTTAAAGCGTAACACTTATGTAAATAAGTATTAACTAGTTCAAATTTTTTAAAAAAGAAGTTGCGCAAACAAATTATTCTAGTTTCACAAAAGGTAATATGAATGACGTAAATCATGTTCATATAAAATATTTAGCCTTAGTAACAAATAATGGCGCAAATAAATAAATTAACACTTTAATGTTATCTGAAAATACTAAATTGTGCAAAGATGGAATGAAAATTGAAGTAAAGTGATTTCTTCTATCTTTAGACTGAATCAAGCGTTAAACAGGCTTGCTTTGTTATTTTCAGTGCTGTAAAACTTCCTCTCAATGAAGAGTGCATCAGCAATAAAGAAAATAGGTTTTAATAACATCTAACACTCGTAAGTCAGCATTCTAAAAATAATGATATAAAATATTTCGTACATTGATGTGATAGATACAGGCAATGGTTATGAAATATTAGAGAACAATTATACTTTAGCCTGGAGACCTTGATGTCTCCAAGCTAAAGTAACGGAAATTGGAAAAACTATAGACAATGCAACAACAGAAGTAACAATGTAAATAAATGTCTTTAACAAAAAAAAATGTATTTAACTCATTAGTTGATTTTAGCTCACCAAGAATTTTAACAAACTAAACAAATATAAAGTTTGAAGGCGATAAGTTCGCTGAATCATTCTACTCTACATTACAGTCGCGGAGCATTTATTAACAAGTTAAAATTTTACTTTAATTGGAGTGGTAATAAAAAATATTAGAGTGTCGCTACCATAACTGGTTTATTCTATTTTTATTGTTATAGAACTATTTCGGTGAACGTGAATTGTAATGCAATTAAAAATCAAGTCATGACAGTGTTGACGTGTGTTAAAAATACTTCCTATAAATATCTTAAGTATAACAAGCGTATTGTTGCAAAGTAATAAAACGCACAGTTGGGTTTCTCTGTGTAGACTTCTAGTGGAGATAATTTTTTTTTTGACATCACTTTCAACATTGTCGAAGTACAATTTGAATAAGTTCACGACTCGCTCGCTGTACACAAAATGGACAACGTGATCGATCGATTTGATATGATTGCTGCATTATTTCTCGAATCTGTTGGCGATATTTTTTTCACAAATAACCAATCTCAGAAACACGTTTAACTGATTTTCTAAGCGAGTTTGTTCTTTAGCATGTTACAGTTTTCGTAAATCAACTAAAAACGGGCCAGATTCTCGTTGCTTACATTAAAACTGTTATAATAATAACATAGTAAAAAGTAAATTTGTTCTATTCAAATCTAGATAAATAGAACGGTTATTATAGTGAATGGCAAATTATTAATGTCTTTGAAAGCTGAATAACTTGAATAAGTTAATAGTCTAAGTAACAGTCTATCACATTCTGAATTTAGAAGTAAGTTAGTCAATGTAATTTTAATGTTATAGAAAGTTTCAACATAAATTATTACGGCTATATGAAACCTTATTTGATGTACCTACAAAATTTCTGTATCAAAGTTCTTCATCAAATATTTCCACACCGATAGCAACTAAAACAAATTAGTTTTTTACCTACAGTTGGCTAACAATTTTTATTAATTACACGTGGTATTAAGTGACTATAAAACCGTGGATTGTGAATTCTGTTCATCCAGAATACTCTGTCTTTCATAGATTTACCGCCAGAATACAGCAATGATGTTATGGTGACCTACTGATTGATATTTTTTAATAACAAAAAAATAATGTTTATATTTCAATACGCTAGAAGCCACCAATGGGACAGACTTCATTTTTCTTTATAAATTAATAACTATGTTAGCCCTTCAGGCTTTTGAAGGTAGTATAATAAAATAAACTTAACACAACTGGATTCGATGGTGGTCGGCTGTGATTGTCAGATCACCGGTAACAGTGTCGTAAAGCTAGGTAACAAAAGTAAAAGCAATGTGGCAATCTAGAATGTTATACAATTAGTGGGGAAACGGTGCTATGTAACTTAGTTTTTCTTATAAATTGTGCAGTTAGTTACTCAATTGCCCGTGCCAGTTGCAAATTAATAATTTATTTCTCTTAACTGTTTACATCACTGTGAACGCTTTTGGATAGCGGACAAAGAAATATAAAGATTAGAAAGTTATTCAGAAAAGCTTTAGTAAGCCGAGATACATTATTAACTAGAGTTTAAAAATTTTAAGCTCCTTTCTCAACTGAATAAAGATTAACTAAAGCTATAAATTTAGCCAAAAACAAAATTTGAATATCATAGTCACTTTGGTATTCATTTATATACTTATAATTACTTTACAAAACAATCGTATAATGTATCTGTAAAAACAGTTAATTCTGACTTTAAACGATATTATAATAAATTGATGTGCCATAAATAAAGTAAGATCCTTTGAAAGATTCATTATTTTACATTATTATTTTACCTACATAATCCTGACCCGAAGTCCAAGTACCAAAATTTTCTACCGTAACACCAAAGAAACATTTGTTTATAGTGTATGTTCATTGTGTCCAGCAAAATAATTTTAAAATAAAAGTTTAAATATAACCTCTAATCCTTTACAAGAATTCGATTCACTTGTGCATCTATCATGATGTAAAATGGACCATGTGAAATTTAAATGTGTTAGCGTTAACACATTTAAATTTCACATGAATTGAAATTTCTTTAATAAAACGGAACACGACATTATACAATCAGCAGTAAGTTATATATGATTTTGATTAGATTTGATGATTTTAAATTGTAAAAAAATGCGGATCGGTAATTTTTATCAAATAACAGCTGCGTAAAATATGTTTCAGTTAAGTTTTGAAACATGTATTAAATTTAGGTTAGCTTGAAATTAACAGCTTCGTTTATTAGTTCTACAACATCAATCATATGTTATGAATTTGTTGAATTAATAACTTTAAAGATTTAAAACTAAATATATTTAACAGAAATCGTATCAAAAGGTACTTAAATTAACGTATGTTTAACAAGCCTCGATAGCCGTGATCGTCTAGTGGTTAGGACCCTACGTTGTGGCCGTAGTAACCCAGGTTCGAATCCTGGTCACGGCAATGTATAAGGCATTGTCACGGAGAGGCGCTTTTTTTTTTGCTTTAAATAAAAAAAAATACTTAAACATTTTCACTTAAATTTCTGTTTGTTTTAGTAATACATTACCATTTAATTAAAAGTTCTTGTAAGCGAGCGCCATCTATTATACGGTAACATGAAATATTTTTTAACGCCCTCTATGCAAAAATGTATAAACTATTTAGTATTTTATTTTGGAAGTAGTGCAGGACTATAACAATGAATATTAAGCTATGATGAAATAAAATGTATGTACCAAAATTTTAAATTTATTTACAATATAAAAAAAAAACGTTTTTTTCTTGAATGTAAGTGATTAAATATTTATAAATAATATTAGTCAATAACCACAAAATGTAATAACGTATAAAAACAACTTAAACGTGTCTTGTCATGAAGTTAATAATTTTCTTAAATATAATAAATACTTGTTGATTGACCCTTAAATATCAGAGATAAAGGGAAGTAGACCTAACTTGTCAATGAAAAAGCGTGCCAAAAACTCACATTTACATAAATCAGAGATTCAAATTCTGGGCCATTAAAGTAATAATAAAAACCTGTTGTGTCCATCGGTTGAAATGATGATGAAAAACATTTTGCACTTATTAATAAAATAAAATTATATTAATTATTGTAATTAATGTTTATTATTGTTTTAAAATATTTGTACAAAAGGGAAAATATAAAAAAAAAACATTGATAGTTTCCAAAGAACAATATCATAATAATACGTATATTTGATTCTTATACGGTACTTACGTACTCAGAAACTTAAAATAAGTTAAAAATGTTTATTTCGTGTATATATATCCTGTTCCTTTCATAACGCAGATGATATATACATAAAATTTTATGATAATTAATGATAAACAAATGGCACTACATAAATTACAGTGATGATTGATATTGGCCATTCTTTAAACTGTCGATAAGATCTAGATCAGATGTGGACAGTGACGACTGTTAGCGTATGTGTCGTACAATGCCAGTGGTTAAAACAAGGTCGTGTAAATTCGTACTAATAATAAATCAACAAATATTAATACATCTGCCTCCGCGGCGCAAGAGCTAACCGCTTGCCACGTAATAAAAAGTTCTTTGCAACGATTCCGGAGTTAGGTAAAGTTTGAATACTGGTATAATTTATCGCAGCTTGCCCAGCTGGCTAACCTTATCACATTGTAAATCTGTCTTCAAAACAATATTTCTGTTTTCTTCATGTGAACGAGCACGCTCAGTCACTGCCCTTTTCTATCTGCCATTTTGATGTTTTTTATCCAGTAGAAATCCATCAGTTGAAATGATTATGATCTATTGGATGTCGGCTGTTCTCATAAGCCGCCATCAAATTGAGTTCGTCGCTTTGAGACATAAAATCTTAAATCTATTTACTCTCTATTTAACCAGACACAGTGCTCTTCTCAATATTATTTGCTATCTAGATTTAAGCAACGAAGATCAAATTGTAGTAATAACGCACAATTACAAATCTTATTATCTACAAAAGAATCTATTACCGCCAGCATCGCTATCACGTAATTTATTACTAAAGTTACTTTTACAACAAATAACAAGAAAAGTTGTGGACATGGATCGTTCTTTCTTAATCCTTTTAAGTAGTATTCGTTAACCGAAAACTAAGGACGTTTATTTAAAAAATATAACGTTAAATACTACGTAAGGTAGAAGTCTGTTAGTAAACAAACCAATTCGGTAATGATAACCATCTTTTTATTTCTTACGCAAAATCTTTAGCGAAGGTCTTGTTTATACTCTTAATTTTTCATTAAATTAAAAAACGAAGTACATTACAATAACGGTTGAGAATCGTTAAAATTGTTTACCGTATTCATCATTCTTACCTTATTTGGTATGCCAATGTCCAGCAGTGGACATTATTAGATTGAAATGTTTAGTATGGACTTGAGAACCCGTCTTTAGTGAATCTCTTCAATTAAATTCGCAATGGGTTTTAAGAAAATTACAATTCAATCGAATGTAGTGTTATTTTTAAACGTGAGATTGCTTTTAAATGTGTAAGAAAGTTATCACTAAATCTCTTTCATAAATGTTTATGACTGATAATTTTCTTTAGCAAAAAAGAGGCAGTGTAATTTATACTAAACAAAAATTACAGGTTTACTATTATTAACCGGAAAACACTAACTGCTGAGATTAGGACTTTTTCAGGATCTCCACATTGATCAGTCATGCAGTCCCGCATTCAGTGGTTCTACGACCTTCACTAGATCATCGATCTACCTAATGAAGGGCATGTTAACAATATATTTCTACTGGCACGCGGTCGCCATTGGAAAGCCTTACTGCCGCTTGGTAAACTTAATAATAACTAAATAAATAGACAGTAGTACCTAACAAAATGTTCTATTACTATATAAAACATACAAGAAATAAAGCGTGTTTCGTTTCTTCTAACTTAAAGTCGATGATTGTTCTCGTGTTAGTATTTATATTAAAAAAAAATTATAAGTATTACTTTGTACTTTTTGCGTGGATATTAATTTAATAACAGCGAAAGCTTAACCGAAATCCCTCCAATTACTATTGACCGCAACCGCATGACCCGACTCTGTTATCAGGGACGGGTTTGCTGTGTTATTACAATCAACAGCAACCTGCAACTCTCTCTCTGTAAAATACATAATTATTCGACCTGCGTGCGTTTATTCAGTTCATTATTTGCTGTTTTAATTTCTCTGAATACAGTGTAAAATAATTAAAAATTCAATTATGGTAAAAGCAAAACCTGCATTGTTGTCATTATTTTTAACCGTGAACAGATTGAAATAGTATCATACTTTTAAGGAGTAATAGGTAATATTCACATTATTTTCATTTTACGGTTTAAATAGCTACATCAAAATAGAATATAATAAAAGCGTTAAAGGCAATTTAAACAAAAAAATTAAGGTGAGTGAACCTAAAAGGATTACAAAAATTCAATATTTTGTCGCGCCTGGTTTAAACCACCCGTTATGCCTTAAGCTAATCCATTATAAAACCATTATTTAAAACAACACAAAAATTGCTAGACATATTTAATCACTTTCTAAATATAATTCCTTAACTTTTTGAATTTTTACTTTGCTAAAAAGTAAATGTGATTTACGACTGTTACGAAGAAAAAAGTTTATGAAAATGAAATAGACTGAAAAAATATTTTATTTCTGCAAAACTTACAAGTTACAATGTTATTACTAAATGATAACAGTGACTATAAAGTAGTTTTAGTTTGCGAACAGTTTTTCGATTAGGTTTTAACCATTGGGTTCCACATTAGGCTATGCCTGTATCGAGGAAACCCGAGATTCAAAACAAAACGTGGCATACAGAATTTGTTTGCCAGTATCGAAATGTTTTTAGTATATTGAAACAAAGGTTTTTTTTCTATTCTCGCATACAGCTGAAAGATGTTCAATGCAATATCAATTCAATCAGCATATATGATTCTTCATTGAAACTGCAATATGCGCATGGTACAGAAATCCTGCAAGCATAAGTCACATTTTTATCCAGTTGATTGAAATCAACGCCAGTGATATGAAAGACTGACTTTAGATTATAAATTGCAGAACTATAAATATACATACTTTCATTAACTATAAAATTACTGATTAGCAAAGAACATTGCCCTCTTTTAATATATAGTTTTGACGTAATATACAACTGTACATATAACTTTTTTACTCATAATATTTAGCCGAAATAAGAGAAAAGTTAAGAAGTAGGTAGATTAGCGTTGAACCTCGCAGTTAGTAAATGGCATTGGCAATGAACAATTTTGGATTTTGGACGAAAAAGAGTGTAATTCAAGATCGGATAAATTTCAAATTCCTAACTTATAGCTACTCAATCTAAATTATACATTAACTAAAATTGAGTCCGAAGATGGAACAGGACGTACTTGTTACAAAATAATTAATGCATATAGTTTTTCCACGGAAATCGAAAATCTGCTTTAACTTTTAGAATAATTGATTTAGCCAGATAATCTTTCGACTCAATTAAATGATTTTCCCTAAAACCACATTTAATAATCTCTTAAATTAAATTAATTACCAACCTACAAGTTAGGCATTAAAAATATATAAATATAATACAAAAAGCTTTCAGTTACCTTTTTAACATACCGTAGTGAGTCCCGTTAAAATATTTTAATGTACCATCATCGTTACCCGAGCTGAATGGGTAACAGTACTTACAAAATTTATTTACTTTTCACACCTGAATACATTTACCTACAGTTCTGAATCCGATCTGTTTTATAATACACTCACATGCCAACCGGGATCCAAGTTCAGTGGCTGTTTATCTCGCATAATTTTAAGGGTGAACCCATGTCTACTTTTCTGTACAGACTCTGACATTTTTAGATGTATTATACGTACGCTAAAAGCTTTGTCGTCTGAGTGTTTTATTCGCACATTTGAAATTAGTCTTGAACGTGAAATGTTTTATAGAGCGCACTAGGTTAGAATCTTTTCGAATTCCGTAGAATCGGTAACTATAGATAGTAACGTCTAAAAGTTTTAAGAGAAATCAGATTTAAAAGCATTATGAAATTCGGTAAAAGAGTAGAAACTCTCTAGAAGTGGGTCTCCGTCAATAATTCTGTTAATAATCAACTATTTCATCGGCCGAAGAGTATGACTAACTTTTATATCAAACAAAATTTACAATGGTAATCCAGTTTGAATAAAACAAAAATGAATACTGTTTAGTTTTGAAGTAACCGCTTTGTACATTTGTAAGACGATGAATAAGTTTATTGGTGGTTACGTCAAAACTAACAATGAAAATATTAGAAGAATGAATCTGCATTTTAAAAATAACTATATATTTATATTAACAATTGCGAGTTATTAGTTTTGCTTTTATTCCCACGGGGTGAGCTCTGTGCGGTGTCGACGTTCGTTGCATTCAGTTCGTTGGCGGTTTCGTTGTTTGTTTTTATTCCCAGCATGTATTTTGACCTCTGGTCTATTATTTTCATCAGAAATTTAATTAGTTCCTTTTTTTGGATGATTTGGTCAAAAATTACACTTTTACATATAAATGTATGCATTAAAAGTAAACAGTTATTTTCATGTATACTTTCCAAAGTAGTAACTGACGTGTATTAACGAGGATTCTGTTTTAAGGAAGTAGATAAAACTTTTGCAGTTTACGCAATTAAAAGATATAGTATTTTATAAATTTTTATTAAAAATTTGGCATCGTAATATTAAGACGTAATCGTATTTAGTCGTCTCCTCCTGTCATTACTTCCATAAATTCTGCAAAAAAGTAAAGTATTTTTTTAAAGACATGTATTATTACTTATTTACTATACAAAGTATACTAATAAAAATTAATAAAATGCTTTCTGGAATTGCTTTGTGATTTTTCATGAAGGACCATGATCACTACACTTAATTTAAAATCTATTGAATCTAGCATTGTTTCAGTTGCGTTGCTATCAAGACTATGGTTCACTATCTCTTTCGATAATTCGCTCCTTGTTGGTGGTTATTTCATCATTAAAAACATACATTAAAATGTTTTTTAGTATTTTGTTTATTTATTTGATACATACCATCAAAATCGACGGTACCGGAACCATCGGAGTCAATTTCTTCAATCATCATGTCTAATTCCTCCGCGCTGATTTTATCGTCTAATTCTCTTAGAATTTCTCTTAACACAGTTGTTGTTATGTATCCGTTACCTGCGTAGCAAATCACAGTAAAATTAATTATATTGAATCAATAGCTAATGACGTATTTTAAAACTCATTTAAATGTCGTATTATATTAGGTATTTCATGTCAAATTCATTAATTTATTTAGTATTTGTTTCTCAATTTCAGTAGAAGTTCAGCCTTAGAATTGGAAATACTATTTAATAACAAAAACCGGAAAACAAATCTATAATAACAGCTAGTAATTTTGTTTTCCTGTTTACTTCCGTTCAGTTTTGAATAGCTAATTTGTCACTATACAAGTAAGAAGAGAAAGGATTTACGATTAACCTTCTTTGTCATATAACCGGAATGCTTCTTTAAGTTCCTGTTGCATTGCTTCAGCATCTTCTTCGACCATAAATCTCGATGCCAACGTAACGAATTCCTCAAATTCCAGTTCACCAGAACCTGAAGTAATTTTGTTTTATAACAATCGAACACTTTAAGGTTAGATAGTAGACTATGTAGTTATTGCTTTGGTTTAAAGAACTTCAATATTATAGTTAAAAAGTACTAAGGCGTTCCTACCGTCCACATCCACTTCATTGATAATTTCTTGTAGGCTTTCATCGGAAACTTGATGACCCAACATTCCGAGTATCGTTCCAACCATGACGGTGCCAATGCAACCCCTTTTTTCTTGATCAAATGCTTCGAAAGCTTTCTTTAAAACTAAAACGGAAATCGTAGCATAATTACTTTAGTAACGCATATAAATATTATACTTTTATAGTTCAACAAAAGTTAATAACTATTAGCCAGGATTTATTTAATTGTGAAATAGTTAAAACAAATATGCCAGAAGCATATTCCACAAATGAAACAATAATTAATATACAAATTTTAATACTTACTATTGATCTGTTCTTTGTCGAGTTCCTCCTGAAAATAGACATAAAAGTATATATTTTCATAGTTTACTTCACCGAAAACCAAAACCGATTTCAAATTTACAAATTCAAATAAAACTCAATTTTATATTACCATGGCATTAAGAGTGTACAAAAGTAGTAAATTTTAATGAATATATCGCGTTAATAAATTTTCACTCCTGGCAGCTGAAACGGCTCTTTTTCTCTGAACGAACTGAACAACTAGACTACACTATCTGTAGATGACGAAAAGGTTGGCTCGCCTTCGCTCGGAGCCATAATTTTCCTACACTTCAAGCTACAGTACAATTACCCTTGGCGTCCGTAATGCTTACTTCTTTTATATGTCAGTTATTAATTATTCACACGCGGCCATCGAATTAGAGTGATGTGAACAAGCAGACAGTATTAATTGTTTTAATGCTTGCTGTCTTCAGTTTATTCCTAACAAATTAATTACACGTTTAGTATTGGACGGAAGCCACGGTTTTCTCGAAACAAAAATGCTTATTGATTCGCTAATATGTTATCAGACCGGAACTGACAACTGCATTCTCTATTTTAACTGAACTACGTACTTTTGTTTGATTAGATAAAACAGCAAGAATATTTTTCAACATTACTTTTTCTTGTGTAGTCATTAACACAACTTTTAATACTATTGTCTAATTTTCTAGGCTTTTTATTGATTAAAACATACATTTAACTGAGTTATGTAACTATTAAAATAAACTTTTCTTACATGGACTCAATTATTAGTAATAGTCTTATCAACATAGTAAATAGAATTTGATATTTGTCTCAATTTATTAACTTCATTGACTGCTTAGTCAAACAATACATTGCTTTGAACAGTGTTATCAATATTAGCTAATAGTTAACAAAAAAAATAGATTTTGATTCCATCATCATTATTGTTTCAACTTATTATTGACCACTGCAAAACATTGGCCTCCTCAATCGTTTTCCCTACATCCAAAGATTTTCTGCGAATTATACTCCAATGTATTTATGAAAACAATTATAGAAACGATTTTTTTATATTTGTTTCTTGAATAACTAATAAGCAGTAGTTACCAAAAGTACAGTACAATCATATTCGTGATATGTGCACAATACTTTACGGTATTTCAAAGAAAATAACTTGTTAATTCAATAGGTACAAGTCCTTCATCGACTTTTAAGCCGTGTTAATTTATTCTCAATTAATATTCAAGGATCCCGCCACTTAAGGAGGCTTTAAATTGCTTAGGGCTCCAATCGATAGACTAAAATGGCACTTCAATTACGTCGATACGACACGTTTAGGCGTATAATTAAAGTTAGTAGGATTTAATTTGTGGACAGAATCCTTTATCACATTTGCCGATAATTATTACGATAGATTTAGAAGAAATTTTCAAAGTCGTTAAGCGAGTCAGGAATAAGGAGATCCGTAAAAGAACAAAGGGTTAACATTATTTAACATGTTAAGCTATCAAAAAGTTGTAGCGTGAAACAGTGAAGACAAAAATGTTTAAGCAACAACATTAATACACATGTAGTGGTTTATGTCATCTGATAACAAGAGGAAGTTATCGCCGTTGTCGCAATCATTAAGAAGGACATCAATAAGCAGCTGTACAATTTACCGTTGTATTCCAAGAGGGAATAGCGACTTCGCAAACAATAGTAAAACCGAGACGAAACTGCCAGATAAGTTTCAAATGTCATTTCTTTGAAATAGTATAACTTTTCTCATTCAGAAGTATATTTGTACGTTGATTTACAGAAGTGACCCAGTTTTAAAATAAACTTTCTAGATTGTTTCAATGTTATTTTTTAATTACAAATTACGTATCATTTAATAACAATTCTTAACGCTTTAAGATTTTCAAAATACCAAAGCATAGGAATTCATTCACTAGCACAGTATTTCGTCTTCATTTTGAATTGTCAAGGCGCCTATAGGTTTGTGCACTCATTCTATGACAAATGGTTAATTAAGATTACAACTACTCGATAAAAAAAATCCTGGAGTTATTGATCCTTATTTCGATTTATAAAATCTACGGAAGCGATATACAGATGCGTCTTGTTAATTTCTCTATTTCCAACGAATTTTACTACTATTACATGGAAAAGTAAGGTTAATTCTAAATTGTAGTCGTACCTATAACAGAATAAAACACGACTATTTCAATCTTTTTCAGTCCGTAAAAGTAGTTTTTGCATCATGAAGTTGATGAGAGCTATTACGTTTTAATACAGTTTCTTTTATTTACAATCTTTATTGCTTTTTTCGATTTTGCTTCACGTTATAATTTAAGATGACAAATGCCAAGGCCCAGCTCCCCGTTTAAAAGCGCATTAGTTAAACTTGGCAAGATACATGACGCGGACGTATCAACGTCCACATGTAATTGACGTTTTATCTAATCGCGGAATCATATTTACAGAAGATCTGTTATACATGCTATTAAGAAATAGAATATAAAAAATATTAAATACTTTAATTTCATTTGATACACTTGAAAAAATAAATAGAAAAAATACATAAAAATACCAAATATACACGCAATTATAAACCCAAACCACGTTATTAAAAAAAGAATTTTGTAAAAGAAACTTTTGAGGCATACAATATTAAATAACAATAAACGTTATACCATACATTTAATAATTATTATCTAAACTGATGATTAGTTTCGAAATAAAATTACAGCTGTCAACCATGATAGTGTAACTGCCAAGTGAATTGTTCGTGTAACCAACGGAAAACTGAGGACTGCCAATAGTACTGTAGTTCGTTTCCAACTATTGTTGGCGCCAAAGTTTTTAATCGCAGCACAAAAATTTCTCAGTAGTAGCCACATAACAACAGTTTAATGATTTAAAGTTTGAGTGGGAAATAATTTTGTGAATTGACAGGAGACAATTGATTATCTCCGCTACTACTAAAAAGAACAACGACTTTAACTCTTGTGCCTTTACTATAATAAATTATATAATTTTACAACAAAAAAATTTGTAGACATCAAGGAATAAAATAATATTAACAAAACTCAGTGTTCAGTAATAAAATATAATCATAGGTATTTATTATATTAAGAAATACTATACGAAAAGAGAAGCCATAGATATTATAGCCAATGAAATTATATTTATTTTTATATGTTTTATATTAGATTACAACTTATAGTTGTTTAACAAAACAGCGAAGCAACTGTGTGACGATTAGGACAATGCCTGTCTTCGCATGCGTCAGTGGATCTTAAACAGCTGTTCTGGATTTATTTACTACAAGGCTCTAGCTCATTACAGTTTAGTGACCGGGCTTTGCTACTGTCATGAATGCAACTGGATGTCGTGTCTCATGCACAAGTAACAACATTATGTAATTACTAATAGTTTATTGTTGGTTAAAGTTTAAAACAGTATTAAAAATAAATGAAATTTATCAAAAGTCTTAATTAACTTAGTCATATATCGGATCTTTGCTGTCCAGTTGAAGGTAAGGCAAGGAATCGGCTTCGTAAATCCAAGAAAATGCAGACGAATCATGTGAACATACTGTGGTGTCGTTATTACCAAGATGATGCCTTAACCGCCATTGTGCAAGTTGATCATCACTAGGCTGTATTGCTGATATATAACTCGGGTTACTATTGGTGCTTCTCGTCGAATCCATTCTTCTAAATTTCCACGGTGCATTATTTATACATGGCGATACTATGAAAATGTTTCTGTTAGTAAAGCCTGTTTCATTTAGTACGTTATTTCTGAATGGAACTTTCGGAGGAAGTACCAATGCATCGACGTTTTTATGTTTCACAAAAAGAACTCTCTTGCTACCTTTTAAAAGTCCCGGATGTTTTCGAATGAGGCCATAAACGCAAAGAGCTCCACATGATAGACAAATAAAAGCTGTCAACGCATATAAAAGGAAAGCATAGGGGCGTAGGATGTTATGTACGGCTTTTGAGAAATCAATAACGACGCATTCATCTATAAGCACTGTTCCGTTGCGTAAACGACAAAAAGTGTAATCGGTGTTTTCATTGCCATCGTAGACCCTTAAAATTTTCGGTAAACTGTTAACACAATATATTTCCTCTGGACACTTGGATCGAAACCAGAGTAATCCATAATTAGACGGTCCGTGTGAAGCTATTTCTATTACGGAATGTGGACCAGTTTTCGAATAAAATATCGGTTTAAGCCATTTATTAGTTTCATGAAATAAATCATTTACATCGCTTGAAACCATGGTTAGTAATTCGTAATTATGTATTCTATTATCTGTACAATGATATTTGTAATGTGGTGAATTTTTAATAGTAAATTTGTTTTTATCAGCATTATCACACGTATATTCATTCTTTATATCAATAGTATGGTTGCTGTTTTGTAACTCATAACTTTCTTTAACGTCCACATCCGCGAATATAAGTTCAGTTTCCGATTCGTTAGACAGACAATAATTTTCAAACTGTAAAAATGTTAAACCTTTTAGTTCTTTCGGATAGTAACAAGTTGGTTCTACTATTAATAGATCCTGGGATTGTAATTGCCTTAAATCATATACAGAGCAATCACATGTCCAGGGATTATCTTGTATATTTATTCTTGGTTTATGTTTGAGCGCTAATAGCGTTGTAAATAAACCAACGGGCACTTGGTGAATGTAATTATTGTTTAAAAACAAAATTTCTAAACTTTTTAATTGGTCTAAAGTACCAGCGGCAAGGGCGGTAATTTTACATGAATTCAAATATAATATTTTGCAATTTTGTAATTTATAAAAGCTCTTTTCATTAAGAGTATCAAGAAAACCGTTTCTTGAGAAATCAACAGTGGTCAGCTTTATTGGATTTGCGGATCCGGTTACATTAATAGGATTCCAAATATTTGTAGCTTTAATATCCAAAGTTTTTAATGTGTCGTCGATGATTTTTAAAGCACTCGAGTGAATGTTAATCAATTTAGAATTTTTAATGAAGAGTTCTTGAAGATTCGGAAGTCCAATAAATGTTTCAGGAAGCCATGTTGTGAGAGTTATATCTTCGAGGATAAGACAATCCACATTAGTACCAAATGGACTCATGAATGCGTGCGGTGGTATATATTTTAGATTGCCTCCTATAATACTTAAAGTTCGAATATTAGATCTCATTCTAAATAACCAGTTTAAGGGCAACGATGAATTAGCGAACATGGGGTTATTGAGGATTAAAAACATTCTTTTGCAGTTTGATTCAGCTTCCTGCAACAATACAGATTTTTTCATTTGGAATTATCCATGTAAAATGTTTACTTTCTAGTATTTAAAGTCATATTACCATTGCAGTATTAATTATATCTTCTTCGTAATTGTCATAGTATGGAGCGCCGTCGCATACGATTCTGCAACCATTTGCTTCACAATGATTCTCTGGATTCGGCCTATTACTAGGCCCACGGTATGCCATGTGAACTATTAAAATGAAACTCACTACTGTTATTAGACCGAATACAGTTTGTACCACCAGACGTAACCAACCGCGGCTGCATGATGTATTCCTAAGAAATAAAAATATCTTGAAAATACACCAACAAAATCATTTTTATTATATTTTACATATTGAATGCACGAATGGTTAAAACGGTCGTATTTTTCTCAATTAGCTGCTGAATATGAAGCTATTACCGAGTAAAAATAAGAAATAATGTACCTAGTAATTTAATGAAACATTAAAAATTTAAGTTAAAGAAGATTTTAACACAACCAATAATATGTTTTATAAAAAGCTTAAATTTATCTTAAAGAAAACTTTGAAAACTACTTTTTAAAATAAGCCACTTCAGTGTGAAGGTAATGACCTCACATATAATCGCTACATTTAAAAATTATCAGTTACAGTAATAAAGAAATTATTTACGTAATTTTGTCTACTGCTCATTACAAAAATAATTTTTACATTAAATAAAAACTAATTATATACTGCTTTGACAAATGCCGCCCTCTAATTTCCTCTGAAGTCTCTTAATGGCCTCTAACGCCCACAAATATTGTTAATGCTGTCTATGAAAACAATTCTATAATGAAATAAAACGTAATAACAATATCCAATTACCTTATGAACGAAGAGAAAGACGAATTGCGTTTTTCATGATACTCCCTACGAACGATGTGCATATTTGTTAACAACCTCTCACTTTTGACAAACTGTCGACTGCGAGCGCGGAGTATTGTTCCAATATTGATGAGCTGACTGCTTAATAAAGCACATGAAAGTTAAAATGAACTGATATGAACAATCGTTCTTTCCGCTAATCTGTATCGCGATAAACTATGACAGTAAAGTTATATCAGAAGTGTAATGTGTGATAGATTGCAATAATAATGTAATAGTAATAAAGTTGTAGTGTATAAAGGTTCAAACATTTCATGGGCGGTATCAATAACATGCTTGTTTTTTTCTACTTTAATACGTTTTATGTAAATGAAAAATTCATTTCGCACATAAATTTTAAGCGTTGCTGTGGTCAGTATGTTCTCACAAATAGTAGCTTTTTATCTACTACACCTAAAAATAAACATGCAATACAAATTGTGAAATGATTTAATTGTTGAGATTCTACATTAATGCTGTTTGATAGAATAAAGCTCCTAAGAAAAGGATCATAGCAGAAATTTTGGAAACGGCGTATTACCAAATTATAATTTCAAAACTTAATACTTTAAATATGTGAAAGTAAATATGTTTAAATACTTTGTTAAATATTTCTTAGTACATTTTAGTATAGACTACCCAACCGTGTGTTTATCTAGATTTTGTTTGATAAACAGCATAATTAAACGTCAAACGTGTCTTAGCTAAGTTCCAAAAATGTTTCTATGATAGACAAAAGCGTACGTAAATAAAACTCACGATTTCTAATTTGTTTTTTAGATTAGCACTTTATTAAGGTTCAGCTTGATAGTAAGCCGTTATGTAGACTTGATGATTAAGCCCACTAATCTAGAAACAGCTTATACACTGTTATATTAAATATTCCGACATCATATCCAGTGGGAAATATCAGTTAACAAGCTTAATACCTATGTCTTATTAGAGCTTTACTAACTAACAAATGAGTTTACTTTAAGTAACCGTTATGGGCATACACGAAAGACAAAGACAACAGACATACAAAATACGATACCCTGTCGGTAGATTATTGTAGTACAGACAGAATCGATACGCGGATTGACGTATTGATAAATGCCACGACTCAATGTCATATTGTTATCTTTTCGTCACCGAATGTAATATTTCAGCAAGGGCTTTATTTATTTAGGCTTTATGTTGCCTTATTCATATTATTGTTAAATTATAATCCTGTAGGAATTCTTTATCTTTCCATGATAAACTAGAGGCGTTGGTGTATACAAATCGGTTGATAATTCAAATTCAGCATTTATCTACAATCAAAAAGAAATTTGCATTAGCATGTACAAAGAAATTATCTTACTTTTAAACATCAAAAGTCAATGTACGTCTGCCGTAATTTTTGTAATGTAACTTAGCTTTTCTTACCTTACCTTTCTATATTTTTCTCTTTCACACCTACATTCAAATTTTACTTCTTCCCTTGTGTTGACTGGCAGAAAATGCCTGATAGCCTTAAGTCCGTCCTTTGTACCCTTAGCTTAAGATGTTACGTAATGATTAAATAAAAAAATAAACTTTGTGAAAATAATACAGATTCTCTAAAAAACGTCAGCTGCTTTGTCGATGAAGGAAAGTCAGAATTATGTGGAGATTTTTAAGCACTAAAACCAATTTAATGGTTATTCTCTGCGGCTGAAGGTGTCACGGCATCTTCTTTCGCAATACATCCAGAGAAGAAATCATGTTTTGGTTACCCATGTTTGTCTAAGTGTGTAAATATAATAAAAAAAACTCTTTAAAAACCTTTTTCTTCGGCAAAAATCTAGAAATAACTCCATTTGCTTTAGCTGAACTAATATTTTTATATAATTGAAATGAAATTGCAAAACTTAGCTCGGAGGAAACTCGATTTTTATTCTTTTCGGAAAGTAAAGTAGTTCAGCAAGAACCGTAAAACTTTAATTGGCTTTTACCTGCTGTATATAAATTTGTCGTTTTGCTTTGTTCAATTTAATTTATTTACTGAGTTTTTATTGCATAGGTATCCGTTCTACTATACCTTGATATAGAAAAAAGATATACAAGTAATGGGTAAAAATGGATTGCGATAATTTGTCACGGTCTTGGATATCCAACAACACGTAACATGGGACAGTTTTTGTAGTCTTTATTATCACAACCGCTACACATATTTTATACGGTATTCTTGTTATTTTATAAACAAAATTTGTTGTAGTATACAAATAAGTATGTTTACGGTTAGTATTACCAAAATCGACACAATTTATTAAAAGGAAGCAAGTTTATCGAAGCATTCAATATTGCACCGTACTAAAAATATATGAAATGGGAAACTTTATCAAAAAATGCGAACTCATACTGATAACCAGAGGATTAACAAAAATTGCAAACAAAAATGGAGGACAATAAAATCGTTTAACTTTTTGAAGTTTAGTAATTTTATTGTGGAACTGAAGACTATGTAATGCTTGTGGGACGTCGAAGAAGTAGTTTGAGGTTATATCAGAATGTGTAACTAATAATAAATTGGAAGATTAAGAAAATTTCAATAAATTTATGTACTTCTTAAAATTTATGGTTATCGTTATGATGGTTTCGAAAATTACGGTAATTATTTTTAATTCTTTCATTTTACAGAGACGATTTACAGATTTTACAGAGATGTATATAGCAATACATATAGACTGTGCCTGGAGGATTATTTACAATTTCAAAATTTTACATTGATGCTGTTGTTCATACTTATAAAGACCCAGTGACATGGGATGCAAATCATGCGGTTTTAATTTCGGTCAAATTTCCATTAACGACAATATATTTAAATAAGCCGTGTGTTCGTCGTGTTGTAACCTTTTCACGAAAATGTTGGTGTATTTCGAAATTGACGTAAATGAACTGCAAAATACATTTTCATTTAGATAAAATGGAAGCTCTAATATTGATATGAAATGTACACGTTTTATTTAAGCATCGTATAGTTGGAAACTTGTTACAGGTCCGATTTTGTACGCAAATTAGTATAGATGCTTATAATTCTTTTCCATTATTAATTTCTATTGCGAAATATCAACAAAGAATAGGTTAAGAATATACAAATACAATAGAATGCGTCTTACTGCTCAATTTTATACCAAATATAGATTTTCTCAAGAACTAGAGCACAGAGAAAAGCTCCAACATTATTACGGTAACTTGAAATAATTTCGTCACTAAATCGTACATTAAACTTAAAGTTATAGCGTTTTAAATAATATGGAAAACACAACCTAAAAATTTGACTTTTCGTACAATCATGCTTAATCATCTGTTATATCTTTCACATTATTAAATAGTGCTGTAATCATAGTGAAAAGTTATTTAATAATTTTACCATCATAGACGAAATATTTAACTTTTATAACATAGTAATAAAAGTTATGATCCAGAATTATGCTTAAATTTTAATAATCACTCTAAGTAAACTTTCCTTAGATTACGTTATTATCTGTAAAGTGGCCAAAGACTGGGACTCAATTACAGATCAAGATTTAATAAATCTTGTCCCTCCAAATTCTCTTGATGGATTAGACAATTTTAGGTTAGTAAAATCCACGAAGTTGTTAAGTTTAAAATTTCTCTTTAAACATTTAAAAGCAAGATTAACATCTATCGTTTAGTATCAACTGTTCAACTTACTTTATTTAAAATCGAGAGCGTAACATAAATGTAACAGCAAAAGTATGTATTGAGAGAAATGACAGATTTTTAAGAGCCTCGCTGGCAAAGGAATTTGATATCAATTACAAAAGCTTGATTTATAGCATACGGCATTGATATATTGTCAATATTGTGATATCCATTTCTCTGCATATATGTACATTGATTAATTAGACATCGCCTGATTAGTTAAATATTTCTACATTCTGTAATATATTTATTATTATATAAAGATTCATTCCTATATTTATACTTTGTGTATATACTCACCAGTGATGGAAATAGTGAGTTCACTTAATTTATTATTAAGATACTACAATTAATATCCAGAAGTTTCTATCTTAGAAAAATGCAACGTCGCTTGATAGTAAATTCGGTGAGTTAGTTTAGGTGGAAAAAGCCTTCCGGGTTCTCTGTGTAAGCATAAAGATTAAAGAGAGGTCAGTATCATTTATTGAAGGGTCGTTTTATACGAACCCCGGACCCACATTTGTTATTCTAGTTTTATTACGAGAAAGCGCAAATGATTTCTTAGGACTGGTTACGTGAAAATAAATATTTAGACATCACCATCCCATATATATTTAATGTAGTGATGAAAGATAGTTTATTTTTTCATCTTTTGGTAAAGCAAAATTAATTTTGAATGGATATTCTGATAATATCTTATTTGTAACTATTGATACTCAAGTCATATACCTTATCGGTTACTTTTCTTTATTTAATACAAACATTTTAAAGCGAGGGGACTAGCAGAATGTTACTAGATTCAGGCAGAGAGATGGTAACAGGTTTATAACAATCTGGTTTCGTTAAGAATATTTATACAGTGTCATGATGTGCTTGTCGCTTTACAACATCTTCTACTTCTTAAATTTCCATCTTCCTCCAAAGGTCGGCAAACATCAAGGCAATCTTAGCTTTCGTTATCGCGACATCATAATATCTGGATTTTTCAGCACAAATTTCGTATCACTAGCTACAGCCCATTAGTATAAAGTATCGCAATACCTTTTTGAAGAGCGATGGATTAGATGGGAACTATATACTTGGCTGTCAAATTATAATATACTCCCGGACACATCTAGCGGCCCACCACGCAGTGTTTAAAGTTTCGACGGTGTCTAGTTAAAATAAATGTTAGGTGGAGTAATAAGTTTTAATGCAATTTTAAAGCAGATTTATTGGTCAACCCTTATGTAGGTTTTTTTTTAATTTTTTTTTATAATTTCGAATTGATTTGATCGGAAGAAGTTTTACAACTTGGGCGACAATTTCAGGCAGAGTATCCATATTTTTTGGTCAAAACTGGCTCTAAGTTTAGACTTGCCTTTTTATGAAAGCAATAATCGGACACATAAAAAAAAACCAACTTGTGCGAAATAAAAAAGTTTTCTCCATTCCTGGGTCGTTGAAAACAATGAACAGACTCGAATTTTCGTTTTTTTTTCATAATCCTGAATTCAAATAAAAAAAACAAACATACATAAATGTTGACCAAAAATCAGCTTTAAAACTGCATTAAAACTTATTGCTCCACCTAACATTTATTTTTAGCTAGGCACCTTTAAAACTTTTAAACATTAGGTGGGCCGATAGATGTGTCCGGGAGTGTAAAATAAAACAGAAACGGGATAGGAAATTGTTACAAACAGCCCCAGTAAGTAGTTTTTATGTTATAAATTGAACGATCATGACTCTTTTATGGAGTGTTAAAAGTGAGGAAAGGTTTTATTCCGCGCTATAAAGTTTATTAGCCGAGTTAAGTATTGCAGTTAGGCGTCGACTAGTTGTAATTTTAATTTGACTAATCAATATCATCATTTAAGCCGATGTATATCCACTGCTGATCATAGACTTCGTAATGTATGTAAAAGTGTACCTTGAAATTTGTCATAAAAGTATGTCATGTTTAAAAATGATAAAAAAATCTCCTTTCTATATACACACTTTAAAGAAAGAAAAAATGTTAAGTAACTTTATTGTATGTATCACCATGTAATATTAACGTATTGATTGTGTCCAACTTGTACAAACACTTTGTATTAAACACTTAATTATCTTTAAAGCAGAAAAAATGTAGCGGTTGATTAATATGATTTATTAAATTGGGTTTCCCGGACCCTTTTGAATCTTAAAGTATGTAATCATAACTTGATTAATTAATTCCATTCTATGAATTCCACTTCAGCCCTCGCTTAAACCGATGTTAACCATTTTTCATTTACGTTTCTGAAATATTTAATCAGGCTCTGCCTCATTAATTTTAACTGTCTTTAATAATTTAATACACCCACTTCGAATACTATACAGGTTGGGTTTATACCATACATACGTCAGTAGTGGTCCCAAAAACCTCTCTTTAATTGACACTTACACTTAAATTGATCTTTAAATGGTTTTTGGTATTACGTTAGTTAACTTATTACATCTTAACAAAGTGGTTTACAAATCCAAAGGTCAGTTTTTCAGTGGTTGTATAAAATAAACCGTCGCCGATGTAATCCTGCAATGAGAAATTATAGCAAATTGCATGGGCGAAAATCTTCGATTTACATGTCCATAGAAATTTCTTTGATTCAGTATTGAGTTGACTGATGGTTACCTTTCATCAAGAACCTTAATACGGAAAAGACAGTACCATCTGGTGACTATATTACATACATATTTCGAAGTATGTACACTTGCTTGACTATATTCGAAGTTGTATATAGCCAAGCGTTGATTACTATATATTCAATATACACACAACATATTTATTTATGTTTCGTTATCATTTAAATTGGTAAATGTTTTAAATACTGATAAAAGTTACTTGTAATAAATTTAACTTGTGTCACATTCAGGCGTCGACTCTGAAGGTGTGACTGCACCATGGAATTGTGTCACTGAATAAAAATGTTTATTAATTATTATATAACACGTGATGTGACGTGAACTTATACTGTTGTTAACCTATCATAATTTAACTCGGTTGCACTGTATAATTAAATTAAAACTTACGCTGCGTTAAGAATTTATTTGTATTAAACACGCTATTATATATTTTAGTATTATGATTTAGTGTAACCAATGATGTTGAAAATGTCTCATAAAACTATAAAGTTTAAATGTTTACATAGATTTTGATTAGAAGTAATAAACTTAGAGTTTTAAAAAGGAACATCTTCTAAAAAATTCATGTTTCTTGGTGAAAACAATTCTAATTTCTAGCTTTTTAGATGCTGCTTAACTGGTTAATACTTGTCCTTGATTTCACGTTTCATTTGAGATTATGTAACAATTATAGTGTAGATGGAGCAAACTCACCCAAAATATTCTAGCTCTGTACTATAACAAGAGTATAGTAATGCTATTTTCATATAATGTGGTTTCAGAGTCAAATCAGAGGTGTCCAAGTTAGAAGGTAAGCAGTTAGTTCAGAGGCAGTTAAATATACAACTGCGGTAATTATTAATGAAGTATGATTATTAAAAAAAACAAGCAAGTATGTTAATTTTCCATTTTAATTTCAAACAAAATTAAATACATCTTTACAGTGAAATTGTATCGTTAGAATTAGAGTTACTTATAATAAATGTGACTATAAACTGACAGATCTAACGAACCCGCGATAGTTCAACATCAAGATAGTTGTAGAATTGTAAACACGTAACGAAAAAATTAACTGTCTTAGGTACATGCTCGAAGCGATATATAGTTCATTGACGAAACTATTATATAGCAATATAATACTTTCATTGAATGTTACATACACACAAGCAGTTGAATTATATGTATAACACCGATAATTTTAATAAACACTTTAGTATTACACTGATTAAATATTTAAACAACATATATATTTGCAATGTACTTATTTGACAACAACAGATAAATGTAACTTCAACAGCTTACTAATTATTATGGAACTATAGAAAATGTTGATTCAATTAAACTGCTTAAAAACTGTTACAATATTTTCTCTCGTACTGTCGATATGTTTCTCATTGGTTCCTTGGAATACCTTTTAACGTTTACATTCATTTCCTTGTTCATATTGATTATTTAAGATATCGGATTAACGATCATGTAAATTAACTACTTTCGTTAGCTTATCGCCTTTCTTACGTCATCGGTATTAGTTTTGATTTAAATCTTACAGATTTATTTCGCGTCAAATCTTGTTTAACCATTTCAAGCTGAATTATGAATTTTCCTTAATCTATAAAAAACACATTTACAATAACACCGATAGAAACCACAGCAATGACACATTCATATACATATACACGAAGCGTTTTCATAATGAAATTCTCGTAATTAATAAGGTATCTCGACTCTGAAAAATTTTAAATCAATTTATAAACTAACAGCAGCATTCCTTGAAATATCTGTTGCTACTTTATAGATTTTCCTTAAAATGTAAATTACGAGAAGCAATTACATATAGTTCACATAGATCGGTTAAATTTCTAAAAAATAGTATAAATGTGTAAACGTGTGAATAAGGAATATAATCCTGATTCAAAATCGAAGATTTTAATATTCAATCTCGCGTCTGTCACACGTTACACATTTATTCAACATTTAATACAATTACACACAAGTATTAAGATATCGTAAATTTAAATACTTTATATATCAGCAAAGACATAAATAGTGACAGTTATGCCGTATGTATATAAATAACAACAATATATTTGAATATACTACTTACATCAGACTAGGGGATATGTTTTATGTTCCAATTTTTATCACTTGTGTAAGTTCCGCTTCCCTTGCACTCAGTACAAACGCAAGCTTAATACTATATGATA